>CM076577.1:78859732-80125811 GCA_034641835.2 Pinus albicaulis
TGGTTCCCATTTTTTATTATGTTAGATGCTTAATGCAACATTCTTAATATCCCTCTTTGACTGGATAGTAGTTATGAGTGAAACCATTATGTCGTATGTTGTTCTTGTTTCTTGTTCTATGTGCAGGTATCCAAGCGTAATGGTGGAAGGATTGTGATTTGCCAAGGCAGGAGTGAGAGGCCACCACCACTACAACAACAACGAAGCGGTGTTGGATTCTGGAGTAGGTCTATCTACCATGTGCTTTGTTCATTCAATAATTAGGAAGCAACACTTTAACATGTCCCTTTGTTTCTAGACCCACTCTAGGGGTTAGAGGGATCGTCTCTGTCCAGCAGAGGATTTACCCGCGATTTAACAACGGGTTTTCTCTCTTGAGATTGATGACATGTTAGCAACATAGACCCGAAGATTATGAGGGTGGTTACCGTAATGCGCTCAACCCGGTGTAGAGGGAAAAATAATTTGAGAAACAAAAACATGCCTATCATTTCAAGTCCGTAGAGGCCAACTTCTCCAAAGGATATTCAACCCCAAGAAACGATCTCTATAATTCAGTAGTTTCCAAATCACCAAAAAAGGAATGAAGAGGGTCATTCACTTTTTTTTTTATATTTTTATTTCTATAGGTGTTTATTCAAGATCAGGTTTGTGAAGACCAAGATGAGTTTTCTGATGAAATGAATGAACAAGGATCTATAGATATTATGGTTGAGAATAAACATCAAAAATCACAAGAAGATTATGAAGAGGAGAGCCACAATAAAGAAAATGTTGTTTTAGAGCCTCTTGCACATTATGATTTTCCTCCATAGATAGAAGTATATTTTCTCATACTTGAGGAATTTATAGGAAACACTCAGCTAGAAGAAAGTCATACTTCCCTATGCCTTCCTATGGATGAACAACTAAGTTTTCTTTCAGATCAAAATGAAGGGCATGTTTTGGTTTCTGCTGGATCTCAAGACAAGGTAACAATTCAAATTATTGAGGATCCTTTTACTGATTTGCTATAGTTAGCATGGAAGATGTATTTTCTTGTAGTTATGGATCGGAAGCATATTTTTAGTGGATACTAGAAGTTGCCTATATTTTATTTCTTTTGCATTCTCGAGGAAAGTGCGAGCATGATTCATGTAAGTATCCATTTTCCTCGGATTGGATTTACACCTGGATGGATCATTTCACATGATTATATATATGTCTTGCAGCATGCTAGTGGTTATCATTATGGTTTGAAGCTCTCGGAATCTCGATGGTTTGCTGCCATAAATAAGTCTAGTTAGTAGTCATTTTATATTTTCAAGTAATTTCAGCTTGTCAAGTAATTTCAGTTTTTGAGTCTTGTTTTTCATTTTTGACTCCATTTCCCAATGAATGAGAGCTACCTGGTCTACAATGTTCTTGACACCTCCTAAAGGATTTGCTATCCATGAGATGGAGCTAATGTTAGTCTATATGAGTCACCAATGATCAAATGTGCTCTTTCATATGGTTGATAGGATCCTCAGGTCAAATTTTATAGTTTCAAATGAATTTTCAAATAAAAAATTTGATCATTGGTTAGTATGTCTAGGTACGTTACTAATACCATTATCTCATGGTCAAAATTTCCATCTTGGTCAAGCCATCACTCATTGTGATGATTCATCAAGATGTTGTCTTGATCACCATCTCACTATCATCTCATGGTCGTTCATACTCGAAAGGTTTAAAGGTCCAAAATCATGAGTTCATAAATCCATTAGGTGTCATTATTAGGTCAAGTTATCAAAAAAGGTCATAAAAAGAGTCATGAAATCACCTAGGTCATCATTATGGGAGTAGTAATTAGGTAAAGTGTTCCTAAAAATGATTCCTATGGTATATTTTGATCTTTATGAAGATGCAAATATGTATATTAAAGTCTAAAGATGTAGTACACTAGCCTATTGTTTCATTTTGCAAAAAGACAAAGTGATGTCACATCATCACCCAAGGGAAACATTTACCTCCAACCTATAAAAAGAGAAACAAAGCACACCATTTGTTAATTTCACTATCATGAGACATCTCTCACTAGAAAAGTGCATTATAACCCTCAGAAGATCGAATTCTTGCCTCTAGAGTACCATTTTATCTCCTTGGTGCGCTTTTGTCATCCTTTGTTGCGCTTCTGGAAGAAGTGTTGCGCTTTTAACACCGCTACATCGATGAAATAGGTAATCGCATTGGTCTCGATTTTTTGAGGTAGCAAGAAAAAAGCACCCAATTTTGAAAAAGTGGTGATGTAGAATCACAAAAAAAAATTTGGAGCATGTTTTTGGAACTTTAAGTAATTATTATTATTTTTTTTATGTGATGTTTTTTTATGTCGATTTTTTGAATAATGGTGGTGTATCATCACCAAAAAAAATTTATAGGGTTGATTTTGGCACTACAGTTTTTCTAATGTCTTCTTCTTCTGTGAGATGTTTATTTTTAAGTGCATTTATATACTTGTGTTTTAATTATTATTATTATTATTTTTTAAAATAAAAACTTGTAATGGTATCTTCACTTTTTCACATAGATAAAAGATGGAAAAAGGGTTAATATTCTAAAGTTTATATTTTCTACATGTTTATGTATTGTTAAATAATTTTTCAATGCACATTAAATAATTGTCGCTAAAAAACCAATATTTTGAACCATATGACAAAAAAATACAAATTTTCAATATAAATAGAATGCAAAAAATACACTTTTAGAGACTTTTTGTTGAAAAAAACATGTTGAATAAACTAATTTTTTGGGAGAATTTTAACAAAAAAACTTAAGAAAGTAACATTTTTATTGAATTTTATGTCAAAACATAATAGCAATCACATGTTTTTTGCAAAAAATAAGGGTTGTTCTCATAAAATATCAAAGTCCGAACATTACAAGTAAAACCCGATTAATAGATCTCAAAAATGAGCTTTGTTTGCAAGCATAACTTAAACATCATCAACAATATCAACTAATACATCTTCAACATCATCTAGAACAGCATTGATGGCTTCTTCCACAACATTTTCTTCTTCATTTTGATCATTGTCATCTTCTAATGGATCTTTAATGTCTGCAAAGCTTCCAAAGTGTCCCTTTCCAATCATTCCATATAATGGTGGTTGAGGTTCCTTTGCTTTTTTTGCCACATGTGATTCATTAAAATCTCCTTTTCCTCAAACCAACTTCTTGCTTCGCATCCCGGAAGGAATTCAAGAGCGCTAATTCTTTGTTGAATAAATTTGCATTGAATCAGGGGTCTTTCTCAATGGCAATGCAATTTCTTCCTTTTAGTAGGCAACATGCTAGTGTTGTACCTAATCATCAAGCTACGAAGAAATAAATAAGAAAATTAGTATGAAGACATAAAAAGTAAAAAATAAAATATTTAAATTTAAATTTGTATAATAAAACTTATCTGAACCTGAGAATAAATCCAAAACACATTCTTCTTCATTTGAACATAGATCTATAAGATAATTAATCAATGCTTGTTGTTTTTGATAAATGTTAACTATATCTCCTTTTGCATCTTTATCCTCATATGTTAGTTTTCTTACAACTGCATCATGAACCAATACTTGACTATGACTCTTCCCATCTACTCGATTCATAAGAATATGCTTATAGCTATCCTCTTTTGTCCAAAATTCAACATGGATGAACTCACAATCATTTATAATAGGTTGATCTTCGGAAGAAACAATATTTGACTTATGCCTATAACATAACATAGTAAAAGTTCAATTAAATTTTACATGAATAATTTTTTTTAGGAGAAATCAAACATACAATTTCAAAGTCTTACCATGTAAGTTGCATCCTTGGGTTTGCTTTACCCTTGATGCTTGTTAATAACATTGGAAACTGTGTGTCTGAATGAAATGTCACAAATCGCCAAAGTGGTGATGTTGTCACTTCTTGAAAACCTGTAACCACTTTACTAAAAGTCTTGATAAGTATATGGTTCTCTATCATATTCAATGTCTGAGAAATTGAAACCATGAGGAATATCCGCAATAACTAGGCCATATTCCATTTTAGGTATTAGTGATGCAATGTATTCATGATCTACCCTTGTATTATTTGATATTGGATACTATCTAGCCCATTCCAAATGTAATGATTAAGAGTAGGATCAAGTTCAACATTCATAAGACGCTTCTTTCTCATGTTTTCCACCTTAATTTTTTTTCAATAAAAATTTTGAAAGTATCTCGGAACTCCATTTGCATCCTTCTTCGACATCTTTAATAACACACACACACATATATATAAGTAATAAAAATAAAAATAGTTTAAACATGAATAAAATGAATGTATAAATCAACATACCTTATTGAATGTAATATAATTTTTTTTAGTGTTGATGTATAACTTTCTTCTGGCAGTTGCGTACAACATCATCCCGAATCGTCTTCATTCAAAAATTTTAACCATGTGTTATTGTATTTTCATAAAAAAAAATCTAACTGAATAAATCAAGTTAAAACCGTTAATATAGTGACATGTATAACAAATTCTACCAACATCATTATGTTTTATTTAAAAGAAAATTATAATGAAAGAAAAATAATAAATAATTCAAGAAACTTACTTTTGAAATTCTACACACATTTCTTCCATTGATAATTCACCCGACTTCACATAGGCTAGTACTAATTTGACTAGTTTATCATGCTTCACACCTTGCATTGTTCTCCAAGGTGTGATAGTCATATCCTCTGGACGTTGCTTCATTTCAGGACTCGTCTTATTGTTGGTACATATTATGGGTTTACACTTTTTAACCTTCTATTTTTTTATGGAAATATTCTCCCACCGATCAAAAATATCATCAATCAAATCCCATATCTCCCCAGTTCTAAATGCCAACTAAAAAATTTTATCCATGCCTCTAAATAAATTTGTATTCAATTTTCCATCTTTTGCTTTTTTTTCATCAATTTGATAACCTAGGTTTCCATTAAAACATTCCTTCCGAAATGTGACACTAACTTGTGTCTTATCCCCATCAAATTTTTTCTATGAATTCATTATGAATACTGACCCTTTGGATGAAAGTCATTTTCATTCCTGTACTTATTATCATCCGCATTATGATCCCATGCCAATAAATTTGATTCTATTTCTGTTTCAGCCATACATAAATGAGTGCATTTCCCACCGTTTGAAAAAGATAGTTATTGGGATATTCAGTAATCAATTTTCTCTTAGCCTCTCATTGAATGGTTCCTCCAATTACATAATATTTATAATCAAAACATTTTGTCTTGTCAAATGCTTGTTTGTTGGGAACTCGACATGGATCAACAAGAACCACATAATCCACCACATGCGCATATGGATTGAACCTAAACAATGTTTTCGCATTATGTACATGTAGGTGATGGGCCTTTCTAATTTGATATTGAGATTGTCCCTTCATTTGGGCTATAAAATTGGTTAACATTAAGCTCAAATGTTTGGCCACCAAGAATTAATTTATTCTTCCTCAACTCATATCGAATAGCATTTTTGTTTTGTTTTAATAATGCCATCCTCTAACTCAGCCACACAGTGTTATGATTTCTCTTCTTCGTGAGAGCTTTCACTTTGTTCTTCATCGTCGCTCATGACCTTTACGGGTTCACCGATATTTGGATTTCCTAGTCTTATTGGATAACATATCGATTTTTTTATAAACAAGCTCTCCATCATGAGGTAAAAAGAGAGACATCTATGGCGATTTTACTTTTTTGGTGTCCGATTTGTTTTCTCTCCCTTTTTGCACAACGTCTCTAATCTCCTCCTCTAATTCTATCATAATTTTATGTTTCATGTTCGACATCTTCAAAAAGAAACATGTTTAAATTTACTAGATTGACCCACCTTAGTGACTTTTAGTTGATCCCCTCTTTGTACTATTGCGAGTGTCACGAGCTATTGATCTTTGCTTCAATCTCCTTTCCTCTCGCTTTGTCTATGTGGAAAGTGTTGATCACATTCGTAACATTTGGCTCCAACATATAAATACCTTCAAACATGTTTGAAAGACTTGGAACAAAATCTTATGAAACAAAATAAAACATGTCAATGACCAATAATCTATAAAAAATTGAATCATCCCTTACAATAATGCATAGTGGAAATAAAAATAAACATACTTACAATGTTATTTGCAATGTTGCTTGAGATTTCTTCGAAGAATTTTGAATATATTTCCATCCGTGTCATACTTGACGATTGATAGACGATATCTAACCTTCTTATGTTTATTAGCCTTCCTTGCAAGAACATAAATAATGTTTGTATTCGAGACCATACATATGTCTCGTACTCCGCCCATCACATCATATGGCTCATTTAACCGAGATCACACCACAAAGCGAGATAGATGTGTATATCAACCTCTGTTTCACTATCTTCAAGATACCATGAAAAATCGAGTTTTATCTATTTCCTTGGCGTTCACGCAATCGGAAATAAGCTTTAATGAACTCCGGTGCCCCACTTGCTTGAATTTTGTTAGTGTGTGCAACAATGTCCTTATTGCGTCCAACAATGTCCATCGTTTGCGTCCAAACTGCAACTTTAGATGTGGGAGTTGTATCCATAGTGCGTCGAGCCACAACTTTAGATTTTGGGAGTTGTTGCTCCCTAGGTGCGAAAAATTCACAAATCTTTTTGATGCCATTTTCCGATAAAAAAGAAAAAGTATATATTAGTTAATGAGAAAATAATGCTCATAAAATAAATTTAAAAAAACAAAAATTTATTTCTAAAAACTAAATAAATTGAAATTAAAGCAGTAAAACTAACTATAGAAAATTTTCATTTAAAAACAAAATATTATAAATCATACGTATATATATCTATATAATATGTTTTGAATACATTTTATAAAAAAATAAAAAATGTGTTTTAAACTGTATAAAACAATTAAAAAAAAAATAAACTATTATTTTCAAACTTCAGTTTTTGTTTAATATTTAAGAAAAACAAAAAAATTACTAACTATTTATAACAAATGTTAAAATTAAATTTTAATTTTTTAAGGTAATGATTTTATTAAAAAAACAAAATAATGTTAATTTTTTGTTTTAATTTTAATTATGTTTTTTAATTAAATTTACACTGAATAAATAATATTTTAAAATTTTAAATATATTGAATAAAAATAAAACATATATGTTAAAATTAAAATTAAAATTAAAAACTTATAATCTTTTAATATATTTAATTAAATAAAAATAAACAAAATAAAATAAAACAAAAATTTACTTTACTTTGCATAGCAATTAAATAAAAATTTATAAACTTAAAATTATAAAAATTTAATATAAAAATTTATAAATTTATATAATCTTTTAATATATTTTAAAATTACAAAATTTTATTTTACATTACATAGTAATTAAATAAAAATAAACAAAACAAAATAAAAGCAATTAAACAAAATTAAAATTAAAATTAAAATTTTTATAACGTTGTTTTAATATTTAAATTAAAAAAAAATTAAAAATTAAAAATTTAAATTTTAAAAACATATGTAATATATTATTTAAAAAAAATAAAAATAAAAATAAAAACGCTTTACATATTACATATACAAAATAAATAAATAAAATTAAAAATTTTAAAACGTCGTTTTAATAATTAAATTTAAAAATAAAAATAAAAAACTTACATTATAATTAACAAAATTAAAAATAAAAATAAAAATTGTTAAACATTTTTATAATAATTAAATTTAAAAAATAAAAATATGTTTCGCCGCCCGTGGGCGCCCGCAAGGCCAGCCGGGACGACGCCATGTGGGGGCTGCCCGCCGCCAGACCTCGGGGCCCCCGGCGAGGCCGAGTCCCGGGGAATCGGCCTCCGCCCAGCCGAGGGCCTGAGGCCGGTTGGGGAGCCCCCCATGGCGCCGTCTGACCAGCCTTCGGCGCCTTGCGAGGGGGGGGCCGCCCGGTCGGGCCTCGGGCCCCGAGCTGGCGGAGGCCGATTCCGGAGGGGGGGGCGCGGCCGCCCGGTGGGGCCTTAGGCCACGGGCTGCGAAAGGCCGGGCTCAGAATCGGCCTCGCTCGCGCCGAGGCCGCGCGACTCGGCCTCTGGTGCGGCCTCGGGGCCCCGGGCCGGCGTGGGAATCGGCCTCCCGCTTAGTCGGGGGCCCGAGGCCCTGGCCGGTGGCGCCTGGGACGGGGTCGCCACCGAGCCGAGCCCCCTAGCCCGCAGTGGGAAGCAATTCCCCTAGATCGACTCGCAGCCCCCCAGTGGTGCTTGCCGCCGCGGCCTCCGACACTCAGCGGGTGGCAAAAACAATTTTTTTTTTTTTTTTGTAATTAAAAAATATACAATATGCCCTCATTTAAATTTTTTTTGTTCTAACAATTAATTATTATAATATTTAAAAAAAGTATTTAATAAAAAAAATTAATTAAAAAAAATAATTGTTTTAATATACAATACAATAAATATATATATTAAAAAAACAAAAATAAATTTTTAATATATAACAATTCAATTGTTGGTTTTTTTAAAAACATTATTTAATTAAAAAAAAATATTATTTTAATATAAGAATACAATTATTTAAAAAAAAAAGTTTTCTTTATATAACAATACAATTTTTATTTTTATTTTTAAAAACATTATTTAATTAAAAAAAACAATTTTTTATATAACAATACAATTGGTTTTTTTTAACATTATTTAATTAAAAAAACAATTTTTTTAATATAACAATACAATATAAAATTAAAAAATTAAATAAAAGAATAAAAGAATTGTTTATATTTTTAAAAACATTATTTAATTGAAAAAAAAAACTATATAACAATTCAATTAAAAAAATTAAAAAATATAATATATAACAAAACAATAAGAAACAAAAAAAATTAAGATTTAAAATTTAAAACAATAAAAACAAGATTTAAAATTTAAAAAAATAAAAATAAAATATAAAATCAAAAAAAATTTAAATAATGAAACCACTAATATATTTATGATAAAAAAAAAGTAAATAAAAATATAATAATATAACTATTTTTTTTTTATGTGCATGGTCGTTTTATGGATTTTTCTGTCTAGATGAACCTATAAGCCTTAAAAAAGAAAAAAAATTCTAATTTTTTGTCCTTAAAACGCTAAAAAATTAGTTTTTTTGGCATTTTCTTCACTAAAAAAATATAAAAAAAATTATGGTTTTCGAACCTAAAAACCTTAAAAAAGTAGTTTTTGAACACAAAAACTATAGAAAAACATATTTGCTCCAAAATCGTCTTTAAATGGACATAATAGAAGGAAAACTAACCTTTGAAATGCAAAAAACTGCTGTCATTAATGCTAACACAACGCCTCCACAAAATTACCAATAGCAAATGCCAATGCAATGCCTCCACGAAGTTACCAATGCCAACACAACACCTCTAGAAAATTGCTCTAACAAATACCAGAAAACTTGATGTGATGTGATGAATAGAAACAATTATTCTTATTATATAGCGAATATTGTTTGATTGGTTTCACTTTCGTTTAACGGATTTAAAATTTAAAATTTAAACTATTTACATTTAGTTTATTATAATTCATATTATAGTTAAAAATACTTAATATTTACATGTAGTTATCATAGTTAATATTTTATTTAATATTTACATGTATCGAATGTTGAATAATTCAAATATAATCTCGTATAAAAATTTAAAATATAAAATACTTACATGTAGTTAATTATAGTTAATATTATAGATAAAATAGTTAATATTTGCATTTAGTTATCATAGTTAATATTTACATGTACTCAATGTTTAAAATTATGGGATTAAATTTCAAAATTTAAAAATATTTACCCGTAATTAATTATAGTTAATATTATAGTTAAAATAGTTAATATTTGCATGTTGTTATTTTTGTTAATATTTACATGTAGTCAATCTTAAATCATTCAAATAAGAAAATTATTTTAATTTCGAAGGCATGCGTGAAAAGAATATTTTGTGGATATTTTGAATAGAAAGTATGGTGAAATATTTAAAGACCAACCATTTATTAAGAAATTTTGAAATATATTTTAGATGAATATAATGTAGATTTAAAATTTAAAATTTAAAATATTTACATGTACTCATTAGAGTTAAAATAGTTAATATTTGCATGTAGGTATTATAGTAATATTATAGTTAATACTTACATCTAGTCAATGTTAAATCATTGAAATAAAAACATTATTTTAGTTTGGAAGGCATGCATGATAGAAATATTTTGTAGATATTTTGAATATAAATATCGGTAAAATATTTCAACACAAACATTTTATTAAAAAAAAATTAAATACATTTTTTTGACTAATATTTTGTACGAAATATTTGAAAAGAAAATTTTTGGAGGGAAAGTTTTTCATGAAATGGGGGGGGAAATTTGGAGGGAAAGTTTTTCGCGAATGAATTTGGAGGAAATTTTCGATACTTAAAGCTATATAGTGTAAGTGGGAGAGGCATTTGTATCATTCAACCTATTTTTGTTGAAAGCCATGGTTTCTTCGATAGCGAAGTTTTTCTTTGTACAACATCAACATCTTCGTCACGCAACAACTCTATTTAGAGTGATGAATATAATGAGGTTCGTTCACCATGAATTGAGAGTCAAAAAATCGACTTGGTCGTAATCGTAAAGATGATGAGAATAAAATTGATGAGGCACAACAAAATGAAATTTTTGTAAATCGAGAGCTCGATTATACCATTTACTCTTAATCCTAAGGATTATGAAAGCAACGATGATGAAGGGCATGATGAAGAATTTTAGAGTCAAAATTTCTCACTTCGTCCTAATCCCAAGGAGTTATGAGGACACCATTGATGAAGAGGAGATGAAGAATATCCACTTTAGCTTAATCCTAAGGATTATGCAAGAACAAAAAGATGAAGAGGGGAATGAAGAATTTGGCGGGAGTCAAAATATCCACTCGGTCCCCAATCTCGAGGATTATGCCGCACCATCGATGAAGAGGGGGATGTAAAATTTCCGTATTCAAAAATATCAAATTCTTCCTAATCGTAAGGATTATGCGAGCACCACCGATGAAGAGGGGAATGATAAATTTTCGCAGTCAAAACATCCACTTCGTCCCAATCCTAAGGATTATTCAAAGACCACTCGATGAAGAGGGAAATGAAAAAATTCTATCGTGTCAAAATATCCACTCCGTCCCTAATCCTAAGGATTATGCAGCATCACCGATGAAGAGGGGATGAAAAAAAATTCCGCAGTCAAAAATATCCACTTCGTCTTAATCCTAAGGATTATGCAAGCACCATAGATGAAAAGGGGAATGAAGAATTTGCAGTGTCAAAATATGCACTTCATCCTAATCCTAAGGATTATGCCAGCACCACTGACGAAGAGGGGAATGAAGAATTTGTAGCGTCAAAATATCCACTTCGTCCTAATCTTAAGGATTATGCTAGCACCACTGATGAAGATGGGGATGAATTTCCAAAGCTAAAATTTTCACTTCATCCTAATCATAACGATTATAAGTTCACCACTGATGAAGGGGGGGATGAAGAATTTTCAATAAATATAGATTCAAGGCATTCACTTATTCCTAATCCTAAGGATTATGAGAGCATCAATGAGGAAGGGGAGGGGTGGGATGAAGAAATTCTAGTGAATACAAATTCAAAGCTTCCACTTATGCCTAATCCCAAGGATTATGAGAGCACCACTAAGGAAGGGGAGGATGAGTTTCTTGCAAATGATAATTTTAGAGGCACAGATCTGAATATTGCATTTTCTTTAAGTGATCATTTCAAAGACACTCATGGTGATGAAGAATTGAATCCTCCTAGGGAAGAATTTGAAAGCATGGGTCAAGATGGTGAAGAATTTCTTCGAAAGTCGGGAGTTACAAAAGCGCCGATGATTCTTGTGAAATGTATTCTTCAAGTGATGATGGTAAAAGAAAAATTTTCCAGGCAATGATGTTGATGAATTTATTAACTATGTTGAGGATGATGATAGTGGGGATAATATTCCCTCCTAATGGTGATGAAATCGCTTTTTACAAATGATGATGGAATGATGAAGCCGTTGCGAGAAAATATTGCAACTAGGAGTAGGAGTAGACCTTTTCATATCAATCCAAAACATTCCAGTTATACAAGGGTGAGGACAAAATATCTCACAAAAAAAAAAAATTGTCGTTCATTTGATTTCAAGTGAATGTTGTCAGAGGGATTGCTTGAAACATATGGATTTCAACTTTGTTTTGGAGAAAAGGAAAACATATATGTCAATGAATAAAAACATGAAAAATTCGTATTTAGTGGGTTGCATGCAATCTACACTAGCAGGTTATGATTATCATGTTGAGAATGTATTGCTCTGCAGAAAGGCATTCAAAATGTTGCATTTAATTGGTAATTGTCGTTTGTTAAGAATCCAGGAAAGATTGGAAAATGATCCCACATATTATTCGAAGTATGTTATAAACGCTGAGGTGGGGCTATTTGTAACATCACGCTAAGACATGGATGAAAAACTTCTTTTCAAATCATGGAGAGCGTATGCCAAATAAAGACACAATACATATTCCGCATAATTTCTCGAGACGAGAAATATTCATGTTATACAAAGAATATCACGAAGTACATTGAAGGAATTGGTAATTTTATTAAGCATATTCTTATTTTACAAGGTTATGGAAAACTCGTAATTCGGCAATGTTCGTATTCCTAAGAAGACAAGGATGGGGGTTTGCTGACACATGTGCTTGTCTTAAATCAAAAAGAGATAAATTTCAAGCGTCAGAAGAGGTATGCGTTCAAAACATTGTTTTTTTAAAATTGGATACTTATCAACTATGAAAATATATTTATTCATATGTTTATTTTATTTTATGTACATGATTTGCGTTGCCAAAGAACTTCAGAGACCATCACAATCCGCAGAAGCAAGTGAAAAGAGAAAAAAGTTGTATAAACATCGAAGAGAAGTGTTGTGATCATCCAAATAAATATACGGGATTGGTAATTGATGGTATATGGACCAAAAGAAAACACTTCTGTCCACATTTTGTCCTACTGCAAGCCAAAAAAATTATAGGAGGAAAATTTCATTCAGCTCTGTTTTCACTTGGTTGGTTGTATGGTATTTAATGAGAAGATGTTTCCAAGAGTTTTCTTCACAACTCCAAATCTATTTCACCAAATGATGCAAAATACGACCATAACTATAATCCATGATGTGGTTAATCATTGGTACGGGTATTCTTCCCCGAAGTTTTGTATTTACAATTAGACAACACAAGTCGTGAAAAAAACAAAAAATCAAGTTAATTTTGGAGTATCTAAACATGCTTCGTTGAATTGGGGATTTTTAAAAAGATAAAGGTTGGTTTCCTTCTTGTTGGGAATACTCATGATCATATTAGATCAAATGCCTAGGTCGTTTTTTAGTAACATTCAGGAGGAAAGGTGTTGGGAGCTTTGCCATCATTAATTGAATGTATTAATAAATCGTACATTCAGAAAGTCTGCTTTTCATGTGTTGGAATAAACTATTGACATGCAAAGGTTTATTTTTGGATTGCATGGTGAGGGAGAAATGCATTCGAAAAAACTTAACGACATTAGCTTCAACATCAATTTAGTATCAAAAAAAATTGATGGGATAACACTTATATGGGGCAAGAAGTATTCAGGTTGTTGAAGAATGGGGGCCATCATCGGGTTTTAGCATTTTTGAAGTTCATTCTGCAGGCGTCCAATATTTTCATCAAAGATATTGTTATTACAGACTGATTCTTGAACTCCATAATGCACGAAGGCATAAGAGAGACATAAATTCATCCCCGAATGTCTAGAGGGAAATTAAAAGATGTATTAGAGATACATATGAAGTACTTCGACATGTTGCTGATTCGGGTTTGGTGGGAGTATTTTTTCGGTAATCAAAGTGATATGATTTCAAGATCAATAAAATGTGGATACGCTTTTGAAGACTCCCTGCCACAAAACATGCCAAATGAACATAAGGAAACACACATTGTTGAACAACAACGACCTCAAGCTATTATTAATTCCCCATAGGTAGAGGAAAAGAGAAATCTATATTGGTTCTAGAAGATCACGTGCACAGCGTGAGAGCCATGGAAGACCTTTACAGGGTTACGTGCGGGATGTTAAGGGAGGGTTGCATGATAGCATCGCAGTGTTAGCAGTATGAAGATACACTTGGCTATCCATTCCGGATTTCCCAAGGTTATAAAGGCTTTCTATTAATAGAAAAATGAAGATATTGACCGTTGTTGATGTACATTGGTATGCCACAAGTACCCACCTTTTTCAATGGTGTGTGCAAGCCGGAGAGATGGTAGTTGAAAGTAATTGCGTAGAGAAGAAAAAAGAAATGGTACAAATATAAATTGTCGCCACACTGTGTTGGGATGTATTAAAATTAGAGGATTTTGACATACTTGTGTATGACTTCAATTTGAAAAAGAGAGGAACTCTTCTTGTTACGGAACCCATAAATATTTTTGAAGAAATTGCTACTAGAACAATTATCGGCGTAGAGATGGGACTCGCGCGAATGTAGTCGTAGATCTACAAGACTTTTGAATTACGAAATGGTGGGCATACATGTTGACTTGAATGGAGCACTAGTTGATGAAAGATAAGAATATGGGATCATCTTCATCTCGCATCGAGCCATTCTATCTCAGAAGATGTGAGGTTCGATGGTGTGCCGGAGCCCATGGTTGATTTTGAATAACTATCTAAGACATTTTTATGTAATTGATGTTTGCATGGTAACTTAAAATAAAAATTTTTGACTTCCATCTCATTTTTCATGAAGTTGCATGAGGCATTTCTCATGTTTGTTGGATTATATGTTTTAATTATGAAGAATTCATCTCTTTTAGAAGATATAGACACACGTAACAATGAATTACAAAAGTAATAATTTATGTTATATTCAATGCTACCAATGTTGATATTTTTATTATAAGTAAAAATAAAAAATAGAAAACTAATGTTGAATTTTTACTAGATTAGTGCAGAGTGATATTACTATGATATTATGTATATGTTACCATTTGGTATAAGATACTCTAAAATTTTTTAATAATTATATGCGTCATTGAAAGGACACTTTGTTTTGATGCTTGATTTTTTAGGTTTTGGTTGAAATTAGATTTAAATTGTCTTATGCTAAGATTTGAAAAAAAGATAAGTTTTTATCCTTTAAAATTAAAGAAATTACTCTTACGTGTTTACGTTCAATGATAATTTTTTTCATTTACTTAGTACATTTTATTTAAGTCTTATAATTTCTCCCATAATTTCATTGTTCAAGTATGTTGAAAGACTTAAGATTGAAAAAACTTTAAATTTACAACTTGTCATTAAGGTTTTTATGCGCTACCAAATTCTATCTTTAATGTTATGAGTTGACAACAATTACAATTTTAGGGTTTTTTAGAGTCAAGATATTTTATGTTTAACAACATGGATGAAAATTGTTCGAGAAATGATAAGCCCTTGAGTACATGTTTTTGTTTATCTTTAACATCATCTATCAAAATTTTAGAAATTTATGATTTTTAAAAATTGCCCTAATATGTTGTCTTTAATTCCATTGTTACAAGTGTCGAAAAGTATGACACAATTATTTTTTTGTTATTCCGGCCATCAATTGGTTTTGTTTTTGAGGGGTGCTTTTTCAATCCTTTTCTCAAGAAACAATTTTGTTTTTAGCATAATTTTATAAAATGTTGAAATTTGACTCTTAACCAAGTACATTATGGAATACACATTTTTTTGTTTTTTTGGGGGTGTTTTTTCATGTTTTTTGAGTCTCTTTTTGGGCTAGAGTTCTCGTTTCATCGTGCTAACTATGTTTTTTGGAAAGTGAGCCCAAACGAGTCATTTCTACAAGTCTTATTAAGAAAAAATAGGCTCAAACACAGTCCTTGGAAAATAAGTGGACCTCCATAGCTCCTCCTTCCATCAATTTTCTTACAAAAAGTCGTTGAATTACTCTCTCTTGGGGTTTCATTGCGTTGTTCATTTCTTAGTCGCTTTTCTCCCATTGTTGTGGTAAATTCTTACATTTTATGCTCAAACACCTCACTCATACCGCATCTACATTCCTTCACCTTTTCCCGTGCTCATTTCCCTCATTTCCCTCCATTTCCCTACAAACCCTTGCCTACACTACACTTTCCTAGGCTAGAATTTGTGTTTCACTAACTTTTTTACCCTTTTCTTGTTATGAATATAATTCATAAAAAAATATAAAATGAAAATAAATAATGTAAAAAAATAAATAATCAAAATATTTATTGTGTTAAATAGTCATTAATTTAAGTGAAAAGGTCATGTCTAAAAGACATGCCTAGTCATGAAAGGCCACACTCGCCCAGGTATATAAAACAAACGGAGCCTCATTGTAACATTCAATCATCACTTATCATTTTATATATAATAAGTTAATAAAAAAAATACCTCATGTGTGTGTTTACATTTTAAGTAAAAATGTCTACGGATTTTGTTGCTCCGTGCTGGTATCAAAGCCATATGCTTACGATATAATCTTGTGAGCCTTTGATTGTTGTTTACCGCTAGCAATATGCCATTACATGTACATCTTGAAGGCATTGGGAAGATTAGAAAAATTCAAGAAAAACTTCAACAATTAGAAAAATCATGTGCAGAAAGTTACAACTTGTTTAAAGAAAAGCTATGCATAAATTGATAATAAGGAAGATGACAATGACGATAAAGAAAGCAAGAAACAAGGTGAAGCGATAGAAGAAGATTTTGATTAAAATGATGATAATGAAAATTAAGATGTAATATATAATGAAGAGGAAAATGAGGGAGATTATGAAGAAGACATTAATGATGATGAAGAGGAAAATGTGGAAGGAGAAAAAGAGGAAGATATTTTCGAAAATAATTATGAAGATGACATATTTAAAAAATAAAAAGTGGATTATGGGAAAAATAAGGAATAAAACCATGATCAAAATAATGAGAATAATGTACAAAACATTACATTTAATGGAAAATGCAAACTTGAACATAATGAAGAAGATCCACATGAAGATGAAGATGATCTCAACAACGATTGTGATGAGATGAGAAGGATAGTCAAAATGAGTATATGAAAACTAAATAAGAAAATACCTTTGAAAGAAGTATAGTTTTGAGATCCCTATAATAAAGTAGGTTTATGAATATTTGAAATTAACCACATGAGGGAAGTGGCTTGCACCTCCCTCAAGACTTTCAGAAACCCTTGAGAACCCTAAAAAAACTAATTGATATTCCTATGTGTGCAAAATATTCGATCGGTCATCCATTCTCGATATGCATAGGCAATGTTGTGACGGACGTAGCTGACTTATTGTGAAGTTGAAAGTAGATATGCATTGGCCATTTTGTGGACAGACGACTCATTGAAGTTGAAAGTATACTTTCGGGACTCTTTTTCCATGTCAATACTTTATCTAATGTGTTTACAAGAAAATAACATGATGTTGGGCACAAATCATTTCCTCAAGCAAAAAGATTCTCTATTAGGCAGATTTACGATTTCCACATTCACTAAAATAAATACGGTTATGCATCAGTTATATGAAGGCCTCCATAATGTTATGCTTATCGTCTCTTAAAGAATTCAAATAAAGAGCGTGAAAATGTTTTTGAATACTTCGGTAGAATTCATTGATAAAAATGCAACAAGAGGTAGGAATCGATAAATCCTCTTAAATATGCCAACGCTAGCATGTTTATGAATTTCAATGCTTTAATGCTAAAGCTTTGTGCACCATTTCTAGAAGATTTCAAAAAAATTGATAAATTGATTGATCCAAATTATATCCCTCTTGCTATACAACCGTATTTATTTTCAATGTTTGAAAACACTTCATGCATCATCTCGTTCGGACCCATTGACATCGACGAATATTTATATTTTTCCCTCGTGGATCCCAGCTCGCTTTAGTCGCAGGGGTTTCATCATCTAGGATTTCTTCAACCCATTTGGGAGGAATGTCGTCGAGTCTCATACGGATGTTCAATGATAAATCACCATTGTGAGAGGAAATTAGGATTGTACATCAAGAAAATCACTATGAGCTTCAACAACGTACTTTAGCAGATGCATCCTTTAAATATGGCACTTCATTTTCTCCACCAATATCCTTTGTCATTCTCACTCGATCCGCTATATCATTCTCACTACTCTATTCATCAAATCCCACGCCCCAAAGAATATACTCGTGCGAGGATTGCGTGGAAACAATAATTTTACTGCGAAATATTTTCGAAGCTTAGCGAATGGGGTTTCCTTCATCCCGGGTTCAAAGCGCTTCCAGGTGTCGAAGGCTGGTTTGGGACAACCGATGGCTTTGGCGCCGTGAGGAAAACAACTTGCCATATGTAATAGGAATCGATCGCAAGGATCCTAGGGTGTTCACAGCCACTGGTGAGAAAAGGGCGATACCAAACGTCCTTCCCACACAGCGACGCTTCACTCCGCCGCTTTACAGAGTCAATGTGTCCCATATGTAGGCCGTGTGTGCGGTCCCACATACTTTAGCCGTTGCCACTATTCGGTCACCTAGCGAGAAATCCACAATAGGTTAAAAGGTTATCGTCACACCATCAAACATCGTGCCCCGCCAATCAGGGTCAGACGTGTGACAAGCGTCGATACATACATGGTCGATGTATACACTTTGTGGTGGTTGATACTCCATGGTCGTTGATACATCGTGGTTAATATATACAGTCGGATCATACTGGTTAATATATACTTAGTCGAATTGGCATATGTATCTAGATATTTATTTGTGTTGATACACTAGTCGTAGGGTCGAGTTACATTATAGTACATCTATAAACAAAATAAATTTAATTAATTTAATTAAAAAAAATATATATATTACATAATTTTAATATAAACTATATTACATAATTTTAATATAGTTATATTAATAAAAAAAAACCATGGTTTTCAAGGCAGTGTGTTAAATATGTTGAGATAACAAATGCAAGTGTTGCATAGGCAGAGAGAGTACGGGTGACATCAAGTTACATATGTACAGAGATGATAAGTACAATATGAAGAAAGTTGGCGTTAATATAGCTTTGAGGAAAAATATTTTTAGAGAAGAATACAATGTTATGAATATAATTCATAACAAATAAAAATGAATATAAATAATGTAAACAAAGTAAATAATTAAATATTTATTATGTTAAATAGTTGTCAGATTGAAAAGTGAAAAGAAAGGCATGTCCGAAATACATGCCCAAAGTGATGAAAGGACACATGCCTAGGTATATAATAAGGGCCTCATTGTAACATCTTTAATCATCACTTATCATTTTATATATAATAAATTATTATTACAAAATGCCTCTTGTGTATTTTTTACATTTAAGTCAACAAATCTATAGTTTTGTTGCTCCATTTCCCCTCACCCATTTCCCAAATTTCCACCTCCCTACACTCTCTAACACCTATCCCTACCTCCCAAAATTTCCCTAAAAATTTAGACAACCCCTAACCCCCTCATTTCCCTCCATACTATAAGACTCTTCCCAAGTTCCCCGTTTTCCCAAAAACTAAACCCTAATTATTCTCCTAAGGGTTTCACCATGGAAGAAGAGACCACACACACCGACAAGAAGAAGTATAAAGGGAGGGAAGTATAATCGTGTATGATCCCACCAAAAGTCTAAGAAATAATAGCTTCACCTTTCCTCTAAAAGTCTTTCTGGAAGATGCAGTTGCCTTTTTTTCTACTGAGAAATTTCCAAGAACTAGGTTTCAATGACAAGTTGACAAGTATATTTGCCACTAGTTTGAGGAGGGGATAAGGTCAAACGACATAGCGAGGGGTTGATTTTTACTATTTCAGCATAGGCCATTTTCCATAGCCACCAGGGACCCGATAACCATGGAGAGATCTGTTTCAAAAGGACAGGACCTAGACATTGAGAACTACAAAGTGTTTTTTGAAGCCACCTTACAAAAGCTGCCTCCAAAGCACATTTTTTCCATTCAAACACTTACTTGAAAAGTATGCCCTTATTATGAAGATGATCATGAAGTACTTGCCATGTGAGGGTAGGTTTTTCAAGGCTATACCAATACCATATAGAGACGTAGTGATGCATTTCACAGTTTCAAGCCTCTTAACTTACCTTATTACCTCTACAAAATATTAGTCAAAATGGTCGAAAAGGTACACAAAAAAGGGAAAAGATCACCAATCAAATTTGTTTCATCATGGTTTGGTTAAAATCATTGTTTTAATTCAGCTCTCACAAAGTCAACTTATCTCGGAAACATTCACAGCAATCAACCTCTTTTTCCCCGCTACAAGTCAAACTAGCGGTCAAACTACCCCATTGGCATTTACCAAGACCTCGTGAAGTTGGTTCCACAAGCAAACTAATGACAAGGAAACCTAGGGTTGAGGTGACCAAGCATATACCGAGAGGAAAAAGGATAGTGTTTTCTCTTGGTAGTGTGGGTGTTCGAAATTCAACAAGAAAATGCACCACATACTAGTGTGAGATTCCAAACGGAGACATGAGTAGAGGGAATTCAGAAGTGACACATTAGTGCATAATATGGGTGTCCAATTTTTAAGTAAATTGAAAAATAAATTGTAATATTATCTCATAACAACTTGTAATAGTTAAATAAGTGTGATAGACTTAGTTAGGTCAATAATTTTGATTCGAAAGGATAAATAATAGGATGTAGAGTGATTTTATTATTTACGAGGTCCGATTCATGGGAGTTTGTAGCACTAGTGTGGTGTGAGTGCAACTGGGACTATAACTCAATTAATTTGAGTTAAGATCGTAACTAGTTCTAAGCTGATTGATGAGCTGTGAGAAGACTCAAGTGAATTAAAATAGATTTAGTTCACAAGTATTGATCTACCAAATAACTCGATAGATTCACTATTAATACCGCATGCATGTCAATTTTGATGATGACGTACATTGCGACATAAAGGTTAAAGGTAAGTAAATTATCAATTGTATTATTAGAAAACTTCCCAGGTGAAGATGAAAGCCGGTACAAGAAGCCCCCGATGGATTATGTAGTCAAGGAAGGTTGGAATTATTTTTCCTAAGGATTGCGTAAGAAAGGCGGAGTCCGAAAGGTGAGCACTGAAATTGGCTATGTTATTGGTCTAATTTTGCCTAAATCAATGTGAGACAATTGGTAAGAGTGTATGATGGTTCTTGTGAGCACACATGCATTGTATGTGTTTCATGATTCTTTGGTTGATTATACAATAAAGATGGAGTGGGTTTTGAGCAATTTTCTTTCCCCGGGAAAAAACTTGTGTTGTAGTATTGGATTTACTTCTTTCTCTTACTTGCATGTGATTGAGCGATCATGTTTTATATTACGCAAACACTGTAGAAGGGATTCAAAGGTATAGTCTTTTTATTACATTGCATGATTAGATTGAATCCATTGTGCTGTAATTTCTACATGGTATCATAGTTGTGTTATAGATTTTCTACATGGTATCTGAGTGCTAGGAATAACAATAGTGGACAAAGAAATTGAGTTTGTGTTCTGAACTTCAATATTCAAATTTGCGAGATACTTTCTTTTGGAGCTACAGAAGCGGGTCAAGATTTCATTAAAATGGCTTGAGACTGAATATGGACTAGGGAAGTTGAATTATATTGCATGGAAGGATAGGATGGAGGCGTGTTGGAGGACAATGCGTTGAAGGAATTCATAGATAATGATTTTGTTGAAGAGCTTTCCGGATTATCCACGATGTATAGAACATTGGTCAACAGTGCAGAATCCCAATGGGGATCCATCTTGAGGACAAGATGCGGAATGAAGGATGAAAAAAACAGAGAAAATTAATTTATAGTGGAAGAGTAAAGAAGAGCCAACGAGACTAAAAAATAAAAACTCAAAAATTTGCTATAATATAATCTATAATAATTAATATAATCTTTGCAGTGGGCTCTAATATTAAACAATAAATATAAGCATAATAATTTTTTTTATTAACATTTAGTAGTAATAGTAATAAACCTAATTAAAGATTCTAATTAATGTATTTTTTTAGTTTATAATTTTTTAAATATTAGTTCTTACTAAATAAAATATTATCATCATAATAATTTAATATTATTATTTACTGGCACTATTAGACTTAATTAAGTAAATTGAATAAAATAAGAATTAATAAATAATTAAAATTAAATTTATTAAAAATAGAAATTAAATACAAATTTATTAAAAATATAAAATTAATTATATATATTTTTAAGTTCACATCGACTCTTTTCTTTTTACTCTTTTCTATAAATTCACGACCTTTTTAACACCATCCTTCATTGCATCTTGTCACGAAGATGAATCCCATTGGGATTTAAAACGTCGAACAATTTTCTATAATGCGTGAATAATCTAAATATTTTCAACAAATGATAACACGGAGCTTGAAAACCATAGATAATGTTATTCCCAAGCCCGACGCGGATGCCCAACTTCTGATGCATATAGAGGACGAAGGTGTAAAGGCGAGGAGGATCTTGTTAGAGGGAGTTCAATATCATATTGTCTCGAGTATCCATGGAAAGGAAACTCCATATGCTATGTGGAAGGCCTTGAAAGATGTTTGTTTCAAAACAAAAGTGACAAAAAGAAAATTGGCACTCCAAGGACACCTCGAGAAAATCGGGAAATGGAGAAGAAATGCAATCAAAATGCAGCGGAAGTTCACTCAATGTCGAGATGAGCTTGGAAGTGTTGGGATTCTTGTAGTTGATGATGACGGTGAGCCTATCACTTCTAGGCTTCAGAGTTGGCATAATACCGAGTTTTGTGAATGAGGAAAAGTTGCAGTTGGGAGTGACTATGGTCGGTTGTTACAAAATAGTTTCGAAGGAATACCGAGGGATGGATCCTCGTCCCAAGGCTGATGATGAGGGGGTGTGCCTTGGCCTATAATGCCAAAAGAAGGAAAGGGGAAGAAATCCCATTCGAAATCTTCAGGCCCGACAAAAAGAGAGAAGGAAAGAAGCGTGACATGTCGAAAGGGTGAAATGTTTTCTTTGTCATGATCATGGACTATACCTAGGTATCACAAAATAATAAGAACATAAAAAAGTCTCTGGAGAAGTGCCGGTACAGATGGGAATTCAGCCTACGGTTGAGTTAGACTTTATACTCTCGCCATATGCATGGTGTCAGTTGTGATGGAATCTATGTTAATTGCTTGGATAGTGGAGCATCTTTCCATGACGAGAAACACAAAAACTCTTTAGTAGCTTGGAGGAGAAGGATCTTCGAGATGCATGTTGAGATGGGTGATGACGGGAGGTACTCGCGATACCAAAGGTAGGTACGGTACTTTCCAAATACGGTCGAGTTAAACCTTTCATATTAAAAGATGGCGTATGTACCCGAACTTGAAAAAGAATTTAGTTTCGGCCTATTATGTTGGAGGATCTTGGATATGATGTGGTTTTTCGGTGAAGGAAAGATACCACTTTGTCTGCAAAGCACTAGGATAGGTAAGAAGATTTGGATTGTCACAGAAGAACCTCTACAAACACCGATCATGTAGATGGTTGCACAACATTGACAAGTAAAAGCGGAAGAGGTATTGGCTAGGATACATGTGAGTTATGGCATAGGTGAGTCAAGGGTGGTGTGTTGTTACGGTACATTCCCATAGAAAGATCGCAGGATGCATATATCTTGACAAAGGCGCTTGCAAAGAGAAAACTCGGGTACAGAGGCATGGTCCAGGGTATGAGATATTACCTTTCTTGTTGAGAGGGTGTTGAAATTCAACAAAATTCACATACTAGTGTGGGATTCCGAGTCCACACATGAGTGAGGAAATTCAAGTGACACATTAGTGCTAATGTGGGCATCCAATTTTTAAATAAAGTAGGAAAATAAATTTTAATCTGCTCCATAAACAACTTGTAATAGTTAACTAAGTGTGACGAAATTAGTTAGCTCAGGAGTTACGAGGATTTGGTCGGATATGCATGTAGAGAGTGATTTCTTGTTTACGAAGTTGAAGTTGCGATTGTAGCGCTAGTGTGGTGTGCGTGCAATCGGTTAACTCAAATTAATTGAGTTAAAATCAGTTTTTAACTAGTTCTAACTCATTGATAGCTGGTGGAAAGATCAAGTGAATTAAAATATATTTAATTCACAGTAGTGATCTACCAAGTAACTAATGATTCACTATTAATAGTTGCATGCATGCCAATTCTAATGACGACCCGGTTGGAGACAAATGTAAAAGGTAAGTAAACTATGGTTGTATTATTATTGAATTGCCTAGGTGCAGTTATAAAGACACATGAAGCCCATGATGGATTGTGCGGGTCAAGGGAAGGTTGAAATTCCTATTTAATAGGAATTATTTTGCTAGGAGTTTGCATGAGCAAAGGTGAGGTGAAGGTGGGCAGGAAATTGGCTATGTGTGGTCCAATTTTCCTGAATCAGCATGAAGACAATTGGTAGAGTGTATGAGGTTCTTGTGACACACATGAATTGTATTGTTTCATGATTCCTTGGTTGATTATACAATAAAGATGGAGGGTTTTAATGAGTTTCTTTCCCCGGAAAATATTGTGTTGTGCAATTAAGTTACTTATTTCTCTTACTTGCATGTGATTGAGCGATCATGTTTTATATTCGCAAATATTGTAGAAGGATAAAATATCTTATTTTAGTACATTTCATGATCGGATTGAATCCATTAGCATAATTTCTACATAGTATCGGATATGTTCTACGATTTTCTACATGTGGAAAGGGCTCAACCTACTTCGGTTGAAAAAGAACATCAGCATATCGACATGAGTCACCATTGCGAGAAGAAGAAGCAGTGCCTTTGACACTTACATGCGGAGCTAAAAGAATTCATGAGGAGGACAAGTCACACAAGGGATATTATAAAGGAAAAGGCAATCGAGAGATCTCAAAGAGCCGATTTTCAGCGGAGACTTCATGATAGCATTTCTTCAATAGGAGAACAAACAACTTCAAAGTAAAATAACTTTTGATTAGTAAACCCAAGGGTAGATTTGGAGAGAAGAAAGATGAAAAATTTGATCCAATAATTGATGTTGAGTAGCTTGAGAAGGGAGGTTCAAATTAAACCAAGGAGGCCAAGGACAAGTGGTCTCAAGAAGTGAAGAGAAAAGAAAAGTCAACATCTCCCATCACTTTTCAGTCCGAAGATTTTGGTAAGGTTGATTGTATAGATTGAACAAGACAAGAATTCTGGCTTGGTAAGGTAAATTATCATTTGGAAAATCTTCTCTGAGATCCAACAAGAACACCAAGCTCCAAAGGCACATGAAGCCGCTGTGCACTAGAAACAAGGTTTCTCATATTAGGGTAAAAAACATGAAAAAAGGGCTAAGGAAAACCTAATTAAGCTAAGGAAGAGGGATAACTTATATTTGTTGGTTGATGCCTCACTCATTGCCTAAAATGTCATCACAACTTGAAGGAGTAGAAAGTTAGATCAATTTTGAAGAATTTTTTGCAAATTTTGAGTTTTTTGTGGATTTTTGGCAATTTTTGGAAATTCCTCATTGCCAAAAGCACAACGAACATTTGGTACGCTTTCACCAAGGGCCACCAAATGACAAAAAATCTACATGGATGGATATCTTACAGCCTATACGTGTCGGATGTTCACGGTGTCCATTTGACCTTCGGTTTGAGAGAAAAAGGCCAAAAACATGCTAAAAAATGGGTTTGCCTTGCTATTTTGACCCTCTCGGCAGGTATTAGTCTTGGGAAAACTGTTTTTTTCTTAGCCTTGGATAGGCAATTTTTGCATTATTTAAGGTTCTAAAGATAGATATACATGCAAGTTTTCCAAATCTACCTTCAGATCATAAAATGGATAAGAAGAAATTCACTCAAAAAGTGCCCTCAAGCAAGTTCGTTGCGCTTTTGTAAAATTGTTGTGTTTCTAATGGAATTTCTTTGAAAACTTTTTTGTCGATGGCCAAAATTTCAGATTTATTTGGTCAAAGTCAACATTTTGTGATGTAATTAATCTTCTTAGGTATTTTTACGACGTAATCCAAGTGTGTGATTGAGCTTGTAAATGTAAATTTGATGTAATTATGATGGTCATTAATGTTATAAAGGAGTCGTTAAGCTAAATGGAGAGTTTATTTCTAACCTCCTTAGTCTTAGGCTTGGTTAGAGAAAATAATGTAAAATGTTCTGTCATGAGGGATTCGACCCACGAAAAGAGAGTGTGGTTTGGTCTATGTATACTTTTTGGTGTCGAGGATTTGGACAACAAAGGCAAAGAGAGCTTGGAGCTTGTATACATCATATTTGCAAAAGTGTGAGGGCCAATTAAATTTATTATATAAAGGATTCTTGTGGTATGATTTTGTGATAGTTTTTTTCTTTTGTAAAACACTTTAATAAATGTTTAGTTGCTACTTCTTTCCATATGTTTTCTTTCAGTCTTCCTGAGTGAATTAAACATAATTCTTAGCTTGTATGCTCTTTTGTTTTGATAGAAATTTCATATTTATGTTATCCATCTTATATGATAAATGATCTCATCGCACTGCTGCTCATTTTTGAACCTTTTTCTTTTCCACCCTACACTCTGACAACCCCAAAGTGTCAACGAACTTACCTTCACTTTCCCCTTTAACTCCAGCAAGCCAATCTTTTGAGACGACCTGGTTCCTTGACTTCTCCCTCGTCCATTCAACCTCTGATTCCAAAATTCTAAGCTCAATACCTATCCTAACATATTTTCCCTCTCCAATCACCTTATTGGCTGTGAGATGACAGAGAGCCCTCTCGATTAGAGGTGGGAGCTAGCTACCTAATCCTAAGTGGTTCAAAGGTTACCTCCTTCGGTCTCCTTTCTCGACTTGTAGGACAACACAGCAAGGACAACAATGCACATGGATTGAAATGTGTGGGGTATTATTAAAAATCATAAAGAAATAAGAAGAAATACTTAAAAAAAATGCGATCAAACCGATCATGTACTCAAAGCTCCCATCGCATGCTATAAGACTTCTGTTGTAACCAAATTGTCTATTCACACAAGTTATGATTATCTTCTTTCCATGAACCAATCTAAAGGAAAACACACTTGCGAAGAAAAACAAGGGAAAAATGAGGCTGGATCCTACCTTTAATTCTACATATGAAAAAGGAACTGGAAAATTAATTGAGACAACCCAAAATTTGTGACCCATAGCAGTGGATGTGTGCTCTTCACTCCGTCTTCTGTCTTCTCGTCCCTCTAGTTTCCACATCAGCTAGATCGGATAGAAAACTTGTGAAAGAGGAAGAAAGAGAAGAGAGAAACTGTATAATCCCTTTAACATCTCAAAACATGACGCCAAAAATGCTAATTAGGTGTTTTGTATTCTAATTCCAACATTTAGGTATCGAATAAGGGATCATAATGAGATGAAAGCACAAGAAATGCATGATTAGAGCCTATTCTAACCTGTGCTACTCAAATAACTCTTAGAAATAACTAATCACTAAGGATCATAAATTGTCAACTGAATTGTGGGACTCTAATGCTTATCGGGTTTTGAACACGATATTTCATTAACAATGTTCATGTAGTTTCTATATATATCTTATTAGGTCTAGAGAATTCAACGGTTTTCATCTATAAATTGATGAAAGCCAATCATTCTTGCATAAAAATAAATTGCAAAAAAGTAAATGTAAAGACAACTATAAGCAAAAGCGTGCAAGAAAGTAAAGAAAACAAAGACGATAAACTACAAGAAATTCATTGAAAAATCATACAATGAAAATTCATTTTTCGAGTCTCATTATCACATGATCCTATTATATTCCTTGATTGCATAATTATTTTGGTCTATATGTATGGCCCTTACAATGCAAATATACTTGAAAGATTGAAATATTCATCCTTTCATACACACTTTAAAACTTTTATCTTCTCCTCCTTATATATCTAGAACTGCTTAATACCACTGAGAGAAAAACCTCACTAGTGCGGTGGTAATCTTCGACGGAATAAAATAAGCTATTCTTGCGTTGAATAATGTGGGCTACTACCATGGTAAAGACCCTTGGTATTATTAAATTAGTGCGCCAACAGCCTCAACTTTTAGCCTGTGTGCCGCGTGTATACACGACTTTTCCTTAACGAACCCACATATGTTTCTTTAAATATGCCTTTTGCCAAACTTGATTATGACTTGAAAAACTCATCCCCATCATTTTTTCATATAAAATTTGATGCGTGAACTCATCCGGTTACCATATACTTATTCTTGCTTCCAAGTGGGTTGTTATCAAGGACAACACATGTATCATACTCCCAACACTTTTGAGCCTTATCCGCGGGCATATGAAAGCCCGAGGGGCAACTATAATCTATATGGTAGAATTCAAAGGCAAGATCATAACCATGGCTTCAAAGTTAGTTTTGTGCACGCTCAGTTGTGTCACCTTTTGTGACCTTAGTCAATGCTAAGAAATTCATGAAAAATTAGGGAGAGGATAAATAAAAATTAAAAAAAAGGTATGGAAGAAATCACTGTCCTCGGGAACTCATATGGGCCCCTCCCGGTCATGAAAGAGTTCGTCCAAACATATCTTAGACAACATTGCATCTTAATTATAAAAACATAATTAAACATATCGTTATCATACTTATCTGAAATCGACACAAAAAAGCATTTCTCCCTTACATCACTTAAGATGAAATACAATATTTAACCAAATATACATATTTATTAGTTTCTGAGGTAAAAACATGGAGAGGTTCATACATCATCATTGATCGAGTACATGCTTATAAATAGCATAATAACAACAAAAATAAAATAGGTACAAAAACAATAGAATCCACATAATAATCAGTACCATTATACATAATTACCAAAGGAATGAGCTCTTCATTCAATACATGTAAAAACCAATGGGAGATGGGACTACCACGTTCACCAGGCCATGGTGGGTAGGCCGAATCACTACACAGCCAATCATCCCCATACTGTTGAAGCATGAGTGTGGGACTCATAACCAGCCAAAAAAAAGAACCCAAAAAGCATAAATGATACCAAAGTTCTTTGCCTGCCGTGAGAATTTGGTGCCTCCTAGTCTCTTAGGCTTTGCCATAACCCAGTTTGATCGAAAGGTCTTTCAAGCCCCTACAAAGACCATCTCATGATTTTACGCACCATCCCAAGGACTACTGGGATCAAAGAAGACATCCACCTCTTGTATTTACCGTATATCCTTCCATTCATTGGAAAGTATTCCTAGGCCTACGGGAGGCACACAGTAAAACTGCTGCATTATGGTACGGCTTGGGGTTACTAGGTTAGTGTAACTTCTTGCAGTCCACAATCCAATGTTAGGACACCACTATGCCATGTGTTGTCATTTTGGAGATCCACCTCTTATTTGAATTCTAATCCAGCCATCAACTCGGTAAGTAGTATGAGAAACCCATCATCAAATCTATGAAAATGGGCAGGCTAGGGCTAAAAAAAACACTGTCACACCTAGGAAAAAAACTTTTAATACAATAAGAAAAAGCCCATGAAATACTAGCCATGATATATCTAGCAAGAAAATAACATATGTGAATCAATACATATACAAATAATCCTAATGGAAAGATGTGATCTTGCTCTTTGCTTGCTTGTTTTTTCATTTTCTTTCTCCAAATCTCAAGTGCTCCAAGAAAAATCTAAGTATCCAAGAGTGAGTGAGAGAGAGAAAGAGAGAGAGAGTATAATGAGAGAACTCCAAAAAAATGTGAGAAAAAGATTTCCAAAAATTTGATCCCTCGGAAAGCCTTTTTATTAATGGGCCTCATATTTTCTTCATTTTCCTCCTCACATGCAACTGTGACCTTTCACGCCCTTTTCTCTTAGTTTCCATTATTTTCATAAATAAATGTGCCAAATAATTCCTCTTTCCTTTCTAAATACTTTTCATTTCCTCTACCAATATCAGCAGCATGATAATAGAATGAACACCAACAAGGATGTTTTTACCATAGTCACCTTGGAATATGTGTACCATCACCTATGGTTATTATATAGTTTTTACATGGATTTTTACCAAGGCTGACCTGATAGCGTTAGTAAATGACCTTGGTAAATATTATATGCACCTGTGTCCAGCAAAGTGATCCTCACCCAAATTGATCCTCGGTGATCAAGTAGTATGCACCACCCTACATCCTAATGTAGGGATATCAATTTACCTTAACCAAGTCCATGGAGGTAATTGTCTAACTTTGGTAAAAATAAAACAAACCCAGAAATCTCCTCAACCACTAGCCGGATGGTGGAAATATTTGTAAATCTTAACCATCTCAATATGGCCCTTAATCAATAATGAAACACGGGTGAAGATTTTGGGTAGCATGAATACTAGGGTGTACTCACCTAGGTCTGTGGATTCATGGAATACCTTCACACCCCAAGAACCTCGCTATATAGCCACCCCCCACCAAGTCCATGGCCGGTGAAAATACTAGGGGAGAGAATATTCTCGTGTTCTCGATCATGATTGTTCCCTCTCGGGGAGGATACATTCTCCTTCACTCCCATGATTCTCTCCCCTAAAGCATAATAAATTTTATTTCAAAAAAGGCTTGGTGATAATGTCTACAACCAGCTCATTTTCCAGATATGTTGTATCCTCATTGCTCTTTCTATCTACTTATCTGTGATACAATGGTGCTTGATCTGCGACAATAGCTTTGATCTGTCATGGCATACTATATTTTCTGATATGATCCCACTTTTATTTTCATAGTATATCATGGTCATATGACACATGATCAATCATCTGCGGAAACTTCTACAACCATACTACCTCACACCTAGCCATACTATCTGCGATATACTTTTATCATATTTTTAAGAGAGATAAATATTTTCTTCCTACTCATCGAGAAACATGAGATCACGGAAGCCCAAAAAAACACCCCAGTGTGATCTCTGTCAATATAATTCACATCCCATTCCACATTTTTATATCCATGCGGTCTGCAGTCTTCCTTCAGGGCTTGTACACTCAATCCATAAATGATCGTCCCATATAGGTATCTCAGCACATGTTTTGTGGCTACCCAATGAGCATGCAAAGGTTCCACCATGTGTTCTTGAAGGTGTTAATAACAAAACATACTCTCACAGGTATTTTTTAACCATAAACATAAAAGCCCAAAAAAATGTCTAGTACATGGAAGGATTTTCTAGATCTAGTCATGCAACTTCACCCTGTAACTTCTTGAATTTCCTCCATCGGTGTATGTACATGGATTTGCAATCCCATGTCCAAATATATCCGCTGGTTTGAAAACATGTTTCCTTTCGTGAAGGAAAAATATCTCCGAGGTCTGCCACCTCTATTGAAAATGGTCATCAACCCAGTCTCATTTCATCTCAATTTGGGCTATCTCCCTCTTATTTGGATGATTGGGGGCTGCCTTGGGTCGAGAACAAGTCATCAGCATATGAAATTAAATCAAAATCAAAGGCTTTTGTGAAAAAATTGAATTAAGGTTCATATCAACATTTCTTCTGTTGAATCAATCTTCATCATATATTCAGTGATCCAAAGGCAAGCACCAGGGCTTATGCAATCCATGGAAAGTTTCTTCAGTACAAAAACCTTTTAGTTTTCATGTATGTTCATAAAAGCCCCCCGTGATTTTCTCGAGGTACCAATTCTTATGATTATGCCATCAATAAAGGTTGTATTCACATCCATATGATGAATAATCCAACCCTTATTAGCAGCTACGACAATTATAGACCAGATGGTAGCGTATTTTGCAACGGTGCAAATATCTCATCATAATGTTCCCCTCTTTTGAGAATGCTTTAGCCATGAACCTTGCTTTGGACTTCCTAATGCTGCAATAAGCGCATGTTTCTACGCATCCTGTGGTATATCACGAAATCACAAGGGTCTCTTCCTAGAAAGGGGATCACGAGAAGGAAGATCTAAAGGATCCATGGGTGCCATAGTCTCATTTGCAAGGTCAAGCTCGAGAATGGATGGATTTGCATCTACATCCATAGTATATCTTATATTAGTGTTGTGAGGACAAGAGTCCCTTTCTTTTCAAGGAAACATGGCCCGAACTCCAATGTTCCTGCGACTTGACACATATATATCCGTAAGCACTTAAATTTTCAAAATGACCAAAAAATGGCTAAGGCTCTAAAACGATCCTCACATCCTTTAGTACATGAAAGTGACAAGGAAAACCAAATTTTATCAAGTGTCCAACTTCGGTTTCACACTGTAGAATATTCTATGGGAGTCTTGTTCACAGAGACTTGATGAGCAAGATATTTCACAGGCATAATCCCACAAATGACCTCATAATGAATGAGTTAGACAATATCATTAGATTTGTTGCTTTCACAGAAGAGAATGATCCACTGCATTATTTCACTAGAACATCCCAAACACGAGCAGCCATACAGTCAAGATCTAAAGGAATCCCTATAAAAAAATCTTTCTCCAAGTAAGGCATAGCTTTATGATGAAAGGTGAGAAAATGCAGCAGTGCTAAAGCTCCACCTTTGATTAGTGGTATCATGGACCATTTTCACGGGTGGTCATCCACAAACTCGGTATAGACCTTCATTTCTAACACCAAGTTTGAAGGATTCCCTCAAGTATATCTCCTTGGACAAGCAAGGAATTTTACATTAATGAATGAAATTGTAAACCATTTATCTTCGAAGGCGAAATGGAGACAAGATTATTCTTCAGCTCAACACATACAACACATATTGTAGATTAATGGGTTCACTAAAATCCAAATGTAAAAAGAAACAAATCGGTGCTTTGATAGGATGAGTATAATTATCCCCAAGTATAATTTTCAAATTAGACTCCCTCTCAACCAATTTGAGAGGATTTCATGATACTTGATAAAGTGTTTAGATGCCTCACTATCTGACCAACTATTAATTCTATCTAAAGATGAGTTAGAAACAACAATAAAAAGATACAATTCAAGTTGAATATTATAAAAATTATCAATATACCTTGTGTTCTTGGGCCTCTTTTAAGGGCGTTGAGTCTCTTCAACACTTGAATGTGCAACATGACCTCTTCTTCTCCTTCTATTGTTGAAGATGTTGTTATTTCCATTATTGTTGGTTTTGGGCCTCATGGAACTTCTTCTTTTACTAGGACAATCTTGAGAAATGTGGCCAAATTTTTTAGCACTTGTAGCTTTGGACTTTATTTTCTTCCTTCTATTATTGTTGAATGTTGGAGTTGGATTATTTGACTTCCATTTGGAAGGTCTTCATTTCCCTTTGCCTATCTTGACATTGGTTGCAAATGTTGTAGGTTCTCCACCTCATCTTGTCTCTGAATTCTCCCATAAAATGGGCTTGGATTCCTCTTGAGTGCAAATTTAAGATTTCATCAAATGAAGGAAGCTCATTTGGCCACACTAATCCATGTAATAAATGTCTCCCAAGACATTGGGAGCCCACTAAGAGTCATATGCACAATATCTATACCGGTATTATTTCTCCAATGGAAAGAAGTTGGTCTCTTATTTGAGAGATTCTCATGCAGCTAACTTATTATAGATTATGAATAGTCATCTGATGTCATGAAGTTGGCTCTTCAAGGAAATGATGTGGATTAGATTGCTAACTACATACATCGAATAAATTTTTCATACATCTCCTTCGGGTATATACAGGTTTGGACACATAAATGATGAGATACAATCTATAAAGAGAGTTAATGATTATATTTCTTGGCCTTGATATCACCATTCTTATACTTGCATTTTGACAGCTTTGGCATTTGCATTCTCGGGAGGTTCAACTACCTTTCCCTCCACATACTCCATCCCATCATTCTCTTCCCGGGGTAAGATCCAATATAGTCGTCCGTGTTGCAAAGTTGGAGGCATCATTAACTTCTATTCAATATTGAAGTAGGAGGAGGTCATATTGAGAAATAGAACTATTCCACAAAGGGGTGAATTCTTTGGTCTCTATGGCTAATATTCACCTCTCTTATTTGATTCCATGTTAATTTTTCATAGGTATTTATTTAACAATATAATCATGAAGACAACAGAATTCACTTTCATTCAATCAGAGTAACAATTAAACAATTATAGATATAATAATAAAAAATAAATAACAATAGAAAAACCATGCAATGAGACACAAATTTTTTGGTCAAAGACCACAGTCAACCCAACAAGGTGGAAAACCCAAATCAATTCTTCTTCTTAGATGCTCATCGATGTTCAACTAGATATAATCTGATAGTACATAAATAAACAATTGAAAGTAAAACAGCGGCTATCCAATTCAATCAAGTCAAAACCAATAAAATGAGAGAGAAAAATAAAATTTGTTTAATGAACATGGTTGCAATAGAGGGCCAGGCCGGACTATGGAAGTTTGGGAAACCTCCTACAAATTTCAATCAAATCAATATTCAAACTGTGGTAAAACTAACTCAAGAGACTAAAACAAGAAAAATATTTTCAACCAAAGATGGTGATATTATCCCTACAATTTTGGCCTCTGTAAATAGTCAAAGTCTTGGCCCTATAGTCCCACAACTTTCATTCAAAGGAGATTTGACTTGTCATCTACCTTAATTAATGTGCCTAGAATAGTGTGGTAAAATAGAGTTAAAGTATCCTTAAAATTTTAGCATTCAATCACGATCAAAGAGCTTGATCAAAGAAACAGAATCACCCGAGTCAAAGAAAGTCAACGCTAATCAACGCGGTAGAAACAAAAAAAAAAAAATCAGATCTTGGTCAAACAAATTGTCCTCCTCCCCTCTTCGATGTGAGAAATTTCTCTAAAATTTCATATGTGATTGATGTAGTGTGTGATGCTCCAAATGAGGTCAAAAAAGGGTCTATTTATGTGTGTCTCGGGAGGACCCTTTTCCACGGTGGGGGGAACTTGGTTCAACCCTGATTATGAATTTTTCCTTGTCATTTTGATGATGAAATTCTCACCATATGTGTTCAACATACTAAACACATGTACTTGGATTTGTCACCAAAATCTTCCTTGATGTATCCATACCACTGGCCTTTTTGGTCATCCTGAGTGATTAGTTGCTCCTCTATCATGAAGGAAAATATTTCCCACCATCAACGCTCCCTCGACACATGATACCTTCAATTTTTTGGCTAAACTAATTCTTTTGAATAAGACAATGGAGAAATTTTTAGTTCTAAAATGGTCCTCCTAACGAATATTATAAAATAGTGGAAATAATAAAATAATATTAGATTATCTCATTAATTTTTGGGGAAAAAGAAAATCTATTTTTTCAACTTGTATTTCAACTTATGTCCCTACAATTTTATAAATTCAATTTAGACACTGTTCATGCAAAATTTAATTTTTGCAGCCAAAGTACCCATGTTGCATACTTTTGATGGACCATACTTTGGAAGGGTCTCTTACAAGAGTTACGCTGATATTTGTATGTCTGGTTATTTGATCTAACAGGGAGATTTGGGGTGGAGTCAAAGCTCCCTCATGTTGTTATAAATTAGATCAAAGGGTAAGACCAAGAGTCACATAGGCTCACGGTTTGCGAAATTGTGGATGCGTAGGCTAAAATAGTATAATTAGTTGAACCTTTTTGAGTTGTAAAATGACTTAGACTAATGTGCAGTGCAATTAACGAGATTATGATTTGTTTGGGTTTTGGGAAGGACTCAGGTTGAACGTATTGCACGGAGATCCTGGAATCCTCTCTTCATTAATGCGAGACCTAATCTTGTGTCATGGGTTGGGTTTGGGTATTGTAAAAGGATTGGAAAAGTGTGAATCGAAGAATTTGTTTGAAATCTCTGAATCTACATTGGATCTGTGATATCTTTTTATGTATGCTCTGTCTCATTGAAGTTTAAGTTTGTAAGAAAATACTTGTGCTACTTGTTTATACGAGATCTAGATCTATTATGGTATACATGATTCTATATTGACCTCCACAAGTAATTGTGCTTCAAGTGCTCATCTTGCGTTGACATTAATGCAGATACGTTTATTAGACTTGATGCGAGAATAACTGTACGATAGTTACCTTATTTTCTATATGCAATTATTTTGCGATTATACATGATGTCGCACATGGATGCGGAGGGGCGATAGATGCGGGTTCACGTAATATGATATTTGATATTTGTGAAGTGAAGGCAACTCTGCTGACTTACCTACCCTCTCCCAAGGTGCGAGCACGGTTCTAGCACCCTCCATACTACTTCGGGTGAGATTTTGGCTGTATAGAAGTAGACAACTGCCCGGGAGCCGATAGTATAGGGGCTTTTTGAAAAATCTTAACCTCAAACCTAGAGTCGGGACCCATAGAACTGACACATACTATATGAAAAATGTGAAATACATGAAAAAATGTGATTGCAATCACACACTTTTTCACTGAATTTCACTTTGTAGTAGAGATTAAATATTCAGTAATATGTTACGCCTTGGATGAAAAAATAAATTTTTCATCCAACGAGTGCTCCCACTTGAAATTTGAGTAAAATTGTCTGAAGATAAGTTGAAAATATAGTTGAAAAAGTAGTGTTTTTTTTTCATTTTTCACTTTTACTCAAAATAATTTGAATCATCCCTAAGGTTGATATCATCATATTGAATCCTATTGGATTCTTATAAGTTGATTTTTGTCATACAATTTTGTTTTAGGCCAGTGCAACCTTAACATTTCTCTAATGAGACCTTCCAACATGATTTGAGATACCAATACAAATTTTCTCCCTCTTGAACTCAAGCAGATCTGAGAATCCCCTTGTCACACATTTTTGTTTCGTTCTTCCCGTATATCTACTTCCGGATCCTTGGAAACCTTCACAATGTATCTACAATCCTATACTGGGAGGCTATGGAGAGGAAACTGATTATGAATTGTTGAAAATAAAACAAAGAAATTCTCAATTTGATTTTCCTTGATTAAATTGGAAAAATTTGAATTTCACATCCTTGAAAAACTTGGAGGACTTAACCAAGGTGACATTCATTTTTTCACTTGGTTAGCTTAGTAAAATTCGGGATTGGATAAGTTAGAGTTCAATTAATCATGTTTGATTGCTAATTTATAGCAATCTAGTTCGATTAATTTCGGTGGTACTCAATTAAACTAGTTCAAGAGTCAATAGAACTAGTGCATGAGTCGGTTGAGTAGTGGGATAACAATATAACTCGAGAGATAATCTAATGCTTGATGCATGCAACTAAATTATCTCATGCATACGAAGAATTAAAGTTCCTAACTATGGTGGAGATTCAAGGAAGTGTATAATTAATTATATACTAGTTTGAGTGTATAGTTCATTGTATTGGTTAGGTGATCAATCTAGTAATTGCACAAGAATTTTGGAGGAATTTCCTAATTTATAGGGGCTCAATTTCTCAGGGAATAGAGACAGAAATAGGGGCTCAGCGAAAGGAAAAATTTGACTAAAGTCACCGGTTAGTGACTTTTAATGAGGCAGAGAGATAGGTTGCGCACTTGCGGGGTGAGCTTAGTTGAGAAAATAAATTTTAATACATCTATATTCATTTGATTAATGCAAGAGGCATTGGGGTTTTTAGCGAGATTGAATTCCCTAAGAAAATATTTGAAATTTGCAATATTTGTGATTTCTTATTGCATGTATGATATTTTAGTTATGAATTGTGAATTAATGTCGGCAAAGTAAGTAGGTTTGTGCCTTGTGATTTTGATCAAAAATTCATGAGTAGTTGCAAATCTACAACATAAATTCTACATGGTATCGGGAAAGCGAGGATTCACATTAGAACTAGATAATTGTACAATTATCATTTGAATAACTAATGAGCTATTAGGAGGCAAAGTTGATGTAGCCCTAGTTCATGGCGGATCCAAAGAACCTATGTGCAGACTTCTTGATGGAGCAAGAAGGTTGCTAGTGGGTAGATCAATGAGCCAATGTTTATTGACAAAAATTATTTGTGATCATCGATGCGGAAGATTGAGAAAATATATTTCCCATAGGGAGATCGATACTCGAGAGGAGTATATTTTGAGAGGGAGACGCCTTATAGGTAGTACTTTTGGGAGCAACAGGAGATCATCCTTATTGTAGTATTTACCATATCAGTTAAACAACAAAATATGAGTAAGATCATATTTAGCCATGCATACAACCATACCTCTAGGAGTGAGGTGGGGGCGATGCATATCCTTGAATCCAGAGTTGCAAAATTTTGGGTGGGGTCCATTGAAGTTTCTCCTCATGAATCATTACCTTTCTATAGAGTTACAATATTGACCTTGAGGAGAATTAATTAATCGATCCAGAATCTTGTGCAGTTATCGATAACGAGCATGAGGCTCGGTATCGAGTCAACAACAACACAATTTCCCCGATAGACAAACTTCAAACACAATTTATTCGAAGTTTTTTATGTTAGTCGGTTGTAGATGTTGCGTGTGAAAAAACGGTGAGATGTTTCATGCAAAATATTCACGGGTGCATATTAAGGGTGGTTGATATCAGCTTTCTGTGAGAGGAGTGTTAAAAAATGCAACAAGAAATTCTCAATTTGATTTTTCCTTGATTAAATTGGGAAAATTCAATTTCCCATCAATGGAAAAAATTGGAGGACTTCGCCAGGAGTGGCATAGATTTACGGCTCACTCGATTGCTTCCAGTAAAGAATTCGAGTTGGAGGAGTTAGAGTTCCTTAAGCATGCTTAATTTCTAATTTATAACAATCATTCGGTGGTTTCGATTGTACTTAGTTAAAATAGTTCCAACAATCAATAGAACTAGTGCGTGGTCAATTTAGTAGCGTGACAACCAATCTAACTCCAAGATCATCGAGATTAACCGATGCATACAACTAAATTATCTCATGCATGTATAGAATTCAAGTTCCCCAATAGTGGTGGATATTCAAGGCGGTGTAAAATTAATTATATCATATATTAGTGTATAGTTCATTGTATTGGTCGGGTGATCAATCTAGAATTGCACGAAGCATTGTGGAGGGATTTCCTAATTAATATAGGCTCAATTACTCAAGGAAAAATGCAAGGATATGGGGGCTCAATTAGAGAAAATTTTGAACAAGTATCGTTAGAGCCTTCGGTGAGAAGCGGAGAGATAGGTTGTGCACTTGTAGGGTGAGCTCAGTTGAGGATTTAGGGAATTTTTTCGGCCCCCACTTGATGCTTTCCTTCTTGCAGAAATCATCCATATGCAAAACTCTTCATCCTTTTTCATCATTATTATGTTGCTTTCCTTTCCTTCCTTTACTAGGAGTTTACTTCATTCAACAAAATCATCAATCTAGGTCATTCTATGGTGTGGACTTTCCACAAATAATTTAGTTAATTTTATCAATAAACAACAATTTCTCGTAAAATATTTTACTAGAAGTATGCCAAACCAAGCTGAACACTTTATTGATAGATTTTTGATTGTAAATATACTATTATGATAAATATTTAGACAATATCTGAATATTAAAGGAGGAATGATATTGCAATGTCAAATGTATCATCATACATGGAGACAGCCTCCAACAATGAGTAAGGTCAAAATTCCTTCAAAATCAATAGCAATTTAGTCTCTTGATATTTTTCGTATGGTTGTTATGACCATAAATTAAATGCTCTTGTTTCTTCACAATTGTTATATTAAGGACAATATTCAATTCGAGGAAATGACTTAGACTTTCCGTCATCTTGGACTCTTCCAAAATCATTGCAACAGAATAATATTTTGTCTCGTTCATCAAGAAAATTTCGTTCTCCATGAGCGATGAAGACTTCGACCTCCTTTGCATTATGAATTCCTTTTTCCAAAACTGAACTCTATCCATTATTAGATCAAGGCACTTGAGGCAAATTGGATATAATATTCAATCTCTCTCCAAAAAGTGTCCTCAAAGGATCTTCTTGGTTATCTATATTAATATCTAAACTGAAATGTTAGATAACTGCCTTCAAAGGATGATGTGGCAATAATTTGACTTCTTAGCTCAAGCAACCTATTCAGTTAGATGATCCAAAATACACAAATTTTATTTTAATAGTTAGAATATAATATTTAATTATTTAAGATGTATAATTAAATGCGGGAGACTTACACAGAATAATTAATTGTTGTAGAATATGTACATCTAGAAAGGTGTCGTTTCTTAGGTTCCAATTTAGGAAAATAGTTAGTAGAATTGTTAGGATAGAATTTAATGTAAATGCACATGATAATAAAATAATTTATCACAACTCATTAGGTTAGGACATTTTAGCTTATTTAAGCACATTTTCTGCTTACAACAATGTTGAGGTTTGTGTGTAAACCCTTTTCAAATATTATACAATAATTTTTTTCCCTTATTAATAAAATTTATTGTGTTTGAGGACACCTCTTTGCTATTATTGTGGTAGTAGAGCTTGAACGTGCGGATGATGTGAAGAAGGATTTTCCCATTCTGTAGGCTTTTGGAAAACTATACAGCGGTTGGAGTGGTATGCAATTTGTCTAGTTTTTTATAAAAGGAAAAAGAAATTTCATTTCGGAACTTTTTTTAAATATAGAAATTTATCAATATATTTAGAAATGAAATCTCTCTCTCTCTCTTATATATATATATATATATTGGATATTTTAGTTTCGATGAGCCGGTTTATAAAGAATTGAATCTACTATCATAGAGAACTCTCTGATACCATCTTCACCTTCAAAAATATTTTGATGTTTCTTTCTAGATCTTGAATGATTCTCGGTACATGTCAATTTATTTCGTACAGGTATCTTAGTCCTTTTAATAGTAAATCTATGTATGCAATAATGCAAAAATGGGCTCCAAACAAAATTTGAATGAGACAAATCTGAACAAAATTTGGAGTGCGATTGCAGTGTACGCTGACTACAACCTCGATAACTTTGTTTGTCCTTATCTAAAGCTGACAGTACGATGTTTGAACCACCGGAAAGAGAGCTACATAGGCATTGACATTGCGTTGTTAGGTAACCCAATGTATTTCCATACTCATAATGACCAAGTGAATCCACAACTATTGATTAAGGCTTCGTCATAAAAAAAATTCCTCAATTGATGCGGTTTGAACTCGTGACTGATGAATCAAAATCATCGGGATGCCATCGAGATTCGACCATTATTTAGTTCCGATGGCATTTCTACGAGAGAAAGGAGGGATAGACTTGTCGGCGATCGTAGAAATAAACACAACTTTCTCTATGGTTTTTGTTTGGGCGTAGACATTATGAGCTCCTCTAACTTCAATTTATACCATTCATTCATCATAGGCATATGAGAGCTTTTGCAATACTATGATAGTCAACACATTTTACTTTCTAAATATTCTCATTCCCTCATTAGTCATTTCAATAGGGAGTTTTTAGGTCTAAAATGGGCCTCCTAAGGAAATTATAAAATATGTAATTAAAATAATAAAATAATATTAGATTACATCATCAAATTTTAGAGGGAAAAAGGAAAAAAAATATTTTTCAACAGGTATTTTCAACTTATATCCATATGCAGGTTTGTATCAATTTTTAGTGGTAACACCTGGGTAGGTGTAAATTTTAATCTTTGACCAAGGAGTACCCATGTTACATACTTTTGATGGACCATTCTACACAAAAAAGTGAAATACATGAAAAATGTAGTGCAATCACATTATTTCGTGTATTTCTCATTTTTCGATAGTAAGGTTCAAAGTATGAAACATGGGTACTCCTTAGATGAAGATTACATTTGCTTCCAACGAGTACTCCTTCAGAAAATTTGAGTAAAACCTTAAATAGAATAAGTTGAAAATACGAGTTGAAAAGTAGTTTTATTATATTATTATTTTTTAATCTTTTTACTTTTTTACTCCAAAAATGGTGAATCATCCCCCATGGTTGACATCATCATGTTGAATCCTATTGGTTCTTATAAAGCTATTTTTGGTTCTTTGTTTTCTTGGAGGCCATTTTAGACATCCATTACCTGCGTCATTTCAATAAAGCAGCCTCTCTACAGTTCTTCTATGCGTTGAAGGAGGCCAACATAGGGTCCCGAAGTATCCATAACACATAGTCTTGGATTTTGTCGACAAAACAATCATTGCGAAGGAATTCAATTTACGAGCGAGTTTCAAAAAATAGATATTTGATATCTGCAAATGAAAAGGATCCCACAAGGCGAAATGGCCTATAATATAATGTTGTAATAAGGACTCTGAAATCTTGCTTCTAGTGTTTGAAATTTGGCATTGGTATCTGCAACACCGCTCAAGTTCTATCGAATCCATCTAACCAATTATTCACAAGGAGAGTCAATGATCCATGATTTTTTTGAGGATTTTTACAAAATATTGAAAGGTAAATTTTATTATTAAAGATAAGATTTTTTTTTTAGAGATAAGGAAATTGGTTAATTATTTTTGTAAATTTTATGGAGAGATAAGGGGTGTTTTTTGTTTTGTAATATATTAATGGAGAAATAAGGTGTATTATTATTATTATTATTATTTTTATTATTTTTATTTTTATTTTTTTAATTTGGAGTAATAAGGCATGAGTTTTATCACTTTGGAGTTATAAGGGGTTATTTGTAAGTTTTGGAGTGATTATTTTTGTAAAATTTGTGAATTTGGAGTAATAAAGGGGTAAATTTGTAATTTTAAAAAATTTGTAAATTTGGGAGTGATAAAACTATAGAGAAATTTATTAATACGTGTATTGCAGATTCTCTTGATACAATAATATTTATCTTTGTGATAAATATATAATCCTTCCACTTGTTAAACTTGCATAAATTTAAAACTCAATTGCAAACACATGTGGGCAGTCAATTGCACCTGCTCTGAGTTGTTTAATGGGAAAGCTTAAAGCTAAAAACCCCAACTATCATATATTGTAATATCAATGGAATCGTAATAATCTCATACAAAGATTAGTACATCAAGCTCTCAATACAATCAACAATCATTACACCTTGTCATGCAGAAATTTGTATCTCTATGCACCAATTTCTTGCCTCGACAACATTTGTCTCCCTTCTTAATCCTGGCGAAGAAGACCCCTAAATGAATTCGAATTGGCCTTCCCTTGATTGTAGAAATCCTCATTGGCAACTCCAATGTGTGTCGGATACATTGAATGCATCACTATAGTCTAGCAGATAGTCCATCTCACCCTTTCACCTATCTACTCCACCCAGGTCTCCACTGGTAGCCCCATCACTATAGTTAGCGTTGTTTTTTGTTCGAGTTGTTAGTGAGTTATTAGTTGTGAGATTAATTAACTAATTAATTCACTTATGCTCTCATATTGTATATTTCAGTTAGACTAGATACAACTAGCTCCGTGACTTAACTAACTTAGCGAGTTTAACTAAATAACAACTCCATAAACTAATCTTCCAACTCTATCATAACTTTTCCACTTCGAGTTCTAACTAAGTCCTCCCCATGCATGCCACCAGCTAAACCCCTAGGAATTGCGTAATTCCTTCAGCCCAATGATTTTCCAAATCTTTTCAACAGAGAATAAAGTGCTCCAAGAGAATAAGTTGATGTTTATTATTGGATTATTATTAAGAGCTAATAATAATTAGAGCATGCATCTATTTTTAGATCGACGATCTATAAATAGATTTTGCCGTATTCTAAAAACGAAAATTTCATCTATTTTCCAAATTCGACCAACCATCTACAAATAACATCCTGTAACTTATATAATATGCTCACCATGTCTAAAAATACACATACACCTAAAAATAGCACACGGGCCCCACTTAGTGGGGATGCTTACTTTTCACTAAGCTCATCATCTTGTTGAATCTCCCAGCACTCCTCTCAACCAGATAGAGTTATCCTTCACCCAGATCTGCCTCTATGGTATTCTAATTTTCTCTTGCCAAGCACCTTCTTGAGAATGTACGCATTACGTCTTAAAATGGAGATATGCGAAGCAACATGATCTTCAGCTGCACCTGATATACGTATGATGATACCACATATCAATATGTTTAGATCTATCATGAAACACGGGATTAATTGAGAGTTTAATGCAACTACGATCATCACAATGTATCACTATAGGATCTAAATGTGAACCGAAAAAAATGACTAGGATCTTCCTCATCCGGGTAGCCCCACATGCGAGCTTGACTTGTTGCCATGTATTATGTACACTTCAGGCGAGTGCCACGGATCTTTGTTTTCTGATTGTACCAAGCTTGTTGTAGATACGATGCGAAAACCCCTCTTGATGTGCTCTTTTTTGTCGTTGGAGCTACTGCCTAATCTTGCATCCCAGTGAAGCCATGCAACTTCACCTCATCCATCTGTGTATGTACCATAAACATACTCAAATGTGCCCCTGAGATACCTCATGACAACGGCGAGCTTCCAAAAGAGCTTGGTAGGCTTAACATCAACGACTAAGGCAGTTCAGCATAGCATATGTACGATATTTTATTAACTAAATACATGGCGAACCCACCAGCGTCGATAAACGGTGGCATCCACTACCTCTGCTTAGATGTGGCATCCTCTTTCCTCCAATTTCCTAGAGAGAGGAGTATCCATGGGCTTGCGATCCTCCATGTGAAACTTACCAAGTATCTCCCAAGCATACTTGCCTTGAGACACAAACAATTCACCTTATCGCTTTCATATTTCCAATCCAAGTAAATAATGAAGGAGGCCCAAATCTAACTTCATCTCAAACTCCTTTACCAGATCGCACTTGCATGAGTGTATCAGCTGGTCATCACTCGTTCGTATTAAATCATCAACATAAAGAACAATGATTAAAAGCTTACCCTCCACCCTTGATTTGGTACAGGTTTGCATCCGCCTCACTCTTGGTGAAGCCAAGTCGATGAAATAGATGTCGCCCATGGGTACCAAGCACGTAGTGCTTGCTTCCGGCCCATACAACGCTCTTTTGAGTCTGCACACATGCGACTCGGCTATTTGGCGATCTCAAATCCTTGAGTTTCTGTGTACAACTCTTCCTCAGTAGTCCCATTAGGAGCGTAGTCTTCACATCCATCTAATGAATGTGCCAACCCATACGCGGCGAGAGAGCAAGGATGGTCCTTATGAAGAATACCATGCAACGGGTGTAAAGGTTTCTTCATAATCAATCCCCTCGATCTATGAGGAAACCCCGGGGCAACAAATCTTGCCTTATACTTCTCGACACTCCCATCGGTAGCTTGCTTTACCTTGTAGATCCATTTCAAATCTACTGCTTGGATTTCCCACCCACCGGCCTTGGAACAATCTCCCAAACCTTTGTTTAAACGATGAGTCATACTCCTCCACCATGGCATCTACCCTTGTGGGCTCCTACGGCTTGCTTCTTCAAAACAAGATGTCTTTGTCATGGCACTTTCTCATAAAGAGCCATGTATCCGATGCAAATCAGTCGAATTGTTGTCTTTGTCTGCTTGCTTCCTGGTCTTGGGGACTCCTACATTACATTGCCACATCAAGCTTTAGTCTCGGATTACGTAGTCACCGCTTTACGCAGTCCGTGTTTGGTTACGCATGAGTGGACTCCTCGATCCATGAATCTTCTCATATGGCTGATCCACATCTAGAGGCTGTCTTTGGGAATAAGAAGTTCCTCCTCACTTGTCTGATGTAGCTCCCTCTCAAGCAACAACTTCATGGCTTTCACCTCATTGAATTTTATATCCTGAGTCGCACCCACGATCATTCATTTGTTTTACCACGATAATTATGGGGTGTTTTACCGTATTGCCACAAATATCCCGACACGGTCGACAACTTCTTTCTGGCGTCCTTTGTCACATGAATGTAAACATATGAGACAAAAATATTCAAATGAGAAATACTCTAAGGCTATTACTAGTAAAATCTTCTTTAAGGTGTACTCATTCCAAGTACTCTATGAGGACAATGGTTTACTACATAAACCATGATGTTGCATGCTTACGCCTACAAGTGCATCGGTAGGCTGCGGTCATGGAGCATAGCTCATGCAACACCCATGATCGTTCTATTCATCCTCTTCACGATCCCCGTGCTGCTGAGGTTTATGAGGCGCTATGAGTTCTCTTCGAATTCATTCTTTGCTATAGAAGTCTTTGAATTTGTTTGCGATATATTCACCGCCATTATCGCTCCGTAGAGCCTTCAGTTGCTTCCCTTACTCCTTCTCCACCAATGCTTTAAACACACAGAACTTTGAGAATTTTTCGCTCTTCTTCTGCATGAAGAAGATCCAGCATCTAAGAGAATATTCATCAACAAATATAACATAATACCTGTGTTTGTTGTTGGAAACCTTAGAAAGGTCCACACCCGTCTATGTAGATTCTCTCTAGGATCAACGAGCATGGTTCTCCTTCTCATGAAGGTGGTCTTCACAAACTTACCCATAGTACATCCCTTGCACTGATCTGACTATGCAAGAGTACCCTTGGAAGTCGAGTAGAAATCTATTTTGCAAAATCTTCAAGGCGCCATGGTGAAGATGGCCCAATATCCTATGCCATAATTCACCACATCCCGGCCTCACCACTTCATACGCTTTTGCCCATCATTTGCGTGCAGCCATCTACCTCTAGCTTGTATAGATTCTTAACTTGAATCCCTATCCTATTTATTTGTATCGTTGTTTTATGTCGCGGGGAAAGGTACCACCATTGAAAACAACGTCATAACCTACGTCTTCCAACATTGCGTAGAGCCAGTTCTTCTTTATACCTAGGACATGCATAATATCTTTCAACGAAATGGTTTCGACTCCCTCTAAAAGGTAATGGACCAATTTTGGTTGCAGCGTATCTACTATCGTCACCCATCTCTATATGCATTTGGAGATCCTTCTCCTCCAAGTCACTAAGCAAACTCCTTGTCCCGAATCATATGGAAAGACGCACACCACTATCAGATACTACCGATCCCATTGAGCTTGAAACCAAGCATGAAATCAAAGAGAAATCAAGTTCAAATTGAGAGGCTAAGGCCTTTCCGAGTTGTAGCTCAATGACCTTCTTTTACGTAGGCGATTAGTAGCAGATACTTATGTTCGTGACAATAGAAACACTTCACTTTGGAAAAATCAACTTCTTGCCTTTAGCCTCGGATTTTGGATAGGATTCCCTTTCCTTTTCCTTGCTGGAAGCCAAGCGCAATTCTCTGCATCATCATTCTTCGATGAAGAGCCATCCACAGTACCCGGCTTATCTCCTCTTGCAGATGCGACCCAGTCGCTCCCAACTCAGCAGTTTATCCGTCCATTGACAAAAGTCTTCGTAGCTATTCCAACTCTTAGGAAGCCCAAGGAGAGCCAATCTCACTAAGTCATCATCATCAACGATATCCACACTTCCCAGTTCATCCCTCTGATAAGACCAAACTTGTGAGATATTTTGGAATATTGTCGCCCTTCTCCATTTTATTTTCCCTAAACTTTATCTTTGTACAACTTCACTCCCCGAATTATTTCTTTGCCTTTTGGAAAATATACGTAAACCTTCCACATTGAGAAAATGGAGTGGCTTTCTGTGAATACTTGACACAATATGGTCCTTCACCTTCCAACATAATTTTTCTTGTTTTTGCTACCTTCTTTTTCCATGCATCAAGTCCTATGACATTGCTAGAAGCGGGCTTAAGAACATCGCTATCGATGAAATCCTTGACCCATTATCTTCAAGCAAAACCTCCATCATATCCTTCTAGGCTGCTGTAATTTGAGCTACCATCAAGGAATAAATCAGTACAGCCCATTGAAAGACATTTCAATTAATACTGTTAATGTACAAAGAAATTTAAATAAATTTAGTGTCCACCGGCCTAAAAAATCGACACTTATTCACAATTTCAATCTCCGGTGATTAATACGCCGATACCATGTAGAAATTTATTATCTTGATAATATGCGAATTCTCACGATCTAACCAATATTTATCTTTCTTGCTAAATACAAAATCCTTCCCTTTATTAAACTGCGTAAATTTAAAACTCAAATGCAAACACATGTGAATAAATTCAATCGCACATAACACGATTTAGCAACGAAATCTTAAAGCTAAAAACCCCAAATATCATATATTATGTATATCAGTGGAATCATGTAATAATCTCATACAAAACATTACATCAAGCTCTCAGTACAATCAACAATCATTACCTGTCTTGCATAAATTTGCATCTCTATGCACCAATTTCTTGCCTCCAGCACGCAATCCTTCTTGAAGAAGACCCTACTGAATGAATTCAAATTGGCCTTTCCTTGATTCTGCGCAATCCTCATTGGCAACTCCAATGTGTTTCAAATGCATTGAATGCATCACTATAGTCTGTAGGATAGTCCATCTCACCCTTTCTACTTTCTCTCCCTTTGGGTCTCCTTTAGGCCCGGCATACCTTGTAGTTAACTATTGTTTATGTTTAGTTTTTGATGGTTATTAGTTTTTGAATTAATTAAATAATTAATTCACTTATCTCACTAGTGTATCTTTCGGATTTGACCCCGAGATACAACTAGCTCAAGCGAGTTAAACTAATAACAACTCCTTAGCTTCTCTTCAACTCTTTCATAACTTTTCCACTTTATTATAGCGGAGTCCTCATGCATGAGCCACCAAAAACCCTAAGAATTGCATAATTCCTTGACCCACTCATTTTCCAAATCTGTTCACTTAAATAAAGTGCTCCAGAGAATAAGTTGATGTTTATTGTCGAATTATTATTGACTAACAGCGAATGACATGCATCTATTTTGAGATCAACGATCTATAAATAGACCGTAATATTCTAAAAATAAAATTTCATCTATTTTCCACATTTGACCCAACCATCTACAAATAGCATCTGCCAACTTATAGAATATGCTCACCATGTCTAAAAATAGACATACACCTAAAAAATATCCCACGGGCCCTTGATGAAGGTGCTTACTTTGCTAAGATCGTCATCTTGTTGATCTCAATAAAAGCTGACTTGGTATTTTACTTTGGGGGGCAATTGATAAATTTAAACATTTTGAGGCAAAATTTGCAAAACGTACAAAAAAGTTTAAATTTCAAAAGCTTCATTGTAAAATTTTAGGAAAGTTGGCCTAGAGCCAGAGTCTGACTCAATCACTTTTCTCCTTTAAAAAATATATGAGGAATTCGATTCAGAAATACAATAGACGATTTTTTGTGTGGCGTTCTATGTATAGTGTATTTACTCATCTTCTTTTACGGTGCATGATCCAAATTGAATTGCTTTTACATTTACTTACAATGTCAAAATTTGTTAAAATTATTTTATGATTGACAAGCTTGAAGGCGCAAAGACATACGAGGACATGGGAAAAAGGCTTATATAAAGCACTTTGAAGTTTACAATGAAATTTGGCAATATGTATGTGATGGTGATGTTAAACCAACTAAACTACGGATGCATATTTACTACCTAAATGGGAGATCAAAATTGTGAAAGCAGTAAGCATTAATCAAATCTTTAATTAATGATGAAATGTACATTCACATTGAAAATGATTACATGATATAATGCTTTGAGAACATTAAAATATTTATTTGATACACAACCTGAATCTAGAAGTGACCTTCAATTGAAGTTGCTCCAACGAAATGGAATGAAGGAGTACTTGAATATATTTCCGGACTTAAGAACATTAAGAAGGAAATAGTAAATGTTGGATTTCAAGCGATGGATGATAATTTCATGTTATAATTTTGATTCTTGGTTTCCTTCTTCATATACACATTTTTGGAAACTTTACAAGTAACTAGAAAGTTAGAGAAGTTAAAGTTTAATGAATTAAAGTGAAATACAAGCTCAACATGAGAAAATTTTTGGGAAGAAGAAACAAATTGGGGAAGATGTCTTAATTAAAGAAGCCAACGGTAATGATGCTATTTGATAGTTCTAGAGGTAGAGGGAGAGGAAAATTCAATCAAAATACGAACACACATAGTGGACAAAGTGCTGTGAGTAGAATCAAAGCTAGAGGGAACAACTTCAATAGAGGAAACAATTTTGGTAGAGGCAATTTTCAAGGCTTGAAACAATCGAAATGGAGAACAACTGATCAAGAAGAGGAAAAATTCAGAGTGAGTTCAAAATCAAAGCACGGGACAAAACCAAAGGGAGAGGCAAATATTTCAATGAAATTGTTTGTAGAATATGTAATAGATTTGATCATTATCTTGAATATTGTAAATTCTATTGTGAAATTCCAAATTTTCATCCCAACACATAGCACAATTTGCTAATGCTCCAGAAGATGATGGCTCGGAATATCTCTTTAATACACATCAAAGTTGATAATCAATAATATTATATGTCTCTAGATATCTTAAAAGTGATTATGAATATGCTTGGATTTTAGATACGGGAGCAACACAACACATGACTTTTCGACGTGACATCTTTTGAATTTTAAACAATTCCATGTCAAATTCAATCTTTCTTGCGGATGATAAGGGACACACTACTTGTGGAAAAGTTGCGATAAACTTTTTTATCTTCACGGCATTGGAGAAAAAATGATTTCAAATGTTTAATGTGAAAATTTTCAAAAAGAATTTGTTGTCTTTAGTCACGATTTGACAAGAATGACAGCGAGTTGTTATGGAGGATGGTTTAGTAAAAATAAAATCAATAAAACATAATATGAAAATAATCATGACAAGATATGAAGATGGGGAAAGAAAGCTGGTAAGAGGTGAAAGGAACAATTATTCCACGAAATTCTGACTTTGCGGGAGGCAGAAAGTACATATATTTCACCACTAAGGTTGTGGCATGTTAGATATGGGCATTTAAACTTTGAAGTCTCTCTCAAATTCAAAAGCGAGGGAATGGTTAAAGGAATTCCAAATTTTAAGAAAGAAAATGAAAAATATGAAGCTTGCATTTATAGGAAACAAAGGATTGAGAGACTTTTTCAAAAAATTCATGGTGTGAAAATAAGCGTTGCAATTGGTTCACGGTGAGATTTGTGGACCTCTACACACTTCACTAGAGTTACTTGTGATATTTTTACTTTTCATTATGATTTTAGTAGAATGACTTGGCTTTATTTTTGAAAGCAAAATTTAGAAGCATTCGAAAGTTTAAGACTTTTTCCAACTTGTTGAGAATGAATTCAAAGAGAATATTGACTCTCTTAGGAAAGATAATGGGGAGGAGAATTCACTTCCATTGAATTCCAAACTTATTCCCCAGGGAAAATGGTATAAAATACATCTTACAAATTTCTACACTCCATAGAAAAATGGAGTAGCGAGAGAAGAATAAGACATACTTGCATTTAGGAATGGCAAGATCCATTCTAACTTTAAAAAAATTAAGTCTATATATTGGGAAGAAGCAATACATGCTTGATCTACTTAAGGAACATGTCTCCTACTTCTTATTTGGATGGAATTACCTTATGAAGCATGGTTTTGTTTCAAACCTTGAGTTAAACATATTAGAGTTTTGGATCAATGTGTTATGCCTTAGTTCCAAAATAAGAACGAACTAAGCTTGATTCATGAAGTTTGAAGGGTACAATGATTGGGTATTTTGATGAGAAGAGAATGTGAGTGCAGTCCAATGGAAAATTTATTGTGACGAGGGATGTGATTTTTGATGATACGAGAAAAGAAAGAGTGCCTGGAAGATCGAAAATCTTCTACAAAAATTGGAAACTAAAGGAGATAAAAGGAAAAAGAAAAAATAAAAATCAACCAATTTCAAAACTTTTGGTATAATATTAATTTTCCCTTCATCGAAAATAGTTCATCCGGCCCATCTACTTCAACTACACCATATAGATATTCTAGCGGCTCATCTAAATCTCCTAGCAACAGCCAATTCATCTGACAATGACTCTTCACCCTTTGAATCTTGATTGATTATCGGACATATGTTTATATCAATTTACTTTACAATGATGAGTGATTATTCGAATCCACAAAAAAGTGAGCATCAACTTCTTGGAAATGGAGTCGTTCAGATTTTGAAAAATGTCGGACGGATGAAAAAAAAACAAGCACACGAGGAGGTCACACAAAAATGAAGAAAACTTTGCCTCGGTAACAAATTATTTTAATGAGACCTCCACATATAGAGAAAGAGTAAAACATAAATAATGGAAAAAGGCCATGATTTAAGATACTGACGGTAATAAGAAAACAACATGGAAAATTTTTGATTGTCCTCAAAATATTAATACATTGGATACAAAATGGAGTTTCTGAAATCAAAATTACAAATAAAGAAAATGGAGACGATGACATTACAAAAGCAGACTTGTTACTAAGGGTTTTGCACAACGAGGAAGGCATCGATTATGAGGAAAATTTTGCCCCTATAGCTAAATGGAACACCATCAGATTAACACTTTCATTATCGGCAGAAAGGATGGAAAGTTCATCGGATGGATGTTAAAGTGCTTTTTATCATGAATATTTAAATGAATGTATATATGACACAACCTACCGAGGTTTATAGATTAAAGGAAGGAACATAACTTCACCAAACTTAATCGATAGTTTTTATACAAATTAAAACTTCTGTGAGATTGGTATGCCAAAATGGACGAGTACCTTCACAAAGTTGGCTTTAATAAAGTGAATCTAATGACACCATATATGTACATCAACAGGAAAAATATGGTGATTCTTGTGATGTATGTGGATAGTGCTATCATTAATAAAACTAATAATGATCATATTTTCTCTTTTTTAGTCGAAGAGGTTACCAAGTTGGTTTTAAGATGACTAATTTGAGGTTAATTCACTAGTATCTTTGGGTTGAAGTATTCCAACATCAAACCATATTTTCATTTGTAAAAGTAAGTATGAATATGAACTCCTTGAGATTTGGAATCTGGGTACAGCATGTTCTCACCCCGATGGAAAAAATTGAAACTTTCCAAATTTGAAGGGGGAAATGGTGGGCAGTCTACTATGCAGAACAATTGATTGAGTTTGATATATCTGAAAACCACTGAAGTCAGATTTATATTATGTAATAAGTATTATTTACGCTTATGCATGAACACAGGATAACTAATGCAATTCATCCAAAAGAGTCCTTAGATATATCAAAGGAATGAAATATTTTGGTCTTCTTTACAAAAAGACTAAGAACTTTGTACTTAGTGGATATTTAGATGTTGATTTTGTTGGAGGTATTGATGATCTGGGCATCAGCCTCGGAGTTATTTCATGGACATGGGTTATTTGCGGCTTGTTGGAGTTGCAAGAAGCAAGCTACAATGTCCACTTCTTTGTGAGAAGAAGAATATGTTAGCACTCAAATCTACCTCGGAAGCTGAAATGAAGTAAAACTCAAGGCTACATCAAACCACGCTCGGCCCTCGTAGCTAGCCCTACGGGGCCAGGGAAAGACTCTCCCGTCAATCTCGAGAAAAATAAGCAATAGGATGCGAGATGATGACTTACAATAAAACTGATTTTAGGCTAGTAAAGAGATAGGTATGTTTGTTTTGTTTTTTTTTTAGTTTTATTTGGAGTAATGGGAAAACAAATTTTGGGTCAGGGGATAAGGTCGGACCTTTGCGGAGATCAAGGCAGGGCGAGGTAGGTGATGATCTTGATGCTTGGAGTGGATTATGGATAGATTAGGCGACGAGGAGCTGGAAGGGCAAAGAAGAACTGGATCCTCTCCAAACGTGAAAACATATAGAACTAAAAAGCTGAATTCGAAGATGGCAACGCCAAACAATGGATTCAACCTTAATCACTCATTCAATTTAGTTGAAGCATAATGAAAGGATGGCATACATTAAACATGAAGAAACTTACGATGAAAACAAAGGAGAAACATCATCAAGAACGAGACACCACAAGGATCCCAACAAGTGCCGCAAAACCCACGATCTCCTTAGCCAAATATGAAAAGTATGTACAATAGTATCAAAAATTTAAGGAAGTCAACCTCTCCAACCTGCGAAAATGATTGAGATACAATATATAGATCACTCTAACACCTTTCCCCACCTCTAGGGGTCAGATTCCCTCTTCAGGGATCAGTTTCAACAATTCTAATCCTTGGAACTACAATCCTGAAAGCGGTAACAACTTGCCTCTAAAGTGAAATGATCCATTACATGATTTTTTACTCATTTGAGAGTGAATCTTCTAGAAGAGATAAAAACAAACCAAAGTTACATGCCAAACATGAATTTACATCATAAAAACCCAAAATTCTATCCATAAATAAAAGCTTGGTCCATAATAGGCAGAATGCGAAATTTGGCGGCGAAAATTCGGAAAAATTTCTAGGTGGGTCGCTCTGAACTGCGTGGGTCGCTCATGTTCCGGGCTGATTTTGAGGTAGCTCCCGACATCCAAATTAGGAGCTCATGATAGCTCGTTGGAAATCCCCTGGATGTCTAATTTCCAACTTAGAGTGGAATTTCTGAATTTGGAGTTGATTTGACCCTTCAAAACCTCATTCTCCCGGAAGGTACTTCTGGTGAAAAAGGTGGCAGCAAGGTGGTTTTCATGGTGTTTTTGAGTTTGTTTGACCATCCGAATTTTGTTGAGAAATGCTAAGTTGACTTCGGAGGATGCATAATTAACCATGAAAAATCCAAAAATGTAAAAATCTCCTCCAGCAAGTGTCTCAAAAAATGCGAGCGCATGACGCGCGACCCACGTAGGCTATAGCTTGTTTTTTAGACCAAAAATTTAGAAATGACAAAATTTTCTCCGAATTTGCCAAATTCGGAGCGGAGAATCTCCATCATGTGTCTTGCCCGGTCAATGAAGCCTCGGCCAAAATCCCGAAGTGGATTAGGCCTTTCCGCCCGATCGAAGTGCCTTGCGCAACCTCCTCTTCATGATCTTCATTCTCGCTTTGCAAACATGCATGCGAGCCCGATAATAACCTTTCATGTGGCGAAGCATGTCTTTTGTCTCGATTGGCCTTCGCCAACAACTTCTCCAGATGTATATTCACCGTGTGAGTACGAGTATCTCACAGCTCCGAGTTTGGTGTCATGTCACAGAACCTCTTTCGGGATTCCCTTTACTTTTGTCCTCACAGGCGAAATGCGGAATAATGAGCCTCATGAGTGGCGCATACTCATCTCTCGGGAAGCTCTGAATGGAAAAAATGCCTTCCGTAAGCCACATATCCGAGTTTTTAATGTATGGCTCATAGTGAAATTTCTCCTAGCCTTTACCCTTGCTCCATTCCTACTTTGTGTTCGGTATGCCGGTGGCTTGACAATAGTCAAAGGTGATACAATGAAATCAGCCCCAGCAAGGTTTACTCGATCACCTCGCAAATGAAGAACAAGCAGAGCGTGCTAATTCACGACGAATTAGTTTGTACAACCATCTCACAAAATCTGAAACATGACAAGAATCGAAAACAATCCATAGCTAATGGACATGCACATAATAGAGCCAAAGAAGTAGGCTCCTCTCTGCTGATGATCACCCATACATTTTCTGCGAGAACTGCGTGGCACATTACCTTGACCCCTTAGAATCCTTTGCTGACCACTGGCTCATATTCGACTCTTGTCTACATTTATATCTACGATCAAACTTTTGGCAATGTGTATCTTTGATATGAATGCGGTGAAAGCAAAATTAGGATGTATGTTTGTACCTCTGACCAATATCCCATAGCCCAAGCACTATCAAAGGAATCAAATTATGGATAAAATCTACTTCAAATGAATTTGAAAAGACACCATCTCTGTTTGAATGCAAATGAAATTTTGACCAAATAGAGACGGGCAACCTTCAAAAGTTTGAACACATCTAGTCAAAGGAGAGCATGGTATTAACAATGATATGTTTGTCACACAAGTTATGACCATAAAGGTTTCAATGAGCCATTGAAACAAAGACATGAGCATATGCTAACATTGGGCAATGTGACTCATTACAAACATGAGGAATGTGACTCAAGGTTTAAACATGGCATAACACTAACAATGGTAGCAGTGGTATTATGGGTACGATAACAAATTGATTTTGATGTTATATAGAAGGCTTGGCCATATCCTTTGATTTTAAGATAACACCAAACACACTCTTTACATCATTCATTTTCGTTTCAAACCCTCGAAAACAATAATCTTATAACGGTGGGGTTTAAATCCTTCACATTTGCATATTAGAAACCACCCATGATGACGAAATATGTTGAAAACCCCAAGTGATTGATGAAAGCTTGTTTTGAAGGCAAGCTGAGTCGATTAGAGCCAATGCAGGCGCTCAAACTCAATTCCAAAGCTACGTATGCAACGTGGGTCGCGCGACTCACTGTTGTAAACCAGTGGAGTCGACGCACTGCAAACACGATCTTCCGGCCCAGGTACGCGTGGAGACTCGCGCGACCAGTGGAGTCGCTACGCACTCAAGTTGGGTCGCCGACCCTAAAACTGTCCTACATGCCAAAGTCGAAATCGGCCCTCAACTGCAAATACGATTTGGGAGGTATGAATTTAGTTCAAATAAACTTGCTTGGCTTTATATATCTCACAAATATCTTCACAATCAGATTTTATTTCAAATCTAATTTCCAAACCCATATTACAAATGTTTTTGTAATTTTCACTTTTAGCTTTTCAAATACAAACTTCCTTTGGCTTTTTGCGGTCGATACTAATGATTTTATTGTCTTCTTGCGGGATATTACTATCTTGGCTAGAGAAAAAGACGAGGGTACGCTTTTACAATGTCTTCATGGCGAAACAATTACAATTTATTACAAAATGATAATGACAAATTTCTAGTTCCAAAGTAACGTTTTGAATAGAAATGTATTTTTTTTTTAAGAAAGTACCAGATGATAATAAAATAGAAATCACAAGTCTTGGACTTTCCTCACCTTGCGGAGCACATGACCAGTATAAATGACTCAAAAACCCTGAACACCAAGACCTAGGACACTTATCGACATTTTAATGACCTAATACATAATGACAATAACTATAAATAAAAGAATTTTTTTGAGAAGCACATTTTTTAAATATGGCTATAGGAAGTATAATATGAAACACAAATGGTAACCCTTCGTGGAGTTCATGGCATGATCTAGTGATATGCAAAGTGAAACAAGTGAGACACCTAATAATGAATATGCAAAAGACGAAATGATCAACGACGGAGGGCAGCAAGGGCTGACTCTAACATTGGCTCTATGGGGATGGTGGCTCCTTGGAGGTGCCAAGAGCAATGAATCTTTGGGAGACGGACAGTGCTTTATCCATTGGGCCATGGAATCAAAAACTCAAACTGAAATGCCATGGTAGCCCTGATGACTTGACGACACAAATTGACTCACACTCCAACTAAAAAACCTGACTCGATACTTAAACACAACCGACAAACTGGAAAAGATGCTCATAGTAGAGCTTATTCAATACAACCTACTCTAATTGTACTTTACACCACCCGATCAACTGTAATGGAACAGCCAATGAAACCATGTAAGCATGCTGCCGGCTGTTTGATTTCTTCCCACATGCTTACTGATGCACAGGAAAAGGAAAGAATCGAAAGGCAACTCCCATGGAAACTTTGAACCAAGTGGACTGCTGATAAACTTGCAAAGCATAAATTGACTGGATGACTGCAAGAATATTGCGAATGGATCTTCATAAACATAGCTCTGGTCCAGATAATATCCATACCTTGATCTTAAACTTTTCCACACATCTGTGGTGCTTTTCTTTGGTGATTGCAGCAAGCTGTCAAAAGGATCCTGAAATTCATGAAAAATGAAACTCTGTTGCTGATTCCAGACTGAACAAAAGCCTCCTTTATCAATCTCCTCATATGAATGGAAATCTTGACATGTGCTATGAAATGAACAATCTGTTAAACAAGACAATGAAGGTGACCTTTGAACAAGATTATCATCAACATTCTTTTCCAGCACATGGTTAGCTAATGGAGCAAAATTTTTATAACAAACATCATCCAACACACGGGCAATGGGATCATCAAAAACTTGAGAAGAGTGCTGTAATGTATCCATTGAAACTGTATGACCTCCTTCTGGCTGTTCATCTTTTCCTTGAGATATATTATGAAGATTCTGCCTTATAAACTGAAATGCTTCAAAACAAAAGGGTATAGAATCTTCCTGCATCATCAAATTATGTATTTCATCTTCCACAACTTCATCTGTAATCGAACCTTCAATTGTATTAGATGGCTGCAAATCTAATGTTACAAGCTGCTCATTTGAAGATTTACCATGCAATTTTTCTCTCAAAAACTGAAATGATTCAAAACATAAAGGTACGAAGTCACCTTGAATCATTAAATCATGTGTGCCCACTTCCAAATCTTCAACTGCAACTTGACAATCAATGACTTTTGGGGGCTGCAAATCTGAATATGAGAAGTTTTCGTTGCCCTCAAGACGATCCAGATCAAGACTTGTTGACGTTTGATTTCTGATTGCATGGAAATTATCTCTAATGAACTGAAACGAATCAAAACACAAAGGCAAAGATCCTTCACTTACATCAAAATTTTCTGCACTTTCCTCATCATTGCCATAGCTGATATGCATCGGTTGATCACTGTACTCGAGCTGCTGAAAGTGAACTTCCTCCTCGCACAAGCTAGCTGCTGATTTGTCTGCAAGATTAGATTCTTTTTGGAGAACATAATTATCATCATACTGATCAAACTGAGGCAATTCATCATCAAACATACACATCATATCAACAGCTCTCTCTTCTTCACAATGATCTATAAAACAATCACTATGACTACTGGGATCAGAAACAAAATGTTTTGGGTCAGCAACTTGTTCTTGAATGTCATTTTCATTTTTTGCATTCATTTTCCGCACCATCTCTTCTACTGTGTTTACGAAAAGATCAAGATTTTCCTCTGAAAGTGTCAGCTGCTCTGAAACATTCTTCTTTTCTTCTTCCTTCAACCTTACCCTCAAGATCAGCAAATGAGCCTCTACATTCACTGCCTTGTTTTGCATCTCGTGAAGTGTTGCAATATTCTTTTCTCTCAGCTGAAACTCCATTTCCGGATCAAAGGCACCCGGGTAGTGCAAGAGAGCAGATCTAGGAGAAGGTCTTATATCAGCTGGCATCGAATAATAAACTTGGTTAAATCTAGCAGAAAATTGTTGTACTGTCTCACCTGGCATTCTTTTCAACTGGTTATACTCCTCTATAATCAACGAAAAGTTATGTCCGATCATCCACCTGTCAAGGAAAACTTTGACAAACTGCTGAAAATCTGTGATGCTCGCATCAGGCAGGGCTTTGAACCAACTCTTCACTTGGCCTTTCAAAGAAAGAGCAAAAAGCCTAATACTAACATCTTCATCATCAACTTTAAAAAAATCTAGAAAAGTCTCAACATTCTGCACATGTTGCTCAACATTGACATTGTTACATTCACCATCAAATCTTGGTAGATATAGGTCATAATTTGCAGGAAAAGTATGAAGAACAGAAGGCAAAACAAGAGGTTTATACCGATCTGGAATTTTACAAGGTGTAGGGGCATGTACAAGTGCTGTGGGATCAGCTTGATTTTCTTGCTCATCACTCTGTAGAGATTCATCATAAGATGTGGGAAAAGTGAGGAGGCCAGGATCAAAGGGAAACTCAACATTTACACTTTTTGAATGGGTCGAGTGAAGATTTTGATGACCTTTCTCATACAACAAACTTTGAAAAACTTTCAGGATAGCTTCAAGACCAACAAAGAAGTAATTTACGAGAAAGCAGATTAGATCCTGAATACCATTCCACTTTAGATACCTGAACTTTGTGTAAGATCCTTCCATTTTCTCAGAGAAAGAGTCAGTCCTCCAGACTTTGAATTGGAGTCACCAGGTGAATGATTTCAGCCTCTTTATGTCTGATCGTTGTCCACCATCAACCATCAGATCTGATCTTGATACAAGTACTGGGGCAATTTACAAATCAAGGGACACATTCACAAGCTAAACCGGAGATCGACTGAAGCAGCTTTTATCTACTATGCACTCGCAAAGCAATGTGCAGTTCGAAGGCTACCTGGCGTGACTTCAGACTCCGTCTATAGCAAATGACAGTAACAAGCAAACCATTTTCTTCCCCAGTATGGTCGCCACTATGTTAGCACTCAAATCTACCTCAGGCTGAAATGAAGTAAACTCAAGGCTACATCAAACCACGCTCAGCCTCGTAGCTAGCCCTACGAGGACAGGAGAGGGCTCTCTCCGTCAATCTCGAGAAAATAAGCAATAAGATGCGAGATGACTTACGATAGGAAACTGATTTTAGGCTAGTAAAGAGATAGGTATGTTTGATTTTGGTTTTTTTTGGGTTTTCGCTGGAGTAATGGGAAAACAAGATTTTGGGTTTGGGGATAAGGTCAGACCTTTGCAGAGTTCAAGCTGGGGCGAGATAGGTGATGATCTTGATGCTTCGAATTGGATTTTATGGATAGATTAGACTGATGAGGAGCTGAAGAGGGCAAAGAAGAACTTGGATCCTCTCCAAACAGCTGAAAACATATAGAACTAACTGAATTCAAAGGCCAAGCACTGTAAACAATGGATTCAACCTTAATCACTCATTCAACTTAGTTCAGAAGCATAATGAAACGATGGCATACATTAAACATGGAGAAACTTACAGTAAACAAAGGAGAAACATCATCAAGAACAGAACACCACAAGGATCCCAACAAGTGCCGCAAAACCCCTGATCTTTCCTTAGCCAAAATATGAAAAGTATGTACAATGATATCAAAAGTATCCCAAGAGTCCACCTCTCCAACCTCTGAAAATGATTGAGAAATTACAATATATAGATCACTCTAACCCCTTTCCCCACCTCTAGGGGTCGAATTCCCTCTTCAGGGATCAGTTTCAACCAATTCTAATCATGGAACTACAATCTGGGCAGCTAACCACTTGCCTCTAAAAGAGTGGAAACTGATCCATTACATGATTTTTTACTCATTTGAGAGTGAATCTTCTAGAAGAGATAAAAACAAGCCAAAGTTACATATAAAACATGAATTTACATCATAAAAACCCAAGAATTCTATCCATAAGAAAAACTGGTCCATAATAGGCGAAATACTGAGCTGGCAGCTGAAAATTCAGAAAAATCTCTAGGTGGGTCGCTCCTGAACTGCGTGGGTCGCTCATGTTCCAGGCTGATTTTTAGATAGCTCTCGGCATCCAAATTGAGCTCATGATAGCTCGTTGAAAAGCCCTGGATGTCTACTTTCCAACCCAAGTGGAATTTCTTAATTTGGAGTTGATTTGACCCTCCAAAACCTCATTCGCCCAGAGGTACTTCCTGCTGGTGCAAAAGGTGGCAGCAAGGTGATTTTCATGGTGTTTTTAAGCTGTTTGACCATCCAGATTTTGTTGAAATGCTAAGTTGAATTCAGAGGATGCATAATTAACCATGAAAAATCCAAAAATGTAAAAATCTCCTCCAGCAAGTGTCTCAAAAAAAAGCGAGCGCATGAGCGCGCGACCCACGTAGCTGCAAAACCTGTTTTTTAGACCAAAAAATTGAAAATGACAAAATTTTCTCCGAATTTGCCTTTAAATTGAATGGAGTCTGTCCATGTGTCTTGCTCGTGAAATGAAGCTTTGGCCAAAATCCGGAGTGGATGAATTTTCCCGCAGAGTCAGTGCCTTGCATAACCTCCCTCTTCATGATCACATTGAATGTACCTACGGCCCGATAGAAGAGGCGAGACCCTTTCACGCCATGGAGATAGACACTCGCGTTGCTGATGAAGTCAACGAGACCCCTTCCACCCCGGGTGGAGATAGTACTCGTCGTGATGTTGAAACAAAGCTCTGTGGCTTCTCTGAGATGTTACCACTACTGGTGCACTGCTATGCTCCATCTCACAAAATCTGAAACATGACAAATATTGGAAACAATCCATAGCTAATGGACATGCCTGCAACCGAGCCAAAGAAGTAGGCTCCTCTCTGCGATGATCACCACTTCTATTTTCTCTGCGGGAACCCCGTGGCACATTACCTTCAGCCACCGAATCACTGCCTGACCCTGGCTCATATTCTGACTCTGTCTCTGACATATCTCTGATCAAGTTTTTGGCAATGTGTACACTGATATGAATGTAGTGAAAGCAAAATTAGGATGTATGTTTAACACTCAACCAATATTCCCATCGTCAAAACACCATCAAGGAATCAAATTATGGATAAAATCTCAGCTTTCAAATGGGCTGAAAAAGGCACCATCTCTGTTTTGAATGCAAATGAAATTTCGACCAAATGGGAGCAGGCAACCTTCAAAAGTTGAACACATCTAGGGTTTCTAATAAAGAAGAGTATGGCATAATCAAAGGATAGGTTTTCCTACGAAGTTTATGACCATAAAGGTTTCAATGAGCCATTTGAAACAATGCTAACATTGGGAAAACAAAGACATGAGCAAATGCTAACATTGGGCAAAGCGATTCATTACAAACATGAGAGATGTGACTCAAAGGTTTAACATGGCATACAATAACAATGGTGACAGAGATAATATGGGTATGAGAGCAGATTGGTATTCATGTTTTATAGAAGGCTGACCACATCACTGTTTAAGACATCAAACCTATTTTTTTACACCATTGATTTTCATTTTAACCCTGAAAACAATAATCTCATAATAGTGGGGTTTTAAATCCTTCATTTGCATATTAGAACCATGTATGATGACACAAATACGTTTGCAAACCCCAAGTGATTGAAGAAAACCTACTTTGAAGGCAACTGGAGTCGATCTGGGCGCTCAAACACAATTCCGGAATGCTGTCTCTGCGTGGGTCGCGCAGGCTCAGTTTGGGTCGCGCAGCCCAGGTGGGTCGCGCAGGAGCAAACCCACTGTGCTAAACCAACTCTGTTTGGGTCGCGCAGCCCAGGTGGGTCGCTCTGCCTCAAGTTGCCGCAAACCCTAAACCCCGTCCACGCCTCCAAAAGTCTCAATCGGCTTTCAATTTTGCAAATACGTTTTGGGAGCAAATGAAATCGGTTCAAATGAACTTGTTTGGCCTTTATATATCTCACAAATATCTTCCCAATCAGATCTCATTTCAAATCCCACTTTAAACCCACATTACAAATGTTTTTGTAATTTTCACTTTGGCTTTTTAAATACAAACTTGTTTGGGTTTCTCCTTTCGAGTTCTATACTCTATGATTTTATCAGTTTTGGGGATATGGCTGCCTTGGCTAGAGAAAAGACCAGGGGTCTACTTTTACAATGTCTTCATGGCGGAACAATTACAAATTTATTACAAAATGATAATGACAAATTTCTAGTTCCAAAACAGAGTTTTGGACTAGAAATGTATTTTTTTTTTTAAAATGCTGATGATAATAAAAATAGAAATCCAAGTACTGGACTCTCCTCACCTTGCAGGCTTTATGACTAGTGTATAAATGACTCAAAAAACCATAGACACCAAGACCTAGGACACTTATTGACATTTTAATGACCTCATACATAATGACAATGACTATAAAATTTTTTTTGAGAAAATATTTTTAAAATAGCGCTGCAGGTATAACATGAGGAAACACAAAATGACACAACCCTTCGTCAGTTCATGGCATGATCCTAGTGATATGCAAAGAAGTGAAACAAGTGAGACACCTAATAATGAATATGCAAAAGACGAAAAGATCACTGACGGAGGGCAGCAAGGGCTGACTCTAACAGGATCCATGAGGGAAAGTTCTAGAACATGGACACGATAGACATACATAGTGGATCCGTATGATTTAATTAAAAGAGCATAAACACTAAATATAATTCTGGAACTATGTCATAGTATATAGCAGTAGGAATATGGACACATGAAAGATAGAGAAGTGTCCCAGATATCCCTCAAAGTACATAAAAATTTTATAACTCTAATGAAACTTGGGAAGGATGAAATATAACAGTGAGATGTCCCTAACCTAGGGTCTTCCATATAGCACCGATGATACGAATATAAACATGCAAATAGATTAGCCAAAGTCAAGAAATGGTAGATACCGCTTGATTAGCATCCAATGAGGTAAACCAGTAACATACATGAGGGAATACACCAATGAGGAAAATGGACCCCAAGGTACCTAGTGCAATCCATTAAGTGTGAATAGATGAGCTAATGTCGAACACTAGTGACCTTGACCAATCAATACCAATGATGTAAACCCACTATCGATTGCAAGGAAGCCTGCCACTAAGGTCTGCAAGCTCCAAGGTACTATTGGTTCCTACATCAAGCTCCTAGATAATGAACCAAAGTTGTCAGGATAATATCCATTGAAGGAGGGCCTTAATATATCCCCCATCAATCGACACATAAGAGCACAGGATGATGTGATGTATCGATGAAGTGATGAAGAAATGAAGTAGAATTGACACAAGGATGGCCGACTCAAAAAGGTCAAAGTTTGACACAGGGCGAGACTTCCCTTGAACACATAATGACACGACACAAGAGTCACTTGGAAGCATGACTAAATGAGCACCATGTGATATCATGCAATGATATAGGAGGCATCAAGGCACACTCCATATGACTGGAAGAGTAACCAAATAGAGGAGTAAAGAGACCCATATGGATGGTACATCTCCTAGGAAATGTAAAACCCAATTTTAAGGTAATGAAGTAGACAAGTTCCATGTTCAAGGGTGATGCAACTGACGCTGCCAATCGGCGAAAAAAGGAAATATATGTCCCTCCCTTCTCTTTTTATAAGTTTATTTTTTGTAAATTTGTCCCCCAAGCCGAAAAATGAGATAAAAGTATACAATGGGGAACCTCCTAGCCACAATATGCTAGGGTATTAATTTTTCGTAACTAGTCTATCCTAAGGGTTAAACTTGTACTAGGTAGAAAACATTTCAGGTACTTTAACGAGCGTGAAGTAGACAAGTTCACTCGACACTATTTTATAAGTTAAGGAGACTGAAAAGAGCTTAAATAAAAACTACTCCTAAAAGAATGAGTGGTATAAAGGATAAAAACTAGTTACGATAAAGTTGGAACTGCCCATGACATAAGGCAGACATGAGATTGGCTAAGGGGACCACTCATCGTAGTGATTCCTCCAGGAAATGGTAAAACACCAAGTGAGTGCATACGATAGGTGAAGTAGGTGATGGCGATGGACAAAGAAACCAAGGATCAATTTTCTAAAATAGGTTGATAAAGAGTGGAAATCACAAGGGATAAAAGTGTGGATTCCTCCTCGTGTATGGCCAGAAAAGAGACGAAGAAGAGGACATGAGGCTTATATTCTAAGTCATGGCGGGTCAGAAAGAGGGACTCCGAAATAGATAAAAAAATGACTGCATGGAAACCAATACGTCAAGAGGATGCTAACTACGATATCCATGAGTGGGTTATCTCTACCTATAAGCTACAACATGCATACAAGAAGTAGTGAAAGTCACAACTTGACGGGGTCATACCTAAGGCATAAATAATGTTGATGGTCAAAATGCAAAATAGGAAAAAGTGACCTACCCTTATATGGAAATAGAAGGATCATACCTCAAGCCCAATGTAAGAAATGGTAACCTCTCAAGACAGAAGAAACATTTGAATCCCAAGTCCTCCTACAAAAGGTACACTTAAAAAAATATCATAAAGCTCAAAAAACACACTTTGGCCCAAAAATTACAAAGGAATATTCCTCAAGATGCCAAAAGATGCCAAAAAATGCTATAAAAGGAACTCATATATCCCTATCTTATCATTGTGAAGTTTTTGAAGAATGGAGGAGAGAGCTTCCAAAGGTTTGAGAGCAAGAGCAAGGAGGAGCAAGAAGCCATGTCCAAGAAAGTAACTAGTAAATCACTTCTATCTCTGTCATTCCTTCACTTAGATGTCGAGCCATAATGGTTTTGAAATATGGTTTTAATTTTTTCAGTAAAAATTTACCCTGTCTGTGGGCTTGCTACAGGAAATTTCCAGTTGGAAAAGCCCAAGCACAAGAATTCTATGGGCTACTAGGTCATGATCTTCCTGTGTCAAGGACGCGACCGGGCGGGGGGGAGGGAGTAGAAAAATTGTAAATCAGTTTTCCTTAAAAAAAAATCATGTGTTTTTCCCTAAGTTTTACGTGGCTGAGAATTATAATGTGGATGCATGAGTAACCACAGTGTACGAATGGAGAGAGAGGAAACACATGAAGAATGAAATCTGAACCATGGCCCATGGGCCAATCATCATTGCATTAAGGGATTGTGGCTTACTCAAATTATTTATAATCCCAAGCATGGACAATGAATAATATCTCCTAACATACATTATATGATGGTTGGATGTGGACACTCAACACTTCATTGTTGGGCTAGAGATATTCACCATAGAAGCCTCAGACATATATCTCCTCACCAATTTATCAAGGTAGGGGGCTTCATTTGTGTTGACAAGGCTTCAAAGCAATACAAGGAAAAATATCATAACTATGAGAGCTTCCCATTTCAAGCAGGTGGAACGGGGAGATAAAAATAAGATCCTCATAAAGGACATATTGGACTTGACCCTCCAAACACTAGCCTATATTCTGACCCGAGTAGGAGGGTCTATAGAGCCTCATGTAGTGACAATTCCATAGTTGGAGTTGTGCATATGATGTTTAGAACCCACCTTGTTCAACTAGTGTGATGGGATGGTGACCAGTGTGAAGGCTCAACTTATAAAGGTAAAGAGGCGAAGGAGTGAAACTTTTGGATATTGGAGCTTCCTGGTAAGCTTATTCTTTGAGAGGAGTGTAGTGATGAGGCCCCAAACAATGGATTATGGAACCTCTCCACCAGCAATACAACCCAATATGGATATATGGTGTAGCAGTTTACCATGAGATGACAGAGTGCATACTAGCAGCAGGTACACAAACACATATTGGAAATGGATGAGAGAAACTAAATTTCAAGTGGATGATTACCCATTTGATGGGGTGGAATTCATGGGAGATCCTAACATAGTCTTTCCCCCTGGTGATGGTTTCAATTAGATAGGTAAAAAAAGAAAAAATGATTTTTTTATGTTTTGTAATTTTTTGGGATTTTTTAAATATTAAATGTTTTTGTTTTTTTAATTAGAGTACATATTCACTAATGATTTTTTTTTTTTTAATGCAAATATGTCACCTCCATACTCAGTTGGATATTCTCCATTAAGGATACATGTACCATAAGCCCCAGCCTGAGCACCGACAGAGGAGATAGAAGATGAGGATGAGGAGATACAGGAGTTAACTCAAAATGTTGAGGGATTGACAATGGGGATTCCTCTGAGGATGGTAGATGAAACCCCTCAACACATGCATAGGCACACCATACGAGTGGCCTCATCTCGTCGTCGCATTCTACTCCGCCGCATCCTGAATGTGGTTCTATATTTTCATGAGTACCACTAAGTGGGGACAATATCATAGTGTTGTGTAGTTTTGATGTATTAGCATGTGTATGGCATAGTATCCAAGGCCTCGGTTGCCTAATTTTGAGCAATGCACTCAAAATTTTGATATAATAAAATATCCACTTCTATATGTTGTTTCTACTATGTATGTACAATATATGTTTGAATGTTCATGTGAATGGTGTATAATTTTATAAATGTGACAAATGTTAGTCTATCACATGATTAGCTAATGAATAATCCAATATTTTTTGGTCTCAAGGAATATCTATATAATTAATGTAATCAAATGAACATTCCAAGAGATGTAACCTCAAAAAATAATGAAGAAGACTAGAATTCCTTACAAAATAAAGACAGTTGAGCTAAGACACCATGAGTTGAAATTCAAGTTGAACAACGAGATGGCGTATGCCAAGATGACTAGCCTTGGTTAAAATATTAATGAAAACACTCTACTCAGCGATTTTGTTGGTGACAAGGTGAATACAAATACCCCAAGAACTCACAAGCTCATCTGTGGGTGAAAATATTACCCAAGCAGCGGAAGCAACCTTCAAAGTGTAACGAATTGCACCATATGTAAATCCTCTATAAGGGAGTGAGGGTGTTCAAATTTTTATAGCAAAGACCAGACAAACGAATTACACAAAAAAGCAGGCTAAATGCGAATGACAATAAAAAATAAACTAAACATACTCATACGTATATGCAGTATATACAAGCATGACACAGTCTAATAGGTCACAATAAGATGTTCCCACAGTTGCGCATAGGCTAATGGCTTCTATTGTTGGGAAAAATATTGAGTTGGGGGGGGGGGGTAGGGTTGAATCAGTATTTACACAAATCACATTCTTTTACTTTTCTTTTTACTGATTTCTATACGTGACTTTGATTAGCCCAACTAGTGTATGTACGAAACTATCCTAACATAAACTTTTGTATACCTAAATAACTTTACTATTTAGATAAATATTCAGAAACATTGTTTAGCCCAGATCATCAGTTATGCATCAGATATTTAAGCAATAAACATGTGCAGTAATAACAGAATAAATCATCAGACATGAACACCAAGATTTAAGGTGAAAACCCAAGTTGGGATAAAACCACCGCTGATGTCATCTCTATATTCAATATTTATTATATAGAAAACTACTTACAATTTTGTACTGATGCAAACTCATATCAGTACATAGCCATCTACCTGGAGAAGGCTCCAACCTTCTCTTTTTCTCCAACATCTAATCAAAGGGAGCTCCAACCCCCTAATCTCGATTAGAAGCCACTACTAGAAGGGATCTATAACCCCATGAAGAGAACACCAAATTCTACTAGCAAGAAGCTTCTACTTCCATATTGAAGGCTTTAACCCTCAGACTGACTACAGACCATGTTTCATAAATTTTCACACTGGATCCAACAGCTTCAACACAACTCAATATATAGATCAAGAAAAATAGCCATAACTTAGACTTTGAACAGAACAGTGAGATCACTGTAACCAGAACACAGTAATAAACCCAGATTTCTAAATCAACACGCATAATTAATTTCAACCTTGATCATTCATCACATTATATGCATACGCTACTTTACTTTACTGTAACCTATGTGTATACACACTTTCCTGCACACCAACCTATGTATAGATCTGTGAATACTCAATTTCCAGAATTTGATCAGACTCATAAATAGATCTATGACTTTCAGTCCTACATATTTTCATATTTGTAGAACCCTTATTCAGTCGGCATCATCAATCATATTTAATCACTCATTGATCATATTTGTACATAGTCAACTAGAAACATATACAGTATTCAAACAACCCAGATCTACATGGTGACTTCATTGACAGACAATAGACATATAGCAGCAATAAACAAATAACCTCTTCACCAAGCTTCAGAAAACCCTGACTTCCATACATGCTTTTGCTGAAACAAATCCGCGTATATACGTGCTTTTATCGTGACAAACTCGCATATAGATCTATAAATATTCAATACTACATAAAGTTTCAGATCAAGAGACTTACCCAGATTTTACCCTTCACTTCAGCAATAATGCGTTAGGTCACAGATCTAAACATCTCACCAACAAATCAAGAAAATGCATAGTCATTTCATGTCTAGAGATCTTGACCTATCATTGTATTCATAGGTGCATCATAATTTCATATCTACTAATAAACAATAACCCATTCCATGCAGATATACTTCAGAGAGAAGTATTCAATTAAAAACTCATACACTTTCACACATTGCACTATGATCTTCTTTTCCTTATATAGGTTTAGCCTTTCCCAATACCATGAGAAAAAATCACACAAGCGCCAATGATATTCTGGAACGGAATCCAATAGATGACACAACGCTCAATACTATTGGATAATATCATGGCAATGAATCCTGGTATCATAATGTTAGAGCGCAAAAGGAATACGATACTTTTCTCGTTCTTTTCCACATGTGTATGAGACTTGGCTTGGATGAACTCGCATATAGAACCTTAAATATGAATATTAACTATCTTCTGTTGGACCTTCTGCAAAGACATACCCATCTTCTATTGGACCTTCTTCTAAACAACCGTGCTTCTCTAGAAGCCATATAATTCATCTTGTGCAAGTGAGTTTCCATGAAGGACAACATATGCAATTTTAAGAATCATATTTCCAACAATCTCCCCCTTTGGACTTGATGGAAACCGTGTTGGAGTTTGATCACCACAACCTATAGATATATAATATATAAACATTATTTAAACACAAAATACTCTCCCCTTTTGACATCAATATCAAAGGGCAGACATGTGCTCCCCCTAAGCACATGATGAGGCTTTAGATATTCAATAAAATACATGACTCTATAGCTCAACTGAGTATGACCTTTCCTATCACCAAGGACCAAAAATTACATCAAGGATCCAACCGAGTGGAATTACATATTGACTCAATTACCCAACCAAGTGGGTTTACATATTTTAACAAGTCCATACATGACTCAATATGACAATATTTACTTCAGAGGTCTTAAAATGACCCTTATATCAAATTACATATATTAATTTTTACAACCAAGACCAAAGAATCTCAAACGAGAGATCATAATATAGCAACCAACATAATGCCAACAATGGAGTCTTCTCAACAAGGAAAATTCTACCCCTAAACTTGTTCATCCTAAACACCTTCAAAAACCAATTCATCAAAGCATCATCATCAAGGAGATAAATATAAAAGAAATGAATTGCAATATGAATACCAGAACAATAGAATTTACCCATCAACACCTGAGGACAAAGATATGACAGACTGTTCTAAAATTTGACCCATATATTTTATGTCAGCAAAAACCATACATGTCTTGATACAGAGAAACTCGCATATATACAGGACTTGCCTTCAGGCAACCTATGTACCAAATTTAATCTTTTGAAATCAAGCAGATTTGATAAGTGAGGTAGAGACAAATCCCAACTTCTTTCTGAGATATTCAAATGCTTCCCTAGGAAGAGGTTTAGTAAATATATCAGCAACTTGTTCTTTTGAGGGAACATACTCCAATTTAAGCTTTTTCTCAAGCACTTGTTCTCGTAAGAAGTGATACTTGATAGGAATGTGCCTAGTTTTGGAATGCATAATAGGATTTTTTGAGATATTGATGGCACTTATATTGTCACATAGGATGGAAATGGGAGGAGAACATTTGATTTGAATATCTTGTAATGTATGTATCATCCGAAGAATTTGTGTGCAACATGATGTGGCAGCCACATATTCTGCTTCTGTTGTAGATAAGGCAATGGAAATTTTTTTCTTGCTAAACCAAGATACTAATCCAGGCCCCATATAGAATGCACCACCGTTAGTTCTTTTCTATTCATCAACGTTTCCAGCCCAGTCCGCATCTCTGTAAGCATGAAGAGTAAGATCAACATTCTTTGGATATCATAGACCAAAATCTTGAGTTCCTTGTAAATATTTGAATATTATTTTTACAGCCTGAAGATGTGACTCCTTTGGATTGGCTTGGAATCATCCAACAATCCCAACTGCATGCATAATATCTACTCTAGTCCCAGTTAGATAAAGCAAACTTCCAATCATAGATCTATACTCATGTTGGTTTACCATGGGTGAATTATCATGAGAATTGAGGTTACATCTGGTCACCATTGGGGTGCTCATAGGTTTGCAGTATTCCATTCCATACTTCTTTAGTATTTTCTTGAGATATTTTGCTTGTGATAGAAATATGCCATCTTTTTCTTGTTGCACTTGTAAGCCAAGAAAATATGTTAATTCCCCAAGTAATGGAATTTCAAATTCTTGCTGCATAACAAAAGCAAATTTTTGACTCATGGATTCTTCATTACTCCCAAAAATGATGTCATCAACATACACAATAATAATTAACAGTTTATCATTGTCAATTTTTGTGTATAATTTACTATCAGCAGATCCTTTTGTGAACCCTTGTTGTGTAAGATATTTATCAAGACGATAGTGCCATGCCTGAGGAGCATGTTTTAGACCATATAAAACCTTTTTGAGTTTGAAAAAAAATGTTTCATCATTTCCAAGAATGAATCCTTATGGTTTTTCTATATAAAATTCTTCTTCTAGATCACCATTGAGGAAAGAAGATTTTACATCCATTTGATAAACTTTGAATTGTTGAAATCTTGAAAAAGAAAGAAAAATTCTTATGGCTGCTTCAAAGTCTATACCTTCTTTTTGAGCATACCCTTTACAAACAAGTCTAGCTTTGTTCTAATAACATCTCCCTTTTCATTTAATTTTTTTTTGAATATCCATTTTTTTCTAATAACATTTATATCATGAGGTCTTGGAACTAATTCCCAAGTATTATTCTTTTCAATCTGATCAAGTTCTTCATTCATGGCCTAAATCCAACATTCATATTTACTAGCTTGATTTACATTCTTGGGTTCAATGGTGGATAATAATGCTAGATAACTACGAGATCCTACAAGGGTTCTTCTTGTTTGGACACCTGATCCCTTTTCTCCCAATATTGTTATTTTGGATGATTCTTTTGAACATACCCGGATGGAGCCTTTTTTGATATATCTTCTTCTGGTGCTTCATTTGGTTCTCCTTCTATATTATTGTTATTTGATGAGGGAGAATATATATAATAATCATCCTCATTTTTTTTTATTTCCCTTTTTGGAGCTGTGAGAGACTCATCAATTCCAACATCAATACATTCAACAATATTCTGAAGTATTTTATTGTAGCATTTATATGCTTTACTTCTAGAAGAGTAATGAAGAAATATTCCTTCATCTACTCTAGGCTCAAACTTACCAATTTTTTCATCATTATTCTTGATAAAACATTTTCTTCCAAAAACTCTAAAATTCTTTATTGTGGGAAGATTACCATACCATAGTTCATAAGGAGTTTTATCACTGTTTACATGAACATGAGCCTTGTTGAGAATATTTACTGCAGTGTGCGATACTTATCCCCAAAAGGTATCAAGATTCCCAGATTCACCAAGCATAGCACGATCCATTTTCTAAACCGTTCTATTCATTCTTTTTGCCACACCAATTTTTTTGGAGTTCCAACTACAAGAAACTGTCTTTTTATGCCATATTGTTCACATAAATCAAAGAATTCATCTGATGTGTATTCTCCTCCTCAGTCAGATCAAAGAGATTTTATTTTTATATCTAATTCATTTTCAACCAAAGCTTCAAAGATCTTAAATTTTTCAAATGCTTCATCTTTATGTTTAAATAAACCTATCCAACACATTCTAGAAAATTCATCAATGAATAGAATATAGTATTGTTCTCCACGATGTGACTTTTTCCTTACAGGACCACATAAATCAGTATGTATAAGTTCAAGAGGCTTACTTGTTGATCCTTCTTTGGCATTAAATTGCACCCTGGTTTGCTTACCGAATTGGCATGATTTTCATATGGTACTTTCAGGTAGAGTGATGTTGGGTAGATCATGAACAACTTTGAGCCTGATATATTTTCTTATTTGAGAGAAGCTCAAATGTCCCAATATTCTATGCCATAACCAATTTTCTATAGATTTACCTATATAGCATTGATCTTGGCCGGCTTTAAATATATAAAAATTTCTTGGTGTTCTTGTTCCTTTAATTACGGTTTTTCCTGTGTCAATTTCACGAACTACACACTCTTTTGAACTAAACACAACTTAATTTCCTTAATCACACATTTTACTTACGCTCAACAAGTTATGATTTAATCCATCCACATACATAACATGGTTAGATTTAACCTTTTCTTTTAGAAAAATAAATCCTTTACCCTTAATGATAGAAGGAGAGTCATTTCCAAAAATAACATTATTTTCCTTCTCTATTGCATTTTATGAAAGAAGTTTATTTTTTATCACCTATCATGTGTTTTGTGCATCTGCTATCAATGTAACATTTATTTAATTCTCATTTTGCAAACAAATCTATTCCACAACTTTCAAAATGTAAGTTTTTCTTTCTCCATACCTTGGAGCTTGTGGGTATCTATTCTTTTGGCTAAAGTTTTCTCTTGTATTCATATTATTCATGTCCAAAGTTATTGAAAAATAAACATTCAATTTCTTCTTGAAGAGGAGAAAAGTTGTTATAATTATTCTTCTTTATTCATGTCTCATTTATTTTCTTTCTTACTTCTCTCGTCACGATGGTTTTGTATGAAACAAATTGAGCAGCTTTATGACCAAAATTATGACATGAGAAACATTGTCCATTAAATAAGAAATTTTTGCGATCATGGAACCTTCTATTGATGTTTATTTTGATTTATATTTCTGTTATTGTTCATCCTTGAATTGAAGTCATCATGCTCTACTTGGGAATTGTCTTTGTTCTTTTGCTGAGTGACGAAGTGTTGCTAGGTGGCTTTAGATGCATTTAGATACCTTTTTGCTGAAGACTGAGAAGATACAACGATATATCCAAGACCTGTCTTTACAAGAGGAGAGCATTTCACCTTGATAATTTCATCTAAGGTTTCAGATCCTTTAGCAAATATAAGATTTAAAGCTTTTACTTTCTCAATTTCCTTTCTTAGACTTACTATTTCACATTCTAATTTCTCATTATGCTTCTCCTTTTCTATAAGTTGATTCTTTAGAGTATCTATGGATATTTTTTTCTCTTCCAAACATAGTTTGAGTTGATTGATTTCTTCAAGAAAATAATTTTCTTCTAAATCAGTCATAAAAGTATATTTAGCCTCACTAGTGTCATTTTCAAATACCATGAGTAGTCAAATACCTTGATCAGATTCTCCTTCTTCACTATTTGATATACCATCACTATCTTCGAGAGTATAATAACTTTTTCTATTGATAAAACATTTCTTATTATTTTCTTTCTAAATCCTTTCCCTTTTCATGATTATCTTTATGAGGACATTTAGCAGCATAATGACCAACTCTTCCAGATGCAAAATATTTTAAAGGAATCTTACCTCTGAACCTTCGAGTGCCAAGTTGAATTTTATTTAGAAATTTTATCTCATGTTCTTCTGATACATACCTTAATTATTTTTTTTCTTCCATTTCCTTTCCTTTTACAGTAGCTATAAAAGAAACTTCTTTGACTTCATACGAACCTCCTTTCCTTATTTCACACGTAGTCAGAATCCCATGAAGTTGAACAATAGTAAGAGTTTGTAGATCATGCTTTGCTTCAATAGTAGACACTTTTGACTTGAATTTATGAGTTAGATATCTTAAAACGTTTTCTACTAGACTGATGTCACTTATGAATTCACCCAGATTTCTCATATGATTTACGATCTCATATAGATGTAAAAAGAAACTAGCAATGCTTTTATCATTATGCATTTTGATTTTTTCATATTGAATTCTGAGAGTTTGGAGTTTAGCACTTTTTACCTTGGCATCACCTTCATAGCTCATAATGATTTTTTTCCATATCTCCTTTTTTGTATTTAACTACATAAATTTGACAAATTCTGATTGAGTCAGACTCCCCATGATGAATTGACAACATTTGCACTGGTTTCATAGTTCTTCCTTGCTATTGGATCTGTTGGAACTGAGGCTGGATATTGGTAACCACCTTCAACTATATCCCATACATCTTCTCCAAGAGACTGAAGATAGGATGTTGTCCTTGTCTTCTAGAAGATTGAATTGTTTCCGTTGAAGAGTGGAGGTATGATAGATTATGTCCCATCTTGATTTCTCATCTTAGATGATCTTACTTCTAGCGATTAAGCTGAATCTTCAGAAGGTCCTGCTCCGATACCAATTATTGGGAAAAATAGCAAGAGAGGGGGTGGGGTGAATCAATATTTACAAGAATCACAATCTTTTACTTTTATTTTTACTAATTTCTATATCCGAATTTTATTATCCCAATTAGAGTATGTGCGCAGCTATCCAAATAGAAGCTTGTGTATACCCAAATAAATTTATTGTTCAGATAAATATTCAAAAAAATTCTTTAGCCCAGATCATCAGTTATGCATCAGATAGATAAGTAGTAAACATGTGCAGTAATAAAAAATAAATCATCACACATGAACACCAATATTTAAGGTGGAAACCCAAGTCGAGAGAAAACCACCGTTATTATCATCTCTATCTTCAATATTTATTATATATAAAACTCCTTACAATGTTGTACTTATGCAGACTCATACTAGTACATAGGCATCTACCTGCAGAAGGCTGGAACTTTCTCTTGTTCTCCAGCTGCTACTGGAAGAGAGCTCCAACCCCCTGATCTCGTTTACCAGCCACTACTGGAAGGGAGCTACAACCCCCTAAACAAAACACCAACTTCTACTGGTAGGAAGCCTCTACTTCCATACTTAATGCTTTCACCCTCAGACCCACTGCAGACCACATTCCATAAATTTTCACATTGGATCCAACAACTTCAACACAACTCAATATATATATCAACACCAATATCCATAACTCATACTTTAAACAGAACAGTGAGATCATTGTAACCAGAACACAGTAATAAACCTAGGTTTATGAATCAACATGCAAAATCAATTTCAGCCTTAATCATTCATCACATTAAATGCATACGCTACTTCACTTTACTCTAACCTGCGTGTATACGCGCTTTCCTGTACACCAACCTACGTAAAGATCTGTGAATACTTAATTTTCAGAATTTGATCAGACTCAAAAATATATCTGAGGCTTTCAGTCATACATCTTTTCATATTTGCAGAACCCTTATTCAGTCAACGTCATAAATCATATTTAATCACTCATTGATCATATTTGTACATAGTCAACTAGTAGCATATACAGTATTCAAACAACCCAGATCTACATGAATACTTCATTGACAGACAACAGACATATAGCAACAATAAACATATAACCTCTTCATCAAGCTTCAGAAAACCCTGACTTCCATACGCGCTTTTGTTGAAACAAACCCGCATGTATACTCGCTTTTACCATGAAAAAATAGCATATAGATCTGTAAATATTCAAGACTGTAGAAAGTTTCAGATCAACAGACTTACCCAGATTTTACCCTTCACTTCAGCAATCATGTGCCAAGTCATAGATCTAAACATATCACCAACAGATCAAGAAAATACATAATCATTTCATGTCTAAAGATCTCGATCTATCATTGTGTTCATAGGTGCATCATGATTTCATATCTACCAATAAAAAATAATCCATTCCATGCAGATATACTTTAGAGAGAATTATTCAATTAAAAACTCATACTCTTGCACACATTGCACTATGATCTTCTTCTCCTTATATAGGTTTAGCCTTTCCCAATACCATGAGCCAAAACCACACAAGTGCCGATGTTATTCTTGGACGAAATCAAATAGACAACACAATGCTCAATACTGTGGGCTAAAACCATGGTAATGACTCCTAGTATCATAGTTTTAGAGTGCAAAGGGAATATGCTCTTTTTTCATTCTTTTCCGCTTGTGTACACGACTTGGCTTGCATGAACTCACATATAGAAACTTAAATATGAATATTAACCATCTTCTATTGGACCTTATTCTAATCCATAACCATCTTCTGTTAGACCTTCTGCTAAGCCATTGTGCTTCTCCAGAAGCCATATACTTCAGCTTGTGCAAGTGAGTTTCCATCAAGGAAAACATATGAAATCATAATAATGATATTTCCAACATCTATACAGGAACTTATGGGAAGAAGAGATCATATGATGCATTAGTGTAAAACCATGCCAGATGAAGTCAAACTTCAAAACCCAGAAATGTTGATCATGCGAGGGACATTCTAACATAGTCGTGCTCTCAAAATTAACCTGAGGAGATAAGGGAGGGTCAATAAATAAAGGAGGCACAAGGCACTCATCAATAGGTAGTAAGGAGTTGGAAAATTCATTGGCAAGTTCATTACTTGAAGCCCAAGAATTGATTCGGCCCATGGGTAGAATTTCCAAGGAGGGAAGAGCGGATGCCCCCTGAGTTGATTCAAGATTTAAAATGTCGAGCTCTACATGTTCCAAGTCAAAGATATTAGAGGCATAAAGAGGCATAACCTCCCTATGATTATCAATGGATAGATACATGATCTCCAAGATGACTAACCGGGGACGCTCGTCAGCAAGCGAGTCATGTGGAACAAGTGGAGGGGTGGCCCATGTGGGAGAAGGATCCTGATCATATTCCATATGATGATGGAGTTTCTAACCAACATTAGGAGGTACTGATGGGACTATCAGAGAGGCAATCACTTCCATAATAAGTAGCACAGGGTGCTCACTAGGTTGATCATATTCTATAATAACAGGCGACACCACCCAAAGATCAGGAGGTCTATGGGGTCCATATGTACCATAAGATAACATATGCATATAATCGGTGGTAGGAGATGAGGAAGTGTGCAAAATTTTTGGCCCAACACTTTTAAATGAACCAGGGCCATCCCCCACAAGTGGTACAATGTTCCCCATAGTGGAAATATGGCCCAACGACAAGCAATAGTCAAGCTCATCAATGGTGATGATTTTTCCGTCATGGGGAAAGAAAAGGAAAAAAAATACGAATGAGACCATTGTAGTCATGGAATAAAACCAGCTACGACCAAGGACTGGGTTATAGTCCAAAGGAGCATTGATGACTTTGACATTGACATATAATTCTTTTCTAGCTAACTGAATGAATAAATGTGGGAGGAGCCCCCTTAGGAATTAAATTGTGATCATCAAATGCTTGGAGAGTGGTATTAGACATTGGAAGAGATGGAGCTCCAATATATTTCCAACAAGATATGGACATAACATAGGTGGAAGAGCCCTCATCTACCATAATGTGATGGATATTCTTTTTGGAAACTCGCATGATAATATGGAAAGCAATATGATGGGAAAGACAAGGAGCGGCTTTCTCGACATTTGAAAGCGATGAAACTAGAGTCAAATAAGTCAACTCCACCAATGGGCACAAATAAAAAAGTCTTTGTACTACTAAGGGAATCTTTTCAAGACCTCCAAGGAAGACATGGCATAAAGCGCCTTGACAAGATCTTCAACAACACTATAATATTTAGCATCCCTAGCAGAAGGGTTGTGTATTGTCTTATAGAGAACACCATTGGGGTGGGGGGGGATACATAGGTTCCACAGGCTTATTTAAAGTGAGAGATCCAATGGAACTAGGTGGAGTTGCTGAGTCCTTGGAAGGATAACTCGACTTAGGTACATCATATGACTTAGCTCAGATAGTCACGTTGATGTATTCCTTGCACATAAAGATAGATGAACTCTGAGGCAGATGTGAAGATGACCCCTTGTTTCCCCCTTGCAGAGGTCAGGAAGGTTGAGCAATCATTTTTTTTTGGGGTTGTGTAGGGAATGGATGAGTTACAAAAATAGGCTTTCGAGTCGATGGTGGTGAAAGAAGCATATGGACTTGTTGTGTAAATCAACAACCCCCATTATTTTAAGACATAGTTACTTTAGAAAATAATGGGGACCCTTTTAATTTTTTAGAGTTTAAGAAAATAAACCCTTAGGATATTTCTTTTGATAGGAATAAGTGTCGAAAGGGGATGAAAACTTTAAACATTGGCTTTCTGAATGCTTAAGTGTAGATAAAACGCATTTTGTAAATCTCAAAATCATTTACATAACGAAAATAATTTTTTGAAACATCTTTGTAGTCCAATGAATATAACAGAAAGGATTTTATATGAGGAAAAGGCCATATTTTTAAGTAAATCTGATAAATAATACTGTGGGACCGACTTCTTCCATGTCAGCCTATCACATTTCTCAAATCGCAATTTCTCCTAACACTCTTATTTGCTCCCTCTCATACTCACGAATGCAATAAAGCATATCGAATTGCATTATCGCAAGAGAGAAACTGTGTTATTTTTTTACCACTCATAAATCACCAATGTGATAAATCGACCGCATCACAAATCACATATCGTACGCTTGCCAAAAAAACATATATTGCATGTTATTAACTTCGTCGATATTGCAATTGTGATGTCTCGATCGTCAGAAAAGTTATCTTGTCAATATTTAATGAATATATTACATGCGAGTCATGGTTTAATGTGGTATATCTAGTTTTAATTGAGAAATTATTATAATGGCATGATAATCCATATCAGTTATCAATGTCATAAATTAGCGATTTTCTCGCCGATACTACCATAATAATTTCCCTACAATGAGCATTCAATTCATATCCCATCATCATGCAAAGTCTCATCCATTTTCAATGTTTCTATTTAGTACGGTATTTATGCGTATTGTAAAACTCGAAGGTTTCTTCTTCCCACTTACTCATTTTTACTTATTTATAGGCAAGTTCGAGTAATCAAAGTTCTCCTGAAATGTCTAAGGCTTTGAAGAAATAAAAGAAGCATATGGCTCATGTTAATCCTGTGCCTACTACCTTAGAGAGAACAAAGATGTTTCCCTTGTTTACAGATGTGACTTACGGACATGAAATTGGATCCTCTCTAGGGGAATCTATGTATAAGTTGTTTGAAGACGAGAAACCACTCAAAATCTAGAGAAAAGAAACAATGGATGCTCTAAATTCTTCTGAAGCTACAGTTGGAGATGTAGCCAATTCATTTCTTCACAAAATTGCAACAAGAGCCAAGATACTACCATATACTAATATGGTGAGGTGGATTACTGACAGTCTAAATATTGGGGATAGGAATTTACTTACCGATAGAGGAACAATGATTGGTTCCTTTAAGGTGGAAGACCTGAAGAAAAATATTCTAGACCCTAATCAGATTTATGATAAGAAATTCCTTGCAAATTTTGCAAAGGAAAATGAACTCAAATCGACACCAATAAAGCAATGGAGGAGAAATCCTAACAAACACAAGAATGATGAAAAGGGTATGTATTCTACTCATACTCTCGCAAGTCCCTATTGTTATATCTCAGCTATGATGTCTATACTTTTTGGCTAGTTAGACAAAACTAGATTTTGAGTAGAATGGGTTCCCCTTATGGAAGCAGCAACTGATTCTTATGTTATGGATTGCGGCAATATTCTATCAAATAATATTGCCATGCAAATTTTAGAATATAGAAAGAATCGCTCTATCTCTTCTAAAAACTTTCCTCCATTTTATATGAGTGGGTATATTATGGATGATGTATGTTTTACATCATATTTTCCAGCCATGGGTTGGAAATGGAATACCCACGATCCCCTTCCCATTCATGTATTTCATATTATTCTCTGCGAGTCCAAATATGAAAGCCATTTTTACAAAATCTCTCATGGAGTTATACTACCCATTTTTGAAGTTGTCTTCAATGAGAAATCCCCTAGACTTTCGGAAGAGGCCCAAGGAAAATTTTCTTCTATAGGAATGTGGTTTGGTTAGGATTCATTAACCTATGTACGAGTATTTGGGAGACTAGCTCATCCACATTTCTTACCCCTGTATGTTCCTGATAATCTTCTCGCAAGAGAAATTGCATACCAATATGTGGGAAATGGTCTGACCAGATTTTTGAAAGAAGCTAAGAAGCCATTATGGCCTTCCTTTCCAATCAACTGTGGTGTGTATGGACTAGACAAATACAGGCATGCTATATTGAAAATTGGCCAAATAAAGTGTTTGAAATTGTTTACAATTCCAAACAGGCAATATGATCCCCTGAAAGTGGCCAATAACTTCACTACTCAAGTGAAAATCAGACCCTTTGTGCACGAAGATGATGATTTTAACGACTTGTTTGAGTCTATTGAAAACTATGATGCAGTTAAAAATTTGGAAAATTTACACCTTCACCCACCATAATTACTAAAGTTTCAACAATACAGAAATAAGATACTCGAGACAATTCCACTCAAGATCTTGGATGTCTCTCAAACCATGACTCAAAAAGAAAATGAATTAGATATTAAGGATATTGAAGTCCTTAATACACAAGAGCAGAAGAAGTCAGTTGAAGTTCAAACAATATATCTGGATTTCACCAGCAATCTCAAAGATGTGTCGGAATATTTTAACCTCAAACTCGAAGAAGAAAAAACAACCATAGTTATTGACCAATAACAGACTGTACAAACTCCTCCTTCTACAAGTCATGACCCATTTACTGTTAGGCCCTTTAACAAGATGGTATGCAAAGAGAGAGTGGAATACATCTTGGCCTTCCCAACCTTTGAAATTGTTTTAAATATTCAAGAAATCCCTCCCTTAGACATATTTATATTCCTGGGCATAAGGAAATTGTTAGCAGGTAGAAAAAAAGGAGAAGAACAGAGCATGCCCAGACTCTCACTCAAGAATATATGTTAATGCACATTGTTTGGAAATATACCAATTTGGATCCTTCATAAGAACTAACACGGTTATCACAGTTTCCAGGAGCATATGCATTTGCAACTATTTACAAGGCATCATAGATTCATCAACTGATGAAACAAAAAGATGAAAAGATACTTCAACTTGAAAGAGAGTTAGAAGGATAAAATCAAAGTGTTAGTCAGTAGCTACATGTACAAATCACACAACTTCAAGAGAGCCTGCACCAACTGAAGATTCAACATCAAGGTGAAATTAATTCTAAATATACTAAAATTAATCAATTACATCTCCATTCAACAAATGAAATATATTCCAAGGATTGATGATTTTAGGAAAGAAGTTTTAGAATTAAACACCTTATTAGCACAAAAAATTGTCATATTTTTTTAAAATTTAACAAACATACTTAAATTATGTGAGAAAATCAATTCATTTGTGAATGACATTACTAATATGAGGATTAATTTCGATGACATAGATGAGAAGGTATCCCAATTTGTTACTTTGCAGGATTCTTCTGATGGCTGAAAGGCTAACCTGCCCATAATTGAAGAAAAAAATAAAGATATAATGTTCACAGATTTGGATATACAACTACATAAAGGATAAAGGGAAATAACCAGAGCTAAACACATTCCCACGAACATTGTGGAAACTGTCAGCCAGAACTTGATCGTAGAAAATATAATAGATAGATGTCCTCCTGATGCAATATCCTTGGTAAAATATTTGACAAGACAATGGCAGGAAGTACCAAAATTGAAAGAGGAGCACATTATGAAGATAGAAAAGTTAGATTGGGGAAGATACTGGAGATATCTAGTGAAGCCTTACAACCAATGTCTCATGCTTCGTTGTCTTATATATATGTCGTCATACATGCTACCTCCATTATATGATGTTGTTTTTACTGAACACTTACGCATTAGGGCATGCCAACCTCACGAGGTTCAACCTATGATTAATATTCTTCAACTCAAAGAGAAAATGGAAGAATGGAAAATAGGACAATTCTCCAACAGACCACCCCTTTAATTTATGTTTCTGTTTTTATTTTACTTACTTTAAGGAGAGTTGTTTGAAACCTCCTCATTTTTTATTGTAATGAATATTTTAAGAATTATTAGTTTTATATTTAAACCCTTCATTTCTTTTAAGAAGGGGTCCCAAAATTTTGAAAATAAGACTTTACTAAAGTTGCACTTCCGTACTCTTAAAGTTTTCTGAATAGAAAAGGTTGGACCGAGGGTTAGTTCTCAAATGACCTGAGTAAATATATATATGGTACTTTTATCTTATATGTTTAATTTAAGTTTTAAATGAGAAATAGTTCATTGATCTTATGATGTGTTGTTTTCTATATTCGTTTGAATACAATTTGACATAAATTCACTTTTGAACATGTTATGTTGTTATCATATATGTATATGCAATACATGTATTTTGTAAAAGTTGCGATATAAGATTCATTAAATTGATCTAATTAAATTCTTAATTAAATAAATTATATTAAATGTTTTTCATATCTCTATGTGAATGTATGATCTTTATTTTCACTCGCTGAAAGATTATTTTTTAGATCGCAAAAAGAAAAGGTTTCATCTCGGGATAGATAGAGATAGATCTAGATATATAGATATAAATAGATCGATTTACTGTTTATTGTAAGATTTCTTATTTTACTGGATCTATCAAATTCCACTTAGAGATAAAATCGTTCATTCATTCCAAATATATTAAATTGGGAGATTGGTCCCAGAAATATAGTCGAAGCCACCATTCCAAATGGAAAAGGGACGATTTTCAAGTCCTCAACTAGGTGGTTTTCCCTGATGTTGTTGCACCAATTTTCGGAGGCTCAACATTTTTGGCACTAGAAGGAGGTACATCCGAATATGAATGGCACCAAAGCTTCAATTAAAAATTAAATACCATCACCAGAGTCATTCTCCCTCCGAATCCACAACTTCTAGTCCTATTTCAAAATCTCCTACTCTTAAATCAGAAGTTTTTCATCATGGAAAAATTTAGGGGCTAATATTCGCAGGTGGGCTAATTTTCCATGGTTTAAAAAAAAAAACGATTTGCCAATTTCCATTTTTTTATAAAAATGATTCACCCAAATTTTACAATATAAAATTATCTTACCTTAAAAATCGCCAAAATTATATAGACTATATATATAATATCATTATAAAATTTAATAATTTTACAAATACATCAATAAAAATTTTATAGTTTGCATATTAGGGACTAGTGAGCTTCACCAATTCCTTAAACTTCAAAATAATTTTCAATCCTTAAAATTTCCCCTGTTGTTCATTCTCCTCCTCAATCTCCTGGTTCTCTTCATAAATAAATCCCTTTAGAATATACTCCAAAGTCACCTGAAGTATAGACATTGATAAATAAATTGGAACAAATTTAAATTTCAACAGAAAAACATATACTTTCAAAAGCCTCAGAAGGAAGCGTCACTTCAATTTTTGAAGGCACTAGTCTATTAACTCGATCTAAGACTGAAAAACTTGTAGTTATCCCTTTCAAATTTCCTCTTCATTATCATTGAATTAAAACTCCTACTTCTGAAACACAATCATCAACTAGTGAGATTCAATGTGGTTCTACCTCTTTAACAACATGAGTCATTCTTCCCTCTCTTTATTCTTCTCAAACAAGTTCTTCATTGATCATTAATCCTTCTTCTTCATCTCAGTCTAAAACTGCTATTACAAGTAATATTAGTTCCATAATCATTTCTTCCACACTTTCAACTATTATTGGAACTACTTCTTCTACTTCAAATCCTCCTTTAGGACCACCCAATCCTCCTCTTCATACAATGGCTAATAAACCTTAGAAAAATCCTGGAGTTGTTCAACTACCAGGGCCCCTTCGTCCTTTACCTAAGCTTCCTAAAAGATATTTTCCTAAGTATAATACGAATGATGGATTACCTACATAAGAGCATCTCCATAATTTCATGCTTGCCATAAATCTTAATGGAGTTATAGAGGAAGATTCTGTAGTTAGATTATTTCCTTATACTTTTCAAGGATCAGCTAGATCACAGTATTTCTCACTACCATCAAGCACAATTACTAGTTGGGATATTTTTGAAGATAAATTCCTTACTAAATTTTGATATGACCGCACTATGCAACCCTTATCAATTATCTTTCAAATTTGAAAGCAAATACAGGAAAAAATATCCAAGACTTCAATTCCAGACTTAATAATTTGCTCAACAAAATCCCAACCACATGTACGCCTGGAGTAGACGTGCAAATAGAATGGTATATATCCTCTCTTCCTTATAATATTTCTAATTTTGTAGATAGATCCAATAATTCCACATTGGTATAGAATATGAAAGAAGCTCTTTTTGTTGAAAAAATAATACTTGCTTTAGAGAAGAAAACTGCTCAAGGAGATATGAAAATTAAGAAATTTTCGTTTAAATATGAGCCCAAAAAGATACCATCTAAAGATCCCTATGATCTTGAAGGATTAAAAAAGGTTCTAAAAACCATTTCAAACGATATGTTTAACATAAAGAAACAAGTAGCTAAATTTTATTCAAATAAAACTTTTAGATATTTTAAGAAAATTCAGTCTTCTCAACCCCCAAATGTGATCTCAAATGTTGAATCAGATCAAGATAAGGATGATGATGAAAAAATATCATCTGCTGAAGAATCTCAAGAAGAAGAAATATTCTAAGTCCACGGACTATGGGACTTTATTCTCCCAACCTCTAATGATGAAAATGAACATGAGGCACTTTCGGTAAATACCAGAAGTAAAAATATTTTCGATCTCTCTCAGTCACCTCAAAAGAAAAAGGTGTAGAAATTATATTCACTAAGCATGCATATGTCATAGATCCACCTGATCTCACACTATTTAACTTTATGCAAGATACTGAATCATTCCACTTGTTAATCTTTTGCCGAAAGTTAATTCCACATACATGTAAAGCATAAATAAAAATAATCACACATAACACAGTTGTTTTTAATCGAGAAAGCATGAAGCTTAAAACCCCAAATATATATTATGTATCATGGAATCATATGAAAATCCTCATACAAAGCTTATCAAGCTCTCAGTACAATACAATCATCATACACTAATCAGGAACAATCTTGCAAACCCATGCACTGATATTTTCCCTCCTGCTAGCCTGCCTCCGCTGTGCAATCCCTGCTGAAGAATAGCTCTTAATGGATTCGAATTACCCTTTCCCTGACTACGCAATCCTCATTGGCAACTCTAATGTGTGTGTGATGCAATCAATGCATCACTATAGTCACAACAAATAGTCTATCTTTCCCTTTCACCTATCTCTCCACTGAAACTAACATGCACTGTAGTTAACTGCTGTATTGTTCAGTTGATTAATGAGTTATTATTTGTGAATTAATTAACTAATTAATTCACTCCACTCTCACTAGTGTATCAATCAGTTAGACTAGATATAACTAGCTCCACTGAGTCTAACTGAGTTAAACTAAATACAACTCCATAACTACTTCCAACTGTGTCATAAATTTTCCACTTGAGTTCTAACTGAGTCCTCCATGCATTAGCTCCAGTAAACCCTTGGGAATTGCATAATTCCCTCATTCCATTGATATGCTATATTTGTGCACTGAAACAAAGTTCTCCAAGAGAACAAGTTGTTGTTTGGTGTCTGATTATTATTAAGAGCTAATAATAATCGGCATGCATCTATTTTTAGATCATCGATCTGTAAATAAACTTCGCCCAATATTCTAAAAATAAAATTTCATCTATTTTCTCAACTTGATCGACCATCCACAAACAGCATCCTGCAACTTCTGAAATATGATCACCATATCTAAAAATAGACATAGTCAAAAAATAGACTTGTGCCAAAAATAGCCTATGGGCCCACTTAGTGAAGGCGACTCTTTTCACTAAGCTCATCATCTTGTTGAATCTCAACACACCCTCTCAACAAGATAGGGATTATCCTTTAGCCCGATCCTGCCTCTATGGTATTCGAATTTTCTCCTGGTGAGCACCTTCGTCATAATATCTGCATCCTGATCCTCTGTAGGAATGTACTGAAGCAACATGATCTTCCGCTGCACAAAATATCTGATATGATGATACCATATATCAATATTTTTAGATCTATCATGAAACAAAAGATTAACCGAGAGTTTAATGCAACTCTGATTATCACAATTTATCACTATGGGATCTAAATTTGAACCGAACAAAACAACCAGAATCTTCCTCATCCAGATAGCCTCACATGCAGCTTGACTTGCTGCCATGTATTCCGCTTCCGCTGAACTGAGTGCCATGGATATTTGTTTCCTGATGTACCAAGAAACTGTTGTAGATCCGATACTAAAAATCCCTCCTAATGTGCTCTTTCTGTCTGTTGGGCTTACTGCCCAATCTGCATCCGTGAAGCCATGCAACTTCAACTCATCCATCTGTCTGTACCATAAACCATACTCATATGTGCCCCTAATATATCTCAAAACATGCTTGTCTGCCTTCCAAAAGAGCTTGGTAGGCTTAACCATCGCTTGTGAAAGTTGGTTCACTGCATAGCATATGTCCAGTCTTGTATTGACTAAATACATGAGCGAACCCACCAACTGTCGATAAACAGTGGCATCCACTACCTCTATCGATGTAGCATCCTCTTTCTTCCAATTTCCTAGAAGAGGAGTGTCGATAGGCTTGGAGCCTTGCATGTGAAACTTCTCAGTAAGAGTATCTCTAGAGCATACTTGCCTTGAGACACAAACAATTCCTCTTCCTGTACCATATTTCCAATCCAAAAATAACAGAAAGGCCATATCCTTCATCTCAAACTCCTTTTACCAAGATCACCTTGCATGAGTATATCAACTGCTCATCACCTGTTAGTATTAAATCATCAACATAAAGTACAATGATTAAAAGCTTACCCTCCACCACAATCTGGTACAGGTTTGCATCCGCCTCACTCTTGGTGAAGCCAAGTCCAGTGAAATAGCTATCGATCCAAGTGTACCAAGCATGGGGTGCTTGTTTTAGCCCATAAAGCGCTCTTTTGAGCCTGCACACATGCGACTCACTGCTAAAGATCTCAAATCCTTCAGGTTTCTCAATGTACACCTCTTCCTCAATGATCCCATTAAGGAATGCAGTCTTCACATCCATCTAATGAATGTGCCAACCCATCTGCGCTGAGAGATTAAGGATGGTCCGTATGGAAGAATACCGTGCGATAGGTGCAAAGGTTTATTCATATTCAATCCCCTTGATCTGTGAGAAGCCCCAGGCAACAAATCTTGCCTGATACTTCTCGACACTCCCATCACCAGCTTGCTTTACCTTGTATATCCATCTTAATCCTACAACTGATTTTCCCACCAGCCTTGCAACAATCTCCCAAGCACTGTTTCTGACAATGGAGTCATACTCCTCCACCATGGCATCTACCCATGTGGGCTCCTACACTGCCTCTTTGAAAGAAGATGACTCTTCCACAATACACTTTCTCATAAGAGCCATGTATCTAGTAAATCGTTTAGGTGGCTATCTCTATCTGCGCTATGATGTAAGGACTCCTATATTCTATGCCGCATCAAGCTTTAGTCTCTTAGCTTCTGTGGTACGCTTTATGCCTTGTCTGATGTTTGGTTCTGCATGAGTGGACTCCTCCACTCCATGAATCTCCTCCTCTGGGTGATCCACATCCAGAGGCTCATCTTTCGGAACAAGCAGTTCCTTCACTACATGCAAGTCTAGCTCCCTCTTAAGCATAACTTGTGCAGCACCCACGATCATTCTGTTCTTCCTCTCTGCAACCCCATTCTATTGTGGGTTATGAGGTGCTATGAGTTCTCTTCGAATTCCTTCTTTGCTACAAAAGTCTTTGAATGCACCTGAGATGTATTCACCACCATTATTGCTCCGTAGAGCTTTCACTTGCTTCCTCGACTCCTTCGCCACCAATGCCTTGAACTCATAGAACTTTGAGAATGTTTCACTCTTCTTCTACATGAAGAAGATCCAGCATCTACAAGAATATTCATCAACAAATATAACATAATACCTGTGTTTTGTTGTTGAAGCAACCGAGAAAGGTCCACACATGTCTGTGTGAATTCTCTCTAGGATCACCGAAGCACGGTTCTCCTTCTCATGAAAGGTGGTCTTCACAAACATACCCATAGTACATCCCTTACACTAATCTTACTGCGCAAGAGTACCCTTGGGAAGTCCAGTAGAAATTTTCTGCAAAATATTCAAAGTGCCATGGTGAAGATGGCCCATAATTTTCCCTCATCCTGGCTCACCACTTCTTCTGCTTTGCCCACCATTGCATCGCATCCATCTACCTCCAGCTTGTAGAGATTCTTAATTCTAAACCCTATCTTCTTGGTTTGATCCATTGTTTTATGTCAAAGGAATGATTTTCCCTCACTGAAAACAACATCATAACCCTTGTCTTCCAGCATTGTGACTGAGACCAAGTTCTTCTTCAGACCTGGAACATGCATAACATTCTTCAACAAGAATGGATTACTAGACTCCCTCTCAAAGGTAATGGTCCCAATTCCAGTCGCACTATACCGACCATCGTCGCCCATCTCTATATGCATCTGGAGGTCCTTCTCCTCCAAGTCACTAAACAACTCTTTGTCTCCCATCATATGGAAAGATGCACCACTATCAAGATACCACACCAATCCCATACAGCTTGAAACCAAGCATGCGATCAAGGATAAATAAAGTTCAAATTGTGAGGCTAAGGCCTCTCCACTTGCATATCCAGCAGCCTTCTTGTTCTTCTTCTTCTGTGGACAGTTAGTGGTGAAATGTCCATGTTTGTGACAGTGAAAACACTTCACTTTGGACAATTCCTGCTTCTTGCCTTAGGCATCGGATTTCAAAGGATGTTTCTTCCCCTTCCCTTTCATTTCTTTGGCAGCCAAAGTGCAATTCTCTTCATCTTCATTTTTTTATGAAGATCCATCCCTGGTACCCCACCTTATCTCCTCCTGCATAAGATCCAACCAAATTCGCTCCCATCCCGGCAGTTTCTCTCGTCCATTGACAGGGTCTTTGTAGCTATGCCAACTCTTCGGAAACCCAAGGAGAGCCAAGCTCACCAAGTCTTATTCTTGAACAGTAAACCCCACACTTCCCAGTTCATCCTTACAGTGGACAAACTTCGTGAGGTATTTTGGAATACTGTTGCCTTTCTCCATTTTTATTTTTCTGAGCTTGTCTTTAAGCGCCAACTTCCTTTGGTCACTTATACTTTGGAACAAGTCTATAAAATCCTTCCACTATAAGAATGGAGTGGATTTCCCATGAAGTTTGGACACAATATGGTCCTTCACACCTTCCAACATAATCCTTCTCGTCTTTTTTGTCTTCTTTTGCCATGCATCAAGTAATGCAGCATCGCTAGATCCTAGCTTAGGAACATCGTTATCGATGAAATCCTTCAGTCCATTATCCTCCAGCAATACCTCCATCTTGTCCTTCTAGGCTATGTAATTTAAGCTCCCATCAAGGGCATACTCCAATCTGAACCCGTTGAAATACATTTCAATGTATACTCAACTTCTGCACCAAGAATCTTCTGTAGTAACTTCGAATTGTCCACTAGCACAAACTCACTTTACAATTGCAATATTCAATCAAAAATGCTCTGATACCATGTAGAAATTATATGCACTAAGCATGCATATGTCATAGATCCACCTGATCTCACACTATTTTACTTTATGCAAGATACTGAATCATTCCACTTGTTAATATTTTGTAGAAAATTAATTGCACACACATGTAAAGCATAAATAAAAATAATCACACATAACACAGTTGTTTTTAACCAGGAAAACCTGAAGCTAAAAACCCCAACTATATATTATGTATCATGGAATCATATGAAAATCTTCATACAAAGCTTATCAATATCTCATTATAGTACAATCGTCACACACTAATCAGGAACAATCTTGCAAATCCATGCACCGATCTTTGCCCTCCTGCCAGCCTACCTCCACTGCGCAATCCCTGTTGAAGAATAGATTTGAATGAATTCGAATTACCATTTTCTTTACTGCGCAATCCTCATTGGAAACTCCAATGTGTGTGTGATTCAATCAATTCATCACTATAGTCACAACAGATAATCTATCTTGCCCTTTTACCTATCTCTCCACTGGGTCTCCAGTAAAACTGCCATGCACTGTAGTTAACTGCTATATTTTTCAGTTGATTAATGAGTTATTATTTGTGAATTAATTAACTAATTAATTCACTCCACTCTCACTAGTGTATCAATCAGTTATACTAGATACAACTAGCTCAACTGAGTCTAATTGAGTTAAACTAAATACAACTCCATAACTACTTCTTCCAACTGTGTCATAACTCTGCCACTTGAGTTCTAACTGAGTCCTCCATGCATTAGCTCTAGTAAACCCTTGGGAATTGCATAATGCCCTCAATCCACTGATGTGCCACATTTGTGCACTGAAACAAAGTGCTCCAAGAGAAGAAGTTGTTGTTTAGTGTTTGATTATTATTAAGAGCTAATAATAATCGACATGCATCTATTTTTAGATCAGCAATCTATAAATAGACTTCACCCAATATTCTAAAAATAGAATTTCATCTATTTTTCCAACTTTATCAACCATCCACAAATAGCATCCTATAACTTCTAAAATATGATCACCATGTCTAAAATTATACATAGTCTAAAAACAGAATTGCGCCAAAAATAGCCTGCGGGCCCACTTAGTGAAGGCAACTCTTTTGAATAAGCTCATCATCTTGTTGAATCTCAACAAAAGGCTTCATCCTCTATTTTTAAGCATAAATTAGTCAATAAAAAGACTTCTTCTACGAAAAAATTCCAAGTTCTTCTACTCTTCCATATACATTTAAAACATTAGTGGTTTCTAATACCATTTAATATAATTTAGTGGAAGATATGAAGAAAATTAAAGCAAACATTTCTCTCTGTGTACCGAGAAAATTTTAAAAAAAAAAAAAAATCGTAAAGAATTGAATGCAGTTCCCTCTACACCTTTGCCTACTCCTGTAATTTCGAAAGTAGATAACGGAACAGGTAAGCCTCCTAACGATTCACCTAAGAAAATGATGCAAGTGATGCTATTTTAATAGGTGGCAGATCCAATTCACATACCCCTCCTTTTCTTTTAACCTTTTTATTATTAAAAAAAATGTACATAACTGTTTAATTGACTCTGGAGGATCATCAAACATTATGCCATATTCTGTTTATCTCAAATTGAATATATCTCCTCAGAATTCAGCAATACATATTGTACAATTAGACAGAACAAAAGTTAAAGTATTAGTAGATATGAATTCAGTCCTTATTAGATTAGCATCCAATCCAAAAGTCCATCAAGTAATTGATATTTTAGTTGCTTGTTATACCATATTTTTATGGTCCGATCTTAAGCAAAGATTGGTCAAAAAAGCTTCATGGCTATTTTTCTACTGACTGGTCTCACATGTGGCTTCCCCATAATGGTAAGCCAAATCAAATCAGGGTAGACCGTGAAAATCATTTAAAACGTTCAGTAACAGAATTCGAAGAATAAAATGAACCCATGGACTTTACTAAGAATATCCTTGGTAAATACTCTGTTGAATCCTTCTTAGGAAATTTCAATGCTCTAAAGTCTCCATTTCTTGCAATTCAGTTAACTCTTAGATTGAAATTTTTTCTCAGAATGATACTTCCATGTGTGTAAATACTATAGATAAACCTTGTAGTGATACTTTATTTTGGACTTTATATTTTGATGGGTCAAAATGCAGTGGAGGAGTAGGAGCTAGTTGTATATTAATCAATCCAGAAGGTGAAAATACTATGCTCACATGAAGACTTGAATTTGAATGCAAAATAATACTGCAGAATAAGAGGCACTGGTTTAAGGCTTAACCAAAGCAATTGATCTTGGTGTTAAGTATCTTAAGGTATTCATAGATTCTAAAATAAAATTTAAGCAGGTAAGAAATACCATACACTGTATTTCCATCCATCTTAAACATTATTAATCATTATTACACTCTCTTACCTTTCATTTTTTAGCATTCAATACCTAGTCTATTCCAAGAATTCAAAATGCAAGTGCATGCCTTATAGAAAATTTAGCATCCAAGCTTATTCCTTCAAAAGATTATAGCCCAGATATATTGCTATAGAGTTTATTTTTCGCCCATCTATTCCTGATAATATTAAAAATTGGAGGGTAGTCAATGATGATGATGATGTTATTACTTTTCTTACATCAGAAGGATCATATGACGATCGATTGATTGATGAATATGTACATGAAAGAAAATTAGAACAAAAATATGAAGAAATTTTTATACCTTAGTTTGTGGTTAAATTGAAGATCTCTATCATATTAAAGATAGATTCAAAAATATTACTAATTCTAAACTCCGAAGTTCAATTTTAAGTTTTGAACTAGGAAATCTAGGAATAGATCTCAATCCTCAGAACATCAACCTAGGGCTTGATCCTTCCTGTGATGAAATATCAACGTTTATTCATTTATTAAAAAAATACAAAAATGTCTTTGCATGGAAATATGAAGACATAAAAACTTATGATACTTCAATCATTCAACATACTATCCCAATTATATCCACTGAAAAACCTATAAAACAAAAGCTAAGGAAGATTCACCCTAACCTTGAAAGTAAAAACAAAAGTGAGCTTAACAGACTCCTTAAAGAAAATATTATCTTTCTCGTTAGGCATTATAAGTGGGTATCAAATTTAGTTCCTGTAAGGAAAAAGAACGATGATATTTGTATTTCTATTTATTTTATAAACTTAAACAAAGCTTGCTTGAAAGATAATTTCCCATTGCCACCGATGCAACAAATTTTTCAATTAGTTGTTGATTTTGGATCAATGAATTTCCTCGATGGATTTTTAGGTTACAATCAAGTTTTGGTTCATCCTGAAGATAGATTAAAAACTACATTCAGAACAAAATGGGGTACATATTCCTATCAAAAGATGCCATTCAGATTAATCAATGTAGGATAAACCTTTCAAAGATAAATGGATATTTATTTTAGAGGGTTAATAGACAAACATTTTTTATCTAGATGATATAACTATTTACTCCAAAATAAGGAGATACCACTATCACAATCTTAAACAAATCCTTGAACATTGTTTGAAATATGGAATCTCTTTAAATCCAAAAAATTCTTATTTCACTTTAAGTGAAGGAAAAATCTTAGGATTTATTATTTCAAAATAGGGCATTTGTATTTATCCTGAAATAATTAAGGCAATTTCTGAACTCTCACATCCTCATAACAAAAAATCCATGCAGTTATTTTTAGGGCAGATAAATTTTGTTAAAAGATTTGCTCCAAAATTTTCTCAATTTGTTTTGCCTTTGCAAGTGATGATTAAGAAGAGTTAACATTTTGAATGGAGAAATATGAAAGACAAGCCTTTTATTTGATTAAAGAAGCTATCATTAATGCACCTTCTCTGACTACCCCAGACTTTTCGAAAAAATGTATTTTGTATAGTTTTGCATCAGATAAATCTTACGTTGTTGTATTACCACAGATTGATGATCAAAAGTTCGAAGAACCTATTTCATTCTTTAGTTCAAACCTCCAAGGTGTTGAACTAAATTATTCTGAAGTAGAAAAACAAACAATTTTTGTTTATAAATATTTAAAACATTTTAGATGTTTTCTCCTTAAAACACACACTAAGGTAATAGTTCCATTCTCAGTTGTAAGGAAACTACTTATATAGAAAGAACTATGAGAAAAGAGAGAAAATTGGGTAGCTGATTTGCAGGAATATGACATTGAGATAAGACCAGCCAAAATCGTTAAAGGACAAGATCTTTTCAAATTTCTATCTAGAGCATCCAATTTTTTCAATTGATGAAGAGTCAGGTAATACTATACAGTTTGCTAAGGTAAGATTAAATAATTTAGAATCATATTATATTGATTTAATATTTTACTTAAAGAATGGATATACTTCAGTAGAACTCAATCATAAAAGAAAGAGAGCTTCAAGGCTGAAATCTAATCAATACCAACTCATAGACAATGTCTTGTTCAGAAAAAACTACGACTTTGTACTACTAAAGTGCCTTGAGAAATATGAATCTTACAGGGTTTTGCAGGAACTCCATGATGGACCTGCAGGTGGAAAATTCCATGGAGATACTACTGCACATAATATCCTTAATGTAGGTTATTACGGGCCCACTTTGTTCAATTATGCTCCTACACATGTGAGAAAATGAAAAGGATGCCAAACTGTTGATGGAAGACAAAGAAAGTCATCCTTGCCATTGCAACCAGTCAACGATGATAAACCTTTTGAGAAATGGGGATTAGATATAATAGGTGAGATTGTTCCTAACTCATCCAAGTAGCATAAATACATTCTCACTGCAACATTACTTTACTACATGGGTGAATGCAATTCCACTAAAGGTAGCTAACTCTGAAGCCATAATTGAATTTATTGATCAATTCATTATTACTAGATTTGGCTTACCCAATGCACTTATGTTTGATAATGCATCTTATTTTTCAGGAAATAGTATGACAAAATTCACTCTTAAAAGAGGTTTTAAACTTAAATACTCTACTAACTACTATCCCCAAGGTAAGGTAATGTTTGAGAAGAATCAAGAAACAAAAATCTCATAAGAATTATCAAAGGAACTATTCATCAAAATTAGAAAAATTGGCATAAATATTTAACATTTTCACTATGGGAAAATATAATTACTCAAAAAGCCTCCATAGGAGCTTATCCATTTCATCTAGTTTACAGGAAATAAGTTGTAATTCCTTCAAACCTAGTTATTCCCTCACTAGCCTTAGTTCAATTTATTGATGAAGTACCTTCTTCTTCCCTACAATTAAGAATATCACGGATCCTTAAAATGGAAGAAAAAAGGGAAAAAGCGAAAATAACTCATGCTCATCATCAAAAAATTGTGAAAATTTCTTTTGATGCAAATTGTGTTTCCCCAAAAGACTTCCAAGTTTGAGATCTCGTACTCAAATGGGACAAATCACATGAGGAAAAAGGTAAGAAGATCAAATTCCAAAGAAAGTGGTTCGGACCATTCCAAATCATTGAAAAAATTGGCCCATCAAATTTTATGTTACAAGACCTTCAAGGGAGAAAAGACTTACTCCTTGTTAATGGGCTAATCATAAAAAAATTATTTTCTTAGAAGAAGATTTTCTTTTAAATGTATTATATCCATTTTATTTTCTTTCTTTTTAGAAAATAATGTTTGGTTACATACTTCTGGTTGTTCACAACACATCTAAATTATTTTATGTTTTTATTTTTGAAGAATAGAAATTTTTGAGGAAATGAGTACCAACTTAGAAAATTGAATGAATACTATAGAACGCTGAGATATTTTTCCATCGAAATTGTAAATTTTGTAAACTCATAATTTGTAAAGTCTTTTTAATCTATTATTAATCAGAAAAAAATTCATCTTTACAAGGAAAATACTTTTTATAACTAAGAATATTTAACTCTAAAATTTCATGTAAAACTCTTAAGGAGTCAATGGCTCTCCCCATCCAATGAAAATACCTTTTTTTAGAGTGTAATTCAAAAATATAAAAAAAAAACTTAAAAGGATAAGAAGTATCATCAAGAACTTGCTTAACATGATCATAAGTTAATGATTAATTGGCATTACCACCACTTCATACCAAATTAGGGTAATGATTCATGATTACAAAAATCATAATACAAGGGGTCTCATCACGAGCCAGCTTGTTCAGTCTAAATTGTAACTAGTGAATGGCATTGTCACTTTCTGGTCATCAAGCAAGGACAATGACTTTTTAAGAGAAAAATAAAAATGAGTAACTAAGTAGTTAACTCAAATAAATTGTACATAAATGGATGGGACAGTGAATCATTGATAGTTAAAAGGTAACCATGCTTAATCTATTAATATTTACTAGAAACAGTGGCTCTACCTATGATAAAAGGAGGAAATTAAAAATCCAAGTTACAAAAAAGAACACTTTACCTTTTAAACCATATAATTATTGATATAGAGCAAAGGATATATTTATTTATGAAAGGTTTATAAAATATTAACGATATAGATAAGTTTTTTATATTAAGAGTAATTTTATTCATTTAAATATTTTGAAACTAATTCTTGTTTCCTTAAATTATTTCTACTTACTTGAAGATACTAAAGAAATATTTTTTCAGAGATAATTGGTTCTTTGATTGAATCGCCAATTGTTGTGTAGATCAACAACCCCCATTATTTTAAGCCATATTTATTTTAGAAAATAATGGGGACCCTTTAATTTTTTAGAGTTTAAGCAATTAAACCCTTAGAATATTTCTTTTGATAGGTATAGGGGTCGAAAGGGGATGAAAACATTAAAAATTGGCTTTCCTAATGCTTAAGAGGAGATAAATTGCATTTCGTAAGTCACAAAATCATTTACATAACGAAAATAATGATTTGAAACCACTTTATGATCCAATGAATATAAATTAAATTCTTTTATATGAGGAAAAATCCATATTTTTAAGTAAATCTGATAAATAATATAGTGGAACTGACTTCTGCCACGTCAGCCTATCACATTTTGCAAATCGCATTTTCTCTTGACACTTATTTTCTCCCACTCATACTCACCGATGTGATAAAGCATATCGCATCGCATTATCGCAATATATTAACCATGTGATTTTGTTACCACTCATAATTCGCTGATGAGATAAAGCGATCGCTTCACAGATCACATATCGCACGCTTATCAAACAAACATATATTGCATGTTATTAACTTTGTCAATATTGGGATTGTGATGTCGCGATGGACAGAAAATCTAGCTCGTTAGTATTTAATGAAGATTACACGAGTCATGATGTAATGCGATAGATCTAGTTTTAATTAAGAAATGATTATAATGGCATGATAATGCATATTAGTTATCAATGTAATAAATTGATGTTTTTCTTGCCCATACCACCATAATCATTTCCCTCCAACAAGCATTCAATTCATATCCCATCCGCATGTGAAGTCTAATCCATTTTCAATGTTTCCATTTACTATGATATTTTTTCATATTGTAAAACTCAAAGGTTCCTTCTTCCCACTTATTATTTCTTACTTATTTACAGACAATTTTGAGTAATCAAAGTTCTCCTGAAATGTCTAAGGTTTTGAACAAACAAAAGAAGCATATGGCTCCTCTTAATATTGCGCCTACTACCTCAGAGAGAAAAAATATGTTTCCCTTGTTTACAGATATGAATTTCAGACTTGAAAGTGGTTCCTCTCTATGGGAATCTATGTATAAGTTGTTTGAATATGAGAAACAAGAAAAATCCAGAGAAAAGCAACATAAAATGCTCCAAATTCTTCTGAGCTACAATTGGAGATGTAGCCAATTCATTTCTTCACAGAATTGCTACAAGGCCCAAGATACTACCATATACTGATATGGTGAGGTGGATTATCGATGATATAAATATCGAGGACGGGCTCTCCTTACCAGTAGAGGAACAATGAATGGTTCCTTTAAGGCAGAAAACCTGAATCAAATGTACCATCTTCTGGACCTGATAAGATTTATGATAAGGAATTCCTTGCAATGTTTGATAAGGAAAATGAACTCAAATTGGTGCCAATAAAGAAGTGCAGGAGAAATCCTAACAAACACAAGAATGATGAAAATGGTATGTATTCTACTAATTCTCTCGCAACTCCCTATTTCTATATCTCAGCTATGATGTCTATATTTTTTGGTCAGTCATACACAACTAGGTTTTTTTAGCATAATGGGTTCCCCTTATGGAAGAAGTAGTTGATGCTTATGTTATGGATTGGGGAAATATTCTATCAATTAATATTTCCACCCAAATTTTAGAATATAGATAGGATCACTCTATCTCTTCTAAAAAATTTCCTCCATTTTATATGAGTGGTTATATTATGGATGTTGTATGTTTTACATCAGATTTTCCAGCCATGGGCTGGAAATTGACTACCCAAGATCCCCTTCCCATTCATGTATTTCATAGTATTCTCTGGAATCCAAATATGAAAGCCATTTTTACAAAATATGTCATGGAGTTATACTACCCCTTTTCTAAGATGTCTTCAATGAGAAAGCCCCCAGACTTATGAAAGATGCCCAAGCCAAATTTTATTCTATAGGAAAGTGATTTGGTGACGATTCATTCACCTATGTACGATTATTTGGGAGCCTAGCTCATCCACATGTCTTACCCCTGTATGTTCTTGATAAAATTCTTGCAAGAGAAATTGCATACCAATCTATGGGAAATGGTCTGACCAGATTTTTGAAAGAAGCTAAGAAGTTGTTGGAGTAGGGTCCCCTAAGTCTGAAGACGAATTTTGATATATTTTGTAATATATTTTGAAATTTTCATCATGCGAAGGGGATTTGGGGCTGTTCAAATCCCCTCATGAGTTGTAATGGATAAAATGGTAGATGAAGGGGCCAAAAACTACGGTTTGCAGGCCCTAGAGTAGCACAGGCTAAAAACATAAATAGAAGTGTAGATTGATTTTAAGAAAGAATATTTTTTATAAGTTTGAACGTGGATGATATATTTGTATAATTTGTGATATTTTATGCTAATTGGTCTTGGTAGAAGGCTCCTGCTGGTTGTGAGTGTGGAGACCTTAGTCCTGCTATGTGTAGACCCTGCTGGTTGTGTGTGTGAGTTGTTGAAGGGTTTTGTACGGAGGATTTGAACTGATATTAATAAAGAACTGTTGTTGTGGATATATGAGTCTGAAATGCATCTTCTATTTATGTTATGAAGATTTTGCATCTTATTTATGATTCATGTATTGTCTGTAATTAGATCTCTTGCGCAACTGTGTTTAGGTTTATATCAATGATTATTGGACAAATATGATGGTACAAGGTTTTGATATTGTTTGTCAAGGGTTATTACTTGATTTATAGATGTTGTATAAACTTACACCAGACATTCTGCATAATTGACCTAAACCTATCTCTAAGGGTTTCTTGGTTATGGCTTCTGTTGTGAAGGTCTATTTATGGTTATTTTAAAGCTTAAGGCACCCAAAACCTCTCTCGATATTTGGAAACTTGGTTCCAGCACCCCCCCATACTACTTTGGGTGAGACTTTAACTTGCGCAAGTAGGTCACTGCCAAAAAAGCTAGTAGTAATAGGGTTTTTTTGGTTAACCTCAATTATTAACCTAGGCTAGGGCCCCTCAAGCCAACAAATGGTTCCGTTGTTGGGAATGCGAAAATTTTGAGATAGGTTGGGTGATGCCAAGAGGTCATTGGCAGCCATTAAAGCCTGAACTAGAGGACTAGTTTGAAAAACAGATTTAAAAATTTCCCCTAAAAGAGAACAAGATTAAGAAGCTATTTGGTGAAGAGTGGAAGAACAAGTATATTTTCACTGAAGTACACGAGATATTCTTTGTAACCTTTGCACACGAATTTCAGGATTTGTTGGCAAGGTTAGAAGAATTCCAAACCTAGTGGAAGAACGATCAGGTCATGAAGTCGACCCCTGAATTGATCCAAGAGTTGGAGAAGACTGATAATTCCATTACCCGAACTGTAGATCACTAGGTTGATAACATCATGGGTGGGTTTGTGACAAAGTTTGCAGTCAATTAGTTTGTTTCATACAATGAAGTTGAAAGGATATTTTTCAAGGGATTGAGAGGTAATTTCTTACAAACTTTTCCCCTACTGATTAAGATGCTATTGTGAGAAAATGGTATTTTGTGCAGCCACACCGAGTGAATGACTCCTAATCAGAGAAAAATCACTACGTGCAATGGTAAATGTTATTGGGTCAATCATAGAGGGGGCATATATGTATATATCCCTCTAAGAAATTCCCATGATATAAACGAAAGTGAGGCTATGAACGTTGAAAATAGCCCTCCCGATACACCACCATAAAATTTGTGCAGGGGTAAGAATCCTCCCACCCTGCCACTGGCCCCACCTATGGAAGATATGACCTTGCATATGAATCTACCCACATTTAAGGGTGCATGGGATGAGGATATGGACCAATTTTGGTTTGTGGCAAATGCGATGTGGACTGTGCAGAATTTTAATACTAATATTGTCAAGAGAGAGAAAATCATTATGACCTTTGAAGGTTGTGCTTTAGATTGGTTCATGGGATACTTGGCTCAAAATTTGGATCCCATGGTTCAGCAGATTAAGGATTCCCTCGAGCAGCAGTTCCGAAAGCCAAAATCCTATTCTTAATACCTAATAGAACTAAAATATATTAAGCAAGGGTCAACAAAATTAGTATGGGAAGATGACCAACGACTGAAGCAAGCCATCAGGAAGGAAGGATTTGCTTACGATGACAAGAAGCATAAGGAATGGTTCATCACCATGCTATGTCCACATTCGCATGGGCCTATGGGTTAGCAGAATATTGATTCTCAGGAAGAAGCGAGGGAAATTGCTATGAAATTGGAAGCTTCGCCTAGAGACGATGCTTAACTTGGAGCGTTGTAAATTCATATCCAATTAGAAGCTATGCATTTAAAAATTCATTATTTACGAAGAGATCAGTGTAATAAGCTGGCGCATATGTCTGGTGCATACGCTACAAGGGAGCTAGCCACACCAAATATCATTGCCCTCTGCTGTCATATTATATGCAAGTTGGGGGACCAAGCCCACTACGCCCTAGAGATCTTGTTGGGCCTACTATCCCCACACTGTGGTGCGCTGATTGTAAGGTGGTTTGGCGACATGATACAGACCACTACCCACGGTTAGGAGCATATGTACTATAATTGAAGCAACAATGGTGCAGATTCTTCTCATCATTTGGTCATGATGAACACCACTGTAGAACGTTTGACCCAATGATAGACAATTTGAGCCTTTATAGAGTGTAGGATGACACTTCATCACTAACATCTCCCTCTAGATGACGAGGATCCCCAGAAAGAGGAGGGGGAGGGGGGAGAGGTGGAGGTGTAGGTCGAGGGAGAGGGCAACTAATTTGATACAAATTTGGAGACATTGGACACTATGCACGTGACTGCCCAAACCCGGTGCAACAATCGTGCAGGTACTATAACAAATTTGATCATGTAATTGAATATTGTCCCGTGTTAATAGCTAAAAAATAGGAAAAGAAGTAGACACCAACGTAGAACATACATATGGTTAAAGTTGAATCACACAATGATGGCCCAAGTGTAAACGTAATTACACACAGTGGTGTTTCCACTGGAGGAAATGAGGAAAAGGATGTTGTAGATCCACTGATCAGAAAGGACTCCAACAAGAAAAGCCTCAACCTACAAAAATAAAAAGAGATTTTCATTGAGGCTAAGAAGGGTCTTTCTGATGCAGGAGCATCCAACTCAAGGACTCCCATGGAGCCAAAAGCTAACGATGAAGTTAAATAATTCCTACAAGCCTGAATTAAGATATTGTGCAATCATAAGGTGGTAGATAATCTCCAGGCCCTGATAGATAGCTCCACGGAAAAAGAGGTGCCTCAAAAAAAAACGAAGGCTGTGAACAAGGTTTATAAGTAGAAGAAGAGAAATGGTAGGGAGATGTGCAAATTGGGGAGTATGAGATTGATGAAGTCATCTTGGATCTAGGGTCTGATGCAAATGTCTTACCTAAGCAGACCTGGGAGAAGATGGGAGAAGAAACGTTGGAATGGTCCACCTTTCAGCTATGTATGGCTAATCAAAAAAATATCATTCCACTTGGAAGGCTCCCACAGGCTGTGGTAGACATTGTCGGAGTGAAGGTATGCATGGATTTCGAAGTAATATAAATTTTTTATGATGGAAACCCCTACCATACTCTGTTAGGATTATATTGGGCCATTTATATAGGAGGCATCATCAACCTAAAGTGTAGAAGTATGATTTTTGAGAATGACGGTATATGGGTGATAGTCCCACTGGACCCAATAGAAAGAGAATGATACACAAAAGTAGTGCCTGAAGGGGATGATGTCGACCATATTTACAAGCTGACTGTGTGGGAAAAAGACTGGATCAACTCTATGGCTAATGGCATGTTAAACTAGGAGAAGGATAGCTCGTGTCTTTTTTATTCTGATGGTGAGATGGAAAACTGGTAGAACCGGTTGCATGATGTTTTGGCACTGCGCTACCTCAAGATCACAAAGAAATTCTGATGCATTTCCTTAGAGCTAAGAGAACTACCCTACTTTTATGGTTCTGGTAGTGTCAAATAATTTTAAGAAGAATTATACAAAGCTATCCTAGAGGAATGAAGGCTCTGGGCGCTTGATTTGGCTATGCGTGCAACTCAAGCGCGTTGGTGGGAGACACATAAGGGAGCCTTCCAGGACTGTGAGGAATGTAAAAAAATGATGACGCTGCGCTTTGAACTTCCATCCACCCAACCAATTGAGTTCTTCTATCATTGGGGAGATCCGCGCAAGCACTTGGCCATGTGGATCAAGGTGTGGGATGAAAAGACATCGAATGAGTGGGTTCATAGGTTTTTCCACTCATTAGGGTTGGTACACAAGATGTGGAGAGCGTGTAGCTTCCCACTTGGAAGCTTCGCAATAGCCGAACTGCAGAGCAGAGAGGCTCATGCACAATAGCAGCTCAATGAAGCCGAGAAGATTGCAGCAACAAAGACGACAAAGTCTATCCAGGCTCAAACAATGTAGCAGGTAGTCATAGCTCAGCGTGTAAAGCTGGAAAGCTTCATTGACAGATTATGTGGTGAACCTCCCAACATCATCATCTCGGCCTGTGTCGTGCCACAAGCAAATATTGAGATCTTGGTTACATCGCTAAAAGTTTCCAGGTCTGAGATCTAATCAGTTAAAGTAGATTTCGAGCAGAAAATTCCTGCGCTGCAGGCTAAGCTGCAGCCTAAGACCCCTCCCTAGCGAAGAAAATATTCGCCAGTATCTCCACTAATTTTGATAAATGCTTAGAGCTTTTGGAGACCGCTATGGGACTGTGGACCTCTGTGCAGACAGATCCTCTAGTCACGAAAATTACCCAGCAGATGCGTGCTAAAGAGCAGGAGTTCAAAGAATTGTAGGAGGCTTTTCCTACATTCATCCCTGCCCAAGGAATGGTACACGTTAAAACCAGCCAGACATTGTGATATCAGGTTGAAGAGCTCTGCCACAAGAAACATATCTTCATTGATCACATGAAGCCGTGGGTGGAAGAGGTAATGAAATTATCTCAGGACCTTGATGTTGCAGTCCTAAACCTGAACCAGACCTTAAAGAGTGTAACTTTGGCCACAAAAGGGGCGACTTTAGAGAATATGGTGGAGACCATGCAGAGTGTAATGGACGAGATGGCACCATTTGTTGTTTCTATCCAGGAGCTCCAAAATAAAATAAAGAATCCATTTTCTAGTGTGACTCGGGATGAGTCACAAGATTGTGTTGGGGGCCTATTGGAGTGGGATCCCCTAAGTTCAAAGACCAATTTAGATATATTTTGTAATATATTTTACAATTTTAGTCGTGCGCATGGACTTTGTGGTGGGTCAAAGCCCCTCATGAGCTGTAATGGGTAAAAAGGGTAAATGAAGGGGCCACAAACCACAGTTTGCAGACCCTAGAGTAGCACAGGCTAAAACTATAAATAGAAGCCTAGATCAAGTTTAATAAGGTAGTGTTTTCATATTTCTAAACGTGCATGATATATTTTGGATACTCTATAATATTTTGTGGGGATTGTTCTGGGTAGAAGGCTCCTGCTGACTATGTGCGAATCCCGTTGGCTATTTTCACAGGTTGTTGAAGGGTTTTGTATGAAGGATATGAACTGCTATTAATAAATACATGTTTTGTGGATATCTGAGTCTCAAATTCATCTGTCGTTTATGTTATGAATGATCCTACATATTATTTTTTATTCTTTCATTTTCTGCAATTAGATCTCTTGCGTAACTATGTTTGGGTTTATATGAATGAGTATTGGACAGATCTGATGGTATAAGGTTCTAATATTGTTTGTTAAGTGTTATTACTTGATTTATAGATGTTGTATTAACTTGCATAAGGAATTTTTCATAATTGACGTAAACCTTTCTGTAAGGGTTTCCTGGTTAGGGATGTTACACTAAAAATTGTCACCTTGACATTTTGCTAACTGTATGAGCTCATTGACACACATAATTACCTCCTCTGCAAGTCTTACAACCTTTGTTCCTCATTCCAAGCCCTGAAACATGCAGAAAAAACCCTAAAAAGCTCAAAAACTTTGGGTATGCAGGTAACATGAAGCCTACCTGCGTTCTTGGCTAGGGCACGTAGGTAATGTGAAGAGGAACTGCATTCTAGAACACAGTTTTTCAGTGTTATGCCCACAGAACCCCTGTAAGATAAAAAAAGCGCGAAATTAAACTGAAAAAGTTGAATTTTGGTCAATTCTAGAAGGTTCTAGATGAGATTTTTTGGGGATGATTACACTTTAGTAAGGTGCATGTATCCCACACCTTAAGGAACTAATCCCTTGATGTGAGGAGCCTATCCATTTGAAGGAGGATTCTATCCCTTTAAAGGTGGAATCCTAACCTCCTCATCTACTCTATAAAAATAGGCATTGGGTAACCTCAAAGGGTTAAGATTTTTGGGTTAAGTTTTTGGAGATTGAGATTCTGGAGATGGAGAATTAGAATATTTGAGTTGAAGTGCTGTTGAGATTCAAACTTCTTTCTACTGAGCTTTTGAGAGGAAATATCACATACCTCTTTTTACTCCTAGAGGAAGAGTGCAAGACTTATCAAAGTAGTGGAGTTTCCTGCTTCGGACCCCGGGAAGGCCTTTCGAACATCAAGGCTAAAGTTGTAAGGTTCTTCTGTTATTTTAAGATTAATACAATCAAGTTTTTTTTTTCGCAATAAATTGTCGTTCGATTGTTTATTTCAATAAGCTATCGTTTGATCATTTATTTCATAGATTCCTTGATCACTATGATAGGTATGTTTTATGATTATTTGTTATATAGGTGCTATTTAATATTTGCTTGTTTGTGATTGTAGGTCGACAAAAGACAACATCTTGTTGCGACGAAAGGATTATTGATGCGACGGAAGCACTACGACCATAAATAAGCATTTGGATCTAAGGTAGGATCGACACCTTCATAGCATTTAATTGCAAAACAAATATATTTAGAGAAAGACAAACTTAGTTGTTCGTTTGTTGCTAGATTGTCTTCTGACACTAGGGAGATCGGTCTTGTCCGCAAGAACGATTTATCCGGCCAACAAGGGCTTCTATTGTGAAGGTTTTTTTATGGTTATTTTAGATCTTAAGGCATTTGCATCATTCAAACCTCTCTCAGGGTGTGGAAACTTGGTTCCAGCACCCTCCATACTGCTGCGGGTGAGACTTTGACTTGCACAAGCAGATCATTGCCGAAAGGGCCAGTAGTAAGAAGTTTTTATTGGTTAACCTCAATTCTGAACCTAGGCTGAGACCCCTCAAGTCAACAAAAGGAATTATGGCCTTCCTTTTTGATTAACTTTGATGTGTATGAATTAGACAACTATAAGCATGCTATAATGGAAATTGTCCAAATAGAGTTTTTGAAATTGTTTACAATTCCAAACAGGCAATATGATCCCCTAAAAGTGGCTAATAACTTCACTACCCAACTAAAAACCAGACCCTTTGTGCACGAAGATGATGATTTTGATGACTTTTTTGAGTTTGCTGAAAACTATGTTGCAGTTAAAAAGTTGGCAAATTTATGCCTTCACCCACCACAATTACTAAAGTTTCAGCAATATAGAAATAAGAGTCCGGAGATCATTCCACTCAAGATCTTGGATGTCAAAGATGTCTGGAAATAATTTGACCTCAGACTCCAAGAATAACAAACAACCATTATTATTAACCAACAACATACTGTAAAAACTCCTCCTTCTACAAGCCAGGACCAGTTTACTGCTGGCCCTCTAAAAAAATGTTAAGTACAGACAGAATGGAATACACCCCAGCCTTCATGACCTCTGAAATTGTTTTAAATATTCAAGAAATCCCTCCCTTGGACATCTTTTATAGTCCAAAGCATATGCAGTTGTTAGCAGGAAGAAGAAAAGGAGACGAACATAGCATGCCCAGACTCTCACTCAAGAATATATGTCAATGGACATTGTTTGGAAATATATCGAGTCAGGTCCTTCACAGGATCTAACTCGGTTATCAGAATTTGTAGGAGCCTATGCATCTGCAACTATTGACAAGGCATCGTTGGATTCATCAACTGATGAAACAAAAATATGAAAAGATACTTCAACTTGAAACACAGTTACAAGTAGAAAAGCAGAGTCTTAGTCAGCAACTACAGGTACAAATCGCACAACTTCAAGAGAGCCTGCACCAACTGAACATTCATCATCAAGATGAAATTAATTCTAAAGATACTCAAATTCATCAATTACAGCTCTCCATTGAGAATATGAAAGATATTCCAAAGATTGATGAGTTTAGGAAAGAAGCTTTATAATTAAACACCTTATTGGCACAACAACAAGTCATATTTTTTCAGAAGTTAACAAGCATCCTTGAATGATGTGAGAAAATTGATTCACTTGTGAATCACATTACTGATATGAGGATTCATTTCGATGACATAGATGAGAAGGTGTCCCAATTTGTTACTTGGCAGGATTCTTCTGATGGACGAAAGGCCAACCTACCCAGAATTACAGAATCGAAGAAAGAGATATTGTTCACAGGTTGGGATATAAAGCTAAATAAAGTAGAAAGGGAAATCACCATAGCTAAATACATTACCACGAACATTGTGGAAACTATTATCTAGAACTTGATCACAAAAAGTATCATATATAAATTTCCTCCTGGTGCATTACCCTTGGTAAGATATTTGATAAGACAATGGCAGGAAGTATCAAAAGTGAAAGATGAAAACATTATGAAGATAAAAAAAAATTATATTGGGAAAGATACTAGAGATATCTAAGCCTCAAAGCTAATGGCTCATGCTTAGTTGTCTTACAGGTACGTCCTCATACATGCTACCTCCATTATCTGATGTTGTTTTCACTAGAAACCTACGCAATAGACCAAGCCAAACTCTCAAGGATCATCCTATGCTTAATATTCTTCAACTCAAATAGAAAATGGAAGAAGGGACAACAGGGAAATTCTCCAACAAAGCACCCCTTTAATTTCGTTTCTCTTTTTATTTTACTTAATTTAAGGAGACTTGTTTGAAACCTCCTCATATTTTATTATAATGACTATTTTAAGACTTATTAGTTTTATGTTTAAACCCCTTCATGTCTTTTAAGAAGGGGTTCTGAAATTTTGAAAATAAGACTTTACTGATGTTTCACTTTTGTACTCTTAAAGTTTTCTGAATAGAAAAGGCTGAACAAAGATTTATTTCTCAAATGAGCTGAGTAAATATATATATGGTACTTTTAAATTATATGTTTAATTTAAGTTTCAAATGAGAAATATTTCATTTATCTTATGATGTGTTGTTTTATATATTCGTTTTAATATAGTTTGACATCAATTCAATTTTGAACATGTTCTGTTGTTATCATATATATATAGATGCGATACATGCATTTTGTAAAAGTTGTGATATAAGCTTCATTAAATTGATTTAATTAACTTCGTAATTAAATCAAATATATTAAATGTTTTCATATCTCTAAATGCATGTATGATCTTTATTTGCACTCACTAAAATATTATTTTGTAGATCGCACAAAGAAAAGGTTTCATCGCGGGATAAATAGAGATAGATCTAAATATATAGATATAAATAGATAGATTTATTGTTTATTGCAAGATTTTTTATTTTCCCATCTATCAAATTACACTTTGAGATAAAATCATTCATTCATTCCAAATATATTAAATTGGGGAACTGGTCCCACAAATCTAGTCAGAGCCACCATTCCAAACCGAAAAGGGACGGTTTCAAGTCCCCGATCGAGTGGTTTTCCCTGATGTTGTTGCACCAATTTTCGGGGCCTCAACAGGACTTCATCCATCCGAGGAAATTTGTGAGTAAGGTGATCACCTTTAAAGGTTTTATAGGGGAAATCAACATTATGGCGACACTCACTAGTTACCCCTCCCTGACTCTGAGGATTGGGTTGAGACTCCTAGGAAGTTTTTTTTTGTTGTCTATTTCTCTTGTTATTATTGTTCTTATTGGAACGGGGTCCCCTAGCTGTGTTTTTGATATATTTTTGTAGTAATTAGTCTAGTGCAGGGGCTTTGGGGTGGGTCGAAGCCCCCAATGTATTGTAATGGGTCAAAGGGTAGACCTAAAGTTCACAAACCATGATTTTCAGACCACAGGATAGTGCAGGCTATCATGATATAAATAGATAGATATTTTGAGTCTAGAGGTAAGTAAGATTGATACTAAGCGTGAAATATTGAGATATGTTTTGGGTAGTATTGGATAAGGACTCATGCTGGCTATGTGCATGGAGATCCTCAATCCTGTTGTGTGCGAACCCTGCTGGCTATGTGCGGGGCTATGAATTTGGTTTGTAACTGGGTTTTTTAACGTTAATGAATAGATAATCTGTTGAAGTACCTCTATGTTATCTGAACTGGCTGCATTTACTATTGAAGTACCTCTACGTATTTCAATAAGTTGTGATTGTGTTATTCTGTGATGATAATTACTGATGCACACGTGAATGCGAAGGTGTTGCTAAGATCTACTTAATAATGGTAGATTTGTTCATGTTCCCATGTTGGTTATGCTATTAAAGTCTTGGTAATAATCTCGTTTTTGTGTGAACCTGATAGATCTTCCTTAATTACCCACTTTATCCCAGGGTCCGGAAACTTGGTTCTAGCACCCACCCATTCTACTTTGGGTGAGACCTTGGCCTGCGAAAGTAGGTCATTGTCGAAAGGGCCAGTAGTATAGGGGTTTGTTGGCAAACCTTAATTCCAAATCTGGGTCAGGACCCTCAAGCCAACAAATGTCTCTATTGCTCGGACTTGGAGCATTTTGAGAGCTTGGGGGCTAAATTGTGTATGAGTGTTAATCGCCTTTGAGTGTTTTTGATCTTTGGAACTCTCACCCGATTTTCTTGACTTGCACTTGATTGGTTCTTAGATCACATTAGAATCATCTTGTGTTTGAGAATTCTCTTGCATAGATCACATTTGCATAATTAGAATTCTCATTTTCAGAATATAAATGAAAAATGTGCATAGATTACAACTACATAGTTTACATTCTGAAAAATCAATCATAGATTTAGATCAATTTTCTTTGATTTGAATTTACATGTTTTTATGCTTGTTTTAAAAACACAAAAATACAAAAAATTGTTTTGGGATTGATTTGCATTAGTTTTTCTTGATGAAATTAGTGCATTGGAGAATTTGTTATATTTTCTCTTAGTGATCAATTTTTGCATTGTTGGAAGTGAATGGAAACTCTCTCCTTACTTTAGTTAGGATTCATCGAATTGAAAAGATTACATTATCATATTCGATTGCATTCAGTTTTGGTTTGGGTCATAGCACCATTGGTTTCATATCCATTTACCCTTTTGAGTAATAACAACCTAAATAACACAGCGCTTAATAAAATTAATCTAGTAATTTTTACATTTCTAGGGCTCTTATCACCAACATAGCTTAGGCTAGTATCTTGGAGTAGGGAGTAGTTAACTCTCCAAGATAGTAAAAACAAACAAGTAGATAAATCTTGCGGTAGGAAATAAATCCAATTGTAATTGGTACAATCTGGGAAGCTTCTCTTAAAGAAGTCAATCACGAGATCATGTCTGAACCTTTGAGACAATCAATTTTGTTTCATTGGGGAAGATAGAATATTTTGCGCGCATTACAAACGGTAAACCTCGGATTAACCATTATCGAGGAGCCTGGGGTCACTTGTCGGTAAACCTCGGATTATGTCGAGGAGCCTTCAAGGGGGTTGAGCTTTGTTACTCTTCCCTTGCGCGTGGAATCGGATCGTAGACTGTTCCCCTAGTTTTATTTGTTACTGTTGGTAACCTTAGTGTCCATAAACTTAAGATTATTTCCTAAGGTGACGGTGAAGGAAATATCTCACTGTACCTGGAGCAGACATCAACTAGACTCACTTGGACTCTCTGGGGGGTTCTCTTCACTCGAGATTTTTTTGTGAAGAAACTTGTGCCAGTCTGTTTCATTAAGCAAGTTGTCGGGGTAACTATTCCAACCGCCCTTTCTGTATTAAATTCTACGATGTTGGATTTCATCACCAACTAGTGTTTTTAGTACAGGAAGTTACTGTTTGTGTGTGGTTTGACACCTAGATTTGATAGCACATGTTAATTTGTTTGTTTTTACTTTTAGAGACCATAGGTGTGAATTGTAAATTTTAAATTGTCAGGTGTGAATTGTGAATTATTAATTCTAGTTTTAAATTGTTAATAAAATTCACTGAAGTTGAATATAATGGAAACTGTTTCAGAATTTACCAAACAAGGAATCCCTCTTAATGAGAATCCTAGTACTTTTCCTTGCTTTGGAAATGTTGGTCCTCATTATATGGCTACTTTGTCATTACCTGGATTTACAATAGGTTTACCAATATGGTTATTTTCAACTTCATTGGCCCCGAATACTCCATTTGTTCCACCTCAACTGGACGCTTCACCTCAACAGAGTTCACCATCTCAACATCACCAACCTTATGTTGACCCTTTACCTTCTTCACCTAATATTTCTTCCTCCATTTCTTCCTCTTCACTTGTTAAAAGCCTTGATGCTAGTAACCAGGTGGCTAAGAAGAAGAAGAAAGGGAAGAAGAAGAAGCAGAAAAAGAAGCAAGATAAGAAAGAAGTCAACCAACCAACCATGGATGTAAGTGTTAGTTATGTTGAGGAAACCTCCAACATGCATCGTAAACCCAAATACCTTTGCAAGATTTGTAAGGGTGACCACTTCCTTATCAATTGTCCTGGTATTCCAAAGGTTTTGGAAGTATGGTCAGAAAAAACTCATCAAATTTCTGTTTATCCATCAACCTGTTATAGTCAGGTTCCTGGGAAAAAGGGTAAAGTTAGGTTTCCTTGCAAGTTATGCTAAGGGAGTCATCAAACTCACATTTTCCCTCACATGGATGAAGCCTCAAAATTGTTGAAAAACCTTACTGTTCCACAGCAAGAATTTCCAACTGGTTACCCTAAAATTTCTCCCAACCTACCGTCAACTGACGGAGTGATTGATATAATTTCAATTACAGTTGATCCCACTCTTCCATTGGAGAGTGAAACTCATATCACTCAGGTTGATGATCCATTAGTTGATCAAGTGGTCAATTCGATTTCACATTCGGTCGATCCCACTCTCCTTGTAGAGAGTGAACTTCATACTGCTCAAGTTCTTCTTGTTACATAAGATTCTTCTACGCCGGGGGGCATTTCACCTGTTTCTACAGAACCCCCTCCAAGTACTGAGGTCTTTTCCTTTGATTGGAATAGACTGAAAAAACCTCGTCTTCCTTCCTCCATCCCTTTCCAAATCATTGTGAAGGCTGGTCGTAGGGATGTACACCGCACACAGGTAGATGAAGGTGCTTATGTTAGTATTTTATCCTCAACTGCTTGGAAAGCTTTGGGTTCCCCTCAGCTTGTGCCTATTACGCAGAATCTGAAAGCTTTTAACATAACCATTAGTGAACCTTTAGGGATCCTTCCTAAGTTTTCTATTACTTTGGAAGGTAAAACTATCTGTATTGATCTTATGGTAGTTCAAGGTCCCTTGGATTTCAATTTACTCCTTGGGCGAGACTATGTTTATGCAATGAAAGCTGTCGTATCGACACTCTTTTGCGTGATGTATTTCCCTCACAATGGAAATATTGTGACTGTAGACCAACTTTCATTCCCTAGTCTTGTTTCGACTACCAATAATATGACACCCCTAAATGTTCCTGATTCACAAGTGGTATCTACCCCGCCACAGGTTAATTATGTGGCAACTAGTCCCATGTTTTCAGTTACCGATGGAAGCGAGCCTCTCACTATTTGCTCAAATTCCTATGACTTAGATCCGGTAATTGACATGGAAAACTCTATTGGATTATTTGAACGCGATTTTTTTATCCCTTTTGAGTCCCTTGACATGTCTTCCTTCCAGAAAACTATTCTTCCTTCTGATGAAGACCTCTTGGAAGCCATGATCAAGGTGTGTCCATTGACATGTGTTTCTTCCAGTTGGAAGCCATGATCAGTGAGTTGTGAGGATAGTTCCTTTTACTGTGTCAACCTCGTTAAAAAATGAATCAGTAGTTTCTGAGGATAGTTCCTTTTACTGTGTCAACCTCGTTAAAAAATGAATCAGTGAGTTTGAGGATAGTTCCTGTTACTGTGTCAACCTCTTTAAAAAAAATGAAACATGTCTGTGAGGAAAGTTCCTTTTATTGAGTCAACCTCATTTAAAAAATGAATCAGTAGTGTCTGAGGATGGTTCCTTTTACTGTGTCAACCTCGTTAACAAATGAATCAGTGGTTGGTGAGGAGAGTTCCTTTTACTGTGTCAACCTCGTTAAAAAATGAATCAGTCAGCGATGAGGAGAGTTCTTTTTCCTGTGTCAACCTCATTAAAAAATGAATCAGTTAGTCACGAGCATAGTTCCTTTTCTCGTTTCAAGCTCATTTAAAAATGAAACAAGCTTCCATGAGGATAGTTCTTTTCCTGTGTCAACCTCATTAAAAAATGAATCAGTAGATAGATTGTAGAGAGTAGATTGATAGATTAGAAATAAGTAGTTTTTGAGGATGGTTCCTATTACTGAGTCAAACTCATAAAAAATGAATTAGGTATGAGGAAAGTTCTTTTCCTGTGTCAACCTCGTTAAAAAATGAAACACGTTGCCATGAGCATAGTTCTTTTCCTGTGTCAAGCTCATTAAAAAATGAAACAAATCCTCCCCTAATTGAGTAGAGTCTTTGACTAGATCTCGTAAATGTTAAGTCATATATTTAGGTTAGTTATTTCAGTTTTTCATAATTTTCTTACAGTTTTAGGTCGGGTCTTTCATATGATCTCGTAAATGAACCTTCATTCCATCCAGCTATTAATTACTAGTCATCTGCTTAGTTGAATGAAATGAAGCTGGGGGGGCATGCGCTCTAGTAGTTACGCTTAGGGGGCATCAATCACAATTTTCTCTCTGTTTCAAGCTTGTGTAAAAATGAAACCACTCTGAAGCATAGTTTTTTTTTTCTGTTTCAAGCTTTTGTAAAAATGAAACCTATCTTGAGTCAATTTCGGTTATTTTCAAGACTCGTTAAACTCATGAAAATCCCGAGATTATTTTGCTATCTTTCATTCTCGTAAAACACATGAAAATGCCGAGTTCTTTATGTCTTTTCCTGCTCGTTAATTAAATTGAAATTCGGCCACAAGAGTATATTTTTATCCCTTTTTTGAACTCGTTAAAACTTACGAAAAAGTGAAAATCATGAGTACATTTTTATCCCTTTTTCGAACTCGTTAAAACTTACGAAAAATTGAAAACCATGAGTACATTTTTATCCCTTTTTCGAACTCGTTAAAACTTACCGAAAAAGCGAAACCTTGGAGTCCTCTTTTAAGCCCTTTTCAGACTCTCTAAACATGAAAAGATTGTTGAGCACTTGATTATTCGAACTCGTTAAATTAAATGAATGATCGTCCCTTCAGTATAAGTTTACCCCTTTTACGGACTGAAATGGACTATTTACGAAAAAGGTATACATTGACTAAATACGGTCAATAGAGTTCTCTCCCGCATTATTTTATCCTTTTTCGGGCCCGAGAGACTAAATTTACGAAAAAGTACACCCATGGAGTTTTCTTAAGTTTTTTCTTCTAACTCCCTAAAATTGAAAAACACTGAGTTTCTCCTATATTAGACTCGTTAAAATTTAACAGTAAAGGACCTGTTTAATTTTGAAATAGGAATGAACCACTCCTTCTTAAGGTTCGAATCTTAAACTAAGTTGGACTCATCCGAAGGATGAGCTTATAAACAAGCAAATGTTATCCTCCTCAAGCTTGTCAAAAATAAAGAGGTACTTGCCAGAAATGGTGGGAAAAAAGAGAGAAAAACGAACCTATTTGATACATCTTGATTATTCAGAAAACCGTTAACCACTCTTGAACATGACACTTTTTGTTCACCTGGGTTGGGAAAATCCTTTGCCTAACAGTTAATCAAACCATATTGAAAGTCTTCAGCTAGTTTTTGGGTATTAGCTTTGGGTCAATTTTAACTAAGCCATCTACAGTGTCGTTGTGTGTTCAAGAGGACAGTTCAAACAAACCATTCATTTGCGAAATATTTGTCTTTCATTTTGACCATCCCTGAGTCAGTCCTTGCCAATATATTTTTTCAAAACTTGATATATGATTTCATGTTGTGGGCTTGCCTACGACAGATCACTTTCTATCCACGACAACTCATTATCTAGGAAGTTGATCTAGAAATCATCAGTACCTTGAAATCTGCATGCCTCAATGGCAGTTTTCTCGCCTTCGACGACAGGTTGCATCATTGACCTTCGATCGAATGATTCCGTGACATGTTCGACTTTAGCTCATGCATTCACATTTCATGGATTGTACTGAGTACTTTGAGAGCCATTGACATTACTGGTGGTTTCTCTCACACTTGTTAACAGTTTACATCATTGACTGGTAATCAAGTGGTTTCTACCATGTTCGACTTCAACACATTTAATCGCATGGATAGAATTGTACTAGTTCAAGAAGTAGAAATCAAGACCCTGGATCTAGTTTCCACCATCCAGGCTGCGAGGAGTTTTATTATTATATTGTAGACTATTCATTACAGATGGATGTGCCCATGCTGTGTCTACACTATTGATGTAATATTAAAATCATTTCTGTATTAGAACAAGTTTAGTTAGTTTTTGATCTGAGTATGGGAATGCCTACCTCAGAAATGATATGATTACATATATATATTTTTCATTGAATGTTTTTACAAGTTCTGACTGGCGTGTCCACAGGATGATCCTTGAAATGATAAAGTACTTCACTCTTCATATATGACAGACTTCATCTTCATCTATTCCAGACCTCGCACTTTAGGGGGCAATCTGTTACACTAAAAATTGTCACCTTGACATTCTGCTTTGGTATGTGAGCTCATTGGCCAATCTCACACCTCTCCTCTGCAAGTCTTACAACCTTTTTCTCCATTTCCAAACTGAAGACATTAAGAGAACAAACCCACAAAAGCTCAAAAACTTTGGAGTACGCGAGTAACCGCAAGCCTACTGCGTTCACAGCTAAGTACGTAGGTAATGTGAAGATAAACTACGTTCTAGAATGCACTTTTCCAGTGTAATGCCTGCGGTACCCCTGTAAAGTCAAAAAGCGCGAAAGAAAAGATTAAAAAGTTGAATTTTGGTCAATTCTGGAAGGTTCTGGATGAGATTTTTTGGGGATGAGTACGCTTTATTAAGGTGCATGTATCCCACACCTTAAGGAACTAATCCCTTGATGTGAGGAGCCTATCCCTTTGAAGGAGGATTCTATCCCTTCAAAGGTGGAACCCTAACCTCCTCATCTTCTCTATAAAAGGAGGCATTGGGTAGCCTCAGAAGGTTAAGATTTTTGGGTTAAGTTTTTGGAGATTGAGATTCTGGAGATGGAGAATTAGAATATTTGAGTTGAAGTGTTGTTGAGATTCAAACTTCTTTCTGCTGAGCTTTTGAGAGGAAAGATCACATACCTTTTTGTGCTCACGGAGAGAGTGAAAAGACATATAAGTATAAATTTCTTGTGAGACCACAGAGTCTTATCTTCAGACATCAAGGCTAAGGTTGTAAGGTTCTTCTGTATATCTTAAGATTAATACAATCAAGTTTTGTTTTTCTCAATAAATTTTCGTTCGATTGTTTATTTCAATAAGCTATCATTTGATCATTTATTTCATAGATTCCTTGATCACTATGATAGGTATGTTTTATAATTATTTGTTATACAGGTGCTATTTAATATTTGCTTGTTTGTGATTGTAGGTCGACAAAAGACAACATCTTGTTGCGACGAAAGGATTATTGATGCGACGGAAGCACTACGACCATAAATAAGCATTTGGATCTAAGGTAGGATCGACACCTTCATAGCATTTAATTGAAAAACAAATATATTTAGAGAAAGACAAACTTAGTTGTTCATTTTTTGCTAGATTGTCTTCTCACACTAGGGAGATCAGTCTTGTCCGCAAGAATGATTTATCCGGCCAACAAGGGCTTCTATTGTGAAGGTTTTTTTATGGTTATTTTAGATCTTAAGGCATTTGCATCATTCAAACCTCTCTCAGGGTGTGGAAACTTGGTTCCAGCACCCTCCATACTGCTTCGGGTGAGACTTTGACTTGCACAAGAAGATCATTTCCGAAAGGGCCAGTAGTAAGAAGTTTTTATTGGTTAACCTCAATTCTGAACCTAGGCCGAGACCCCTCAAGTCAACAGAAGGAATTATGGCCTTCCTTTCTGATTAACTTTGATGTGTATGAATTAGATAGCTACAAGCATGCTATAATGGAAATTGTCCAAATAGAGTGTTTGAAATTGTTTACAATTCCAAATAGGCAATATGATCCCCTAAAAGTGGCTAATAACTTCACTACCCAACTAAAAACCAGACCCTTTGTGCACGAAGATGATGATTTTGATGACTTGTTTGAGTTTGCTGAAAACTATGTTGCAGTTAAAAGGTTGGAAAATTTATGCCTTCACCCACCACAATTACTAAATTTTCAGCAATATAGAAATAAGAGTCCGGAGATCATTCCACTCAAGATCTTGGATGTCAAAGATGTCTGGAAATAATTTGACCTCAGACTCCAAGAATAAAAAAAACCATTATTACTAACCAACAACATACTGTAAAAATTCCTCCTTCTACAAGCCAGGACCAGTTTACTACTGGCCCTCTAAAAAAATGTTAAGTACAGAGAAAATGGAATACATCCCCGCCTTCCTGACCTCTGAAATTGTTTTAAATATTCAAGAAATCCCTCCCTTGGACATCTTTTATAGTCAAAAGCATATGCAGTTGTTAGCAGGAAGAAGAAAAGGAGACGAACATAGCATGCCCAGACTCTCACTCAAGAATATATGTCAATGGATATTGTTTGGAAATATATCGAGTCAGATCCTTCACAGGATCTAACTCGGTTATCACAATTTGTAGGAGCCTATGCATCTGCAACTATTGACAAGGCATCGCTGGATTCATCAACTGATGAAACAAAATTATTAAAAGATACTTCAACTTGAAACACAGTTACAAGAAGAAAAGCAGAGTCTTAGTCAACAACTACAGATACAAATCGCACAACTTCAAGAGAGCCTGCACCAACTGAACATTCATCATCAAGATGAAATTAATTCTAAAGATACTCAAATTCATCAATTACATCTCTCCATTGAGAATATGAAAGATATTCCAAAGATTGATGAGTTTAGGAAAGAATATTTATAATTAAACACCTTATTGGCACAACAACAAGTCATATTTTTTCAGAAGTTAACAAGCATCCTTGAATGATGTGAGAAAAGTGATTCACTTGTGAATCACATTACTGATATGAGGATTCATTTCGATGACATAGATGAGAAGGTGTCCCAATTTGTTACTTGGCAGGATTCTTCTGATGGACAAAAGGCCAACCTACCCAGAATTAGAGAATCGAAGAAAGAGATATTGTTCACAGGTTGGGATATAAAACTAAATAAAGCAAAAAGGGAAATAACCATAGCTAAATACATTACCACGAACATTGTGGAAACTATTATCCAGAACTTGATCACAAAAAGTATCATATATAAATTTCCTCCTGGTGTATTACCCTTGGTAAGATATTTGATAAGACAATGGCAGGAAGTATCAAAAGTGAAAGATGAAAACATTATGAAGATAAAAAAAAATTATATTGGGAAAGATACTAGAGATATCTAAGCCTCACAGCTAATGGCTCATGCTTAGTTGTCTTACAGGTACGTCCTCATACATGCTACCTCTATAATCTGATGTTCTTTTCACTAGAAACCTACGCATTAGACCAGGCCAAAATCTTGAGGTTCATCCTATGCTTAATATTCTTCAACTCAAATAGAAAATGGAAGAATGGACAACAGGACAATTCTCCAACAAAGCACCCCTTTAATTTCGTTTCTCTTTTTATTTTACTTAATTTAAGGAGAGTTGTTTGAAACCTCCTCATCTTTTATTATAATGACTATTTTAAGACTTATTAGTTTTATGTTTAAACCCCTTCATGTATTTTAAGAAAGGGTTCTGAAATTTTGAAAATAAGACTTTACTGATGTTTCACTTTTGTACTCTTAAAGTTTTCTGAATAGAAAAGGCTGAACCAAGATTTATTTCTCAAATGAGCTGAGTAAATATATATATGGTACTTTTAAATTATATGTTTAATTTAAGTTTCAAATGAGAAATATTTCATTTATCTTATGATGTGTTGTTTTATATATTCGTTTGAATATAGTTTGACATCAATTCAATTTTGAATGTGTTCTATTGTTATCATATATATATATATATATATATATATATATATATATATATATATATATATATATATATATATAGAGAGAGAGAGAGAGAGAGAGAGATGCGATACATGCATTTTGTAAAAGTTGCAATATAAGCTTCATTAAATTGATTTAATTAACTTCGTAATTAAATCAAATATATTAAATGTTTTCATATCTCTAAATGCATGTATGATCTTTATTTGCACTCACTGAAATATTATTTTGTAGATCGCACAAAGAAAAGGTTTCATCGCGGGATAAATAGAGATAGATCTAGATATATAGATATAAATAGATATATTTATTGTTTATTGCAAGCTTTCTTATTTTCCCATCTATCAAATTACACTTTGAGATAAAATTATTCATTCATTCCAAATATATTAAATTGGGGAACTGGTCCCACAATTCTAGTCAGAGCCACCATTCCAAACCGAAAAGGGACGGTTTCAAGTCCCCGATCGAGTGGTTTTCCCTGATGTTGTTGCACCAATTTTCGGGGCCTCAACAGGACTTCATCCATCCGAGGAAATTTGTGAGTAAGGTGATCACCTTTAAAGGTTTTATAGGGGAACTCAAAATTATGGCGACACTCACTAGTTACCCCTCCCTGACTCTGAGGATTGGGTTGAGACTCCTATGATTTTTTTTTTTGTTGTCTATTTCTCTTGTTATTATTGTTCTTGTTGGAACGAGGTCCCCTAGCTTTGTTTTTGATATATTTTTGTAGTAATTAGTCTAGCGCAGGGGCTTTGGGGTGGGTCGAAGCCCCCAATGTATTGTAATGGGTCAAAGGGTAGACCTAGAGTTCTCAAACCACGATTTTCAGACCACAGGATAGTGCAGGCTATCATGATATAAATAGATAGATATTTTGATTCTAGAGGTAAGTAAGATTGATACTAAGCGTGAAATATTGAGATATGTTTTGGGTAGTATTGGGTAAGGACTCATGCTGGCTATGTGCATGGAGATCCTCAATCCTGTTGTGTGCGAACCCTGCTAGCTATGTGTGGGGCTATGAATTTGGTTTGTAACTGGGTTTTTTAACGTTAATGAATATATAATCTGTTGAAGTACCTCTATTTTATCTGAACTGGCTGCATTTACTATTGAAGTACCTCTACGCATTTCAATAAGTAGTGATTGTGTTATTCTGTGATGATAATTACTGATGCACACGTGGATGTGAAGGTGTTGCTAAGATCTACTTAATAATAGTAGATTTGGTCATGTTCCCATGTTGGTTATGCTATTAAAGGCTTGGTAATAATCTTGTTTCTGTGTGAACCTGATAGATCTGCCTTAATTACCCACTTTATCCCAGGGTGTGGATACTTGGTTCTAGCACCCACCCATTCTACTTTGGGTGAGACCTTGGCCTGCGAAAGTACGTCATTGCTGAAAGGGCCAGTAGTATAGGGGTTTGTTGGCAAACCTTAATTCCGAACCTGGGTCACGACCCTCAAGAAAACAAATGTCTCTATTGCCCGGACTTGGAGCATTTTGAGAGAGAGATCAGGTAATGCCACGAGGCTGTTGGAGACCCGAGAAATTGGAGCTTGAAGACTGGTTCGAAAAACAGATTGAGGAATTTTCTGTAGAAGATAATCGTAGCACAAATCTAACGGCTGAAAATTTGAAGAAAAAATATATTTTCATAGAAGTATATGAAATATTCTTTGTAACTTTGGTTCAAGAGCTACAGGAGAGGCTATCAAGGATAGTATAATTCCAGATGTGTTGGAAAGATGATTAGGTTACGCAGTGGACTCTAGAATTGATTCAACAGTTGGAGAAGGCTGACAACACAACCACCCAGACTGTAGATTATTGGGTGGATAGTGTGAAAGGGGGATTTGTAACAGAATTTGAAGTTGATTAGTTTGTATCCTACTCTGAATTGGAGTGGAGGTTCTTCAAAGGATTCTGAGGTAATTTCTTACGAACATTGCCACTACTGATTAAAATATTACTGTGTGAAAAAGGCATTATGTGCAAGCACACTGAATGAATGACCTCTGATCAGGGTTAGAGTACAACAAAAAGTGGTAAGTACTACCGAGTCAACCAAGACGAGGATAGATCCGTCTATAGCCCATTGAGGGAGCCATCTGCATACACAGGAACTATTCTGCTGGCGACACCATCGTCAAGTTAGCATAAAGGAAATAACTCCCCTACACCTCCGCCACTATCAGAAGAAGATATGGCCACACACATGAATCTTCCCACCTTCAAGGGTGTAGGAGACAAATATATGGACTGATTTTGGTTTGTAGCGGAATAAGTATGGACTGCACAGAATGTTGCTAGCGATGCTATAAAAAGGGCGCAACTATCCCTCGCCTTTGAAGGAAGGGACTTGGATTGGTTCATGGGGTACGTAGGCCAACATGCAGATCCATCAATACAAGAAATTAAGGATGCTTTAAAACAACAGTTTCAGAAGCCTAAGTACTATGCTCGACTAATGGTTGACTTGAAATACTTTAAACAAGGACCCACTGAGTTGTTATAGGAGGCTGGTCAGTGGCTAAAGAAGGTTATCAGAGATGGGTAATTTAAGTATCAGGATAGACAACACAAGGAACGGTTCATTACCATGATATTACCTCACTTGTGCGGGCCTATAGGTCAGCAAGTTATTGATACACAAGAGAAATACTTGGAGATTTCCATGAAGCTAGAAGTTGTGCTAAGAGACGATGCCCAATTTTGGGTACAGCAGATCCAGGGACACCTGGAGGCAATGCACCTCGAAATCCAGAATCTGTGAAAGGAGCAAGGAAAATAAGCTAGTCCAGACGTATGGTGCATAATATGTAGAGTGTCAATACACACCAAATATTAGTGCCCTCTAATGGTAGACTACATGCAAGCTGGGGGGCCAACCCCTTGTGCCCTAAGGAGGCTGCGGGACCGAGTGCCTCCACATTATGGTGCTCTAACTACTGCGTACCTGGACTACAAGATACCAACCACTTCCCCTGTCTTGGTTCCTATGTTCCAGAATTGAAGCAACAATGGTGCTAATTTTGCTCATCTGTGGGACATGAAGAACACAAATACTGGATATATGACTTAGTGATATAATGAGGAAACCTATACAGGGTATAGGCTAACCCTTCATCACCTCTATCTCCCTTGGGACAAGGAGGCTCCCCTGCTAGAGGCTGGGGGGGGAGAGGCGGAAGCGCAAGTCAAGGAAGAGGGAAATTTATTTGTTATAATTGTGGAGAAGTAGGGCAATTCACAAGGGATTGTCCAAACCCCGCACGAAAATCTTGTAGATATTGTACAAAATTGAATCATGTGATTGAAGATTCTCTGGTAGTGATAGCAAAGATACAGGAAAAACAAAAAACTCCAACGCAGAATGTACAAAGGGTTAAGGAAAAACCATGTGATGAAGGACCCAGTATTAATGTCATTACACGTAGTGGCATGGCTACTGGAGGAGTTGAGGAAAGAGCTACGGTTGAACCCCTTATCTGGAAAGCCACTATCAAAAAGGAAATATTGGACCTACAGATGGAGAAATAAACCTTTCTGGAAGTTCACAAAGACTTTACCAAGGACAAGGCATCTACTTCCAAGGCTCCAACAAACCTAAAAGCGGACGAAGAAGTTAAACTATTCCTACAGGCATGTATGAAGTTTATACGCAACTAGAAGGTAGTATAAAATATTCAAGCACTGATAGACAGCTGCGCAGAAAAAACTGACCCTCCAACATAAGTTAAAGATGTTCACAAACTTTATAAGCATAAGAAATGCACTGGTCAGGAAATGCGGATAACTGCACATATTGGTGATTATGAAATGGATCAGGTCATCTTGGATCTGGGATCTGATGTGAATGTCCCGCCCAAACAGACATGGTAGAGGATGGGAGAACCTAAGCTATAATGGTATACTATACAGTTGTGCATGGCTAACCAACAGAAGATCATACCATTGGGGAGACTATAAAAGATTATGGTAGATATCGCAGGGGTTAAGGTATATATGGATTTTGAGGTAATTCAAATTGTAGTGGATTTAGACCCTTATCCTGTGCTTCAAGGACTATATTGGGCTATAGACATGGCAGGCATTATCAGCTTGAAGAAAAGGAGCATGGTTTTTGAGAATGAGGATACGAGAGTAATAGTCCCTCTATACACAGTAGAAGGATAATGGTATACAGAACCTGTGCGTGAAGAGGACGATGTGGATCATATCTATAAACTAACTGCCTGGGACAAGGATTGGATTAATCCTATGGTTGTTGGCGTTCTTTTCTAGGAGAAATATAGTGAATGCATCTCTGACTCTGACGAGGAGATCAAAAATTGGCATAACCAGTTACATGACGTATCTGCGCTATGGTGTCTTAGGATCACAAACAGTGTCTAGTGTATCTCCTCAGAGGTAAGCGAGTTGCCTTACTTTGATCGTTCTAGTAGTATTAGGGATTTTATTAGATCATTCAAAGTACAAGTACCAAGGGAGCGAAGAATGTGGGCGCTTAACCTAGCCATGCGTACGACCCATTTGTGGTGGTGGGAAACTCATAAGGGTAATTTTTAGGATTGGGAGGAACGTTGCAAGGTGATGATCCTACAATTTGAACCCCCAATTCACCTATGCATGGAGACTTTCCTTGGCCAAGGGGACCCATACAAGCACTTATCCGCATGGATAGAGGTATGGTGTGGAAGGACTAGGGACAAATGGGTCCACCTGTTCATCCATGCCTTCGGGCCAATCACCACTGCATGGTATTTGGATGTAGAGCTACATTAGTGCACCCGCCACTAGGAGACCATAAAGGATGATTTTGTGGGGTCGTTCGAGTTTATAGGCAGAATTGAGGAATTAGACGAGGCCCTACAGGACATATATGTCCTAGTATTTGATGAATCATGCCCTCGTGTGGAGTATGGGGCACTAGCTTGGGACACGTAGATTCATGATATTGCTAATTGTCATAATATATCAATGGAGCAGTGTGATGAAGACCCGCAAAATATAACTATCCTAGAATTGGAGGGTGAAGGAGCAGTTGCTGGACCCCCACTGCAGACCGTCAATGTGACCAAGCCTCTTAAGCTAAGTGAAATCAACATTGGAATAGAATAAAAAATTAAGCTAGCTAGAGTTGGGGACTACTGGGATGACGATATCATTGGGAAAGTCGTGGAACTTCTCATGGAGTACTAGGACTTATTTCTGACGAAATTCTCAGGACTCAATGGTATTATAGGGGACCTGGGGGTCATGTGAATCACTTTAAAACTGGATGCACACCCTATCAAGCAACACCCTTACGGATTCAACCCCAAGTATAAGAAGAAAGTTAGGGAAGAAATTGACAAAATTATGGCCACAAGTATCATCGAACCAGTAGAACAGTCAGATTGGGTAAGCCCTATGGTGGTCCAAGAGAAAAATACTAAAGGAGAAATAAGAAACTGTGTCGACCTGTGTAAGTTGAATGATTCCTGCATACACAATCCCTTCCCTACGCCATTCTCTAATGAAATCCTTGATAGTGTGGGATGGAAGGAAGCATACTCGTTCACTAACGGGTTTTTAGGCTACCATTAGATCAGGATTGCACCTGAAGATCACAGCAAAACTACATTCACCACCAAATGGGGATCCTTCCAGTACACCGTCATGGTCACAATATTCAAGGAGTTCATTCACAAGTTCTTGGAGGTATACTTTGACAATTAGACAGTATTTGGATTGGTAAATAAGCACCTATCGAACCTACGCATGATGTTGGATGCCTGTAGAAAGCGCCAAATTTCCCTAAATATTAAGAAGTTCATAGTCTGTGTACCTTTCAAGATCTTGTTAGGCCACATAGTTTTCGGCAGGGACCGATGGTTGACCCCGCCAAGGTGGTAGTTATCATCAACATAGTAGTCCCTACAACTGAGAAACAACTGCACTCCATCCTCAGGAACACGAGCTACTATAGGAATTTTATTCAAGGGTATGCATTGATCATGACATCCATGGAGAAGTTGCTAAAGAAGGACGTTTCATTTTTTTGGGACGCAGAGTGTCAGAAGAGTTTTGAGCTACTCCAAGAAAAGATGGTCTCTGCAACTATCCTCATATTTCCTGACTGGGCGAAGGTTTTCCATGTCCATGTAGATGCTTCAAAGATCTCCCTGGGAGTTTTCCTTATGCAGCCCAGGGACAGGGAAATTGACCGCCTGGTTGTGTTTGCTAGTAGAAAACTCTCTAGCATGGAGCGTAACTACTCCACTAGTAAACACGAGGGGTTGGAAATGGTGTATGCCCTATATAAATATCGTCATTATCTGTTGGGAGGGCACTTCAAGATCTTCACAGATCACTCAACTTTGAAGTACCTAGTCAATAACCCTGTGTTGAGGGGGAATATTTGCCGATGGTTACTACTATTTCAAGAATATGACTTCGAGATAATTGTGAAGCTGAGGAAATTAAATGTTGGACCAGACCACCTGTCCCAAATCGCGAGTGGTGAAGAACCATCCAACCTAGAGGAAGGATTTCCTGATGCGCAGCTATTATATATTATGGTGGTTGATGAGCACTTTGCCGATATTATTCAATTCTTAACTGTGGGGAGGGAACTTGCAGAATATTTGGTACAAAAAAAAAGAGCTGGTGACCCGCACAGCTAACTTTACCATCATCGCGGGCCACTTGTATAAGCTAGGACTTGATGAGGTATTGTGCACATACGTACTGGGGCATGAATGAAAAGCCATTCTAGCAGAAGCCCACGGGGGTGTAGCATGAGGTCATTATGTAGGAAAAGAGACGACACAAAAGATCTTAAGAGCTGGGTTGTGGTGACCCACACTGCATAGTGACTCTCACGACTATTGCAAAACCTGCACCACATGCAAAAGGACAGGAAGACCGTATTGCAGGGATGAAATTCCCTTACAACCATAGATGACACTACAAGTGTTCGATAAATGGGAAATAAAATTCATTGGGCCCATCAATCCACCAGGTAAGAATGTAATTCATCTTGATGGCCGCTGCGAAAATGGGGTCTTCTTTAACTGGTCGGAGTTCCTCTGCAACGCGTTTTTGGAAAACATGCATGACGCCAAGATCACGGGAAGGTGTTCTGTTACTCCTAGCTATTGCTCCTAATTGCATTGGTCGCATGGGAAGCCCTTGAAGTATCGGTCCTCCCTTAGCTTGAGCTAGACATGTGTGAAGGGGCAAGATACACAAACTTATGGGATTCAAAGGATGTGCAATGTATTAAGGAAAAAAAAGAATTTTGGGTACTGTTTCAAGCCACACTCACAACATAAAATCACTCCCGGCTGCTTTTGTCACCGATGGCCTACGAAAAATATAATCACATCGTAAAATTCTAGGTTATGATGCAAAACGTGCAAATTTAGGGCCGTAAGGATTTAGCTTGGATGTCACTGCCTTACATGGTCGCCTATGAGGAAATCAATTGGTTGATCGCCACTTGGCCACCGCACTCAGAATTGGGATTCAAATAAAAAATGGCTGACACTGCTAGTACAAGCTCAGTCCCGAAGACCCCCACCCTGCCTAATACCACCAAGAACTTAAAAGGTCATGTCCTGGAATGCTCCACCAGGATGGAGGACATGGAGCACAAGTCACAGCAGGAGGTGGAGACTGAGGGTCTAGATGCGCAGGGCGATGGTTACCAGCGTGGCATGAAATAGATAGCTGAACATCTCAAGGGCCAGCGAATGAAATGGTGGGCTATGAGGTCCGGTAGGGAGATTGAGGGTACCTTAACCGAGGAATATTTGGAGGAAATTTTAGATGCGGTCACCCTCACTTCAAAATACATATGGCTTTCCTTGGAAGAGCAACAGAGGGCCTCAGTTGTTGCATTATAGTCAGAGCTCCAATCTCTGCAGCTCAAGGTCGATACCCTACTGACGAGTGTGGTTCAAGCGAGGCTGCCTCAAGCGACCACCACCAAGTTCAACTCCATGACCGATAGTCACCTCTACCCCCTGTCGGGCGCATCAATCACTCTGCGTCTACCTGACTTATGTGTGCAAGTCCAGGCCTGCATGGAAGTACATCTACACTTGGCCCGTCTTCTGGGTGAGCCGCTACATGCTCTCCACACTTTCCGTTTTGAGGAAATATAACACAGAGACCTCCGGGTGCAGCAACAGCTAAGTACAGCCAAGTAGAAAATCGTAGAAGAAACTACCAAGGAATCCCAGGTAGAGGTTGTGTGCATCCTTGCCACAGCACAGCAGACCAAGTTGGAGTGTCTAATTAGCACACTTTGTGCAGATGTGACTGAAGACATTCCATCCTCTGCCACACTCAGGGAAAGATTGAGGGACTCGTCACAGCCCTAAAAACTTCTCGGACCGAGATCTAGAACTTTAGGACCAATATGGAGTAGTAGATTGCTACATTGCAAGCTAATTTTCAGCCGGAAACTCCTCCTCAGGTATGCGCCTAGAGAGTTTCACTGGTCATAGAAGCTACGAATACCACTACAACTCACATTGCTCAAGGTGCTGAATTGCTTGAGACAACTATGCATTTGTGGTCTAAGGTGCAGCACGACCCTCTCTTGTGTGAATTTTCCTAAGAACTATGCCAGAAGGAAGAAGAATTCGAGAAAATGGAGGCTACAATGCCCACTCTGATCCCAACCCAACGTCTGGCACATCTATGAGCTAGCCATGCGCTCAGAGATGACCTGGAAGGGCTTCACCACAAGAAGAAGGTTCTAAGTGACCACCTCAAGCCATGGGCTGATGAAGCCCTCAAGATATCTCATGACTTGGATGTTGTGGTCAAATAGTTGAATGAGACCCTGGAGAGTGTCACCACTTCCACTGAAGGCCCAACTTCGCAAAATTTGGTGGACATTGCACAGAATACTGCTGCATAGAGTGAAGGAGTGCTGCCCTCTCTATTCAATGCAATCAAGTAGCTCCAAGAAAATATGCAAACCCCACGGCCATTGTGACTCGAGACGAGTCACAAGATTGTGTTGGGGACCTATTGGAACGGGGTCCCCTAGCTACGTTTTTGATATATTTTTGTAGTAATTAGTCTAGTGCAAGGGCTTTGGGGCAGTTCAAAGCCCTCAATGTATTATAATGGGTCAAAGGGTAGACCTAGATTCTGCAAACCATGGTTTGTAGACCACAAGATAGCACAGGCTATTATGATAGAAATAGATAGATAGTTTGAGTCTAGAGGTAAGTAAGATTGATGCTAAGTGTGAACTATTGAGATCTGTTTTGGGTAGTATTGGGTAAGGACTCATGTTGGCTATGTGCGTGGAGATCCTCAGTCCTACTGTGTGCAAACCCTTCTCGCTGTGTGCATGGGCTATGACTTGGGTTTGTAACTAGTTTTGTGAACATTAATGAACATGAAATCTATTGAAGTATCTCTATGTTAGTTGAACTGGTTGCATTTAGTATTAAGGTACCTCTGTGTATTTGAATAAGCTACGATTGTGTCTATGATATCTGAATTAGCTGCGATTGTGTTTTTCTGTGATGATAATTACTGATGCACATGTGGATGTGAAGGTGTTGCTAAGATCTTCTTAATAATAGTAGCTTTGTTCATGTTTACCTTTTGGTTACGATGTTAAAGGCTTGGTAATAAGATTGTTTCTGTGTGAACCTGATAGATCTTCCTTAATTACCCACTTTCTCCTAGGGTGTGGAAACCTGGTTCCAGCACCCACCCATACTATTTCGGCTAAGACCTTGGCCTGCAAAAGTAGGCCATTGCCGAAAGGGCCAGTAGTATAGGGGTTTGTTGGAAAACCTTAATTTTGAACTTGGGTCAGGATCCCTCAAGCCAACAATTCTTTTTACCAACTCTTTGAGAGTTGTTCTTCGGTTGAATGGAATTCACAATAAGAACATTGATGGACTACTAAGGAGGTGGTGCTTTAGAAGAACTAGGTGCACTTGTTGGGGCTTGATATGTAATAATCAATTTCCCAAGGTGGGAAGAAATTTGGCTCATGGGATCAGAAATAGACCTAATCACACCATCAACATGTGGGATATGAATTTTTTTACGTGAGTCAATGGAAGGCTTAGGGGCATTGGGAAATACTTCGTAAAATATACCTAACTATGAAAATATGAGATCCAACTATTGGGAAGCTAGAATGGCTTGTTCCTCAGTAACATCTCGAAACATGCACAAATATTTGGCAATTTATGGTCGGAATGATCTAATGAACCGTTTACGGAGAATTTCATCAGGTAACTTGGTTCTTACAAACCTCTTGTGATGACACCACTCATTATTATGATCATAAATTAGTGTGGCATCATGTTGTTTGAAGTTAGAGAAAAGGTAAGATTCAAGATCATACCGAGTTGGTAACTAAAAATGTGTCACGAAAGTTTGAGCTAGAGTGGAAAAATCATTGTAGGATGCATTATCTAACTTGATGTACCACTTGGATGCATCTCTGGTAAAATTTATTTGGAATAGGATAATTTTAACAAAATCATCCACTAAAAAATTAGATGAGCACCATATATGGTAGGTGGTGATGTGGGTGGACGAGTTCTCCCTAGGTTGCCCTTCGAACTTGGGAATATTATATGGTAATTTGGTGGGCGTAGGTGGCAACCAAGGATCATGACAAATGGGGTAATTAGTCAATTTATCCAAATACAGTAAATCAGGAGAGGATAGAAATGGATTTTGAATTTGACTGAATGGTTCATAGGCAGGATAATCCCCTGACAAACCTTGCAGTCCCCCATAAATGGATTAGATGAATGTGTTGGTCGTAGCCCAAATCGGTCCAATTTTGGTCAAATACTCCAAATCTTGAGGAGTGAAGTATGCAGTACCGTGAATTCATATCTACCATGTAGAGTCTAGGGGCTTCGGGGTGGGTCGAAGCCCCTCATTTTGTAATGGGTTTTGGGCTTTTAACTAGTTGTTTTTTCTAGTCCATGGTATATGGACCAGGGTTTTGTAACGATGTAAATATATATAAGGCGATGTAATGTTGTGTCAAAGTAGTAATAATTCATTCATGCGTAGTTGATGAGAGGAAGTGATTGTATTTTTTGTCTTTATTATGTTTTGGGCCTTAAGGGAAGGCTCCCCATATGAGTGCACAGATACCTTGGAGGATTATGCATCTTAGTGAGCACACCACCTGCAGTTGTGTGTGTAGATCAAGAAGTTGAATGTACTGAAAAGATACATCTTAATAAAGAATAAGAATTTATGGGAATTTTTTGTGTTTATCTATGTTTTTTTGCTGCTTATTAGTTTATGTAAAGTAATGGTTGCAAATATATTTTGTAATAGCGTAGTTTACGTTGTTCTGTGATATGTTTAAGTTAAAATAATGTGACGAAGTAAATGGTTAAGTTATACAACACAATACTTATATGTATGTCAAAATATTAAATAAATATAGAAACGCAAAGTAAAATCCACCTTGTGCAACCCCAAAAGGTTGTAGAAATGTGGTTCTACAACCACCCATAGGCACCTCAGGTGAGACTGCAATCTGCTTGTAGGTTTTCACCGAAAAGGCTAGTGTTTGAGGGTTTTTTTGTGTGAATTCCAAGCCTAACCTGGGTCAAGCCCAAACAAGGCAAAAAAATTTGGTCGTTGGTGGTGAAAAGAGTTCACCTTGACAAATTGTTGTTGCAGGCCAGTGTAACTGGTAGATGGATGTTGCCCCCCAGGGTAAAAACCTAGAGAATGAAATGGACCCCCAAAAGCGTGATTGGTAATGGGGTTGTACCCATAGGTCCAATAAGGACCAGATTGTGCAGTAAGACTAGAAAAATGGGAATAACTCAGGTAATACATGATACTGGTAGCAGGGTTTCCCCCAGGTAAACTAGCCCCTCTAGTAAAAGTGTAATATCAAAAAATAGGGATGCAGTAATACATGAACAAAAATTGGAAATAGCAGTGTAAATAAACTCATTAACATTGGAAACCAATATGGAGACATATCATCATGTATTATATCAGAAAATCAATACAAAATAGTGAGGCATGAATCATATACAATGAGGGAACAAGCCTCCCATAAGCAATCACTCCTAAAACTGAACTGCTGCTACAATAAAAAATGTCAGAAGACTTCTACAACATAGTTATAAACACACTTCTATAGAAAAATAATTTACAAAACATGTAGGGCTGTTATATTCCTCAAACGATATTCCCAATATAGATCTAGGCTTAATAGAAACTCCTACAAAGAACCCGGGAAGGGTTTTCAGAAATACACCCTATACAAGATCGGATCTAAAGCCCAATGGCTGAAGATTCACTCCAAATAGAAGAAAAAGAGTGTATAAGTCTGAAATATAACATATCTAATGTAGATCCCCTCAAGGGTCTCCTCCCATGAAATGATGAACACCTTAATCACAAGAAAACACTATAAAGGAACCACAAGATCTTCCAGTGAAGCTGCCTCCAAAATAATGCAATTCCCAGCTAGAACAGCGCTCGAAATGATGGGAAATATATGGCCTGATGCAAAATATTTGAAATATGCTCAAGAACTCTCCAAAAATATCTCCCAAGAGAATTAAACCTTCTTCCTATGAGAAACTAGCTTAGAAAATGGGATTCTAACCCCTCCACTGCTGCACCCTGCAACACAACACAATAACCTGTAGAAACTGTGATGATGAAAAATGTTGTAGCCTAGCCTGAAAACTTGAATGTGGAAATGAATAAAATACTCTTCCAAGAGGCCTGTCAAGTAAATAGGTGGGATTCCCACTCGGGAACACCCGATGCTAAACATAATTGCAACCCTGCTAAATAGCAAGAGGAAGCAAAAGTCTAAGCAGACGAATATCAAAATAATAATCTAAAACATGAGCTCATATGGCTGCCATCCTCTTCCTTAAATATAATATGAGCTTAATTTCCCTTGGTGCCACTCAATTATGTCATATCCTTCATGAGATCCATCTCCCTCCAAAATTGTGTTGTTCTTCATTTAATCTCCACTCCTCCATGACAACGCTGTTGACTTGGTCCAAGTTGACTGAATCAACACGATCCAACCCCTGTTCACACTTGGAGGTGATTTATTTAGTTTCTAAAATGGTATCCTTTCACACTTGAAGTTATTTTATTGCTTCTTAGGAGACTTATGGGCCTTCCTACCCATTTATTCACCTACCTAGTGATAAAACAAACTATAATATTCCATTTAGTTGAAGGCTGAATTTTTGGAACATTATAGTCCTCCCCTCCAAAATTTTTCTTGTCCTCAAGAAACTGTATAAGGAGAGAAAAATTCCTCCCCTCCTCCTCTTGTGGCCTCCTCATCAATAGTCCCCAGCACTGCTCAAAATAATCTACAATAAATTTTCCCTCCAATGTTTCCTCCCAAGTATGCAAAACCAAATGGCTCACATCATGAAAATGTGGAAGGTGTAACTGGAAAGCTTCTTGCTGTCCAATGGCCTTCTCAAGGTAGGATTTATGACAAGCATAGGGGATCTCATTCCCAATGAGAAACTCCCAAAACCATGCTATCATACAAATGAAATGAGCCATTCTAGGTAGCTCATCAAAACAATCCTCAACCCTCGATTCATGCAATGTATTGGGGTTGTATGGAGAGATTAAATTATTCCACCCAAGTTGTTTCTCTCCCAAGTTATGGTATGTGTGGGGCTGTTTATGATCTTGGGCTGAAATTTCATGGCCTCCAAGAATGGCCCAAGCTATGCCACCAAACAAATCAACCATGAAGTGCCTCCTCCAAAAACTCAAATTCTCCAAATGGCTCCTCCCACATGAAGAAAAGAGATGTAGAACGGAAATCATGGTTTGCCCATTGTTTCTCCTGAAACATGCAACATGTAAAGTAAGGATAATCATACCCCCAATGGGCACCTCCAACTCTTGCCCCACTCTCCAAACAAAGCTTCCCATGAACATAGGAACACCAGCAATATATGGAAGTAAAAAACAATGAAAAAAGTTTCCATATGATAGCCGAAAAGTGGATCATAGTTCCACACATGGAACCAGCATAGTGCATCCCCTTCCTGCCTCAAATAAAAGCATAAGAAGTTATTCTCCAGCCAATTTTTTGCTGCCACAATCATCCTATGATATAGGATCATGAAGGTAAAATGTTGTGTCAATGGTGCACACCGAGAATCATGTGGATTCTCCCATAAACCACCAAAAAGATAGCCAATATCAATGCTACATTTTCCCTCAAGTACATCATAATATAATTTATAAGAAGGAATGACCCTGCTTAATACAACATGCTTCTCATATAAAGTAAATAAGTGCAAATCATAATGCAAAAATGTACATTCTCTACTATGTACTTTGGTCATTGAGCTAAAATGGCTCATCTAAAAGTTCTCCCTCACTCTCAATGATTAGGGAAGTGGTTGTGCCAACCTCTCCATTAGCATCTGGGCTATGCATCTCTCCATATGATGAAATATATCATGCTGGATGCCCTCCCAAGTGAACTTCTCCATCAAAGAATGATATGCATCAAAGTGCATAGAAAGGAAGTCCTCATGTGTTGCATGTAGCAGCTTCTCCTTGAGCTCAGAAGCTCTAGTCAAGAATAATTTTCCATTATAATAGATTACCACATCATCCACTATATATCTATCATATCTGTTCAGGTCATCAAGAATCATGCAGGCACTAAGATCCTTGGAGTACTCTACCAAGAGGTGAAATCTCCAATATGGATCAATCCTCCTAAGAGACACCGCTGAAGATCTAAAATGTGAAGTTCCCCACATGCTTTTGTCTTCTCCTGTGACATCCCTCAAGCGAAATTCAACCTCCAAAATTTTTCCATGCCCATCATGCAACTGCTCAGGCTCAAATAGAAGTGGTGACTTTTGGAAGTTTGCCTCCCATGAGAAGCTACCATCCCAAAAGAATCTCCTATTCTTGGCCAATGTAAGCATGAGTGCACTCCATCTAATCTAATTTTTGGTAGATTACTTCATCAAAGGAAGTACCATATGTTTCTCCAAATCCATGGAGCAACTCTCTTGCACCATGAAGGTGCCATCCTCCATCATTGTAGCAACTTCTATCAGCACAGTGTGTGTAGTGAGAGGGGGTAATGCTGAAAATGGATGAATGTCTCCCTCCTCCTTGAGTCTACCCCAAATTCTCTGCATTGTAATAGACCCCTAAAAATTATCCACCCCTCCAGGATCTAAGAGTGGTGCTATCCAATGTGAAGCATTCCTCATCATCTCCTGATCTGGTGGTCTCCCCGATGGAATGCCTCCATTTAATGAGACATCAATGTCAAGAGTAGACTGCACATATGGATGGAAAACTTTGTCCCTGGCCTCACAACGCAAATCATTCTACCTCTTCTTTGCATTAGCTCTCTGAAATAGATATCATTGTGTGCTCCTCATCATGTGATGTTGAACTTCCTCCCTACCTTCTCCTTCCATATGCAATGTTTCACAATCATGCTAATCATTGATTGTGCCTTGACCTTCATATATGACATCCTAGGGAATTCCTTGCAATGATACAAGAATCCATCTTGTTGGACCAAGTGCTCCAACTACCTCTGCATGAGGTGCTAGATGTGCTCTAGATATGACAGTGTTGTTGCTGCCATCCTTCTGTTATCCTTCAATATGAATGGGAGTCACCTTCTCAATAAGAGGATCCTCTTTTGAAAAAGGGTTCTTGATGCCTTCTTGTCCAAGGATATGTGACAGAGATCTTGCCTCTAGCAAGGTAGTATGAAATATGTGAGCTTCTCCAACAGTTTTCAGAAGGGGATTTGAGTTTATAGGTTCCTCCATCATATGCAAAGGTTTTGTTTGTTTTGGTTTTTTTGGTTCCATCATTGATGTTTCATAATGTTTTCCATCAAACCTTTCCACTAATCTCTTAGTGAGATTTGCATAAGAATAAATATTTACATGTATTAATGAAAAAGAGTCAAATATCCACCAAGCATAGGCCTTACCTTCAAAATGAAACACTGTAACTTTGACGGCTTCATCTTCAGAAACTTAGTGCTGCTGCAAATAGGTGTGTAACTCCTCCACCCAAGCTCTAGCTGAACATGTTGGTGATCCATTAAAATTAGATAGGAAAAATCTACTCATGTCATGCTACTTTCTTCTCTCCACCTTGATCTTGCAAAACTCTGGAAAAGTAATATGATCTCTAAACTTCTGAGTCTGAGATTCATACTCTTGTAGAAAATCACTAAGAGTTTCCCTCCTAGTCATTTCTTCTTCTTCCCTCTCCCTCATAGTAGATCTAGGCATATGACTGTGCTATGAATCATAGTGTGTGGCTACATTCTCACACTCCTCATGTGATAATATAGAGTTGGCTTTAGATACTAACTCCTTTGGAGATTCCTTCTCCCTTCTCATCTTCTTGAGATCTCCTTTAATGCTCTGTATAGATTGAAAAAGAAGGTTTGAGAGCCTCCCTTCCTTCCTTCCTTAAAATAATGGAGTCTTATGTTTGTCTTTTATGTACATATCCTCTTCTGGTGAAGATCTTCTTCTCATGGTGACATATTGGGTGAATGCACAGGATGAGCCAAGTTTATGCTCTGACACCACCGTAATATCCCAAAATGGGGATGTAGTAATACATGAAAAAAAACTAGAAATAGTAGTGTAAATCAACTCATTAACATTGGAAACCAATATGGAGACATATCATCATGTATCATATCAACAAATCAATACAAAATAGTGAGGCATGAATCATATACTATGAGGGAACAAGCCTCCCATAAGCAATCACTCCTAAAATTGAACTGCTGCTACAATACAAAATGTCGGAAGACTGCTAAAGCACAGTTATAAACACACTGCTACAGAAAAAGAATGTAAAAAATATGTAGGGCTTTTATATGCCTCAAAATATATGCCCAATATAGATCTAGGCTCAATACAAACTGCTACAAAGAACTCGGGAAATATTTTCAGAAATACACCCTATACAAGATGGGATCTAAAGCCTAATGGATGAAGATTCACTGTAAACTGAAGAAAAAGAGTGTATAAGGCTGAAATATAATATATCTGATGTAGATCCCCTCAAGGGTCTCCTCCCATGAAATGATGAACCCCTCAATCACAAGAAAACACTGTAAAGGAACCACAAGATCTTCCACTAAAGCTGCCCTAAAAAATAACGCAATTCCCAGCTAGAACAGCACTGGAAATGATTGGAACTATAGGGCCTGATGGAAAAGATATGAAATATTCTCAAGAACTCTCCAAAAAAATCTCCCAAGAGAATGAAACCTTCTTCCTATGAGAAAATAGCTCAGAAAGTGGGATTCTAACCCCTCCACTGCTACACCCTGCAACACAACACAATAAACTATAGAAACTACATTGATGAAGAAAGCTATAGCTTGGCTTGAAAACCTGAATGTGGAAATGAATACAATACTCTTCCAAGAGGGCTTTCAAGGAAAGAGGTGGGATTCCTGCTCGAGAACACTCGGTGCTAAACAACAAGAGGAAGAAAAAGTCTAAGTAGACCAATATCAAAATAATAATCTAAAACATGAGCTCATATGGCTTCCATCCTCTTCCTTAAATATAATATGAGCTTACTTGCCCTTGGCTCCACTCAATTAGGTCATTTCCTTCATGAGATCCATCTCCCTCCAAAACTGCATTGTTCTTCATTTAATCTCCACTCCTCCATGACAACGTTGTTGAGTTGGTCAAAGTAGACTGAATCAACATGATCCAACCCCTATTCACACTTGGAGGTGCTTTATTTAGCTACTAAAAGGGCCTCCTTCCACACTTTAAGTGATTTTATTACTGTTTAGGAGACTTATGGGCCTTCCTACCCATTTATTCACCTACCTAGTGATAAAAAAAACTATAATATTCCATTTAGTTGAAGGCTAAATTTTTGGAATATTACAAAAATTACTGGTAGGTGGCACCCCTCGAAAGAGTGAACTATACAAATCTTGCATCATACTAGAAGCTAGATTTCCCCCAGGTTCACTAGGGACATTTGGTGGTCTCACCCATGGATTCTCAGAAGTTACCATGCCTAACAAAGGAACATGAATATTTGGATGAAAATATGATGTTGTGTAAATTCCTATACCTACTCGTTGACTAGGTTGGGGTACCATAGTCATAATAAAGGAAGGTGTGGGCACAAAAACATTCAGGAAACTAGTGGGAGCCATAGATGAGACTAGTGGAATTCCCCAGGAAGAAGTGAGATGTGTGGATGGAGGAGAAGGAATAGCCACGCTAAGAGGTGGAAACATTGTCATGGCAGTTGAGACTACTGATGCAGATGGTAAAGAAATATCAGACTTTTCCATAGGGTAAATGGTAGATAAAGGCACGTAAGTGTAAGTCAGTGTAGAATAGTCATGATTCAGCCACAGTAAGGCAGGCCCTAAAGGGTCAGTCAAAGGTGGATTTGTAGGCGCATTATAGTCATCCATTGAAGTCTCAATAGAAACCAGATCACTATTAGTGGGGCTATACATATATTCCAACACTATGTGGTGGTATAAGTCACGAGCACCGATAGTTAATCTCCGTGCAGGAAAAATAAGTCCACTTCCTTCAGGAAGTAAACATTGAATATGATGTGGATGTTGAAGAACAAATTGAGCCAGGGTGATAATATATAAAACATAATTAAGTTAGTGCAAACACCCTAAGTCCAAGCTACGGACTCGGAAAAAAAACAACACACTCTAGAAAGGTCCTAAAATATAGCACACACAAACATAATATAAAGAAGTTGACGGTGGAAAATTTATACTAGAGACATATTTCCCAACCCTTTTAGCTGTGAAATTGGCACAAGTGCCCCCACAAGATTTGGAACATCCCCCGAGAGGACTGAGAGAGTATGACTAATATCTGTCCTGGGTATAGAGAATATGACCCCGACCCTCCACCTGTGTATGATCCCAATAAAGAAAGGCCAATATGGTCACCATGTATAATAACACAACCTGGGGGGATAGTTTCAGGACGAATAAACACGCAAGGGCCAGAAAATTAACCCAAAAAGGAACCAAGGTTGAAACCCCCTTGAGAGTTACCTCCCAAGTGGTCCGATAGTGTTAAAAAATGATTTGTATGCCTGTCAATTCCGCTATATCATGCCACCCTAAACTGAATGAAATGGGTCATGTCACCCCACTTAGAACAAGTGTGACCTTGTGCTTAATCATTTTTTAGGAGAGCTTCCTGGACCGCACTACTGAAAATTCATTATACTCCCTTACATAAGTTGCTAAGTTGATTTGGTGGTCTTGGAGTGGTTAACTCACAGTCCTATCTCCAAGACCCTAGCCTCAACTAGTGTTGGTGTACTACTAGTAAAAATAATATATGAATCAAGTTGATTTTATTATCAGGTTAATTTTAATGGTTTTTGTTTCCACAAGAAGGAAGTGGTTTCAATCTGAAATGGTGTCTAGGACTCTTAGTTATTCACCCTAATGAAGCTATATGAAATTTGCGTTTTCAATTTTATGAATGCTAGCTACGAGAGGGAAAGAAAATATCTAACACACCAATGCCTACTAAGATTCAATATTCACTAAATCTTCTTGAATGCAAAATATCCCAAGAATTTGAATTAATGACCCAAAAGACACACCAAAAATCAAACTGAGAAAGAGACCAAAAAAATTCTTCCAAGAAATAACACAAAGCACTCCTTAGTCACAATCTCTCTATATGGCTGCAAAGTAGTAGCATAAAATCAGGATCTCACCGCATCAAAAGTATAGCATGGCTCTCCAAAACTACAAAACTAGCCTGGTACTCTCAAATTATCAAGTATAAATAGGTAAATGATAGGTCCTAGGAGGATGAATATGGATGCTCAGGACAATGAGAAGTTACAGAAGCTTTTAATTGACGTGTCCTTGCCAGATCGAATCAAAGAGTAATCAAAATGATATCCTAGGGATCAAGTGATTTTGGAAGATTACCTTGGCTGCAGAAACATAAAGGGTGGATTAGGGCCTTAGCCACTGACACAAGAGGCCTAGGTAGTGGTTAGATACCTTTTTCCATGGGTGCAATCCCTTCCAGCCTGTGGCTAAGGGTCAAACTGGAAAAAAAAGGTCACCTTAAGTCGAGAAAAATGCATCTAAATGTGAGGGCTAAGGGTCAGTGACACATCGGTAGAAAAATAAGTTGATAACAAAGATTGAAGAGGAAAAGGAAGAGAGTACTCCTGAAGTAAATACACCTCCTTTTCATGGGAGATTGGTCTATCCTAGCTACCACACCCTAGAAGAGACTATTTTTTTCTAGGAGAATTTTAGAATATGTGTGTAAAGATACCCATTCTCCATGATATTAAGGATGTTCCCATCTATAATAATCTTATGAAAGAGAAATTCTTCAAAAATCCTTGAAAAAATAAGAGAGACACCCCCACCATCAATTTTTTAGATAGATTATCTGATTTGATGTTGGGGAGAGTGTTTTTCCAAAAATACCCAGAACCTTGGATTCCAGTAGTGGATGTACACATTTATGGTATCCTTGTCCCTCATAAATTGATTCATCTTGGGGCTTATGTCAATCTGATGACTAAAAAAACCATGTTGAATCTTAACCTCCAAGGAGCTTTGAGAAATACCACTACAGTTATGCAACTTGTAGATAGATCAAAAGTAGCTCCTAAGGGAGTTTTTGAGGATGGTATGGTCTCCATTGACTCTTGGGAGTATCCCACCTACTTCCTAGTACTTCAACACAAAGCCAAGTTTAATGGATATCCTCTTATCTTGAGAAGACCTTGGTTGGCCAGTAATGATGCTTATATCAGTGGTAGGGTTGGAAACATGATCATTATGAATGGGCCCTTATTAGAACAACTAGATTTATATCCTCCTGCTTGGCCTTCTATTGAACATGATCTACCTTTGTTGCTAGAGGATGAAGACGAAGATGAACTGTACCATGCAACACGTTACCCAATTTTTACCTTAGATGTTGTTATCATAGGGGGGAAACATGATGAATATGACCTCATTGACCATATCCTTCAAAACCAACCCCCCACTTCCATCCCACTTGATGAACTTGTGAGTGAATACGAAATAATTCCTTTGAATGCCCTATGCTCAGTTGACTCAGACCCTCAACCTGCCAAAATTGTAGAATTTTTCCCATCTAGAACCCTAAATATAAATTCTTCTCTCAGTCAGAGAGGAAGAAAGAGTGTGCTAGCTTCTGAGAGAGAACTTAGATACTTTTTCTTGGTATTATAGTGAAATAAAAAGGGTGCAGCCCTCAGTCTACACACACCATATTTACATCAAATATGGATGAAAGCTTGTGCATCATCCCTAGAGGAGAACAGACCCAACCTTGAAAGACATAGTAAAGGATCAATTACAAAAGTTGTTGGATGAAAGGTTCATATACCCCATATCAGATAATGAATCGGTGTTTCCTCTAATATTAGTCCCAAATAAGAATGGGAAGTGGAGGATATGTGTTGATTACAGAGAGTTGAAAAAATCCACAAAGAAAGGTCATTTCCCTTTGCCTTCCATTGACCAAGTCTTGGATGGTCTTTCATGGAAGAAGTTCTTATCTTTCCTGAATGGATTCATTGGTTACAATCATATCCATATCAGACCTGGATACCAAGAAAAAACTACATTTACATGTCCTTAGGGAGCCTTTTATTATAGATTTCTTCCATTTGGCCTATGCAATACCCCTGCCACTTTTTAGAGAGAATTTATGATCAATTTTGTTGAGGTTGTCCATGATTTTTTGGAAATATATATGGATGTTTTCACTCCCTATGGGTATGATTTCCAAGAAGAACTCTCTAATTTTGGTAAATTCCCAAGAATATGCATTGAAATGCATCTCTCTTTGAGTCCTGAGAAGTGTGAATTCTTGAGGAAGGAAGGGATTGTCCTTGGACACTCCATATCTCAAGCAGGGATACAATTAGACCCAAAAAAAATTATTTTCATAAAAATGGTTCCTTATCCTCATAAATAGAGATATGTTAGGAGTTTTTCGGGCTTGGATTCTTACTATAGGAGATTCATCAAGGATTTTAGCAAGGTGGCTTCACCATTATTTTGATTTATTTCCAAGGACTCAGAATTCCATTGGTCAAGGTTTTTCAAGAAGCCTTTAAAATAATAAAGGAAAATTTGACCACTGCCCCTATACTCTGAGGTCCAAACTGGGCTCTACCTTTCCATATACATACTGATGCATGAGATAAAGTTGTGGGGGTAGCTTTGGGACAAATGGATGATAAGTTTCACTATGCCATTTATTTCATCAGTGAAAATATGTCTAAGGCTGAATTGAACTACACTGTCACTGAGAAAGAGCTTTTAGTTGTTGTCCATTCCTTGAATAAGTTCAGACATTATATTACTAGGTACCAAAATTTTGTGCATACTGACCATGAAAAAATTAAATACTTGATGAACAAACCTGATGTTAATGCTAGAATTATTAGGTGGTTATTATTAGCCTAATTTCAAGGCCTTGCAAGCGGAGAGGATGTTGGCTACTATTAGACTTTCATAGTAGCATCATGATGGGACTTTCAAGGCTGTGCAAGCTGGCTACTATTAGCCTACTCTCCATCAGGATGCTAGAACGTATACCAACATGTGTGACCAGTGTCAGAGGATGGGAAAACCTATACCCAAGGATGAAATTCCTCTACAACCTCAAGAGGCCTTACAGCCATTTGACAAGTGGGGCATGGATTTTATTGGGCCAATTGATCCACCATCCGAGAAAAATAAATACGTCATAGTATGCACTAATTATTTGACAAAGTGGGATGAGACAAAGGTTGTGAAGGCAGCGACAAAAGAAAAATTGGTTGAATTTTTAAGAGAAAATGTGTTCTACAAATTTGGGTATCCAAGGGATATATTCATTGATCAAGGAACTCAGTTCACATCACATTTGATTGAGAATAGTTGAACACCTAATCCTCCATGGGTAGGTGTGGAAGGCGAAGAGTCAGAAAGGAGTCCAAGTGACCTTGGAAGATGAATCCAAGAGTCACACCATTGTATTATAAATGTACATCTATGTGTAATAAATATGCAACGAATGCCTATCTTTCTATGTTTGTGTTTAGTTTTCTCCTACACCATGTGTGTGTTTAACATGGCATCAGAGCTGATACATTCATAACTAGCTCAACCTTGTGTGAGCCATTTGTTTTTGTGGCCTGTATAAATCTGCAAAATTCTTGTCATTTTTTCAGCGTTCAGAGATTTTCTGCAGCAGTGATTTTTGCAGCATTTAGAAATTATTTTTGTGAAGAGCAGCATTGTGCATCTTAAAATCTGCAGGTTTTCTCACTGCTCCTTCCAATTCTGTAATTTTTATGCAATTTCTGCCTAGTTTTATTTCTGCACATTACTGTGCAAGCTCTGAATTTTAGAAAAGATTGAATTTGAGAGCTGTTGGAAAAATATTTTCTGCTACTGTTTAAAGTGGGTCTCTACTGAAAATTCTGCTGCTAGTTTTTGTTAATATTCTGAAAATTTCTGCAAATTTCTGGCAAATTTTTTTTTTGCAAATTGTCCTACAACTTCTACAAATTCTATTGTTTCTCTAGTTCTCTGCTGTATATTTGTGAAATTTTCAGAAAATTCTGAAAATTTTGCAATTTCCCTCACCCTCTGCAATTCTCTACTATATATTTTACTGTTTAAAAAAAAAATAAAAAAAATTGAGCAGCATGCTTAGCCCTCATGGCCTCACCTCACAGCCCTACACTTCACTCCACTCACTCCATTCTCCACCCAACTCTCACCTCTCCTCTCGGCCTCACAATGCTCCACTCACCCTGCCCCCATTACTCCATGGCCCTCCCTCCCCCATCCTATGCTCCCCACATCCGCCCTCCTCACTACACTCACGCTCCCTCCTCCCCATCTCTGCACCCACCTGCCCTCTCCTCTCCACAACCCACACTTCCCCCACACCCGACATTCCCCCATACCTCGTGGCTCACTCCCCAACCCCCTTATGGACACACCCCACCCCTTCCCCTACGCTCTTCACTCCCCATTCCTCACTCCCTTCCCCACCCCCTCCCCCTCACGTCCGCCCTCTCCTCTGCCCACCCACCCCCCTCACCACCTCTCCGCCCTTGATCCTGCTATTTCTCCCTTGGCCTCTCCCCAACCTCTTTCGACCCATCCCCCTCACGCAACCCTCCCCTCCCCCTCGCTTAGCCGCTCGGCCTTCCCACCCTCCAATCCTCTTTTAATTATTCCCTCCATTTTTTTTTTAATTAATCCCCTCCCAATTTTTAAATTAATTCCCTCCCATTTTTTTAATCTACAAATGATTTAAATTTTAAATTTTTTTACAGATTAACCTCCCCCAGTTAAAACCTCCCTTAGTTAAAACCTCCCCCAGTAAACACCTCCCCCAGATAAATCCTTTTCCAGTAAACACCTCCCCTAGTAAACACCTCCCCCAGATAATATCTCTGTTTTTCCCTATATTTATTTTCATAAAAAATAAAAAAATAAATAAAAAATAAATAGCAAAGAGAGAGGAGATGGTATAGATGGTAAATGAATATATGGATTTCATATAGTGAAAATGAAGTTTTTGTTGTATGTTAAAAAAAAAATGACCAAGATTTGTGGCATGTATAGAAGGGTGACTCTCTCAAAGAGATTGACAATGTGAAGGCAAATGTTGAAAATTGGTGGCATCATAAAACTTACTCATAGTTTTTGGAATTTGCCTTCCTCTTTATTGTGAAGTAATATAGCAAGCTCAAGACCATCTGCTTAGATAGTGAAGCATCCAAGCTTGTGAACATCTTTTTGTGGAATTAGAATTGTTGGTGTAAAATAGTTCTTTGAAGAAGAGATAAATCATCTACCTTAAAGGGTTATTTCACAGTGGTTTTTGCTGCACATTTACAAAATATTTGCAGAATTGTAGTAACATTAAGAGTGGATATTGCTTCTTAATTCATAGTTGCAATCAATGTTTCAAGTATAACTTTGAGTTGTTGATAAATTTTTGTATACTTCTATGATGTGAGTCATTGTTGCTTTCTGATCAGACGGCCAAGTTTACACCTTGAGGTCATCAATAATTTGAGCAGCAGAATTTTTCTTTGGGAATTCCATAATTGGAAGTTTATGAAAGAAAAGGGTCTTTGAAGTCACTTGTATTCTTTAAAAAGTAAGTTGAATCACATTGTAAACGGGTGCATTATCGGTTGAAGCCAACACCTTTTATTTCTTGAGCATGAGTTGTTGAGAAAATGGCTAAAATCAATGATGCATTAGAGTTGTTGCATAAAATCATTCATTCCATTGTTAATGATATGGTAAAAATGAGCAAGAATGCTCTTTTTAATATTCAAAATTGTTTGCAAGATGCACAAGACAAGATTGAGTTTTTGCAGTTGGAGTCTCAGCTTCAGCAAGATGAACTTCAGCAAAAGAGTCATCATTCTAAACTTGTTTCTGTTTAGAACATTGAGAAGGACTCCCATCAGAAGAAATAATATAAAGTTGCAGTTGATTTACATTCAGTTCCTTGTAAAAGAGAAGATTTACATGTAGATGCAGCAGCTCAGTCTGCACTTCTCAAGCCCATTATCAGACCTTGGGAAGGGCTTATCTATAACAAGCACAAAATTAGTCTTGGATATGATAAGGATGTGTTTTTTCATATTTCGAACTACTCCAAGCCCATTAAATTTCACAGTGTCAGATTTCTTTATGACAGTACACCTTCAACTATTCCAGATCCTACTCCTCTTCCACAACAACAACAACAGATTGTAAAATGCCAACACTGTGATCGAGTTGGCCATATGAAATATCACTGTTTTGATCTTCACCCATGCAAGCACTATGGTTGGCACACCCATTCTTCACACAGATTCTTCAGAAACAAGCCTCCTGCAAGAACAAAGATTCATCTTGGATGGATCGCTTCTTGGCAATGGGCATCAACATCCAAGAAGATGTTCAAGTCACATGTCAGGACTTGTTCTCAAATATTGAGCGAACTTGCAGTTGCGTTTTCGCCATCATCTCACCTTGTACCTGACAGGGGGGGAAATGGTGGTCATCTACAAGCTTAGATGCCACATCAAGCGAGCCTGGGCCACAATCTCTCATTCCAGATTCAGAGTTGTAGCCAGAGACACAACAGTTCAAGAGAGCCTAAGCCACAGTTCGTCATTCTAGATTCAGAGTTGTAGCTAGAGACACGGATGCCCATGAGCATGCCTTTGGTTGATGGACAACCTTAAACCATCCATGTGAGGTTGATATTATTCCTCTTTCAGAACACTTCCTCTAGCAGAATACTTCAGCTTCTTGCCATCTTTGGAAGAGTTCCAGGAATTTCATCAAGAATTCTAGTGTTGGTGGTCATCCTTAAACCATCACAGGTTGTAGACTTCCATTCTTTTAGGTTGAAGGTCTCCCTTTAAATATGAGGAAAAATTCCCCTAGCAGAAGCGCTTAGCTTCTTGCCAGTTTTCGAAGTGTTCCGGGAACTACAATAAGCATTGCGTTCTAGTGTTGGTGGTCATCCTTAAACCACCTCTTTATGCTAACATTTCAGAGATTTGATTCAACCTAAGTGTAGCCGTGCATACTTTGCAGATTTGTATTACAACTCTCTTCTTGGACTCACACATACCTCTTCAGATTAAGGGGGGGAATGTTGAACACCTAATCCTCCATGGGTAGGTGTGGAAGGCGAAAATTCACAAAGGATTCTAAGTGACCTTGGAAGATGAATCCAAGAGTCACACCATTGTATTATAAATGTACATCTGTGTGTAATAAAGATGCAATGATTGCCTATCTTTCTATGTGTGTGTTTAGTTTTCTCCTACACCATGTGTGTGTTTAACAAGAATATCCTAAGGAAGCATAATATCAAGCACATAACATCTACTTTCTATCACCCTCAAGAAAATGGGAAAATAAAGGTTACAAATATGGCACTAGAAAGCATCCTCACCAAGGTAGTGAGAAGCAGCAGGAAATATTTGACAGACAGATTAGTGGAGGATACTTGGGCCTTGTTCGCTATTTTAATTGTCGTTTTAGACCCCCCTAAATTGAATTATCGACCGAGGATCGTAATTACTGATTTACACTGAGTATCGATTCAGGTGTATATTTAAGTATAGAATTGTTCAATAAGCACAAAAGTACTAAACTGAATAGGCCTATTTACGCTAACTTCTATTTTATCTAAATCCTAAATAAATTATCTTGACTCAAAAATACATATCTACAATAAAAAATGAATGATCGATTAACCAAATAAATTGTTCTCCTACTTATGGTTCCATAACTCAATCCACACTTACCTCTATAAAAGAACAGATTATCTACTGACTATAAGGAAAACCCTTTGTTATTAGTAAATCATACACTACTCATTTCACACGTTAGCACACCATTCATTCATTATAAAGAAAATCTCACAATGCATTATTCACTTATGAACACTCACTTCCAACTATACTTAACTAATATTCTGGAAAGAAAACTTTTAACAAACTTCTAGAAAATAACTTCAAGTTACATAAATCAACTTCTAAGAAATAAATTATAATTAAATAAACCAATATTCACCTACAGGATCCCATTCTTCTATGAAATAAACCTCAAAATTCCCATTTCTAATCGAAATGATTGTTTGAAATGAACTACTTAGACAAAAATTATCTTTCTATAGTTAAGAAACTCAGAATCAAAATAAATGATAATAAAATGAAATCTATTTGATTGACACTAAACTAGAATTTCGACAAGAAAATTATCTTCAGGCCTGCTTCTACAGAAAGAAAATGATGCTATGAGAAAACAAAATAACTTCTAATTAAAAAAAATTATATTCGATGAACTAAACTTCAAACGAGAACTTATTTTGATCCACTAAACATATCTTACACTATTCATGTTCATGCACTGACAATATATAAAATAAATCATGAATTTTGTTCCTAACTGTAACCAATCAAACCTTCAGAGTGCATTTCACTGAATCCTATTATGCATTGAATCACTTTTTTGATTGCCTTCAAATGCATATAACTCAAAACAAAGTATTACTTATTGTTCCCAATGCACATAAATCAACCTTCAAGCATTCATGATAGGTTATCTAAAATAGATTACACAGGGATCCCTTGACTTCAATAATGAAAAACTTAAATCAAATTCTCAACAACTTTGTTACTCAAGTGAAAACACAATTCACTCAGAATATCAATACGAAATTGCTCACACATAACATTTTTCATACTCGATCCTACATTTATAATTCAAAAACAAATCCACATAGCCAATTATAAGTTCTATAACATAAACAAAGGAAATAACTTGTGTCTAGGTGGTGGTTTTCCGTTTCCACTCCTGGAGTAAGTTAAACTAAATAAATGCTTAGAAAATAAACCAAACCATAAAACTTACAGAGGATTTATAATGGCATCAAATCGTATTATGATTCAGAAAAAGAGTTCATAGACATACATTCCTCCAATGCTTCAAAAGTTAATCAAAGCCGGTCTCCTAGCTTATTGTTCAAATTTCCAACTAAACTATTACAAATCGCATGGGGCCTTTTATGGTCATATGATGGATACTAAATTTAATTAATAATATATGCAAGAGAAATAGTTAAACATAAAACTATCATAAGTTGTGAAATGTATCTAGTGAATGACCTTCCAGGTGAATCGGGTCAATTGAACATTGCTCCATATTTAGAAAAAAATGTTCTCTTCTTAAGGCATGAGAATGCTCACCACTAATTACTGAATATATGACTTGGATACTCACTACTATATTAGGTATAGAATCGTGGGTAACCATTAAACTTCCATTGCCTAAGTTTTCATGTGAACAATGGCTGCCATGCTAAGTACGAAATCGTGGAGCAACGTTAAGTACAGAATGGTGAATGGTCTTTTGAACGATGATTTTTCCACCTATATGTAGTACTCACCCAAGTGTCAAGATTTTTGACTAATTTCCAACACACTTCCAAGTATACAAGTCCAAATAATAATTAGTTAGAATTAATCCAATGAGCATGAACTCATAAATCCACCCAAACTCAATCAAAAAAATAGTGCTAAATAAGCATTTTACCTCCAGTCCCAAAATGTCAAGTTTTGACAATGGTGGTGAGGCACAAAAAGGATAAAAATGAGTATAAGTGTAGGTATAATGGTAAAGAAAAAAGTTTATGGAGGTAAAAAAGTGGGGACCAACATCCCCCCATGCCTGTACTAATGCATGTCCTCATGCATATGCCACTAGTTACAAAAAATACAAAATAGGAGAATCCAATGTTTCATAGTCCCTGTTAGTGTCAGTATTTGCATACTTCCACCAGGGATCAAAACACATTTTCATGTGCATCTTAGGTGTCCCATTCTGAAGAAATTTTCAATCATTCCATTAGGTCGTGATATAAAATTATTCCACTAGTGGTTGTCATTTTCAGGTCTGTGTTTTGAAAGTGTTTTCCACAGTATTTTTAGTATAAAATCATGTTTCAAATATGCTCATCAGAAAGATCCCGAAAAGATATTTTCAATGATATATTATACTCTCCAAACTGACTCCTGGATTGGAAGATATGCCTAAGTGAATAAAAGCCCTAAAAAGCCTAACACTGCCCTTCTTTTTCATTTGGTCCTTTTAAACTCTATAGCCTTTAACTTTTATATAATTTTTAGCCTTTACCAAAAAAATTCCTTGTTTCTTTGTAATTTCCACATCCTACAAATTCCGATGTGATCGCATCGCATCACAATTTCATGCTTCTGATTCGATCGCATCGCATCACAATAGTTCATCGGTTCCCGATTGACCCTCCTCCGATTGAAAACATTCGATGCGATTGACCCATCCCCAATCGCATTTAGAACGTCGATCTTCTCAACAATCCGATGGCCCACATTCAATCGCAATCGCCCAATCGCGTCGCAAATTTGTAGCATTCCCGCAAATTTTTTCCCCATTCCCATGATTTTCTCCGATGCAATTGGCTCCCGCCAATGCGCTACCCCCCAATTACATTTTCCACCGTCGATCTATTCTTCCAATCAGATGATTCCCCGCCCTCTCGCCACATCGCAATCTACATTTTCCATAGCACTTTTCTCCCGCTCCACTCCTCCGCCGATTTGCGATTGTGATTCTCCCTGGGCTCCACCTAAAAGCCCTTCTGCCTTTCAAAATAAAAGGGTCTTTCCCTGTGTAAAAGCGGAAAAATTTCAATTTTTTTCAAAGAGATTTCTTTCGCCCTCTGCTACAGCTCCCTTGTCCTTTTCTCAATCACACCCACTTCCAATCACATCCGCTTCCATTACATTTCCTCCCATCGCATTTCTCCCCATCGCATCGCAAGTTTTGATTGTAATCGCTCCATTGTGTAATTTTCCCTTCCTCCCTTCCAATGCGGTTTGCGAATGTGATTTGGGCCCACCATCCTTCCTTTCGCTCTTTCTCATTGAAAAGGGGACTATTTTTCATTAAAACAGAAAAAGTGATTTGTATTGGTTTCAAAAGGCACTTCTCGGCATAAAAAGGATTTTCAACAAAGAAAAAGAAATGGTCAAGGTTGTGAGCTAAATATAAACACAGAACTAGGTCAGCATCTACAGCAGCAATGAAAGGGGGATCGACCCCAAAAATTTCATCTTCTCATTTGTTGAGTATAACAGAAAAATATTCCATGAACTGTTCATTCCTTTCTAGGGTATATTGTTGGTCTATCTTCTATGCTCATATTTCTGTTCCAAAGCTGTTGGAACAACTCTCCTTTCTGTATATCCGTTCCCCTTGAAACTGAACTATTTAATGCAATTCTTCATCATTTTTAAAGGGGGGGAATAAAGTGAGGAATAAGTTGGAAATCACTGAGGACGCTCCGCGTTCCATTTGTAACAGTTTGGCAAGGAATTAATAAATAAATACAACACTGATTTGTGAGATCCTTGTGGTATGGATTTTAGCACTGCTCTTTCCTTTGTGTTCATCTGTTAATTGTTATGTTTGCCATTCATTCATTCATATCTCTGGTTGAATGCTTTCAAGATAGATAGGTAGAATCCATTGTATAATGCTCTGCCTTGGGAAATAATTCAATACTTGAAATTTTATGCTGTTTGAAAAGGATCCATCTCCTATGTCGTTTTCAGCTTCTTACCACTCTTACACATTCCATCATTATTAAATCTAAGTTGTTAGAATCTCGCCTATATTTCCCTACAGAATACCCTATATCTCAGATTTAATTCCCCATTTTCAAACTTCCCAACCCCATCTGTTCATACAACCCTAAAAAATTTATAAAAATATTATGAGTTTATTATACCTAGCCTAAAAGCAGTTTGTAGTTATACTTCATTGAATATTTTTCGTGGAGAGAGCCCTCTTCTGACCTTGTAGGGCTAGCTACAAGGTTGAGCATGGTTTGAGAGTTACCCTGATTTTCCTTCCTTCAGCCTAAGGTTCAAATTAGGTGCTAACAGTCCCTATGCTTTAACCAATACCTATAAACCATGGTTAACTAGCACTTCAATTTTATGAAAGGACACAACCAGCTTCTGAGCATTTAACCTTATGACAGGCTTAATTTGGGTGAGATTTAAATGAACCAATTGTTTGTTCCTTATTTTTAATGAATCATTCCGGGTTACTAAGGAAATATTCTTCTATCTATATTCATTGTTAACATCTTGAACATAGCAAAACAAGACCTTATACTTACGAGCCTTTTCTTTCAATTTGATATTCTTCAGTTGTAATTTAGCAACAAGCCGATGTAGGCCTTCCTTGTTATGGATATGGATTGGAATTGAGGGTTGCTGAGAGTTTCTTCCATTCTGAGTAGAGCCGACTTTGTCCTTATTAGATATAGATCCTGTTTTATTGCTTGTACTTCTGCTGAGAAATTTTTCAGGCATAGAACTTCTCTTTAGGTCTTGATCGATCTCCTGTAGAATTTTTCCGTCAAACAGGAGAACCTCTGTTCCTTCATACATTGCAACAACATTCTCAATACCCAAATCTAGAGAAGATAGAACATCAACTGGTTCTTGATTCTGACTACTCGAAATCAACAACTTTTTCTTATGAATTCTCCTAGTGTAACGTCAATCCTTAGAGATAGGCAGGGTTTCGAGTACTTTCCAAAGAGGAGTAGATGATACTATTGCTGATCCTGGGTTACCCTAGAAAATTTATCGCTTCCTCTTAAGGGTAGTCTTGACCTTGTCACCTTGTTGTGTAGTGGCTTCAAAAATGGGTTCAAAATTCATTGGGGAAGGCTTAATTTGCGTATCAACCTATGCTTCCTTGGAAAAACTTTCTCTTCATCAAAGTTTGACCTTCTTGGTTGTCTTACCTTTCTTCTTCTTATTTGAAATTATGGTTGCTAGTTCATCTGGAATATTAGGAGTGGGTGATGCCTCTTGTGGTTTGTTAGCAGAACTCTCTTCCATGGGGGTTGTAGGATTAGTTTTTGAGATCAGGTTCATAGGGTTCTTGAACTTAAAACTTGAAACTTTAGACATAGGGAAAATGAGTCTCTGTTGACCTTTCATTTGAGTTTACTCCCCCAGGAAGTTCTCAATTAAGAAGTCCTCCCAAGACTTATGTTTCTTTCTTAGCTCTGTTATGATGATGATTTTAGTTATACTATGGTTATATACAAGCTTCTTGGGGTTTCTACCCTCATTTTAAACCCCTCTAGCCATTTTATGTAAACTTTGAAGTAAAAATTAAGGAAAATTAATTTCTCGTCCTTCTAAGAAATTCAACAACAATCTAACATGGTAGAGGAAAATATCCACATACCTTCCCTCACGGGTAATGAACCCCTACAACATTGTGATCAATGGATACCATTTATCGTCTAAAAAAAAGTGCAATACACCTTTTTACCAGCTCAAACTTTGGTATGTAGATTTAAGAAATTGTGCACTCTCTCTCATATCTTGGTGCCCTCTCTTGAAAAATTGTTCACGTGTTAGAAATAGACCCATATCTTTGCTAATAGACTCCTTTATAAACCTAAAATTTAATTTTCCTATCTCCATGGTGTCACCATTGAATCTTTATGAGAAAACCAAACTCACCCTATCATTATACCCTTGGAACCTCCTCAGAAACCCTATCCAAGATTTTTCTTCCAAAAATCCCCTGCATCCCTCATACTCCAAACTTATGGAGAACTGTATAAAGGTAGGTTCGTGTTTATCAACCCCCATTCCTAAGTGAAAACAGGTCTCCGAGAATTTTGATTTCAAGATCACTCATTGTCGACTCCTTAACACCTTGAGCAAAGAATTGCTTCACTCAATATTTTATCTTGAGGGATTGCTAAAATGTAATATTACTAAATTAGCTGCAGCTAATAGGAATATTAATTTTTCCTTGTTTATTTTCATATTTCATGATTGATGAATAAATTGTAAAGCAGGACATGTAAAACTCCTGAAAACCAACAATAAATCAATGCCTATGTGAACAGAGACATATCTGGGCTATTTAAATAAACTCCTATAGGTGTGAATGGGTCTAAATCACAAGAGTGGTTCTTCTTTGAGCAATTCAATAGCACAGTCTAGATGCATTGAACCTCTTTGAGGGACAGTGTAGTTCTAGAAGGAGATTCTAAATGTGAAAGGGGCTAAACCAATGAAGTGGTTTAGGGTTTGGAAAGACTCCTATCTTATAGAAGGAAGAGGAGGGCAGCAAGAAAATATTGTTGAAGATTATTATTTCTTAAGGTATTGTCTACCCAGACATCCCTTGTTGAGTCTTCCTGTTCAGGAATCCCACCTCCTTCCTTGAGCAGCTCTTGGAGGATACTTGTGCTATCTTTTCCACATCATGATTTTAGGCCAAGCTTCACCTTACACCTACAACACTGCTCCTATGAGGGTTGAGCTATCCTTGTGAGTTGCAATAGTGGAAGAAATTAGATTTGCTTAGATCTAGCTTATTTTAGTGGCTCTTCTCAGTGAGTGTGTCTTTTAACCTCCTGGAATAGTTCATTAGCTGATTGTGCTTCAGAATCTAGATCTACATCTTGGAATTAGGCCAAAATTATCAAAGGCTATAGCATTTTTCCTCTCTTGGACAATTTTATTTGCAGATCTACAGCTGCAGGGTGTTTTTTCTACATTTTGGAGGAGAGATCGCTAGTGTTGGGATTCTTCCTTTCACTATGGTGATCCATGGATTGGCCATCCAATCTATGTTTGTTTCAGATATGATCTTCTGTACCATTTTATTATTCAGAAATTTTTGAATCATTCTACAGATCTGCAGTATTAGATCTCAGATCTACTCCCGGTGCTTCATGTTTTGTGCAAAACCCCAAGGGGAATGTATAGATCAGCATTTCTTATACACAGATCTATATTAGATCTAATTTTTTATGTAAAGATCTGCTCTAGATCTGAAGAATTAATAAAATACTACTTCATCCCTAAAAATAACACTGTCATGGTTATGTAGTCTTTTCTTATGGTTGTAGCACCTCATTTCTGAGGATTTGTGCTGTATGATCTCATTCTTTCTCTTGTATATTGTATGGGCTGTAAATAAAATCTGATTTGATGTTATATATATGATTTCTGAACCATCATATTAGCCTCCTAATGTGCTTCAGTGAATCTGCGTTATTTCTGAAGCAGTCCTTTGCATAGAGCTGCAGCCCCTCTCTTTGGGTGGTTTTCAACTAGACTACTTTGTGGGAGATCTGTTTAACCCACCTAGTCTAACTTGTTTTTGCTCTCCTTTTGGATTTAGATATTATATGAGCTGATATAAGGAATCCATGAGCTAAAAACTCATTTCTATGCACAGCATTCTTGTAGGTGCGTTATTTCAGCAGGCTTGCTGAGCTGTCCCTGTTTTGGGATATTACAGTGGTATCAGAGCAAGATCATTGGCTCAGCCTATGGCTTCAAGAATTTTTTTTGTAGAGAAAGGAGAAAGGTCGAAATGATAAAGAAGATGATTTTACTCTCATCACTTTTCAGATCCATTAAGAACCTCTCCATGGAGGTTGAGCAAGAAGAGAAGAGAAGAAGCAGTGAAACTCCTAAGAAGTTTCAAGAACAAGAAGATCTTCTGATCAGATCTATAAGATCTATACATGAGAAAAATTCTTAATCCTCATCTCATGGATATGTTCACTCAGCCATATCACCAAATCTTCAACATTCTGTCTATGATTTCTTCATGAAGAGGAAGAAAGGAGGTGTACCCGAGAAGGAGACTCTTAGAGAGTATTTGCAGGAGTATGAAGATCAATCCAATGAGTTCAAAGATAACTTGAACTTCCAAGGGTTCTGTAAGATCAAGGAGATAAAAGGCACAAAGAAGGAGCTGCATGGTAAGGGTAGATTCTATCTATCTATCTTTGATGGATCACCTAAATGTCCAATTAGGGTTTGGGTGGAGGAGCTAGACAACTTTGTGCAACAACATCAAGTCTCAGAGATTGAATCCATCAAAGCAGCAATGCTGCATTTTGAAGGTAAATAATATGCTTGGTGGTTTTTTGAGTATTTTTCCTTGAAGAATGCAAATACACCTACTTATGCAAGGTTTGTTGCAACATTGATAGAGAGGTTTGATGAAGCTCCATGTGTAACATCTTCTGTTGACACTATCAAACCACATCAGGAACATTTTTTGCATGAGTTGGAAGGGTCTATGAATCCAAATCCATTTCTGAAAACCATGGCAGAAGGTGTAAATTTGTCTAATGCATTGCCAAGGGAAAGATCTTTATTGGATGAAGGGTCCTCTTCTCAAGAGGAAAGCATGAAGGTTTCTCCTTCAATAGATGACCAACATCTAAGGTCTCTTGTTGATGATGAGACAATTTCAATTATTGAAAAGGAGGAGAAGACAGAAGATCATAACGCAGTCACAACAACAACACCTCAAGCACCTCATGAAGATGAAGTTGGAGCACTTTCTCCAATGGAAGAAACTCTTTCACTCTTGCATGGAGTTCCACAAGGTCTCACACATAGAGCTCTTGGCATAACACATGAGTAGCATGTACCATCATTGTCAAATGATGAGATCTTAGAGATAGAAGAAGGAAAATAGGAGGAAGGGCATCACAAGATGAAGAGCATGAACCCTTATCTATTTCAAATTATGGAAGCACCAAGAAGGCAAGAGAACCTATACAGTAATGGTAGGGGAAAATATGTCTACCTACATCCACATTCTACTCTATGCCTTGACAGCTCTTTGCAAGGAGGTACTTTACCCGGAGCACCTCTTGATAGGAGAAAATCTAAATTGTTCTCTCAAATATGGGCAGCATATGCATACTTGGATAAGGAGGAAGACTTGGGAGAAGCTAGCACAGGACAAAGAATATCTCATGAATTCAGAAGAGAGATGAGAAATTTCCTAAAAGGGGCATTGCTAACTTCCACTTAAATATCTGCGTTAAGAGAGGAGAAATTAGAGATCTGTGATGGCATGAGCATGAGGACACATGGAAACTCCATATCTTTGGGGCAGCCCATGATATCTTCATTCACCAAGAATATTTCTGAAGATGGCAAAGGGATCCTAACCCTCTTGTATATATGGGCCAAAATGAGGAAGTTTTGGAAGACAAGGACTTTTCGAGGGGAAGTTGATTTCCATATGCTCCAATCTTGTCTTGAGCAATATCAGCTGCAAATGGGGCAACAAAAGGGAGATTATGATGATCCAACAAGTGATTTTGATATCAAGGATGTCAAATATGGGAACCATGAGAAGATAGGGGCTGCATTTTAGACCTCTACAACGCTGTCATTCTTGGAGAGCTTGGATCCTTATTGGGATTCCCAACTCATGATGGAGTACTCCAAGGACATTTTCACATGGGGGGTTCTTTATGGGGAAGTAGAGGATGAAAGGTTCAAGGTGGTTTATGGGGTCATGTATTTCTATAATCTTATTTTGTTGGTTAGTGACTCCATGCTCAAGGAGAGACTACTAGATGCCACCAATGAGATCCTTCTTTCCAAACCCACTGGTTTCATTAGAGAATATCATACTCTTTTTGGTGGTTTCATATGGGAAAGTTTCAAAGAAGAGGCACAATCTCATATGAAGATGTGCATGGACTACTTGGTAGAGGAGGAGGAACATAGCTCTTTGGAAGAGCCATCATTCACATCTCCTTACTCATTGAGTGTGAGAGGGAACTCATCCATGAGTTACCCCACTGATGTAAAACAAGTATATAAAGGGATTTGTATTTCTGAATGTTATCATGTATCTCCTATATTCTTATATTTTTCTAACACTCATTTGCATAACATTTCTCCAAAAGGGGGCACTATTTATGATTGGTTTCATGGATTATTCAAGGCCATGAACTATGTTGAGGCAAGTCATCCCTTGGAGGATCTTGGCAAGTTGTTATATTCCTCATGGTGTGATTATTTTACACCAACCATGATGCATTTCCTCCAAGCATTCAGAAGGGATGAGGCAGCAAACAAGTCTTGGGGAAGGCACTTGTCATATCCTATTCTATGGAAATTGAGGATAAAACTGTGCTGGTTGCACATGAGGGAACATCTTCCTTCTGATTTATCATACATGGCATCTAGCATGATTGTAATCATGATCCCACAAGCTGAAGATGTTCTTACCTTTGTTGGGGGCATGGTTGAAGGAGAGGCACCCTTTTTGGATGTGTTCTTAGGGAAAGGAGTTCCCCATTATTTTTGTATTGCATGCTTCAATAGGAGCATGAGATTTTGTATGGCCACTATGATAGATCACTTGTCTCTTTGTAGAGTGAGCCATATGTTTGTTGGGAACATGCCTCTCATATGTGATGGGGAGGAGTTTTTCTATGGATTTCACAGTTGGGAGGTGATCCACTTCATTTGGATGATAGCATGGAGATGGGAGACTTTCATGAATCATGAAAATCCCCATGATTTTCATCACTTCTATCTTGAGGAGGCCATGGATCAGCAAGAAGGTTTCCATGCCAACCTTACATTCTTTCATGATGAGAGCCATTGGGTTTACTCACCAAGGGCCAACTTGCACATGGAGGAAGGACCATTGGAGGACAGAACCAATACAGAAGATTCAAAGCAATGGTGGAGACTATTGGAGGGAGAGGCCACAAGAGAAGAAGGGGAGATTTTATAGTACCCTTGCACTTGCTTGAGGACAAGCAACATTTGGTAGGGGGAGATTTTAATATTCCTAAATTAGCTATAGCTAATAGGAATATTAATTTTTCCTTGTTTATTTTCATATTTCATGATTGATGAATAAATTGTAAAGGATGACATGTAAAACTCCTGAAAACCAACAATAAATCAATGCATATGTGAAAAGAGACATATCTGGGCTATTTAAATAAACTCCTGCATGTGTGAATGGGTCTAAATCACAAGAGTGGGTCATCTTTGACCAAGTCAACAACGCAGTCTAGATGCATTGAACCTCTTTAAGGGACAATGCAGTTCTAGAAGGAGATTATAAATGTGAAAGGGGCTAAACCAATGAAGTGGTTTAGGGTTTGGCAAGACTCCTATCTTATAAAAGGAAGAGGAGGGCATCAAGAAAAGGTTGTTGAAGATTATTATTTCTGAAGGTATTGTCTACTCAGACATTCCTTGTTGGGTCTTCCTGTTAGGGAATCCAACCTCCTTCCTTGAGGAGCTCTTGGTGGATACTTGTGCTATATTTTCCACATCAGGCTTTTCTGCCAAGCTTCACCTTACACCTATAGCACTGCTCTTGTGAGGGTTGTGCTGTCCTTGTGAGTTGGAGCAGTGGAAGAAACTAGATCTGCTTAGATCTAGCTTATACTAGTGGCTCTTCTTAGTGAGTGTGTCTTTTAACCTCCTGGAGCATTGTTCCTCTCCTTGGACAACATTATTTACAGATCTACAGCTACAGGGTGTTTTGTCTACATTTTGGAGGAGAGATCTTCGGTGTTGGGATTCTTCCTTTCACTGTGGTGATCCATGGATTGGCCATCCAATCCATGTTTTTTTCAGATCTGATCTGCTATACCATTTTATTATTCATAAATTTCTAAATCATTCTACAGATCTATAGTCTTAGATCTCAGATCTACTCCTGGTGCTTCACGTTTTGTGCAAAACCCCAAGGGGAATGTATAGATAAGGATTTCTTGTAAACAGATCTATATTAGATCTAAAATTTTGTTTAAAGATCTGATCTTGATCTGAAGAATTAATAAACTACTGCTTCAGCCCTAAAAATAACATTTTCATGGTTATGCAGTCTTTTCTTATGGTTGTAGCACCTCATTTTTGAGGATTTTTGTTGTATGATCTCATTCTTTCTCTTGTATATTGTATGGGATGTAAATAACATCTTATTTGATGTTATATATATGATTTATGAACCATCATATTAGCCTCCTAATGTGATTCAGTGGATCTGCGTTATTTATGAAGTAGTCCTTTGCATAGAGTTGTAGCCCCTCTCTTTGGGTGGTTTTCAGCTAGACTATTTTGTGGGAGATCTGTTTAACCCACATAATATGATTTGTTTTTTCTCTCCTTTTGGATTTAGATCTTAGATGAGCTGATATAAGGGATATAGGAGCTTCAAACTCATTTCTATGCACTTTATTCTCAGAAGTGCGTTATTTCAGCAGGCTTGTTGAGCTGTCCCTATTTTGGGATATTACATAAAAGACCCTTGTTAAAGGATTAATAATCTTCATGTGTGCGACAATATCGAATTGGTACTCAAGGGAGGTTGTACGAAAAGGGAGTGGATGAAAATGGAGGTGCCAAAAGGGATGGAGATCAGTGGTCATGATGGCCTATGGCTTGTCATGATTCGAATGATAGGATAAAGGTTATGGAAAGGGGATTAAGAATCAACATTCGTTTCTATGATTCGAGGGAAAGTGGGTGTGAAGGGAATTTAATTAACATAGGAGAGAATGGTAAAATTATAATGATAAGGTGATAATGGTAGGGTGATCATGTATGGCGGAGATAAAAATTTAGATAGCCTATAATCACATGCTTCTATTTTAGCTCAAGTAGATCAATAATCACATACCTTGGTTCTAACTTCTAAAAATATTGGATCCTGAAAACAAGGATAGTAACGTTGAATTTTGATGTTAGTCAAAGCATAATAATACCTTTAAGAAAAAAATTAAATATTCCATCCTACAATCCACTTTGGTTAATGAATATTTATATAGCCTTTTTCCTACATATTTCCTCATTCAAGAGCTACATGACTCATGGCAGCGCCCATTTAGGTACAGGAAGTTGAACACAAAATGTTTTTGTACAGAATCAATCTGAACTGAACTGGAAACAAAACTCCTTGTCTGGAATATGTTCACATAGTTGACTGTAAATTTTGTCTTTGACTACTTATATGGATCCTAAAATTGTTGGCAATATGATGCAATGTGTTTTCCTTGATGGCAACCTACTTGATGAAGTTGTCCTTGATGGAAACCTACTTGATGAAGTTGTCCTTGATGGAAAATAACTTGATGAGTTGACTATTTGTTAATGATGTAAATCTAATGTATCTACAGAGCAGTTCATAAGTAGCAGAAAAAGGAATTCTAGTAAGTTCCAGAATAATGATGAATAAGGCATGTCACAAAGCATACGCGGGTTTGTAAAGGCAAAGTAGCGTATGTACGTAGAGAAGTACGTACCAAGTAGCGTATGCCTATTTGTGCTCTAAATTTATAAAACCAGGCGACTTTACCATGGTATTGGCCCATAGTATTGAGCGCTAGATTATCTATTTGATCCCGTCCAGGAATACCATCAGTGGTTAAGTGGTTTTGACTCATGGTATTGATAAAGGCTAAATCTATATAAGGAGAAGAATATCATAGTGCAAGGGTGTGCATAGGTCTGGGTTTTAATGTATACTTCACTCTGAAGTATATCTGCATGGAATGGGTAATAGTTTATTGATTGATCTGAATTAATAATGCACCTATGAAGAAAATGATGAAGAGGGATCTCTAGATCTGAAATAACTATGTATTTTCTAGATCTGTTTATGGAATGTTTAGATCTGAGATGTGGCGAATATTTTATAAAGTGAAGGGTAAGATCTAAGCTATTTATCTATTTTGAAGAGTTGCGCAGCCCTACAATGTTTGAAGATCTATACGCAGGTTCGCGGCAGAGAAAGCGCGTATTTATGCGGGTTGGTTTCAGCAAAAGCGCGTATGGAATATGAGGTCACTCCTGAAATATGTGCAGATATATACGCAGGTTTGTCTCTGTGAAAGCGAATATACACGCAGGTTCAGTGAAGTAAAAGCGCGTATGGGATCTAGGGTTTTTCTGAAGTATGTGGAATGGAATTTCTGATCTGTTTTGCTGTTTTACTGCTATCTGTCAATGATGTATTCATACAGATTTGGGTTGTTTGAATGTTGATTATGCTGATTAAAGATCAAGTTGTTGGTTGATTGGTTGATGATTCAATGAATGAATTGATGGGGTTATAAGTTTTAGTTTGATATATAATGAGCTTAAATGTGTGGAGTGGATCCAGTCTGAAAATCTGATGAAAAGAGGCCTACAAGGTATGTTGTGTGGAAGCTGTAGGATCCAATATGAAAATTGATGAAACGTGGTCTACAGTGGTGCTGAGGGTCGAAGCCTTCAGTGAGGGGGTTGTAGCTCCCTTCCAGTGGTAGCTGGTAAATGAGAGCAGGGGGTAGTAGCTCCCTTCCAGGAGAGGCTGGTAAACGAGAGCAGGGGGTAGTAGCTCCCTTCTAGGAGAGCCTGGTAAACGAGATCAGGGGGTTGGAGCTCCCTTCTAGTAGTGGCTGGAGAACGAGAGAAGGTTGCAGCCTTCTGCAGATGGGTGCCTATGTGCTGTTATGAGTCTGCGCTAGTACAAAGTTGTAAGAAGTTTTCTTCATAATAAATATTGAAGACAGAGACGACAGCAGCGGTGGTTTTCTCCCGAATTGGGTTTCCACCTTAAATAATGGTGTTCATGTGTGTTGCATACGTGTGATGGTTTATTCTGTTATTACTGCACATGTTTACTGCTTACTAAACATCTGATGAATGAGTGATGCAATGATCTAAGTAAAGAATTAAATGCATAATAAGATCTATGGACATATGCAAGTTTTCTTAAGGATATCCACATTTATACGCGAGTTGGGTTCAGTAAAGTAGCGTATGGTTTTAAGGGAAAGAGAAAGTAAAAAGTTTTCAGTCAGATCTAAATACTGATTCACCCCCCCTCTCAGTATTTTTCCCAACAATTGGTATCAGAGCAGGTCCTTCTGCAGAAGCTTGATCGCTTGAAGGAGATCCATCGCTATGCGAAGTCATGAAGGAGTATCTTCTATAAGGCCACCTCTATTTAATGGAAGTAATCTGTTATTCTAGAAGATACGAACAAAAGCTTATTTTCAAAGTCTTGGTGCAGAAGTATGGGAAATTGTGGAAAAAGGTTATCAGTATCTGGCAATTATTCCTACTGATGCAGCAGAAAGGAAGAAATATGTAATCAATGCCAAAGCAGTCAATGTTTTATTAGAAAGCATGTCTGAATCAGAATTTGTTAAAGTGATGCAGCTAAATTCAGCAAAAGAAATATGGGACAAAATCATTCAAAGCTATGAAGGAGATACAAAGGTAAAAAGTGCAAAACTCCAAACTCTCAGAATTGAATATGAAAATTTAAGGATGCATAGTGATGAGAGTGTTGCCAGTTTCGTTTTACGTCTAGATGATATTGTAAATCATATGAGAAATTTGGGTGAAACCATAACTAATACTACTCTGGTGGAAAAAGTCTTAAGATATCTGACTTCAAAATTTGAGTCAAAAGTATCAGCTATTGAAGAAAAGCAAGATCTGTAAACTATTACTATTGTTCAACTACATGGTATCCTAACTTCTTTTGAAATGAGAAAAGGAGGTCCCCCTCAAATTAGAGAAGCTGCCTTTAAAGCATGTGCAAAAGGAAAATAAAAGGAAGTTGTCAAAAAATCAAGTTATATATCAGAAGAAGAAGAAGCAAATTTTGTGAGAAGACTCCAACTAGGTACTGGAAGATTCAGAGTTAAGCTTCCCTTCAAGTGTTTTGCTTGTGGAAGAGTTGGTCATTATGCTGCTAAATGTCCTTATGAAGAAAATAATGATAAAGGGAAACAATTTGAAAAGGGAAAGAGCTATTATACAAATGAAGATAATGATGAAGTGTCAAATGAGGATGAAGAAGATTCTGACCAAGATCTGCAAGTGCTCATGGCATCTACTATGGATGATGATAATTTCACAAAAGAAAGGGATCTGATTGTTAAAGAATTGCATAAAACAAGAAAGAAGGGTTACTTTCATGGATGTTGTTTCTATTGTAACTCATTTGGGCATAAGGTCACTGATTGCAGGTTAAGTATGATGAACAGATCTGAGAAATTGGAGAATTTCTAGCACACTATAAGAAATTTCAAGAAAAGATGGAAAAAGAAGAGGCACCGGTCAAAAACGTAGGGAATATTGACCCTACTGCAGTCATCCACTTCTAAATCTTACTTCTCATAATGACTGTAGGAGTGATGTGAGATACATTATAGAAATCAGTAATGTATCATCACAGGGGGAGCAATATATGGTGATTCACATGGTTGGTTTGGTAATTCTAGTTATGTTTATTTCTAACAGTGCATCTGATGTGAAGAAGACAGGTACAAGTGGTATAAGTTCAGGGGGAGATGGAGTTGTGAAATTTTTCTGTATCTCACTTTCTATACGTGGGTTTCATGAACTAAAGCCATGTATACACGCAAGTTCCAATGGAGACAGAAGCATATGTTTTTCTGTTAAGGAAAACAGTGAGATCGCTTAGGAGCAAAGTTTCAGGGGGAGCATTAGCCTTGCTGAGAGTAATGCATTGTTGGAATTATGATGGCTCTGAAATATGATCTCTCTTGAGGTCTTTTTGGTATTGGTTATAAAAAGTCATATTTGTAATTTGATAAAAAGGTTATGTTGAGACCTATGATGTAAATTGTTACATTCAGTCATGTACGGACTTCTTCAGATTTGTAAACCCACTTGGTTGGGTAGTTGAGTCAAAATGTGTAAACCCACTTGGTTGGGTACTTGAGTCACATATGTAAATCCACTTGGTTGGATCATTGATGTAAGTATGAGTATTTGGTGATAGGAAAGGTCATAGAGTCATATACTTCATTGAAAAATATGTTTGAAGATTCAGCGTGAACTCAGGGGGAGCATGGTAACTTCAGTGCACATCAGATCTGCACAGCTCTTCTTTCTACAAGAGAAGAAAAACCTTGTTTTGGTTTTGATCCACCCTTTTCCCTTGATTTCAAAGGAGGAGAGTATCATGGTGTTTGAATAATGGTTATCATCAATGTATCTATCTTTTGTGGTGATCAAACACCATCATGGTTGCCATCAAGTCCAAAGGGGGAGATTGTTGGAAATATGATGCAATGTGTTGTCCTTGATGGCAACCTACTTGATGAAGTTGTCCTTGATGGAAACCTACTTGATGAATTTTTCCTTGATGGAAACTAACTTTATGAGTTGACTATTTGTTAATGATGTAAATCTGATGTATCTATAGAGCAGTTCAGAAGTAGCAGAGAAAGGAATTCCAGTAAGTGCCAGAATAATGATGAATAAGGCATGTCACAAAGCATACGCGAGTTTGTAAAGGCAAAGTAGCATATGTATGCGGAAAAGTACGTACCAAGTAGCGTATGCCTATTTGCGCTCTAAATTTATAAAACCAGGGGACTTTACTATGGTATTGGCCCATAGTATTGAGTGCTGGATTATCTATTTGATCCCGTCCAGGAATACCATCAGTGGTTAAGTGCTTTTGACTCATGGTATTGATAAAGGCTAAATCTATGTAAGGAGAAGAAGATCATAGTGCAAGGGTGTGCATAGGTCTGGGTTTTAATGTATACTTCACTCTGAAGTATATATGCATGGAATGGGTAACAGTTTCTTGATTGATATGAATTAATAATGCACCTATGAAGAAAATGATGAAGACGGATCTCTAGATCTGAAATGACTATGTATTTTCTAGATCTATTTATGGAATTTTTAGATCTGAGATGTGGTGAATATTTTCTGAAGTGAAGGGTAAGATCTGAGCTATTTATCTGTTCTGAAGAGTTGCACAGCCCTACAATGTTTGAGGATCTATACGCAGGTTCGTGGCAGAGAAAGCACGTATATACGCGGGTTGGTTTCAGCAAAAGCGCGTATGGAATATGAGGTCAGTCCTGAAATATGTGCAGATATATACGCAGGTTTGTCTCTGTGAAATCGCGTATATACATAGGTTCAGTGAAGTAAAAGAGCATATGGGATATAGGGTTTTGCTGAAGTATGTGGAATGAAATGTCTGATTTGTTTTGTTGTTTTACTGCTATCTGTAAATGATGTATTCATACAGATCTGGGTTGTTTGAATGTTGATTATGTTGCTGAGTATGTTGATTAAAGATCAAGTTTTTGGTTGATTGGTTGATGATTCAATGAATGAATTGATGGGGTTATAAGTTTCAGTTTTATATATGATGAGCATAAATGTGTGGAGTGGGTCCAGTCTGAAAACCTGATGAAAAGAGGCCTACAAGGTATGTTGTGTGGAAGCTATAGGATCCAGTATGAAAATTGATGAAACGTGGTCTGCAGTGGTGCTGAGGGTCGAAGCCTTCAGTGAGGGGGTTGTAACTCCCTTCCAGTGGTAGCTGGTAAACGAGAGTAGGGGGTAGTATCTCCCTTCCAGGAGAGGCTGGTAAACGAGAGCAGGGGGTAGTAGCTCCCTTACAGGAGAGGCTGGTAAACAAGATCAGGGGGTTGGAGCTCCCTTCCAGTAGTGGCTGGAGAATGAGAGAAGGTTGCAGCCTTCTGCAGATGGGTGCCTACGTGCTGGTATGAGTCTGTGCCAGTACAAAGTTGTAAGAAGTTTTCTTTATAATAAATATTGAAGACAGAGACGATAGCAGCAGTGGTTTTCTCCTGAATTGGGTTTCCACCTTAAATACTACTATTCATGTGTGTTGCTTATGTGTGATGGTTTATTCTGTTATTAATGCACATGTTTACTGCTTACTAAACATCTGATGAATGAATGATGCAATGATCTAAGTAAAGAATTAAATGCATAATAATATCTCTGTACATACATAAGTTTTCTTAAGGATATCTGCATGTATACGCGAGTTGGGTTCAGTAAAGTAGAGTATGGTTTTAAGAGAAAGAAAAAGTAAAAAAATTTAAATCAGATCTAAATACTGATTTAGCCCCCCTCTCAGTATTTTTCCCAACAAAAATACCATCCCATGGATTTTGGCTAGGCCTGTAATGATTTCTGTCTAGAGAATTTCTTATTTAGAGAGTCTAAAATGTCCCAAAAAAAATCCTAGATGATTATTTTCTGTACTTATTTGCTGAGTCCAGAAAACAATAATTTTTCACTCAGCAGATCCCTAACTATTTCCACCTCAATGGTTTATCGAGCTTGAAGTAGCCATGTTGATGAGACATTCATTTATATGGAGTCTAAATAACATGAAGTATACTCGAGGGGGTTTTATTTTCCATAAGTATTCCTCTAAGCCCAGAAAAGAATAATTTTATACTGAGGGGATCCCTAAACTACCATTGTTCCATTTATGTTTTACAAGCATGGATCAGTTTCTACTCGTAGCTTTCAATTTTTGGGAGTCTAAAATGTTTCAAAGAAGATTCCAAATGGTCCTTTTCCATAAATAATCTGTCAAGTCTAGTTAAAGGAATAAACTTACTCGAGACAAATTTCCCTTTTATTCTACATGAGTTGAGAGAATAATACTTATAGATATGAAAATATATCAACTCACTGTTTAATATACTATATAAATACATATACATTAATATAGTTAAAATAAAATGAGTTGGAAGAACCAGTAGGAGCTAGATTCTTCCCTTAGATCAACTCCATTTATGGATCTTTCATTACTTCTTGCAGAAATTCTTGGTGAGAGAGTGGTCGATGATATAGCTTTAATCGCTGGGAATTCACCAAAAAGTAGGCGTGATCAACATCAATAGTTTTTATTCGGACATAACCATTATAAAATACTTCTTCCACTTCATAAGGTTCCAACCATCGGGTCAAAATTTTCCCTTTTGAAATGTTTGAATATGCTAACGTATAGTAGTGCCTAATCTGCTGCCTAAAAGACCCTTTTCTTGATAAATTTATCATGCCACTGGGCTCACCATTCTTGTACTAACATGGTTCAATGAAATGCATCCTGCCTGATCTTATCCAACTCATTTAATTGTATTAATATTTTCTCTTGGCCATCATTAAAGTTCATTCCCAATTGAATGGTTGTTTGGAATGTTTTTACTTGGAATTCAATTGAAACTAATACTTTTTTTCCCTATACCAATTCATAGGGAGTGTGTCTGGTCACACTCCTCTAGGATATACGATATGCCCACAATGCTTCAGGTAACTTGTATTCCCAATCACCATGGTGAAGCTGAATGGTTTTATTGAGAATGGATTCTAATACTTTGTTTGTAGATTCCACCTGCCCATTTTCTTGGGGTTGGTATAGGGTAGATTTCCAATGCTTGATCGGATATTTCTTAGTAATAACCTTCACCAATTTGGATGTGAATTTTGTACCCTAGTCAGTAAAAATTTCCATAGGCACTCCAAATCGGGTGAATATGTCTTCAAAAAATAAATCCACCACTACTTTCTCAGAAGTCGAATACAAACCCTTGGGCTCCACCCATTTTGTCACACAATCAGTGTAGGCCAAAATCTATCTCTTCTTTTTGGACATGGGATAAATGGGTCCCACAAAATATAATGCCCATTTTTCGAAAGGTTCTATTTATATCCGCGTTTGGAGAGGCATCTCATCTGTAGGGATTGGCCTCCCCATTCGCTAACAGGCATCACAATTTGAAACAAAATTTTTAGCGTCTTTGAAACTTATGGGCCAATAATATCCTGCATGTAGGAATTTGTTATTTGTTCTTCTATCTGTGAAATTGCCTCCACAAGGCTTGATGTGCCAAGCCTTCAGTACATTGAACATATCATCCTCCCTCACACACCTTCTCATAATCAAATCAGGTCCTGTGTGTAATAAATCCCCATCTATCCAAGAATAATTTTCACTTCACTCAATAATATTATGTTTCTCCCTGGTAGATAAATTTTGTGGAATTTTTCCTGTTATGAGGTAATTAGCCTTATCGGCAAACCAGGGAGTAAGAGTCAATATTGTAAACAATTCCTCATCTAGAAAGTCATCTCGAACTGGTACCCAAACTGTTTCTTGAGCAATGCTCATTCAGGATAAGAAGTCAGTAGCCAAGCTGTCTTTTCCAGGCCTTTCAATCATAGTGATGTTAAATTCTTTCTTTAAAAGAAGCCATGTAGTAATTCTTCCCTTAGTAATAGGTTTATTCATTAGAAATATAATGGTAGAGTGATCGGTATGGAAAAAAGTCTCATAACCGGTAATATAATTTATAAACTTGCTAATAGCATGAACAACTACTAATAATTCCATTTCAGTAACTGTATAGTTTAATTCAGCCGGTTAGAGGTTCTTGCTAAAAAAATATATGGCATAAGGAGATTTATCCTCCCTTTGACCCAACACAGCTCCAGGGATGGTGTCGGATGCATCTATACAAATGTAAAATGGGAGAGACGAATTAGGCCCTCTCAATACTAGAGAAGTTGTCAATTTATCCTTTAGTTTCATAAAAGTATTTTGACAGTTAGTGTTCCATAAAAAATCAGCATCTTGAGAAATCAATTTAAACATTGGTGCTGTAATTTAGTAAAATTTTCAATGAATCGTCTCTAGTATCCTGCATGTCCTAATAAACTTATTACCTCTTTATGTGTTGCAGGAATCTGAATACATGATATGAACTCTATTTTCACAGGGTCCACTTTTATCCCTTCTGCCGATAAGTTATGCCCCAAGACAATCCCTTTAATTTTCATCATTTTACATTTAATACTACTAAGGGCTAGTTGAGCTTCTTGACAATGGATTGGCATTTTTTCCAAATTTTCGAAGGCTTGATCGAAATAATCCCCATATACTGTGAAGTCATCCATATCGAATTCTACACAGTCATGGATCAAATTGGAAAATATAGACAACACACCTCGTTGTAAAGTGGCTGGATAATTACATGAACTAAAAGGAAGAACACAATAGGCATAGGTACCCCATGAGTAGGTAAAGGTAGTATTCTCTTGATCCTCCAGTACTATTTGTATTTGGTTATAGCCACTATACACATCTAGAAAAGAAAAATAGTTTTTCCCAGACAATGTATCAAGTGCTTGATCAATAAATGGTAAAGGAAAGTAATCTCAGAGGGTTTCCTTATTCAGCTCTCTATAGTCTACGTAGATTCACTATTTCCCATTTTTCTTCAGAACTACCACCAACAGTGATACACATTTACTATCAAAAATATGATATATCAAATATGCACTTAAGAGTTTATGTAGTTCATCTTTAACTATATCTTTCAAAGTTGGGTTCATACACCTTTGAGGTTGTTTTCCTTTGAGATAACCTAAGGTCAATAAGTTACGCCAAAGCATCTAAAATATTTGTTGTTTTTTAATAGTTGGATGACCAGTGAATAGTTTTCTGAAACAGGTGATTTTAACTTAGAAATATCCTTGATAAAATAAAATGTTTTTCTTTAATTAGTTATGGTTAATTTGATTTTAAGTGGGATGGATAATAAGAATGTAAAGTATAAATTATTTAATATTCAGATAGTGTATTTCACCATTTATAAGCAAAAATTATGAAAACTATGTTTTCATAATCAAAAAAATATAATCAAGTCATAACAATAACCTTTGTGTAATTAAATTTGAAGAGGAATTTACAGTAGCAGATGGCTTTGTAAATTAATCTCTTAATCAAAATACAACTTCACAACAGATCGAAAACAAAACTTAGATTCAATTAAATTTACAATTGGATAATTGTTAATGAATTTAATTTTATGAAGAACACATAATTAAAAACACAGTAGAAATAACTCTCAGGAATACAAGCCATGTGAAGAAAATCCAGAATCCGTTATTATATCAAAACTTCTCCAGCTATTACAAATCTGTGTGATAACTAGCTGAAGGGTGCAACCTCGAATAATTGCATGAATGAATTATTTAAACAAAAATAAAATTTACAATAAATGCCTAAGTGACAAGACAAGCTATAATTTGTCAAAATTAACAGAAATGAAATGAATTTGATCCAAAGGAATGAATCCGCATGTTTGGCCCTGTTTTAATGGAAATTTGTTGCTGAGTGGCCACTATTCTGGTGCTGCATTGGCAAAATTGATTTGTCTTCTAATATTGATATTCGCATATCTTTTCCCACTGCTCTTGATCTGGAATTGAAACTTTAATTAAACTGTGATAGATTTAATCTGCCTCAGTATACTTAGTAGAAGTGGGTCTTACAGTAAAAATATGTTTTTATCTGATTTTGAATGAAACTAATATTTTTGATAGCTTCATAAAACACCGTACATGTGATTGAAACCTTAATAGAGGACGTGGATGCCACCCTTAATGTTTATTTAAGCTTCTTCATGTAATCTTCCCTGGGCATTAATTTATCATTTATTACAAATAATGAGGCCATACCTTTCTAGTTCACTGCATCAATTCTTGAAAAAAATATGTTGTCAGCAACATCCAAAGTGTGACACTTCTCTGCCAACTACACTACTATGTTCCTTTTGATTAGAACTTTCTTCACCTCAAGAATGGTCTCAGTCCTGTCATCTACCCTTAATTCATCTAGTTCTTGGTTGTATTTACAATTTAGAAAATTTATAATGATGTTGGTTGTATTAGGAATTTCTCCCAGTTGAGTATTTATATCAGGAATGGTCTGATTTTCCTTTTCCACTAATTCCTTTTCCTCAAATATGATCATGACACATGGCCAGATTTCACTCATTTCCTTAATGATGTTTTTCCAGATAATTTCCTTAACATTACCAAGAGTGTAGACAATAGAAGCTTAAATTGATGATTTCTTCCATATTTCTACTTGATTCTAAGCTCTCTTAAGCTTTGATGCATGAAAACTATCAGAATTCTTTTGTTGATTCTCTAGAAGTTTCACTTGATCCTGTAACTTCTTAATTTCTTCAGTCTGTAAGGTCATATTTTGGAGTGTAGTAGCCAACTGGTCAGTAACATATCCTTTACTAGTGGTAGCAGATACAGCAGTAGGAATAGATGTAATAGGAAGTGCTTCTAAAGGAGCAGTTTGTTTAGCTGGCTTATTCCTTTCTTTAATCCATTTCTCCATCTCTGTTTCCATTTGCTTATAAAGTGTATTCTATTCTAGGATGAGATTCGACATGTCTGGATTTTGTGTCTCTGTCTGTTCAATCTCCTAAGGTAAATGATCTTCTGTTGCTGGTATTTTTAACTTCTTCCTTAATGTTACAATATCTGCATTATTTTTCTTAATGAGATCCTCTATAACATTAACATTTGTAGGATCATAACCTAGTTCAATCACCAAATATTCCAAGGATTTAATCTTGGTATATTTGGCAAAGGCTGAAACTTTTTCCATGTTGAGTTTTGAATGGACATTTGCTAATGTGATCTGCAATTTGGACAAGGTCATAGCAGTGTTAGTTATAGTGGAGAAAATCATTTCCCGAGTCTATTTATGCATCTCCATTTGATCAATGGTATGTATGTCCTTAAAATAAAACTCAAGAGATGTCTTCTTATAATTTTATTCTCCTTTGGGCTGAGGAACTTGTGCCTAAAGAAATTCCATTAGCATTTTTCCTTTCTCTGAGTCGAAGGCTAATAATAGTCTGCTTTGGGCATCTGAGGTTGTTTCCAAAATTTATTGTATGTTCTTATCTTCAAGGCTTCATTTTTTAATTTTATTTCCTTGAAGATATCCATGGTGCTTTTCTCTAGATCGCTTGAAGTAGATTTTAATGTGTGCATAATCATCTCATGCTCTGTTGCAGTCATGGAAGTGGTAGGAGACTATGTAGACTTCTCACCTATTAGTGAAGATAAAAGAGGCTCATTAGTATTGATAGGAGTCTACTGCTCTGAATCTTTGCTAAGGCTAAAAATGGAACTAAGCTTAGCCTTCTTTCTGTAGGTGATTTTAAATCCCTTGTTGAAGATATCTGTCTCTGAAGGGGATCCTTCTTCTCTGTTCCTTTTGGTTGTATTACTTGCTTTGTAGGAGTCTACACTGTTGATGAAGAGACTTTTTATTCTTCTGCCTCATGTAATGTATTCTCTATCCACTCTGGATAATTCTTATACTTCTCTATTTCTGGCCTTGGTGTGTGAATATAAGGAGTAGATTTGGTTTTTACCCTTAATTTGGAAACTATCCCTAATGGATAATATGACCAAGTGAAGCTAATATCAAACTGCATTTTCTTCAATAATTGGTCTTCCTCTGCTCCTGCTTTCCTGTTGTTGCATATGAATGGGCCAACCTGCGTTTTTAGCTTAAACTGAGAGCTTTTATTGGAAACAAAAAAATGGACCTGATCCATGTTGATAATCTCCCTGATGAATTCTAAGGCAAAAATCCTCATTAGGAGGAATTTTGGCAACTTATATGGTTTTAGCTCACATCCAAAAAATCTTATCTCTGTGTAATTTTCATATAAGTACCAATATCCTATTTGTACCTATTCTGATAGCTGCAAAATATTTTGTATTTATTCACTAATTCCTGGTTCTTCTCTAATTCTCATAAGGTCTATGTCTGGGTGAACAAACATCTCAATGAATTTTTTATTTGTGAACTCATTGTGATCTTTCATAACCAGTGTGGTCTAGAAAATTACCGACTGCTGGTCTCCTCTCTCATTTAGTTTTTGTAATGATAGTTTCATGTTGTCCCCCTGAAAGTATAGGAACATGTAGATTAAGACAAAAATATACTTAAATACCTCATCTCTGTTAAAATTGATCAACTAATGATGAATAGACTCTGCAAGAAAATGACCAAAATTGAACACAATTGAAGGTTTGGCATCATTAGAAAAGATTGATAAAAATCCTATAATTGCCTCATCTACATATTGATTAGAGTAGTATCCAAGAAGGTAAGATATAATAGTGGTTATCTACTTGGTTCTCTCAGGGAATAGGGATGAAGGATAAGGAGGATTTTTCTTTGGAAATGAAGCATCTTGTGCTACGAATAATTCTAGAGTTTGGGTCCTCTTAGCAAGGTCTAATTTCTGGTATATTTCAACCAGAGATTCATGAGAAAATGTGGCACCATTGTTGACTATGGGGGCTAGCATCATTTCATCAATAGCCTTAGGGGTTATGGTAAGAAAAACCTATCCATTGGAATTGGTTATGGCCCTTTAGCTTGGAAAATATGAGGCATAACATTTTTCTAATGAAATCAGTAGTGATGTGGGTAGGAGGAAAATAAAAAGAGTTAGGTTTGATTCCCAGAGCTGGATTTCATTAGATTTTTCAATACATTTACCTTTGAGCCAGCAATACATCTTGATAATGTCAAGCTCACAAAGTGTTTCATGAATTTTGTAGTCTTTATCAGACATAAGGAAAGGGTGAAGATCTACAGGAGGAAAAATCATTGGATTGATGTTTTCCTGTGATCCTTTGTCCTTGGGAGGCATGATGGCTAAGGCTGTAAGTGTAATTTGACTTATAATATAGGAAATGGATAGAAAAATAATTCTAGAGAGGGAACATAAATGGAATGAGAAGGTGTTTGAAGCTTTGACAATGTCGGGTTTCTAGCGAGAAACCTACAAAATAAACAACATTGTAACCTATAATGAATAAAAGAAGATTTATATAGCAATGCAAGTTATACGTTGGTGGCGCAGGTTAACGGTTAAGACAATTAAATGCTTAACAGAATGATAATGGAGTATCATAATTTCTTTGAAGCTTAACGGGAAAATGAGATTAATGAGCAGATGAGATGGTAGATGAGGTGGTGGAAGCGGAATGGTGAATGGTGAACGTTCAGGTAAGTGGTATCTAAAATCAACTTTTCAGAGGGGGCATTGAGCAGTTTCTGGTTTCGCTCACGGGGGTTATGAAAATTTAAGGTGATGCCACATATTAGCAGGTGGTTTTGACTTACTACTGAGTTCGGAACCACCCCCCCTCGGTGATAAATTTCAGTTTTTGAAGGGGGGCCGAAAGGCTATGAGAGCCGTCAGATGCCAAAAGATGTGGGAGTACCGTCGAATGCCGGAGATAAAGAAGGATGGATGGAAAAATGTTGGTCGCTTTAATTGTTTTAACAATTCAAGCTCCACATAAATTGTCAACTCGAGAAGGTTTGTTTATTCCAAAGACAATCACGCACTGGATATGCTCAATTCTAAAAGCAAAAATAATGTTGTAGTAAAAAGTCACACAATTATTAATCATACAAATCTAATTATTCACACCATGTTTAATCAAAGTTGAAGTTTACTTATGTTATAGTAGAAGCAATTCCTCTATTGCAGTTTTTAAGAATCCAAATAAAAGGAAATCATTCTACAGGAAAGGAAACCAATCAACCATAACAGGGAACAGGACCCTATTCCTTTAAATAAGAACTTCAGCACCTGCTTCCTGAAACTAATCACTATGTAGAAAAGATAAACTCAAGAGAACAGGACCCTATTCCCCTGAACAGGAACCTTCAGCACCTGTCTCCTGTTTCTAATCACACTGCAGGAAAAAGAAAGGCAATCAATGGGAACAGGAACCTATTCCTTTGTACAGGAATCTTCAGCACCTGCTCCCCAGCATCAATCATACATTCAAACAAATAACAGAAATATATCTCTTAACTTCTTTAAGGATGAATGTACCAAACTCATGCAGTGTTAAAGGAAACATAATGCTTATTGAATCACAGAACTATGCAACTGGTGTTTCAGCAAACAGAATTAAAGTAAAGTGTGAATATCATAAAGAAATCTAACAAACTATAGGAACAGTTGGGTGAATCTTGTGAGGAAGGTAGACCCTTTCCTTCTCACAAGATTCCCCAGGGAAGGAATTAAATTGAAGCGCTCAAAAGGAACCTTTATTCATCTGTCAAAAGAAATGATACATTACAAATGGAGTCTAGCTCCTGTCCTCTCAAACACAATGTTCTCTTGTAGTTTTCGAACTCCCTTCTAATGATGATGTCTCCTCTTTTTAAAGAGGAGACATCTCTTACAATTACATTAGAGCAAATCTATGTTTATCCCAAATCTGTTCTTCTTTCTTAAAATAGGGCTATTCTATTCTTGCATAAAAAGATATTGTTACAACAGATACAAAAAGAGTACGATCTTCAGAATAATCCATGTAACCACTTCCTTGCTCGTCTTCATGTTGTTGCCATTGTTCCAAAAAATACTCTTCCAGAATCGCAAATTACGGGTAGTGACGGAATTTCCGTGCCTGCTGACTGTTTCAACAACGGAGTCGACTGTTTCAGCAACGGAGTCGACTGTTTTAGCAACGAAGTTGACTGTTTCAGCAACGGCCGATTGTTCCAGCACAGCACATAAATTATCTGCGATCTTTTAGACTTATGTTAGCAACAATCTACCTTCGATTAATGATGAAATATAAGAGTAATATGGAATTATATGTAAGCAAATTAAATATATAGTAAAGAAGATGATTTTATATACCTTTGGATAAAGTGATTGAAAATGATGATGGAATCCATTTTAAACATGGTTATAAAGGTAAGGTGGTGTCAAAATATATAGTAAAAAATGGTACATAGTGAGGTCCTAACATCCCCCCCAGCTGAAAGGGTTGCATGTCCTTAGGCAACTCCTAGTCTAAGTCAGAGTCTGAGTACTGACTCTGTGCATGCAAGTTGCTCAAGCAGTAGCTAGAGAAGGTGGCTTCTATCAAAGCTCAGAATCCTCGATTGTTCTGCAATTGCTGCCATGCTACAGCCTCATCCCTATTAGCCAATTGGTAGTGACACTGGTATTTTTCTGCAGGCATCCATAGAATTGGAAAATGAAAATGGTAACCAATCCAGTTTTCTCCACAATTCCGAATGCATTTGATGTAGTTAGGTACCCTGGAGAGTGCAGCTTGAAGATTATCAGGGCTGAAAGGGTGATACTCTTGTCTTTCCTTGCATGACTGTTGCCAAAACATAGTGTTGGCATTCAATGCAGCAGTCTCCTTTACTCTGATTAGTTGTAGACACTTTAAAAGTGTTGAAGCCTGCAGTTGTTGTATGTACCTGTGCATTCCTGGCTTCTGCAAGAATCGGTGATATTGTGCTACAAACATGGCTGGATTTGAAGGTTCCGGTCTAATCCAAAGGAGCCGATTCTCCTCATTATGCCTACTTGCAATAAACACAGTTTTCCAGGTGATCTGATTGGCCAGGAATGAAACAAAAGCCCTAATTTGTACATCACCTACAATTGGAGTGAGATTGACTTTTCTATTCTCAGGCATGGCCTCGTTATGGAGATAAAGTTCACACAACAAGTGTTGGTCACTTTTAGGGGCCTCAGCAAAAGTTTTAACAAATTGTTCCGCAGTAAGCAATTCATGAGGTCTGCCATCCTTTATTGCCTTCAATTGAAAATAAACCAGACGTTCAGAGAGGAAGAGAGAATAATTCAAGGAGGGTTTTCGGGTAGCCATCAATTTTTGTATTAATGAAAACATCAAAACCAACTTTTCCTTTGATTCCTTGACTTCTTTCTTGGAATCCTTGAGCTGTTGCAATGTTTGTTCCCAAATATCCCAGTTGGCATACATGTGATTCTGCCAGGCCAACTTATGCTGCTATAATATTTTGTCTTGATCCACAACATATTGTTTCTTCCAGTTATTCGTAAGTTCTAATTGTTTCCATGGCAGGGTCTGTGTCCCGGCATTATAACTACTGGGTTGGGGCATTGTCTGAGTGGCTGAGCTGACTAGTAAAGGGCGGGATATTTGTGGTTTAGTTTCTTTTTCTAGACTTTTTGAGGGCCCTACTGGTTCTTGTGTGGCAGTAGGGCATTATTCTTTAATTACAACTGATGTAGATGCCTCAGATACCTGAATTTTGACTACTTTGTATCCTGCCTGTTGGTAAATGTTGCCACACTCATGGCGCATGTATTCTTTGCATGGATCCTTCTTTTTTGCTGATGCTGTGTGTGCCAGCATGTAGAGATTCAATTCTCTATCAAAGGCTTCTCGTGCCATGATTAATTCTTTCTTATAGGCCTCTAGTTCTGATTTCAAAAACTCATTTTCCTCCAACAAAGATGCCATAGTGTGTGAACCCTGTGTGCTGGTTGATTCTGCTGGGGTTGCCTGCTGATCTGCAGCTGTAGCTGGTTCTTGTGGAGCAGCTACAGCTGGTTTCCCTATATTATCATGCTTGGTGTATGATTCTTGTACCACAGTGGCTGGTTCTTGTGTTTCAGCTTCTGGGTAAGTGACTGGCTCTTGTGTGGCAGTCACTGTTTGAGCAATAAACGATGTCATGTTATCCCGGGCCACTGGTTCTTGTGTGACAGCGCCACAGGACGAGACGGGTTGGGGAATTTGGAATGGTGGTGAGGATTGAAGTTTTAACAGGATAGTGGCGGGGTCAGGGGAAATGGGAGTAACTCCTGTTTCAACAATCATTTTCATTTTCCTTTTTGGTAGGAAAGCAGAGAAGTCAGTGTCTTTCCTTTTCTTTGTAGGAGAAGATTCTTTTCTAGGGGAAGGGCTTTCGGAAGAAGTGAAAACTTGGGATGTGGCCCTTGTTTGTCATTTTGAGACAGAGACTGTTGGGGTTCGTCTCTTTCTTTTATGAGTAGGTGGAGATGGGGGTGTTGGAGAGTCATTGCTAGAAATATGAATAGTGGGAAGGGGTGACTCTACTAAGTGGGAAGAACTTGGGGGTAGGTCAACTGGTTCTGAGGATGGAATTACTGGGGGGTCTGGGATATCGTCCAGTTGCCTTTCATAAGAACTCTCAGGAGTTTCTTGGGAACTTCCGGCTTGTTGGGGAATTTCGGCTTGTTGGGAAATTTCAGCTTGTTGGGGAATGAGAAGTGGATTATTCAGAGGGGGATTTTGCTCAGCAAAACCCCTCTGAATTAATAATTGACATAAATGATGATGGGTAAGGGATAACAATGGAAATTTAACCCGTCTGCAATAATATGACATTTTTTTGATACAACCAAGTAGATAATAGGGAATATTGACTAATCGACCATGCCTCAAATTATTCATTAAAATGAATTCATGTTGATAGACTACCTGGCAACGCCCTTCGCATGTCAAATAGTGCTTGATGAATTCAGCTACTGTTGGCCATGGTCGAGGTAATGAATGTAGACTTATACCGTGGCCTTTAAGTTCAACCGGTTCTTCTGGAAGAAGAAAATCTTGTTGTGCATTTAAAATAACTTGTTTCCTACTGAACCAGCGAGCACCTATAACTGAAAACCCTGAAACTTGTGCGACATCTTCCTCTGTAACTGAAATTCAGACCCCTTGAACCACTGAATAATTCCCCTGAAGATTCTGTGCGAACTCTAAAACTTGCTGCTGATCAAATTCTCCTAACCTTTCGAAGTATGTTGTCCATCCTGCTTGTTGAAAAATTTGGTAGGCCTCCGGGAACAATTCGAGAAGAGTTATCGAACCAGGCTCATGTCTGATAGCCGAACCTCCCATAGCTACTAGCTTGAGTCACATGCAGAGGCGCAGAGAACAGAAACACAGGCTTTGGTCCAGCTAATTATTGCAACAGAGGATATGGAGTCTCAATGATGGCAGAAATGGATATGAAGAGTGACGGAGGATTGGATGGTTTGAAATGATGATTCAGTTTTCGAAATTCCCCCCCTACGTATGGTGAAATGATGTTTAAGTGTGCGAAGATTATAATCATTATGAGCAAGATCCTCTCTTTAAAATATTATTTAACTGCATTACATAAAAACCACATACCTTATATTTTTACCTTTGTCTTTAAAATTCGAAGTATAGAGTGCTTCATAATGGCTTGATATTAATGGAAGAATCTATAGATTTCTCTGAAATGTAGAACAGGAGCATATCAGGATCTGCTCGATACTGAATAATATTCACCCAAGGGATCTGAAGAGTAAAAGTGGACAATTGAAAAGCTTGTATAGCAGAGGAAAGAAATGATGTTTTAATGATGAAAAGATAAATGACAGGTTGCTAAAACTGGTTTCAGCAACGGAAAAATGAATGACATGTTGCTAAAACTGGTGTTTCAGCAAAGGGAAAAATCAGGAAAATGGGATATAATGGTTTGGGTTTAAGACAAGTGGGTGAAATATTTGCTAAAGGATAATTTCAGCAGTAAGGAATGGGAAATACTAGCTGAAGGATGATATTTCAGGAATGGTAGAAGTGGGAAAAATGGAAAAAGGGAAATAATGTAGAAATGGGATAAAAGGGATACTGCTAGGAAATGGGTTGAAATGAAGGGAAAAAGCTTCCGTGGTTGAAGCTTCAGATCTTCTTTGTGATGAATCTGTCCTCCTTAATGAGTTTTTCCAGAATCTACAAAATTCAATTGTAACATGCCAACCCTTGACAGGGATTATTAGTTTTAAATATAATCTAATACTAAAAATACAGTGCAGAAAATTAAATGCTGTGAGGAGCAGAAGACTCCCCTAGAAAAAGATAATGTGTATCAGTCATGCAAGCAGTCTTGAAATCCTCTTTAGAAACAGGGCGCTGGTACAAATGAAGCCTATGACCATTGACTAGTAGAGGTGTTTTAGAATCATCAATTGTTAGAAGTCTTACTGTTCCATTAGAAAAAACAGCATCTACTTCATATGGTCCAAGCCAACGTGTACGTAGCTTACCCTGAAAATTTTCAAACCAAGAGTCATACAATAAGGCCCAATTACCTTTTTGGAACTGCTTGTGTTTGATAATTTTATCATGCCACTTCATTCTCTGTTGTTGAATCATGGTTGTTTGGTGAATGGCATCTAATCTCTTTTCATCCAATTCAAGAAGCTGCTGCAACCTAGCTGTCTGCACATCAGTCAAATCAAGATTAACAACTAAAGCAGCTCTTAGAGTTTTAATTTCAAATTCCACAGGAAAAACAACATTTTTACCATAAACCAATTCATAGGGAGAAAAACCTGTAGTGTTTCTCCAAGTAGTTCTGTAAGCCCATAGTGCTTCGGGGAGCCTTTGAGACCAATCCTTCCGATTATGTTTTAGTTAGAATGGCTTCTAATACTTTATTTGTGCTTTCCACCTACCCATTGGCCTGGGGGTGGTATGGTGTAGTCATTCTATGATGAATATGATATTTCTGAAGGGTAGATTTAAAACCATGAGAATTGAATGGAGGTCCTCCATCTGTAACTAGCTCTCTAGGAATTCCAAATCTAGTGAATATTTCTTCAAATAAGAAAGCTAGGACAGCCTCCTCATTGGCTCTAATAAGTGCTTTAGCCTCCACCCATTTAGTCATATAGTCTGTAGAGACTAATATATAAGTTCTTTGATTGGATGGAGGATTAATGGGTCCTATTAAATCCAAGGCCCATCTTTCAACATAGTTCAGAAACTACCTGGGGGTTCAATGGCATTTGATCTCTATGATTGGGTTGACCCATTCTCTGGCAGCTGTCACAAGCCCTCCCATATTTCTTTGCATCCTTAAATAATGAGGGCCAATAGTAACCCATCCTCAAAAAATTTTGTGCTGTTCTTTTATCAGCAAAATTCCCTCCGCAAGGGCCATCATGACAAGCTTTTAGTATGTCATACACTTCATCTTCCCTAATGCCTCTTCGGATTTCCTGATCAAGCCCTGTGTAGAAAATACACCCACTTATCCAGCTATACCTGGCACTTTGTTGAACAATTCTTCTCTTTTCTCTGTATGACAGGTGTGATGGTAATTTTCCTGCAACCAAATAATTGGCAATATCTGCATACCATGGAGAGTGAGCAGAAACTGCAAACAAATACTCATCAGGAAAAGAATCATCTACGGGAATATTATTATCAGTTTTTAACCGTGAAAGGAAATCATCCACCACATTTTCTTTACCAGGCCGATCTACAATTGCGATATCAAATTCCTGCAGTAATAATAGCCATCTGGTAACTCTAGCATTTGTAACAGATTTTTTCATTAAATACTTAATAGCCGAGTGATCAGTGTGGACAAAAGTAGAATAACCAGTGATATAATGTCGAAATTTATTAATGGCATAAATTACTGCAAGAAACTCCTTTTCGGTAACTGTATAATTAAGCTCAGTAGGGGTCATGTTCTTACTGATAAAGTAGATAGCATAAGGAAGATGATTCTCCTCTTGTCCCAAGACAGCTCCAATTGCAGTGTCTGAAGCATCAGAAGATATATGAAAATGGAGGGCCCAATCAGGTCCCCTCAAAATAGGAGCAGTAGATAACTGATGCTTGAGTTCTAAAAAGGCTTTCTGACAAGGATTAGTCCACTTAAATTCAACATTTTTCATAAGCAACACAAATAATGGAGAAGCTATCTTAGAAAAATCTTTAATAAATCTTCTGTAATATCCAGCATGTCCTAGAAAACTTCTCACATCAGTTTGTGTTTTAGGAACAGGAAGATTCTGAATGACCAATATTTTAGATGGGTCTACCTGAATGCCTTGAGATGAAATAAAATGTCCAAGCACTACTCCTTCACTCATCATCATATGACATTTTTCAATACTTAGGGAGAGGTGAGCTTGTATACATCGTTTAAGTACCTTCTCAAGATTTTGTAATGCATCTTCAAAAGACACACCATAAGGAGTAAAATCATCCATAAATATTTCCATAGAGTCATTTAGCATATCAGAAAAGATTCCTATAACAACCCTCTGAAAAGTTTTTGGTGCATTACATAGCCCAAATGGAAGAACTCTATAAGCAAAAGTTCCCCAAGGGCTAGTGAAAGTGGTCTTGTCCTGGTCTTGGGGTGCAATTCTAATTTGGTTATACCCACTGAATCCATCTAGAAAAGAAAATAATTTCTTCCTTGCCAGACTATCCAACACCTGATCAATGAAAGGTAAAGGAAAGTGATCCTTTTGAGTAGCTTTGTTCAAGGCTCTGTAATCAACACATACTCTCCATTTCCCATTTTTCTTAGGGACAATTACCAATGGGGAAACCCATTCACTGTCAGATATGGGGTATATAAATCCTGCATTAAGCAATTTCTGAAGTTCTTCTTTAACAATTTCTCGTAAATTAGGGTTCATTCGCCTTTGGGGTTGACAGACTGGTCGGGATCCCTCTTTAATGTAAATTCGGTGAGTACATAGTTCAGAAGAGATTCCTTTCATATCCTTGTAATTCCATGCAAATGCTTCCTTATTTTCACGTAATAACTTCATTAACTGCTTTGTTTCAGCAACTGTTAGATCAGGATTTATGTTTAATGTCTTGCCAGGTTCAATTTCAAATGTTATGCTTTTAGATGAGATGGTGATTAATGTCTGAGATAAGTCTTCAGATTCAATCTTTTCTTGGGTATCTATTTCAAAAATTGCAGTCAATTGATTGTGTGTTTCAGCAATTACAGAGGAAGGTTCACAAATAAAATTATTAATTATTTCATCCTCTGTATTGTCTTTAAGAGTTAAGGCTTGTCCAATAGTTAGAATGGGCTGAACAACATTATCATCATAATCCATCCACATAGAATATTCATTATTAATTATGGGTGTAGCATGAGGATAAAGAGTAAGTTGTTTGGTTTCATAACCATTAGAAATTGTCATTGAACCAGATCTGCAACTGATAAAGGCATCAGTTGTGGCCAGCCATGGCCCCCCCAGAATTAAAGGATGTCCCCCCAGCTTTGTTTTAGTCTGCAATACAACAAAATCAGCTGGGTAATTCCAGGATTCAACTGAGATAAGTAGATCTTCAACAACTCCTTCAGGTTTAATTGTAGAACGGTCGGCCAACTCTAGAATGGTAGGTGTATCTCTGATTGTGTTATTCAGCTGTAACAATTGTGAAGTTTCAAGAGTCATTATGTTAATTGCAGCACCTAAATCTACCATAACTTGAGGAATCATTGTTTTACCAATTTGAACTGTCACGGTAGGATGGCCGGGGTCACCATATTTCACGGGAGGGGTTTTTCCGGACATTAATGCAGATAAATCACCCATCACATGTACTGTAAGGGGATCTTTAGTTTTCCTACCAGGTTTCTTAACACAAATATCCCTTATGGTTCTGGCATAAATTGGTACATCTCTCAGTGCCTGTAAAAGTGGAATTTTAACATACAAGTTTTGCAATTCCCCTAAAATATTAAAAGCAGGTGTTTCAGGCGTTCTAGTTAAAACTAAATGCTCGGGGAATGGTGGTTCTGTTATTTCAATACCCTTGTTAGAGGGTGGTTGTGCTTTCTTATGTTTCTCAGTTTCCTCTTTATCAAAATCAGAAGAGGTTATGTCATCAATAATAGGCTCTACTATTTTCCCGGATCTTAAATGAATATCATTACATTGCATAGTAGGAAATATAGACTGATTCTGAATATCAATGACTTGCACAACTTTATTATTTGGGTTAGGATTTGGTTGCACAGGTAGCTGGGGTCTCATTTGGTTATTTGGCAGAGCATTTGATGGCAGAGGAAGTGGTTGTTGAAATTGGGGAAATTGATTTGGATACGGGAGTTGTTGGCTTCTCCAATTTGAATTCCAAGGGTTAAAATAAGATGGCTGTTGTGGAGGCCAAGGAGTCCACATTGCAGGATCAACAAAGGGAGGGTTTGATTGTTGCATGGGTGGGAAATTCGTTTGATTAAAGGGTGGGTATTGCATTTGATTAAAGGGAGGGTAATTTGTTTGACTGAAAGCAGAATAATTATTCCAACGATTAAATGGCATACTAGAATTCATACCTTGTCCTTTTGGTTGCCATTGTCTTCTTTGAGTTAGCAAGTAAACTGCTTCAGCTTCTTCTTCCGTTGGCTGCAACGCTGCCTTTATTCCTGGTAGAGATGGACATTGTTGTGTTTCATGATCTTTCTCACAAAGGGTGCAGATTGGTATTTTGTCCAATGGGCACTCCCTTAGTGGATGTTTGTCTCTGCACTTTGGGCAAAAGACAGCCAGAGTTGCTTCTGCTTCAGCCTGCTTCTTCTTAACTTGCAAAGTGTCAATTTGTGAAGCAAAAGAACTTAACATCTCAGTTTTAAATTCTTCAAGTAAATTACCTATTTCAGCTCTTGTTGCTCCCCCACTGGCTGATTTCTGCACTCTTGAATAGGTGGGATCTCTGTTACTTACTCTGTTCCTTGCAGCTCCCCTTGAACACCTCTTACAAAGTTCAACAATCTCATCATATGATTCTTTAGATATATCTCCCTTGCCAAGCATGTTTAACATGTCTAAACAATCATCCCTTAACCCTCTAAGTAATATTGTTTTACGAATTTCCTTACTTATATTCGGATGATCAGATCTCTGTATATTATACTGCAGCCTTTCTACGTAGTCCTCCAGATTCTCGTCCGGCTTTTGTACCATATTTAATAGTTCGTCCTTCTTTTCTCTCGTCCGACAGTAGTCTTGATATTTAAGCAGAAATTTATGTTTCATCTGTTCCCATGTTGTGATTACCTGACTCCCAAGACTCATGAACCATCTTAAATCATTTCCTTTTAATGTTGCTGGAAACAATTTCAACTTTTGAGCATTAGTAACATAATCATAACTTCTGCATAATATATCAAATTCAAAAAGAAATTTATCCGAATCTTCAGAGGATAGACCATGGAAGTTAGGTAAAGCTGACAATGGAATATTCTTCATAGGATTTGTTCCTCTAGGGAGATCACTGATAGGAAATCCCAAGGTAGAGAGAGAATTTTCATCCTTTCCTTCTCCTTCAGGAACTACACGTCCTCCGCCAAAGAAGTCTTCGTTGTTTCCTTCCATTTAACGACTTATATACTAACACTTGCTCGATCGTCAAGATCTCTCACTGACTCCTTAATGTTTTCTCACCCAATTAGTCAACACTCTCTGTTGTTTCCTCAACGATATATAGCCGGTTGCTAGCACTTTCTTCGACTCTCTGACCTTGTTGGGATTCTTTGATACGCGGCTCCTCTGTGTTTCGAGGCCCCAGCTTCCCTACATTTTGTAATACGATTGAAGGAAGGTACCGGTGCACCCCCGAATGCTTCGAAGACTTAATCTGCTGACGATGATTCGACCTTTGATATAATCTCGTCAATGAAAATCTTTCTTCCTCCCCCTTCATACCTTTTCCACACCTGTAGGGTTAGTTTTCTTCTGGGTTCCACGTCCTCTCATACAATCTACACATCTAGAAAGAAAATATTAATGCTTTTGAAATCTACAATTGCCTTCCCCAGCAACGGCGCCGAAATGTTGGTCGCTTTAATTGTTTTAACAATTCAAGCTCCACATAAATTGTCAACTCGAGAAGGTTTGTTTATTCCAAAGACAATCACACACTGGATATGCTCAATTCCAAAAGCAAAAATAATGTTGTAGTAAAAAGTCACACAATTATTAATCATACAAATCTAATTATTCACACCCTGTTTAATCAAAGTTGAAGTTTACTTATGTTATAGTAGAAGCAATTCCTCTATTGCGGTTTTTAAGAATCCAAATAAAAGGAAATCATTCTGCAGGAAAGGAAACCAATCAACCATAACAGGGAACAGGACCCTATTCCTTTAAATAGGAACTTCAGCACCTGCTTCCTGACACTAATCACTCTGTAGAAAAGATAAACTCAAGAGAACAGGACCCTATTCCCCTGAACAGGAACCTTCGGCACCTGTCTCCTATTTCTAATCACACTGCAGGAAAAAGAAAGGCAATCAATGGGAACAGGACCCTATTCCTTTGTACAGGAATCTTCAGCACCTGCTCCACAACATCAATCATACATTCAAACAAATAACAGAAATAGATCTCTTAACTTCTTTACGGATGAATGTACCAAACTCATGCAGTGTTAAAGGAAACAGAATGCTTATTGAATCACAAAACTATGCAACTGGTGTTTCAGCAAACATAATTAAAGCAAAGTGCGAATATCATAAATAAATCTAACAAACTACAGGAACAGTTGGGTGAATCTTGTGAGGAAGGCGGGCCCTTTCCTTCTCACAAGATTCCCCAAGGAAGGAATTAAATTGAAGCGCTCAAAAGGAACTTTTATTCATCTGTCAAAAGAAATGATACATTACAAATGGAGTCTAGCTCCTGTCCTCTCAAACACAATGTTCTCCTGTAGTTTTCCAACTCCCTTATAATGATGATGTCTCCTCTTTTTAAAGAGGAGACATCTCTTACAATTACATTAGAGCAAATCTATGTTTATCCCAAATCTGTTCTTCTTTCTTAAAACAGGGCTATTTTATTCTTCCATAAAAAGATATTGTTACAACAGATACAAAAAGAGTATGATCTTCAGAATAATCCGTGTAACCACTTCCTTGCTCGTCTTCATGTTGTTTCCATTGTTCCAAAAAATACTCTTCCAGAATCGCAAATTACGGGTAGTGACGGAATTTGCGTGCATGCTGACTGTTTCAGCAACGGAGTCGACTGTTTCAGCAACAGCCAATTTTTCCAGCACATCACATAAATTATCTGCAATCTTTTAGACTTATGTTAGCAACAATCTACCTTCGATTAATGATGAAATATAAGAGTAATATGGAATTATATGTAAACAGATTAAATATATAGTAAAGAAGAGGATTTTATATACCTTTGGATAAAGTGAATGAAAATGATGATGGAATCCATTTTAAACATGGTTATAAAGGTAAGGTGGTGTCAAAATATATAGTAAAAAATGGTACATAGTGAGGTCCTAACAATGATGTGGAATGGTGGGGTCGTGTGTTAAATATAGTTTCAGGAATGATATAAAGGGGAATGACTTAGGGAAATAAAAAATAAAAGGGATGAATGGCGTGATATGTTAATATCGTGTTAAAAACTTAGGATAGTGTTAATAATGCTTGGGATAGTGTTAATGTTTTTATAATAACCATATAAATATTTCTCCTTTTATTGGTGCATTTAGACTAGCAGCCTGTGCAATTTTTACAAAAATAAATGAAGCTTTCCTTTTCTTTTTTCTTCCCTAACATTTTATTTTTATTGGACTTCTTTAGTTAGGGCAGATAACACCTATCATTTTATTGATATTGATGCCTATAAAACATTAAATTCTCCTAACATTTTTTTTATTTTTTCATTCTTTTGTATCCATATCCTACCTTAAAATTTTCAAAATTATTTGACTAATTATGCTAACTTATCAAAACTTGATGATGTTACAACATCGACTCCATTTTGGGACTACTTCCCTCTGTCGGATGTAGAGAACAAGTAGATCCAAAAGCCTTCCCCTCGGGCTATGGAGTCTTAATAAAACAAATACCCACTTGAAATTTTCAAAAATAAGTAAACTCTTTGAATATTTACAGATGTTGAATTGAAGAATCAATACTGAATAAAATGTTTCAACTACTTCCCATTGACTAGCAATGAGAAATACTCTCCTTCAAAATTCTATAGGATAAATGTATTGTTCCCTTTGACTTTTGAAATACTGAATGGACCAAACCAGAGATTATAAAATTTTGAATTTTTTCCTTTATCTTCTCTCCTTGTATCCCATCTGAGCACAACGTCACCTTTCTTAAATTTTCTTTCTCTTTATTTTCTATCAAACAACTCTTTCATCTTATTCTTGTATTTTCTTAGCGGATACTGAATTTCATCCCTGTCTTCATTCAACTCAATAATTTGATTAATCCTTCTTGATAAATAATGTTTTTCTTCATAATATTCTTGGAGAAATCTCATAACAGGTAAAGCTAAATGAGTGGGAAAAACTGCTTCCTTACCATAAACTAATTGGAAAGGAGACTTTCCTATTGATCTCTTAATAGAAACTCTATTTGGCCAAATGTCATGGATTAAGTGGTTGTCCCAACTCTTTTTATGATCTTCAAGAGTCTTCTTAATGACCTTAACTAAGCTCTTGTTGGAAGATTCTGCAAGTCCATTACCTTGAGGAAAATATGGTGTATAATGATGTAGTAGGATTGAATATTTTTGAAATAAATCGATCATTTTAACACTACTGAAGGTTGTTGCATTATCTGTTACAATTTATTGAGGACATCCGAATCTTGATAAGATATTCTCTTCAAGGAATTAATCACAATATTAACAGTTGCATTTTTAACAAGTATGGATTCTACTCGTTTATTAAAATAATCAGTAGCAGTTAGAATCCATCTGTGTTGATTACTGGATTGTGGATGAATTTCCCCAATAAAATGCAACCCCCATTGTAGAAAAGGAGCATCGATTGATACTAGAACCAAAGGAAGTCCTGATATTTTTTGTTTCCCTGCAAATAATTGACATTGTACATAACTTCTTACTCTTGCTCCAACTTCTTTGAAAAGTCAGGGTCAATAAAAACCTGCTTTCAAGATTTTGTAGGCTGTTTCTCTCCAAGCATAATGTCCACCAAAAAATCCTTCATGGAATTGATCTATAATTCCCTCTATTTCATTTTCAGTTAAACAAAGAAGAAGAATATTTAGAGGTTCTTTCCAGTATAGATTAACATTGATAATGCAATATTTTATTGATTTGAGCTTTAGAGCTTTGCATTGTTTCAAATTAATATTAACTGGACATTGAAAATCTATGAGAAATAGCACAATATTAGAATACCAATCAGAGAGTAGATACTTATGATCTACATGAACAAGAATGGATTCATTTGAAGAAAGAGGTTCTTGTGGGTTCTCTCCTTCCATAAGAGAAGGAGGTTATTGTGAATTCTCCTCTGAGATTGAGGAAGGTTATTGTGGATTCCCCTTTGATGTTGAAGGAGGTTCTTGTGTATTCTCCATTAGTGACATTTCAGCAACCAAATTTATTCCTAAGAATTTGCAGTTGGTTTCAGCTAATAATTTGGCCAAGCCTTGTCCTTTTACTAGCTTTGTGGTTTTAATTTCAAGATCAAATTCAAGGATTTTAGAAATCCATCTTCATCTCTTTCCATCAGTATTAGGCTGGATTAAAATAGTTTTGACATCATGATTAGAAACATATGTATTAATGTGTGAATGCAGGACATTGGTTCTAAAGGCTTTGAGGGCTTGAATTAAGGCATAAGCTTGTTTTTCCATAATATCGTACCTAAGTTCAGCATCCCTCATAAATTTGGAAAATAAGGCTATAGGCTGGTCATCACCATTGGATTTCTTTTGTAAAAGTATAGCAACTAAGGTTGTCTCGGATGCAAAAGAAAATATGCTAAAATGTAAAGAACAATCAGGACTAGCTAATGTAGGGGCCTCAAATATTGCCTTTTTTATTTGATCAAAAGCATACCTAGCTAGAACTGTCCATTTGACTTCATTGTTTTTCTTTAGCATATCAACTATGTCCTTTACTATCTCTGCATAATTGGGGATGAACCTTCTGAGAAAATTAACCTTTCCAAGGAAGATTTGAATCTCTTTCTTATTCCTTGGTAGAGATAGAGGCTAAATGTCTGATAGTCTCTTTGGGTAAATTATAACTCCATTCTTGGAGATTATATTCCCTATTAAATTCCCTTCCTTTCCATCGAATAAAGATTTCTTTGGATTTGTTATCACCATATTGATTCCTGTTGGGCTGCTTCAATGGTCAACTTGGAGTAACTATTTCATACCACTTTTTGCTGAGGATTAGCCTTTCTAGCCTGTTAGTGGGCCTTCCAAGAATAGAATCATTACTAAAAATGAGTGTCACACATCCATCTCAATGTGAAAATCAATGACTAAAGTGGAGAATATCCATTCCTGAAAAGTAGGATTGTGTTTCCTAAATCTATGGGATACTTTAAATATGTTAGTGATGGTGAATGTCTCTCAAGAATTTGATCTCTATCATGTAATATGTAGAGTGATCTCTTGATAACTCTTGGAGGTAGTAGGAGCTCATAATTTTTTCGAGGCTATAGAAAATACCTTGGTGACTCGATTACAAATTTTCATGTTTAAAGGTGGCTTCGAGATGAAGATATACGAGGAGAAATCCAGATCCTAACCCACCTACCATTGTGGATAATCCAAACAAAATTCTCAAAAGAATGGAAAGAATCTCCTCAAAACTAGGTATTTCATCACACTCAAGAGCCTTGTCCTCTGAAATTGTTCAAAGTCTTGAAGATAAGAAAGTTTATGATAAAATTCAAAAAGTTTTGTTTAGGTCTAAGAGTTAAAATGAATTAACTGAGACAATTCTAGACCTGCAAATACTAGGTATTGATACCTCAACCCTAGTAACCAAAAAATAAAAAGAAGAATTATGGGAAATAATTAGATCAGAATTTTTGTTATAGAGGGAGTCTTTTGAAAAGTTAAAGGAGTTAGACCCATTTTAATTCTTTTTTAGAAGAAAATCTGGTATACCTTTACCTGAGTGGAGCTCATTTGTATCTAGACTGCAAATACCAACTACACCACCTCCTAATAGCTCATATTCTCCTACTAGTTTTCCAAGAAATACCACAGTCCCTATTATTATGGCTAGAAATTTTCCACCTCCTCCCGCTTCACCTGCAAGATATGCCCCATTTGTCCTCCCATTTGTTCTTAATTCCCTCCTAAGTAAATACTAGGCTAGAATTAAAACTTGGGGGAGTGAAGAAGAAATAACAGCTAAGGAACATGTGGACTAATTCAATGATTTCATAGAGAGAGAGGAAGTAGACCATGAAGATGTTAAAATGAGACTAGTTTCTCAAAGTTTCATTGGTGAGGTCAGAAAATGGTTTAAAGCCCTAGCTCCAGCAAGCTTGCAGAATTGGAATCAGCTTGAGAATATTTTTCTAAGAAAATGTGGGAATAGAACAAACCTTGTGCAAGCCCTAACTGAATACAATAGTTTAAAAAGAGCCTTAGATGAATATGTCCAAGATTTAGCTAAGAGGTTTAACAAAGTATAAAATTCTATACTTGCTCATCTTAAACGTCCCCCAGGAGCTGCTAAATTACACTATGCCGAGGCATTTGATTATGATTTCTCCATTCTTATTAGGAAAAGAGAATCTGCTTCTCCAGCAGAAATGAAAAATGACGCTATGAAGGTAGAAGTGAACATGATAGCAGCTAAGAAGTCTAATATGGGTAAAAAAAAAACGAAAAGAAGAAGAAAATCCTTCCACCTCAGATGATAAGTTTGATTCTATGAGGAAGACTATGGAGAAACTCATGGATAGAATTGCTCTTGGAACTGCTTCTTCACCTCTTGCACAACATGATTCACAAATTAGAATTCCACAGTTTACAAGACCTCATAATCAACAAGGACAAAGAGAAAATAGAAATCAGCCTCACCCTCAAGTGAGGCCTCCTTTTTAGTAGAATTTGATTGATGAAGAAGAAACTCAACCTGGGATTCAAGAAGACACCATCCATTGCCTAGATGAAAACATGTCTAGGATGTTTTTGACCAAGGAGGAGCATGATGAATCTGATCATGATTTTAAAAAGGGTGAGGAACAATATGACTATATTAAGGGTTATCAACATGTTATTTTTGAGATGTAGAAGCAGTAAAATCTCAGAAATAGAAATGTTCCCATCATTGAGAATAAAACACAGCCAAAGAAGGATGCTCCTAAAGCAACATAGCCTAAAAAGGGCCCACAAATTCCTCCCCCTGTCAAATAGATTGAAAATATTACTTATTTTTTTAGTTTGGAGAATGAGATCTCTAAAATCAAGATTCTTGTTCCCTTTGGAGAAATTCTCAAGGTAAATGAGTACAAAATAAAATTTGTGAAAATGTTGAATTCTCAGTTAGGAGCTTCAAATATCCTTAATGTACAAGAAGACCATCCTACCATCTACTTGCGACCAAGATTGGATGATGAGAAAAATGAAGAAGTACCTCCTTTCTATGTAAACCTTAGTATTCATGACATGACCTTACCCAATGCCATGTTGGATTCGGGGGCTTCTCATAACCTTATGCCTAAGGTGATTTTGGAGATGATGGGTTTGGAGATCACTAAGCCATACAAGGATTTATTTTCTTTTGACTCTAAAAGAGTCTAATGCATAGGATTGATAAAATATGTTGTTTTTGGCCTAACACATGCGCCTGCCAAGATAGTGGTAATAGACATTGTGGTGTCAGATATTCCACCCAAGTTTGGTATGCTCTTATCAAGTTCTTGGACGGAAAAAATCAAAGGCACCATGTAGATGGACTTGACATATGCCACTATTCATGTTTTTGGTGAGCAAAGAAGATTGTACAGGGAGAGTAGGATGACCTACATGGTAAGCAGTAAAGATAAACCTCCAAAAATTTCCCATTTATGTTGTTGAATCTAAATTAGGATCAAAATTATTTTCAATGAGCTTACTAAGGAAGCAGAAAGTGAAGGGAAAGCAGAAATTCAAGAAATTGAAAATCAACAAGTTGAAAATAAGGAAATTGTAGAAGAAAAATTAGAGGGCTGGTGGCTTCTACACTTTGATGGATCTGTTGGAAGAGAGGGGGCTGGATTAGGCATATGGATCACTACTCGTGATGATGAAAGTAGGTTTTATTCTTTCAAATTGAACTTTGAATGCACCAATAATATGGCTGAATATGAATATCTATTTTTGGATTTGGAAATTTTGAAAAGATTGGGTGCCAAAAAGATATTAGTTTGTGGAGATTCTGAGTTGGTAATCAAACAAATTGAAGGAGCATATCAAACTAAGGATGTGAGGATGAGAGCTTACAAAAATTTCATAATGGAAATGTTGGAAAAGTTTCAAGAATATGCATTTATTGAGAAAACTAGGGATCAAAACACAATGGTTGATTCTCTAGCTATTTCTGCAAGTTTGTTTGTCATCCCTACACATTCTACTGAGAAGTATGAAATTGAAGTTCGGAATAGCCCTTCTATCCTAGATAATATCATCCATTGGAAAGTGTTTGAAGATGACTAGCAAGTCAAAAATTTCATAGAGTTAAAGGATGAATTTGAAAGCACCCAAGTGGATCAACAAAACATACTTGCTAAAACTAAGGTTAATTCTAAAGTTTTGCAGCTGAGAAATAATTGTATACCCAAGGGTCTTATTACACTTGAAATTTTTTTGACCAAAATGATGTTTTTAGTTCTCCTAGAATGATGATAAAGAGGTAGAAACTTGTAATCTTAGTATAGTAGCAGCACCTAAAATGATAAATCTTTCCAAGTTTCTTTCTATGGAGATGAGACAAAAATATATTGAGATGATAAAGAAGTTCATTGATGTTTTTTCATGGATTTATGCTAATTTGAAAAATTATGATCCTTCTATTATACAACATACAATTCCTATCAAAGAGAATGAGAAACCATTCAAACAGAAATTGAGAAGCATTAATCCATTTCTCATGCCTCTGATTGAGAAGGAAATTAAGAAACTTTTTGATGCAAAATTTATTGTTCCTATAAGATTCTCAAGATGGCTTGCTAACTTGGTACCAGTCAGAAAAAAGAGTGGAGAGATCCAAATCTGTATTGATTTCAGAAACTTTAATAAGGCTTATTTGAAAGACAACTACCCTCTTCCTAAGATGGATCATATTTTGAAAAATATTGTTGGCTCTCAAAGGATTTCTATGCTGGATGGTTTTTCAGGATACAAACAGATATTGGTACACCCAGAATATTAGAGAAAACTTCTTTTACCACATCATGGGGAACATTCATGTACACCAAGATGCCTTTTTGTTTGATGAATGCAGGAGCGGCCTTTCAAAGAGAAACGAACATTGCCTTTGCTGAGCAGAAAGATAAGTTATTTGTGGTATATTTGGATAACATCACTGTATATTCAAGAAAGGAGGAAGATCATTCCAAGAATCTGGAGAAAATTATGCTGAAGTGTAGAAGATTTGATATTTCTCTTAATCCCACTAAAATTATTTTTTCTCTAACCTATGGAAAATTTCTTGGACATATTATATCAAAGGATGGGATAAATATTGATCAAAACAAATTTAATGCCATTCAGAAGATAGAGCTGCCAAGGAACATGAAGGAAATTCAGTCCTTTCTTCGGAGAGTAAATTTTGTTAGAAGGTTCATCCCGAACTTTGTTGAAATTGTCAAAGACATTACTAAGATGTTGAAGAAAGGAGCTGATATTAAATGGACTGTTGAAGCCAAGAAATCATTTGAAGAGATAAAGAAATCCCACACTCAAGCCCTAGTACTGATTAGTCCAAATTTTTCAAGAGAATTTATGGTTTTCACATTTGCATTTGAAATACCATAACTGGAGTTTTACTACAGAAAGGAAAGAAAGGTACAGAGCAACCAATCTCATTATTTAGTAGAACTCTTGGTAACTCAGAGCTGAAGTACAATATTTTAGAAAAACGGGCATATGCTTTTATCAAAGCTATTAAGGATTTCAAAATTTATATTATGCACTCTCATGTCATTGCATTTGTGCCTAAAATTGTGGTTAAAGACATTTTGACACAAAGAGATCCTGATACAAGAGAGAGAAGTGGATAGATAATTTGTTGGAATATGACATAGAAATCAGACCTACAAAATTGGTGAAAGGACATGGGTTGGAAAGGTTGATGGCACAATCCAATTTGGATTGTCTTGACATGAATTTTATTGCAGAAATTTTAGAGATGGCAGAGGAAGATGCAGATATGATTCCTATTGAAGAGAAGTTTATTTTATCTGATGGTACAGAGACATTATCTTTGTCTTGCATCATCACAGAGCTCCTGCAGAGTTGACTAAATAAAAATTAAGGTTTGTGAAGCTAAAATCTCTAAGATACTGTATTCTATATAAGAATCTATACTGGAAAGATATTGGTGGAATTATTTTAAAAAATTTGTTGGAAGAGGAAGCTGAAAGGGTTATTGACGAGTTTCATAAGGGAGATTGAGGAGGACACCGCTACTAGAAGGATACAACAAAAAAAATTCTCAAAGCAGGGTACTACTGATGCACCATGGTCAAATATGTTTACAAGAAGATCACTGCTTTCCATAAATGTCATATTTTTTATGGTAAGAAAAAGTTGATTCCTTTACCTCTGATGCCAATATATGTTGAGGCAACTTTCCAACAATGGGGGTTGGATTTTATTGGTGAAATACACCCATCATCTTTAGGTCAGCATCGTTGGATCCTGACAACAACATATTATTTCACTAAATGGATCGAAGAAATCCCAAAAAGGTAGGAAAATAATTTAGTCATCATTCAGTTCTTAGAAAAAAATATTTTTTCTAGGTTTGGCTATCCTATAAAGATTATTACTAACGATTCACAAGCTTTTAAATCCAAAAGGCTAATTAGCTTTTGTCATCAGTATCATATAACACTTGGACACTCAAATGCTTATTACCCACAGGGTAATGGTCTTGCTGAATCCTCTATTAAAAGAATTGTGAGAATTACCAAAACGGTACTGCAGGAAAATAAGATATCATGGCATCTGATGTTGAATTATGCTCTATGGGATTATAGAGTATGTAAAAAGAGATCCATTGGTACTTCACCGTATGAATTAGTGTATGGAGTTGAAGCAATTTTTCCCACATCATTGGGAGTGCGTGTAATGAAATTACTGCAAGCACTTGAAGAAGAGCCTAATACCATTCAGAGGAGGATAAAACAACTTATAGCTCTGCAAGAAAAAAGGGAGGTGGTGTACAACATCCATCAACAGTCACAAAATAGAGTAAAGTAAACATTTGAGAGAAACGTCAAAGAAGAAAATTTCCAGATTCAAGATGTAGTTTTAAAGTGGGAAGCCAAAATTGAGGAAAAGGGGAAACATGGAAAGTTTGAAAACATCTGGAAGGGACCATTCATGGTAGCTACATACCATGGAAACAATACTTATCTACTTCAGGAGATGGATGGACAACTTTGTGCTCGAGGACCTGTCAATGGTAGGTTTCTAAAGCACTATTCCTCTTAAATTTTACTGAATTTTCACTCCATTGTATATATATTCCGCTTAATTATTATTTTCTGCTAATAAAGATAGGTTGATCATCAAATGTGAGCCCAAGGAGAAGGCCATAAGAGTTTCAAGAGGGCTTGGCAAATTTCAGAAGTTTATTTTCAAAAAGATGGATGGAACTAGAACTACAGGTTCCTTGGTGTACCACAGGGGCACACCATCCCAAGTGGAGCCACTGTTATGAATCAATTAGTTGTAAAAATTTCCTAGATAGGGTCATGTAGGTCATTCACCAATTGGATGAGGTCTCCTAAGGAATTTCAATATGATATATGAATTTTTTTTCATTTTTTGAAGCCTATCCTAAGTTTAATGTTCACCTCCATCCATGAAATTTCAGCCAAATCAATCCCATATCATGTCAGTTGTCATTTCCAAGCATTTAAACTCAAAAGTACACACCTGTCAGTTTTTCAGAATTTGGTAGCGATTTACAAAGGAAATCTACAGATTTTTCTATGAAACTACCTAATAGTTTCATAGAAAATCTGTTAGCAGCCTAACTCTCTTCGCTATGAAACTGTTTTTTTCAGCCAAGGTTCTCAGAATGATGTGAGGTGTCAGTTTATGATTATAGGAGTAAAGGTGGAGGTTTTTCAAGGTCGTTATGACAAGTTTCAAATATACACAGCCGTATTTGACGTAATCATGAATATTTTTGGTTGCAGGTGTTATTATTAAAACCTGAGCTGACAATTAAACTTTTAAACCTTACCCCAAAACAACCTTTTGTCCTATTAATGTTTATCCTTGCATGTAGTTCGATCCCTGGAGAGCTTCTTCATCGAACCAAGCAGGTTTCCATCGAATTAAAATTTTGCAGGTGTAATCAGCAGGCGAGGCAGTGAAGACTGTAAAACACCCATGGTTGCAAGAAAGAAAAAAAACAAGGGTGGAAAATGTCTGAGGTATGAACCCATGAATTTAAAATTACTCAATGAATACCCTACTTCTATTGAGGTTTTCAGGAGGAATGGCTGCTTGCAATTCTGCCATAGGTTACAGGGTTTCCATTCATAAGTATCAAAGGATTTTGCCACCAATTTTACAGGAACAACATCAAAAGTTGGGATTCTAGATTTCACAGTGACACTAGAGAGAATATCACTAGATACAAGAATCCATAGAGGTGGTGAAGAGTGGTTTAAAGGCACAAAGTTTACAATGTAGGGTTGTAAGGAGTTTCTCAAACAAGAACACAGTGAAGTTGATTTGACAAATGGTATTCCTAGGGTTTTTATGAAGGATAATTATGCAAACCTATTGATGGCCATTAAAAAATATTTCACTTGTGAAGGAAGATTCCACATGGTTTACTCATACCATCTCATACTTCCTCTAAACCTTGTAGTTAAGATATCACTTGAATTACCTTTCTCTTTATACAAGATTTTATGAAAACTGTCAAAAAGAGTTCAAGTCAAGTCAGAAGGTAGTGAGACATCTATGTTTCATCATGTTCTAATAAAGCTTTGAGTGTTGGAGGAATTGAAAAGGTTGAACAAATATTGGACTTCTTTTCTATTCATGAGTGTGTATGAGATAGATGTCGTCACTCCAAAGAAAATATTAAAACCTATAACTACTACATCACCAGATGTGACCAAATAAGTCGAAGAAGAAAGTAGATGGTCCCCTGCAGAACCAATGGACATAGGTGCAAAACCTCTGGAAGAGACTGACAACCCTCAACTAGCACCTACAGAACAGAAACATAAAGTCGGCAAACAAGGTTGTAAGAGGATAATTAGAAGCCATACATTGGCCAAAGGCAATCTAGAGGATATTCTTCATGCAATTGATATTGAAGAGTCACCAATAGTGAAAGAAGAAGATATTGAAGGTGGTGGAAGAAAACTGAAGAAAGGTAAGACTGCTAAGAAATTATATTTTGCATGTAAAGATGTTGGCTTTATATTTCAGCCAAGGAAGCCAATGACCGGATTTGAAAAGAAGGCCATGGAGAGAAAAAAGATAGAGATAATTAGTGAAGTTGTACAACCAGTAAGCATCATCGATTTGTCTCCAGCAACAAAATAAGAAGTTTTTATCAGGAAGAGAAAGGGAAAAGAGATAATAATTGAAAAATAAAAAATAGAATCCCTCAGAGAAAAACTGAACGAAGCAGGTAAAGATATATTAGATTTGAAGTTAGAGGCAGAGAAGCACAGGTCTGAGAAGGTTCAAATTGAGAAAATCATGAAAAGATGGGAAGGTCAAATCTCAAGTGTCTCAAAATCTATGCACAATGCCAAAATATTATTGAAGAGGACTCAGTAATTACTAGAGGGGTGGTCAAATGTACCAGGAAGATGAAATTATACTTGAAATTTAAAAACAGGGAATTAAAGGATCAAGTGGAAGACCTTCAAGAGTAGCTGGACATGATTCAAGTTGAACTGGAGAAGAAAGGGCTGAGGATGAGAGTGGTTGAAGAACCTATAGGCCAACTTATTGTAAATGAACAAGAAACTCCTAAAGATTGAAGAATTGAGTTGAAACATGTTTGATGAGGTTCATGGCTTGCAAAGAACCTAAATTTTGGCTCAAGAGATCGATTTTTGATGAAAGTGACAAATTCAACAAAATCTTTGGGAAATATGTCTTCAAACTCCTGAGGGACGCACCAAAATGTTATCACCAAATTGATCTTGATAGGTTTCTCATCAATCAACTTAATGTAACTCTTTCAAACCACTTTAACTAAATAGTAGCCTCTTCAGTTTAAGATGGCTCTCTCAAAGGGGATTTATGATTTTCAATAGAAACACTATTAGTTATCTAACTCTTATGAACTATGAATTTGTTTTGCTTCATTTCAGGTTGAAAAATGAAAGGCTTCCTACCATTGGGATATGGTGTCAACATCAGTGAACTTAGTGACAATAAATCTTCTTACGGAAGCTGAGGCAAATAGAGGTTCTAATAAGGATGGTACATACACATAACGTAAGGAAAACATAGCAATTTAACCTCTAAAGGAATTCAGAGCATGATAACATGAATTCTGAGTGATGAGAGATAAAATTCACTTCAAGTGATTAGACATAAAAGATATAGAGCAACAAAACATTAAACACCTCATTAGAATCTCAGGTTTGGAAGTAGAATGTCATTGTATATTACTGAAATGGGAAAAACAAAACAAGTAGCAATTTGGTGCAATATTCTCCAACCCTTTGATCTTCGATGTTCAGTCGATAAATAGACAGTCTTTACAATGCAAATGATCTACCCAGCTGGCTAGATCCTCAAACTCAAACTTTGACACCTAGCATAACTAAAAATACTTTCTTGGAACATAAAAAGGACAGTTATCCTTTAAGAAGTCACACTCCTAATAGGATTGTACTTCATATTTATTACATTTAGTTTTCTTAACAGTAAAAAAATTACATGATAGAGATCACATGTTTGAGAGACATTCACCATCACTAACATATTGAAAGTATCCCCTATATTTAGGAAACACGGTCCTACTTTTCAGGAATGGATAATCTCCACTTTAGTCATTGATCTATACGTTGTGCTGGATGTGTGACACTCATTCTGAGTAATGAGTCTATTCTATGATGGCCTGATAATGGGATGGATGTATCTAGATGGCTGGTGTGTTGTTGGAACCTTCAAAAATATTTAAAAAAACCCCTCACTATGAAACAAATCATTTTAGGCAGTTTCGTATCGTATGAAATTTTTCGTTTTCATCCATCTCCCTACCACCTTTGTTGGACAAAAACCTTTATTATGCGAAAATATCTTAAAAAAAATAACCTCCCTCCTTAATCCTTCACAAAATTTAATTTTAAAGAAAAATAGCATCTTCAAAAATTTCGTAGCATTTTTCTAGCTTCAAGCCCGAAGCATGCTACGAAACTACCTAATAAACCAGAATTTGCTGATTTTGTGACTTACTTCAAAAATTGATCTCTTGATCCAAACTGTAGGTTCTTTGCAAGCCATGAACCTCATCAAACATGTTTCAACTCAATTCTTCAGTGTTTAGGATTTCCTTCTTCATTTACAATAAGTTGGCCTATAGGTTCCTCAACCACTCTCATCCTCAGCCCTTTCTTCTCCAACTCAACTTGAATCATGTCCAAATTCTCTTGAAGGTCTTCCACTTGATCCTTTAATGCTATGTTTTTTAGCTTGCAAGTATAAGTTCATCTTCCTGGTATGTTTGACCACCCCTCTTAATGGTTGAGTCCTCTTTAGCAATCTTTTGGCACTGTCCATAGATTTTTAGACACTTGAGATTTGACCTTCCCATATTTTCATCATTTGTTCAAATTTAACATTCTCAGACCTATGATTCTATGCCTCTAACTTCAAATATAATATCTCTTTACCTGCTTCCTTCAGCTGTTCTTTGATGGATTCTATTTCTGATTTTTCAATTATTTTCTCTTTTCCCTTTCTCTGCCTGATAACAACTTCTTCTTCTGTTGCTGGAGACAAATCTATGATGCTTATTGGTTGTATAGCTTCACTGATTTTCTCTATATTTTTTCTCTCCATGGCCTTCTTTGCAAACCTATTCATTGACTTCCTCGGCTGAAATATAAACACAACATCTTCACCTGCAAACTCTAATTTCTTAGTAGTCTTACCTTTCTTCACTTTTCTTCCACCACCTTCAATATCTTCTGCTTGCACTATTTGTGACTCTTCAATATCAATTTCATTAAGAATATCCTCCATATTCCCTTTGGACAATGTTTGGCTTCTAGTTATCCTCTTACTGCCTTTTTTGCTGACTTTATGTTTCTGTTTTGCAAGTGTTGGTTGAGGAGTGTCAGTCTCTTGCAGAGGTTCTGCTCCTATGTCAATTGGTTCTGCAGGGGACTGTCTACTTTCTTCTTCAACTTCTTCTATCATAGCTAGTGATGTAGTAGTTATAGGTTTTAAGATTTTCTTTCGAGTGACCACATCTATCTCATACCCACTCATAAACAGAAAAGAAGTCCAATCTCTATTTAACCTTTTCAATTCCCCCAACACTAACAACTTTATTAGACCATGATGAAACAGAGATGTCTCACTCCCTTCTAAATTTACATGAACTTTATCTGACATTTTTCCTAAACTCCTGTATAAATAGAAAGGTAAGTCAAGTGATATATTACCTACAAAGTGTAAAAGAAGTTTGAGATGGTATGAAAAAACCATGTGGAATATTCCTTCACAGTTGAAATATTATTTAATGGCCATCAACAGGTTTGCATAATTATCCTTCATAAAACTTTTAGGGATACCATTGGTCAAATCAAATTGACTGTGTTCTTGCTTTAGAAACTCCTTAGAACACTACATTGTAAACTTTGTGCCTTTAAACCACTCTTCACAACCTCTAGCGATTCCTGTAACTAGTGATATGCTCTCTAGTGTCACTATGAAATTCAGAATCCCAACTTTTGATGTTGTTCCTGTAAAATTAGTGGCAAAATCATTTGATACTTGTGCATGGAAACACTGCAACCTCTAGCAGAATTGCAAGCAGCCAATCCTCCTGAAAAACTCCATATCAGTAGTTTCTTCATTGAGTAATTTCAAATCCATGGGTTCAAACCTGAGACAATGGCCACCCTTGTTTGCTTTCTTTCTTGCAGCCATGGGTGTTTTATAGTCTTCACTGCCTTGCTTGCTGATGACACCTGCAGATATTGAATTCGAAAACAACCTACTTGGATCGATGAAGCAACTCTTCAGGGATCAACTTACATGCAAGGATAAATAGTAATATGATAAAAGGTTGTTTTGGGGTAAGGTATAAAAGGTTAATTTATAGCTCGGGTTTTAATAATTGCACATGCAACCAAAAATATTCATGATTACATCAAATACGGTTGTGTACATTTGAAACTTATCATAACGACCTTGAAAGACCTCCAACTTTTCTCCTATAATCATAAACTGACACCTCACATCGTTCTAACAACCTTGGCTAAAAAAATGTAGCTTCATAGCGAAGATAGTTAGGTTTCTAAAAAATTCGCTACGAAATTATTAGGCAGTTTCGTAGCGAAATCTACGGATTTCCTTTCTAAATCAATACGAAATTATGAAAAACTCACAGGTGTGCACTTTTGAGTTTAAATGCATGGAAATGAAAACTCACATGATATGGGAATGATTTGACTGAAATGGCATGGATGGAGGTGAACATTAAACTTAGGATAGGCTTCAAAAAATGCAAAAATTTTCATATATCACATTGATATGGCTTAGGAGACCTCATCCATTTGGTGAATGACCTGCATGACCCTATCTAGGAAAGTCTTACAACTAAATGAGTGATAACATGATTGATGGATATGCCAAATTTCCTGCACCTGTTGTTTAGTCAATTCAGTGTTCTGAATTGATAGCATAAATTATCGACCAGGGCTTGTAAACTGATGAGGTATTCTTGCACTATATGTGCCTAAATATCCTTATTCTTATTTCATTATTTTCAGTATTTTGTTGATGTTTGAGTTTTGTTATGTTTGAGTTTTAATATGCTACTCTATGTTCAAAAGATGACATCAAATCTAGGTCAAAAAGAAAAGAAAAAGGAACCTTAGAATCAAAATAGAGTGTAGTTGTAAATTCTGTCCCTAATTAGGAAAATGATGAAAAACATAGCATTATAATCCATGGATGTTCTAACTTGCAAATGAAATGTAACTCAAGACATTATATTTCAACCTGATCCTTTTAGTTAAAGGTTTGTCGGAATAATTTGTGAAAGAGATTGAACTCCAATGTGATGAGGATCTTCCTAAAAACAGACAGCAACTTCGAATATTATAGTGCAATCTTATTCATATGATAGAGATATTGTGGAATAGCTTGAGAAGAAAATTGCTATAATATGCTAAGGATATCCTATGAATACTTGAAACTACTTATGACATTATAACTAGATCTTGTTCATCAGCTTGAGATTTATTGGAAGAGTTTATTGAAGGAGATTAGATATAATGTAATAAGGATCTTCTCAACAACAAGTAACCCACAGTATTACAATTAGGTATTTTCTGTGATTTAGATATTTATTGGAACAGTTTTGAGAAAAAGACTATTTGTAACAATATGAGGATCTTCTATCTAATTGCACAACAGAAAATGCTAATTAATATCAACATAATACAACCAAATCTCATTCATATAATAGTGATATGTTGCAAAATATTTTATGAAAAATAATGGTTGTAAGATGATGAGGATATTTTAATCTGAATAACAAAAGCTAAAGTGATGCTAACTCAGGATGTCACAATTAAATCCATTCATTGAATAGAGATATGTTGGAAAATCTTTTAGAAAATACTAACTATAACATCATGAGGATATGTTAGTTAGAAAATAAATGTAAGACATGATGCTAAAACATATGAACTCAGAAAATTGTCTAACTAAGAAATATAACAAAACAGAATTAAAAGCTACTTATCTAGAAAGCATGTGGAAGCCTCCTTGGATAGCAGGGGCCCTCTGCTATCAATTTGGCATAAAAATATTTAACTCCTCAAGTTTGTCTTCAATGCAACATCAAAGTTATGCTTCTTCTTATTATCAAAAATACTTCGAAACATAGTATCATAGTATTGGAAAAAATAAGAGTTAACTTGTTTTCTCGGTCTCACCGAGCTAAATATATAGGTAATTACATAACTGATATTGAACGAAAGTAGGCATAGGTGTATTCTAAATTCATAATCAAACTAAAAATCCTTTTTGGACTCGTGATTTGCTGAAAGAAAATCAAGAGTCCTTATCCTTATAAAAATCTTCTTGTCAGACTTTTGGTTTGACCACGTGCCTAAGCATCTCCAGTTGTTGACTCAGCCTTCGTGGACGATAAGGAATGATGTAGGAAAGATTTAGAATCTAACCATATATGCATTTTATTTGGATGACACCTATAATATGTTCAAACACCAAATGGCTACGGAATGTGTAACCGGTTGCAGAATGACTGCATTCTGTAGCTAAAACTACTCAAAAATCATTAAGATAGAAAAAGATAAAAGTACAACAAGTTAGTCATTGCATGTATTCCTTAAGTGATTTTAATCATTCTTATTGATATTTAGGTCTATAAAATGACAAAAAGGAGTGATAAGATGAAGTGGAATTCAGAAAAGGAGAAGACACTTTTAGGGTTCAACATACCCCCACTGCAAAACTTTTGCACGTCCTCATACAATTTCATTCCATTTGTATTGATATTTCTGCAAGAACATCTAACCTCCTTTTTCTTCTTCTTCTAGTAGTTAGTGCCATCTTTGGTTTCCTTATGAGTGTTTTGAACTTTAGATTAATGAGTGCCCTATTCAATTTCCTATTTCTTTTGTTCAACTTCTTGTTTGCCTTATATAATACTTCCATTTTCTGAGAGAGAGTGTTGTTAATGCTGCTCTTCAATTTAACCTGCTCCCTTAGGATTTCATTTTCATTCTTAATATGGTTATTCAGTATCTCCAATTCATAATTGTCTCTTTTTAGTATTTCAATTGGAGGTTCTTGTGGACTGGGGGATCTTTATTTGTTCTCTGAGGCTTTTCTCTCTAATGATTCCACATGGTCATAAAACTGTTGTTGAGCTAGATCTACATCCGGGGTTCCTCTGCCACGGTTTTCTTCATATTGGTATACAGGAGATCTGTCAACTGGTGCCTGGATTGGACTTTCTTCTTCTTCAATGTTTATGATTTCATTTCCCTTAATGCATGTATTTTTCACCATGCCTTTAAGCTTGGAAATTATTCTCAATTTGGGTGGATTTTCATCTTTTACATCCTCTCTCTCAACATATTCATTTGTTAATTTCTTCTTCCTTTTATTCTTGAGTTGTTTCCTGATTTTTACCAACTTTTCAGAGATTATTTCATCATTGTCTTCCTGTGTTGATACATTAGGCTTGATTTCAACAGTTTTAACATCTTTTCCTCTCCTACTTCTTCTCACAGGTTTTTCTTTAGACAATGTTTCTCTTGGTTCTTCAAAATGGTTGCTTAGGAGGAATTCATCCCAATTATCTTCTATCTTCTTCAAATGAAACTCAATTAACATTTTAATTAAGCCATGATGATGTAAGGTAGTTTCTAAGAACTGAAGCCTTTTCTGGACATTTGAGGACATCCTTTTCAAACTATTAAGTAGGAAAAAGGATAGATTTATTTCTTCATCTAGAAAATTCATCATGAGTCTAATATGATATACATACAAAGTGCCAAATCTGCCTTCACAGGTTATGAACTTTTGTAAAATTAATAGCATATTCTTTCATTTATTTTTCAAATCTAAACTAGGAATACCTTTCGTAAACACTGCAGTGTCCATACCTGAGTTTTTTAGCATTTGTCTCCAAACCTCATTATGAAATTCTTTGTTTTTTAAAACAACATTCTCTCTGTCTTGGTAGCTCTGTTACTTCTGCTATGAATGACTCTGTGATGGTGAATTTGATATCCTCAATCTCTAATTCTGATTCATCGAACGACCTGGAAAATGACTTTGTGATTTCTTTGTGGAATCCATTAAACTTCTCTATAAAACTTAGCCATCCAGCCTGTTGTAATAACCCTTTAATCTGAGGGTATCCTTCTAAATACTTAGTTCCAATTGGCTCTGGCCTTACAATAAGCCCCATTTCTTCTTGATAAATATTGCTTCCTTTCTCTGGCTTCAATTCACTGCTATGTTCCTATTCTTTTGTCCAAAGAAAAAGCAATTGTGAAGGGTTGTCTTACCCTAAAATGACTTCTCTGTAGATGAGGATTGGCTATGGAAAGAAATAGCAGTGAGTGGATGTGAACGGAATAGGGTAGTGGTAAATAATGAGGATAATCGAGTTTAAGAGTTTGATATGGGATGAATGACCGCGAAGAAATCTTATGAAGATTTTCAAAAATCATCAATGAATGCTATGGTTTGATGACATGACCTAATAGGTCACTTTTAGGTTTTGAACATTATCTTTCAATTAATGATGATTTGTTATGGAGCGGGATGAAAGGGATTTGGTCAAGGAGTTTTTATGATATGGGTTTGATCAATTTGAATCATAAAATAACTTAGGAAAACATATGACCTAACCACATTATACCTTTAATGATTTGCTATCAAAAATAATTTCACACAATTTTACCTTAGCCCCTTTTTGAATTTTTTTTTTCTGCTTTGATGTGCTTTGTATTTCATCTGAAAAATATAGATCTTTTAGATTCCATAATCTTCTTTGGCTCATCCTCTGTTTGCTAGAGTAGGTTTTGCAGAATCAATTGGCTGCAGAATAGGTTTGGTTGCAGAATAGGTAGCTACAGAATGTACCTGTAAAAACTCTGAAATATGGAATGGAATGAAGTGAAAATGTGGATGGAGTGAAGTATGGAATGGAATGAGATGGATCATGAATATGTAGTGGAATGAAATATGGATAAAGTGAGATATGGATGGAATAAATGAGATGGATCATGAATATGTAAAGTGAGTCTGCAACTTATGATTTTATGATACTTAATTGCAGAAAAGAACAATTTTGAAAATCTAAAGTGTCAGAAAAATTCTGATTTTCACCTTAGATTTTCAGTATAAACATGCCAATCAATGATTGGTTTTCATGTTTATACCATTTTTTCTCTCTTATATATATATATATATATATTTTTTTTTTTATGATTGAAGAAAAATACAATTAAGTTAGTGAAGAAGAAGAATTCTTCTTCACTAACTTCATATCAATGTTATCTTGAAATTTCTTGACAAATTCCTCTCTTGAAAGTGGCTTATGATACAATTTTAGTTTGTGTCCATTTACAAGAAGAGCTACCTTTCTTTCATCTATTGTCCTAATTTTTATTGCTCCATTTTCAAAGATTTTCACAATCTCATATGGCCTAAGCCAATGAGTTTGAAATTTACCTTGAAATTCCTTGAACTTTGAATCAAATAAGAGGGCCCAGTCACCTTCTTTAAATTTATTTTCCTTGATGTACTTATCATGGCATCTAGTCCTTTTTTGTTGGACTATGCTTTTTCTATGGACTGCATCTTGTCTGATCTCATCCAATTCATCAATCTGCTCCAGTCTGTGCTTCTGTTAGATCAAGTCCTAACTAGACTGCCATTTTGAAAGTTTGGATCTGAAACTCTATGGGAAACAAGACTTGTTTTCCATAAACAAGTTCATAAGGGGTGTGACCTATTATGTTTCTCCATGTAGTTTTGTAGGCCCACAAGGCTTCAGGAAGTCTTTTTTCCCAATCTCTCCTGTGTAAATGAACAGTCTTTGTTAGGACCCCTTCAATGACTTTATTCGTAGATTCCACTTGGCCATTTGCTTTTGGATGGTAGGGAGTATATTTTCTATGTTTGATTTTGTACTTTTCTACCATTTTCTCCACTAGCTTTGATGTGAATTGAGCTCCTTGATCTGTAACAATTTCTCTTGGGGCACCAAAACGAGTAAAAATATCCTCAAAAAGGAAATTGAATACAGATGATTCAGTAGCAGAAACTAATGGTTTGGCCTCTACCCATTTGGTAACATAATCAGTGAAAAATAATATATAGTTCTTTTGTATTGATGGAGGATTAATAGGTCCTACAAAATGCAAAGCCCATTTCTCAAAGGGTTCAATATGTACATGAGGTTGCAGTGGCATCTCACCTGAAGGAGAAGGTTTCCCTACCCTTTGGCAACTGTCACACCTTTTAACATACTCTTTAGCATCCTTAAAGAGGGATGGCCAATAATATCCTAAATGAAGGATCTCATAAGCTATCCTCTTATTAGCAAAGTGTCCACCACATGGTTCATCATGACATGCCTTGAGAATCTCAGGCATCTCATCTTCTCGAACACATCTTCTGATAATAAAATCTGGACCTGTTTTGTATAACTCATTAGCAATCCATGAATATTTTTCACTGTCATAAATGATCTTTCTTTTATCTCTTGTATTCATAATTGAAGGAAATTTTCCTGAAACTAGATAGTTAGCAATATCAGCAAACCAAGGAGTTTGAGTGGTAATTGCAAAGAGATATTCATTAGGGAATTGATCTTCAACTGGAGTATTGTCTTTAATGTTTTGGATTTTACATAGGAAATCAGCTACTGTATTTTTCTTTCCAGGCCTATCTAGAATAGTGATGTTAAACTCTTGTAAAAGCAATAACCATCTTCTGAATCTGCCATTAGCAATTGATTTCTTCATTAGGTACCTAATTGCAGAATGATCTGTGTGAACAAAAGTTTCATAGCCTGTTATATAGTGTCTAAATTTATTTATGGCATGGACAATGACTAAGAACTCTTTTTTAGTTACAGTATAATTCAACTCTGAAGGACTGAAATTTTTACTTGTATAGTAGATGGCATAAGGAATCAGGTCTTTTTGTCCCAATATAGCTCCTAAAGCTGTATCTAAGGCATCTGTTGAAATATGAAAAGGTAATTTCCTGTTAGGTCCCCTTAAAATAGGTGCTTCAAAGATTTTTGTTTTCAGGATTTCAAAGGCTAACCGGCAGTCAGAATTCCAATTGAATTCACAGTCCTTGGTAATTAATTTGAAAAGTGGAGATGCTATCTTGGTGAAGTTTTCTATAAATCTCCTATAATACCCTATAAATCGTAGAAAACTCCTAACATCTTTTTGACAACTTGGAACTAGTAGTCTGGAGATGACTTCAACTTTTGACTTATCAACTTTGATCCCATTTCCTAAAATGTGATGTCCTAGAACAATCCCTTCAGTAAACATCATAAAACAATTTTCATGACTTAATGAAAGATTTGCTTCTTTACATATCTTTAGAACTTTTTCCAAGTTTTCTAAGGCTTCTTCAAATGTGTTTCCATAGACTATGAAGTCATCCATGTATACCTCTACACAGTCATGTATTAGATCTGAAAAGATTCCTAATACTGCCCTTTGGAATGTTGTAGGTGCATTGCATAATCCAAATGGCAATACTCGGTAGGCATAGATATTCCAGGGACAGGTAAATGTGGTTTTTTCTTGATCCTCAAGTGCTACTTGAATTTGATTATAACCACTGAACCCATCCAAAAATGAAAATTACTTTTTGCCTGCTAATGTGTCTAACACCTAATCTATGAAAGGTAAGGGAAAATGGTCTTTAAGAGTAGCTTTGTTTAATTCTCAGTAGTCAAGGCATACCCTCCATTTTCCATTATTCTTGGGTACAATCACCAAAGGAGAGACCCACTGACTATCTGAAATGGGATAAATAAAGTTGACATTTAACAATTTCTGCTACTCTTCTTTAACAATCTCCCTAAGGTTTGGATCCATCCTTCTCTGAGGTTGTCTAATTGGTTTACAATTTTCCTCTATATAGATATGATGAGTGAAAGTCTTAGGATTGATCCCTTTCATGTCAGTGTACTCCCAAGCATATGCAGAGGAGTGTCTCTGTAATGTTTTGACTAGCTTTTCTTGTTGAAATTTCTCTAGGTTTTTGTTTATGTTTAAGGTTTTTCCTGGGAATATTTCAATTGTAGAGCTGCCAAATTCTTCCATGGAGTAAAGAGACATCTATCTTGATGATAAGAACTCAATGTTAGATTCTTCTTGAAATTTTTCATGTTTAAATTCTGAAGAAGATTCATAATTTTCCAAAGTATTCAGAATCTGACTATCTTCACTAATTTCTGAAATAGTGAAGAGAGGTTGTATATCTTCTTCATCATCAATCCATTGAGTATCATCTAATTCTGTGATTGTTCTTGCTGGAGGATACAAGGTGAATTTCTTGGTTGAACTTCCATCAGAGATGTACATATCACCGGATCTACAGCTAATGAAAGCATCAGCTGTAGCTAACCAAGGTCTTCCTAATATAATAGGATGTCCTCCTAGATCATTTTTAGGAGTTAGGATCATGAAATCCACAAGATACTCCCAAGAATCTAAGGACACTGGAATTTCTTCTATTATCCCATTTGGTTTGATCATAGATCTATCTGCTAATTGTAGCAGTGTGGGTGTAAAAAGAAGATTAGGAAGTTTTAGTTTTTCCATGATTTTCCTACTCATGATATTGATTACTACACCTAAATCAATAAGTGTGTTCTTGATTTCAATTCCATTGATTTGTATTTTAACAACTGGATTTCCTGGGTCTAGATACTTTGGAATGGCAATCTTACCCATCATTATATCTGCTATTTTTCCTAACAATTGTATTTTCTTTATCTCTTTTATTCTTTTTCCTTTTTTTTTCATACTCAACTCCTTTATTGTTTTTGCTAAGATTGGGATTTCCTTGATAGCTTGTAATAATGGAATATTAATACAAACATTTCTTAACTCATCTAGGAAATCATAGTTAGGCATCATAATTTGTTTCTCCACACCCCTATCAATTTGTAATCTTTCTGGAAAAGGAGGTGTAGAAGTAGATGTTGATGGCTACTCTAATATAGGAGTTGAAATTATTGGTTCTTTCTTTTTTGATTTTTCAATATTTTGGTCTTGAAAAGATGTGCTTCCCTCAAGACTTTTATTTACCCATATAGAATCTTCCTCAGAATTGTTTTGCTCTTGTATAATTACAGAAGGTTTATTATTTTCAAGTATTCTTCTAGACCTAAGTTGAACATCATTAAGGTCCAAAGGAGTAATCAAATAGGTTGGGAATTGTTGACCTTATATCATATATGTATTCTGAGGGTTTTTATTGTTGGGGTTTGGTATTGGATGGGCAGGCAATTGATTTGATTTTTGAGGAAATGGTAATGGAAGTGGTGGATTTTGATTTTGGTTTTGATGTTGTGGATTTTGTTGAGGATTTTGTTGAGGGGGAAATTTTGAATATGTTGGATATGAGGGATAAGAAGGTGGATATTGATAATACTGGGAGAACCTTCCATAAATATTTTGTGTTCCTTGTGCCCAAGGTTGAGATTGATTTTGAAATTGGGGCCAAGGTTGCTTCCGAGAGTTCCAATTTGGTGGGGGTTGATTATACATTTGATTATTAAACCCATGTGTTTGAGGTCCCTGCCAAGGTCTTCTAGAGACAAAGTTAAGAGATTCTATGGAATTTGTGGGTGTTTCTTCTTGAAAGGCAGCCTTAAGACCAGGGAGTGAAGGACAACTCTTGGTCTCATGTTTTTCTGAACAAATTTCACAAGTCTCTATTACTTTTGCATCTAAAGGACACTCTCTCAAGGCATGCTTCTTCCTACATTTGGGACAAAAGATTGCTAAGGCATCAGTTTCAGCTTTTTGCTTGTTTTGTAACTTAAGGGTGTCTATTTGTTCAATAATAATCCGTAGAATGTCATATTTGAATTCATCAAGCATATTACCTAGTTTTTGCCTACTTACTATTCCAGCTGCAGATTTACTTGCCCTTGCAAGAGCAGGGTCTCTTGGTCCTTTTAGAATTTTAGATTTTCCTCTTGAAAGATTAATACATAACTCAACTATATCAGGTAATGGAAGTTGAGATATGTCCCCTTTTCCCATCATATTGAGGATATATATCCATTCATCCCTAATTGTTTTCAACAAGAGAGCTTTCAAAGTTTCTTGATCTAGGGTTTCCATTTTTTCCCTCTTGATGTTATAATTGAATCTTTCCAACAAATATTCTAGATTTTCATCCTCTTTTTGCATCATCTTGAACACTTATTCATTATGATTGAATGGTATACATTAATCCAGGTATCTATCTAGAAATGCTCTCCTCATTTCATCCCATGTCCTAATAGACCTAGTGATTAAACTCATAAACCATTTTAATGCTGCTCCTTTCAATGTTGAAGGGAACAGTTTAAGTTTCTGAGCATCTTGTAGATAATCATAGGTTCTACATAGAACTTCAAATTCAAATAAGAAGGTTTCAGGATCCTCACTTTTTAGTCCATGAAAGTTTGGAAGAACAGAAGGTGAGATATTTTTCATAGTTTCATTAGTCTCTTCATCTACTATAGGGAATCCAAAAGGACTTCCAGTTCCCCTTCTACCTCTTCCTCCTTCTGCATTTCCTCTACCTATTCCTCTATCTCCTCCTCTTCCTCTACCTCCTCCAAATAGTGTATGTTCTCCATTAAATAATTATCCTTCCCCTTCTTCTGCTATGATAGATTCCTCTGAACTGATATAGGGTTTAGTTGGAAGAGCTAGTTGTTCTACTGGTTCTTCTATTAGGGGTATATTGAAGAAATAGTCCTCTTCTTCCTCTTCACTAGGGATTTGTAATTTTTCTGTTGGAATATATTCGCCTGTGGAAGTGAAAAAGGTTATCCCTTCTGTAGGAGTCCTTAGATATTCTTCCTCTAGAATTGCTTCAGTGGATGAAGTGGGGGATCTTCCTGATGGGATATATGATCTTGAAACTTCTAGAAGCCTATAAATAGTATAGTATGGAATGTGAGTTTGAGTTGGAGGTGTGCTACTTCTTGGTCTTGGTGGAGTGAGTGAAGTTGTGCGAATTAAAATTTTTCGTCTTACAAATCTACCCCTAGAATCTCTTTCTCTACGCATGTCATTGTTTTTGGGAAATAGGAAATAAGGCTACCTAGTTATACCTCCCCAGCAACAGCGCCAAAATGTTTAGTCAATTCAGTGTTCTGAATTGATAGCATAAATTATCGATCAGGGCTTGTAAACTGATGAGGTATACTTGCACTATATGTGCCTAAATACCCTTATTCTTATTTCATTATTTTCATTATTTTACTGATGTTTTTGAGTTTTGTTATGTTTGAGTTTTAATATGCTACTCTATGTTTAGAAGATGACATCAAATCTAGGTCAAAAAGAAAAAAAAAGGGAACCTTAGACTCAAAACAGAGTGTAGTTGTAAATTCTGTCCCTAATTAGGAAAATGATTAAAAACAGAGTATTCTAATCCATGGATGTTCCATGTATTTTCTCTATATTTTTTCTCTCCATGGCCTTCTTTGCAAACCTATTGATTGACCTCCTTGGCTGAAATATAAAGCCAACATCTTCACCTGCAAACTCTAATTTCTTAGCAGTTCGACCTTTCTTCAGTTTTCTTCCACCACCTTCAATATCTTCTACTTGCACTATTTGTGACTCGTCAATATCAATTGCATTAAGAATATCCTCCATATTCCATTTGGCCAATGTTTGGCTTCTAGTTATCCTCTTACTCCCTTGTTTGTTGACTTTATGTTTCTTTTTTGTAGGTGTTGGTTGAGGGGTGTCAGTCTCTTGTAGAGGTTCCACTCCTATGTCCATTGGTTCTGCAGGGGACTGTCTACTTTCTTCTTCAACTTCTTCTGTCATAGCTAGTGATGTATTAGTTCTAGGTTTTAAGATTTTCTTTCGAGTGACCACATCTATCTCATACCCACTCATAAACAAAAAAGAAGTCCAATCTCTATTTAACCTTTTCAATTCCCCCAACACTAACAACTTTATTAGACCATGATGAAACAGAGATGTATCACTCCCTTGTCACTTTACTTGAACTCTATCTGACATTTTTCCTAAACTCATGTATAAATAAAAATGTAAGTTAAGTGATATTTTACCTACAAAGTGCAAAAGAAGTTTGATATGGTATGAGAAAACCATGTGAAATATTCCTTCACATGTGAAATATTTTTTAATGGTCATCAACAGGTTTGCATAATTATCCTTCATCAAACTCTTAGGGATACCATTGGTCAAATCAACTTGACTGTGTTCTTGCTTGAGAAACTCCTTACAACATTACATTGTAAACTTTGTGCCTTTAAACCACTCTTCACAACCTCTAGGGATTCTTGTAAATAGTGATATGCTCTCTAGTGTCACTGTGAAATTCAGAATCCCAACTTTTGATGTTGTTCCTGTAATATTAGTTGCAAAATAATTTGATACTTGTGCATGGAAACCTTGTAACCTCTAGCAGAATTTCAAGCAGCCAATCCTCTTGAAAAACTCCATAGCAATAGTTTCTTCATTGAGTAATTTCAAATCCATGATTTCATACCTGAGACAATGGCCACCCTTGTTTGTTTTCTTTCTTGCAGCCATGGGTGTTTTATAGTCTTCACTGCCTTGCTTGCTCATGACACCTGCAGAGATTGAATTTGACAACAACCTACTTGGATCGATGAAGCAACTCTTCAGGGATCGACTTACATGCAAGGATAAACAGTAATATGATAAAGGGTTGTTTTGGGGTAAGGTTTAAAAGGTTAATTTAGAGCTCGGGTTTTAATAATAGCACATGCAACCAAAAATATTCATGATTACATCAAATACAGCTGTGTACATTTGAAACTTATCATAACGACCCTGAAAGACCTCCACCTTTACTCCTACAATCATAAACTGACACCTCACATCGTTCTGACAACCTTGGCTGAAAAAGCGTAGCTTCGTAGGGAAGACAATTACATTGCTGACAATTTCGCTACGAAATTCTGAAAAACTCACAGGTGTGCACTTTTGAGTTTAAATGCATGGAAATGACAACTTACATTGTTGGGAAAAATACTGAGAGGGGGGGGGGGGGGTGAATTAGTATTTAGTGCAGACTGAAATTTTTTTACTTTTTCTTTCTCTAAAACCCATACGCTACTTTACTGAACCCAAGTTGCGTATACACGCAGATATCCTCAATGAAACTTGCGTATTACTAGAGATCTCATTATGCAGATAATTTTTTTCTTAGATCATTGCATCATTCATTCATTAGATGTTTAGTAAGCAGTAAACATGTGCAGTAAGAATAGAATAAATCATCACACATAAGAAACACACATGAACACCAGGATTTAAGGTGCAAACCCAATTCGGGAGAAAACCACCGTTGTCGTCATCTCAATCTTCAATATTTATTATAAAGAAAACATCTTACAACATTGTGCTGGTGCAGACTCATACCAGCATGCAGGCACCCACCTACAGAAGGCTACAACCTTCTCTCATTTACCAGCCTCTCCTGGAAGGGAGCTACAACCCCTTGCTCTCGTTTACTAGCCTCTCCTGGAAGGGAGCTACTACCCCCTTCTCTCGTTTACCAGCTACCACTGGAAGGGAGCTACTACCCCCTTACTGAAGGCTTCGACCCTCAGCACCACTGCAGACCACGTTTCATCAATTTTCAAACTGGATCAAACAACTTCAACACAACCCTTCACTTATCAACAAACATATTTTGCCCAATACTTCAAATAGAATAGTGAGACCACTGTAACCAGAATATCAGAGATAACCCAGATTTCAGAATAGATATGCAGATGTAAAATCAACCCTGAACATTCATTAATTCAAACACCATACGTTGTTTTCCTTTATGTAACCTGCGTATATACATGCATTTATTCACTCCAACCTATGTATGCTTCAGTGTATAGTAACTTTGTATACACAACTTTTCTTCACCATTTCCACGTATGCACGCGCTTTCCTTTTCACCAACTAACATATTATTCTGTGTATGCTTACTTTTAGAATTAGTTCAGACTCATACTCAGATCTAAAATCATATTTCTATTCAGAAAATCTATCAATCATATAGAACTGTTTATACAGTCATTCTTCCTTCATCAATTTAGTCATTGAATCATCAACCAATCAACTAACAACTTGATCTTTAATCAAAATAATCAGTAGCACAATCAACATTTAAACAACCCAGATCTGTATGAATACATCATTGACAGATAACAGTAAAACAACAAAACAGATCAGAAATTTCATTCCACATACTTCAGCAAAACCCTAGATTCCATACGCGCTTTTATTTCACTGAACTTGCGTATATACGCGCTTTCACAAAGACGAACTTGCATATACTTCAGTGCATTTTATTTTTAGAAACCCTGACTACCATACGCGATTTTCTTTAAGAGGAACCATGTATACACACGCTTTTCATGAAACGAACCTGCGTATAGATCGATAAAAGATAGACTTTGCAGAACAGACCAGATCTATAAACTTACCCAGATTTCTTCAATTTCTTCATCAGACTTGCGCCAGGTCTTCATCATTTCTTTTCAGATCATCCTAGAGATTCATCATTTCTAGATCTAGAGATCTTGAACCTTCATCATATCCATAGGTGCATCTTAGATTCAAATCTATCAATTAAGAACAGAGTTCCACCATGCAGATATACTTCAGAGTGAAGTATTCATTAAAATCTAGACACATGCACACATTGCACTATGATCTTCTTCTCCTTAAATAGATTTAGCCTTTGTCAATACCACGAGTCAAAACCACTCAACTACTAATGGTATTCCTGGACGGGATCAAATAGATATTCCAGCGCTCAATACAATGGGTCAATACCATGGTAAAATCCCTTGGTTTTTATGAATTTAGAGCGCAAATAGGGATACGCTACTTGGCACGTACTTTTCCGCGTACATACGCTACTTCGCCTTTACAAACCCATGTATGCTTTGTGAAATGTCTTATTTATCATTTCTCTAGCACTTACTGAAATTTATTTCTCTGCTACTTCTGAGCTGCTTGTAGATACATCAGATTTACATCATTAATAAATTCATCAAGTCAGTTTCCATCAAGTAGGTTGCCATCAAGGACAACACATTGCATCATATTTCCAACAATCTCCCCCTTTGGACTTGATGGCAACCATGATGGTGTTTGATCACCACAACAGATAGATACATTGAATATAACCATTATGCAAACACTATGATACTCTCCCCCTTTGACATCAAGGGAAAAGGGCGGATCAAAACCAAAACAATGTTTTTCTTCTCATGTAGAAAGAAGAGCTCTGTAGATCTGATGTGCACTGAAGTTACCATGCTCCCCCTGAGTTCATGTTGAATCTTCAAACATATTTTTCAATGAAGTACATGACTATATGACCTTTCCTATCACCAAGGACTCATACTTACATCAATGATCCAACCAAGTGGATTTACATATGTGACTCAAGTCCCCAACCAAGTGGGTTTACAATTTTTGACTCAACTACCCAACCAAGTGGGTTTACAAATTTGAAGAAGTCCTTACATGACTAAATAAAACAATTTACATCATAGGTCTCAACATGACCTTTTTATCAAATTACAACAATGACCTTTTGTAACAAATACCAAAAATATCTCAAGAGAGAGATCATATTTCAGAACCATCATAATGCCAACAATGCATAATTCTCAGCAAGGCTAATGCTCCCCCTAAACTTGTACACTTGTTCTTGAGCCATTTCACTTCTTCATCTCCCCCTTAGCTTGTGCATCCTGAACACTTTCAACAACAAATCATCAAGGCATCTGCATCAAATATCAGAGAATGAAACAGAAATATGAGAGCTGAAACATCATCAGAGATACCCAACAACACCACAGCTGTGCTGAAGAATTCTGACCCAGAAAAATTTGTCAGCAATCACCCATACGCGGTTTTCTGTGTATAAACTCACGTATATACACGACTGTCTTTCAGGAAACCCACGTATCCAATTTAATCTTCTGCATTTAAGAAGATCTGATCTTCTGCATGGCAGAGACTACTCCCAGCTTCTATCTGAGATATTCGAACGCTTCCTTGGGCAGAGGTTTGGTAAATATATCAGCAACTTGTTCTTTGGAGGGAACATACTCCAACTTCACCTTTTGTTCAAGAACTTGTTCACGTAGGAAGTGATACTTGATGGGACTGTGCTTGGTCTTGGAATGCATAACAGGATTCTTTGAGATACTGATGGCACTTGTATTATCACACATAATGGACTTAGGAGGTGAACACTTGATTTGAAAGTCTTGTAAGGTTTGCATCATCCAAATAAGTTGAGTGCAACATGATGCAGCAGCCACATATTCTACTTCTGCTGTAGATAAGGCAATAGAGTTTTTCTTCTTGCTGAACTAAGATACTAACCGGGGCCCCATATAGAATGCACCACCACTAGTGCTTTTCAGATCATCAACATTTCCAGCTCAATCTGCATCAGTGTAAGCATGAAGATTGAGATCAACATTCTTTGGATACCATAGTCCAAAGTCTTGAGTTCCTTGTAGATATTTTATTATTCTTTTGACAGCCTGAATATGAGACTCTTTTGGATTAGCTTGGAATCGTCCAACAATCCCAGCTGCATGCATAATGTCTGGTCTAGTCCCAGTGAGATAAAGTAGACTTCCTATCATAGATCTGTATTCTGGTTGATTCACTGTAGGAGAATCATCATGAGAACTAAGATTACATCCGGTTATCATTGGTGTACTTACTGGTTTGCACTCTTCCATGCCATATTTCTTCATAATTTTCTTAAGATATTTTTCTTGTGATAATAATATGCCATCTGTTGCTTGATGCACTTGCAAGCCAAGAAAGAATGTTATTTCCCCAAGTAAAGACATTTCAAATTCTTGCTGCATAACAGAAGCAAATTTCTGACTCATAAACTCTTCATTACTTCCAAAGATGATATCATCAACATATACAACCACAATCAATAGTTTATTATTTTCAGTTTTTGTGTATAAGTTGCTATCATCCGACCCCTTTGAAAATCCTTGTTGATGAAGATATTTGTCAAGATGATAATACCATGCCCTTGGAGCTTGTTTGAGACCATATAGAGCCTTTTTAAGTCTACAAACAAGTTTTTCATCATTTCCTAATATGAATCCTTCAGGTTGTTCTATATAAACTTCTTCTTCTAGGTCACCATTGAGAAAATCAGATTTAACATCCATTTGATAAACTTTGATTTGTTGGAAGCTTGAAAAAGAAAGAAACATTCTTATGGCTTCAAGTCTAGCTACAGGAGAAAAAAATTCTTCAAAGTCTATACCTTCTTGTTGAGCATACCCCTTGCAAACAAGTCTAGATTTATTTCTTATAACATCCCCATTCTCATTTAACTTATTTTTGAATATCCATTTAGTTCCAATGACATTTTTGTCATGAGGTCTTGGTACCAGTTCCCAAGTGTGATTCTTTTCAATTTGATCAAGTTCTTCATTCATGGTTTGAATCCAACATTCATCTTTGCTAGCTTGATTGACATTGTGTGGTTCAATAGTGGATAGAAATGCCAGATAGCTAGAAGATCCCACAAGAGTCCTTCTTGTTTGTACACCTAATCCCTTTTCTCCCAAAATTTGAGATTCTGGATGATTCTTTTGAACATATCTGGATGGAGCTTTTTCAGATAAATCATCTTCGGGTTCTTCATTGGGTTCACTGTCTATATCATTTCTATTTGATGTAGAAGGATATATGTCATCATCGTCTTCATCTTTTGTTTGTTTTTCTTCTTTTGGAGCTGCAGGAGACTCATCAATAACAACATCAATACATTCAACAATCTTCCGAAGTCTTTTATTGTAACATTTATATGCTCTACTCCTATAGGAGTAACCAAGAAGTATTCCTTCATCTGCTCTGGGTTCAAACTTGCCAAGTTTTTCATCATTATTTTTGATAAAGCATTTGCTTCCAAAAATTCTAAAATGCTTTACAGTGGGAGGATTACCATACCAAAGTTCATATGGAGTTTTATCACTATTTACACGAACATGTGCCTTGTTGAGAATGTTTACTGCTGTATGTGCTGCTTCTCCCCAAAATGTGTCAGGTGTTCTGGAATCATCAAGCATAGCTCTAGCCATTTGTTGAACTGTTCTATTCATTCTTTCTGCTACACCATTTTTTTGTGGAGTGCCAGCTACAGAAAACTGTCTTTTTATGCCATGTTGTTCACAAAATTAAAGGAATTCATCTGATGTATATTCTCCTCCTCGATCAGATCTAAGACACTTGATTTTTAGATCTAATTCATTTTCAACCAGTGCTTTGAAGATCTGAAATTTCTCAAATGCTTCATCTTTGTGTTTAATCAACCCAATCCAACATATTCTAGAGAAATCATCAATAAATAAGATGTAGTATTGTTCACCACGTGGTGAATTTTTCCTCAAAGGTCCACATATGTCAGTATGAATGAGTTAAAGAGGCTTACTTGATGATCCTTCCTTGGCATTAAATTGCACTCTGGTTTGCTTACCGAATTGGCAAGATTTGCATATGATACTTTCAGGTAGAGTAATATTGGGAAGATCACGAATAGCTTTAAGTCTGCTTGATTTGTTGATTTGAGAGAAGCTCAGATGCCCCAACCTTCTATGCCATAGCCAGTTTTCTGAAGATTTACTCAAGTAACATTGTTCTTTGCAGTTCTTCAATACATACAGGTTGCTTGGAGTTCTTTTTCCTTTTATAATTGTTTTACTTGTATCAAGATCACGTACCACACATTCTTTTGAACTAAAGACAACTTCAGTTCCTTGATCACACATTTGACTCACACTTAACAGGTTATGCCTTAATCCATCCACATACATCACATCATTAGCTTTCACCTTTTCTTTTAGAAACACATACCCTTTTCCCTTAATTACCGCAGGAGTATCATTTCTGAATGTAACCTTCTTTTCTTTTTCTAGGGCATTATATGCAAGAAGTTTGTTTTCGTCTCCTGTCATGTGTCTTGAGCATCCACTATCAATGTATCATTGATTTTCTTCACCTTCTGCAAATAACACTATGCCACAATTTTCAACCTGTAATTCCTTCTTTTTCCATATTTTGGAGCTTGAAGGAAAATGCTTTTTTGGCTTAACTTTTCTCTTGCATTCAGATTCTTCATGGCCAAAGTTATTGCAATAAGCACATTCAACCTCATTTAGAAGAGGAGAAAAGTTGTTATAGGTATTATTCTTTGTTTAAATATCAATCCTTTTATTTATTTCTTCTCGTGTCATGATGGTTTTATATGCAACACATTGAACCTCTTTATGACCAAAATTGTGACATGAGAAGCATTGTCCATTGAAGAAGAAATTTCTGCAATCATGAAATCTTCTACTTGAATTTACCTGTTGATTGGTGTTTCTTTGAAAGATATTCATGTTAGTGTTCTTTGAATTGAGATGATCATGCTTTACCTGTAAAGATTCTTTATTCCCTTGCTGAGTGGCATAATGTTGTAAACCAGCTGTAGCTGCTTTTAGATAATTTGGTGCTGAAGCCTAAGTAGATTCTCCGATATATCCAAGACCTGTCTTTATAAGAGGAGAACGTTGTACCTTGATAATCTCATCTAAGGTTTCAGATCCTTTAGCAAATCTAAGATTCAGAGTCTTTACTTTCTCAAGTTCTTTTCTTAAACTTACCACTTCACATTCTAATTTCTCATTGTGTTTCTTCTCTTCTTCAATTTGATTTTTCATAGTCTCTATGATTATTTTACTTTCTTCTAAGCATATTTTGAGTTGATTGTTTTCATCAAGAAAATAATTTTCCTCTAGAGCATCCATAAAATTATCCTTTTCTTCTCTAGATTTTTTTCAATTTCCATGAGAAGTCTAAGATCTTGTTCACATTCTTCCTCACTATCAGATAACCCATCACTGTCTTCATGAGTATAGTAACATTTTCTAGTGCTAGACCGGTTCTTATTCCTTCTTGCTACTTCCTTCCCTTTTGTAGGTGTTTCTTTATAGGGACACTTAGCTGCATAATGACCAACTATACCACAATCAAAACATTTGAAAGGAAGCTTACCTCTGAATCGTCCTGTGCCAAGTTGAAGTTTCTTTACAAAATTTACCTCATCTTCTTCTGAGATATATCCTGATCCTTTTGCTTCTTGTACTTATTTCCCTTTTGTAGAAGCTCTAAAGACAGCTTCTTTGACTTCAGATGGTCCTCCTCTTCTCATTTCATATGCAGTTAGTATTCCATGAAGTTGCACCACAGTAAGATTTTGAAGATCCTATTTTTCTTCAAGAGCAGAAACTTTTGACTCAAATTTTGTCGTTAGAGATCTTAAAATTTTCTCAACCAAAGTAGATTCGGTTATTGTTTCTCCCAGATTTCTCATACGATTTACAACATCATCAAGACGTAAAAATAAACTGGCAATACTCTCATCACTATGCATCTTCAAATTTTCATATTCAATTCTGAGAGTTTGGAGTTTTGCACTTTTTACCTTTGTATCACCTTCATAACTTAGAATGATTTTGTCCCATATTTCCTTTGTTGTATTCAGCTGCATGACTTTGAAAAATTCAGATTCAGTCAGACTTCCCATTAGAGCATTGACCGCCTTTGCATTTGATTCATAATTCTTCTTTTCCGTCGGATCTGTTGGTACTGCGGCTGGATATTGATATCCTCCTTCAACAATGGCCCATACATCTGCTCCCAGAGACTGAAGATAGGATCTCATCCTTGTTTTCCAGAAGATTAAATTGTTTCTGTTATAGAGCGGAGGCCTGATAGATGCTATTCCTTCTTGATTTATCATCTTGCTTGATCTTCCTTCTAGCGGCTAAGCTTTTTTAGAAGGACCTTCTTTGAAACCAATTTTTGGGAAAAATACTGAGAGGGGGGGGGTGAATCAGTATTTAGTGCAGAATGAAAACTTTTTACTTTTTCTTTCTCTAAAATCCATACGCTACTTTACTAAACCCAAGTCGCATATACATGTGGATATCCTCAATGAAACTCGCGTATTACTAGAGATCTCATTATGTAGATAATTTTTTTCTTAGATCATTGCATCATTCATTCATTAGATGTTTAGTAAGCAATAAACATGTGCAGTAAGAACAAAATAAATCATCACACATAAGAAACACACATGAACACCAGGATTTAAGGTGGAAACCCAATTCGGGAGAAAACCACCGCTGTCGTCGTCTCAGTCTTCAATATTTATTATAAAGAAAACATCTTACAACATTGTGCTGGCGCAGACTCATACCAGCACGCAGGCACCCACCTGTAGAAGGCTGTAACCTTCTCTTGTTTACCAGCCTCTCCGGAAGGGAGATACAACCCCCTGCTCTCGTTTACCAGCCTCTACTGGAAGGGAGCTACTACCCCCTGCTCTCGTTTACCAGCTACCACTGGAAGGGAGCTACTACCCCCTTACTGAAGGCTTCGACCCTCAGCACCACTGCAGACCACGTTTCATCAATTTTCAAACCAGATCAAACAGCTTCAACACAACCCTTCACTTATCAACAAATATATTTTTCCCAATACTTCAAACAGAACAGTGAGACCACTGTAACCAGAATATCAGAGATAACCCAGACTTCAGAATAGATATGCAGATGTAAACTCAACCCTAAAAATTCATTAATTCAAACACCATACGCTGTTTTCCTTTATGTAACCCACGTATATACGTGCCTTTATTCACTCCAACCTGCGTATGCTTCAGTGTATAGTAACTTTTTATACGCGACTTTTCTTCACCATTTCCACGTATGCACGCGCTTTCCTTTTCACCAACTAGTGTATTCTTCTGTGTATGCTTTCTTTAAGAATTAGTTCAGACTCATATTCAGATATGAAATCAAATTTCTATTCATACAATCTATCAACCATACAAAACTGTTTATACAGTCATTCTTCCTTCATCAATTTAGTCATTGAATCATCAACCAATCAACCAACAACTTGATCTTTAATCAAAATAATCAGCAGCACAATCAACATTTAAACAACCCAGATCTGTATGAATACATCATTGACAGATAACAGTAAAACAACAAAATAGATCAGACATTTCACTCCACATACTTCAGCAAAACCCTAGATTCCATACGCGCTTTTATTTCACTAAACCTGCGTATATACACGCTTTCACAAAGACGAACCTGTGTATACTTCAGTGCATTTTATTTTTAGAAACCCTGACTGCCATACGCGATTTTCTTTAAGAGGAACCGCGTATACACGTGCTTTTCATGAAACGAACCTGCGTATAGATCTATAAAAGATAGACTTTGCAGAACAGACTAGATCTATAAACTTACCCAGATTTCTTCAATTTCTTCATCAGACTTGCGCCAGGTCTTCATCATTTCTTTTCAGATCATTCTAGAGATTCATCATTTCTAGATCTAGAGATCTTGAACCTTCATCATATCCATAGGTGCATCTTAGATTCAGATCTATCAATTAAAAACAGAGTTCCACCATGCAGATATACTTCAGAGTGAAGTATTCATTAAAATCTAGACACATGCACACATTGCACTATGATCTTCTTCTCCTTAAATAGATTCTTCTCCTTAAATAGATTTAGCCTTTGTTAGTACCATGAGTTAAAACCACTCAACTACTAATGGTATTCCTGGACGGGATCAAATAAATATTCCAGCGCTCAATACAATGGGTCAATACCATGGTAAAATCCCTTGGTTTTTATGAATTTAGAGCGCAAATAGGCATACGATACTTGGCACGTACTTTTCCGCGTACATACGCTACTTCGCCTTTACAACCCCGCATATTCTTTGTGACATGTCTTATTTATCATTTCTCTGGCACTTACTGAAATTTATTTCTCTGCTACTTCTGAGCTGCTTGTAGATACATCAGATTTACATCATTAATAAACTCATCAAGTCAGTTTCCATCAAGTAGGTTTCCATCAACTTCATCAAGTAGGTTGCCATCAAGGACAACACATTGCATCATATTGCCAACATACATGATATGGGAATGATTTGACTAAAATGGCATGGCTGGAGGTGAACATTAAACTTAGGATAGGCTTCAAAAAATGAAAAAAATTTCATATATCACATTCGAATGGCTTAGGAGACCTCATCCATTTGGTGAATGACCTGCATGACCCTATCTAGGAAATTTTTACAACTAAATGAGTGATAACATGATTGACAGATATGCCAAATTTCCTGCACCTGTTGTTTAGTCAATTCAGTGTTCTGAATTGATAGCATAAATTATCAACCAGGGCTTGTAAACTAATGAGGTATACTTGCACTATATGTGCCTAAATATCCTTATTCTTATTTCATTATTTTCATAATTTTGTTGATGTTTTTGAGTTTTGTTATGTTTGAGTTTTAATATGCTACTCTATGTTCAGAAGATGACATCAAATCTAGGTCAAAAAGAAAAGAAAAAGGAACCTTAGACTCAAAACAAAGTGTAGTTGTAAATTTTGTCCCCAATTAGGAAAATGATGAAAAACAGAGTATTCTAATCCATGGATGTTCTAACTTGCAAATCAAATGTAACTCAAGACATTATATTTCAACCTAATCCTTTTAGTTAAAGGTTTTTTGGAATAATTTGTGAAAGAGATTGAACTCCAATGTGATGAGGATCTTCCTAAAAATAGACAGCAACTTAGAATATTATAGTGCAATCTTATTCATATGATAGAGATATTTTGGAATAGCTTGAGAAGAAAATTGCTATAATATGCTAAGGATCTCCTATGAATACTTGAAACTACTTATGACATTATATTTATATCTTGTTCATTAGCTAGAGATTTATTGGAAGAGTTTATTGATGGAGATTAGATATAATGTAATAAGGATCTTCTCAAAAACAAGTAACCCATAGTATCACAATTAAGTATTTTCTGTAATTTAGAGATTTATTGGAACAGTTTTGAGAAAAAGACTGTTTGTAACAATATGAGGATCTTCTATCTAATTGTAGTACAGAAAATGCTAATTAATCTCAACATAGTACAACCAAATCTCATTCATATAATAGTGATATGTTGGAAAATATTTTAAGAAAAAGAATGGCTGTAAGATAATGAGGATCTTTTAATCTGAATAAAAAAAGCTAAAGTGCTGCTAACTCAGGATGTCACAATTAAATCCATTCATTGAATAGAGATATTTTGGAAAAGCTTTTAGAAAAGACTAACTATAACATCATGAGGATCTGTTAGTTAAACAAGCAATGTAAGACATGATGCTAAAAGATATGAACTCAGAAAACTGTCTAAGTAAGAAATATAACAAAATAGAATTAAAAGCTACTTATCTAGAAAGCATGTGGAAGCCTCCTTGGATAACGGGGGCCCTCTACTTTCAATTTGGCATAAAAATATTTAACTCCTCAAGTTTGTCTTCAGTACAGCATCAAATTTATGCTTCTTCTTATTATCAAAAATACTTTGAAACTGAGTATCACAGTATTGGAAAAATAAGAGTTAACTTCCTCCTTTTCTCGGTCTCACTAAGCTAAATTTACAGGAAATTGTATAGCTGATATTGAATGAAAGTAGGCATAGGTGTATTCTAAAGTCAAAATCAAACTAAAACTCCTTTTTAGGACTCGTGATTTGCTAAAAGAAAATCAAGAGTCCTTATCCTTATAGAAATCAACTTCTTAGACTTTTGGTTTGACCACATGCATAAGCATCTCTGGTTATTGACTCAGCCTTCATGGATGACAAGGAATGATGTAGGAAAGATTTAGAATCTAACCATATACACCTTTTCTTCATATGACACCTGTAATATTTTCAAACACCAAAATGGCTACGGAATGTGTAACTGGCTATAGAATGACTGCATTCTATAGCTAAAATTGCTCAAAAATCATTAAGAAACAAAACCACAAAAGTACAACAAGTTAGTCATTGCATGTATTCCTTAAGTGATTTTAATCATTCTTATTGATCTTTAGGTCTATAAAATGACAAAAGGAATGATAAGATGAAGTGGAATTTGGCAAAGGAGAAGACACTTTTAGGGCTCAACACCTATTAAAAACCTTACTCAAGTGTTTTAGATGATTTTCATTAGAATCAGAGAAAATAGTTAAATCATCCAAATAAATAACAATAAATTCAGCAATTTTACCTACAAAAGCTAGATCCATTTCTCTCTAAAAAGTGGCTCCGGCATTAGTTAACCCAAATTGAATCCTAGTATACATGAATGTACCCCAAGGAGTGGTGAAAGCAATTTTCTCTTGATCAACTTGACTTACCATGATCTGGTTGTAACCTGAAAATCCATCTAGCATAGAAATCCTACTTGATCCTGAAACTTTTTGAAGTAAATAATCCATTTTAGGTAATGGATAATTATATTTTAAGGATGATTTGTTCAGGTTTCTAAGTCTACACATAGCCTAATCTCATCATTTTTCTCCCTGACTGGAACTAGGTTAGCTACCCAATTAGAATACCTTAAAGGTAAAATGATATGAGCATTGAGCAGCCTTTTAAGTTCTTTTTCAATGGTTGGAAGTAGTATGGGCTTAATTCTTCTTAATTTCTATTGAAAGTGTTTTTCCTTTGGTTTTAAAGGAATTTTATGCTCTATTAATGTTGTATCATATTTTTTTAATTCATTATAAGACCAGGAAAACAAATCTTTGTAATTTTTAAGAAGATTCAAATAGTTGAGTTTCAGATAGAAAGGAAAGGTTGATGATAACTTAAAATTTCTTACATCATCTAAAGTCCCAATATTTCATTCTTCAATTTCTTCTTTAGGTGATCTAGGAAAAGGGTTTTTAGAGACATCGTTATCATCAAATATTTTTTCCAATGGAATTAATCCTTTAGGAATAAAATTATTAGATAATTGAACGATATCATGATCAATAATTTTAGGATTAAATGAATTTTATGGATTTTGATGATTTAATACTTGAATATATCTTTGGTCTTCTTCAATTTTTATATTTAGAATTCATCGATGAATTGAAGAAAAGAATTTAATTGTTCGGCATCTTCAAAAATTTGTCAATGTTTAATGTTATCAGGGATTGATGGTATGTATTTAACCTGAATTTGGTACACTAAAGATACTAGCTGAGGGATTTTGAAAGAGCTTGCTGAAACAACAAGTGAATCAGAGAAAATAGTTAAATCATCCAAATAAATAACAATAAATTCAGCAATTTTACCTACAAACGCTAGATCCATTTCTCTCTAAAAAGTGGCTATGGCATTAGTTAACCCAAATGGAATCCTGGTATACATGAATGTACCCCAAGGAGTGGTGAAAGAAATTTTCTCTTGATCAACTTGACTTACCATGATCTGGTTGTAACCTAAAAATCCATCTAGCATAGAAATCCTACTTGATCCTGAAACTTTTTGAAGTAAATAATCCATTTTAGGTAATGGATAATTATATTTTAAGGATGATTTGTTCAGGTTTCTAAGTCTACACATAGCCTAATCTCATCATTTTTCTCCCTGACTGGAACTAGGTTATCTACCCAATTAGAATACCTTAAAGGTAAAATGATATGAGCATTGAGCAGCCTTTTAAGTTCTTTTTCAATGGTTGGAAGTAGTATGGGCTTAATTCTTCTTAATTTCTATTGAAAGTGTTTTTCCTTTGGTTCTAAAGGAATCTTATGCTCTATTAAAGTTGTATCATAATTTTTTAATTCATTAGAAGACCAGGAAAACAAATCTTTGTAATTTTTAAGAAGATTCAAATAGTTGAGTTTCAGATAGAAAGGCAAGGTTGATTGTAACTTAAAATTTCTTACATCATCCACAGTCCCAATATTGCATTCTTCAATTTCTTCTTTAGGTGATCTAGGCAAAGGGTTTTTAGAGACATCGTTATCATCAAATATTTTTTCCAATGGAATTAATCCTTTAGGAATAAAATTATTAGATAATTGAATGATATCATGATTGATAATTTTAGAATTAAATGAGTTTTATGGATTTTGATGATTTAATACTTGAATATATCTTTGGTCTTCTTCAATTTTCATATTTATAATTCATCGATGAATTGAAGAAAAGACTTTAATTGTTCGTCATCTTCAAAAATATTTCAATGTTTAATGTTATCAGGGATTGATGGTCTGTATTTAACCTGAATTTGGTACGCTAAAGATACTAGCTGAGGGATTTTGAAAGAGCTTGCTGAAACAACAATCGAATCAACATGCATATTTTCATCTCTGGAAATAGAAGTTATGTTAAATCTAAGGAAAGAGTTTTCAGTGGTATCCCAAACTTTGTTTCTAAAGGACCTAAGCCTTCAGTTTTTGTTTGAAAAAAGTTTCTAACCTGCTTGAATATAAGCTCAAAATCAGAGAAAACACCCAATTTTTCAACCTTTAAACTTTTAGCTAGCTCAAGACCTAGAAGAAAAGCCTCATACTCAACCAGTTATTGGTAACCTCAATTTCAAGTTTACATGACTAAGAATTTTTTTCTTTATTTGGTGAAATTAAAACCATTCCTAATCCTGCTCCTTCCTGTAAGAAACATCGATCAAAATAAAGTTTCCAGATATCCGGTTCTATAATATTTGGCTGAGAAACTATATTTTCAATGGAAAGTTGAGTATTTGATTATTTTTGGGAAGATAACTAAAAGCAACTAAAATATCGATCTACTACATAGATAGGATGGTTCTCTTTCTTGATCAATTTTGCAAACAGTGTGAAGGAATCTGAATTCTCTATATAACCTTAAATACTCACCTCCATAGACTAGAATAGTAGCAAAAAACATGTCCATCTGAAGTGATCCCCCAATTTTAGCACAACATGATATAGATAGAAGCATGCCAAATTTGGGTGGAATATTAGTTACAACAATGTCTAATACTATAATCTTAATAGGTATTTGGGCTAAGGTCACAACTAGATCTTCGATCAATCCTAGACATGGTACTTTATTTGAATAAAAGGTGTAAATATCATGATAGGAAAGAGTAACTTGAAACTAAAGCTGGTCCATAATTACCTTTGGCATAAGGTAGTGTGAAAAACTAGAATCAAGAATAAAATTATACAATAAAAATTCATGAGTCTTAAAGGTCACATGAAATGGTGGAATAATTTCATCGATCATATCAGAACTAGGGCCAAACACTACTGAGGTTTTTTTATCTTCCAAACTGATAACATCTCCCTCAACATCTACACTAGAGGACTGTATCCATTTAGACACTTGATTTTTATAACCAGGATTTTTATAAATTTATGCTAAAGGTATAGGAATATTGATCCTTTCCAATTCCTTTTCAATATTAAAATTTGTCAAAATGATTGTATCACATGAAACAGTTTCAGTGGATGACTATGTAGTATGAGGTGTTGGAGTTTGTGTTTGAATGAGTTTTATTCCAAGTTTTATGGTTGTGGTATATTTTTGAGGTCTACTTGGGCCTGATATTGGTCTTAGATCATACCTTTTATTTAACTCTGTAATGAGAAATTCGTAAAATGCGTGGTATTTTGAAAGTTGAGTATCTTCTTGTTCTTGTTCTAAAGATTGTGATGAAGATGAAGGGACTATTTTCTCTACTGAAGAATAAAAATTATTGATATCTTTAGTAATTATAGGGCCAGTATCCTGTGGTTGTTGATCATCAATCAACAAGGGAGGTTGAATGTTTTGATCTAGTCTCTAAAGAATTTGAAGTTGAGGAGTTCTCCGTGATTTATTTTGATTTTGATTTTGAGGTCTAACAACAATTTTCTAAGAACTTCTAGGTTGTCTTTCAATATTAGAGATTCTATTGGAAAGGTTTCTAAGTAAATATGTGATTTCATCAACTTTCTGATCTTCAAGTCTAGATTTGGAAGAGGATGATTCATCAAGCTTAGCTTTTAATTTTCTTTGTTTTTTTTCTTCTTTAGCTTTAATTTTACCAGAAGCTGGCCTATTGGCTTCTACCTCAATAGAATTAGTTTGCATGTCTTCTAATGTGTTATAAAGTCTTTCCATTAGTATCAATTCAAATTCATAATCAAATGATTTGGAAAAATTGACCTTTGTAGCTACTACTGGCGGTTTACAATCAATAGGCATTTTTTGGTAGAGTTTATTAAATCTTTTAATAAATTCAGCAACTGGTTCACTAGGATTTCTCTTTAACTCTTCAAATTTATTGAGAAAATAAACAACATCTTTCTTTACCCCCCATTGATTTTTAAAGATAGTTATAAGTTCATTCCATGTATGAATAGAATCAACTCTAAGTTGCCTAAACTAGATCCTAACGTTTCCTTCTAAATACTGTACAAATAATATGATGTAAACATCTTCATGCTCTATGTTCATATTATCAACGAAAGCTAAGAAGGTTGATATATGATCCTCTGCTGAGGGACCTGTTTCTTAATTAAATCTTGGTAAATGTTTTAGATATCCATAAGGAAAATTTGCCAAGTTGTTAGGAAGAACAAGAGTAGCATACCTTGCTTGTATAATGGGTTGAAAAGCCATAGGTGATGATGAAGATGATGATGAATGGGTAGGTGAATGGGTATTAGAGGATGGAGGAGAGAATTAAGGAGGAGGAGATGTGATGATTTCAAAGGGATTTTAACAACCAACCTTTGCGCTGTTGGTGTTAAATATTCTCCCTTATATTCAAACAGAGGATTAGAATAAATAGAAAATGATTCTTCGTGTTTATTAGAGGTTGATGGAATAGAATAATAAACTAGAGTGACAAAATCTATAGGCTTAAATTCATGTAAGTGTAAGCCCAATTATGTCTTAGATGTAGGTGAGTCTAAAGGGAAATATGGAACTTGATATGACTCAAGTGATTCTATTAACAAGGCTTACTGAAGATCTTATCCTCTTGAATAAAGTTTAGAAACTCTAGGAGGTACTTGAGTCGAATCAGGATGAGATGATACAACTGATAAGGGATCTACAGATGAAATTTCTTCAGGGTGTAAAGTTGAAGATGAAGAAGAGTTTTTCTGTTTTCTTCTTAAAGAAGCTTCCCAAATAATTTTTTCTGAATTTGGTAAAGGATTAAAAATCTTAGATTCATAATGTGATCTAGTGTGCTTAAAGGGAGCCAGCTTGAATTAGTGGAATTGTCAGGCGAAATATTTTGACCTATATTCTTATCCTTTATTCACCTTAACAGAAAGGGGAAAATCGTTGCCCCAGTGAAAATTTAGCTTTCAATTATTCGTCTCCCCGACAAAAACACCAATATGATGTTTTCATTTGAGATAAGTTAAGGTCAATAAGTTATGCCTAAGCATCTAAAATATTTGTTGCTTTTTAATAGTTGGATGACCAGTGAACAATTTTCTGAAGCAGGTGATTTTAACGTAGAAAGATCTTTGATAAACTAAAAGGTTGTTCCTTAACGACATATGGTTAATTTGATTTTAAGTGGGATGGATAAGAATAATGTAGAGAAGTATAAATGATTTAATATTCAGATAGATTATTTCACCATTTATAAGAAGAAATTATGAAAACTATATTTTCATAATCAACAAAATATAATAAAGTCATAACAGGAACCTTTGTGTAATTAAATTTGAAGAGGAATTTATAATAAAAGATAGATTTGTAAATTAATCTCTCAATCCAACTAAAACTTCACAATGGATCGAAAATGAAATTGAGATTTAATTAAATTTCCAATCGGATAACCGTTAATGAATTAAATTAAATGAAGAACACATAATGAAAAACACAATAGAAATAACTCACATGAATACAAGCCATATGAAGTTAATCCATAATCCTTTATTATATAAAAAAATCTCGAGCTATTATGATTATGTCTAGTAACTAACTCAAGGGTGCAGCCTCGAATACTTCCATGAATGAAGTATTTAAACAAAAATAAAATTACAATAAAGGCCTAAGTGACAAGGAAAGCTATAATTTCTCAAAATTAACATAAAGGAAATGAATTCAATCCCAAGGAATGAATCTGCATGTCTGGCCCTATTTTAATGGAAAACTGTTGTTGAGTGGCCACTATTCTAGTGCTGCGATGGAAAAACCGATTTGTCTTCTAATCCTGAAATTCACATAGATTTTCCCACCGCTCTTGATCTGGAATTGAAAATTTAATTAATCTGAGCTAGATATCATCTACCTCAGTATACTTAGTAAAAGTGGGTTTTATAGTAAAAATATGTTTTATCTCATTCTGAATGAAACTAATACTTTTGACAGCTTCATAAAACACCCTGCTTGTCATTGAACCTTTAATAGGGGACATGGATGTTTCCCTTACTGTTTCTTTAAGCTTCTTCATGTAATATTCCATGGGCATTAATTTATCATTTATTACAAATAATGAGGGCAGACCTTTCTAGGTCAATGCATCAATTCTTGAAATAAATCTATTGACAACAACATCTATAGTGTGACACTTCTCTGTTAACTGCACTACTAAGTTCCTTTTGATTAGAAATTTCTTCACCTCAAGAATGGTCTCAGTCTTGTCATATAACCCTAATTCATCTAGTTCTTGGTTTTCTTTAGAATTTAGAAACTTTATAATGATGTTGGATGTATTAGGAATTTCTCCCAGTTGAGTATTTATATCAGTAATGGTCAGATTTTCCTTTTCCACTAATTCCTTTTCCTCAAATATTATCTTGACACATGGCCAGATTTCAATCATTTCCTCAATGATGTTGTTACAGATAATTTCCTTAACATTACCAAGAGTGTCGCCAATAGAAGCTTAAATTGATGATTTCTTCCATATTTCTACTTGATTATGAGCTCTTTGAAGCTCTGATGCATGGAAAGTATCAGACTTCTTTTGTTGATTCTCTAGAAGTTTCACTTGATCTTGTAACTTCTTAATTTCTTCAATCTCCAAGGTCATATTTTGGACTGTAGTAGCCAACTGGTCTGCAACATATCCTTTACTAGTGGTAGAGGATATAGTAGTAGGAATAGTTGTAATAGGAATTGCTTCTAAAGGAGCATTTTTTTTAGCTGACTTATTGCTTTATTTAATCCATTTCTCCATTTCTGTTTCCATTAGCTTCAACTGTGTATTCCATTCTAGGATGAGCTTCATCATGTCTAACTTTTGTGTCTCTGTCTCTTCAATCTCCTTAGCTAAAGGATATTCTGTTGCTAGTAATTTGAACTCCTTCTTTAATGTTGCAATATTTATATACTTTTTCTTAATGAGCTCCTCTGCAGCATTAACATTTGCAGGATCATAGCCTAGTTTAATCACCAAATATTCCAAGGATTTAATCTTGGTATCTTTGGCAAACGCTGAAAAATTTTCCATGTTGAGTTATGAATGGACATTTGCTAATGTGACCTGCAATTTGGACAAGTTCATAGTAGTGTTAGTTACAATGGAGAAAATAATTTCCCCAGTCTGTTTATGCATCTCCGTTTGATCAATGTGATGTATGTCCTTAAAATCAAACTCAAGACATGTCTTCTTATATTTTGATTCTCCTTTGGGTTGAGGAACTTGTGCGTGAAGAAATTCCATTAGCATTTTTCCTTTCTTTGAGTCGAAGGTTGACAATAGTCTTCTTTGGGTACCTGAGGTTGTTTCCAAAATTGATTGTATGTGTTTATCTTCAAGGCTTCATTTTCTAGTTTTATTTCCTTGAAGATATCCATGGTGATTTTATTTGGCTCGCTTGAAGTAGATGTATGTGTTTGCATAATCAGTTGATGCTCTATTGTAGTCATGAAAGTGGTAGGAGACTATGTAGACTGCTAACGTACTAGTGAAGATATTGTTAGCGATCAATAAAATTTTGTTACATCAAATGATGGCTAAAACGGGTCTTTTAGTCTTCAAGGAACAAGTTTTGAGCAAAATTGTGAGTTATTGAAACCTTTTTTTTTTCCTTGTCCAAAATATCCTTTCCTCTGATTAATATTCAGTAAAAATTCTACTAAGTAACCCTGTTGATACCCAAAAAAACTGTTTTTAGGCCATTTTCCATCATTTCCTAAGCTTGTTTCATTCATTTTTCCCAATCGTTTTCACTTATCCAAATAAACCATTTTTCTCTGAAAAATCCCTTTAAACTTTTCAAAATCCCCTTTAAACCTATAAAAACCCCTTTTTTATGGTTTAAACTAGCCTTTTTCCCTTATCGGAACCTTTGAAAAAGTCAAAAAACCCACCTTTTGGTCTGTTTCCGACCTTTTTTATACATGGGTTTTTAGCCCCCTTGGCTTAAGCCCCCTTCCTTTTCTCCACCATAAAACCATGTGCCTGTGACTAGGCGTTAGCCCTCATCGCACATCGGCGTTTCCAATTTCTCTTTCCCCTTACCTTTTTTTATGTCGATTGGCCGATCTCCCGATGCAATCACAACCATCGATCAGGTTTGATCAGACGACCAAGCGCTTAACTCTCCACGCCAATTCCTAGCCCCTTATTTCCTTGGATCCTGGTCCCTTAATCCTCCATGGGACCATGCCCCAGCACCTACCGTTAGCCCCCATCACATCAGCAAAACAAATTTTCTCTTCATTTCATTTTCCTTTTCCTCCGTCGAAGATTCAAACCCCGATTTGATCTACACCATTGATCTACCAAGATCAACAGCTGTCAGCGCTCCATCGCAACCTCCTTATTTCATCGTTCCCATCCTCTTTACCCCCAGACAACAGATCTCCACCGTTGATCTGGGAGATCTGACGGTTATCCTTAGCCCTTTCCTTCATGAAATTCTCGATATCCCGAACCCCTTATCTCTCCGCTCTCAGTTCATTTTCCTCCATGAGAACGCACCTGCCCCTTTTTTCCTTAGCCCCCCTTCCTTTTTTATTTCACCCCTCTGTACTTATTTATTTTCATAACCCGAGACCTTATTAAATCTCAAGAAACTTTTAAAATTTCCAAGGTGGGCCCTTTTCTCCTCCCACCCCGCCTTACCTTTCCCCACAAAAGATCTTAACCTTCGATCTCATTGATATGATGGTCATCACACTCCCCTTTCATCCTCCGATCACTCGACCATCCTTTCTCATGCATCTACAAAACCACATCTCAGCCATTGATCCCTCTCATCCGAAGGCCCTTGTTCAACCCACATCTCTAACCTCGTCCATTGAGATTTCACTTCGTGACAAAATAGGTGATGTCACCTGCTGGCCCCACCTTCCACCATGCAAAACATCTCCCAATCATTGCTCGACACCTGTCCTCCACCGCCCTATCCACCGATCAACTTCACTCTTTGGCACTTCCTCTCCATCGTCGATCTGCATCCCCATAGATCGAATGGCTGACACATTCCGACCACCAAAATCTCCCCAACGCACAGCTTGGACGCAAAATTGGTGGTATTGGGATGACACGTGTCGCCTAATGGATGATATCCCATTTGTTCGGGAGTAAACCACTTACCACCTAAATCATGTGTGAAAACCATTTGTGGTTTTCACAAAACCACTTTCCTCTATTTTCACGCCAAAACTCAAAATTAAACCTCGTTTTTGCATTTTTTGTCCATAAAACCTCCTCCTACATGCATTTTCCCCTCCTCACCGCTCCTTTCGCCCTCCGCCAAGCCTCCAAAGTAGTTTATCCAATGTGGAGGGTTTCATAATGTATTTTATTGTTTTATGCAAGTTCGATGGCGTTCTAAGGCCTAAAACCCTTCCCACAATCCATAAAGGGACAGGGCCGAAGGTGACGACCTTCGTCACCCAATCAAAGGCAAAATTGTGAAGAAAAGGATTCCACAGGGTTCAAAATCATGGTTTGACGAGTGCCTCATGAGCACTGGTTATACAATCAAACCCTCCAGCATCGAAGAAAGCCACCTATACACTGAAAAGAAAACATAAGAAGATAAAGTGAAGATGGAGATTAAAAGGTTAAAGGATGAAGGTTAAAGTCAAAAGCCTGAAGATGATAAAGAAGCCTTAAAGCCAAATCAAAGGACTAATTGAAGTTTAAAGTGCCAACTCAACAAAAATCAACAAGGAAAGTGCTTTAAATGACATATCAGTAAGGAAAGCCTCCAAATTCCACATCAGTGAGGTAATTAATCCTCATAAATGCCACCTACAAGTTCATTTTCTTCAAAAGAATACAAATTGAATGCACAGTCAGAGATATTTGCCAAAGACAGCTCAGAAAGTAATTACAAGCCTACCAAAGCCTCAAAAGTCAACAAAAGTGACTGAAGTTGATGAAATTTAATATAAAAATCAATTAGCAGGGTTAAAACATCTAAAATATTCTCCATAAGGCCTCCCAAAGGTCGAGAAGCATTTACTCTATATTAATTGAACAATTGGACCTTCCTTTCACTCTACCTCCTCAATATACCTATATATATCATATGAGGAGCCTCGTATTATTGTTGGGTGAATACTTATCGAATGTAAATAGATGTTGAGGCCGCTGAAGCTCTGTTTTTTAATTGAAGCTGTAAATACCTACTAGACTTGAATATTGTAACTGGTTCGAACATCAAATATACAAGCTGATTTATGGGATCCTGGTTTATGTCAATGGTGATGTTTTTCTTACTGTAATCGTTATTTTTCTCATGTTTTCCATACTGTCCACTTTCTCTGATATGTTGAGATTGCAACAAGATGATGAGCTTAGTGGAAAAGAGTCGCCTTCACTAAGTGGGCCCGTAGGATTTTTTTGGCGCAAAGTCTATTTTTAGACATATGGATCATGTTCTATGAGTTGCAAGATGCTATTTTTGGATGGTTGGTCAAGTCGGAAAAAATATATGGACTTCTATTTTTAGACATACTAGGCGGAATCTATTTTTAGATTGCCAGTCTAAAAATAGATATGTCGCATTATTATTCGCTCTTAATAATATTTGGCCTCTAAAACATTATCTTATTCTCTTGGAGCACTTCAGTTAAGTGCACAGATGTGGCACAGGAGCTGACAGAAGGAATTACGCTATTCCTAAGGGTTTACTAGAGCTATTGCATGGATAATTCAGTCAGAACTCATGTGACAGAGTTTGGTGGAGTTGATTGAGGAAGTTAATGGAGTTGTGTTCAATTTAACTAATCTAAACATAGTTGAGCTAGTTGTATTTAGTCTAACTGATTAATACACTAGTGAAGAGTGGTGTGAATTAATTATTAATTAATTCACTAATTATAAAATCATTAATCAACTAAAGAATACATCAGTTAACTTCAGTGCATGGACAGTTTCAAGAGATCAGGGTGCGTAAATAGTGAAGGAGCAAAGTTAGCTATCGCCAGACTATACTGTTGCTATTTGCAACACAAAGATAGGTGGGGTAGCCCATGAGGATTGTGTAGTTCAAGCCAGGTGGTTTATCTATTTAATGAAGCCATCCCATAGCATTAATTACGCAATAGAGGCTAGCTATCAAGTGGCAAAAGATTGGAGCATGTGTTTTGCTAGATCTAGCTTGATAGTGTGTAGCAATTGAGGGTGTGCATGAGAGCTTGTGAGGAGCTTTTGTACTATTATTGTTACATGATCTCCATGAAATATAATATACAGATAGTTGGGGTTTTCAGCTTTAAGCTTTCCCATTAAATACTGTATTCATATGTGTGATTGTTTGTGGTTTTAATGTATGCATGCAATTGATTTTATTTCCGCATGTGATGATCAATGGTAGAAGAGATTTTGTATTATGCATGAAGCTAAAATAGTGTGTGATCAGGAGAATCTTGGTGAATAATATCTCAGTTATTCAAATTTTCTACATGGTATCAGAGCTATATTGATCATTGGAGCAATTGCAAAAACATTGAAGCGGTTGAGTTTTGTGCTGGTGGAATTCGAATTTGCAGCAGTGTTTTCTTGGTGTCGAAGTTGAGATGTCTTTCAACGGATTGCGATTGGAGTATGCCTTTGAGGGAAGCTTGAATTATATTGCATGGAATGACAGGATGGAGGCAGTGCTAGATGACAATGGGTTGAAGGAGTTCATAGATGCAGAAATTCCAAAGCCTACTTCTAGTGATGCTGCCGTACTTGACGCATGGCAAAAGAAGACAAAAAAGTGTCAAAGGATTCTGTTGGAGGGCATCAAGGATCACATAGTATCCAGCCTTCATGGTAAGGCTTCTCCATTCTTGATGTGGAAAGCCTTGATAGATTTATTCCAAAGCAAGAGTGGCCAAAGGAAGTTGGCGCTCAAGGATAAACTTAGAAACATAAAGATGGAGAAAGGCGACAGTATGCCCAAGTACCTCAAAAAGTTCATCCAATGTAGGGATGAGCTTGGAAGTGTGTGGGTGACTGTAGATGATGAGGACTTGGTGAGCTTGGCTCTCCTTGGGCTTCCGAAGAGTTGGCATTCCTATCAGGACTCTGTCAATGGCCGGGAGAAATTTCCAGGATGGGAGCGACTTTGGTTGGATCTTGTGCAAGAGGAGATAAGGCGGAGTACCTGGGATGGATCTTCGTCAAAGAACTCTAATGAAGAGAATTTTTCTTTGGCTGCCAAAGAAAAGAAGGGGAAGAGAAAGAAATCTTCTCATTCCGGTGCGAAAGGCAAGAAGCAAGACATGTCCAAGGTGAAGTGCTTTCACTATCACCAACATGGGCATTATGCCACAAATTGTCCACAGAAGAAGAAAAATAAGCAGGCTGCTGGGACTATAGCTGTAGAGGCCTTAGCCTCACAGTTTGAGCTAGATTTTTCACTAATCGTGTGCTTGGTCTCAAGTATGACGAGATCAGTGTGGTTTCTTGACAGTGGTGCGTCTTTTCACATGACAGGATATCGAGATTTGTTTACTGATCTGGATGAGAAAGATCTTGGAGTGCACATCGAGATGGGCGATGATGGTAGATACAGTGTGACCGGTATCGGTACCATTTTCTTTGAGAGGGAGTCTGGTAAACCCTTCGTATTGAAGGAAGTGATGCATGTTCCAGGATTGAAGAAGAATCTTATCTCTGTGGCAATGTTAGAAGACAAGGGATATGATGTTGTCTTTAGCGAGGGAAAGGCTTTCCTGCGCAGTAAGGCAACTAGTGAGACCCGGAGGATAGGGGTTCGAGTTAAGAACCTTTATCAATTGCAGGTAGATGGCTGTGCAACAATGGCAGGAAAGGCGGAAGGAGTGGTAAGCCGGGATGATGGCGATTTGTGGCACCAGAGATTGGGCCACCTTCACCATGGAGCTTTGAAGATACTGCAGCAGATTTCTACATGGCTTCCTAAAGGCACTCTTGTGCAGTCAGATCAGTGCAAGGGGTGTACCTTGGGAAAATTTTTGAAATCCACCTTTCACGAGAAGGATATTCATGCCACGATGATCCTTGAGAGAATTCACACAGACGTGTGTGGACCTTTCTCAGTAGCATCAACTACAAAGCACAGGTATTATGTGATATTTGTTGATGATTTTTCTCGTAAGTGTTGGATCTTCTTCATGCAGAAGAAGAGCGAGACATACTCAAAGTTCTGTGAGTTCAAGGTACTAGTTGAGAAATAATTGGGGAAGCAGGTGAAGGCTCTTAGGAGAGACAATGGTGGTGAATTCATCTCTGGCGAATTCAAGGACTTTTGCAGCGCAGAAGGAATTTGAAGAGAGCTCATAACACCTCATAACCCACAACAGAATGAGGTTGCTAAGCCGAAGAACATAATGATCGTGGGTGCTGCACAGGCGATGTTGCATGATCAGGGCCTTCCCATACACTTGTGGGATGAGGCATGCAATACTGCAGTATATGTGCAGAACCGTTGTCCTCACAGGATACTTGGCATGAGTACACCTGAGCAGGCATTTTCTGGTAAGAGGCCCGATATTTCCCATTTGAGGATTTTTGGTTCACCTATTTACATTCATGTGACGAAGGATGCCAGGAAGAAGCTAGAACCGACTGCAGAGGTTGGGATATTTTTGGGGTACACTGATACGCCCCACAACTATCGTGTGTATTTTCCAGACAGTCGCAAGAATGTTGTGCAACGAGATATCAAATTTCATGAGGAGAAAGCCATGAAGTGTTCGCTTGAGAGGGAGCCACACTTGCATGCAGATGAGGAGCTATTAGTTCCTAAGGATGAGTCTCAGGATGGATCAGCCACAAGATGAGGAAGTTCATGGAGGAAGAGACCACTGTGCACAAGCCAACCATCAAGAGGGCGAAGTTAACACCATGTGTCGAGTGACTCCACTCAAGATGCAGAGAAGGTTGAGAGACACCAAGACGAGACGAAGGCAGACAGAGATAGTCACCTGACCGGTATACTAGATACATGGCTCTTATGAGAAAGTGTATTGTGACAGAGCCATCCTCTTTCGAGGAAGCTGTGGAGGACCCCGCATGGGTAGATGTCATGGTGGAAGAGTATGATTCGATTGTCAAAAACAGTGCATGGGAGATTGTCCCGATGCTGGAGGGGAAATCAGTGGTGGGTTTGAGATGGATCTACAAAGTGAAGCAGGCAGCTGACGGGAGTGTGGAGAACTACAAGGCAATATTTTTTGCCCGAGGCTTTTCACAGATAGAGGGGATCGATTATGAGGAAACCTTTGCACCTGTTGCAAGGTATTCTTCCATACAGATGATTCTTGCTCTCTCAGCACAGATGGGGTGGCACATTCATCAGATGGATGTGAAGACTCTGTTCCTCAATGGATTCATTGAGGAGGGGGTGTACATAGAGCAGCTCGAAGGTTTCAAGATCTTCAGCAGCGAGTCGCATGTGTGCAAGCTCAAGAGAGCATTGTATGGGTTGAAACAAGCACCTCGTGCTTGGTACACATGGATAGATAGTTATTTCACCGGACTTGGATTCTCCAAGAGTGAGGCAGATCCTAACCTATACCAGATTGTGGTGGAGGGTAAGTTTCTAATCATTTTAGTTTATGTAGATGATTTTATTTTGACATGTGATGAACTGTTGATACACTCATGCAAGGCTGATCTTGCAAAGGAGTTTGAGATGAAGGACTTGGGCCTCCTTCATTATTTCCTGGGATTGGAAATTTGGCAGCGCAGTGATGGACTGTTTGTTTCTCAGGGTAAGTATGCCCAGGAGATACTGGAGAAGTTCAACATCCATGGCTGCAAGCCTGTTGATACTCCTCTTCCTAGTGGTTGGAGGAAGGAGGATGCTACTTCAGCGGAGGTAGTGGATGCCACTGTTTATCGACAGTTGGTGGGGTCACTTATGTATCTGGTCAATACATGACCTTTATTACATATAGCTTAACTGCCTTTCACAAGCTATGGTTAAGCCTTACCAAGCTCTTTTGGGAAGGAAGAATGTATTGAGATATCCTTATGTAACAATGAGATATGGATTATGGCATGAAAGAATGATGGAGGTGGAGGCTATGTGGCTTTACCTGACAGCAAAGACAAGGAAGATCCCAATCTGTTAAACATCATAAGAGCATATCTGGAGGGATTTTCAGTATCGGGTCGACAACAGTTTCTTGGTACAGCAGGAAGCAGAGATCCGTGGCACTCAGTTCAGCAGAGGCCGAGTATATGGAAGCGAGTTTGGCTGCATGCGAGGCTATATGGATGAGGAAGATCCTGGTCGGGTTGTTCGGTTCACACTTAGAGCCTACTGTGATTTATTGTGATAATCAGAGTTGCATCAAACTCTCGATTAATCCAGTATTTCATGATAGATATAAACACATTGACATCCGGTATCATCATATCAGAGATTGTGTGCAGCGGAAGATCATGTTACTTTCATACATTCCTACAGAGGATCAAGATGCTGATATCTTGATGAAGGCGCTCACCAGGAGCAAATTAGAATACCACAGGGGTAGGATAGGGGTTGCAGATAATCCATATCTTGTTGAGAGGGAGTGTTGAGATTGCAACAAGATGATGAGCTTAGTGGAAAGGAGTCGCCTTCACTAAGTGGGCCCGCAGGCTATTTTTGGCGCAAAGTCTATTTTTAGACTATGTCTATTTTTAGACATATGGATCATGTTCTATGAGTTACAGGATGCTATTTGTGGATGGTTGGTCAAGTTGGAAAAAATAGATGGACTTCTATTTTTAGAGATGTTGGGCAGAATCTATTTTTAGATTTCCAGTCTAAAAATAGATATGTCGAATATTATTAGCTCTTAATAATATTTGGACTATAAACATTATCTTATTCTCTTGGAGCACTTCAGTTAAGTGCACAGATGTGGCACAGGAGCTGACAGAAGGAATTACGCTATTTCTGAGGGTTAAGTGGAGCTATTGCATGGATACTTCAGTTAGAACTCATGTGACAGAGTTTGGTGGAGTTGATTGAGGAAGTTAGTGGAGTTGTATTCAGTTTAACTAATCTAAACATAGTTGAGCTATTTGTATTCAGTTAAACTAATTGATACAATTAGTGAGAGTGGTGTGAATTAATTATTAATTAATTCACTAATTATAAACTCATAAATCAACTAAATAATGCATTAGTTAACTTCAGTGCATGAACAGTTTCAGTGGAGACCAATGCAGAAATAGGTGAAATAGCAGGTTAACTATCAGTTGTGACTATATTGTTGCTATTTGCAACACACAGATAGGTGGAGTAGCCCATGAGGATTGCGCAGTTCAAGCCAGGCGGTTTATGTATTTAATGAAGCCATCCCATAACATTAATTACGCAAAAGAGGCTGGCAATCAAGTGGCAAAATATTGGAGCATGTGTTTTTCTAGATCTAGCTTGATAATGTGTAGCAATTGAGGGTGTGCATGAGAGCTTGTGAGGAGCTTTTGTACTATGATTGTTACATGATCTCCATGACATATAATATACATATAGTTGGGGTTTTCATCTTTAAGCTTTCCCATTAAATACTGTGTTCATATGTGTGATTGTTTGTGGTTTTAATGTATGCATGCAATTGATTTTATTTCCGCATGTGATGATCAATGGTAGAAGAGATTCTGTATTATGCATGAAGCTAAAATAGTGTTTGATCAGGAGAATCTCGGTGAATAATATCTCAGTTATTAAAATTTTCTACATGATAAAGAACAACAAATATAGATTAGGATTTATTGTAAAGTACCCTATTTCTCATTGATAAATCTTTATCTTTATGTTTTCTTCTAAATTGTGTTTTGAGGATAATTCAGTAGAGTATAGCCAGTGAAGTGTTGGTGAGCCCATGTTTCCTGAGTAAAAATTGAGATATTGTATTTTAAAGTTCTTGAAAAGTATTCTAATTAAATTTTAATTAGAGAAGTCTATGGTTAGCCCTATCCTCTAGTTTATCTCCAACAATTGCTTTGAAAGGATCCCTTAAGAGTATGCCAAAAGTAGGCTAGGTTCAAAGTCCTTACTTGATCTTAGGCTACTTTTTATGTTCATCTTGAATTTTTTCCTTGAGAATATGCCGAAAGCAGGCTAGGTTAAAAGTCCTTACTTGATCTTAGGCTATTCTTTGTTTATCTTGAATGTTTTCCTTTGAGAATATGCTAAAAGTAGGCTAGCTTAAAATTCCTTACTTGATCTTAAGCTATTCTTTGTTTATCATGAATGTTTTCCTTTGAGAGTATGTTGAAAGTAGGCTAGGTTCAAATTCCTTACCTGATCTTAGACTGCCCTTTGTCTTCTTGTGTGTTTGCTTCTTTCACAACACTTTTAATGTTCCATACCACAAAATCAATCTAAAGAGATCCTTTGACATAGATGACTTGCCCCATGGACCATTCTTGAAACTTGTTGTGAAATTAAATCCTTTTGTGACTCCATAGCCCAATGGATTGATATCGTTTCTCACTTATCCTATCAGCTGAACCATTCTTTCAACCTACTCACACCTTTACCCTTCAAAAAGACTTCCTTCATTTTGATGATATCCATCCCAACCAAAACAAACAAAAAACCTTGTACTTCATAACTAGCCCAATATCATATCATAAAGCCTTAAAGATATATCCTTTGAAAACATATATAGAGAGATCCCTCTCTGAATCTAGGAGGGCTAGATCCTAGGATTCCAAAGTGGTTTTGATGTAGGCTCCGCAGGGTTTGTTCTTGCCATTCTTACAAACTACGGAGACCTAACAGACACCAGAGGCTCATTAGTATTGATAGGAGTCTGTTGCTTTGAATCTTTGCTAAGGCTTAATCTGGAACTAAGGTTAGCATTCTTTCTATACATTATTTTAAATCCCTTTCTGAAGATATATATCTCTGAAGGGGATCCTTCTTCTCTATTCCTTTTGGTTGTCTTCTCTTGCTTTGTAGGAGTCTACACTGTTGATCAAGATACTTTTTGTTCTACTGCCTCATGTAATGTATTCTCTATCCACTGATTCTTATAGTTATCTATTTCTAGCCTTGGTGTGTGAAAATAACGAGTAGATTTGGTTTCTACCCTTAATTTGGAAACTATGCCTAATGGATCATATGACCGAGTGAAGCTAAGATCAAACTGCATTTTCTTCAATAATTGGTCTGCCTCTACTCTTTCTTTCATGTTGTTGCATATGAATGGGCCAACCTATGTTTTTAGGTTAAACTGAGCCTTTTTCATGGTAGCAACAAAATGGACCTGATCCATGTTGATCATATGCCTGATGAATTCTAAGGAAAAAATCCTCATTTGGAGGAATTTTGGAAACATATATGGTTGCAGCTCACATCCAAAAATTATTATCTCTGTGTAATTTTCATATAATTTTCAATCTCCTATTTGTACTTGTTTTGAAAGCTACAAAATATTTTGGATTTCTTCACTAATTATTGGTTCTTCTCTGCAACTTAGAAGGCCTATGCCTAGGTGAGAAAACATCTCAATGAACTGTTTATATGTGATCTCATTGTGATCCTTCATAACGAGGGTGGTCAAGAAAATGACCGACTACTGGTCTCATTTCTCATTTAGTTTATTCAATGATAAGTTCATGTTGTCCCCCTAAAAGTATAGGAACATGTAGACTAAGACAGAGGTATAATTAAACACCTCCTCTCTGTTAAAAGTGACCAACTGCCAATGAATAGACTCTACAATGAAATGAATAAAATTGAACATAATTGAAGGTTTGGCATCATTAGAAAATATTGATAAAAATCCTATAATGGCCTCATCTACATATTGATCAGAGTAGTATCCAAGAAGGTAAGATATAACAATGGTTATCTTATTGTTTCTCTTAGGGAATATGGATGAAGGATAAGGAGGATTTTTCTTTGGAAATGAGGTATCTTGTGCTAAGAATAATTTGAGAGTTTGGGTTCTCTTAGCAAGTTCTAATTTCTGGTATATTTAAACCAGAGCTTCATGACAAAATGGGGTACCATTGTTGACTGTGGGGGCTAGCATCATTTCATCAATAGGTTGAGGGGTAATGGTAAACAAAATTTTTCCATTGGAATTGGTTATGGCCCTTTGGCTTGGGAAATATGAGGCATATAATTTTCTAATGAAATCGGGAGTGATGTGGGTAGGAGGAAAAATATAATGAGGTAGGTTTGATTCCTAGAGCTGGATTTCATCATATTTTTCAATACATTTATCTTAGAGACAGAAATACATCTCTAGAACTTCATGCTCACAAAATTTTGCATGAATTCTTTAGTCTCTATCAGCCATAGGGATATGGTGAAGATCTACAGGAGAAAAAATCAAAGGATTGATGTTTTCCTCTGGTCCTTTGTCCTTGGGAGGCATGATGCCTGAGGTTGGAAGTGTAATTTGACTTAGAATATAGGCAATGAACAAACAAAGTGTTCTAGATAGGGAACATAAATGATAATTGGAATGAGCAGGTGTTGGAAGCTTTGACAATTTCGAGTTTCTAGTGAGAAACCTGCAAAATAAACAACACTGTAACCTGTAAATGAATAAAAGAATATTTATATAGAAATGCAAGTTATAAATTGGTGGCATGGGTTAACGGTTAAGCCAATTAAATGCTTACCGAATGATAATGGATAAAATAGCGTGATTTTTTTGAGGCTTAACGGGCGAATGAGGTTAACAAGCGGACGAGGTGGCGGTAGCGGAATGGAGAATGCTCAACAGTCAAGTAAGTGGTATCGAAAATCAGCTCTTGAAAGTGGGGGTTGAGCGGTTTCTAGTTTTTCTCATGGGGGTTCCAAAAAGCTAAGGTGATGCCACATATTGGCGGGTAGTTTTGACTTACTACTGAGTTTGAACCCCCCAGTGATAAATTTCGGTTTGTGAAGGGGGGGTGAAAGGTTGCGAGAGTCGTAAGATTTCGAAAGATGTGGGAGTATCATCGGATGCCAGAGATAATGAAGGACGGTCATAAGTGATGATGTGGAATGGTGGGGTCGAGTGTTAAATAAAGTGTCAAGAATGATATAAAAGGAAATTACTTAGGGAAATGATAAATAAAATGGATGAATGGCGGGATATGTTAATATGGTGTTAAAAAATTAGGATAGTGTTAATAATGCTTGTGATGGTGTTAATGTTTTTTGAATAACCATATAAATCTTTCTCCTTTTATTGGCGCATTTAGACTAGCATCTTGTGCAATTTTTACAAACATAAATGCAGCTTTTTTTTTCTTTTTTCTTCCCTAAAATTTTATTTTTCTTTGCCATATTTATTTATGGAAGCTAACACCTATCATTTATTGATATGAATGCCTATAAAACATAAAAAATTCCTAACATTTTTTAAAATTTTCATTCTTTTACATCCATATCCTTCCTTAACATTTTCAAAATTATTTGACTAATTATTCTAACTTATAAAAACTAGATAATGTTACAAAAAAGGCTACCTAACAAGTCTAATTTAATCATTTGTATAGATATGTTGTATACATGTGTCTGGATGGATACCTTTCATGTCCAAGTAATCCCAAGAGAATGCTCCTGACTACTTTTGAACCATGTTCAATAGCTCATGTTTTTGTTCTGCACTCAAATCATTGCCAATGTACAATGTCTTCCCGTTGTTTATTTCAATAGGCTCAGTTCTCTCTTCATTGCTACCTTCCACTGCTACTATAGTCAATTTTGTGAATAGAGTTGGGTGACAAGTTTCTTGAAACTAGTTTCTGAAAACATGTCGATAACCATTAAAAGAGATAGGATAATTAATGCAAGTAATTTTAGACATGTTCTTTTGATTGTTTCTATAATCCCCATGATTGTTCCAAAGTTATTAAAGGAAACATACAGTCTTCGTCCCCGTAAGGAATTTCCAACCAGAGGGGTACCTCTCCAGCCATTTGGGCAGGTGGAAAATTAGTCAAAGTTTGATTGTGTGATCAATTAGAAATGATCATTTCTCCATTTCTACACCCAATGATTGCATTAGTAGTGGCCAACAAGGGTCATCTGAACACTACTCGATGCTTAGGTTTAGAAGTTTTTGGAGAAATTATAATGAAATCAATCAGATTTTTCTAGGAGGATATTGTTAGCACAATGTATTCTAGGATCCCCATAGTTTTCACAATGGATTTGTCTCCCAATTCTAGTACTATAGGTGTAGGCCTAATTCCTTGTAGTTGTAATAATTCCATTGTATCATTTGTCATAGTGTTAATGGTTTCTTCTAAATCTACAATGGTATTTGACAAGAGATTTCCATTGATTTCTATTGTAACTACAAGATTCCTAGGGTCATTTTACTTATGTGGAAAATCAGATCTCATCTCTGTCATTTGACTCACTATTTTAACATTCTGAGTTTTCTGTGCTTTCCTTCCTAGATTTTTGATGCATTGATGTTTAATGATTTTTTGTAGATGGTAATGTCTCTAATACATTGCAATAAGGAAATTTTTATACAAACATTTCTTAATTCAGATTCACTATCATATTCCATGGGAGTTTATACCTTCTTAACATTCAATCTTTCCTAGATATGGAGGCTCCCTTGGTTCTTCATCTTTCTTATTTTCTATTTGTTGCTTGTATTTTTTATTTACTGTTAGATGTTCATCTTTTTTATTTTCTGTTTTTTGGTGAATTTTATCCTCAAATTCTACTTGAAGATCCTCTTCTTGAATGATTACTACTGGTTTTGCTATTCTGGTTTTTCTTCTTGATATTAATTTAATTTCATAATCTGGAACAACAATAATAACATAAAAATGAAAAGATTTTATGTCCATATTTTTCACAGATTAAGGTGGTTTATTATTTGGGTTAGTAATGGGTTTGGAAGGCAACAATGTAGGACGAGGTGGATTGAATGGTTGTTGTGCCTTTCGTGCAGGTGAATTACAGCTTGAGGGAAGAAGTTGATGTAATGGGGGTGAGGGAAGCAAAGGTTGTTGGTAATATACCCTTGATGAAATGGAGGAGTAGTGTTTTTGTAGGGCATATTAAAGGTGCCTTGATATTGCTAGTATGGATGATTATGAGGTTGAAATGTATTCCCATAAAAATTCCCCCTCCATTCTTGGTTCCATGGAGATTTTTGTGGTGGTTGAGCATCCCAAGGAGGATATGATGGTTGAAAATTCCATGGTTGGCTTTGAAAAAAACATTGTGAATTAGGGCCTTGATACATGTTTTGATTTTTTTCCTCTCCATATAGGAATTTTGTTCGCTTGAGATGGATCATTAGCCGCGATACCTGCTTTGTAAATGTCTTGTAAATTGGGAATGGATGGAACTTTTTAGTGGAATTTTATAATGCAGATATTCTTCACACTTCAACCATATTGATAGGGAATTCCCTTTTTATGTGTTTTCTTCTACATTTATGACAAAAGAATGCAATAGAAATGTTCTCCTCTTCTTGTTTCCCTTTTATTTTCAAGGTATCTAACTGGTCACTAATAGTGTTTAAAATGTTTGTTTTAAATTTTTCTAGAAGTTTTCCCAACTCGACCCTAGTGACAAAGTTTGATTCATATTTAGAAATTTTAGGCACATAATCCTCTGGGTTTTCCCTGAGTGTTTTACCTACTTTGGCCTGAATTCTAGATTATGTTAAGAAAAACTCAATTATTTCAGCAAAAGGTTTTTTATAAATGCCACCTACACTTAGGAGATTGAGTGTCTCGATACATTTTTACCTTAATCCCTTTAAAAAGGTAGTCATAATGGTCCTTTTGTCTAGGTTACCCCTTCGTGATTTTTGGCAGTCGTAAAGGAATCTCTCTAGATAATCTTTTAGGCTTTCATCCTCCATCTATTGCATCCAAAAAATTTCATTGACATCCCTACTTTTACAGTAGTATTGATATTTTTAAAGGAATATATATTTCATGTCACCCCAACAGTAGATAGTGTGCTCTCCTAGGCTTATAAACCATATGAGGGAGGAGTCTTTTAAGGTGGAAGGGAATAATTTGAGTTTGCAATATCCCAAAATGGGGATGCAGCAATACATGAACACAATAATGGAAGTAGCAGTGATAAATCAACTCATGAAATGTGATGAGAACATATATCCTTCTTATTATTATTATAGCAGCAAATAGATACAAGATCTTGAGGAAAGAGTTACTCAACATAGGCAAAATCAGCCTCTGGAAACATGTACATAAAATATAAGATCACTGCTACAAAAAAAAGTGTCCAAGTCTATGAAAACACATTTTTATTAAGAATAACTACTTTTGGAGTATGTCAATACATGGATATGGAAATATACAGCTCATACAATGTGGGGAGAAAATATCTAGGCTCCCAAACACAATTTCAAGACAATCCTGGAAGGATTTCTTGAAATATGAAAAATGTACAAATGCCGGAGTTGCAGTCCTAGGACTGAATAGTAGCTACAACTCAAGAACTGGATGGAGATGGCTGAATATGAAACATGAGATGAATGAACCTCCTCCAATGGATCTTCCAAGTGAAAGGCTGATCCTAACACTGAAAATCTCACCCTCCAATCAATCACTGCAACCCCTCACTATAGATGCTCAAGAAAATAACGCAGTCCAAGAGGTATACTGCATTGTAGGTGATGGGAAATAAGCAAGCCACGTGCCAAGATCTGAAATATACTCTAGAATATTCCTCACTAATTTTCCAAAGGAAAGAAAGCTTCCTCCTCTGAAAAACAAGCTCTGGAAGTGGTGTTGTGAACCCTCCACTGCAACACCCTGCAACACAACATTATACATCACCATAAATAATGTTGTAGCTGAAGGAGTTGGCTTGGCCTTGAGCTTGGATGTGGAGAAATCAAGTATAGGGACCCTCAAGAGGCCTCTCTTGAAAGGAGAAGGAATTCCTAAATAGGAATGCCTTGTGCCAAGTAGCACAACAATCTCAACTAAATAGTTGAAGAAAGCACAAAGTTATACAGACCATAAAATCAATAATCAATAGCATGTCTTACTATGGCTGCCTTGCCCTCCTTTTATAAAATGGAAGCCCTCTCACCTTGGGTCCCACTCATTAGCGTTTCCTCCACCAAGGAATATTCCTCCCACTATCTCTGCGCTATCTCCAAAGATGATCTCCACCTCTTATCCCAGCGTTGTTGACTTGGTCAAAATTGACCTTGTCCACATGCAAAAGTCCCTTTTCATACATGAGGGTGTGAATTCCAGATCCTATGATGATCCCTTTTCACAATATGAGGTATTTTATTCATATTTATGAAATTTATGGGCCTCCTTACCCATTTATTCATCTCCTAAGTGAAATCAGCAAAAATCAATATTCGAATTAGCTACATGCTAATTTTGGAATATTACAGTCATCCCCTCCCAAATGTTCGTTGTCCTCAAGAAAATGCAAGGATAGAACTGAGAAGCCTCCCCTCCTCCTATTGTAGCATCCACATATGATATGCTCCTCCATGGAATGAGATGTTGTCTCATCAATAAATCTCCATATTGCCCCTCCCAACTATGCAAGCTAGCTAAACAGCTATCATCATGAATAAGTAGAGTACTCAAGGAGGCAATAAGGTGTTGTCTAGAGGTCCCCTTGAGGAATGGGATATGAAATGTATTGGGGAATATCATCACTATGTGGATACTCCATCCCCAAGAAATCATCCATATAAAGTGAGTTACCTCCCAACATGGAAACTCTTGAAAATATTCCTCCACCTTGGGCTCCTGCAATGTAGGTGGGCTGAAAATCTGATCATGGTAGAAAAAATAGCCTACCCGACACTATCCTCCTCTCCACTTATGATAAGTGTAGGGTATCTACTGCTCTTGGGCTGCAGAAATGTTGCCTCCAAGTGGCAAGAAGAAAACTGGATCTCCAAAGATCTTCCCTCCAACGTTGTGAATCATGTTGGCCCAAACCATACCATATATGATGAATAGGAAATCACCATCATATGGAATCCAAGTGAGAAAATGGCTGAAGGTTTCATATAGTGCTGAAAGGTACCAACAGTGTCCCAAGTGGTCAGAGCGCAGTTTTCCTAACTGCTATTGCACAACATGACATGGCAACTCATAGAAAAGTTCCTCCCAATGATTTATGAGAGTCATAGCCCAAGTGCTCCAATCAATCTCATGGCCCACCTCATAAAGAAACAAGTGTTTTGATGTGGTCGCCATATTACCTCCCATGCTCCCATTAGAACATGTAATGCTAAAAGTGTGGGAATCATATTCCCCAAAGGACACACCCAACCAATGTTTCTCTCTCCCAATCATGTTCCCCATAATGACAAAGACAATATCAGCAAACGGAATCATGATTAGCATCATGCTAGTTGCCATATGTAACAAAGGAGAAAGACAATGGTCCCTCAAATGCAACCAATGCAGTTTTACCCTCAACTGCTTCAGAAAATGGCATGATCGGTGGCTTCCCAACCACTTTATTGTTGCCCCAATATCTTCACAAGTTTGGAGAAAGTGTATGGTGTATGGTGCAAAGTAAGCATGTTCTCCATAAGATATCTCCTCCCCAAGTCCTCCTAGGGAGTGGCCATCAATACTGCTCATGGCCTTAAGTAGACAACGCGGTCTAGAAGCAAGAATGATCCTCCCTTGAGCAAATTCCCACACATATATGGTCAAGTAATGCACATATTAATTATGCAACCAAACAATATCCTTACCATATGTTTTGCTCATGCAAATGGAGTGACTCATAGATGAATCCCCTCTCATCCTTAAAGAGAAAAGAGCTAGTTGTGATAACTCCCCCAAAGAGTTATGTATCTCCTCCATCTCTACATGATCCATGCATCTCCTCATATGTTGATATACCTCCTCCTCAAAGCCTTCCCAAAATTACCTCTCCATGATGGTGTGGTATGCTCTCATAGAATAAGTGTGGCTGAAAAGGAAATATTCATGAGTTGTTTGTAGTAACTTCCCCTTGAGCTTGGAGGATCTAGGTAAGAATATCCTACCATGATATTAAATGACCTCACCTCTGACTGAGTATCCCTCCCCATGCAATTGGCCATCTAGTATCATATAAGTAGAAAGATCCTTGGAATAATCCACCAACAGCTGGGATTTCCAATATGGATCTATCCTCCATAATGACAGTGATGATGATCTATCATAAAGAGCATCTGTCATATGGTTTTCCTCCTCTTTGACATCTCCCATGCCAAAGATGCATTTTGGAAGGTTGCTATCCTTCCCATGTTGCTTCTGCCATAACGCAGAATCGGAAACGAGAGCGGGTAATGATGATGTGGAGAGAATGCTTCTCCTCTCCTTGAGTCTACCCAAGACTCTCATCACTATACCAAGCTCTCCCAATGTCTCCACTCCTTTGAAATCAATGAGTAGTGCCTCAAGGTGTGAAGCATCACTCATCATCTGCTAATCTGGTGGTCTCCTTGGTGAAATGTCTCCATGCAATGAGACATCAACATCAAGAGTAGACTGTATACATGAATGGAAAGACTTGTCCCTACCTTCACTGCACAATCCAGCCTCCCTCTTCTATGCATCAACCCTATGAAATAGATAGGGATGTGTTTTCTTCATCATATGATGTTTGTCATCCTCCCTACCTTCTCCTTCCATCTGCATGGTTTCATAATCTGTCAACAATGGTACATGATGATCATGGGTTGTGCCCTGATCTCCACATATGAGATCCTAGGGAATTATTTGAAATGATACAAGAACCCCTCTATTTGGAGCATGTTCTCCCTCTACCCTTGCATGAGGTGCTAGATCTACTCTAGAAATGACAACGTTGTTGCCCTCAACTGTTTCTTCCTCTCCAATATGGATGGGAAACCCCCCAGGAATTGGATCCTCTTTTGAAAAGGGGATCTCCATGCCCTCTTGTTCAAGAATATGAGATAGAGGTCTTGCCTCTAACAAGGTACGATGAAATATGTTAGCCTCCTCAATGGTTTTCTGAAGTGGAATTGAGCTCATAGGTTCCTCCAACACATGCAAGGTTTTTGTTTGTTTAGGTTTTTTTAGTTCCACAACATGTGTTTTAGAATGTTTCTTGTCAAATCTTTCCACTAATGCCTTAGTGAACCTTTCATAAGAAGAATTATTTGCATTTTTTAAAGAGAAATACTCAAATATCCACCATTCATTGGCCTTACCTCTAAAATGCAGCACTGCAACCTTGATGGCTTCATCTTCAGAAATTCGGTGCTGCTACAAATAGGTGTCTAGCTCCTCCACCCAAGCTCTATTTTAACATGTAGGTGAACCATCAAAAGTAGATAAGAAAAATATAATCGTATTATGTTTCTTTCTTCTCTCCACCTTGATCTTGCAAAACTCTGAAAAAGTGATATGATCTCTAAACTTCTTAGTTTGAGATTCATATTCTTGCAGAAAATCACTAAGAGTTTCTCTCTTAGGCATTTCTTCTTCTTATATCTCACTCATACCAAATATAGGCATAGGACTGCACTGAGCATCATGATGTGTGGTTGCATGATCACACTCATCATATGAAAATCTAGAGTTTGCTTCAGATTCAAACTCTCTTGGATATTTTCTATTCATCTCCCTCCTCATCTCCTTGAGATCTCTCTTAATACTCTGCATAGTTTGAGAAAGAAGTTTTGAGAGCTTCTCTTCCTTCCTTCCTCCAAATAATGGATTCTTCTTCTTGTATTTTCTTTAAATATCTTCCTCTTCTTGTCTTCTTGATAGCATATTGGCTGAGATTCCATAGGTTGAGCCAATATTATGCTCTGATACCACTTTAATATCCCAAAATGGGGATGCAGCAATACATGAACACAATAATGGAAATAGCAATGATAAATCAACTCATGAAATGTGAGAATAACATATAGCCATATTATTAGTATTATAGCAACAAATATATACAAGATACTGAGGAAATAGTTACTCAAGATAGGCAAAATCATCCTCAAGAAACATGTACATAAAATATAAGATCACTGTTACACAAAAAAGTGTCCAAGGATATGAAATCGCAATTTTATTAAGAAAAATTGATGTTGGAGTATTTCAATACATTCATATGGAAGTATACAGCTCATACAATGTGGGGAGAAAATATCTAGGCTCCCAAACGCAATTTCAAGACAATCCTGGAAGGATTTTCTGAAATATGCAAAATGTACAAAATGCTGGAGTTGCAGTCCTAGGATTGAATAGCAGCTACAACTCAAGAACTGGATGGATATGGCCTAAGATGAAAAATGAGATGAATGAACCTCCTCCAATGGATCTTCCAAGTGAAATTCTGATCCTAACACTTAAGATCTCACCCTCCAATCAATCATTGCAACCCCTCACTGCAAATTCTCAATAAAATAACACAATACAAGAGGTATACTGCACTGTAGATGATGGGAAATAAGCTGGCCAAGTGCCAAGATATGAAATATGCTCTAGGATCTTCCTCACTAATTTCCCAAAGGAAAGAAAGCCTCCTCCTATGAAAAACAAGCTCTGGAAGTGGTGTTGTGAACCCTCCACTGCAACACCCTGCAACACAACGTAATACTTCAGTAGAAATAACATTGTAGTTGAAGGAGGTGGCTTGGACTTGAGCCTGGATGTGGAGGAATGAAGTACAAGGACCCTCAAGAGGCCTCTCTTGAAAAGAGAAGGAATTCCTAAACAGGAATGCCTTGTGTTAAGCAGCACAGCAATCTCAACTAAACAGTTGAAGAAAGCACAAAGTCATACAGACCCTAAAATCAATAATCAATAAAATGTCTTGCTATGGATGCCTTGCCCTCCTTTTATACAAATGGAAGCCCTCTCACCTTCAGTCACACTCATTAGGGTTTCCTCCACCAAGGAATCTTCCTCCCACTATCTCTGCACTCTCTTGAAAGATGATCTCCACCTCTTATCCCATCATTGTTGACTTGGTCAAACTTGACCTTGTCCACATGAAAAAGTCCCTTTTCACACATGAGGGTGTGAAATCCAGCTCCTATGATGATCCATTTTCACACTATGAGTGATTTTATTCATATTTTTGAAATGTATGGGCCCCCTTACCCATTTATTCATCCCCTAAGTGAAATCATCAAAAATCAATATTCCAATTAGCTGCATGCTAATTTTGGAATATTACAGAGTCTATGTGCATCTTCGTAATAGTTATAACTTCTAATTAAACTATCAAATTCAAATAAAAATTCATCTGGGTCCTCAGAAGACATACCTTGACAGAGTGGGAGAGATGCTAATGGTATGTTCTTCATGGTAACATTCATGGTCACTTCCATGATAAGAAATCAAAAATAGTTTCAGCATCTTCCTCATTTTCTTCTGGGCCACCTCTTGGTCCCTCATTTTTCCCTCAAAATAAAGTGTCTTGTGTCATCTTCTTCATTGTATTCCCCATGGTTTCTATTTTCTCCTCCTATGTTAGCCATGTTTACTGCAGATTTAGGTGGAGGTTTGTTCATAATGCAACTAGAAGAAGACTCAATTGGATTTATATTACTGTTGGTAGACCCCAAATCCTTGTGAGGTCATCCTGTTGTTGGTTCCAGTTGTGTGACTAGCACCTGTGTTGTCTCTATTGTGACCCTTAAAACAATTTTTTCTTGTCTAGTCCCTTTTTGGATTTGAAATTCCTCTACCAATGCCACTTTTCTTATGGTACCTTCTACCTCGCTTCTGATACCCGCATAATGATTAGCTAGATTAATTGGTGGTGTTTTAGTGGGACCAAATATCTCAGGAAATTATTTTGAAATATATCTACCTTTATTACCTCTAGGCCTATTCTTACTCTTATGCATAAGAAAATAAACTTATACGGAGGTTTGTCAAGACAACCAGACTTTGGAGCATCCCCACCAAAGTGGATACATGGATCTTCACTCACGTCATACCTTACACTCCCTACCCTTTCATTGTACTACCAAAATATTTGTAATTCTATAAAGATTTTTATTACCTGGATCGTTTTCAACTCCCCAGCAACGATGCCAAAAATGTTAGGTATTTTAATATTCATTTCAAACCCCCTAAATTGAATTATCAACCGAGGATCATAATCACTAAGTTACACTGTGTATCGATTCATGTGTATATTTAAGTACAAAATTGCTCAATAAGCACAAAAGTACTAAAGTGAAGAAGCCTATTTATGCTAACTTCTAATTTATCTAAATCCTAAATAAATTAACTTGACTTAGAAATACATATCTGCAATCACAAATGAATGATCGATTAACCAATAAATTTTTTTTCCTACTTATGATTCCCTAACTCAATCCACACTTACCTCTATAAAAGAACGAACTATCTATTGAATTTAAGGAAAACCGGTTGTTAAATATTATTAATAAAGAATAAAATACTCATTTCACACATGATCACCATTCATTCATTATAAATAAAACCTCACAATGCATTATTCACTTTTGAACAATCACTTCCAACTATACTTAACTAATCTTTTGGAAAGAAAAATTTTAATCAACTTCTAGAAAATAACTTCAAGTTTCATAAATCAACTTCTAAGCAACAAATCCTAATTACATAAACCAATATTCACCTACAAAATCTAATTCTTCTATGAAACAAACCTTACAATTCCTATTTCTAATCGCAATTATTGTTTGAAATGAACTACTTGGACCAATATAATCTTTCTATACTTAAGAAACTCACAATCAAAATCAATGATAATAAAAGGAAATCTATTTGATTGATACTAAACTAGAATTTATACAAGAAAATTATCTTCAGTCTTGCTTCTACAGAAAGAAAATGATGCTATGAGAAAACAAAAGAACTTCTAATTAAAACAAATTCTATTTGATGAATTGAACTTCAAACCAAAACTTATTTCAATCCACTAAACACACCTTACACTATTCATGTTCATGCACTGACAGTATATAAAATAAATTAGGAATTTTGTTCGTAATTGTAACTAATCAAACCTTTAGAGCACATTTGACTGAATCCTATTAGGCATTGAATCACTTCATTGATTGCCTTAAAACGTATCTAACTCAAAAAAAATTATTACTTATTGTTCCCAGTGCACAGTAATCAACCTTCAAGCATTCATGATAGGTTATCTAAAATAGTTTACATAGGGTTCCCTCAAATTAAAGAATGAAAATGTTAAATCAAATTCTCAACAACTTCGTTACTCAGGTGAAAATGCAATTAACTCAAAATATCAATACGAAATTGCTCACACATAACATATTTCATACTTGATCCTATATTTATAATTCAGAAAAAAAATCCACGTTGCAAATTATAAATTCTGTAACTTAAACAAAGGAAAGAACTTGTGTCCAGGTGGTGGTCAGCCCTTGCCACTCCTAGAGCAAGTTAAAATAAATCAATGCTCAGAAAATAGACCAAACCATAACAATTACATAGGATTTATAATGGCATCAAATAGTATTATGATTCAAAACAAGATTTCACAGGCATACATTCCTCCAATGCTTCAAAACTTAATCAAATCTGGTCTCCTGGATTATTGTTCAAATTTCCAACTAAAATATTACAAATCGCATCGATCCTTTTATTTTCATCTGAATGGAGACTAATTTTAACTAATAATCTATGAAATGTAAAAATTCAAAACATAAAAATATTATAAGTTGTGCAACCTCTCTTTTGAATGCTCTTCCAGGTGAATCGAGTTAATTGAACTATTCTCCATTTTTAGAAAAAAAATGTTCTCTTCTTAAGGCATGATAATGTTCACCACTGATTTCCAAAGATATGACCTGGATACCCACCTCTAGATTAGGTACAGAATCTTGGGTAACTGTTCAACTTCCATTTCCTGAGTTGCATGTGAACATTTTCTACCATGTTAAGTATGAAAACATGGAACAACGTTAAGTACATAATGGTGAATGGTCTTTTGAATGATGAGTTATCCACCTCTATGTAGTACTCACCCAAGTGTCGAGAATTTTTACTACCTTCCAATGCACTTCTAGGTCTATAAGTCCAAACAATAATTAGTTATAATTAATCCAATGAGCATGATCTCATAAATCCACCTAAGCTCAATCAAAAACACTGAAAAAAGTGCTAAACAAGTGTTTTACCTCCACTTAAAAAATGTAAAGTTTTGATAGTGATGCTAAGGTACAAAAAGGATAAAAGGGAGTGTTATGGCCTAAATCTACCTCAGGCTAAGAAAGGCAGAATCTAGGGTAACATCAAATGATGCTTAACCTGGTAGCTTGCCCTACCAGATTGGGAGAGGGCTCTCTCCTTGTCAATCTCAGAAAAAATGATCAGTGAGGCTTGATATGACTTGAATGAAAACTGATTTTAGGCTAGGTATGTATGCAAAAGATTCTTGACTAAATTTAATGATATTTTGTTGGCTCAAGAGGAAAGGCAAATTTGGGTCTGGGGAATGAGGCTCAGTTTTGCAGAGATCTGAATGGGGCAAGGTAGGCAATTGATTTTGACACTTAAATTTTAAAGAAATGGAGAGTTGAGATAGGTGAGGAGTTGAAGAGGGAAAGAAACCTTTAGGGATCCTCTTCAAACAGTTGAAAACATATAAAATTAAACAAACCCTAGGTAGAGCACTGCAAATTTTAATGAATTCTACCTTTATCCTTGTTTGTTTAAGTTAAGACGAAATAAGAGAGAAAATGGCATACATAAAACACCAGTAGACTTAAATTTACAGAGAGAAACACACTATCAAAAAAAAATGCCACATGAATCCCATAGAGTGTTGCAAACCCTGGTCTATTCCTTTGCCAAACTGCAGAGATGAATGTACAATGATGCTCAAAGAATTCCCAAAAGTCCAACCATGCTAATGACTAAAAAACCACAAGATATAGACAAAAAATAACTCATCCCAACCACTAGGGGTCGAGCTCATAATTTTAGGAGCTGTTCCAAAAAAATCTAAACTAAGAACTAGAAAGTAGGCAGTGCAACAGCTCGCCTCTAAAATCTAGGAAACTAATTCATTCAGTTGCAAATTACCTTTTGATGGATGAATCTACCTCTATGAGTGAAAATTTAGCAAAATTACATCAAAATACATCATGTTATATTTAATTACATCATGAGTTTAACAACTAGAAGGAAAAAATCAAACTGTAAAAAAAACTAGGCGAAAAATATAGTTTTTGACCAAAAATGAGTAAAATCCTCCAATGCGTCGCGCCTAATTTCCCTATGCATCGTACCTGTTTGCAACTAATTTTGGAGGCCTTCCCTGTGTCCAAATTTTCTTCAAGTGGGATTTTTGAAAAGGTCTGCATGTCTACTTTCCAACACAAGTGGAATGTTTGAATTTGGCTTCCATTTTCCCCTCCAAAACTGAGTTCTCCCAAGACTGCTTCCTGTGTGTCAAAAAAGGGGCAGAAAGGTCATTTTTGTGGTGTTTTTGGCCTTTTTGGAAGCCCAAAACCTGTCAAAATTTCTTGGCCATGGGTAGGCATGCATATTTTTTCCTGAAAAATCCAAAAATTATGAGTTTTCATCAAAAGGAGTCTCCCATCAAAAGCGAGCGCCAAGTGGCGCTGCGCATAGAGCAGAAAAGTCTGTTTTTTAGGCCAAAAATTTCAAAAATGCAAAAAATGTCCCAATTTTTTTGAAATTTGGGCTGAGTGTTCTTTATCAAGTGCTATGTTGGGCCAAGGAAGCCTCAGCTAATATCTGAAGTTTATCATGCTCTTTTCGCCTCCTCGATGCCTTCTTCAACTTGGCCTTCAAGATTTTGATTCTTGCTTTGCACACATGGTTTCTCGCCCAATAATGATTAGCCATATGCCTCAACATGTTTTTCTCTTTGCTGGCCTTCTCCAATAGCTTTTTCAAATGAATATTTACCCTTTCAAGCCAAGTTTCACGATCAGCTTCAGTTTCTTGCTCAAATGATGTCATCTTAGTTTTGCTCCTTTTGGCAGCTTGCCGGTTCTCATGTATGTTTTGCAGCTCCATAATGGTTTGCTGATCCTCTAGCTGCTTGTTTCTTTGCTCAAGGTATTTGATTATCCACTTGGCTCTTTGTAGGTTGAGGGACAAAGTATTAATCTCTCCCCGTTGCTCCCGAATGATCTCTCTAAGCTTTGAGCTTGGTGAGCCCAAATCAGTGTCATCCTCCTAAATGAGAATAAAATCTATCTCCTGCCCTCCTGAAGGCCCTTCATCATGTAATTGTCACTTTCCCTTGTCCTGTACCTGCATTGCTGATGGAGGAAGCAAGACCCCTTCCACCCCGGGTGGAGATAATACTTGCTTGGCTGCTGCAAACAACCTTCTAGTGCCCTTTTGATAGCTGACAAACACCGACACATTAGCGGTCTGTGTCTCATGACCCTCCTGCTGATGTGAAGGTCGACCTATCTCATGAAAAGATTCTGGAGGTACTTGAGGAGCTGTGAAGAACTCATGAGAAATGAAATCCTCCCATGAAATGTCCTGCAAACCAAGCTGATGCATAACCACAATTTTGATGAGTGTAAAATGATATATACTGTTATACTGCTGCTGAGGAGTTTTCTTTTGCAGCAGGGTGGTCATCTTCTCAATATTTCGGCACATGAAGTAGGGGAGGTTCATCATTCTCACCCTAGTAAAATGCATCAGCAATCTGATGTGATAGGAATATAGGCGAGAAAACCGGCCCTCACAGCGGAAATAATTTATTATGAGTTTCATCAAAGGAGCATATGAATTTTTCAGGTACCGAAAGGGAAAAACTCTGCTGAGTTGTCTCAAAAGACTAGGCTTGATGTATGGCTCATAGTGTTCCTTGTCAATTTGCTACCTTTTATTCCATTTCTCTCCAACATTTGGAATATCGGTTGCTAGAGAGATAGACTCCGGTGTTAAGGTGAATGTCACACCTGCTAGAGTAACTTGGCCATTATGTAGATGAAGCACAAACAATCTAGCCAACTCATGATGGTACTTGACTCTAGAAACCATCTCACAAAATTGATAACAAGATTGTTGTTGAAAACATGTGATAGCAAGAGGCCAGGCCTGCAGCTCGGCAAGTGAAGTAGGCTCTTCTCGTACATGTTTACCACTCTTGTGAGGTCTACTTGGTGCATGCAATTCAGTTGGAGAGTCACTGTGTGTTTCTTCATCTCGGTCATAGGAGGAATCTGACTCCATGTTTGCCAAAGTTTGTATTGTCTTAGATGAGTATGAAGAGTTTTAGGTGTCTTTTGTTTTTTGCTACCAAATGTATGAAAATGCGTGAGGGACTATGAAGGGAGAGGGTAAGAGGGATTTTGGGAATGTTGCCAATTGGAATTTGGGGAATTGAAGGGTTTTAGGGACAGTTTCTAGGCTTTTGGGATAGTAATTGAGGTTTGGGAATTTTGTAGCTAGGATTTGGGATAATGGGAATTGGGATAGGGGTGAATGAATTTAGGGATATGGGGGATAGGGAAATGTTTTGATGAAACTAGAAAAGTAGTGAGGGAATAAAAAGGTGAAGGAGTGATGGCCATAAAAACCAATTTACAAACCCTAAGCAATCATGTCTTGAGTAAGGAAATAGGGTTTGAAATTTTTTAGTAAATCCTCATAATCATCTTAAGACACATGCTTATTGGCATTGGAAGAGTTTTTTGACTTACATTGGACCGGAGGAAACCGAGCAAATTGAATGAAATCGTGGTGAAAATATCTTGTAGCTCTATGCGCCGTGCCACAAACCCAATGCATCGCGCTGGTTATATGCATCACGCCAGTGTGTTTTTAACACTGTGGAGGCCGTCCCAATCCACCACGCCACTTGTATGCACCGCACCTCTCAGTCAATGCGTCGTGCCCCTGAAATTCACACAGTTACCCTTCAAACTGCTCCCTTTCTCCAACACGATTTTCCTTTGCTCAATATTTATTCTTTGAATGAAAATGAGCCATTTGAACATGAAAAATTACTTATATACAATATATTTTGATTTTTTCATTGATAAAACCCACTTTTATAATGTTTACAATTGACACTTTCTTTTCAAACTCTGTTTTAGGTAGTTTGCTTCATTTTTCCTCTGATTAACTGAATGACTTGCTTTTTGTTTGCCTTGCAAGGGATGGATTTGTTGGAGCTTGACAAGGTGAACAGGGTTGCCATTGAAGTTACTTACATATGAGAAAACTTGAAATTACATCAAATTTATACATGAAAAGATAAAATACTCTATTTTTTCTCAAAACAGCGTTTTGAGGAAAAATACATTTCTAGGCATATGATGATGAAATTTATTTAGTACTAGAACTTTATTCAACCTCCTCATGCACCTGCTAACCATTATTGGAAATTTTGAAGACCTTTCTGATGAAACCCTAGACCTAATGAAACTGAAACCCTAAAAAATGACTCTTGCAAACTATAAGACAAAAAGTGACTGCAGATGATCTCAATGAATGGAAATGGGCCAGCAGGTAAAGGACATGAGGAAAAAATATACAACAAGCCACTACCATCAGATGATCCATGATCCTAATGGAATGCAGCTGACTGAGTGAGACACCTAATATGCAATGCAACAAGAGAATTTTGATCACTGACGGAGGGATGAAGATACCGACACTAACAGGGAGGATAAGTCTAGGTATAATGGTAAATAAAATAGTGTATGGAGGTACAAAAGTGGGGACTAACTGGCCTATAATACAACCTGGAAGACAACTACTGGGTTCACTCCATGTGTTCTAGTTTATGGGAAGAAAGCTTTACTTTCTATTGAATTTGAATATAACACTCTCAGAATGAAAGCCCAATTAGATTTAGATATCACAAGGGCACAATAAGAAAGGATGATTCAACTAAATGGCTCAGATGAATTCATAATGCAAGCCCTCCTCCACACTAAATTCATATAATTGCAGAGGAAGGTTTGGCATGATAGGCACATCAAGGAGAAAGTATTCCAGGAAGTAGATTGGGCTTTGTTATATGACTCCAGGTTCAAGGAATTTAGAGGGAAGTTGATGACAAGATGGTTAGGCATATAACTGATAGAGAAATTCCATGACAATGGGGATGTCAAATCAAAACCATTGATGAGGAGGGTATCCCTCTTCTTTTCAATGGCTATAGGATAAAGGTCTACAAAAATGACATGTCCAAGTCAGAGTTCATCAACATAATCAACATGGAATTAAATTTTATTGGGAGCCTCATAGCTTCTAATAATCAGACCTCCTAAGGAAGACAAATAAATAAAGAGGCTTGGGTGAAAAACTCCATGGTGCATCCAAGGCCAACTTCAGGATTGAAAACCTCTTTGAGACCATCCTGGAGCAAAGAAAAAGGGAAACTAAAAATAAAATATCCCTGAGTGAAAACCTCTTAGAAGTGACCAGGGTAGGATGGTGGGTTGAAAATATCTTTTAAGGCAACCCACTAGTCTTGGAAAAAACAAAAAAAATAGAAAAAAATAAAAAGAAAAGAACAAAGACAAGAAGGTAATATGACACCATGATTACTGACCTTTTTTTTGTCTTGCAAGGTTATGAACAATGGCATGTCATGGTCATGAAGCAAGGGAATTCTCCATTTCTCTTCACCCCTACATCCATCCACTCTCTCTCTGACATGAAAATGCACCTCTTCATCCCTCTACACCATCATATGGGCTCAAAAATAAAAAAAATTCACCCTCTATGTGGTGCTACAGGAAGTTCCTGTACTATTACAGGAAGTTCCTGAGGTGCTACAGGAAGTTACAATGAACTTCAGGAGGGTGGATCTAGGAACAAACAGTATCCACCAAGGGCCCTATGGTGTCCAAAAGTCATTGATGGGATTCTTTCCACCATTTCCTACCACCCTCTCCTCACTCCTCCATCTCAAAGAAAATTATTTTTCACTCAAACCCTACACTTTTTCACCACTGTAAAACATTATTTCTATAAAAAACAAAACAGAGTTCCTTCACTCCATTTATGAAGACCACACCACCTCCTGCTCATCCTATCATCATCCTTCCATCACCCTAAGACATCTCCACACTCTCCCTCATCACCCATACAAGGTTATAGTCAAAAATAGGCAAAGAAATAGGTTGTTGCAGGAAGAAGCAACTTCCTATAGCAAGCCCTATGTAAGCACCAGAAAATCCCTGAAGTTGTTTTTATAATTCATGGAGACAAAGAAGAATTTTGATATGACTCTGAAGGAAAAAATGGCACTCTAAGAAGGATCCTCCACCAAAAAACATGCACTTGAAGACTCAGCAAGGTACCTACACACACGACAAACAAATCAAGATAAGCACCTCAAAAATAATGAATACACACAACAAAAGCTCAGGCAGTCACTACAAACTCAGTTGATTCCACTCCAATGTTCCAGCTCTAGTATGCAATGTCTTGCAAAATTTTGACAAGAAGGTAAGTCTCAGGTATGGAACTATGTCACCCTCTCCTTATGCATAAATGAATAAATGAATGAATTTCAAGAGGTAAAACTTTAATAAGATGAATGTGGCCAGTTGACTTGGCCACCCTCGACTAGTTGAACTAAAGGTAAATGGCATAATCCTCATCCAATGTGGAGCTGTCAAATTGGTTAATATATGATCACTATGAGTGGTTATTGATTACGAGGGAGAAGATAATGATAACAGTGAGTGGGAACAATGGTCCAAATAAGGAAACATAGTGCAAGGAAAATATCAACACAGTGCTCCAATACAACTCAAAATAGGTTATAACGTACTTGAGTGTGCTTCCCTTCACATATTTCGCCACTGAAAGTATATTTAGAGAGATTAAAAAGCTTGCAAGCCATTGAGGAGCTTAGAACCTTGACATACGGCTATTACAAGATAGTGCTACAGGAAATCTTGTAGCTGCTAAAAAATCCTATGACTGGTACAGGAAGAGATGAGGAGCGCTACAAGCAGGGATAATTTTAAGGATGGAAAATTATCTTGAAGTTTAAAACGTTGGCGAATTTCAGTAGTCCCTAATATGTGAACGTTAAAATTTTATTGATATGTTTGTAAAATTATACAAATTTATAATGATTTTATATATAGTCTCTATATAATGTTGGCTATTTTTAAGGTAAAATAATTTTATATTGTAAAATTTGGGCAAATCATTTTCACAAAAAAATGGAAATTGGTGAATCTTTTTTTTGGAAAAATCATGGAAAATTAGCCCACCTGTGAATATTAGCCCCTAAAATTTTCCATGGCTACAAGAGGACAGAGGAGGTATATGTATGAAAAAAAAGTCCCAATTGGTTTAGGAAATTCCCATTTTTCATCTCAGAGCATCAGTCCAAGAGGTAAGTTTCCATCACCTCACATCTCCATCATAATTTCACACAAACTCTCCTAAAACATTTGCATTCAATAGTCATAAAATTTTGGAATTGAAGGGTTTCGTGTGAAGGAAACAAAGGGTCAGTGTATAGATTTGGAGTGATATTAAGCTTTGTGAGCCTCTTCTACCACTGAACTAAACACTAAGGCCATAAAATAAATACCTTTTCTACACCTAGTCATGGGAAATAAGAATATATGGGGGGTGGGTTCAATAGGAAAGAACCTACAGACACCAGAATGATTACTTTGCACCCTCCTATAGTATATATCTTTAGGAGACATGGTTAGGCTTCTTTGATTGTTAAAGGGATGTGATGATGAGGTTTCCTTGAATATGTTATGGCATTAAATTCCCAGTCCCATATCAGTGCCACCACTGTAATAAGAGGGTTAGTCATTGCCATAAGTCCTGAAGTGATGAGAAGAGTAACCAAACTTCCGCAAGGCATCAAATGGACTAGGAAAGACAGGGCCACTAGTGCCACTGCAAATAAGAATTTATTTAGGTCCAGGGAGAGACCTGTGGAAGATAAGAATGGGGTTAGGAGAGAAATTTTGTCTTACCCATGGGATGAGGTAGCCTATAACATCTTAAAATACATCTCCTGTGAACACAGTTTAAGTGTAGTGTATGGTTATCACTTTAGGCTATTTCATGAGCTCATATACCAGGAAAATTTTCCTCTTAACAAAATATTGAATGTACCTTACTTCGTTCGCCAGTCCATCGGAGATATGAGCCAAAAATTCAGAGAAGGGAAGCATCAACACTTGGCCCATCATGGCCTTATTAAGATAATATTGGAGGATTCCCTAAACAACTTAAGAATTCATGTCCTGTGGTCTATTTTCGGAGATATGGACAGATAGGCACTAATTAGAACCGAGAGCATTAATCCTTGGGAAACCCCTATATCTATAATTGGGGGTAGAGACACTAGATTAGAGGAAGAAGAGATAGAAATGATAGCAGAAATCGAAACAAATGAAGAGAAAGAAGAAGAGGAAGAGGAAGAAGAAGGAGATAATTAGGAAGAAAAGGAAGAAAATGAAGAAAATTTATATGTAATATTCCCAAACAGGGAAGCAGCAATATTGGAACATAAAAATGGAAATAGAAGTGAATAAATAAATACACCATTATATGAGACAAATGTACAACCATCTTGTTAAACATATCATCAAATAATGGGCACAAGATCTTGAGGATCAAGTCACTCAAGCAATACAATACAAGCCTCCTCTAAGCAAATATGTCAATACATGAGAAATACACTGTTATACAAATGCCATGAGTCATGATAGCACAGTTTTAGGGCATAAAATTCTACAAGAAATATGTAACAATATGAATTTGCTGTTATATAGGTCAAATAATGCTGGGAGTGAAGATCTAGGCTCCTAAGCACTTTTCCTAGACAACCCAGAAAGGGTTTCTAGAAATACCTAAAATACAAAAATGTCGGAATGCAGCCCTAGGGCTGAATTGCAGCTGCAACTAAATATTGGAAGGAGGTGGCTGAAACTGATATGAATTTATGGATCTCCTCCAATAGATCCTCCAAGTGAAAGGTTGAACCCTTCCTTGAAGATATCACCCTACAAATCAAGCATTGGATCCTCCACTACAAATGCTCACTAGAATAATGCAGTTTATGAGGGAATCTGTGTTGTAGGTGATAGAAATATGTTTTCCTGGTGAAAAAATATGAAATAAATCCTGAGGACCTTCCTTTCTGGCCTCAAAATGTAAAGGATGCTCCATCCACTGAATACAAGCTCAAAAATGGCCCGATCAAACCCTCCACTACAACACCTTGCAACACAACACAACTCTAAACAAAAATTGTGCTATAGTTGAAGACTGAAGCTTGGCCTGATGCCTGGATGTGACATATGCAGCTCAATAATATCTCTCCTGAGTAGGCACTTGAAGTCATCCAAGTATGAGTGTGGGATTCCCACTCGGGAACACCCTTGTACTAAACAGTATAGTAGACCCTGCTAAACAACAAGAGCATGCATAGAAATGTCACCTGATAAATCCAGATCTAAAAATATCAAAATCAATAATCATATATCATGCCTTGTATGGTTTCCTTTCCCTTCCTTATATGCTTATTGAGCCTTCTCATCTGGGGTCCCACTCATTAAAGACACTATTCTCATGGAGACTATCTCCCATTAACACTACATTGTCTCCCTTTAATGATCCACTCTCTCCATACTAGCACTATTGATTTGGTCAAAATTGACCTTTTCCACATGCTTTATCCCCTGTTCATACACAGAGGTTCTTTACCCATCTATCATGACGATACCTTTTCACATTAAGAGGGATTTTATTCCTACTAAAGATACTTATGGGTCTCCCTACCCACTTATTCATCTATCTAAAAGACAAAATAAAAAATTAATATTCCAATTAGATGCATGTTGATTTAGGAATATTACAATCCTCCCATCCCAACTGTTGCTTTTCCTCAAGAAACTTCACGGATAGAACTGAAGAGCCTCCTCTCCTCCTCTTGTAGCATCCTCATATGATAATCTTCTCAAATGAACAAGATTCTCTCTCATCAATATGTTTCCAAGTTGCTCCTCCCAAGTGTATAAGCTAGCCTTTGGTGACAATTCCAAATGGATCTCCTCATGAAGTACTGGCATATCCATGGAGGCAACTATATGTTGTCTAGAGGCCTTCTTGAGGCATAGAATCTGAAATATATTGGGAACCATCATTCCCATGTGAAGCTCCCATCCCCAAGCTATCATCCATACAAAATGAGTCACCCTCCAAAATGGTAACTCATGGAAAAAATTCTCCACCTTTGGCTCCTGCAATGTAGGTGGGCTGCATAACTAAACTTGAGAGAGCAAATTTTCTATCCCACATTGTCTCTCTCTCCACTTATGATAATTGTAGAGTGGCTGTTGATTTTGGGCTACAATAATGTTGCCTTCAAGAGGCAAGAAGGAAGATGGATCCTCAAATATCCTCTCTCTAGTGTCATGAATCATTCTTGCCCAAACCATCCCATACATTATGAATAGGACATCATCAAAATATGACATCCAAATGAGAAATATATTGAAGGTTTCATGTAGAGTTTGAAGGTACCAATATTTTCCCAACTGGTTGCAGTGCAGTTTTTCTAACTGTTGTCTGAGAATATAATATGGCGAGTTGTCTCCCAACAATTTGCTAGTTGTGCATGTCATCTCATATACTAGTAAATAGTAAATTCCATTGTGTAAAAATTAAGAATACAAGAAATAGTACAACACTTTCCCAAATGCATGGAAGATATGGTTATCTCCATCACGAATGTTGGTCTTACAAAGACCATTAAGCCCAAATAGAATCTTTCCCTCTTGTGGAGCAATGAACTATATATAAATGGCAAGAGAATGAAAATACTTTGTTAGATGATCAATAAGTACAAAAATACAACCCTTACCATGTGCTAAGAGTAAGTTGATAATGAAGTCCATGAATGATCTCTCCATAGTGGTCTGATATTTCCCCATGAGACCTTGGTGAATGGAAAGGAATGAACCATGTGCTACATGTAAAGCCTTATTCTTATGCTTGGAGATCCAAGTCAAGAAGCTCATATCATAGTAATATATGTTTCCATCCACCACTCCATAACTCTCATCTCCTACTTATCCATCAAGTGCATCATATGTGAAGTGATCCTGGGAACACTCCATCAACAAACCCAAGCTCCCAAGTGACAATGTTGTTTGCCTTTGTAATAAGGCTCCTGCCATCTCATAGCTCCATCCTTTGACATGCAAAATTTCAAAGTCATCTATCATAATGATGCTATATATGGGAGATTCCTTCCAAAGTGGAATTACCTCCTGGTCCTCCAAAGCTAAGGAGTATCCCCTTTGCACCATGATTGTGCCACCATCTACTCATGCAAAATCATGCAAAGTATGGGAGAAAATCAACCCATACTCTCCCAAGAGTATCCAAAGAAGCAACAACTCGTGTTTCCTCCTCATCTCATCATCATACAAGTCATGGAATAACATCATGATAGCTGACTTGTAGAATGCGCCATATAACCAAATATTCTACTGCCATATCCTATGGGTGCCATGCAATGCCTCAAACAATAACATACCCTCTAAAATAGGACATGCCACATGATGGCCAAACTCTTTTAAGAGTAGCCAGCATAGCCATGCCTCATGCTGCATGTGTCATAGATCTACAAGTGGCTCACCATCCAAACCCATTGACCCCAATGTGGGTGTCTCCTACCATACTCGAAATTGGTATCCCTTTAATGGAGAATACCATCATCCCAAATCAGCTTACTACCTTTGAACTTCATGGGATGTTGAAGTGCAGCCTCCTGGAGATCTCCATATGCAGAGAACTCATTAATGACCATTTTGAATCAATAAGGATCAAAGTATACTGAAGGAAAAATATTCTCACTGAGTTGTGTAGTGCTCATCAAGAAATATCCATAATAATAATGGGAGATAAGATTTTTCTCATCAACCATGTGGCTATCCCCTGCTACATATGTAGAATGGTCATTGGAATGCTCCAATAATGGTTGGGCCCCCAACTCATCATTGCAACTCAATGATAGCACTACTGATATCCATGATGGTGCATTTTCTGTCTCATGATCCTGCTCAATGCTGAACATGTAGTCTTGCATTGGATTGTTTAGGAAAATACTCATCTTATCCACCAAAAATATACACTCCAACCCCAAGAGTTGTCTGCACCTAAAAAATGACATACTAGGATGAATATATATCTCCTCCTTGATCCTATCAAGGGTCCTCTACACAATGATAGTCTGATGCTCTAAATCAGTAGTGTATCTTGACCCTAGGTCATGCAATGGCATATCCCAACAACCTTCCATAAGATTTGTTGAATTAATAGAAAGTGGAAACATTTTCATACCTTGGTTTTCCTTGGGAAAATCTTGTATTGCTACAAGGATTCCTCCCACCGGTGTGATGAATTCCCCAAATATTGATGATGATGGCTACTCCTCTATGTTTGTACCAACGCTGGTATAAGTATCCTCCTCCTCACGAATATCCTAAATAATGCATGGGACTCTAAATTTCAAGAGATTAGGACCACTTTGAAAAGGTGCAAGTGTTCCTTCTCCTAATGCAAGTACTCCTACAACAAGTGGTGGTGGAATTTTCTCTCCCTCCGGAATAATAATATGGACATATTTCCTTGGCTTCTCTGATTTCTTCATATCAAACTTCTTGATTAAGATTTGAGTAAAATCTACATATGCAGTCACCCTTGCATGACTCAAATGGCTGAACCACCAAATGTTTGCTTCACCCTCAAGGTGAAGCACTACAATCTCAACAACTTCTCTTTCTACTACTAGATGTAGCAGGAAGAATGCATCCAACTCCATTCCCCAAGCCCTTGCTATGCATGTGGATGATCCATCAAATGTAGAAAATAGAAAACTATTTTACTTCTTCCTTCTATAGTTGCAAGGTCTCCTCTCTTCTTTGACTTGAATAAACTATGGGAGAGTTAGATTCTCCTTGAAAGCTCTCGATTGATACTTGTACTCTACAAGATAATCACTTAGAATCTCATGATATAATTTTCCTCCATCTACATGCCTTTTATCTTCTTCTTCAAAAGAAAAGGGCATAGTATATTTCTTTGGATCTCTATGAAATATCAGTTCCTTCTTTTGATGATAGAAAGTGCATGGATCTTCCTCATCTTGAAACCCTATGGTGGTTTAATTGCTTTTCTCCATTTTTCTTTGCTTGACCTCCTTGGTGAGGTCCCTCATAGGTTTGAAAAAATATGAGATAAAACTCATTCCTTCCATCATTCGAATCTCTTTGTCCTTCTTCTTATTCTCCTAATATCACAATGGCTGAGATCCACAGGCTGAGCCAAGATTATGCTCTGATACCATTATAATATTCCCAAATAGGGAAGAAACAATATTTGAACACAAAATTGGTAATAGTAGTGAATAAATAAATACACAATTACATGAGACAAATGTACAACCATCCTATTCAACATATCAGAAAATAATGGGCACAAGATCTTCACGATCAAGTCACTCAAGAAATACAATACAAGCCTCCTCTAAGAAAATATATCAATACATGAGAAATACACTGCTATACAAATGCCATGAGCCATGATAGTGCAGTTTTAGAGCATAAAATACTACAGGAAAGATGTAGCAATATGGATATGTTTTTATATAGATCAAATAATTCCAGGAGTGAAGATCTAGGCTCTCAAGCACTTTTCCTAGACAACATAGAAAGGGTTTCCGGATATACCCAAAATACAAAAATACTAGAATGCAGCCCTAGGGATGAATTGCAGCTGCAACTGAATACTGGAAGGAGGTGGCTAAAACTTATATGAATGTATAGATCTCCTCCAATAGATCCTCCAAGTGAAAGGTTGATCCCTTCCCTGAAGATCTCACCCTCCAAATCAAGAAATGGATCCTCCACTACAAATCCTCACTAGAATAACGCAGTCTATGAGGTAATTTTCACTGTAGGTGATAGAAATAGGTTGGACTTGTGCAAAAATATGAAATAAATACCAAGTACCTTCCTTGCTGGCCTCACAATGGAAATTATGCTCCATCCACTGAATATAAGCTCATAAATGGCCTGATCAAATCCTCCACTACAACACCCTGCAACACAACACAACTCTGAATAGAAACTACACTGTAGCTAAAGACTAAAGCTTGGCCTGATGCCTAGATGTGGAATATGTAGCTCAATAATATCTCTCCTAAGTTGGCACTCGAAGTCTCTTGAGGATGAGTGTGGGATTCCCGCTCGGGAACATCCTTGTACTAAATAGTACAACAAACCCTGCTAAATAGCAAAAGCATGCATAGAAATGTCACCTAAAAAATCCAGATCTAAAATGATGAAAATCAATAATCATCTAACATGCCTTCTATGGTTTCCTTTCCCTTCCTTATATGATTTGTGAGCCTTATCATCTTGGGTCTCACGAATTAAAGACACTACTCTCATGAAGACTATCTCCCATTAACACTGCGTTGTCTCCCATTAATTGTCCACTCTCTCCATACCAGCGTTGTTCATTTGGTCAAAATTGACCTTTTCCACATGCTTTAGCCCCTGTTCATACATGAAGGTGATTTTCCCAGCTATCATTATGATCCATTTTCACATTAAGAGGGATTTTATTCCCGCTAAAGAGATTTATGGGTCTCCTTACCCACTTATTCATCTATCTAAAAGACAAAAGAAAAAATGAATACTGCAATTAGTTGCATGCTAATTTAGGAATATTACATTATAAGAGGAGGCCTTGAGTCCTAAACAGACCAGTAATCCAAAGGAAACTGATATATCCGCTCAGCAAATTAGTCTACCACCAGTGAACACTGAGGATGAGGTGGCTGCCACTTTACCTACCTTGGGCACTCCTGTGAAATCTAAGAATAAAATGCCAAGACAAACCCCTCTTTACTTTAAAACAAGGAAAATAACTAGAGTATACAAGGAATACCCCATACTCCCACAAAATTTCCAATTACCATTGAGGGGTCCCTAAGTAAGAAAGAATACGTAGAGCCAAATGAGGGAAATATTGACGAGGTCACCTCTCCAAAGCCAAAACCTAAGACTACCATAGCCTATGCATTAAGGAGGTACACCACTAGAGCATTGTTAATTTTTGAAACTAGAGTAAAATTCCAATTTGGACAAATCATATGGTTGAGATTATAATTGCATTATATTCATCTTTTCGAGAGGACCAAAATCGACCTATAGATCGCCCTAATCGATTAAGAAGAAATAAAATTATGAATTATTTTATTTATTAATTAAATGTAATGGGTCGCCCTCAACACATTATGATTTAGTCAAAGCCCCAACTAGTCCCTCGCAAAAGATATATATAGAAGCGACCTAAAGCTCATTCTCACACATGCACTCATGAGATATTCTTCTTACACTCTTTGTCTAGGATCATATTTTATTTTTTGGTTCACACGGGTTCGATGGAAGAATCTCATGCAGGATTCAGAATCACAGGCAAGAGGGTTGCTCTGATGTAGGGATTCTAGGCCAAAGACACGAAACTAGTGAAATCACGCTAGAGCCACGGGCCTAATGTGGCAAGGTAGCATCGAAGTTTACATAGTTGTGGGTATAGCGTGACAAGGTCACGACTAGGGTTCAAAGAAAATATCAGGATGATCTAGAGTAGAGCCACAACCACAATGTGTCCTACCAATAGCCAAGAGAGATTTAGATGTGGGAAGAGTGTGTTGAGGTTGCCAGTAAATATTTTACAGAGTAGATATAGGTTAGGTACTCTTCAGTTGATTACATAGTGCTTATACATTTCAATCACTTAGTCACAGATTTTTTGGATCTGTCTTCGAGAGCATCCATAATTCAGATCTAGGATTTGGTAGTTGATATCGCTTTCCTTCGGTGATCTATTGGATCTGGGTTTATTGATGTTGTATATCTATAGATATTATCTATTTATTTGTGCTTCATATATATTGGGATCATTTTATTCTCTACTGAAAACGTTTTATGAAAATCTATTAAAGAATAATATTTGAAATGGCTTCCCGCTTGTGGGATTTTTCCCTAGTCTTGGACCAATTTCTTGTCTCTTATGGTTGTGTTATACTCTTATTTATCACTACATGTATTGTTCTATATTTATTTATTGTTTATGATAAATTACACAACTAATAATTGGATGCATTATTTATGAAGAAGTAATTTGGGCTAAAGTAAATGAAAAAACATAGAACAATCTGAAAATTTAACATGGTATCAGAGCTAAGGTGAAAAATAAGCACAGAAGATTACAAGCAATGAAGCCCTCATTATCAGTAATTATATCTACTTTCCAAAGTCAATATGTCTTCCTCTACTGTTAGTATGAATCTTGATTTGAAGCGTATGAAAAAAGACCACTTTAGCTGTGCATAAAAAATAGCCTTAACAACAGAAATGACTGCTAATATCTTTAGATCTGTAGTTAGATGACCAAGAAAAATGCTACAAAAATCTATAACTATGCATTAGAAGACATTAAACAGTAGAAAAGATAAGATTTACTCCATGCATCCAATAGACAAGACAAGAATATATCAAATAAATTTTGTATTCATGGCACCTGGGAGAAAAACACAAGAGGGTGTTCCTTGTTCTCCTCAATGGGATGGGTTCTTGAAAGTCCTTAGCACTTCGATATAGAATTCCTCTCTCTTGATGGTGTATAAAACCCAGAAAAAAATGGAAAAATATGGCTATGGTGGTGGACCAATAGCCGGATCAAGAGTTGAGATCCAAAGTGATCTTTAGGCAACAAATGGTGACAAATGAATGGGAAAACCCTTCTATTTATAACAAAATATTGAGTTAGTCTAGATATTGGTGCATAATTAAAATATGATTAACCAAATCAAGATCCAAATTTTATGGAATATTTTATTATAGTTGTTGGAGGGAAAAGGAATTTGACTTGTGTCAAATCCCCTTATTTGTAAATAATAAATAAATACTCCTCCCTAAGATCAGCCTGTTGAGTATTAAACATAATAAAAGGTATGATTTATTTATCATTTTAAGGATATGGTTGAGTAATAATGAAATAAATAATGATTTATTTAATTATTTAAGGGAGATCTAGTCATATTTAACAAATAATATTATTTAAGTAATGTTTAAATAATTATTCTTAGAAAATAATAAGATAAATAATTATTTATCTAATTAATTTCCTTGTTTTGGGTTAAATATAACCAGGAATATTAATTAAATTGTTGTTTAACTAATTATTCCTGGAGGAAAAATCAAACAAATATGGATTTATTTAATGTTTCCCCATGGGGTTCCCTATTGAGACCATAAACAACTTAATAAAGGTGGTTTACTAAGCTATTTTTCATAGTGAATGCGATTTTAGTTGGGGTAAAATTGGTCTTACATGGTGTACTTGGGTCCATCTAATACCAATAGGTTGGATGACCAAAAAATGGTGTAACATATTTCCCCCCAGCGTGCAAGCATTAGGAGCTAATCGTATGACCAAAGTACGTTATAAGAACTCAATCACTAGACGTCAAAGGGGAAGTCAAAGAGAGAGGAATGTAAGATATACCAAAGTGCTGGAAGAACTAAACCCTGAGGAGGCAACTTGCAGGTGTGACAAGTATTTTTGATGAGTGAGTACCTACTATAGGCAGTGGGGGAGGCATACCTATCCCCTCCGAGGCAATAGTACAAACAATAAGGCGTCCGAAAAACCACGTGACGAAATAATAAAGCATATGCTAGCATAAAAATGAGCCAAATGAATGAAATAATAATGAATCCCACATACATATTGTGCCTGGGATAATAGCCAGGACTTTTTACAATAATATCTGATTACATGAGATATGAAAACAACCCAGATGCCCCTGTAAACATGAAAGGGCTTTGAAAATATGACCGATATATGCAATCAAGAAGGTGTTGCAAGCCACTGCGGTCGGTATCATCAAATATATGGAGCTGCATTGAAGGCTAAAATGAAGAGATCATTCGAGTGTGTGGGGGGCTACCTGTAGGGCCACCCCCTCATGAGGGCTAAGACATCTCACACACACCCGGGAATCACCGATGTCAGTTGCTGCATCACTGAACCATCAAGTATACAGATCTCAATCATGATGAAAGAATTTGGAGCTAAGAAAAAAAAAAGTCAGAGGGCAATAAGGAGTCCCTTTGCCTGATTTGAGGCACCGAACAAAAGTGGAAGCTGGAACCAAGGTACACTGCCCTTTAGACCGGTCTTCTGGGATGAATGAGCTGATGTCGACAGAAGGAGGTCCACCATAGGTGAGGCAATAAGGATCCTCAACTAAAGCGCGAGAGAAAATAGTAGAGTGACTTATAGTCTTACACCAATGATGATGATGAAATGGGGGGGACTGAGTAGCGAACGGACGACTTCCCTTGTTAGAGCATAAATGGAATGGATGACCTGGCAACGATTGACACAATATCATGAGTGATAGGGGATAGTGGGACTGAAGGCCATAATGTGTGACACAAGAGAGGGACCAAGCAATGAAGGATGGAGGACTATGGCGGGATGTGAAGGGACTCGGGATAGACTCCATGAAAGCAATGATGACTCAACTCAGATGCTCTAAGCAAGGGTGACTCGATAGTGCTACCACACAGAAAAAAGGGTCCAATGAGGATCGTAAAAGCATGAGTACAAGATGGTAACTCACGACGAAAGTCGACATGAGCATGGAAAAGTATGGAGGCAACATGGTGCCCCCAGTACGAGTGTTGCAAGTGAAGAAATTCAATTTTGAGGAAGGGTGAAGTGGCGCTTCTTGGAAAAAATGTGTCATGGTGAAGTATCAAATGAAAAAGAGCTAATAGATACCTATTTGAGGACTTTGTGGGATCTTTCCAATGGTATAGATGGTTCATCAAACTGAGTTATGGTTGGGTCGTAGTAAGCGAAAGAAAAATCAGGGGTTTTCTTTTAATAAGGCATTTTCCTTCCAGATTCACTTATTTGTTGGTGGAGTTGTGGTGAATGTCGTGAGGAGAGGAGGCCTTAAATATTGTGGGGGTTGTAGTGGATAAACCGACTGTTGGAATTTGAGATTTGATAGTTGTAGGTAAGATGCCTCATCCTACTTTTCATTTTAGTGAGTTGAAATTTCAGCTTAGGTACCCAGAGCTCATGAACAGGCCAGGTCGTACTTTCTTGGGGTCTATTCTATGACCTAGGTAGTAGATACTAGGAAGAAAACTACTACCTATCCTAGGGAATGCCCTGGAAAGTGTGACCTGTCAAAGAAAGGGGGTTTCAGTGCTGTTATGAGCTGAGATCTGGGATTTTATGGTTGAGGGGCATGGGTGCCCCTACGCATGTTATGGACATGCCAAAATGTATTTAGAAAAAGGGAAATCTAAACACATTTTAATGATGTGGTGCAGCACTTGTTTTCGGTATGGTTATGCAGTTTGAGAAAGGAAATAGACGATTACCAATCTCTTTTGGTACTGCATATATGAATCAAAGGAATTTAAGTTTATGGGTTGACATACATTGTGTTGCTATCCCAAAGGTAGGATTTGGAGATAATGCACTGATGTTCTCCCAGAAAACCCATAGGTTGGTCAACCACAATGTCTATGAGACTCGGTTGTTGATGAAATATGAAGGAATGATGAGGGGTATCATCACTATAGTGATTTTGAAGTGATATGGGACTCTAGAAGTTCTTCTAAATGTGGAAGAATAATGGGACTAGAGTCGACATGACTAGATTCACAAGGAGAGTGGTGGAGAACTGCTTCTCCTAGTCTCTCAAATATGGGTGCCCCCTTACCCAAACATTGGGTGTCAAGGTAATGGCCACAAGGTGCATATGGCTCAAATGCATGAGTTCAATGTAAGGGGGGATAGATAAAGTCAGGAGTGGTGGCTACTTCCATAATGTCATCATCGTAATAGAAGATGGGGTGACTGATGGAATAAATACCACTTGACGCGGTGAAGCGACCTTACTCCTCATTATCAGAGGAGAGGTTCGCATGCATATCGTCACAAGGGGTGACAGAAGAGTGAGTAGATAGAGGATCCACCGATGTTGAGACTAGGGAGGGTGCTGAAGGGAGGTCAGGTGAAACATTAGGGGAGGTCTCATCGTGGAATTCTGACCAAGGCCTTGTTATCTCAACATCATAAGGGTTAAAGTTAATGGGAGCAGCTGTGTCCTCGGGTGTTGCCAAAGAAAGATGCGAAAATAAGGGAGCGGGTGACTCATTATGCTCGGCCTGGAATTGGCATAACGCTTCGAAAGAGGAACGATACTCTTCGAGGCGAGGAAAAAGGTGAGTGTAGTGGCCATGGAAATCACACAAAGCACAAGGGTGATTTTTGCACAACGGTTTGAGTTTCGGGATTGAATCGGGTATGGTGACATATACCTATAGGATATCAGATTCCAGAAATGTCTCATTGACCATGGAATTGAGGTGAGGAAACTCTGGACAAGTATGGGTGGCATGGCTGATAACATCACACAAAGCACACTGGATGGTATGCTTTGTAGGCCAAGAAGGGGCGGGGTTTGTCGGGGTAGCCTTGTCCTTTGATGCCCCCTTGCGAGCTTTTCCCTTCTTACCCAAAGCGGTCACAACGGGAGGTGATCCATGTTGAGGTGAATGAGGCATTTTGCAGTGGGAGAAGTCATAGGGACCGGTTGAACCGGGGTCAAAGCAAGATAAGGTTTAGGTTTACTAGGAGGGGTAGCAGCTAGAGGATTGAGGTACTAGACGAGAAACCCAAGGGTTGGGTTAGGAAGAGAGAGGGTGGCCATAACAGGTACTGTGTACATTCCTAGTGGGGGAGCTAGGAACGGTATCTGACCAGAGGGGAAATGACCAGGCGGGATGGCTCCAAGATGGTTAAGGCCTGGAGGAACCGTCCCAAGAGGGTAAAGGGGGTCATGAGTACCAACTGAAGGTGAAGGGCTAGGAGAAGAAGGTTCAGAAGTTTGATCAGAGGACATCATGAAAATGTGGTAATTGGGGGAACCAGATGGGAGAGGTTGAGTGGCCACCTAACCTTCAGATGGTTGGGTAGCCACAAATCCTTGCTGAGGGAAAGGATCAGTAAGCGCAGCTGGTTGACTAGGTGTAGGATTGGGAGGGATGGAAGGGATGGCTTACTGTCCTCTCAAAGTTGCTTGAGACTCCCATAGTTGTGTCATCTATGGCAGAAGAGGAAAATCATGCATATAATGACCATAAACACCACAACAAGAACATGGTTTGTTCGTATGAAGAGGCCTATCCTGCTTGGGATGAGTGCCTTGTTGTTGGTTCGTAGTGTTAGGAGCATTACCTTGATTAGGTCTAGGATTACCAGGGGTAGCTTGATTTTGAGTGCCTTTCCTCTTCATTTTTGAGGGAGGAGGATTAGTCGCGCCCTGATATACATAAACCTGTCCCTGAGGGGGTAGTAGTTGTTGTTGTGGGGGTTGAGAAGGCAAGGGAGGAGGAGGTGCTAATGCTGGAGGAGCTGGAGCACCAGGCTACGGGTACGGATAAAAAGGAGGTTGGGTAGTAGTGTGGTAAACAGGAGGTTGGGAAAAATGAGAAGGCATGTCGTATCCTGGATATGTGCTACCAAGAGGGGGAAAAGTGCTGGAGGTGCTGGCCCCAGCATGAGAGAAACCATAGCCCATGGGAGGTTGAGCTTATGGATTAAAGAGAGATCCAACAATACCGTCGACGGCGTGAGATTCCCCTGGTGTGTTTGCACCATTGGGTCTAGGAAAATATGGTAGAACGGTATAAACATAACCCGAATGAGCATAGATCAGGTCATATTTTAACGCAATTTGGAGATCGACTTCTTTGGTTTGAGGAAAGTGCGATGCGACATCTTTCTCGATAGGCGACAAGAGAGTCCTAAGGAACTAGTCCATGTAGACACGGTCTTTGAAGGTAGGGGCTCGACAGAGGCTCCTTCTTCTCCACCATTCCTAAACATGATCGGATAGGCGGGTCGCAAATGATTGACCGAAAGAGGTCAAGAGCTTGGTACCAGTGTCGTAATGAAGGGGAAGCTGGAAATGAGACAAAAAGGCCCAGACAAGAGTCGCAAAGGTTTTATGAGAGGAAGGGGCCTGATCAACATACCACTTAGAAGCTTCACTAGTAAGTGTTCATTGGAACAACCGAAGACAGACAAAGTCATCAGTAATGGAATTAGACAACACCACATGTGGAAAGTTCGAACATCATTTGAAGGATCTTGTCCAGCAAGACCTTCAAACTTTGGAATGTCTGAAGGGAGCTTTGTTGGCATAGCAGGCCAACTAGCATCATGGTGTATAGGGTCGTTTATCAACTGGTCGAAGTCAGGGAGGCTGAGGTCTGCCATGAAAGGGAGCAAGGGTGCAGCCGGGGTAGTGTCTGTTGCAGTCCCACTAGTGGTATTCATAGCGGGAGGGCCAGGGTTACCACCAGTATTAGGTCCTGCACCAGACATAGTGAAGGTGTTAGGAGGAGAACCGAATGTGGAATGAGAAGGAGAACCTAAAGGACCAAAATAAGAGTCCGTGTGCATACTCGGTGAAGGACTAACTCGAACCCTACGTGGAGGAGTGAGCTGTCCTACCGGAAACTAAGGATTAATGCCAAGAAGTCTCCGAGATAAATGCCTTGGTGGCACAATGGTGTCGACAAAAACATGGCACAAAGGAAAAAGAGACCAACAAGGGCAGGGAGGTGCAAGATCAACTGATTACAATGTCGAAACAAGGGCAGAGAGGTGCAGGATCAATTGATTTCAATGTTTTAGAGTATTTTCTTGGCGGTCTTAACCAATACCTTTTTCGCTTAGGGTGTGTGTGTAAAAGTGTGTAAATTTTAATTTTTAAACCCAGACGTTTGTAGAGAAAAAGAAAAAGTGTTGTTGTATAGCTGTAAATAAACCTGCAAATGACAGTATATAGGCCTGCAAAAACAAAAAATAAAAAGCTAATAATGCAATAATCTAAACCCAAGGAGGTGGGTCTCTCAACAACTAGTCTATAGTTGAGTAAAAAACTAATCAAAACACACTAAAAATGCTAATAGATCTAAGGTCAAGAGGGACAGGGATCTAAAAGACAAAATCCGCTGGAAAGTGGTGCATAAAACAACAACAAATCAGAGGAAAAATTGTTGTAAAAAAGGTGGCGAAAGGCTATCTCCTGGAGGGAAACGGAGTGAACCCTAGAGGAAAACCCAAACAAAGCTAGATGAGGTGATTTGGATGGATAATAAGCCAATATGAAGCAGATCTAAAGGTGAGGTATCAGATCTGAAAAAATGGCTGAAGACTCTGAAATTCCAGACAACCTGCAACAGTACAAACTCTTCCACAAAAAGTGGAGGGTACTGAAGCCCTAGGGGGCTAGGTTCCCACTTATTTGAGCGAAAAAAACAAGTACAGGTCCAAAACGGTCGGAGAGGGAGGTCAAATAACCCTGAATAGAGGCTTAGAAAAACCCAGAAAACTTTTAGAAAAATCCCTGCAAAAAGTCCAGGTTGCAGTTTCTGACCTGTTTTCAGTAGAGGTCACACTTTTTGGGCTGTAAAGTGCGCCGTGGAGGTCCAGGTCGCAAGTTTTGGGATGAAAAGTGTGACCTGCACTTTCGCCACTCTTGGCTGCAGATTTTAGAAAAATTTGTCGTCTCAGCTATGGATGATGTCTGTCACCTGCGCAATAGGTCCGAAAACACACAGAAGTTAAAATTTTTATCATTTTAGGGTTTTATGGGTTAAAAACAACATCACGAAAAGAAAAAACAAGGGGCTAAAGAGAAATCCTAGGGTTTGAAGCAGCTGGATATGCAAGGATCAGGAAAACAACAGCGGTCGTAATCATAAACTCATGTGGAGCCACGAGTTGTTAGTATGAATCTTGATTCGAAGTGTATGAAAAAATACCACTTTAGCTGCACATAACAAACAACCCTAACAAAAGAAATGATAGCTAATATCTTCAGATTTGTAGTTATATGATCAAAAAAAATGCTACAAAAATCTAGATCTATGCATTAGAAGACATTAAACAGTAGAAAAGATAAGATTTACTCCATGCATCCAATAGACAAGACAAGAATATATCAAATAAATTTTGTATTGATGCCACCTAGGAGGAAAACACAAGATGGTGTTCCTTGTTCTCCTCAATGGGATGGGTTCTTGAAAGTCCTCAGCACTTCAAATATAGAATTCCTCTCTCTTGATGGTGTAGAAAACCTAGACAAAAATGGAAAAATATGGCTATGGTGGTGGACCAATAGCTAGACCAAGAGTTGAGATCCAGAGTGATCTTTAGGCAACAAAAGGTGACGAATGAATGGGAAAACCCTTCTATTTATAACAAAATATTGAGTTAGTCTAGATATTGGTGCATAATTAAAATATTATTAACCAAATCAAGATCCAACTTTTATGGAATATTTTATTATATTTGTTGGACGGAAAAGGAATTTGACTTGAGTCAAATCCCCTTATTTGTAAATAATAGATAAATAAATGATTTATTTATCATTTTAAGAATGTGATTAAGTAATAATAAATAAATAAATGATTTATTTATCATTTTAAGGATATGGTTGAGTAATAATCAAGTAAATGATGATTTATTTAATTATTTAAGGGAGATGTAGTCATATTTAACAAAGAATATTATTTAAGTAATGTTTAAATAATTATTCTTAGAAAATAATAAGATAAATAATGATTTATCTAATTAATTTCCTTGTTTTGGGTTAAATTTAACCAGGAATATTAATTAAATTGTTGTTTAACTAATTATTCCTTGAGGAAAAATAAAAAAAAATATGGATTTATTTAATGTTTCCCCATGGGGTTTCCTGTTTAGACCATAAAAAACTTAATAAAGGTAGTTTACTAAGTTATTTTTCATAGTGAATGCGATTTTAGTTGGGGTAAAATTGGTCTTACATGGTGTACTTGGGTCCATCTAATACCAATGGCTTAGATGACCAAAAAATTGTGTAATATCTGCATTCAAGGAGCATGAGAAATTGGCTGATGCATCAAATTTTGTTGCATGGAATATCAGGTTGGAGATCATAGATGACAAAAATGATGTGCTAGAATATATTCAAGGAAGGAAGCACGAGCCTATAGAAAATTACTCAGCTTCTATCAAGAATAGATACAAGAAAGGTGAGTCCAAAGCAAATAAACTTATAGTTGATGGTTTACAAGATCATTTACTTGCATATGTTGGGAACTTAATAAAGTATAAAGACATGTATGACAAGATATCTGAGATGTATGAAATTAGCAATTTGAATGAGATTATCACCTTGAAAGATTAACTCAGGGAAATGAATATGAAAAAGGTGAAAATGTTCAATCATACATTATGATGATCTCTTGTCTTAGAGATCAACTATAGAGGGTTTGAAAGAATGTTCCTGACAGAGAGTTGGTTGTCAAGACTCTTAGAGATATACCTCCTGTTTGGGAAACCTTCATTACTACAATCAGCAATAGCAATGTTCTCCCTTGATCTGATCAAATTTTTGAAAATATTACTCAATAAGAATCAAGAATAATACTAAGAGGAAGAATTCAAAAGAATGAAGAGGGAGAGTTTTTTGCATATATTTCCCATAACAAAAGGAAGAGGTCAAAAGGAGGCCCTTATAGAAAACCTCCTCCTCAAATCTCAAAAGGAAGGAATGACATTTTACTATCCCATATTGAATGCTATGATTGCTACAAGAAAGGTCATTATGCACGTGATTGTATCGAGAAGAGAAAGAGGCAACGATACAACTCCAAAAGCAACAATAATGATAAAATAATAAGAGATAATCAAAGGTACAACCACAACAGAGCAGATTAAAGGAGAAGTGATTCTTCAAGTGACTTTTAAGAAGAAAATCCTCCTAAAAAGAAGTAAAGGGCCATGAGGTATGAAATTAATGTTGCAAATAAATATAAATACATTCCCATTTATGTACTTCGTAGTTCTTCTCCATCGGATTCGTGGGATAGTTGTTTGGTTGGTTGAAAGAGGGGCCACTCATCGCTTCTCTGGATAAAAATAAGTCCTCTCTAATTTGGTAGAGAGGGAGACTAAATTGAAGACCATTCTTGGAGAGAAATCCACTCATCCTATAAAAGGATTTTGATCTATTACATTTTAGTTGAATTCTAGGGAATTAGTATTGCTGCATGATGTTATGTATGTGCTAGGTCTAGTTAAGAATTTTATTTCTATATCCGAATGATAAGATAATGTGATGAGGATTTCCTTCATCATTGGAAAGGCCTTAACTTGGTCTGTTGATTCACATATCAAATATGCATTCACATTAGGTCTAACATCTAAAGGGTGCTATAAAGTCATAGGAATTCCACTTCTAGCACTGGTTCATAACACCAATCATCTAAGTCAATTGTGGCACCGCAGGCTGGCTCATCTACATTATGATTCTCTTTTGAAATTGAAGAGACTAGTCTTAGGTATTCTTGATGTTCAAGATCGTAATGATGGAGTTCGTCCAAGTTGCACTAGTGGCAATAAAATAACGGGACCATTCCCTTCGAGTAAGGACAAGAAAACTGACATACTCCATCTCATTCATTTAGATATATCCAGTCTTATGCTTATGAATTATATTGGTGTTCATATCTAATACATATCATTCATTGACAATTTCTCAAGAAATACATGGTTACACTACCTCAAGAACAAGGATGAAGCCTTTGAAAATTTCCAGGAATTCAAAGCTTTGATCAAAAATAAATTAGGAAAAAGAATCAAATTTTTCAGTATGAAAATGGAGGAGAATAGATTTCAAAATAATTCATAGCATTCTATAAGAAATAAGTGATAAAGAAGTAAAATATTGTGCCTTATACACCTAAACAAAATGGCATAGTTAAAGGGAAAAATTGGTCTATATTGGAAGTTACTCGTGACATGTTTCATTATCAAAAGGTAGCAAAGTTTATGTGGGCTGAAGCCACATATGTTGTTGTATATGTTCAAAACTCAGTTCCTCATCAAGCATTATAAAACAATACTCCCAAATAAATATTCTCAGGTAACAAACCCGACATTATCCATCTGCGTATATTTGGATTCCCCATATTCTTTCATGTGCTGAAGGAAAAAAGAAACAAGATGGAAGCTACAAGAAAAAATGGTATGTTTATGGGTTATTGTGAAAACTCTAACTCATACAAAATATATATTCCTAGAAAAAGGAAGGTCAAAATTAGCATGGATGTAACTTTTGATGAAAATGCATCACTTTTTAAATCAAGAGACCTTCCTCCACCTCCCAAGGAAGATGTGACAGGGATATTCTAGATTGTCCTTATATGCCTAAGTCAGATGATATTAACATTCCCATGGAGCCTATGCATCCTTTAGATGTACCTCCTATTGATCCTCCTTCAAGAAAAATACCACTTTGGCTTTGTGACACTCTACATGATAATGAAATAAGCATTCCCATTCACATATCGTTTAGAGAAAGAAAGGAACCATGAAAGTATTAGGGATACGTTGCTACTATGAGCACTATGATTCAAGCTTAAATATACTCATTCGAAGAAGTAATCAAAGAACAAGTTTGGAAGGATGATATGGCTGAGGAGTATGAATCTATTGTGAAAAAACGATGTATGGGATGTTGTGTCGAGACCGCATAGGAAGTCTGATGTGACTTTGAAGTGGCTATTCAAGGTCAAACATGGAATCGATTGCAGCATTGAGAAATTTAAAGTGAGGTTCATATCCCAAGATTTCTCTCAGAAAAAGGGAGAAGATTACGAGGACATATTTCCTCCTATGGCTCAATACACAAATATCCGTTCAATGGTTTCCCTTGCTTCTAGTTAAGGATGTACCCTTCATCATATGTATATAAAGACCTCTTTCATTCATGTGATGTTATAGGAAGAATTATATGTTGAACAACCACCGGGATTTGAAGTGAAAGTTTGTGAATGCATGTTCGGAGGTTGAAGAAATAATTGTATGGTTTGAAACAAGCTCCCTAAGATTGGTATGGAAGGATTGATATATATCTAATGAAATTGGGTTTCACAAGAAGCAATGTTGATCCCAACCTATATTTTAAGGCTTTCCAAGGCATCCCATTAATTTTTTTTGTATATGTTGATGATATATTATTAACAGGAAGTGAATTGCTGATGATCGAATGTAATAGGAAGCTAGCCTCTGAATTCAAGATGAAATACCTTCGTATTATGCAAAATTTTTTGGCCTTGAGATGTGGCAAATGTCTGGTGAGATATTTCTCTCACAGAGAAAGTATGTTGTAAAGTCCTTGGAAAGGTTTTGCACGACTGAGTGAAAATCCATGGCTACTTTGATGGAGATGAATTTCAAGAAGTTGTGTGGAAAAGTAGCTCGAACTGATCTAGAAAATCCATATGAGTACAGACAACTTATTATGGATCTGATGTTCCTTGTGAATACCCATCTAGATATACGTTTGCAGTTAACACATTCAGTCAATTAATTATTGGGCCCCTTCATGCGAATTGGATAGCTTCAAAACATGTATTGAGATACTTACACGGATCGATCACACTTGGTCTGAGATATTCGTCTAGAGTTATTGAACTTCATGGATACACAGATGCTGAATAGGCAGGAAATGTTACTGATAGAATGATTATATATCTTTGTTGTTTTAGTCTTAGTTCTACCATGATATACTAGAGAACTAAGCCTTGTTGGGAATACTGTGTTGAACCCTTAGTTAAATATGCTTCTCTCATATTCAATCTGCTATTACATTAGGTGCTTATTTTAATATTACAGTGGGATATTTGCTCTCTTTCGGAGACTTGCCAATGCATCACAAACAATAAAAACAATTAAAACATTTACATTCGAATTACAATGTGAACTCCAGCTCACTCATTTTGTCTCTTGGCTTGCTGCACATTTGTCTTTTCTCTAACTGTCTCTTTCTCCTTTTCTCTTCTCTGTATGCCTTTCTGTTTATGGCTGCTGCGTAACTCCTGAATTTATGAACTGCATTTTTATTTTATTTTTATACCAGCGCTTTATATATAAATGAATCTGCTGACTGTAATTCAACCCTTTACATGCAGCAAGTGTCTTGTTGATGTGGCGAGTTCCGCAGGCCGGAACATACATATATTACAATTGTATTACATTAATAATCGCCCTCCCGTTAAGCTGAGGCCCGTGGGTCTACAGACCACGTGGCATGTTTTAATACAACCGCAACCATGTTTTATATATCTAATAGAAATTATTTTATATAAACAATCGCCCTCCACCTTAAGCCTTTGGTCTTATATTACAATCCAATAAATCAAATCACAGCCTCTAATATATGAAGGGGTCCGGCCCCACATCTCCGTCGGCGGATCGGTGGTGTCAAACAAAACTTGCTATTGCGATTGATCAAATGGACGCGATGACCACATAAAACATGGCTCATAGCGCAATCGGGTCCGAAATTTGAACAAATGCAATCGGGGCACACAGTATAAAAGTTCTGATTGCGATCAAAACACGGATGCGATTTGCACATATTAACTCCCGCATATAACAGGATCGGGTCCGCCACTTCAATCGCAACATATTACACAAGTCGTGCGATCAATCGGAAAGTTTCGATTGCGATTAAGATCCCGGATGCGATTGAACCTATTAAATCCATCGTATAATGCCATCGGGTCCGCCACTTCAATCGCAACATATTACACAAGTCGTGCAATCAATCGGAAAGTTCCGATTGCGATTAAGATCCCGAATGCGATTGAACCTATTAAATCCATCGTATAATGCCATCGGGTCCGCCACTTCAATCGCAACATATTACACAAGTTGTGCGATCAATCGGAAAGTTCTGATTGCGATTAAGACCACGGATGCGATTGAACCTATTAAATCCATTGTATAATGCCATCGGGTCCGCCACTTCAATTGCAATCGCAAGTATTTTAATATGTGTTGCGATTGGCCACTGTTCATTATATTTTTCCGATGCGATTGGGAAAGGACTTCAAACAAGTTTGAATTACAATTCATACCTCCATCGGATCCGGACTTCCAATCACAATCGCAACTCATATGTTCTCCGATGCGATTGACCAATGCCGATGCGATTTGACCATAACTCAAATATGTATTATCCCCCGTTTATACACCCATCGGGTCCGGGCTTCAATCGCAATCGCAACTCTCAGTTGGTTGCATGTTCCGCTGCCCTTGCGATCTCTGATTGCGATTGGGGAGGGGTCCCACCTTATCAAACTTTGTTTTATGTGCTCCATAATATAAATGCCTTGGACCTTTGTTTATGTGATGCACTGCACATATATGTTTATATATATTTTTGCCGCTGGAGTGAAGCGATTCCCGGAATAAGTTTGTGTTATATTATATGTATAACGTCGGTTGGAGTGTACGATTCCCGGAATATGGTTTTGTATTATATGCATTGTATTGCCGCTGGAGTTAAGCGATTCCCGGAATAAGTTTGTGTTATATTATATGTATAACGTCGGTTGGAGTGTGCGATTCCCGGAATTATGCATATGAATGTATCTGCCGGCTTGGGCGATTCTCGGAATTTTATAACGGCTCTGCCTCTGCCTCTGCTGCTCCTGTCGCTCTGCCTCTGCCTTTGCTTCTTTTTGCTGCCCTGCCTCTGTTCTTCGCTATGCCTCTGCCTGTTTCTGCTTCAACACTACCTCCTTTGCTACCTTTGTTACTTCTTTGTCTCTTCCTTTCTGCTATATCTGTTGTCTTAGTTTCTTTGTGCTCCTTTCTCTATTGCGTATATAGAATCCACTCCACCTGTTATACTTGTAGCACATCCTATGAGGCTCCGATCTTCTACGCCTTCAATTCAACAGTTCTTTTCCTCAACTTCAAACTCTGCTACGTTACCAGAGTTTTGTTCCTCATCTTGATTTAATTCTGCAGAATCAATTGATGTATTCTCCCCAACAGTGCTTCACAGTCTTCCCACTAGAATAATTGTTCCTCATCACTCTGTCTCATTCCTCAGCTACTTGTCTTATGCTCTCTTTGTTTCATCTGCTCCTTGACTGATGCTACTCCTTAATTCTCCTTTTGCTGCCTTAGGTGGTCCTCCTTTGCCATCTCCTTTGCCATCAATGACAACATTTCCAACAGTCTCCCCCTTTGGCATTGATGGCAACACCTCCTCCAATAATCCAATGCTTCCTCTACCTATCTGCTTTTCCTCCCCCTTTGACATCAATGGCAAAGGGTTGCTCATTTCCTAGTGTGCATTCTATCTGTTCATTTCCTTTCTCTGAGATGTGTTTTGGCCCTCTTCTACTGAATTTGTACCATGCTGCTCCAGCCTGATGAGAGAACAGTTTGAGGATTATTGGACTTGAATATACACTTAAAGATTGTGAATGCCCCATGTGACATTTCAAGCTTGCTTCAACTATACTTCAGTCTATATTATAATCTTCATCTGCGATGCATATCTATTGAAGAAGGTTGGAGTCTGTCTTCTTCTGCAGTACAACATTTGTTCAATTGTGATGATGCCAATATGTCTTTTATAACTGTGATTCACTTTTCTTGCCTGTTGGTGATGATATGAGCTAGGAAGCTGATGATGATATTACACTTAATAGCTGCAGGTCTTTGTTACTGATGTGATCAATGAATTATCTAGAATTTGATCTAAGAGATCAAATGCCTTTACTGCTTGCATAATGAACTTTCAAAACAAAACCTTGAGGTAGGATGCATTCAATGTATTGGTCGATCTCACTTATCAACCATGCACTTTTCTTTATGACATAAGGGGGTATGTATGTCAATCTCTCTTTAAATTTGGATTACCTGCAAATCCTTTGTGCTGAGCTTCAGATGGTAATCACAACTAGTCCTTTATTCTTCAGATACTTTGACTGTTCTATCAGAATGAACTTCCACTTTTCATGTTGAATGCAGATAATACTGGGAATATTACATTGAGGTTCTTTTGCCATAATCCTTTGATCCTGAGGACCTGAACCATGCTGCTGCTCCACTGATAACACTTGATATTCTGTTCGATAGGCATGTTGCTTGTACCAAGTACCAATTGATATTACTTTGATAAGATATGCAGAGATTTCACTTCAGTTTGCACATAAACCCATAGTTAAGATCACCTTCATAACTCCATACTATTGAACTTTCGGCTGTTCACATTAATAGTCATTATTTAACATTCTTCTTTTTCTATCATTTGGTTCCAAGGAAAGCCATTACATGTACCTTTCTAAAAACTGTTCTAGAATCATTGCTGCTTTATATTCAATTCAATTGTTCTAACATACAAATCTTCAAAAAGACATCTTCAATTTCTTTTCTATGAATCTTCACACGCTGATTGCTCAAATATTTATTACTCACTTAACTACATTCCTCCAAGGTGACCTTTTGAAAGATGTGATGAACTGATGATAGGTACTCATCCTTATTAATGTGATTCATTGTTAATTCTAGCAGTAAGAGGTACAGTGTGATCATCACTTTAATGTGCTGAAGTCTTCTTAGCTAACATGTTCGTTGCTAATTTTTCCTCTAATCCCAAGGCTTCTTGCTGCTTTCTCTCCATCCATCAACCTGTTGGCTATTGTGTGCTTCAGGTGTTCTTCTTCCTCTATAGTTCTTTGTTGGAGAAAATTGTTCTGTGCATTCTTGATCTTATAGTTGTTCTTATTCCAAGGAGCTCTTTTTAGACTGCTTTCATGGTGTATATATATGAACTGCTCTCCCCCTGGGATGTTGCTTCATATTTGTCACTGGATGGATTTTTGCTTTGCTTCCTAGAGCAGCTCCCCCTGAGACTATGGTGGATTTATTATGTTATTGAGATGATAGGCTCCCCTTTTCTCTTTTCTTTCCATACTCTATTAGGGTTCATCATAATGTCTGCACTCCTTTCTGATTCATAGTTTTGTTTGATTGGATTGGATTTCATCATCTGTCTGGAGTTCTTTAATATATATGGCAGTTTACAGTCTTTAGCTTTGTGACCACGCTTGAGGCATACATAACATCTTATTTTACCAAGGTGCATTTGAGCTGATGTATAATATTTCATTCCCCTTTTTGAACATAATTTACAATCAACATATTTATGTCCAAATTCATTGCATGCATAATAGTAGCCATGGAAATGATTTGTATACCTGGTGGAAGATTGTCTTTTCCCTTTGCTTGCTTGAGGGTTTCTTCTCTTTTGCTGCATCTTTTGCTGGTTGGAGTTGATATACCTTCTCTTACATTGTGCTACATTATGTCCTGGTTTATGACAAGAGAAACATGTGCTATTTTTCATAGGAGGAAAGAACCTCCTTTGACAACTTCCAAATTTATTCACTTCATCCTTAGGAGCATGTGAGCCTTTAGTAGTTGATTGTTTCATCCCTTCATTCTTTGTCTTCTCATGTTGTTGCTTGGTTATGTTTGTTTCTTTACAAATCTTGTTATTGCTGGCTTCTTCTTCAGTGGGAATCTTCTGAGCTGCTTCATCTTCCTTTGCTTCCTTTACAAAAATGACATTCCTTTTATCTTCAATCTTGGACTTGCTGGTTTCCCCTTCATATCCTATCCCAGCATTTATGTGAGGTGGTCTTTGAGCATTGAGAATTTGGTCCAACTGTCTAGAGCTTTTCATTAGAGGTGTATTCATTAGTAGTTCTCTTTGGGATTTTTCTAAGTTCTTTCTTAGGCTCATCACTTCTTCTTCCAATCTTTCACATTCCTGACTTTTCTTTCTCATTTGTTGTAGCAGAGTGTCTTCTATCTTCCTTGCTTCTTCAAGGTGTGTCTTCAGGCCAACAATTTCTTTCTTATCTTCAAATTCTCTCTCATCACATATTTGCATCATTGTCTTAAGGTCTTTGTTTTCATTCTTCAATCTTTCTATTTCAGTCAAAGCAGTGTCAAGTTTGGCCCTTTCTTCAGCTGCAATTTCTTCATGGTTCTTACTACCATTCACACTAGCAGGTACTTCATTTGATTGAGAATCTTCTTTTTGACATGAATTTCTCTTTTTCTCAATTCTCTTATCCTTATTGTCAGTGCAGTCCTTAGTGTCTACTCCATGTATGAAGTGCAGTCTATCCCAGATTTCTTTTGCAGAGGTTAAATCCATTATCAACTCAAGGTCCTTGTTATGAAGATTGTCATATATCACACATTTTGCCTTAGCATTCCTCTGTTGTTCTTTCACTGTGGGTGAGTCTATGTAGTAACCATCACAAACAAGCTTCCATACCTCTGAATCATCAGCCATAAATCCTGTCTTAACCTTATCTCTCCATTCAGGAAAGTTAGTTGTATTTAGCACAGGTACATTTTGATAGTCCATGACTCAACCAGATCTCCTTCAAGCTATTAAGCTTACACCAAAGGAACTGGCTCTGATACCAATTGTTGAACCCTTAGTTAAACTGAGAGGGGGGGGTGAATCAATTTAACACATACATGGACTTTTAAAACTTTTCTTTTAAATCTTATTTACACCTTCATTTCATGGTCAACTTAATATGTGAGCAACAAGTATTACTATCAAGCAGATTTGTTAATGTAATAGCAGATTGAATATGAGAGCAGCAAGTATTAAGCAGATGAGATAAATCACATCAACACATAAACATCATGCACAGAGACACCAGATATAAGTGGAAACCCATAAAAGGAGAAAACCACATCTTATTATTGTTGTGATGCAAAGGCAAGCTCCAACTCCCTCTCACCACTGTTTTCTGCAGGCACCAACCTACAGGAGGCTCTATCCTCAATTATGCAAGCTACAACTTGCAAGGAAGCTCCAACTCCCATCAATTTTCTGCAGGCACCAACCTACAGGAGGCTCCAACCTCAGTCAGCTACAACTGACATTTTATCAAGCTACAACTTGATGTGGAAGCACCAACTCCCATCTATTTTCTGCAGGCACCAACCTACAGGAGGCTCCTACCTCAGTCATCTACAACTAACATCTATCAAGCTACAACTTGATAGGGAAGCTCCAACTTCCTTATTCTTTCAAAAGAAAAACACTTGCTGATTTACCTTGGATATTAGCTCTGTTCTGTACTTTCTCTTCTGCTGTTCATCAACTCTTATATCAGACCTGCATCATATCTGCTCAGCCCTTCCTTCTTCTCTTCTGTTCTTCAACTATCTTCAATTCTGCTGCACACTCTCTCCTCTTCTCATTCTGTTTTCATCAATCTCTCCTCTTGGATATTACCCCCTTTTATACAAGATAGCTTCATGACTATTTGTATTCTACTGGGAATTCGAAATGGACAGTCATGTCTCTTTGCCTTCTGCCTTCTTATCTCTTTTCAGCTTACTCAGAAAAATGTAACTGTAGGTGCTTATTTTAATATTACAGTGGGATATTTGCTCTCTTCCGGAGACTTGCCAATGCATCAAAAACAATAAAAACAATTAAAACATTTACATTCGAATTACAATGTGAACTCCAGCTCACTCATTTTGTCTCTTGGCTTGCTGCGCATTTGTCTTTTCTCTAACTGTCTCTTTGTCCCTTTCTCTTCTCTGTATGCCTTTCTTTTTATGGCTGCTGCGTAACTCCTGAATTTATGAACTGCATTTTTATTTTATTTTTATACCAGCGCTTTATATATAAATGAATCTGCTGACTGTAATTCAACCCTTTACACGCAGCAAGTGTCTTGTTGATGTGGCGAGTTCCGCAGGCCGGAACATACATATATTACAATTGTATTACATTAATAATCGCCCTCCCGTTAAGCTGAGGCCCGTGGGTCTACAGACCACGCGACATGTTTTAATACAACCGCAACCATGTTTTATATAACTCACAGCAATTATTTTATATAAACAATCGCCCTCCACCTTAAGCCTTTGGTCTTATATTACAATCCAATAAATCAAATCACAGCCTCTAATATATGAAGGGGTCCGGCCCCACATCTCCGTCGGCGGATCGGTGGTGTCAAACAAAACTTGCGATTGCGATTGATCAAATGGATGCGATGACCACATAAAACATGGCTCATAGCGCAATCGGGTCCGAACTTTGAACAAATGCAATCGGGGCACACAGTATAAAAGTTCCGATTGCGATCAGAACACGGATGCAATTTGCACATATTAACTCCCGCATATAACAGGATCGGGTCAGCCACTTCAATTGCAACATATTACACAAGTCGTGCAATCAATCGGAAAGTTCCGATTGCGATTAAGATCCCGGATGCGATTGAACCTATTAAATCCATCGTATAATGCCATCGGGTCCGCCACTTCAATCGCAACATATTACACAAGTCGTGCGATCAATCGGAAAGTTCCGATTGCGATTAAGATCCCGGATGTGATTGAACCTATTAAATCCATCGTATAATGCCATCGGGTCCGCCACTTCAATCGCAACATATTACACAAGTCGTGCGATCAATCGGAAAGTTCCGATTGCGATTAAGACCCCAGATGCGATTGAACCTATTAAATCCATTGTATAATGCCATCGGGTCCGCCACTTCAATCGCAATCGCAAGTATTTTAATATGTGTTGCGATTAGGCACTGTTCATTGTATTTTGCCGATGTGATTGGGAAAGGACTTCAAACAAGTTTGAATTACAATTCATACCTCCATCGGGTCCGGACTTCCAATCGCAATCGCAACTCATATGTTCTCCGATGCGATTGACCAATGCTGATGTGATTTGACCATAACTCAAATATGTATTATCCCCCGTTTATACACCCATCGGGTCCGGGCTTCAATCGCAATCGCAACTCTCAGTTGGTTGCATGTTCCGCTGCCCTTGCGATCTCCGACTGCGATTGGGGAGGGGTCCCACCTTATCAAAATTTGTTTTATGCGCTCCATAATATAAATGCCTTGGACCTTTGTTTATGTGATGCACTGCACATATATGTTTATATATATTTTTTCCGCTGGAGTGAAGCGATTCCCGGAATAAGTTTGTGTTATATTATATGTATAACGCCGGTTGGAGTGTGCAATTCCCGGAATATGGTTCTGTATTATATGCATTGTATTGCCGCTGGAGTTAAGCGATTCTCAGAATAAGTTTGTGTTATATTATATGTATAACGCTGGTTGGAGTGTGCGATTACCAGAATTATGCATATGAATGTATCTGTCATCTTGGGCGATTCTCAGAATTTTATAACGGCTCTGCCTCTGCCTCTTCTTCTTTTTGCTGCCCTGCCTCTGTTCTTCGTTGTGCCTCTGTCTGTTTCTGCTTCAACACTGCCTCCTTTGCTGCCTTTGTTACTTCTTTGTCTCTTCCTTTCTGCTATATCTGTTGTCTTAGTTTCTTTGTGCTCCTTTCTCTATTGCGTATATAGAATCCACTCCACTTGTTATACTTGTAGCACATCCTATGAGGCTCCGATCTTCTATGCCTTCAATTCAACAGTTCTTTTCCTCAACTTCGAACTCCGCTACGTTACCAGAGTTCTGTTCCTCATCTTGATTTAATTCTGCAGAATGAATTGATGTATTCTGCAGAATGTAGTCTTCCCACTAGAATAATTGTTCCTCATCACTCTGTCTCATTCCTCAGCTACTTGTCTTATGCTCTCTTTGTTTCATCTGCTCCTTGAATGATGCTACTCCTTAATTCTCCTTTTGCTGCCTTAGGTGGTCCTCCTTTGCCATCTCCTTTGCCATCAATTACAACATTTCCAACATACTGCTCCTCGTTTGGCCAATGTGTTGAGAGTGCACCTGGTGTGTACAACCCATGTCAATTATGATGTAGGTGTTATACCACGTGATTGTTCAAATTCATTTATTGGAAGATAAATAGGAAACATGATTGGGTTGAGATTTACTCCTCTTTTGTGATTCTAGGTTGAGAATGGGCTCCCCGATGAGATTCTAGGGTCAAAGATGCACTCCCCTGTATGATGAGTTATCTTGTTGCTCAGTATGAATGGAAGAAATTTCTCCCCAATTATTCTTCTTCTAGATCTGAGAAATTTCCAGCCGATGGAGTTGAGTCATGATGAAACCATGATGTAAAGATCTATCATGAAACCATGATGTAAAGGTCTACAAGAAGAGGTTATTAAGTGGAATTCTATGTAGTTGAGAGGGAGTGTTAATTTTTGCAACTAGAGTAAAATTTCACTTTAGAAATATGATATTGTCGATATTATAATTTCATTATATTCCTCTTTTTTAGAGGACCAAAATCGACCTATATATCTCCCTAATCAGTTAAGCAAGAATTAAATTATGAATTATTTTATTTATTAATGAAATGGAATGGATCAACCTTAACACATGTGTATTTAGTCAAAGCCCCAAGTGGTCCCTAAAAAATATATATATATAGAAGAAACCTAAAGCTCATTATCAGACATTCTCTCATGATATTTTATTCTTACAATTTTTTTCTTCGATCACCTTTTATGATTTGGTTCACACAAGTTCGACGGAAGAAGCTTGCGTAGGGTTTGGAATCACAGGCGAGAGGCTCGCTCTCATATAGGGATTTTGGACCATATCCATGGGCACAAAAAAATTGAAATCGGGCTAGACCCACGTGCACAACATGGAAAGGTAGCAACCAAGCTTCCATAGCCATGGGTAGAGTGTGACGCGGGCACAATGTGTCTTGCCAGTGACCAAGATAGATTTAGTCATGGGCACAACATTTTGAGGTCATGGCTAAAGGTTTTTTAGAGAAGATATGGGTTATTTCATCTTTATTTTCTTGAGCAGTTCTCCCATACTTCAGTCACTCAGTCACATATATTTATTTTTCTTTGAGAGCATCCTAGATTAAGATGTATGATTTGGGAGTTGATATAAATTTTCTTCAATGATCTATTGGATCCGGGTTTATTGATGTTATAGATATGTAGATATGCAGATATGTAGATCTGTAGATCTGATCTATTTATTTCCACTACATATATATTGGGCTCATTGTACTCTCTATTGAAAACCTTTTATGATGATCTATTGAATAAGAAGATTTGAAAGGGTTTCCCCCTTGTGGGGTTTTTCCCTAGTCTTCGACCAATTTGTTCTATCTTATGGTTGTGCTATATTATTCTTTATCACTGCATGTATTTTTATATCTTCAGTTACAGTTTATGATTAATTACATAACTAATAATTGGATGCATTATTTATGAAGAAGTAATTTGGGCTAAAGTAAATGATATAACATAGAACAATCTAAAAATTTAATAAGAATCACCCTTGAAGAAACCAAAAGCACCTTCTAACATTGAAAAATAAGGAAAGGGGGAACTAGAGTAAAAACTTAGCATGCTACTAGAAATACAGAAAATGATACAGTAAGAGAAGGATGCATATAAGGAAGAACAAATGGCACAAATTGAGGGGAAGAGTGCACAAATGGAAGGAAAAGTTGTGCAAGAGGGTGTAAAAGCTGACCAATAACTCCAAAATATAATAGCCACCCCAGAGACCCTTGACAAACAAATCACAAAATTTCAGGAACCTAAGCCACAACCTAATTTGGGATCCTATTACAAGTTCATTGAGGGAGGGAGAATGATCCCTGAGAAATTCACAATACCCCTCCTACATGACCTAGAGATAGAAAGAGGGCGTGCCCATAGATGGATCCATATATCCAAATAAAATAATGTTCAGGATGTTGGGTTGATGGAAGAAAGACTCCTTGAAATGGAAAAATATTGGGTTGATTGAAGGCTCAGAGAATCTGAGGTGAAAGAACAATTGAAAGTAGTACAAGCAGAGAACATGAGGTTGCAAGGGTAGCTACAAGAAAAGGATAACCAAATTTCCACCATGGCTAGCCTTTGCATGGAGTCCATGCAGTATAGAAAACCTTCGAAGTCTTATGCATTCTATCTCAAGGATAAATGGTTACAATTACAAATAATAACCTTAGCTCAACATGGTTCTCTACCCTTTCAAAACTATAAACAGTTCAATACATTTTGCAAATAGTCTAGTGTAGGAGAGAGGGATAGAATGGTTGAATTATATGTGAAAAACCTCATTTTAACTAATATGAACAATTGGGACCCAAATTCTAGGTGGGGTGATATCCAATTAATGGATTTAGCATCCTGGCTAACACATGAAGAATAAAGAGCGAAGGAGATTAAAAGATTCATGGAAAGAGAATAAAGAGAACCTCTACAGATCACAAAATAACTAATGAGCCCTAGGGGGATCATTAGTAATCATAAATTTATCTCCAATGATGATGTACTAGCACATAGATACATTGAGACACAAGGTTAGGCCATTTCACACTTTCATGATGCATTCAAGTTGCTAGGAGAAGAGATTTTGCAAGCATGCCAAAGGAGATGTCCTGCATTACCACTTCGCCTACTACTGAGGGAATATAATTCTCCTGAGAGAGTGAATAATGCATTGGAAAGAGCACACTTATACATACAAGATATGCAAAGAATGAAGATACAACAGATATGATTGAAGCTCGGCCCACCTTTGTTGTTGGGGTTGCCTGAATGGAGAGATTATAAAGAGGAACAAAAGGAGTGGGCTGAGGTAGAAAGGAAAACAATATTCCACCCACTAGATGGCACTCCCTTTGAGCTGCCTTGGGATGTCATAGATACCACCAGGGCTTTGAAAGATATCAACAAGGAGGACTAAGTTTCTTAGATGACGAGGAACCATTTCGGTAGGGGTGTGATGATGAGGCCCATAGTTAGGTATATTTTAAGGGGTTAAAATGCCATACTTTAGCCTATTAAGTTACCTCTCTCTCACATTTATTCAATTTTTTTCATATTATTCTTAATGAGAAGGGTGTATGATGTTTTTCATGTCTTTTTTCCTAAATTGAATTAATTGTAGGAAATGAAGCCATTTTTGAGATATTTTTCACCTAAGGGCTCAAAGTAGACAACATGAAGAGATTGTAGGAGGTTTTTCCACCTCCTTAACTCTCTCAATCATTCAAGATCACAAAAAAATCTCCCAATAACTTGAAGGAAAAGGAAGCCAAGAAAAGTGGCAGTGATGAGGAGCCGCGCTCCACTCTTCTCAAGACAAAGAAGGATTTATTCCTACTTTTTAGGCAGTTGTTGGTAGCTACCCATTTGTATAAATAACAATATGAAAGAGCTCATTTGGATTTGAACTTTGTATTTATCTAGGTGTCTCTTTAGCTCCGATTTAGTGTTATTTTTTTACTATCATATGATGTACTAGACCTTTTTATGCAATGATAATGAGAATTTTCTTGTTCCATCACTGATTTAGTCTCATAGGGCTGATACTTTTGGGTTAGGGCCCAATCCATTATCTAAGTCCCTCTTGTTCATTTACATCCTCTCTTTATGTTTCAATTCTTTTTTTAGTCTCTTTGCATTCTAACAGTAGCAAAAATATATCAAAATTGCGCTTGTCGCCTCTCTTTCTCACTTCTCTCATGGAAGGTTGAGGAGAATAATCTCCAACCTTAGATCAAATATAGGTTCTTTATGAATTATTGAAAAGTTATATAATGTGGTTATCATGTTCATAATATGTTTACTGTAAGTTAGAAGTTGGATTTGTGCTTATAGCATATTTTTGCATAGGTTAAGTAGGGTTTTCTATTCAACTCATCTTTTCCACTTTTAAACATGTTACTTTTTCAATAATCAATGCATGAATGTGTGCATTCATTGTAGGTTTGTCTACAACTGCGAATAAATGACCCTTTTCATCACAGACACCCTTCTTCTCTCTAACCTCCAAATATGCCACCAAAACCCTGTTTTTTGGAACCACATTCACCACCACCGTGAGTAGCCTTCCAAGTGAAAAACAAACCTCCCAATGGTTCTAAGCTTCTTTGGAGGTGTTGTTCACCTATCCCTCACCTATTTCCACCTTCTCTCACCTTTCCATGCCTTCCTTACACCTATTTCATCCTTAAAAACCTCTTAGCCTATTTCATTAGGGTAATTTTGAGGTCTTAAATGGGCCTCCTAAGGAAATTATAAAATAATAGTGGAAATAATAAAATAAGATTAGATTACATCATCAAATTTTAGAGGGAAAAAAGAAAAAAGTAATTTTTAAACTCGTATTTTCAACTTATCTCCCTATGGTTTTACTCAAATTTCGAGCAAAAACATTCTTTCGATGCAAAATTTTATTCCTCATCCAAGGAGTACCCATGTTGCATACTTTTTATGAACCCTTATACACGAAAAATGAGAAATACATGAGAGAACGAGATTTCAATCATGTTTTTTTATGTATTTCTCATTTTTCGTGTAGAAGGGTCCATCAAAAGTATGCAACATAGGCACTCCTTGGATGGGGAATGAAATTTTGAATCCAATGAGTACTCCTACTCAAAATTTGAGTAAAACCTTAGGGAGATAAGTTGAAAATACAAGTTTAAAAAATAGTTTTATTATTTTATTATTTTTTACTATTTTTACTTTTTACTCCAAAAATGGTGAATCATCCCCCATGTTTGATATCATCTTCTTGAATCCTATTGGTTCTTATAAAGTTGATTTTGGTTGTACATTTTTCTTAGGAAGCCCATTTTAGACCTCAAAAATCCCCTAATGCCTGTAACACTTCATGACTTCATGTAGAAATTATAGGACATCCTATAACAGTGTTGTAGGTCACCTTTTCCACTCCAGTTTAGCTCCTTTTTACCTTTTGAACCTATCATAGGATGCATTTTTCCCCCAACTCTGAATTCAGGGTCAGATGAGCCCTAAGGCCACTCCAAGTCTCCTTCTTTCTTTGCTGCAAAAAAGGAGTAGGAATTAGTGTTTTATTTCATTTCAGAATTAGATTGAATTTTAGGTGCAAGTGAAAGTTGAATGAAACAGTATATATGAGTTGGTTTATGCTTTGATGAAGTTTTTGATGATAGAATATTTTATCTATTGCAAATGAATTTATGGCTAGATGAATGATTTCCCATAGCATAGTTTCTTTTTCTAAAACTAGGTTAATTGTTCATGCTTTGCTTTCACTTTCAATTCCAAGTAGAAGTTTGATAGGCACTCTCTTTATCTTATATTAGAATAAATTATCTGCATTACATTAGCTAGCCACACTTTAATCAAGTAGAAGGAATGGCCTAGAAGTACTACTATCCAGAAGTACTATTTGAGGGTAATATTAGTACAATGCATCTGTTGTGCATATACCAATGTGACCTCTAAGTTTGTACGAACCCTAGGTTGATAATTAAAGCTTAGTAACCCTTGGGAGTTGAACACTCTTGGTGCAATACCAGGGCTCACTAGAGAGTATAAAGGAATAATTTTCAAATATGATTATCCCAAACTTTGAAGATTAAATGTCTTCCCAAGGAACATATTAACAAATGACCTGAGTACTGTATTGGTTAAATGCTAACAAACTATAAAAAAAAAGTTAAACATTACTTGTTGCAGTGAGCTCAAAAGGCGCATCTAGGGACTGGAATGATACTGCAAGAAGAGCCAACATCAATACTGAAAAAAAAATGTAGCAAATATAAATCATCAATATTTGAAATTTCTAATACCTTTGACAACAAGAGATATTATCAACCTATGTTAGTGTTGTTATATAAAAGAATCTTTGTAGATCAATGTATGTGAGTCAAAAATATCTAAAAACAAGTGTTATAGCATCATTTCTCACCTTCATATGATTCATGATTGCTTTTATGGATTTGGGCACCCATTCCTACAGACTTGGACCAAATTCACTAAAAACAGTGTAAAAATCCCCATACGCGGTTATGCCCAGACTTTTCCGCGTGTATACGCGAGTCCACATGCAATTTTCCGCGTATGCCATTAAAATCATTAAAAAATATATAAAAATTCCCTATTTTCGGGCTGGGTTGATGGTTACTCTGGTAGTTCAACCACCCCAGCACGTGGCCAACTGTTTCCAACTGTTGAAACTACTTTGAGGGAGTATAAAAACCCCTCATGTGTATGGCCTAAGGGAGAGAGAGAATTATTGATATTATACTCTGTTGGTATTCCCTATCCAAGTCTGATTCCCCGTGCCTCCTGCACTTTCCCAGTTCATTACAGGAAACCCTTGTTTCCTTGAGATGCTCATCTCCCTATATGTCATCTCGTATGCACTAGTTTGGAAGGAGTCTTAGCGAGGCAAGGGCGGGACGGATCCGGACGACGGTCTGCTCGAAGATCGTGGAAGGATTCAGGTGATCTCTCCACTCGTTATTTCTGTACATGCTATTTATAATACAGAAGAACCATCTTGTTCCTGAAATATACGTGTTAGTGTCCACTTGCATATATGAGAATATTGTTATTTAAACATTTATTAAGGTTTATCTAATGTTTCGCGTGGATTTCACTAAAATTTAGAGTAGATATATGCTGTACAACCAGTTCTTCGTGCTTGTTTCTTCTTGTCTTTCAGGTTAAGAAGGAAGAAGGGTTGCTGGGGGTTTGGACCCCGCGGGATCTGCTTCAACCGTAGGACCTACGGGTAAGTTCCTCGATCTACTCTATTTAGTTTTTCATGAACATGTATGGTTGTGTGAGTCCTTCTTGAGTAGCATGCCCTGCTCTGTGGAGGTTGTAACCCAACAAACCTCTAGGGTGATTTTCCCCGAAACAGAACTAGTGACTCTGCTAGGGATCGCATTCTTGTGATTCCCCTATTGGGTGGTTTCAGTTGTTTGATAGGTTTCCAACAGTTTTAACTTTTATTTCCAGTCTAGTTTACTCTTTCTCAGTCAGACTGAAGTCCTGGTTTCTTATCCAGGCTTGATCCTTTTTGTTTTTCATTATCTACCTTTATATACGCGGGTTTGTCTGCACACAGTCGCGTATACACGCATTTTTTGTTAAAGGGAGTCGCGTATACGCGGGTTTCCTTTAGCACAGTCGCGTATGCACGCTTGTTGCTAAACTGTAAAGTTGCGTATACCTAGGTAGATTTTGAAATTTTGGATTTCTTGGCTTTTTAGTCCTTTCTGTCTGTGGAGACCTGTTCCTGCAGTGTCTTTGTACCCTCTGGATTGTGAAGAAAGTGGTCTTTGGTATTTTCTCTCTCTTGTTTGATCAAAAACTAGTCTTTTGGCAAAGTGTTGTTTCTAGTGCTGGCACTTCTGGTTCGAGTACCAAGATCTCTTTCTGGGGATTCTTGGTTGTTCTGCTTTATCAGAACAGAGAGCTCCTGCTCATTTACTCTTTCCTATCTTTGTGGTTCGCTTTGCACTACGATTTTTGCTCATTTCTTGATTGGTTTTCTTGGGTTCAGTTGGCTAGGTCTTGTTGCAACTTTTGAAGAGTCTTTCTTGGTTCTTTGAAGTTTTTGTTTGCGGCAAGGTTGTACTATTCTTCTAGGCTGAGTGGCTGAGTTTTCTTGTCTTCTTTTTCTCATATTGATCTTGCTACTAGTTAGCCCTATAAGATTTGGAGCATTGTTGAAGTTTGTGCTTGAAATTCAGTGTTGTTTAGCTTGGGATTTGATAGTTTCGCTTGGTCTTTTCGAGCTCTTCCTTTATAAAACTCAAAAGCTCAAAAAATATTTGCTTTGCTTTTGTTTTTACATTTCAAAAGCTCAAAAAACATTTTTCCTTGTTATTTGCTTTTGTTCTTGCATTTTTGTTTTCGTTTCACTATATCTTTTGAAGCTTTGTTGAGGTTTCTTGCCTTTGGATTTTGACTCGATTTTGGAAAGGAGTTGTCATTGATTTCTTCCTCTTGTTTTTAAGTGTTTTTGGTGTCTTCATATTAAGAGTTCTTGATTTAGGGAAATAGATTTCTGGACAACCAAAAAGAGTTAAAACTGAAGGATCTTTTGGGAAATTTCACTCTGCTTTAGGAGATTTTGCATCTTAGAATTTGCATGCTTGTAGTGATTTGCATCAGGTGCACTTAAGAATTTAGTCATTTTCATAGTTTTTGTGAGTGTGAGTGTGTTATCTGAAAATAAAAATACAATTTTTAATCTCGTAGAACCTGTATAGAGATTTCTTTTCATCAAAAGACAATAACTGCATTTGCATGTAGTTTGGTTTTTATTAATTTCTTTCTACGTCAAAACACCATAAGTTTCATATCCATATCCTTTTGACTTAACATAACAACCCATTAAAATAAGCGATATAATTTAAAATCAACTAGCAATTTTTCTAAGTGTCATACACCAACTAGCTAGGTTGTAGGGCCTTGGAATAGGTGAGTGGAGAGTTAACTCTCCAAGGCCGCTCAAACAAAACATAGAAGTTGATTAATTGAGCGAAATCCAACTCCGTTAGGTGGATCGGGAAAGCTCTCCTCCAGAGAGTCAAGCGCGAGGGGAAGTGAAGGCTGAGAAGAGGGATACCCCCTCTCTGATTAGCTGAATCTGACCTCAAGACCGTTCTGCCCGGCTTCTGACACGGATTGGTGCCCATAGTTTCCACTCCTAGGTTCCACACAGGTGACTGCGGGGGGGAATACCCGTGGTACCTGAGGCAGACGTCGCATCACTTTCAACAGTACTTCTGGGGGGTGCCCTTGCGAAGCTTGGGTGCTTGAGCCGGCAAAGGCTGTCGTTAGGAGGTCGACGTAACTGTTTCTGATACCTTCGCTAGTAGGCTTGGGTCGTAATTATCGCAGACTGCTTTCGAGAGGTCCTATATTTCGCTTTCCTGTATTTTGGTGTCCGGTCCTCATCACCCGGAGCAGAAATACTTGGAGGTTGTTTGCTTGGTTGTATCTCAGGGATTTTTCTTATAGTGAGTGCTCTTTGCTCCTAGCTTGCTTAGCTTCATATTTTTTGAGTCTAATTAAAATTTGCTAAAGTGGATGATCAAGCGCCTCGTCGATCGAGGAGAATCCGGGGGTTATCTCCCGAGAGTCCAGAGCCTTCTTCGAGAAGGCGTAGGAGTGATTTAGCAGGTGGTTACCACCCGGTGACGTCTGACGTAGTGGAGAGAGATCCTCCACAAGGGTCTGAAGGTTTCATAGCTGATTCTGGTGTCGGTTCCGAGAGGAGCGTTCCGCTCACCTCGCGAGTTTTATTTCCTCAGGAAGAAGATTTTCAAATAGAAGACGTACCTGAGCCTCCTGCGTCAGGTCCATCTCCTCTTCCTCCTGATTATCCGTTCGTTGTTCAATACATCGGACCTGAGTCAGAGAGACCGGAAGATCTTCCGTATCATTCTTACCTTTCGATGGCCACGACTGGGAACGCGGCTTCTGCTGTGAGTGCTGCAGGCATTCAGACTCCTGCTTCTGTTGAAGGAGGGGGCACTATTGCTTCATATTTGATTGCTTCTAGTGCTGCTGTGTTTGGCTCTAGTTTCACCCAAGCACAGGCTTCTCAATCTGGTCCCTTGTGTTTCGGAATGCCCACTAGTGGGATTCGTTCTTTTTCCTTTTCCACTGTTGCAGCTGGATCTACACCCATGTCTTCCATGGCTAGTGGATCAACTTCTTTTCAAGGGTTCCCCTTCGGAACTGGACATATTCCTAGTTTGAATCCTTCTTTAGGGTCCTTTCCGTTCACTTCACAGACCCAGAGTTTGAACCCTTGGTCTGGAGGGCAAAGTTCGACTACTTTTACAGGTTGGAACCCTGTATTCACTACAGCGGGGGTAGGGAATTAGTTTTACACAGGTCATCAAGGGAATACTTCTCTCCCTTCGTCAAGTGCTTATCAGACCTTTTCTCCTCTTTTTAATGCCTGGAACCCCTATCAGGGGCTTTCCTCTTCATTTAATACTTCAGCGGGGGGAACTGGTCTGGGCTTTGGTAACTCGGCGTGGGGAGGAGGTTCTTCTCCTTTTTCTACGAATTCTTTCTGGCAACCTGGTACCTCATCAAATCCAGGGTATTCTTTTTAGAATGTTGGGAATCCATCCCATCAAGGATGGAATCCTCAAGCTCCACCTCGCTTACCTTTTCTGGCAACGTTAAACTTGCCAGATCTGTCAAAATTGACTAATGATCCGATTCGTTATGGTCCGGGGTGGCCTCCGGTTCCCACCAAACTTCCTTCAGACATCCCAAAGTTTGAAGGCAAGAATGGAGAAGATCCGGCTGACCACATCACTACCTTCCATTTATGGTGTTCTTCGAACTCCCTGATCGATGATTCGATTAGGTTGAGATTATTTCAACGCACCCTAACTGGAAACGCCGCCAAATGGTATATTGAGCTAACTGGGGGTAGTTTTGCTACATTTGGAGAACTGGCTGTTACATTTCTGAACCATTTTCAGTTGCCTGTCCGATATGACGCTGGGACTGAACTCCTAGCTAATTTTAAGCAAGATGAAGCAACCCACATTTCTGATCACATTCAGGAATGGAGGAGAAGGAAGAGGCTTGTTAAAGCTCATATTCCAGGTGAATTCCTTTTGGAATGGTTTCTGAAATCCCTGCAGTCAGATATTTCGAAAGATGTATCCCTTTCTAGGGTATTTTCCAAGGAGCAGGCCATTTTTAGGGCCCAGCAGCTAGAACTGATCTATTCTCAATCTGGGGTCCTCCACAAATATCTGCCCAATGCTCCTCGCTCCAAATTAGATTTATCTAAAACTAAGCCCAGTCCTCATGGTGACGGACTGGTTGGATCGATCAATAGTGGTGCAGCCAGCTTGCTTACTCAATTGCAACAGTTGTCTTTACAATATGCTCCTTCTGGTCAGGCTGTGCCTGATGAGTCATCGCCTTCCCAGTCTTTGTCCATAAATGTTGTCCAAGCTTCTGATCCCAAAGGAAATCAACAATCTGATGGGAAGAAGAAGGGACGAAATAACAAGAAGAAGGGTAAGAACGGGAAGGGTAATGCGAATAAAACCAACGAGCATGTTGGTGAAGGTCCAAAGGAGAAAAAGAAAGTTAAGTTTCCATGCAAGTTGTGTACTGAATACCATCTCACACACCTTTGCCCTAAAATTCAGGATGTGCAGCGCTTGTTAGCCCAGCAGGGTTCTTCTAGTTCCCAGGTTGTGTTAACAAACCCTTTTCCCCAAGGGCAACAATTAGTTGTTGGCGCGAACCAAAATCCTGGGGCTTCCTCTGGGGGCACCTAGGAAGGGGAAATTCCATCAAACATTTTCATGATGAGTGCTCACGCGGATATCGCTACGAGATCCCGTGATTATGGCGGAGAAGAGTCTTCAAAAGCTAATGATACTCCTGATGCTACTGAGCTACTTCACATTACGAAGCCTACTGTTGATTCTATACCTCAGATCCCCAAGGCATCTTCTAAGCGATCAACGATTAATCCAAATGCTAGGGTTGCCCAGAACTACTCGATTGTGGAAGATCTGGTGCAGAGTCCTTGTGCTATGTCAACTTTAGAGGTACTCCAGTCTTGTCCGGATCAGCGCAGTTCTTTGCTCACTACCATTGGGGCTATTGATCTGAAAAATTCGCTTCTGATTACTTTTGATATGACTAATTTTAAGAAGAGACTCCCCCATCACATGGCTTTTCATATTAAATCATCATACCGGAAGTGAAATATCTTTCGAACGGTTGTTGATGAGGGTGCTTCCACATGTGTGATGTCTCTCACATGTTGGAAGACAATTGGATCTCCCAAATCTGTTCCATCTACCACTCTTCTGACTGCGTTCGATGGTCATTCTCACAGATCCCATGGTATTGTCCCAGCTTTGCCCATCTGTGTTGGGGGCAAAACTATCAATATAGAGGTTGAGGTAGTGGACGCAAGCTTGGACTACAACCTTCTGTTGGGGAGAAACTAGATTTATGAGATGGATGCCATTGCATCCTCATTATTTCGGATTATATGTTTCCCCCACGAAGGGAGGATTGTTACAGTGGATCAACTGGACTGTCCTCTTGTAAACCCGAATGCGTCTATTGACTCATCTGTTCCTAAGTTGGATAATACTAAGGCGCCTGTTGAGAATTTAGGAGTTGGAATGTATTATTCCTTGATGGGTAATTTCGATATTCCTCCTCCTACAGTTCATATTAATGCAATTTCATCCTCCAAGGCTCCTCTTCGAAGAGAGTTCTTCAGAACTCATTATTTTTCGGACCCTTGGACCTTACCTTCCCCTACCGCCACATTAGTGGAAGGTCAAGTGGGTGGACTGGCATTTCCGATTTCTACAGCTGAGGTTGCTTATCAGTCTATTGTTGACTCTGCAGAATCCATTCTAGCTCCTCTTTCACCGGAAGAGTTGGATGGAGATGTGGCTCCGACTTGGACGCTTAGTTTTTCTTCGGCCCAGGATTTCCTTGATACAACTCTTCCATCTGAAGAGGCCATCCTGGAAGCCATGAATGGTATAGATAGACCGTGGGATGATTTGCATCATCGGTCTTATTTTTTACCTGACTTGAGCGAAGTTGAAACAAGTTTTCCAAGTCCTCAGTCTCCTGGTCCTGTTCACCTAGTCTTGAACCCTTTAGCACCAACACAGGTTTATGCTGAAGGGAACATGGTTGTGATTTCTCCTACTATCCCGGTGAACATTTCCAGGGATCCAAATATTATTGAGAATGTCATCGTCGGAGCTGAATGTTCCCGTGAAGAGATTCAAATTTACACCGAGCTCTTTAAAGAGTATAGGGATGTATTCGCTTGGTCTTATGAGGAAATGCCTGGTATAGATCCATCTATTTTCCAGCATGAGATCAAGACGTATGAAAACGCTAAGCCGGTGAGGAAAAAACTTCGTCCGGTCAATCCTAGGAAGGTAGCAACTATCAAAGCTGAAGTTGAGAAGCTGCTTAAGGCGGGATTCATTTTCCCTATTCCTTTGAACGAATGGGTTTCAAATCCCGTTCCTGTAGATAAAAATCAAGGAACGATTCGAGTGTGCATTGATTTCAGAGACCTAAATAAAGCATGTCCTAAAGATAATTACCCCACACCATTTATCGATCAGATCATTGACGATTGTGCTGGTAATCAGATTTTCTCCTTCATGGACGGTTTCTCCGGATATAATCAGATTACTATCCGTCATGAAGATCAACATAAGACTGCCTTTATTTGTCCCTGGGGTACATTTGCATACAAGAAGATGCCTTTTGGTCTTAAAAATGTTGGGGCTACCTTTCAGCGGGCCATGTCATATGCCTTCCACGACATCAAAAAGATTATCGAGGCATACTTAGATGATTTAGCTGCTCATTCTCGAAAGAGGATGGATCATCCTGGTCACCTCCGGCAAATATTTGAAAGATGTCATTTCTATAAGATTAGATTGAATCCAAACAAGTGCGTTTTCGCGGTTAAATCCGGCCGGTTACTGGGATTCATTGTGTCTAGGGAAGGGATAAGGGTAGATCCCTTCAAGGTTGAGGCAATACTTCGGTTGCCTCCCCCGTCCTCTATCCGTCAGCTTCAAAGTCTACAAGGAAAGTCTAATTTTCTTCGGAGGTTTATCGTCAATTATGCTGAACTTACAAAGGGATTTATGAGATTGTTGAAGAAGGGAGTTCCTTTTCTTTGGGATGACTATGCTCAACGCTCATTCGATGCTTTGAAGAAAGCATTGACCTCTGCTCCTTTATTGAGTCCACCTGATTATAGCAGGGATTTTCTTTTGTATCTGGCAGCAGCAGAATCTACTATTGGTATGGTTCTGGTTCAGGAGGATGATGCTCTTGCAGAGCATGTTATTTACTACCTTAGTCGAGGACTGGTAGGACCTGAACTCTGGTACACTCCGATAGAAAAGTTAGTTTTAGCAGCAGTTCATGCTGTACAGCGACTCCGGCATTACATTATTCTTCGAAAAACTTATGTTTTGGCAGCATCCAATCCATTTCAGTTTGTCCTCAGTAGGTGAGTGATTGGGGGCAAATACAATAGATGGATTGTGATTTTACAGGAATTTGATCTTGAGTTTATGTCTGCCAAATCCAAGAAATCATTGGTTTTCGGGGAATTGATCTCCGAGTTGCCCTGTGGAGAAGAGATGATTTATGATGAATCCTTTCCGGATGAACACTTGTTTCTTATCTCTTCACAGGATCCTTGGTATCGAGATATCATTGTGTATCTTCAGACTGCGAAGTTTCCCTCTAATTTTTCGAAAGATGAGCGTTGTAAGCTGCGTCACTTGGCCAAGAATTATTTGATTATTGGTGATGCTTTATACCGTCGAGGGGTTGATTCAATCCTGAGACGCTGCTTAACTCTCGAAGAAGCTGAGGTTGTGCTGAATGATTCTCACAGTGGAGCTTGTGGGGGTCATTTATCTAGGCTTTCTACAGCCCAAAATATCTTTCGTGCTGGGTACTTTTGGCCCTCGATTTTCAAGGATTGTATCGAATCGGTCAAAAAGTGTCATCCGTGTCAAGTCTATACTCGAAAAATGCGCGCTCATCCAGCTTCGCTTTTTCCAGTCATTACTGTCGGTCCCTTTACAAAGTGGGGTATTGATTATACTACTTGTAACCCGCCTTCGGCCAAAGGTCACAAGTACATTATTGTAGCAGTAGACTACTTTACGAAGTGGGTCGAGGCTATGCCTACTTTTGGGAATGATGGTGAGACTGCAGCTCTTTTCCTTTTCAACCAAGTTATTGCTCGTTTTGGTATTCCTAGAGAGATTGTCACTGATCATGGCAGTCATTTTCAGAATAGTATGATGGCTGAGTTGGCTCTCAAATTGGGTTTCCGGCAGGAGAATTCATCTCCGTATTATCCTCAAGCTAATGGGCAAGTGGAAGCCGTGAATAAATCCTTGAAGACAATTCTTCAAAGAAAAATTGATAAAGCTAGATCCAACTGGCATATTATGCTATATCCTGCACTTTGGGCATACAGGACATCAGTGAAAACTGCAACTGGCTTTACTCCGTTTCAGCTAGTGCATGGGTTGGAATCCATATTTCCCATTGAATGTGAGATTCCTTCTCTTAAGTTAGATGTTGAACTTCTTCCTGACACTTCTAGTCTTGAAGAATGGCTCCTTCATCTGGAACATCTCGATGAGCAGCGTCGGGATGCCGCCACGATGAATGAAGCGCATAAAAATCGAGTTAAAGTTCAGTACGATAAGGCGGTCAAGCCTAGGGTTTTTTCGGAAGGTGACCTTGTTTTGGTCTATGCCCAAGAAAAAGATGCCCTGGGGGCAGGAAAGTTTAAGTCTATGTGGTATGGCCCCTTCATCGTTAAAAAAGTCCTTAAGAAAGGAGCGTATACCTTGGTTGATTTCGAAGGGAACGAGTTGCCGGAGCCCCGAAATGGGCTCTATTTGAAGAAGTATTATGCCTAGGCTTTGGCCTGGCATGTTGCTTTTGTATATAGTAGTTTTTTGTTTTGTACATATCTGGTTGATTTTCGATCTTTGATGAGTTGGTGATGTTTTTTATCTGCTTTGGCAGGTTGTGTTGGATGTCATGAGTCATTTTGGTTTCACCGATGGTGCTAGTAGACACACCCGGAACTTAGCTTCCGCGGCTTGGGTTCTTCATTATCCTTCCGGTCAGCTGTTAGTATCAAGAGGGGTCTGCATTGGTCCTACTTCCAATAATATAGCAGAATACACTGCAGTTGTTTATCTACTCTCGGAGGCAATATCTTTGGGTGTTGATTCATTGGTAGTTTTCTTGGACTCTCAGCTGGTGGTGTCATAGTTGAACAATACTTATCGGGTTCGAGATCCATTTTTATTACGATTGTTCTTGAGGGTACATTTGTTACAAAGATCATTTCATTTTTTAACTTTCATTCATATTCCTCGAGCTGACAATTGGTTGGCTGACTCATTAGCTAATCAGGCACTGGATTGGCATATCAATCATTCCATACAATAAAATTTAATCATCAAAAACATCATACATTTTGATACATTTATCACATCACATCAAACATCGCTGTATATATATCATCAGAGTGTTCAAAAACTTTACAAAATTTGGATCCATAAGGTCATACAAAATTTGGGCTTATGCCCGATCATGTTCAGTCTCAAAAAAAAAAATATACAGTCATCTGATACATAATATCTATTTACTCCTGGGGTCCCTGCCCAGAAGTCGTGTTCCTATAGAACATGATCGCGGTGGCAACTCGGCGGAATAACCGTACCCAGTCTCGGGGCACTCCTACCACCCGTCTCTGGATGGCTTCCGGCAGATCTTCCACGGCAGCCATAGGTATTTGGTGGGTTAACCCCTCCAAGTTCCTCTGTACAGCCTGGAGGGTCCTGTCTGAATCCACTGGATCTGCTTCGCCCCTGCAACGCTTGTGGCGCGGGAAACCCTCAGGACGAACTGGTCCAATATCTGTATCATGATCATATTTACATTGTCAGTCATTATGAATCCAATCAAAAACATGTTTGTTTTTCATTTTTTCATACATATTTGAAAAAATCCAAAAAATTATATAAGTCAAAAAATTGCAAACTTACCGACTGTACCCCATGCTGTGCCTGGTGGAAGAACAAGATCTGGATCTCCACGAAAGTCCATCCCGGCATAGGGATAGTCGTCCACAGCGATGATTTGTTCTCCCCACCAAAGGAAGAACTCATCATCCCAAGTGGTCCAGGGAACTTCACTTCCCCCTAATCTCTTCATCATATCTGCCCAACGGGCAATTCTTGGATCTCTAGGGCTGTTGATGGTAGAGATGACTCTGGGTCTCAATGCTGGTATCTTCTCAAAGAAGAATGTCATCAAAATTGTACCGTATCCAAAGTGTTTTGTTTTTACTTGGCAGATTGAGGTCAACTGTTGCTTCATGTTCAGTAATAGGGCTGTGCACCAATCATACACATGAGTCAAGCATTCCACTGCTATGCTCATTTGCGTCTTAGACGCCTGATGTAGGGAGGCAGATCCTGCCACTCTGCCAATGGTGAAAAGGAGGATTTTCATGTGCAAATCCCTTAAATCTTTAATTGCAATCTGAGTTCCAACTTTCTTGGAACCCTCTACACAATACACGTGGACATAATCTTCCACGGTTAGCCCTCCCAGGGGCTTCCCGTGCAAGTCTACTAGTTCTCCCCTCCAGGAGAGTCCAATGATAAAATATATGTCTTCCACTTCAATGCGTATTGGCATCTGATCTATTATGAAGCAGTCTTGGTTTGGTTCGCAATAATTTAGGAACATTTCTAGCAACCGGACATTTCTTTTCATATTTGGCATTTTGAAAAATTTGAGCAATCCGCAATTTCGAAGAATATTTTGCGATTCTCAATCGCGCATGACTTCTTGATCAATTGCACTGTGTTCGCGCTCTCTCCATGGGATTGTCATCCTGTCAAATTTAAATAAATCCTGCATTAGCCACACATTTTTTGATTCGGGCCTGCGCATATGTGACTTTTTCTATGCACAGTCGCGTGTATACGTGACTTTCCTGTTACCAACCTGCATATGCGCAAGTCCAAGTTTTTTAGCAAGGGTTTTAATGGTGAAAATCACTAAATTTTAATTTCTAAACGGAAAAAATGATTTGCAAGGATGATTGAGGAGCCTACCTGACAAATTCGGTGTGATTCGACGGTCGGTTGTTCTTGATTTGACGAAAGAATTTTTTTGCTCCAGAGCACTTTTTCCAAATCAGCAATGCAATAATGAACCAAATATGAGGTAATTTGTCTATTTATGGCTAAAAAGTTGAAAATTTTCGCAAAAAATTGTTATGCTTATTTTTTCGATCTATCTTAAGCTGCATAACCCAGATGCTTGGAAGTGCCCAGTTTGGTATGTTTTCAGGTACATTTTGACGAATTTGAGATTTTTCCCGTTTTTTATCCATGATTACCGACTCGTCACGGCAGGTATATGATCTTCACTGGCATATAGGTTAGGGAAATCACTTTCCGTTGCATCTTGCATTCTAGCCTCCATACTGATCACTTGCCTTAGGGTCGATCCCATCAGGTCATGAGTATTATACCCATTTCACTCGCCGATTTTTAATCATGACTTGATGGTAGAGCCTTCCTTTACATGGGCTTCCTAGTTAGTTCCTCGCTACCACTTGTTGCCCATGCTGCTTTTTATGTAGGCTCGGGAGTCCTCTTTAGTCCCGCCATGTCTTCTGTGTTGAAGCTTCATTCTTCTCCTTCATCACTTATCATTTTTCTGGCTTATACCCTAGAGGCTCCCTGGTGTCATTAAGTTGTATTACTGCATTGCATATTGGCTACTTGTTTATCCTGGCCTTTAGCCGGCTTCATTTGGACTCAATGTTTAAGCCAACTTTTGACCTTGACTATCTGTACAAGTTAAACCATTGCATGCACTTAGCTATCGCGACTTGACACCCTTTTACCCATGGATGGAACATTCCTCTGAGTATCGCTTACCAGTTTCCGCCACCTTGCATTGAGCATAGGATCGTTCCAATCCCAAGAACTAGTGCATCTATTTCTTGATACTCATTCTATCCATTGTACCATAGCATTCTTTTATTCTTTTTCAGGCTTATTATATGAAAAAGACAAAAAAAATAAAATATAACAAAAAGAGCGGGAACGGGATGTAACTTCGTAATTTGATGGCAGTACAGTGTCAGTTTGTTGCCCTTGAACAAACCATATACACTTATATTTTTCCTCCATTTGGGATGGTTTTATTTTTTACCTAGGTTCAGCCTTTGCCTTGTTTCACTGGTCAGTCCTCCCCCGGTTGGTTATCTCTTCCAATAATATGGAGATTTTGTTTTGCTTCCTGCATAATAGACTTATACAGTGTCACTTTTTACTGCCATGGTCATCACGAGTCATGCTTTTGTTCAAGGGAAGTCTAACCAGAGTCGGCCATTCTGCGGTGTCTCTTGACTCATTATTCCGTCAGCCTTCTCGGTTTTGTCAATATCTTGTTCTATCACATCAGATGTTTTGGTCTTCTGCTCGTGCTGGTTTAAGAAGGTCTCCATTGACTTCTTACTGGCGGGTTTGTCTCTTATCGACTACCACGCATTGCTCTGAGAGAAAACCTAGAGCCGCACCCTGGCCCTATTTCCATCATTTATAGGTGACCTTGTGCTCAGCATTTGATCATCATTATGGGTCTTTGACTGAGTGGTTTCCCCTGTGTTCGACGTCAGCATACATTATCACACTTGGGATTTGTGCAGTACCTTGATTTCCATTTGACCCTATCGGTGGATTTCTCGCCTCTGTGTCAGCTTTCATTATTGGTTGGTTCAGAGGGTTTCTTCCGTGTGCTAGCTTCATCTTGTGCATGTCGGAAACATACTTCGGTTTTGGTTCCGTCACTCTACTTCATCCGATTCCTTCCAAATCTTGGCCTGCGGGTTACACTCGCGCTGGACTGATGTGGGATGCCTTAATGCCTTCCTTCCAGCAGATCTTTTCCCATCGACTCCGACTCATTGCTCCGGGAATAAGGTCTAGAGTATTTTTGTCAGTACCTTAGGGTTTGCAGTCATCAGTGGCAGACTCTTCGCTATCGACAGTGGGGATTCATCATTGCCTCCTGATTGGTAGATTCTTTCAAGTGTTCGACTTCAACTCATTTATTCTCACTTGTTAGATTGTACTGGGGCACCTTGATGCTCATTTTCATTATTGGTGGGTTGTCTCGCATTGGTTAACGGTATACAACATTGACCGGTAATCCAACGATTTCTCACATGGTCGACTTCAGCTCATTTATTCCCATTGTGTAGAATTGTGCCATAGTGATCGGTGAAGACCTCGGGTTGCATCAGTATTTCTCGGTTCACTTTTGACAGTCCATTTAGTTTCTGCCAGTGATGTCGTCCACCCTTATATGTTGCAGTTCAGTACAGCAGCATCCTATATGTTGGCTCCCGAGTTGCGTGATTCTACCATTTGTTCCACCTCTTATAATTCGGTACTTGGAGATTCAGTTGCTTATATGATCAGACATCCAGTTGCACCATCCTTGATCAGCTTTCTATATGTGATACTTGGACATTGATTCAGACTTACATTTCCGGGCGATGCTCAGATGATTCATTGTGTACTTTCAATTCAGTTATACTTGTATACATGTTGGATCTATTCAATACTTTCTATATGATGTATTCTTTTACAGAGCATGGGTATGCCCGCCTCAGCATTAGTTGACTCTCTGTTTTCTTTCATTGGTTTTTGGCAGGCTGAAATCTGGTGAAGTCCTCTCTTGTCCTTGCGAAGTTCTTTCTATGTGCATAATACATTTCGGCCATCATGTACCCCTTATGACCTCATATATTAGGGGGCATCTGTTATAGCATCATTTCTCACCTTCATATGATTCATGATTTCTTTTATGGCTTTGGGCACCCATTCCTACAGACTTGGACCAAATTCACTAAAAAAAGTGTAAAAATCCCCATACGCGGTTATGCCCAAACTTTTCCGCATGTATACACGAGTCTACATGCACTTTTCGCGTATGCCATTAAAATCATTAAAAATATATATAAAAAATCCCTATTTTCGGGCTGGGTTGATGGTTACTCTAGTATTTCAACCACCCCAGCACGTGGCCAACTATTTCCAACTGTTGAAACTCTTTGAGGGAGTATAAAAGCCCCTCATGTGTATGGCCTAAGGGAGAGAGAGAAATTATTGATATTATACTCTGTTGGTATTCCCTATCCAAGTCTGAATTCCTGTGCCTCCTGCACTTCCCAGTTCATTACAGGAAACCCTTGTTTCCTGGAGATGCTCATCTTCCTATATGTCATCTCGTATGCACCAGTTCGGAAGGAATCTTAGCGAGGCAAGGGTGGGACGGATCCGGACGACGGTCTGCTCGAAGATCGTGGAAGGATTCAGGTGATCTCTCCACTCTTTATTTCTGTACATGCTATTTATAATACAGAAGAACCATCTTGTTCCCGAAATATACGTGTTAGTGTCCACTTGCATATATGAGAATATTGTTATTTAAGCATTTATTATGGTTTATCTAATGTTTCATATGGATTTCACTAACATGTAGAGTAGATATATGCTGTACAACCAGTTCTTCGTGCTTGTTTCTTCTTTTCTTTCAGGTTAAGAAGGAAGGACAGTTGCTGGGGGTTTGGACCCCGCGGGATCTGCTTCAACCGTAGGACCTACGGGTAAGTTCCTCGATCTACTCTATTTAGTTTTTCATGAACATGTATGGTTGTGTGAGTCCTTCTTAAGTAGCATGCCCTGCTCTGTGGAGGTTGTAACCCAACGAACCTCGAGGGTGATTTTCCCCGAAACAACAAGGAAATTGAAAAACCAACTAAAGAATGAAACTATATTATACCAACTTGTGTTGCCATTTAAGAGATCTTGTCTTCCTTTTTCAGCCGGAATTTATATTCATAACTTCTAAAAACAATTTCATAATTGTTTATTTAATTTAAAGAACGAGTGTTTGAAATAAAACGAGACTAAATTATTTAGAGGTAAGAAAAATGAGGTTGGGCTCCTTAAAAATAGGTAATGACTCAAAAAGAGGAGGTTCCACATCCATAAATTATTGACCTTATAATCAAGTTAATATATGAACGCATGATATCCACCATACAAAAATATGCATGCATCACATAAAGGTTCCCATCAAGAAATTTCCATAATATTAAATATTTAATGAGGCTCGTGTGCATAATCATGTCCAAAGGTTGTCCATATACCCAATCATAAAGTCAAAATTATGGAACCATGAAGCTGACATGTCAAAATAAGACACCATAAAAATATTCTTGCTAAAAAATCCACCATTTCAATATACACCACCAAAATATGTAGTATCAAAATCCCTATCAAACATCCACCATATGTGTCAGAATTTATATGAAAAAGGAGATGAATTATTCTTAGACCCTATTATAAATTCTTCCATGGAAAATTAGGGCTCCATTGCATCCAACTGTTGTTGATATTTAATTCCTTATGAAGCAAAAGCTATGGAGTATGGCATTGATTATGAGATGGGATTATGATTAAGATTATTTGTAGAACAAGTATTGGTATGGGATGTGAATAGAATATGGGATTCAATAAATGTGACATCTAATGGAGTAATAGAATTATCACGAACATAACTAGCAATGGTAGGAGAGGGACTTCTTTTAAATGAAAATTGTTATCACCAAAAAATGATCACCTAGTCATTTCTAACTAGGCGGATCAAAATACACCATGTAAGTTTAATTTTACCATAGTAAAATCACTTCCACTATAGGAAATAATTTAATAAACCACTTTTATTAAGTTAATTCTGATATAAATTTAAAAACCCTATGAGAATAATTATATATATACCATTATTTATTTAATTTTCTCTAGGAATAATTACTAAATCATTTTTTTATAATTATTCCTTGTCACATTTTACTAAAATTACTTATGAATAATTAAATAAATCACTATTTATTTATTTTTCCTTAACATAATCCTTGGAATAATTGTTAATTCACTATTTAATAATTGTTTCATTTTCACACCTTTCTTAATATTCGCGAAATAATTAATAAATCATTTTATTTGTTAATTATTTCAAAATAAAGATTTTTGACCATTTTGAATATCCTTTCCGTGTCCAAAAATATAATAAAGTATTCATAACGGTTAGATCTATATTTTGGTCAATAATTTTTTATTATTCTCCATTTTTGAGATCAACCCAATACTTTGTTATAAATAAGAGGGTTTTTCATTCACTCTTCACCATGATCATTATCATCGTCACCATTATCGTCTCCATACTTTTGATCTCCCACTAGAGTTCTACAAATTATTTGGGTTTTCATATATTCAGAGAGGAAGATCTAATATTGAAGCTTCAAGGACATCAAAGGACCCATCCCATGGAGGGGAATTTACAACCATTTTTTAAATCTCCTTCACTAGGTGATATTAATAGAATATTTATTTTTTCAAATGCTTTTCCATAATTGGGTTATTACATCGGATTTATTTTGTTCTTTATTATTTTAGATCCCATACATATATTTTTATGCAGGCTTTTCTCACATATTTATTAGATATGTGAAATATAAGAAGCCACAAGTGTTGTTAGGGTCACTATTCACCTGTGACTTAAGTGAGATATTTTTGGTACACCTTCCAAGAAATTGCATACTAACAAATGGAAGCACCACTTATGTAGCAATTCAGTTTCGTGGGTGACTACAGCTTCAATATTTTTGGGGTTTTCTACAACCACTTTTAGCCTTTGATTTCTATTTATATATTTTCTTCCAATTTTCTGTCAAATCTTTAGATTTTGTGTAATATTCCTAAATTAGCATGCAAGTAATTTGAATATTAAAATATATTTTTTCTTCTTAGTTAGAAGAATAACAGGGTAGGGAGACCCATAGATATCCTTAGTAGGAATAAAACCACTCCAAATGTGAATGGAGGGCATCAAAAGAGCTGGATAAAGCTCCTCGATGTGTGAACAAGGGAAGAAGCATGTGACTGGGTCAACTTTGACCAAATCAACAACGCTGGTATGGAAGTACTAGACATTCAATGAGAGACGGTGCAGTTTTGGAGGGAGATCCTTTGCATGGAATTAGTGCCTTTAATGAGTGGGACCAACGGTGAGGAAACTCACCAAGAATATAAGGAAGAGGATGGTAGCCATTTTGATCATGTTTTGGATTATTCTTGATTATGGTCTGTTAAGACTTTTGGCTCTCTTCAGCTATTTAGCTAAGATTGCAGTGTTGTTTAGGACAAGGGTGTTCCCAAGAGGCAATCCCAGCAATCCCAGCTTCATCCTCAGGGGACTTAGAGTGCCTACTCAGGAAAATTTCTTGAGCATTATTTCCATATTCCTACATTTGGCCAAGCTACAACTTTCTTCTATAGCACATATTCTATTTAGATATGTGTTAGGTTGCATGGTGCAAAAGTGGAGGGTTTCTTTGGATCATTTTTTAGCTTGTCTTCAGTGGAGGAAGGATTGTTTCCATTGAAAGATTAGTAAGGAAGGTCCCTAAGCTTCATATCATATTTTTGCACCAGGCCAAGAATTCATCATCACCTACAGCGCAGTCCCAGTCCATAACTGCACTATTTTAGAGATTTGTGGCATCATCATCGAGTCACATTTGTTCATAGCATGTGAGATGAGTCACCCTTGTATTCATGGAGTCTATTTTGAGTCCCATTGAGTCTTGTTACAATATTCCATCCATATTTGTGTTTCATTCATCCCTTTTGGCTCATTATGGCCTCCAGATATACTGTTCCATCTTTGAAAATCCTTTGTCTGAATAATTGACCATCCCCTCCAAAATTGAGTCAGTCGTTGTCAGGTCAACCATGCATATTATTCTCTTAAAATGGAATTCGTCAGTCTGCCTTTCACTTTATATCCCTCCATCATCATCCCTGGTGTGAGTCCATTAGCCACACCACTGTGATTCCTCATGCCTTAGTTGAGGATTACTCATTGCCTCAACTATGGGAGGCCCTCTTCTGTTGACCTGAGCTCATTTATAACATGAGTGTGGCATAGAGGGCGATGTATCTTGGTTACAAATTTCATCATTGTTCAGTGCCTCAAATCAAGAAAAGGGAATCATCATTTCTATTTGACTTGGTTGTTTCTCACATACTCAACTCCAGGTCATTACTGCATGAATGAGAATCGTACACTTGATGGTCCATTGATCTAGGAAATTGTACCAGTGATTCTCAGGTGTGTCCGAGATGTTCCTGACCTCATGAGGTGATGGCCCTTCAAGTATCCCCCCACATGCCATATGAACTCAGATTATGATCTATCCTTAGATGCAGTTCCGCAGATTTTATGGGTTCAATTCCAGTTGCTTGCATCACCTAGAGCATGCATGTATCCTTTAGAGGATCCACTCAGAGCTTCAGATCCCTTTCTTGTTTAGAAGGGATTATTTGGTTATGATTACCGCTACCCTTTTTAGCTTGAGGAGAATTATGTCTCATGCACTCAAATGTTTTTGTATTCAGTCCTGGCCAATGTTTTTCTAGGCACATTATGTATATGGGATTCATTGTGTTATGTTCTGGCCCATTAATGCTAGTGTATCATGTATAATTTAGCTCAGTCCCACATTGTTGAGCTCACCCTTATTCTTTGTATTTAGTTATCTTGGCGGGTACAGGTATGTCTCCCTCACCTCATTTGAGATCATGTAATCCAAAATAAAAGGAGACTTATATCAGTTTTGGTAGGACTCGTCCACTCTGTTTTTTTCCTCCCTTGCATTTCTTTAGTTGTATCTCTCTCTCTCTCTCTCTCTCTCTCTCTCTCTCTCTAACTCATGTTTGGTGTCTCGTGGAAGTGTAACTTACAACATATTTCGATCCTATGGTTTTCTCCTAACAGTCATACGTTGGGGGGAATATGTTATCACCAAAAAATAATTACCTAGTCATTTCTTACTAGGCAGATCAAAATACACAATGTAAGTTTAATTTTACCATAGTAAAATGAGTTTCACTATAGGAAATAATTTAATAAACCACTTTTATTATGTTATTTTTGGTCAAAATTAAAAAATCCCATGACAATAATTAATAATATAATTATTTATTTAATTTTCTTTAGGAATAATTATTAAATCATTGTTTGATAATGATTCCTTATCACATTCGACTAAAATTACCTAGGAATAACTAAAAAAATAACTATTTATTTATTTTTCCTTAACTCCATCCTTGGAATAATTATTAAATCACTATTTGATAATTATTTCAGTTTCACACCTTTCTTAATATTCATGAAATGAATAATAAATCATTTTATTTGTTAATTATTTCTAAATAAATATATCTGACCATTTCGAATATCTTTTCCCTCTCCAAAAATATAATAAATTATTCCTAATGATTAGATCTAAATTTTGGTCAATAATATTTTATTATTCTCCATTTTCAATATCAACCCAATAATTTGCTATAAATAAGAAGATTTTTCATTCACTCTTCACCATGATCATTATCATTGTCACCATTATCGCCTCCATAATTTTGAGCTCCCACTAGAGTTATACACATTGTTTGTGTTTTCACATATTGAGAGAGGAAGTTTTAATACTGAAGCGTCAAGGAAATCAAAGGACCCGTCCCATAGAGGGGGATATACAACTCTTTTGTAAATCTCCTTCACTAGGTGCTATTAATAAAATATTTATTCTTTTAAATTATTTTCCATAAATGGGTTATTACATAGTATTTATTTTGTTGTTTATTATTTTAGAACGTATACATCTAATTTTCTGCAGGTTTTTCTCACATTTTTATTGCAGATCTAAAATATAAGCAACCAGAATTTTTGTTAGGGTCACTAATCACCTTTGACTTAAGTGAGATATTTTTGGTACACCTTCTAAGAAATTTCATACTAACATAAATTAAGATCAGGTCCTCCAGAAGGTGAAGGGGAGGCATGTGTAGTTGAGTGAGAACTAGAAAGATGATATGGAACTTTAAGAATGACACCCCAAGAATTATTTTCACATTCAATAAAATTTTGAATACGGTTCCAGCCGTCATGGACATTTATTGGTTCAATGGTTGGTTTGGGCTTTGGTATTTCCTTTATTTTGGGATGGGGCTTGAGAGATCGAGTTGAAATTTTTTCACAAACAGGAGGTATACAAGACACATTTGGAGACCATAAGTTAAGATGACCTATGGTGTCCAGTCGATGGAACTCATTAGAGTGAGCATTAAAATGGAAAGAAAAATAAATATTTTTTTTCCTACTAGAATTCCACCAAGTTGGAGGTCTATTTATTCCCCCTCGACCTCGACCTCGTTCTTCATAAGCTAAGCTCATCTATGTAAATAATAAAAATCATTATTCATAATTGAAATATGAGTAAATCAATCAACTACTTATTTCACTTTATAGTTACTACAGATCAACTATACATGTAATCAAAAGGCAGTCACTTGTGATGTGCTTTTTGGAAAAAGGACTAGAAATAACCTTACAAGGAGATGGAGTAAAATGTAAGAGGGAGATTCAAACCCAAAATGTAATGTAGTTAACATGGGGTAACATAATATTTTTATAAAAATTATGTTTTCCTTTATTGGACAAGGGTTGTGCCACTATACACGAGTGTGCCTTAATAGTGGGTTATAACCTATGCATTTTTATCTTCATTTATTTCAACTTTCATAACTTTAGTGGAAAATTCATTCAAAGAGGGTGCCCTTCTATTGAGTCATAAAAAGGTATCTTTCAAACACCTAATTAGCCTACATTAATGATCAATCCGGGAGCGAATTTTTATTTCAAGAGTGTACTCTGTCCGAGGATGCAATTAACTAAGAGTAATGCTGTGAAGATGTAGTAAAGAATGTTGAATACACGAGTAAATGGATGCTTGTAAAGAAATCTAATTACAGTAACATAAATGAAAATGATTTGAAATCTCAACTACATTGATCTGCAAACCATCGATCAGGGATACAATAGCAATAACTCCTTCCCTTAGAAATCAATGCAAGATAACCAATCTGGGAACATGGAAGCAATAACCAGTGCCCTATATAGTTGGTGATCTTGTTCTTAAAGAAATCGAAATGAAATAAAGCTCAAACTACTTGCTTGATAAAAATAACTAAAAAGGAACTTCCTCTAATAACAAAATCTAGAAAGGAACAACAACTTATGATTCCTATGCATAACAATTGTAACCCATCTATCTGCTAATCTAAAGCTATGAATAAAAATGAGCAATAAGAAGAAATGGAACAGAAACATGAATTGAATAGCGATTATAATTTTAACATGATCAACCAACTAATATTCATACTCCAATCCTGTTGACAGCCAAGACTACATAACAATCAATTATAACAAATCATAAACCAATAGAACAACAACTAGAATTAAATATAGAAAAACAAAGATATATAATGATGGCAAGGTAAATGAGCAGCAAAAATACTTCTTGGAGATGATAAAAGTGCAATGCAATTCGTTAATGATCACAATGAATCTGTATTCAATCCAACAACAGTCAATCAACTTTGCAATTAAAATAAAATTTAAACACAACTTCACACAACAGTAAGCAAAGATTAGAAATACAAACAGCAAGGTAATTCCACCGGAGCCAGGCCCTTAGCACCAGTGAAATACTACTGGGCTACTTCAGAACTTAAGAGATGAAACGAAATGCGTCTTTGATATTAATCAAACATAAAGTATTACAAGGACTGTTCTCTCAAAGCCGAGAGTCAATAAACAATATTACAGAGGAAATGCTTTAATATGAGAACTTCCAACTGACTCTCTGATCACTAAAGGACATTGCTTTACATATCAGACCCTGACAGACAAGACAAGGAATAAGAAAATTGCTCCCCTTCGTTTAGTTATCATCTTGTTTACTTTGACCGAAGCCTAGCTGTCCCCTGCCTTTTCTTGGCAATGCGTTCGGATCTCGTTGTCTTTGGCTAGATGTGGTTTAACGATGATGGAGCAGCAGTTACATTAATCTCAGCCTCGCCTTTGGTACAACTGTTCAGTTCATCTAATTCCTTTTCTTGTCAACAAAAAGTAGCATTTAGTCATCTTTTTACAATAAACATAAATCTTTTCAACTCTACCATAATTCTTATAATAAATTACCTTCCTAAGGTAAAAAGGAGTATGTCTATAGTAAAATAATGAGAAATTGTACAGTAATTTCATACCTTTTTCACTGACCAACATACGCCCCTGCTTAATCTTTTTCATGTCCTCATGAAAAATATAGTTCACATGGAGAGAAGTCAAAGAATAAGCTGGATAAGGTTTGTCATCAAAAGGCCTAAAACCATGCAGTGCAGCTAATTCCTCAAAAACATGCTCTGTCTGTCCTTCGGGGAGTTCATAAATGGCTTTGTAGTCTGAAGCAGGATACCATGCAATGGGGCTTTGGAACCTATAGCCTAGGTAGAATGGTCCTTCTTTTAAAATGAGATTACTATAGGAAACCAGATGGTCCACAGCTAGCCCAAAGTTTTTATAATTAAACGGTTCTTTATTTTGCACATTCTGATTGGAAATTCTCCACCGGACCTTAGCTATTATATAAGCTTGGTTTCTAATATATAAGAAATAATCTGTGCCATTCAAGATAACCAATTTGTGGACAGGTCCCAATGCTTGGGTAATGCCTTCCTTTGTCATCAAAATTTTCTGCCTAGCGCAAAATTGAAATGGGTCCTCAGGTTCACTTCTAACCCATAAATCTAATTCATTTTCATGCCTTTGAAAAGCATTATAGGCTTTAAGCCATTTTAATTGGTTTGCATCAAAGGAAATTAATGCCTGGTGTTGTAAATCTCCCACGAAAGGGCTAGGATTTGATTCACAATCGTTTTCAAGTAATAGATTATGTAAATAAAATTTAGACAAAAGGCGTTGTACTTTGATCCCATAAAGTTTGTAGCATGATACAAAGTCATCTATAGTTTTTAGCTCTACGGATTTCCCTGCCCTAGCTGCCTTAATATTTAGCTGTAAATATCTTTCTAGTAAAAATAAAGCATATTTTTCGGCGGGACATCTACAGGATAAGACATCGGTGTACAATGAGCAGAGAGTGTCCATTCGATTGTAGGCTAGTTTTAATTGGTTCATTACCTTGTCAGCCTTTTCCTCTGCTCTTCGACACTTTTCATGAGCTTCATCTTCTGCTTCATGGATAATCTTCATCTATTGCTGCAACTCCTGATATCTCTTCCTTGGGACAGTGTCTTCTTCCAACCTTTACCTTTCTATTCAGGCCTATGCCAACTCCTCCTGGAGTCTAGCTAGTGTCGGGTCACTAAAGGTATGCTGACTACTAGCTTTCATGTTTCCACTTGAAGTGGGTCCCTCTCGAACAGCTTGTGTTGGAAAGGTTGTTTTTTGTTCTGTATCTCCATAATTAGGCTCAGGCATGGCCTCTGCAACTTGTGGGTTCCTCTTAGTGGCCACTTTTCTCTTTTTTGAAGCTCGCTTAGCAGTTATGCTTCTTTTCTTGGGGGCTTGCTTAGGCATTTGTTTCATTCTAATAACCCTAATGGTTTGCCTAAGCTATTCTATGAGTCTATGAAGCTTCATTCGTTCCCTGTGAATCTTTTTAATCTCAGTCACTTTCCTCCTCTTCTTGGATGGAGCAGTTGTTCCTTTAGTTAAGTTCTCTTCTTGGACTTCTGCTTGGGGTTCTTCTTCCACATTCATATGCCCTTGGCTAATTTCTTGAGGAATTATATCCTCGGTCGACTCTGTAATCCCTTGAGGGCTTTCAAATTGATACATTTCTTCAGTGTTCTCTTTTTCTTGTTCATGTCTTTCAGGGGAAGCAACCCTAGCTTCGCTAGGGTTTGCTGTTTCATCCAGCATTTCTTCAATTGTTTCTTTGTCGATAGCAGAGTATTCTGGTAACTGATTAATATCAATGTTAAGGTCCAAAGGGCTATGAGTCTGCACATAGTCACTCATATTGGCTAGAATCTGGGCCAATTGGTCTTCCTGTAAAGGGCTTACAGTAGCATTTTCAGGAGGTTCTATTCCTTCTTTGTCGCTGCTATGATTATCTTCGTTCTCCTCATAGGTATGATAGCTTCCTTCTTCCTCATCCGAATATCGAAATTCTCCTTCAATTTCTTCTTCCTCAGAATTTCCTTCCTCTGCACTGGATTGTTTCTCACCATTGGTGTGGTGACTTATTTATTCTTCGTCCGAATAGTGAATTTCTCCTTCCATTTCCTTTTCTTCACCAGTACGAGGAATTCCTCCCTCCAATTGTGGAGGTTTTTCATCCTTTGAGCTGTGCAATTCCAGGGGCTACCTACTGCTACCCGGAAGTCCTTCCATCATACCCTTACTTCATTTTAAATGGAGGGAATTTATGTGATTTGATGGCTCAGCTATTGAGCCAGCCATTCTTTTCCGTTTCGGGGCAGGTAAGGCTAACCCTCCATCAATGAAGAATATCAACTCCTCCTAGCTGGTCTGTTGCTGGGCGAGGGTATGACTCACTATTAATCGAATTAGGAAATGGTTGCTAACCACCATGTCTGCATGCTGATATTTTCTCATATTACGAGCGATATCATGTAGTAAAGAATTTAAAAATGCAGGAACATTTACAGTGCATTTCTGTTTTAATACAGCCAGTAATTTAAGGTGGCAAGGTCTTACCACGTCTTTCCTTCCGTCGCACATTATATAGGCCTGAAATATCTTAGCCAATTACATCCATGGTTCTCCAAATTATGCTGGCTGAACTCCTTTGCCTTTGACAACAAATGTCTATCCGTCATCCTAAAAAATCTTTATGGCTTCTCGAATCCTAATCTTCTTCTGAGTCCATATAGTTCCTTGCGCTGGTATGCTAGACACCTCTGCAATTCTTTCATTGAATATAGATATTTATCTTCCTCTAAACATGGAGAATCCTTCTTGCAAGTTATGTAAAAACTCGGTGGCCACTGCTTCATGGGGTTGTTGCATCCTCATGAAATATGTAATCCATCCCAGTATTTCCAAAATCTCTCGTGCAGCATCAGAAACAACTAGCACCTACTGCTCACTTCGAATTGGTTGTCCTCCCATTGTCTCTGCACTCTGTTAGTTCTTCCCAAACACACAATGATTGCAATGGAACAACACAACACGGTGAATTGGAATAATGTCATTAAATTTTTGTTATTCCCTAGAATGCAGGGATTTGGTTCACATACAGGTAAAGAAATATCGTGATTTGAACTGCATGCAGACATCCGCGCCCCCCCTAAAGGATGATAGGTCATCCTCGACCATCAATTGAGAGAGGCAAGTGTGGCACAACAGTAGTACAACATGGAAAATGTAGGCATAATTATGATAAATTCAATCAAATTATAGCAATTACTAAAATCAATGTGTGTGATAAATCGGTAATAGATATAAAATCGTTTTGTAATGATTCAAATATAAGGAGAAGGGATAGCTTAATATAAACATAAGTAAAAATGCGTTTATTACCCACTTCAAAGTAATATGATCGATTTATAATGATTTTCATGTATAATAGGTTCGAAATCAAAGGTTAAGGATTCATACTTTCATTTGATATTTAAATAGAGACATAGGAAAAAGGGTTTAATATGACTATTGATGTGTATAAATGTGACTCCAATACCATCATCAGAGCTCTGTTGCCCACAGGTGTCCATAGCCTTGACAAAGTTGCTTTCTCACCCTTGGAACCATTGTCCTTTATGCTAAGGAAGTGCTTGTTAAATGTCATAATGGAGGCCATTGTGCTGGCTTGGTGATCAGATAAATCACAATGCCATTCACCAGGAGGGAGTGAAAAGTTGGAAGGCTGGCTCGTGATGAGACCTCCTGTTCCAAGGACTTCCTTATTTTTTAATTGTCCATTGGACCATATCCCTGGTTTGGTGGCCATGTTGAGAATGCCACTTCACTGACTTCCTTATGATCATGGTAGGTTGGCTCTTGATGAGACCCCCTATCCTCCATCTGCCAAATCATACAATTATTAATGAAACATATAAATATTTTTATTTTTCATATAGCACTTTCCTAGTTATTCATAAAGGATGGGTCAGCACTACTTAAGAGTAGGGATGGTGGAAGAAGTCTGAACATCTCAATAGAACAGAATATGTCGTTATTCTTACTCCATAAATAAAAATCAAAGAAAGCTATAAAATATGGGAAAGAACCAAACATGATCAGGATAATCGATCAGATTAATTCAATGGTAGTAAGATAGCAAAATTATGTTATTGATTATGCCCCTTTTCCCTTTTTCTTATCATTACTAAACAATTTTTTAAAAATGACGATTTCTTTTGATTTTCTGATTACAGTAAGCTTTAATTTGTATGATTGTATATAAATAATATGTTTTCCTTTAGAATATTCATCAGAAATTCTCAAAATGCTAATCTAAAACAAAAACAATCCACTCAAAAGATGATGTTCCTTTAAAAAGAACAGCAGAAAAAATCTGCGGAACTGCTGTTCCTTTAGAAAGGAATAGAAAAAGTGTTTTTCCTTTAGAAAGGAACAAAAAAACTCAAAACAAGAAAAATAAATAGAATTTTTGAAAAAAAAAAAGAATTCCATGAAACAAACAACGAAAACTGAAATAAACAGAGATTGAAAAAAAACGAATTCCCTAAAACAAATAATCCAATTAAATGAACAATATTTATGTACAAAATTTTAAAAAAAAATGAAATGATTTAATAAACTAGTGCCGAGGAGGAGTTATCCCCTTCAGCCAAAATTTCCATGGTAGAATCTTCCCTTAACTGTTGGTAAAAGGATTCCAGGTAAGCGGTTTATGATACAATCGTACTCGATGACTATTTACCTTAAAGGAATGCCCAGATTCATCAATGGTATTTAATGTAATAGTTCCATTATCATGCACTTATTTTATTTCATAGGTTTCGAGCCATCGTGTCTAGAGTTTCCCTGGAAAATCCTGAAACCTAGAATCATATAGGAGTGCCCAGTCTCCTTCATGGAAGATCTTTTCTTTGATCAGGGCATCATGCCATTTTTCTCTCTGTTGTTGGATTAATGCTGTGTGCTGAAGAGCAGAGAGCCTAATTTCATATAATTCATTAATTTGCTGCAGTATTTTGGCTTAGGATTCATTTAAATCTAGACCCACCTTTTGAGTTGTTCTTAATGTCTGAATTTCAAATTCTATTGGAAAGATGGGTTCTTTTCCAAATACCAATTGATATGGTGAATATCCCGTAGTGGGTCTCCACATTGTTCGATATGCCCACAATGCTTCTGGCAATCTGTAGGCCCAATCTCGTCTGTGTGAGGCAACGATTTTTGTCAATATAGATTCAATCACTTTGTTCATGCTCTCTACTTGGCCATTGGCCTGTGGGTGGTATGGGGTTGTAATATTGTGCTGAATGTGGTAGTTTTGTAGTGTTTTAGCTAATTTATTACCTACAAAATATGGTCCTCCATCTGTGATTATGTACCTTGGGAGGCCATATCGAGCAAAGATTTGGAAAAGAAACTATATTACAGAGTCCTCTGTAGCTTTTGAAAGAGCCTCTGCTTCAACCCATTTGTTGACATACTCAGTTGCAACCAGAATATATGTTTTTTGGTTTGAGGCAGGGCTAATAGGGCCAAAAAAATCAAGCGCCCAGTTTTCGAAGGGTTCAATCACTAGTTGGGGGTTCAAAGGCATTTCATCAAACTGCCTAGGGCGACCTGCCCTTTGGCAACTATCACATGCCTGCACAATTTTTTTGGAATCTTTAAAGATAGTAGGCCAATAATAGCTTGTTTGTAGAACCTTATGGGCAGTTTTACGATCTGCAAAATGCCCGCCACACTTCCCATCATGGCATGCTTTCAAAATATCAAATACCTCATCCTCCCAAACGCATCTTCTTATTTGCATATCTGCACCTGTGTGAAATAGGTGGCCCCCAATCTAAGAGAATCGGGTACTACGTTGTATTATCTGCTTTTGTTCATTAAGGGATAGATGTTTAGGTAATTTACCTATTGCCAAATAATTTTCTATATCAGCATACCATGGGGTTCTGACAGTAACAACGAACAAATTTTCATCTGGGAAGTGGTCTTCAACTGCTTCTGTATCTGTTGGCTTTGACATTCTTGACAGAAAATCAGCTACAGGGTTCTCCTTTCCAGGTCAGTATTTGATAGTAATGTCAAATTCCTGCAATAAAATCAACCATCTTGTCACTCTTCCATTTGTAACAAGTTTATTTGCTAAAAATTTAATGGTAGAGTGATCAGTATATAGCACTATAGGATACCCAGTTATATAATGTCTAAACTTATATATAGCATGTACTACAGCTAAAAATTCCTTCTCAGTCACAGTATAATTTAATTCAGTAGGGGATATATTTTTGCTAATGTAATAAATTTCATATGGCTTCTTTTCTTCCTCCTGCCCAAGTATTGCTCCAATTGCTGTGTCTGAGGCATCAGATGAAATTTGGAATGGAAAATTCCAATTTGGGCCCCTCAACACTGGGGCTGTTGAAACAAGATTTTTTAGATCATTGAAGGCATTGTCACATTTATCTGTCCAAATGAAATCAAAATTTCCAGTTAGTGCATATAAAGGTGCAGCTATTTGAGAATAATGTTCTATAAATCTTCTATAGTAACCAGAAAATCCAAGAAAGCTATGTACCTCTATTTGTGTGGTGGGTGTGGGTATTAACAAGATTATTTCAATTTTAGCTAGGTCCAACTGAATTCCAGCTGCTGAAATATAATTCCCTAAGATAACTCCTTCGTTCATCATCATATGACACTTTTCATGGCTTAAACAAATCCTAGTGTCAATACATCTTCGCGTCACCTTTTCTAAATTTTCTAATGTTGGCTCAAAGTCATCCCCATAAGGTGTGAATTCATCCATATATATTTCGAGACCTTCATTTATTAGTCTGCAAAGATGCTGAGAATGGCCCTTTGGAATGTAGCAGGGGCATTGCATAGGCCAAAAGGTAAGACTCGATAGGCAAATGTCCCCCATGGATAGGTAAAATTATTTTTGTCTTGGTCTTTAGGGGCAATCTGGATTTGATTGTATCCACTAAAGCCATCGAGGAAAGAAAAGAATTTCTTTCCTGCCAACATGTCTAATACCTGGTCAATGAAAGGAACGGGAAAGTGGTATTTCTATGTTTCCTTGTTAATTTCACGGTAATCTACACATATTGTCCACTTTCCGTTCTTTTTCGGTACCACTACTAATGGGGAGACCCACTTGCTATCATATATTGGGTAGATGAAATTAACATCAAATAGTTTTTGTAATTCATCTTTCACAATATCTTTAAGGTGAGGGTTTAGTCTTCTTTGGGGTTAGTGAATGGGTCTCGCATATTTTTCAATATAGATGTGGTGTGTACACAATTGAGGGTCAATTCCTTTCATATCGGGGTAATCCCATGCAAAGGCTGCTTTCTATTTCCGTAATAGTTAGATCAATTTCGCTTCTTGTTCAGCAGTCAGATTTTAGTTAATGTTTAGAGTTTTTCCTGGCTCAATTTCTACAATCTTGCTATTTTACACAGAAGTAGTGGGTATTACTTGATCAGGAATTTCTTTCAAAGGATATTCTTCTTCTTTATTATCAAATTTTGCCTTGATCATGTGACATTATAGATGAGATCGGATTTGTGGTTTATTAATAAAACTATTAATGATATCATCCTCTTTTTGATCTTTGAAATCAAGAGAATTTTCTATAGTTAGAGGTCATCTCATATTTTCCGTAAGATATGATATAGGTTGTTTTCTTGTTTTGATTATTGATAGACTTGGCTGGGCTGGGGGATATGAAGCTAAATTCTTAACATAGTTTCCCCTTGTTATTGTCATGTTGCCTTGTCTGCATCCAATATAAGCATCGGCAGTTGCCAACCAAGGTCTAACTAGGATTAACGAGTGTCCTTCTAGTCGGTTCTTTGGATTGATAACCAGGAATTCAGCAGGGTATTCCCAGGAATCTACAGACACCATTACATCTTGTAGTGTACCCTTTTGTTTGACTACCGATCGGTCAGCCAATTCCAATAAGGTTGTTGTTGGTTCAAGTGAGGTAATGCCAAGTTTTTGACAGGTAGTAGTTGTTAGGATATTGATTGCTTCTCCCAAATCAACTAAGGCATTTGGAGATGATTGCCCATTGATTTCACTCTCACTATAGGGTTTCCTGGGTCTTCATATTTGATAGGTGTTTCCATTCCAGATAATAAGTCAGATAAAGTACCAACTATTTGGACAGTTGGGTTGGTGGTTGTTCTCCTCTTTAGCTTTTTTATGCATAATTCCTTAATGGTTTTTCCATATATAGGAATGTCTTGAATAGCTTGGAGGAGAGGGATTTTTATACACAAATTTTTTAATTCTCCCAGAAGATCAAAATTAGGGTGTTCTAATGGGCGTGGTATGATTACTCATTCTAGGAATGGTGGAGAGGAAGTTGTTACTTGTTGTTGATATTGTTGTTGAACTTCCTTCTCTTTCTGTAATGTTTTTTCTACAGGTAACGGATCTTCAATATGAACATCGTTGTTTCTCTTTGTTTCTACTATGTGCCCAGCCCTTAATTGAAGGCCATTGCACTCCCTCAGTTCATTTTCTACTTCTGGGGGTTCCATTATTTGGACAGACTAAACTGGCCTATTGTTTGGGTTTGGGTTGGGATGGGCTGGGAGTTGTGCTCTTAAGTTGGTCTGGGAGTTTGTATAGGGAGCTGGCAGTGTAGGTTGAGAGAGAGGGATTGTTCCAACTGGCTGATTTGTAGGTCTTTTCCAGTTTGACTGCTAGGCCTAACTCTTCGAAGTAGAGGGGGACCATTGTGTAGGATAGTTATTATTTTTCCATAACGGTGGGCAGAAAGGAAATCTAGGCCAATTATTTTGATTTGATTGATTTGGCCAAGATGTTGTAGGGAATGGCTGTTGTGACCAATTGGGGAAAGGTGGTTGATTTTTCCACATTCCACTATATTTCTGAGCATTGTATTGAGGAGGCTGAAAAGAAGAAAATGGAGCAGTTGGCATACCTGATTTTCGTGGCTGACATTGTTGGCATTGATTAAGCAGACATACCACTTCTGATTCTTCTTTTGCTTCCTTATAAACTGCTTTTAGGCTAGGAAGCGAAGGACATCTTCTGTAGGGTGATCTTTCATGCAAATGGCGTAGACTTTGATCACATCCAACGGGCATTATTTGTGGCTATGTTTCTTTCTGCATCTAGGGCAGAATATTGCAAAATTTTTCTCTGCTTCTTCTTGCTTTTTTTTGGCTTGCATAATGTCAAACTGTGTTGTTCGAGTCCCCAGTATATCTATCTTAAAATCTTCTAGCAGGTTTCCAATCTCTGCACAAGTCACACTTTCATTAGAGGTCTCGTTTTCTCTTGTAATCACATCATGTTCTGCTGATTTTAGCCTCGTGTCCCCCCTCGAACTCGTGATACACAAATCAATGATGTCAACATAACTTTCCTGATATTTATCACCTTTTCCCATAATATTAAATGTTTCAACCCATTGATCTTTCATTCACCTAATTAATGTAGTTTTCAACACATTATCAAGTAAGGGTAAAGATGCATAAGGAGATCTCTGAAGATTGTATTGAAACCGTTCCACATATTCTTCCAAGGTTTCATTTGGTTTTGCTGTCATTTGGAATATTTCATCTTTTAGTTCCCGAGACCTGCAATAATCTTGATACTTTTTTAAAAACGCAACCTTCATCTGATCCCAATCAGTTATGACACCCCCACCTAATCCTATAAACAATCGTAAGGCTACCCCTTTTAATGTAGAAGGGAATAGTTTTATTTTTTGGGGATTAGTGGTGTAATCATATCCCCTACATAACACATCGAATTCAAACAAAAATGCATCTAGATCTTCTGATGTTAAGCCATGAAATGTAGGAATATGTTGAAGGGGAATGGCCTTCATAGGTGCATTGACTGCAATATCCACTATAGGATATTGTAGCGTAGAGGTTTGCTGGGGTGTCTGCTGGTTTTGATTTTGGTTCTGGGCCATTTGGTCGAAAATGTGCCAATATCCTTCTGGGATCTCAAGGGAATTACTAGGCTGAATAGAAGGAGTAGGAATGGCTTTGACAACACTTCCCTTATCTGGAAAAATGGGTATTCCTTGTTGACCTACTGTTTGAGGTGATTCAGGACCTTGGTTTTGAATAATTTTAACAACACTTCCCTTATCTGGACTGGTTACTGGTTGGGCTATTTCAATAGGAGACTGTGGGTCTCCTGTTTCTCCTGTTTCCCCTTCTCCTTCATGGAGATTACTAGAATTCCCTTCTTGAGGGAAAATTATGCAAGGATTATCAATTTCTTGGGAATCTTGCTCAATTCCCTCTGTTTGATTGTGTATCTCAGTAAAGGCTTTAGATGGTGACTCTGTAGCCTGAAGGGAACTAGTAGGCTTTCTAGAGATAGCTTTTCTAAATCCTATTGATGGATGAGATTCAGTTCTTTTAAGGATTTCGTCAATAAAAGTTGTCCCCCGAAGGGTCACCGGTCCCTTAGGTTTTTCAATTTTAGGAGGAATTTTGTTTTGCTGAGTTGGTCTATTCATTCAAGAAAACCAACCTTCATTCCTACCTAAAGAAAGAAGCTTACCTACTTCTGCTGTGAAGTGGGCTATGAGCAAGTGTGTTTCTTTCCTAGTGCGCATATTCTTACCTTCCGTATTTAATACCCAATTCTTTGCAAGCAGAAGAAAATCAACTGTGCATTACTCCTTTAAAATGGCATACACTTTCCCCAGCAACGACGCCAAAATTTTGAGTCATAAAAATGTATCTTTCAAACACCTAATTAGCCTACATTAATCATCAATCCGGGAGCGACTTTTCATTTCAAGAGTGTACTCTATTTGATGCTGCAATTAACTAAGAGTAATGCTGTGAAGATGTAGTACAGAATGCTGAATACAAGAGTAAATAGATGCTTGTAAAGAAATTTAATTACAGTAACATAAATGAAAATGCTTTGAAATATTAACTACATCGATCTGCAAACCATCGATCAGGGATACAGTAGCAGTAACTCCTTCCCTTAGAAATCGATGCAAGATAACCAATCTGGGAACTTGGAAGCAATAACCAGTGTCCTCTACAGTTGGTGATCTTTTTCTTAAAGAAATCGAAATGAAATCAAACTCAAACTACTTTCTTGATAAAAATAAATGAAAAGGAACTTCCTCTAATAACAAAATCTAGAAAGGAACAACAGCTTATGATTCCTATGCATAACAATTGTAACCCATCTATCTGCTAATCTAAAGATATGAATAAAAAATGAAAAATAAGCAGAAATGGAACAACAACATGAATTGAACAGCGATTATAATTTTAACACGATCAAGCAACTAATCTCCATACTCCAATCTTGTCAACAACCAAGACTACATAATATTCAATTATAACAAATCATAAACCAATAGAACAACAACTAGAATTAAATACAGAATAGAAAATATTTATAATGATGGCAAGGTAAATGAGCAGGGAAAATACTTCTTGCAGATGATAAAAGTGTAATGCAATTCGTTAATGATCAAAATGAATCTGTATTCAATCCAACAACATTCAATCAACTCTGCAATTAAAATAAACTTTAAGCACAAATTCACACAACAATAAGCAAATATTAGAAATAAAAATAGCAAGGTAATTCCACCAGAGCCGGGCCCTTAGCGCCAGTGAAATACTGCTGGGCTACTTCAGAACTTAAGAGATGAAATGAAATGTGTCTTTGATATTAATAAAACATAAAGTATTACAAGGACTATTCTCTCAAAGCCGAGAGTCAATAAACAATATTACAGAGGAAATGTCTTAATATGAGAACTTCCGACTGACTCTCTGATCACTAAAGGACATTGCTTTATATATCAGACCCTGACGGACAAGACGAGGAATAAGATAAGTTTGAACAGCGATCCCTCATGATCGAAGGATCCCTCAGGATTCGCTCCCCTTCGTTTAGTTATCATCTTGTTTACTTTGACCGAAGCCGAGCTGTCCCCTGCCTTTTCTTAGCAATGCGTTCGGATCTCCTTGTTTTTGGCTAGATGTGGTTTAATGCTGATGGAGCATCAGTTGCATTAATCTCAGCCTCACCTTTGGTACAGCTGTTCACTTCATCTAATTCCTATTTTTGTCAACAAAAAACAACATTTAGTCATATTTTTACAATAAACATAAACATTTTCAACTCTACCATAATTCTTGTAATAAATTACCTTCCCAAGGTAAAAGGGAGTATGTCTATAGTAAAAGAATGAGAAATTTCATAGTAATTTCATACCTTTTTCACTGCCCAACACCTTCCTTTTCCTTTTTTCTTTGGAGAGGGATTAAAATAGATTAGGGTCTGAAAAAAATTTGTGTTATTTTACAAAGTCTGGGTTTAATTAGTATAGAAGTAATAACATAATTGTCATTAAGAAAAACTGCATGCAATAATTCTGGAAATATATGGAAAAATAGAACAATTTGCATGAAAGGTTTTGGACAAGTAATTATAGTTTTATTTTGAATAAAAAGAGAAATGAGGAAAAAATATCCCAAAATCCTAAATAGGGCATAAGGAAGAGTCTAGAGATAGCATGCAATAGAGAGCATGGGTTTTCCATGAGTGGCCCTGAGGTATTTAATTTTCACTCAATGTATAATGAGACAAGGTAATTGTAATGAAATTTATGAGAGGGTATAAAAGAGTAAAAACCCTCGAAATAACATGCAACAATATGAAAATATTTTAGAAGCAACTCTATGAAACATATATCTTTTTCTCATAATCGAACTTTATAAAATATATGCATTGAAATTAGTAACAATAGATAGAGAAAATTCCATTTAAAATTAATGCAATTAACATGAGATTCTTCTTTTCTTTTTATATATATTTCACAACAATTTGAACTCAAACAATGAGAAAATATGTCATGATAAGAGTAATTTAGATTGAATAATAATACATGGGGTTTCCCCCTTTTTTATATGAAAAACCTTGAGTTCCTTGTATGAAATTTAAAATTTACTGACTAGAGGGATAATTACAATAGAAGGGCGAGAAGAGCCCTTTCTCTTTTAATTTTATAGAAAAACTAGAGGTTAAATGGCCAAGCATTTAAAAAAAATGGTAGCAAACATCTGAGAGGGAATGGCTTGAAAATGAAGGGGGGTAGGATTAGAGGATAAGGTAAATAAATACAGAAGTAAGTTAACGAACTATTGAAAAAAACATAGTGAAATGCATAACTAAGAAAAATGCTTACCTGTAATTTGCTCAAGATTGGTGAAACCATAACCTTTTTTGTTTAGAGTCTAAGTTTCCAACTAAGATCGGTGCATTCAGTAACTATGGAGGTTTAATATTTAGTAAAAACTCAAAACAAACCTTAATTCCAAATATGCCGATGATAAACTCAAAAGCCTTTGAAAATATTTGAAAATACAAGCCTTGGATCAAAATCAATCCCCATATCTACAGTTAATATTTTCAGTAAATTCAGAATAGAGTCTCATGAGATTCAAGGCCATGCAAATTAAAGTAGTAAATGTGGATCTATGAAATAATAGAATCTCAAAATGTTACTCATACCACATGTAATAACCATATCATATAGCCAAGGAATTTAACATTGAAGGGTGGGTTCCAAATGTAAATGCAATTGTTTTCCATGATATTGAACATTTTACACTAGAAATTACCACCCAATGAGTCATATCAATATCTCCTGGATAGTAAATTTCTTTCCTTCCAACCGAACAGAGCTACCACATTGATGCATTTTTCAAAAATAACAAAAACTTTAATTCGACTTCTCATCACATAAATGCATATGAGTTGCTATAATAGGTGGCATAAGGTATCGTGATATTCAGTGGTTAACCTTTCAGTGAATATAAGTTTTATACAATGCAATGGTTAAAACATGGAGCACTTACAACCATATAATTGGATGTAAATATTAATCCAAAATGTTGTAATGCCACAGACCTTGTCATATGGCAATGAAATGTTTCACACAACCCGTGACAATTTAATTATTTGTAATACATTATCTTGTAGCATATGTATGACAAAATTTTCAAAAAATCATTTTCCATAAAATTATCTTTTGGCATAATATTCATAATTCTTAATACAATGTCTCATTAATTATGTGCATCATATAATTGTGTTGACAAACATGTATGTTGTCATTTCAGAGGTGGAAAAATAATATGACAAAGGTGTGGTCAATCAAAAAATCACTAAAACACTAGATTTCTATCCTGTAAAAAAACATACACGATAATAAGAATGTGCATTTATTTCCTTCATATCATGGATGTAGGGACATATGAAAAATATCTTAGTCATCCTCCCCTTTCAGTCATGGTAGTGTTGAGCCGCACTTTTTTCCAAATTTTCACAATATTTATCACATCATTATATGCTACTTGTACCTGGTATTTTTGTCCTTTTTAAATGATGATTAGAGGCATTTAGAGACTATAGTTGTTAATCTATGAATTCTTCTTATTATTTAATAGATGAGTGTTTGTGTGTAAATTTTATTAATAGATGTCTTTTCGGTAGCAGGTGAATAAGTCTAGTGCCGAACTACAATTAAGCACAGATCCATGCACAAGAGTAGAAATATATGTTTTTCCGATAAATATGTTATGCTATGAATTACCTTTTAGAAGATAAACCTTCTCCACTGAGTTCTGCAGTATAGCACAATGAAGCAGGGAAGATTCTGAATGGAACATGATACATTACTGCCATAAAATGCATAAAAGAAACAACTGGGTAGTTGAGTACGAGATTGTTGTAGGTGAAAATATCAATTTTGTGATATAATGGAGAAGAATATATAATTTTTGAGACTTGGGTTTTGTTCAGACCACCATGTTTCATATAACCTAAAAACCGTTTGGCAAAATTTGGCTTCGGGAAAGAGTTATCGTAGGGAGAATATTCCACTGAAAACCATTTCTGAACATGAACGTATTGGGTCAATTCGGGTCCAATTTTTTTGTAGAAAGATTTTAGTTGACAACCTCAAACCTAGTTCACTAAGACATGCTGCCTGAGACATTCCTTTTCATGCTTTACATCTTCAATAGTTTCTAATGAAGTTACAGCTAGTGCAGTAACTGCAAGTGTAGAAGGAGAAACAAAGTCTTCTCAAGCCAATGATTGAAGTGCTCTGAAAAATACCAAGGGAAGCTTAGGCAGCCTTGGTATGCTTACTGGGAAGACTAATGAAACTGGAAAAGAAACAACTACAAATGGTTTTTTCTCTCAAAGTGGTGAGAGTGAGAGCAAAGGATCAAGTGAAAAAAGCGATGGAAATTCTCCAAAACGTTCACAATCAAAACATAAGACACACTTTGAACAACGATCTACAGAAGTCGACGATGTCAAAAATGGTAATGCAAGATCTCACAATGGACAAAGTGCAAACATAGATAGTGCATCTGGAGCACAGCTCCTATACCTCTTTCTACTATGCGTGAACAATCTACATGGAGTCAAGGAGTATGATTGAATCTACGAATTTTTGTGATATTTCTCTTCATGATGGGCACATCAATGCCTTAATCAAGAAAATGTGTTGTTAAGCCAGATCGATCAACTACAACGCAATCTCTTCCAGCATTCCAGCGTCTATCGAATTACCATAACTGTCATATGCTCGTATAATAAAATTCGATGGGGAAAAATAAATGTTGCATGGTGGATACTACTACAGCAAATCAATTAACACCAATTTTAAATGACTTTCATAAATCATCAAATGAAAAAGGAAGGATATTTTGCCTCAAGTCAAATCATTCAATTGAAATGAACTTTTTGCTAACAACATTTTGGAAAATAATTCATGGTCGATATTGGTTCCTGTAGTTGTGGAAATTGATAAATGTGTGCATCATCGGTGATCTCCCATTGACGTTGATCCTCCAGAATTAGAAAAAATCAGATTTCTAATACCAGTTTCTAATACCCAGTTTCAAACCCATTGTAACCAACCGCGATATTTGTAAATATGGTTCTAGAAAATGAGTGCAGCATTGCTACTATAAAGCAGAAGTTGGCTCTAAGGAAAGGGGAGTTAATCCGTCATTTAGACAAGGGGAATTTCTCATATCTAAAATCGACTTTCTCAGATGTAGAGGGGGAGAAATTTATCAAATGTGAAGTCTAATTACTGAGAGGTAGAGCTGGTATCAAGTTGCAGAGAAATGTAATATAGATAGAGGAATTGTTGTGTGTAAACCGAAATCGGGTGTTAGACTTATGTAAATCTATTTTCAGATGTTGTTTTAAAAATACATTATCCCCTTCAAGTTTTGAGCAGAATAGTTGTTGTCATGATTCATCTCGAATGTTGTATTTGATGTTTTAAGTCTTTCTTCCATTGCAGTAAGCAGGCTTACTCCAGGCATGGGAGGGCCCACGACCTCTGGAGCTAAGCTCGATCAATAACATTGGCTAATTAGATGTGTGCAATCTTAAATTTTTCTATTTCTGTGTGAGTTTCTGGTAGGTATTGTTCAACTCCAAAGAATTTTAGTCATCGTAGCATTGTGCCAATTAATGGACTAAACAATTATTACTCATTACATAATCTGTGTTTGAGTTATAAAACAATGCTACACTCTATTTCTCTTGTTAAATTGAATGTAATGGGAGCATACAAATACACCAATTTTTAAATTTTAATATGGAATTAGAACATATTTTAATACTTTGAATTTGAATATGGAATGACAATAGATTTTAATGCTTTGATTTTTAGTATAGTTTGCATTAATTAGTTTATTTCCCAAGATTTCAGGATTTATATTTGATTTGTTTATGCATCCAGGGACTTCACTCAATAATTAGATCTCTTTTAATTAGAAATTGTCTTGTTTTATATCTATTTTTAATTAGATTCTTTCTTGTTTTCATAGTATAATAATTCCTTTATAAAATCAAGTGTGAGTGCGGGTTTGACTGTGTAGGTAGCAGTGATTTAGTTTTCATTATTGAGTTACATGATTTTGATTTAGTTTTCATTGTTGAGTTACATGATTTTGAAGAGTAAGCTTGTTTTTATTTCATCTAGATTAAAATCTTTGAATTAAAAGGTTATCATAGATTATTTGTAATGAAAGTTTTAATAAGATATTTAAGTTTTATTTTTACATGAAGCAAAGTAGTTTTCTTTTAGCAATAGTTAGGATTGTCTTTTGTTAATTTCGAATCTTGAATTTGTTACCAAGAGTAGTTCTATCTTGTTTAAAGTTTGAAGTTATTATTAAGATAATGTGTGTGTCTTTTTGGTTATCTTAAGTTTTGGTTTCAAGTGTTAATTTCAAGTTAGTGAAAGGAAAAAAAATATATTTGGGTTTTCAAGATATCATAGAGATTTTAAAAGTAGAATTTGATTGCAATAATGTTATGTGATTGAGGATTTATTTCTATAGCCTTATAGTTTAATTGCAGTATGGAGTTTGCAGTGAATGAAATTGGTTAAGTAGGTTCCCTTTTCAAGATTGTTTATTTTCCAACAATTGTGTCTTTCATTCCAGTACCTAGTTTATATTACAAGGAATATATTTATACTCTGACCATTAAGCTGAGAAAAACTCGCATTTACGACTCCCACATTGATAATTAATATTGAGAGGTTTAGTCTGAAAATTAAATCGCCCAATAGGTAGTAAAAATAAGATATTAGGGAATATGAAACAAGTTACCAATGCGAAATTGGGGTGTGTCCAAGAATGATACAGATGAGGAATTTTGTAGCTGATTACAAAATCATATATTTTGAAAATAGGTGTCAATATTCGTAAACTCCACAAAGAAATATAGGAAAGTATATTGAGCATAAAAATAATATGTGGTTTCGTAGAATAAAAGGAAATAGTTATCAAGGTAGTCCCAAATCCTTGCCCCTCATAAAAGAGTTTTGTAAAAATACGCTCATATAACAATTTGTAACCTCGACCTTTTCTTAAAGCAAAGGGAGTGATATATATTTATTTTATTGGAGTAAAATATGAGTCACTATATATCCACTCTTAATTTAAATTAATACAATGTTAAACTCTAGCTATAACACCATTATTTTCACCTTTTGAGCAGGTTGCAACAAAGTAGAAGCATTTTGTTGTTTTTGTATCAAAATTTATTAAAAAAACATGTCTAAAATTATTTCATCAATCAACAAAGAATCAAAATATAAAAAATAAAATAAACCAAACACAATAAAAGAAATGTGTGATGATAAAAAAGAATAAAATAGAAAACAAAGAAAAATTGACTAGAGATAAGTTCATAAATAAATAAATCCTGTAGAAGGATTAGAAGTATTGTTTAATATAAGAACCATTAGTATGATAAGAGAGAAATTTGTCATAATCATCTTCTAACGGATAAGAATTAATCTCAACTTTAGCAAGGATTTCATATGGTCCAATCCAGAGGTTTTGGAATTTTGCATGCTTTTCTTTCTCAGCATGAGCTGAATCCTATAAAATAAATTTTTCATGATATTAGCCTTTTTATCATGATATTTTTTAGTAGTTTTTTTCCTTTTATGAATTTGATTGAGAGAAATTTTAGTTCTTTTCTCATCAATAGCTAGGAGTGCATGATAAAATTTGATTAAATCAAACTCCTTAAACTCTTTAGTTTGAAAATAAAGACAAAAGGAACCTAATTGAACCTAATTGACATGAAAAATTATTTCCTATAGAAAAGTTATAAAGGTGTAACACTAGCTCTTACCTTGGTGTTATTATGGTGTGCCCATAGGGCTCAAGAAAGAAAAATATGTTATTATCAAGGATTCTCATAAATGAGCCTACAAATATGTATTTTGATGCGTCCATGTGGAGTTTTCTTTTCTAGATATTTTCTAATTTTTAGGGACATCTCTGGTGACTCAGATAAAAAAATGATGTTATGATACCAAGATTGTTGATAAATTTTAGATTGTTCATATCAGATGAAAAGTAAATCAAAAAAATATTGATTCTAAGATTCAATATCCTTGGTATGATCCAAATATTTTGCAAGGTGTAAAGCTAAATCTCCACCCTTAATAGTACTGATAGTAGTTATAATAAGGTTATGTTCTTGAATTCAGTCAGACAGTGCGCTAATTTTCCAAACATTAAACTTTGAGAAAGTAATAATTTTAGGATTAGTAAGGGAGTTTTTACCTTAGTGTGTTTTCCAAGGATGAGGTGTTTGATTTTTTCAGAAGCCTTGACAAGAGAATAAACATGTTTCTCAATTAATTAATATTTCATAGCATTGTGAGATAAACTTTGACTAGTGAATAACATGGATTGTTCCAGTCCTTGGTTGTTTTTTCATTAGGATAACAGAAATCGCTTCCTGTGTAGCATTAGCATATATGATAAAATATTTAATGAAATCAAGGGTAGATAAAATAAGATTTGTAGCAATAAAATATTTAATATATTGGAAATATGACTATGTAGACAAATTCCAAATAAAATATTAATCATTTTGAGTAAATTATGGATGATCTTGACATTTTTTGCAAAATTTGGTATGAATCACCTTACAAAATTTATTTTTCTCCTGAATGATTGGATGTCCGTTTTAGAGGTAGGATGAGAAGATCTTGAATAACAAACACCCATTCAAGGTCTATCTTGATCCCTGAATTAGAGATGATATTTCCAATCTGCTTACTAGATTTAACACCAAAACTTGACTTGGTAAGGTTTAAATATATTCCATATTTCCTACAACCTGTAAAAACTCTTGCAAGATGGTCAGAATTATTTTCTTGGTGTTTAGAATAAACTATAAAATCATCCAAGTACACTTGTATACTTACTCCTATCAAGTCATCAAAATCTATATTCATTACTCTTTGGAACATAGCTATGCATTTATTAAACCAAAAGGCATGGGTTTAAAATCAAATTTTCCCCACTTAGTGGTGAAGTTCGTTTTATTCCTATCATTTTTCTTTATGCAATTTTTCATGTAGCCAAAAAATACATCTATTAATAGTGACATCATACCATAACCAACTACTTGCTACAAGATTAATGTTATATTTTGAAGAGGAAAATTACCCTTCATGCTAGCCTAGCCTTGTTTAAGGAACACAAATCAACACATACATGAATTTGTCCAATTTTCTTTCTAACTAGAACTAAGTTGGCTACCCATTCAAAAATTAACAGCATAAATAATATGAGCATCCAACATTTTATCTAACGCAGATCTGATGGCTGCCTCTAAAGTTGGGTTTATGGGCCTTTGCTTATGCCTGAAAATTTGAAAACATTTTTTGATAGGTATGGCATGGGAAATAATGGAAGGATAAAATCCTTTTAAATCAATGTAGGACCATTAAAATATATCAAAAAATTCACAAAAAGGTGATCAAACTTATTAATTTAACTGTGAGAGGAATTTTCAGAGAGATACAACATTTTTGGATCATTATCGGTTCCAATATTTACCTTCATTATTTTATGAGTTGTATTACAAGGTGATTTTCTTGATGGAGAAACTTTAGTAGCATCATTGGGTGGGAAAGCATCTTCCAAAGGCACCATAACCTTAGGGTATTTATTTTTCTCAAGATTAATTACTTGAGATGACTCCTTGATATAATTTGTGAGAAAACTGAGGAGATCTCTGTCATAAAAAAAAACTTGACATGATACATCATTATCGGAAAGATGTGGTATGTAAAATGTTAATACGACGCAATCAGGCTTATTAATCATATCAATATGTTTGGGCATCACATCATATGTTACTAAACCATCGAAAAATGCATTCATACTTCGATTTATATGTGTGATGTTAAAACTTTTAAATTATTTGATAGCATCCAATGAAATGTAAGTGTAATGCCTTATTATATTGTTGAAAGGGGCATTAATTATTTTGACCAGATTAACCACTAATTTAGAGTCCTTGAAAATCGATATATTCTATATTCGAAGTTGAAGGGAATTATCCAACCCAAGAAGCAAAGCCTCAACTCTATAATGTTGTTGGTGCATGAGAAGTTCAAATGATAAGAAAAGGAATGTGTTTTAGTGAAATGATTTTATAAAAATATATTGGCTCTATCTCCTTCCCATAATGATGCTTCATCAAATAACATATGCCAAATTAAACCGAAATATGAAGGAACAGTCACAATACTTTGATTAACAACTTCTTCTTTATTGAAGATGGAATAAATCCCTAGGTATTCCTCTATGTATTTGACTAATGGTTGCGGAGGGTTTTTGATGTAAGGTACTATTATTTATTCCCTATATAAAATTATGTTTTTAGCACCCTTAGGAATGATAAGGTCCATATAATAATAATGACTTGTCAGTAATTTACAATCTTTACCAAGAATTATTAAATAATTACTAGCATGCATATCAATAGCTTGGATTTTACAGGTTATACGGATTTCAATATGAGAACATGTGACTAATGTGACATATTTTGTTTCACCAACCTTGATTTTTTTTATTGAATTCCAACATGTTGCTAGGAATTTCATTGGTGCATGTTCTTCGATAATTATTTTGGACATGACATTTGGACCCAAACCTCCCTCTATTAGATAGCAGTGGGCTATCATATCAAATATATTCAGTGATACATAGAAGGGGGATCTTAGGTTGCATGTAATTATTTACTACTTCAACTTTTTTGTTTTGGAAAGGTTCACTCTCATCTTCCATCTCAGTGATGGATACTGAAGAAGCGTGTTTTTTTACTTATTTTTTAGGAAAAAATTTTGAAACTAGAAATATGCTCATGGATCTGAGCTAAATAAAGTAGTGTAGCATTGGCTTTGATCTTCGATAGATAATCTATGATATTTTATTTTCTAGCATCCTTGATGAATTATCAGTTGGCTTAGAATGACTGCCATCTTTGGCATTTGTGACAGATTTCTTGGAAGGATGATTATGATTGAAATAATTTTTTTGAATTTTTTTTGTTGTGCCAAGAGGCGCAATCTATAGCCTAGTATGGCCCCGATGTCGGGTATGTCACGTTCTCAAAAAATAATAAATTTTACTTTTTCTAATGTCGGCCAAAGCATTAACATAATCTTGAATTTTATATAACTTGAATATTTAGATTATATATAACATTTTTAATTTATTAATAAGTTGAGATTAACTATTAAAATACAACTATGTATTATTTATATAATTTGAATGGATCATAAATTTACCTTTAACAAAAAAAATTACCACATTGAATTTCCAAATTAAGTAAAATTTTAAACTTCTTTACTCTTTACTAGAGTCAATACCATTTCCTAAATCAAAGGAAAAGAGATAACTCAACACAAACAATCGAAATCCAAAATCTTTTAATATTTCTATTGGAGTCTCGTGATTTGGCAGATCGGTAAACCAAATGACAGGGTAACATCATACAAAGCTTTGGAGCCCTAGGACCTAGCCTTCCTGGACTCAGAGAGGGCTCTCTCTATTATGTAAAGGATGTAAACTTGTTTGCTTCTATATATTTTATTTTAGGCTAGTTGTTAAATATGTTGTGGTTTGTTTTGGGTTTTTTGAGGGGAACTGATCAAAAGGACAAATAGATATGGAGTTCGTCAAATCAACTAAGCTATGGGGTCAGATAAGGTCAAGACTTTCTTAATGATGGACAACGTAATACTGCAGGGCTGATTTAGTCGAGGTAAATGGATTCTTTGGGTGAAAGTGAAATGAGATGAACATCAAGTTTGTGAAAAAAAAAGATATTTTAAGCATAAATAGTTAAACAACAAGCATTCATGAGTTAGGGCTGACCATTAATCTCTATGAACAAAACTCAAACTGATAGATGTAGAAAATAAACAATCCAGTGATACATAGAAGTATAAGACCCTATAACTTTGGGAAAATCACCTTCATACTTTTGGGAAAACAAAAAAGATAAAAAAACAACTCAATCTATGAAGAGAGAACTCCTAAACATCATATCTTGAGCTGTCGGGAACTTTGAAATAAGACTGCAAAGCATGGACAAAGGGAAAGATCGAAACAAGACCTCTTCGACTTAACTAAAACAACCAATAATTTAGAGAGAGATTTCAAAAATGGAGTTTTGATTAGCTATGAGTAAGCAGGGCATACCGTGAATCATACTAGACAACATACATAATAACCATTAATGAAACTGATAACAAGTTCTTAGGGTACCAAAGAGAAATTAATAATTCTTTGACATAACCAAGAAAGATGAAAAAATTTAAGCTGCAATGAATCAGGAAATTTGAGGTGCCTCCATGGGCATATCTCAAACTTATTATTTATTGAAGTACAACAAGCAAGAAGCATGAAAACATGTATGAGAAACTAAGAAAACATAACAAATAAGAAACACGATACCATTCACCAAGCCATGGAATCCTAGACACAATCCTCCTCCACCATCAAGCCAAGCAAGAGATCATCCACTTCATAAAACAAGTATTTCTTCAAAGCTCATAGTGCTATGTATTTCTCTCTATAACTGAAGTTCTTCCTCTTGTTACAATGAATCCTCTTGAATTATATAGGCCAAAGAGGAGGAAACCCACCTAGAGAAAATAGAAGGCCATTGGCCAAAAAAATATATCCTATTTTGTCCTTGAGGCTTTGCAAAGCCCAAGGCACAAAATATCTTCAAAAATATCTATTTAAGCTAAAAATAGTAAGAAAATTGACTTTTAATCTCTGACATAGAGTTAAAAATAGCTTAACACACATTTGGATGGCCATCCTCAGAAAAGTGCCTTTTCAACAATATCCTACAAGAGCGTAGCACCAGAAAAAAGTTTGTTTGGAAGAGGATTTTTGAGGGACTTCCCGATGTCAAAACGAGGCCCTGGATGGCTCGTTGGAAAGCCATGAATGTCTAATTTCTGGAACAGCTTGATTTTTTTTAAAATGATACTAGAAAATCTGTCAAAAAGTGAAATGAGTGAAAAAAACCAGGAGTGTAGCGCCTGCTGATATGTGAGGCAGAAAGGTAAAAAATGATTGTTTTTTGCCCTTTTGAGGGATCAAAACATCGTATTTTGATCTGAAAATTCGTGAGTAGATGCCCCCAAATTAATACATCCAAAAAAATAACTTTCGTGAGCTAAGGATGCTCCTAGCAAACATGGCAGCGCCTAGAAAAATGTGCAATTAGGACTAAAATCACAAAAAACAAGATCATGTCAAAAATTACTCAATTTTGGTGAGAAAACCCCTTATGGGTTTCTAGAAGCATGAAAGGAAGCTGAAGCCAAGATTCAAACCTAGATATGTCCTTTTCCCCTTTTTTCCATCGGGCGCCTCCTTTGGGTAGTTTTGAGTTTGGCTCACTGTTTTGTGCTTGTTTGTCATCACTGTGACTGCCTTCACCATGAGTGTTTTCTTCCTGAGTGTCCTTTTTAGTTTGCTGCATGTTACCACTATCACTTTATTCAATTGAGTGATGGTTGTATTTCTAATCCTGCTTGTTACTTTTTGAATATTATCTTCACTAGCTATTTGGGAGCTTTCATGATGCTTACTGCTCTGCAGAGTATCATTTTGTTCATGTTCACCATCACTTCCTTCTTCCTCACTGTATAGCTGATTACCACTATGACTGCTTTGTTGAGGACTATCTTGTTCTTCCCTATCACTGCTTTCTTCATGAATGTTATGCTGATTTCCACTTTGTTCTTCATTATCAATGCTTTGATTAGACTCTTTCTTTCCACTCTCAATCACAGGGGATTTTTGCTTTTGACATTGATCTAGGGGTGAGCACAAAATCAAGGCCTGCTATGTGAATATGTTCCCCTACAGCCTCAAGGCAAACAACTGTGTCAAGGGAGGGTGATTTGTGACCTCTTGGAATCTTTGGCAAAAATCAAGACACCTTACCTCCTGAAAATTAAAAAGAACTGAAAGGGATTCATTTATCTCCTGAGTTGTAGTAGGCTCAAACCTATTGTGAAATCCACCTTTGTTGGCTTTCCTTGGAGGCATGTTTTCTTTAGGTTTCCCTCACTGGCTTATCAGAAGATACCTTTGAATGAACTGAAAGTAGATCCCTTCTTCCAACACTGTTTCTCTTCCTTAGTTGGCAAACAAGTCTTTGATCAATGAAAACAAGTCTCCTTCCTAAGAACTGCATTTTTCCTTGTGACTGAGAAAATGGGCCTTCAAAGCAACCTCTATTTTATCTTTATAAGACTATGTTACCTTTCATACACTTAACTCAAAACAAGCCTTAAACTATCAAAAGGTGCTCTTCCGCAAACATTGCTTTTCTTTTTTATTTAGCAAGAAGGAGACCTTTGAAAAGAAACTATGTTTCCCCCCTTATAAGAATGTGTCTTATTTCACCTATTCAACTAAAACAAGTTTTTAATCTGAAAATAGGCCTCCCTTCAAAAAACTATTTTTTTCTTCTTTCTTTGTAAACAGGTTCTTTTCCTCTTAAAATATGTCTCAGTTGCTTTTGAGGATAACCTCCTTGTGCAAAAATTTATTTTTTGGCAGCTTTGAGGGTTCATGAGGGTGGCTGCAACCTCCTTTTAGCATTGGCCCGGGCAGTAAAAAATTAGTTCAGAAGTGGCCCGGGCGGTGGGCCGTTTAGAGGTGGCTTGGGCAGTGGGCCATTCAGAGGTGGCCCGGGAAGTCGGCCATTTAGAGGTGGCCCGAAGAAACTTGCTAGGTGCTGGGCAGAATCTTCGTGCAGGATGGGCGGAGTGAAATAAGCCGGGCACCGGGCGAACGAAATTTTCACCTCAGGTGAATGGATAGGTGCATCGCTCGACCCTACATGTGCGTCACGCCATGTGAAAATTCCTTCGGAGGCTGGCTATAGGTGCATCGCGTCCAAATCCAGGCGCGTCACGACCCTGATTTTTTGAACGATGGTCGCCCGTGGTTTGAAAAACAACTTCCTTTTTTCCAGTTCGAACAATGAGATGTGAAAAACATCCGTTGAAGGTTTTTTATACCTTTGAAATGATACTTGAATCATTACTTTTCCCTCCTTTTAAACGGTTTCGACATTCTTTCACCTTTGTGCTTTGAAAAACTAAAGTGGACATCCTTTTTCTCTTTGGAAGGAGGTTTATTATTTATAAAAAACTGGGCCTTCTGAGACTTTGTCTTTGCCTACAATTTGAAAGAGACCCATGTAAACTATATGATTTTCATTTCTCTCTTGTAGGGAAATTTTCCTAAAAACTATGTGGGACCTCTCTACTTATTATGCAGGATGTTTTTCCACAAACAAGACTGTTTGATTTCTGCTTGCCATTATTGAAAAAGTACCTTTAAACCAGCTATTTTGGCCCTTTACTTATTACTGATGGAAACCTTTAAATAACTGATATTTTCCTTCATAGAACACTTTAAACAAACTGATTTTATTCATCTAAGACTTTCCTTTAAACAAGGTGAGTGCCCTCCGCTCATTACTGAAAGAGGCTTCTTAAAAACTTGTGTTTTTCCATCTGCTCATGATTGAAGGCACTATAACCACAAAAAGTTTTCTTTCATCTCTGCTATATCATTTGAAGATTGCATTTTGAACAAGTTGTCCGTGTGTGTTATTTCCTTGGCTTAGACATTTAAGGGAACATATCACAAAAAGTATTTTTAGCCTTTGTTTATCATTAAATGAACTATTTTAAACATAATATCTCTCATCTCTGTCTATTAATGACACCCTTCCTCAAACACATTTTTAATACTTGGGGATTTCACCCTCTATTTATCATGAATGAGTTCATGCCAGTGTAACAACTTAGGCCACTCAAAAACATTGTTGACCCTCTGCTTATTAGTGAAGGAGGTCTTTGAATATTGTTTTGATCCTCTGCCTATTACTGAAGGAGATATTTTCAAAATACTTTCTAGGCACTTGTTTTACACTTCATGTTTCAACCTTTTACAAATTCAAGGCTGTGTCTATTAATTGCAGAAGGTTTTCCTCAAAACTTGAACTTGTACTTATCATCTGATGGAGGCATCACAAAATGTAAGTTGCTTGTTATCCTTGTTTACCCTTTTTAAAAGAGCTAGTTTATATGAAATGTAACTCCTGGTGCTTGCCCTTTACTCATATTTTGGAGGGAGTAATTTTGATAAACTATAATGGACCTGTCTAGATGAAGGATGCCTTTTTCACATAAACCATCTATGTGAATTTCTCTTTTTATCAATTGTAGAAGTCACTTTAAATAGAGCTTTGTCTATCTCCTTTACCATTTAGATGAGGTTTCTTTCTCAAACTCTAGCCTCCGATTTATCCTTTGAAGGAGGCTTCTTTTTACTTATCACTAATGGAAGCCCTTAAGAAAACTGTAGCTTACCTTTAGTCCATTTTTCTTTTGAGACATGTCTTCTTACAGAAATCTCATTGTGAAAACCATGAGTAGGTAATGAATTTCCAAATGATAAATGTCTATTGTGTCTGTCTTGGAAATAACCCTTCTTTGTAGTGGTTGTAGCTCCTCTAGTGCTGGTAGCACCTTTGATTTTTTGGAGGCTAGGCTAAAGTAGGATAAAAAGATAGTTGTTCCTTTTACACCTTTCATTTTGATGCCTAGTCTGCTAGAGGCTCTTTTATTTCCAATAGTGAACTGCTACATCTTGAAGTCCTTTCCTGAAGTGTTCTCTTGCCCACACTTTGCTTACTGTTATTCATCCATATAGCCCTGCAGAGATGCATTGATGGATGTCTTTGATCTTTGGAGAGACCTTTTGATGTATATCAAGATAATGCTTGAAATGATCATCTTTATTTAGACATGGAAACTTCTTTCTCTGTTTCTTCTTGGATTCAACCTTTCTGAGCTCTGCTTGAAACAAAACACAGTGACCTTTTGGTGGTGTATGAACTAGGGCTAGACAAGGGTTTTAATTTGACAAATTAGAAGAAATGATGGATGACTGATATTGAAAACAGGGTTTTTGACTTGGAGATAGTTTTCTCAAGATATTTTCTCTAAACACCACCACCTAGACCTAGAGGCTTTGCACAATTTCTGATGTATTTCTTGAACATAGTTAGGTCATTATATGAAAAAATAAACAGTGAGAGAGGAGTCGAAAACTTTGTCCAATGCTTTGACAGTGAGCTATGTGGAAACAGGGGGATTTTGATAGCAGAGAAACAAAGCTTATGACAGCTATAGATAGGGAGGCTTCGCTAAATTGTGATAGGTAGGGAAATTAAAGACTATTCTCATCATAGGATAAAAGGGAGGGGTAGGAAAACAAAACTTTGTTTGAGGTGTTTTCTAGATGAAAAATTGACAGATTTGAGATTAGCTTCTAGAAAACTTAGCCAAGGAATCTAGTCATCAAAACATGTAAAAATATTGATGACGAATAGTGGCTCCATTTGGGGAGGGCAGCTCCTTTTTGGGAGGTGTCCATAATTTAAAATTTCTAGCTTGTGAAGACTAGTGCCTTATCCGTTGGCGCAAATTTATCTCTTTCTTGATGCTATCTCTGAAAATCTACAGCATGATTAGCATCAATGTCATCTCTACCTACCCAGCTATATTTCCTAATATTTTTTCTTCTTTAGGTGCATTTGGACTAGCAACCCTTTGACATGATATTTTTGAAAAAATCAAAGCTATCTAATTCTACACTTATATCCTCTGGGAGTTTAGATTAAACTGATGAACTCCTTTGATTCTCACCTACGCTAGATCTTCTGTCAAGATTAAGTTGTTTGACAGGATTTCATTCACTAATATAAAACCTGAAATTGAAAAATGTCCAAATCAGGATTAGATGGTCTGATTTTTCATGTGTTTGTGGCATAAAAGACAAGCTGCACACAAATATTATTTTCACACAAAACGAGATTTAGAAAAATCAGGGCTAGGATACATAGTTTGTTTTTCATCCCTGTTTTCCTCTTTGGTTCTGTTTTGAGCGTGTGGAACCAGTATATTTTCCTAATCTACTTTCATTGATAAGTCAATCTTACATAATTTGACTATCACTTCTTTCACTAACTTATCAGCAATCAATTTAAAACATGTCCAGTTATTATTAGGCTAGATAACTGAACAAGACATATTTTGAGCAGTAGTAGTGGCATTTAGACTTGCGCACTTTCAGCATGACTATTTTTTGGGTATGGGGCTATACCATTTCTTTAGAAACTTCCCTCTTTTTCTACTTTTCCTATTGTTTTTGTATTTTGTATTTTTTACTTTTTCTTCGAATAATCTAGAACTAAAAAGATGCTCAAAAGGCTGAGCTTATTTTTTACACCTATCTATCTATCCTAATCTAACCTATACACAATATAGATTAATTTAGTGAAATATTTTTTCCAACAAAGCAAATCAAGCAAATGATTCCGTGAGGGATTTTGTTTCAGCTTTTTGAGAGTGCTGAAGAAATAAAAAGGCCACTTCCACTTTACTTGTTTTTGAACAGTAGTGCCTAAAATTTTTCTCATACTTTGCAATAGACTGTTCTAGGTAAAACACACTTCTCCTTTATATTTCTCAAGGAAAACAACAAATGGATCTTGGAATAATACATGATCTAGAGGATTTGAGACACAAGCTCCATTTAGGATTACTCCTTCTTTCACTTGGCTATGTTTGGGACTGTCTTGGGAAAGAAACTCTTCCTCTTCCTCATGATCACTTGAACTATCAGACTCATCATATATTGCAGTGTAGTCCTCTTTCCAAGATGATGTATCCTGATTAAGTGGACTGAAAACTATGTGAAGGTCATCATGTTGATGAGTAGGGATACTCTTTGGTAGTAAATACTCTTGAGAGGGTAGTGAGACAACTCTCATGTGATTATCAACTTCTATTTCTTCATCTGCAATTTGTATCTCAATGGAACTAGGTGGCTGCAAATATAAAGTTAAGGAGGATTCCATGTCCAAAATGATTTCCTCAACCATTTCAGGAAAAGACTTCTCATTGACAACTTTCTTAAGAATTTCATCATCCTCCTCAACCTCATCATCAAAGCTGAAAGACTGCTGATTTCCAATTATGTGAAAGTTATTCTAATGGACTGAAGCGAAGTAGAGCAAAGAGTCAGAGAGTCTTCACTTACTTCCAAACTCTCCAGGCTTTCCTCATCAGTGTCATAGGTGACCTGTATTGGCTGCTTACTTTTTTCAACCTGATGATAATGAACTTCGTCCCACAAATCAACTGTTGATTGCTCTGCAAGGTTAGTTTCTGTTTGGATATCATAATCATCAACATATTGATCGAACCTTGGAGAAATATAAGTAATGTCACCAGCCATGCATATTGGACTATCAGATTTTTTTCTTTGAATTGATCTTTAAATATATTTACTGCTATGTGATAGTTAATATTAGGAGAAAAATCAAGAGAGGATGAATGTATGTTGATGAGTTGATCTATCTCTTCTTCAGTTAAAAAGGGAGGCATTTTTATCTCTCTTTAGATATAAATACAATAATCCTCTTTCTCTTGGGAAAGCTGATTTAGAGGATGAATGTCTTTTTGGGCCTCACCTACGAGAGATGATGAATCATCACTTGTGACTTTAGAGAGATCCTGTGGGTTCTCTTTCATTTCTTGATTGGTTTCCTCCTCAACCAACGTTTATTGGTGTTTGGGACAATAAGCATGGGATTCATAAGTTGCCTCTGATATATTATTAGGAGGCCAATTTTCTTGTATGAACTGAAATGACTCAAAGCATAAAGGTAGAGATCCTACAGGTTTTGATTTTTCTTCCATTTCAGATTCTGTTTCATCTTCAACCATCTTTTCTTGATTTATGTGAGAGTTAACTTGAGCATGGGTTTCCTGAATAACTGCTAAGATATATTTAGGATGAAAATTTCCTTTCAAAATATGGAATGAATTAAAGCATAAGGGTAGAGAACCTAAAGGTTTTGATTCTTCTTCCATTTCAGATTTGATTTCATCCTCAATCAACTCTTCTTGGCTGTCAAGATGGTTGTCTTCAGTATGAAAAGCATGAATCTCCTCTAACAGATCCTCATAATGCCAATTTCCCAAATCTTCATCAATGCTAACAAGGTGTTGTATGCGATCTTTAGATTGATCACAACAATTTTGAGCTAAGGATAGAGATGGACAATACCTTATATAGTTTTTGTAAAATACCTTGTGGAAATCCTTTAAAGAAAACAAGATGCCAGGTTCTAACCATTCATACCAATTTCTTGCCTTACCTTCTAATGTTGCCATGAACATTTCATAAGACAGTCCTCATGCCATTCAACTTTTAACCTCCATATATGTATATGAAACTTGATGAGATGTAACAAGGGGTCATCAAAGTTTTCATCTTGAAAAATAGGCAGGTTTTTCATCCAATCTATTTGAGGCATTTTGTGTGGGAATCCAGGGATATGATCTCTGTTCATTGGAGAATATCTCCTTTGTATCCTTGGATCCATCTTTGCTAATCAAAAGGGTTAGTGTGTCTTTTCAACCAGTCTAGATTTCTCTACTAGTGGAGTCTTTTGGTCTATTGAGGGTTGTGGAGTCGCCAGGTGGAATATTTGAACTTTGCTATCCACCATCAGCATGATTTGGACTTCTCAATGCATTCCCAGGAGATTTTATAAGGACTAGTGGAGCAATAGGCCTACTGGAGGCTAGTGAAGTCACGAGGTGGATGTTTTTAGTTGTTTTGAGGGTATATGTGTAGGGTCCACCACCAATATTGATAAAAAACCAATCTGAGGATGTTTTGGGGTTTTTTCTGAGTTTCCTTATGTAGCCCTAAGCTTTGTAAAAGTGTTCTATAGCTGAATCATCATTTTTCTAAGATGGTGAAAGAGCCAGTTTCTACTCTTTAGACAACACTTAAGTTTTCTAAGTTTGACTAAGATCTTGAGAGGTCCTAAGGGATACCTAGGATGTTTTGACTCAATTTCCCATCGTGATCGCAATTATGTTAGTGAGCGGTGGGATGGATCAATATCACTGGATATTCTTTAATTGAGGGATTCTGAAGTCCTAAGGTATAATTATATTGTCACTAACTCAGATTCCCACCGTGATCGCCATTATGTTAGAGAGCAATGGGATGGATCAATAGGATAGCATGCTCAGTTTGAAAGGGGTTTTTCGTGAGTCTTGAAAGATATTCAAATTAATATGAACTCATAAAAGTCCCACCGTGATCGCCATTATGTTGGAGTCAAGTGATTTGGCAGACTGGTAAACCAAATGATAGGGTAACATCAGACCAAGCTTTGGAGCCCTAGGACCTAGCCTTCCTAGACTCAGAGAGGGCTCTCTCTATTACGCAAAGGATGTAAACTTGTTTGCTTCTATATATTTGATTTTAGTCTAGTTGTTAAGTATGTTTTGGTTTGTTTTGGGTTTTTTGAGGGTAACTGATCAAAAGGACAAATAGATATGTAGTTCATCAAATCAACTGGGCTATGGGGTTAGATAAGGTCAAGACTGTCTTAATGATGGATAAGGTATTACTGTAGGGCCGATTTAGTCGAGGTAAATGGATTCTTTGGGTGAAAGTGAAATGACATGAACATTAAGTTTGTGAAATACAAAGAGATTTTAAGCATGAATAGTTAAACAAAAAGCACTCATGAGTTAGGGTTGACCATTAATCTCTATGAATGAAACTCAAACTGATAAATGCAGAAAATAAACAATCCAGTGATACATATAAGTATAAGACCATCTAACTTTGGGAAAATCACCTTAAGACTTTTCGGAAAATAAAAAATATAAACAAACAACTCAATCTGTAAAGAGGGAACTCCTAAACATCATATCTTGAGCTATCGGGAACTTTGAAATAAGACTGCAAAGCAAGGACAAAGGGAAAGATCGAAACAAGACCTCTTTGACTTAACTAAAACAACCAATAATTCAGAGAGAGATTTCAGAAATGGAGTTTTGATTAGCTATGAGTAAGCAGGGCATACCGTGAATCATACTAGACAACATACATAATAACCATTAATGAAACTGATAACAAGTTCTTATGGTACCAAAGAGCAATTAAGAATTCTTTGACATAACCAAGAAAGATGAAAGCATTTAAGCTGCAATGAATAAGGAAATTTGAGGTGCCTCCATGGGCATATCTCAAAATTATTCTTTACTGAGCTAAAACAAACAAGAATAATGAAAACATGTATGAGAAACTAAGAAAACATAACAAATAAGAAACACAATACCATTCACCAAGCCATGGAATCCTACACAGAATCCTCCTCCACAATCAAGCCAAGCAAGAGATCATCCACTTCATAAAACAAGTATTTCTTCAAAGCTCATAGTGCTATGTATTTCTCTCTATAACTCAAGTTCCGCCTCTTGTTACAATGAATCCTCTTGGATTATATAGGCCAAAGAGGAGAAAACCCACCTAGAGCAACTAGAAGGTCATTGGCTAAAAAAACAAATATCCTATTTTGTCCTTGAGGCTTTGCAAAGCCCAAGGCACAAAATATCTTCAAAAATATCTATTTAAGCTAAAAATAGTAAGAAAATTGAATTTTAATCTCTGACATAGAGTTAAAAAATGCTTAACGAACATTTGGATGGCCATCCTTATAAAACTGTCTTTTCAGAAATATCCTACAAGAGTGTAGCACCAGAAAAAAGTCTGTTTTGAAAAGGATTGTTGAGGGACTTACCAATGTCAAAACGAGGCCCGTGATGGTTCGTTGGAAATCCCTGGATGTTTTCTTTCTGGAACTACTTGATTTTTTCCAAACTGATGCTGGGAAGTTTGTCAAAAAGTGAAATGAGTGAAACAAACCCAAGAGTGTAGCGCCTGCTGATATGTGAGGCAGAAAGGTAAAAATTAAGTGTTTTTTCCCTTTTGAGGGATCAAAACATCTTCTTTTGATCTGAAAATTTCTAAGTAGATTCCTCCAAATTTAATACATCCAAAAAAATAACTTTCATGAGCTGAGGATGCTCCTACAAAACATGGCAACACCTAGAAAAATGTGCAATTAGGCCTAAAAATCACAAAAAGCAAGATCATGTCAAAAATTGCTCAATTTTGGTGAGAAAACCCCTTATGGGTTTCTAGAAGCATGCAAGGAGGCTGAAGCCAAGATTCCAAGCCTAGATTTGTCCTTTTCCCCTTTTTTCCACTCGGCTCCTTTGGGCAGTTTTGAGTTTGTCTCACTGTTTTGTGTTTGTTTGTCATCACTATGACTGCGTTCATCATGAGTGTTTTCTTCCTGAGTGTCCTTTTTAGTTTGCTGCATGTTACCACCGTCACTTTATTCAATTGAGTGATGGTTGTATTTTTTATCTTTCTTTTTGTCTTTTTTAAGATTATCTTCACTAGATGTTTGGGAGCTTCCATCATACTTACTTCTCTGCTGAGTATCATTTTGTTCATGTTCACCATCACTTCCTTCTTCCTCACTGTATCGTTGATTACCACTATAATTGATTTGTTGAAGACTATCTTGTTCTTCCCTATCACTGGTTTCTTCATGACTGTTATGATGACTCCCACTTTTTTCTTCATTATCACTACTTTGATTAGACTCTTTCTTTCCACTCTCAATCATATGGGATTTTTTATTTTGACACTGATCTAGGGGTGAGCACAAAATTAAGGCCTGATATGTGAATATGTTCCCCTTGCAGCCTCAGGGAAAACAGTTGTGTCAATGGAGGGTGATTTGTGACCTCTTGGACTCTTTGGAAAAAATCAAGACACCCTACCTCCTGAAAATTAAAAAGAACTAAAAGGCATTCATTTATCTCCTGAGTTGTAGTAGGCTCAAACCTATTATGAAATCCACCTTTGTTGGCTTTCCTTGGAGGCATGTTTGCTTTATGTTTCCCTCACTAGCTTATCATAAGATAATTTTGAATGAACTAAAAGTAGATCCCTTCTTCCAACACTGTTTATCTTCCTTAGTTGGAAAACAAGTCTTTGATCAATGAAAACAAGTCTCCTTCCTAAGAACTTCGTCTTTCCTTGTGACTGAGCAAAGGGGCCTTCAAAGCAACCTCTGTTTTCTCTTTATAAGACTATGTTACCTTTCATGCACTTAACTCAAAAGAAGCCTTAAACTGTCAAAAGGTGCTCTTCCGCAAACATTTATTTTCTTTTTTATTTAGAAAGCAGGAGACCTTTGAAAAGAAACTAGGTTTCCCCACTTATAATAATGTGTCTTCTTTCACCTATTCAACTAAAAAAAGTTTTTAATCTGAAAATAGGCCTCCCTTCAAAAAACTATTTTTTGCTTCTTTCTTTGTAAACAGGTTCTTTTCCTCGTAAAATATGTCTCAGCTGCTTGGTCCAGATTTATGCAGGAACGCAACAGAATAAACATATAACCATAAATACAAATATGCAGCGGAAATAACACTTCATTTCATTAATATTGAAGAACTGAAATTTACTTACAGACAGAATGGAAATAAAACTAGCTAGGGCGTTGGTAGCTATCTCTGAGAAGAGATGTGGCGGCTACAGGCCTCTGAACTGAGTTATTATTTAGAAACAATGGGAAATCCTAAACAGCCAAAACCCTAACCCTAGGAGATGAAGCTCCAAAACTATGGGCCCCGTTTGGGTAAATTGGTGTTTCAACTTCCCAGGGGCGTAACTTTGGCATACGATCTCCGTTTGACGCGTACCATACCTCGTTAGAAAGATCTATCCGAGGAATACAAATTTGGAATGAGCAACATCGGTCCATGGACCCATGTTGCTCTCCGTTTTCCCAAAAAACATCGTTTAGGGCCTCAAAACGGCTCCGGAAGTTTAGGACCCGAAAAACTGCTAAAAATAGTAAACTGTGCCGAAACTGAAAAATTGAAATAGACAATGGTGGAGCCCCAAGTGGAATAGGCGGGTGACCACCAATATCCACCTGGATCATTCCTCCCCCCTTAGGAAGCAATGGTCCCCATTGCGTTAAGTTCCTCCATGAGATGAGGAAATTTCTGCTGAACTTGGTCCCTGGTGAACCACTTTCCTTGGTGCAGGAGTTGGCCAGCTTTGACAACCCGATATAGTTGGATCTTCGGCTGGCGAGTGTTCTTGATTTGCATGTCCATGATACAATCTGTGGTGGCCTGTTCCATGCAGTCTGGATTTAACTCTGTTGGTGTGAGTTGTTCTGCAATGTCCGAGGTGTCCAGTAGAGGTGGGAAGTAAGGATGAAGGTGATCCACATTGAAGACTGGGTGCAGAACAAGGAATGGTGGAATACTGAGCTCGAAGGCATTAATCCCTACAGCCTTGGTGATGGTGTACAGCCCGTATCGGAGTGGGCGAAGCTTGCGGTGGGGTCCAATGAGGCGCTCCTTCTGCAAATGTAGCCATACTTTGTCGCCCACCTGGAAGTTGTGTGGCACCCAGTGTTGATCATGGCGTTTCTTGTACTTGGCATTGGCTCTGTCCAATATATCATGAACCTGTTGGCGGATTTATTGAATTCGCTCGATGAAGCTAATTCCTTTGTCAACTTTAGACTGGACATGAGCTAAATTGGCATGAGCAGCTGCAAATGGCATGGCTACATCAATGGGACATAGTGGCTGGAATCCCAAGCCCACCTGAAAGGGGCTATGGCCGATTGAACTGTGGAGAGCCCGATTATAACTATGTTGTACATAATGGAGGCTCTCGTCCCATGTGCGTGGATGATTTGAATTGTACATGCGCAGAATGTGTACAATCATTCTGTTGACGACCTCTGTCTGGCCATCTGTTTGGGGATGGAAAGCTGTGGACTTGGTGAGCATGGTATCCAACATCGACCAGAGGCTGGACCAAAATGTGCTGAGGAACCTGCTATCCCGATCTGATATGATAGACTGTGGGATCCCAAAGTGCACCCACACTCGTTCAAAGAAGAGTTTAGCGGTGGCTTCTGCTGTGATATTCTTCTTGCAGGCCGCCATAATGGCCATCTTCAAGAATCTGTCGACGACCACAAAAACACAGTCATTTCCCTGCTTAGTAGAAGGCAGGCCCGACATGTAATCCATGGAGATGGATTCCCAAGGTCGACTAGGGGTAGGTAGAGGAGTATATAGGCCTTGCTTCTTGATGGTCGGTTTGGAAATGGCACAAGAAGTGCAGGATCTGATGTGCTTCTCGACATCCTTTCGAAGGTTCGGCCAATAGAAATACTTCTGCAGTATTGCTACTATTTTCTCGACCCTGAAATTCCCAGCGACTCGACTATAGTGTGCTTCCCATATCATCTTGGCACGCTTGCTTGAAGGAATAGAAAGGTGTCCCATGTGACATAAAAGTGCATCTTGGAGGTGAAAATTTGGAACTTGCGTACCCCCCAAGAGTGCCTTGTAAGTTTGGCCGAGTTCTGGGTCACTCTCATAGAGAAGCGGCCAATCAGAAGTCTCATGGCCACAAGAGTTGAGCACAGTGGTGAGCGCCACGATCGGTGGTCGGCTGAGGCAGTCTGCAACATGATTGGTGCTACCCTTCTTGTACTTGATGTTCAAATGAAACTGTTGCAGCTATGTGGACCACTTCTGATGGCGATCATTCTGCAACTTCCCTTGTGTCTGTATGAACTATAGGGGCCCATGGTCTATGTGGATGATTGTTTCCTTCCCAAAAATGTAATGCTTCCATTGTCGACAAGCTTGCACAATGGAGTACATTTCTTTGTCATATGTGGGGTACTTGCGAACTGTGTCAGACAATGTCTCACTGTGAAATGCCACTGGATGTTCCTGTTGAGTAAGAACTGCCCCAATAGCATAGTCAGAGGCATCTGTCTCGATCTCAAATGGCTGTTGCAAGTCTGGTAAAGTGAGCACTGGGGCAGAACAGAGGCGGTTTTTCAGTTCTGTGAACACCTTCTGTTGAGGTTCCGACCAAAAAAAAATTTCTCTCGCTCCTCCCTTGGTGACTTGACTCAAGGGCCAAGTGATATGAGAGAATCCCAACACGAACCTCCGATAGAAATTAGCAAGACCCAGAAAGCTGCGAAGCTTTGTTATAGTGGTTGGGGCTGGCCAATCCCGAATGACTTGGATCTTGGATGGATCCACATGCACCCCCCTTTCATCAATAATGTATCCCAGATATTGAAACTGGGTCATGCCAAAAGTGCACTTCTCCAAATTGGCACACAACTTGTGTTGCCGCAGTGTTTGGAGGACTTGTCGGATGTGGTGAAGGTGCTCTTCCCAAGTCTGGCTGAAGATCAGAATGTCAACCAAGTACACCACTACAAATGAGTTGGTGAATGGCCACAAGATGAGATCCATTATCCTCATGAAGGTGGCAGGATCATTCGTTAACCCGAAAGGCATGACCAGCCATTCGAAAAGGCCTTCCTTGGCTTTGAAGGCAGTCTTCCACACATCGAAGGGTTCAATTGGTACCTGGTGATACCCAGACTTCAGGTCCATCTTACTGAAATATTTTTCACCTTTGAGTTGTTCCAGAAGGTCATCAATCTGTGGGATTGGGTACCTATTCCGGACAGTGATCTTGTTCAGCGCCCGATAGTCAATACAGAGTCTCCACGTCCCATCCTTCTTCTGTACCAACACGATCGGGCTCCCACAAGACGATGAACTTGGTCTGATGTGACCTTTCTGCAACAGCTCCTGAATCTGCCTCTTGATTTCATCATTTTCCAGAACAGAGCGTCGATAGATCGGTCCATTGGGTAGTGGCGCACCTGGGGTCAGATCAATCGGGTGCTTGACCTGGCAGTGCAGAGGAACCCCTGTGGGTGAGGTGAAAATGTCCCCGTACTCCTCCACGACCTTATCCATTTGTTGTTGTCGTGCAGAGGGGCCCTGTCTGGAGGTCGTGGCCACAGTCTTCTTCTTGCCCTGGGGGCGGATCATCAGGAAAACGAATTTCCTGGTTTGGGAAATGAGCTTACTGCATTGTTTCGCAGTAACCAAAGAGATAGTCTTAGGAGGTGGTACCTCTGGTATCCTGTACAACTTATTTCCCAAAGTAATAATAACAGCACGAGGTCGAGACTCATACACAGCATGACGCTTCCACAAGTATGGTTGTCCTAATAATACATCAGAAACATCAATAGGAGCAACGTCACATTATACCTCATCCGTGAAGGGCTTGATGCTATAGGGAAGGCGACACTGCCGGCTGACGCGAAGATCTCGTCCTTGGTGAAGCCACCCAATGGTGTATGGATGTGGGTGAGCTGTGGTCGACAAGCCCAACCGCTTCACGGCGTCTGCTGAAATGAGGTTCTTTTGGCTCCCATTGTCGACAATGAACTATACCGGGGAGCCCTTTACCCACATCTGGGAGTGGAAGAGACATTCCTCCTCCTCTGGATCTTCCGGTTCCTCCTTTTGGATCTTTGCAGTGGCAACAGTGGCGTTGGGCTCCGCATCAATAATCTGTTTCCCTTTTTCATTCGCCTTTTCAGGTTCTGATTCAGAGTCGAGCATGCATCTGACTCAGAAGCCCTCATCTCGGCCACTAGCGACTGCTTGGCCCGACACTCACTTGTGTTGTGAGTGGAGCTCTTATGGAACTCACACCACTTTCCCGTGTCCTTCTTTGGCTTTGCGGTGCTATTCTTTTCTTGTGGCTTCGATGAGTTGTCTTTAGCCACCATGCCTTGGCTCTGTCCTTTTTTCTGTTGTTTGGAAGCACCTTTCCCTTGCTTTTGATTCGCAGATCCAAAGTCTCGCTTCTTCTGCTTGAATTTCTGCTCAATCTTGGCAGCATACCGGTATGCCGTACCAAGCGAGGAGATGTCGAGGAACTCCATTTCCTCCTGAATGTATCTGTGCAGACAGCTGCGATACTTTAGCACCAAATGTTTCTCCGAATCTTTGATACCCAACTTTGTGCGCAGGGTATGGAACAGATTCGTCAGCTCGTGCACATCTTGATCCCTTTGTTGTCGCAGCGTGGTCCATTGTATATACTTGTCCTCATAGCTCCCCACGGGATAGTACTGTTCCTTGACGGCGTCTCGGAAAGAATTCCAAGTTGGTACGGCCGAGAACAGAGAGGGTTCTGTCTGGTCCTTGTTCTCACAGTAGGTTTCCCACCAGTCCCTAACATGGGGGGTAGCTTTGAGGAGTGCAAAAATAATCTTCTCCCGGTCTGAAAAGTCATGAACAGAGAAATATCCTTCTAATAGATTCAACCATCTATCTACGGCATCTGCGTCTATTTGACCCTCAAATATGGGAATGTCAAAATTTACTTGTACCTTAAAAGGAGTCGTGCCTCCAGAGTGGCTGCTGGATGCAGATGCGCCGCCGGTGGGTAGCTGTTGAAGGATCTGAGCAAAGTTATCCATCATCACGTTCCTTTGTCTTTCGAGGGCCTCCTCGAGCAATATTTTGATAGGATCTCCTGCTCCCTCATCTTTCTTTTCATCCCCCATGGGCGTCCGTCGAGGTTTGCGAGGCTGATCTTGCAAAGGTTCCACCAGATCAAGCCCTAGCTCCTTATACCCCGACCTCGTTGGGGACATGCAAAGAAGGATCGAGAAAAAGCAGACCGCTCTGATACCACTGATCCGGATTTATGCAGGAACGCAACAGAATAAACATATAATCATAAATACAGAGATGCAGCGGAAATAACACTTCATTTCATTAATATCAAAGAACTGAAATTTGCTTACAGACAGAATGGAAATAAAACTAGCTAGGGCGCCGATAGCTATCTCTGAGAAGAGATGTGGCGGCTACAGGCCTCTGAACTGAGTTACAATGAGGCTCGAGGGCCTATTTATTATTTAGAAACAATGGGAAATCCTAAACAGCCAAAACCCTAACCCTAGGAGATGAAGCGCCAAAACTATGGGCCTCGTTTGGGTAAATTGGTGTTTCAACTTCCCAGGGGCATAACTTTGGCATACGATCTTCGTTTGACGCGTACCATACCTCGTTAGAAAGATCTATCTGAGGAATACAAATTTGGAACAAGAAACATTGGTTCAGGGACCCATGTTGCTCTCCGTTTTCCCAAAAAACGTCGTTTAGGGCCTCAAAATGGCTCCAGAAGTTTAGGACCCGAAAAACTGCTAAAAATAGTAAACTGTGCTGAAACTGAAAAACTGAAATAGAAAATGGTGGAGCCCCAAGTAGAATAGGTGGGTGACCACCAATATCCACCTGGATCACTGCTTTTGAGGATAACCTCCTTCTGCAAAAAAATATTTTTTGGAAACTTTGAGGGTTCATGAGGGTGGCTACAACCTCCTTTTAGCATTGGCCCAGGTAGTCAAATATGTGTTCAGAAGTGGCCTGGGCGGTGGGCCATTCAGAGGTGGCCCAGTTGGTGGGCCATTCAGAGGTCGCCCGGAGAAACTTGCTAGGCACTGGGTGGAAACTTCATGCAATATGGGCGGAGTGAAACGGGTCGGATGCCGGGCGGACGAAATTTGCACGTTGGGTGAATGGACAAGCACGTCACTCCACCCTACAGGCACGTCGCACCATGTGAAAAGTCCTTCGGAGGCTAGCTATAGGCGCATCGCGTCGAAATCCAGGCGCGTCGTGACCCTGATTTTTTGAATGATGGTCGCCCGTGGTTTGAAAACAAACTTCCTTTTTGCTAGTTCGAACAATGAGATGTGAAAAAAATCTGTTGAAGGTTTTTTATACCTTTGAAATGACACTTGAATCATGAATTTTCCCTCCTTTTAAACGGTTTCGACATTCTTTTGCCTTTGTGCTTTGAAAAACTAAAGTGGACATCCTTTTTCTCTTTGGAAGGAGGTTTATTCTTTATAAAAAACTAAGCCTTTTGAGACTGTGTCTTTGCCTAAAATTTGAAAGAGACCCATGTAAACTATATGATTTTCATTTCTCTCTTGTAGGGATAGTTTCTTGAAAACTATGTGGGACCTCTCTACTTATTATGTAGGAGGTTTTTCCGCAAACAAGATTTTTTGATTTCTGCTTGCCATGATTGAAAAAGTACCTTTGAACTAGCTATTTTGGCCCTTTACTTATTACTGATGGAAAAATTTAAATAGCTGATATTTTCCTTCACAGAACCCTTTAAACAAACTGATTTTATTCATCTAAGAGCTTCCTTTAAACAAGGTGAGTTCCCTCTACTCATTACTGAAACAGGCTTCTTAAAAACTTGTGTTTTTCCATCTGCTCATGATTGAAGGAGGCACTATAACCACAAAAAGTTTTCTTTCATCTCTGCTATATCATCTAAAGATTACATTTTGAACAAGTTGTTCATGTGTGCTATGTCCTTGGCTTATAAATTTAAGGGAACATGTCACAAAAACTATTTTTAGCCTTTGTTTATCATTAAATGAACTATTTTAAACATACTATCTCTCATCTATGTCTATTAATGACACCCTTCCTCAAACACAGTGTTAATACTTGGGGATTTGACCCTCTATTTATCATGAAGGAGTTCATGCCAATGTAACCACTTAGGCCACTCAAAAACATTGTTGACCCTCTGGTTATTAGTGAAGGAGGTGTTCAAATATTTTTTTGATCCTCTGCCTATTGCTGAAGGAGATCTTTTCAAAATACTTTCCAGGCGCTTGTTTTACACTTCATGTTTAAACCTTCTACAAATTCAAGGCTGTGTCTATTAATTTCAGAAGGATTTCCTCAAAACTTGAACTTGTACTTATCATCTGATGGAGGCATCTCAAAATGCAAACTGCTTGTTATCCTTGGTTACCCTTTTTAAAAGAGCTAGTTTATATGAAATGTAACTCCTGGTGCTTTCCCTTTACTAATCTTTTGGAGGGAGTAATTTTGATAAACTATAATGGACCTGTCTAAATGAAGGATGCCCTTTTTACATAAACCATTTGTGTGAATTTCTCTTTTCATTAGTTGCAGAAGTCACTTTAAATAGAGCTTTGTCTATCTCTTTTACCATTTAGATGAGTTTTCTTTCTCAAACTCTAGCCTCCGATTTATCCTTTTAAGGAGGCTTCTTTTTACTTATCACTGATGGAAGCCCTTAAGAAAATTGTAGCTTACCTTTAGTCCACTTTTATTTTGAGACATGTTTTCTTATATAAATCTCATTGTGAAAACCATGAGTAGGTAATGCATTTCCAACTGATAAATGTCTGTTGTGTCTGTCTTGGAAATAACCCTTCTTTGAAGTGGCTATAGCTCCTCTGGTGCTGGTAGCGCCTTTGATTTTTTGAAGGCTATTCTAAAGTAGGATAAAAAGGTAGTTGTTCCTTTTACACCTTTCATTTTGATGCCTAGTCTGCTAGAGGCTCTTTGATTTCCAACAGTGAACTGCTACATCTTGAAGTCCTTTCCTGAAGTGTTCTCTTTTCGACACTTTTCTTACTGTTATTCATCCATACACCCCTGCAGAGTTTCATTGATGGATGTATTTGATCTTGGGAGAGCCTTTTTGATGTATATCAAGATAATGCTTGAAATGATCATTTTTCTTTAGACATGGAAACTTCTTTCTTTGTTTCTTCTTGGATTGAACCTTTATGAGCTCTGCTTGAAACAAAACACAGTGACCTTTTGATGATGTATGAACTATGGATATACAAGGGTTTTGATTTGACAATTAAGAAGAAATGATGGCTGACTGATATTGAAAATAGGGTTTTTGACTTGGAGATAGTTTTCTCAAGGTATTTTCTCTAAACACCACCACTTAGACCTAGAGGCTTTCCACAATTTCTGAAGGATTTCTTGAACATATTTAGGTCATTATATGACAAAATAAATAGTGAGAGAGGAGTTGAAAATTTTTTCCAATGCTTTGATAGTGAGCTATGTGGAAATAGGGGGATTTTGATAGTAGAGAAACAAAGCTTATGACAGCTATAGACATGGAGGCTTTGCTAAATTGTGATAGGTAGGGAAACTGAAGACTATTCTCATCATAGGCTGAAAGGGAGGGGTAGGCAAAAAAAAAATTGTTTGAGGTGTTTTCTAGATGACAAATTGACAGACTTGAGATTAGCTTCTAGAAAACTCAACCAAGGAATCTAGTCATCAAAACATGCAAAAATACTGATGACTAACAATTTCTTTTAATTAAATATTTGTAAAATGAATCATTAAAAAGAAAACCCATATTTTATGGATAAATTAAAATATTTAAAGACATAAATATTTCCCCATCAAAGTTGCAATATTTTATAATTTAAATAAATACAAATATAAATAAACATGAGGTATGGTAAATAAATAAAATCTACTTTTATACTTACTCGAGAGCTATGGTAAATAAATAAAAATATATATAAACTAGATGTATGGTAAATAAATAAAAAATATTTTTATATTTACTCCATAAACCTTTTTATATTTAAAAAAAATTTAAAAAGAGGTTTTATTTAGATGAAGCCTATGGGATGAATACCATGGGACAAATTAATATTGATACCATGGGCCAAATACCATATTTATAAAATAAGTATTGTAAAAAAATAAATATAAAAGAGTTATAAAGAGATATGATAAATAAATAAATATAAAATAGGTATAAAAAGGTATGGTAAATAAATAAATATAAGAAGGTATAAAGAGGTAAGGTAAATAGATAACAATATATCAAATAGGATTATAAATAAAAATCTAATTATATAACAAGCCTATGGGCCAAATACCATAGTAAATAAAAGAGGTATGGTAAAAAAATAAAAAATATAAATAAAACCTCTTTTCATATTTACTCCATAATCTGCTTTATATTTATGTTCATTAGTTTACATAACTAAGAAGAAATATAGAGAGAGAGAGTGATAAGGGAGACATGGAGAGAGAGTGCATATGTTTAGGGGTGAAATAAAGAGAGAAAGTAATATGTATGGAAAGAAGGGGGAGAGAAGAAGAGACAAGGAGAGAGGGAGGGATATAGTAATGTAGCTAGAGAGAGAGAGAGGGGTGGAAAGAGAGAGAGAAAGAAAGGGAGATGGGGGAAGAGAGAGGATTAGAGAGAGAGAGAGATGGGGGAAGAGATAAGATTGGAGGGAAAAGAGAGGAGGTAAGATAGAAAGGGAGAGATAGGAAGGATGAGAGAGAGGAGGAGAGTGATGGGGGGAGAGAGAGTATTGGAGGGAAGAGAGAGAGAGAGAGAGAGAGAGAGAGAGAGAGATCAGGTAAGATAGAGGGATTTAGGAGAGAGAGAGAGGAAGGATGAGAGAGAGGAGTAGAGAGGGATCGATAGAGAGATGGGGTTGGAGGGGGAGAGATGTAGGAAATAAGAAATATAGAGAGTGAGAAGTGGAGAGAGAGAAGGAGTGACAAGGGAGAGACAGAGAGAGAGCATGTATATTTGGGGTTGAGATAAAGAGACAAATAAGGAGAGATGGAGATGGGGGGGGAAGAATATATAAGGATATAGGGAGGGATATAGTAACATAGTTGGTGGGTGAAAAGAGAGAGAGAGGGAGAGAGAGATGGGAGAGAAAGGAAAAGAGAGGAAGGAAGAGAGAGGATGTGAGAGAGTGGAGAGAGGGGGGGAAAGAGAGATGGACTTGGAGGGGGAGGGAGAGGGAGGTAAGAAGAAGGACATATAGAGAGAAATGTGGAGAGAGAGAGAGAGAGAGAGAGAGTGATAAGGAATATGGAGAGAGAGGGAGAGAGGACAAAAGGAGGAAAGAGATATATTAGCGGGGGAGAGGGAGAGAAGGGGAAGATAGAGATATAGATGGAAGGTGGAGAGAGGGAAAAAGAGAGAGATGTGGAGAGGAGGGGATTGACAAAGAGATTGATATATATGGAGTGTGAGAGCATGTGTGTTTAAGGGGGTGAGATAGAGAGACAGAAAAGAAGAGATGGAGGGGGATACAGATATGGATGGAGGGTGGAGAGAGGGAAGAATATTTATCACATTAGATGGATTGATATAAGTGGAGATGATGATTTATAATCCTATTTTATTATTTGCACTATATGCATCTATTTCAGTGTAGATATTTATTTCTAATGATATTTGATTACTTGCACTAGATGCATTGATTTCAATGTAGGTGTTGATTTCTAATACAATTTGATTTCTTACACTGAATGTGTTGATTTCAATTTAGATGTTGATTTATAATGATATTTGATTACTTGAACTAGATGAATTAATTTCAATGTATATGATTTCTAATACTATTTTATTGTTTGCATTAAATGCATTTTTTTCAGTGTAGATGACGATTTCTAATCCTATTTGATTTCTTTGAGTAAATGCATTGATTTCAGTGTAGATGTTGGTTTCTAGAGAGAGTGAGTGATAAGGAAGATGGAGAGAGAGGGAGAGAGGAAAAAAGGAGGAAAGAGAGATATTAGCAGGGGAGAGGGAGAGAATGGGAAGATAGAGATATAGATGAAACGTGAAGAGAGGGAAGAAGAGAGAGACGGGGAGGGGGGTGATTGACAAAGAGAATGATATATATGGAGTGCGAGAGTGTGTGTGTTTAGGGGGCTGAGATAGAGAGACAAAAAACAATAGATGGAGGGGATTATAGATATGGATGGAGGGTGGAGAGAGCGAAGAATATTTCTTGCACTAGATGGATTTTTTTTTTTTAAGTAGGAATAAATTCTATTAGTTAAACATAGTATACATGGAGGCTCTGGCCTCTGGAGTTCAAGCCTGTATCAATGACATAGTTTGCAACAAAACAACAAAAAAGGAGTTGCCCACGCAGGGGAAACCAACCCAAAGAGAGTTTGATTCGCTGCCTCGCGTGAGGAAACCAGTGTTATAAGGACAAAATTGACTGTGCCAAACATATATAGTAAAATTTAACAAAATTATGATGTTGAGATCCATAAACCGGAGAAAGCATGATAGCCTAGGTGTCATGGGGTGTAGGAGGAGTCTCTTCTATGATGAGACATTTGTATTCGTCAGTGTCGGTTTCCTGGGTGGAAAGTGTTGCATGTCGAGGCGTTGTGGCTTCACCACCTTTACCCATGGCCTGCTTGCTCTACTCCTTTCCATCATTGTTGTTTCCCAAGCTGTTGCTGCTATCCGAGGGCGAATTGTGCTTGCCAGAAAAATGATGCTTCTCCACATCCGCAGAGGGGTCGAGGTCACTGCGAGGGAACTTCTGCAGAATGGGCGAACCGTGGTTGGGAACCTCAGCGAGCTCCTCCCAGAAGGAAACCAAGATGGTGGCTACAACATGGGGGTGATCTAAGAAGCAATGAAAATGGAATTGGGAAGAAGTAGGGATCTGCAAGATGACAGAGGGGACTAAGTGAGGCAGAGGCTGAGGAGAGGGCTCTGAGGCAGAGGGCCGAGCTGAGGGGTGAGACAGACCAACCAAGCGGCCACATCCGTTGCGGGTTTCAGGATACCTGCCCCAAGAATGTTCCAAAGAAGAAGAAGAAGAACTGGACTGAGAAGAGGGTGACGGACGGGCAGTGCGGCCTCTGCTACTACAATGCTAGCATCGCATGTGATGCCTAAGTTGAGGAATAGTGGCACAGTAGGGGTGGATGGTGCTTTGGGTGGTAGAAGAAGCAGTGAGATGTAACCACCATGATTGAAGCTAAGAGGTGGTGGTAAGGCCAAAGGCAGCAGAGAGGTGCAAGTGGCAGAGGATGCTCTGCGAGTAATGGTGGCCCAGGAGGAATTCTATACAGCACCGAAGACTACAACATCTCCCTGTCGGCGTATGGGAGCTTGGCTCTGCAACCTTAGGGGGACAAAAGCTTCATAGAGGAGGAGACTGGAGAGGCATAGAACTAGGAGGCTGAAGAGCAAAACCAGGAGGTCGAAGAACATAACCAGGCGAAGGAGCGAGGAATGTCATTTTGAGGTGGAGGTAGCTGCCTCGACATTTGCAATGGAGTAAATGCAGCTCGGGTTGACGGCCACAGCTCTTAAATGTTCATTGGTGTGGCTTTTGGGTGGCCATGTGGCCCTACCACGTGTCGACCCACATGTCCAATGACGTATAATCTTCATAAAGCGCCTGCATCTAGGGGTGTGTTGTCTTTGTGCACCAGATTAGTGCATTCCTGAATAAGGTTGCTATCATTGAGAATGGTGAGGGGTCCCACATTAAGGATTTGAGGACTGTTCACACCTTTTTTAGCTAATAGATCCACCACCTTGTTGCCAGATCTCTTGACATGTTTGAAGGATATGGCCCTGTGTTGTTGCAACCAATTTGCTATGAGGTCCAGTCTTGCAGTTAGTCTCCAGCTGTCAGTGACTTTGGAGGCAGAGGCTCCCATGTGAAGTTGATTGGCCATGTTGATGAGGATTTGGGAGTCACCTTCGATTTCAATAGGAAATTAGTTGTGTTTTTTAGCTAGGCACAACCCTTGCCATAATCCTTCAATTTCTGCAGAGTTGTTGGAATCCCATCCTATGGATCCGAAGAAGATTAACAAGGGATTACCTTTATGGTCCCTGAAGTTTCCTTCTTAACCTGATTCACCTAGATTTCCCTTTGAGGCACCATTAAAGTTCATCTTCAACAAACTAGCTGAGGGAGGGATCGAGTTGCTTGGAGCATCCACATGTGTTCTGGGTGAGCGTTCAGGGAGTGGACAGGGAGGGAGCGCGAGTTGCCAGTTTTCCCAAATAGATCTTTCCAAGATTTTCATGGGTAGATCTTCCTATTTCCAATGATGGAGAGCCAGGGTTTCTTGTATATTACATCATAGATTGTTCCATATAATGTCCATAGGAGTGCTTTGGTTCTTGAATATCCGCTTATTCCTTTCTTTCTAGATTTTCCACAGAGTGAGACCTGGGATAAGCTTCCACAAAGAGTTTAGTAGGTTACTGCTATATGGAGTGGAGGGCCAGTTGGGAATGGTGTTATTCAAGTCCCCTGGTGTTCTACCCTCTCTTTTGCATCTGAAGCTGATTTTTTCCCAGAGGATATTTGCCAGTGAGCAGGTATCCATTATATGATGAATTGTTTCATCATGATTCATACAATTGGGGCATTGTGAAGGTCCTGTGAAACCCCTTTTGATGAGGTTTTCCCAAGTCAGGATTCTCTTATGGCATAGGAGCCACATGAATTTTGAAACTTTAGGCCATATGATCGGAGACCAAAGGTTGTCCCAAATGGGGTCTGTGGGATCTTGGCTATGAGTTAAGAGTGTGTAGGATTCTTTAGTATTCAATTTACCTCGCGGTGTGTATCCCCATCAGATGAGATCCTTTTCCTATGAGTATCTGATTTTCCTGCACTTGAGCTCTGTGTCAAGGGAGCTATGAGTGTTCTCCTGTTGTTGATTTAGGAAGTGAGCTACCTGCTTCCACTGCCTGAACCCCTAGTTAGGGCTTGCAGTCCAATAATGATTGACATTTCCTTCTAGTCTGTCGATCACCTCTGGTTGTATCTGTGGTGTGATGATGCTGACAATTCTGGGTCATTGTTTCCACGAGTCCATCCAAAAGCGGGCAATGTTTCCAGCACAAATTTCCCAGAAGCTATTTTCTTGTATCAGGAATCTATGTTGTTTGGCTGCATTGCAGATCTGTGAGCCCGCTTCCACCATTTTCAGGAAAATGAGATCTTTAGGTGGTATATTATTATCATAATTGGCTGCCCAGAGTAATTACCATGGTGTATGTGGAGATGAAAACCATTGCCACCATATTTTGGCTCCCATGAAAACATTACTGTGGTATGGATCACGGAGACCAAGTCCTCCAGTTTTCTTTGGTTTACAGACCGTTGTCCATTTGACCAGTGCCCATTTTTTGTTTTTCCTGGAGGATCCCAAAAGAAAATTGCAGTGCAGTGATTTGATCTTCTTGAGGACCCAATTTGGGGTGGCAAGAACAGAGAATAAATAAAGGGGCATAGACTGTAGAATTGCTTTGATGAGAGTGAGACGACTGGCCAGATTGAGGGAGCGGAAAGTCCAGGAGGAGAGCCTAGCTTCCAATTTTTCAAGAAGTGATTTCCAGAAGGAGTGCTTGATGGCTGAGTCTATCAGAGGGGCTCCAAGGTACTTGTTAGGTAGATGTGCTATAGTGAACCCAAGGATCTTGGCTATACTATTTTTTGTAGAGATTGGGGTATTGAAGAAGAAGATTTGAGATTTGGTAGCATTGACAGGGGTGCCAGAGGCATCCAAGAAGGTATCCAGAATGGATTTTTAGGTGAGAGCTTCTTGGACTGAAGGGTGCCCGAATAGCATGTTATCGTCAACAAATTGTTGATGAGTGGTGGCCAAGGAACCATGAACTAAGATACCGCGGAGTTGCTGGGAATGGAGAGCTTGCTGGATGAGGTGACCAAGTCCTTTTACCATTAGAAAAAAGAGAAATGGAGAGAGGGGATCACCGTGGCGAATACCACGGAATGGGAAGAAGGGGCGAGAGGAGATTCCATTGACCATAATGGAGAAGAAGGAGGAGGAAATTATATTCATAACCCATCTAATCCAAGTAGGGCTGAAGCCATAGGCTGCTAGCATTTGTTGTATATAATTCCAGCTTAACTTGTCAAATGCTTTAGATAAGTCAATTTTCAGAAGCATACCTGCCTTTTTGTTTTGTTTCAAAAAGTGGATGATCTCATGCATGAGAATGCTCCCGTCGAGGATCTGGCGTCCTTCCACGTAACCATTTTGTTCAGGGGAGATGAGTAGAGGCAGCAGGGCTTGATTCTATTGGCAATCACCTTGGAGATGACTTTGTAGATGATATTAAAAAGGGTTATTAGCCTATAATTTTCAGGTGTTGCAGCATGGTCTTCTTTGGGTATGAGAGCTATGAAAATGGCATTGAGTGAGGGGAGGAGCCAGTGCATGGAACGAGATTCCTCTACTAGTTGCCAGACATCATTCTTTATAAGGTCCCAAAAATGATGGAAGAAGTTGGAGGTGAAGCCGTCTGGACCTGGAGCCTTGCCATCTTTGCATTGTGCCACTACTTGTTCAACTTCCTGGAGAGAAATAGGACAAAGTAACATTTGATTGTGTTCTTCATTGATTAATTTGGGTATGTGTTGCAAAACTTTGGTGATTGTCGACTACCTGTTGTCTTGGTTCTCCTAAAGCATAGATTTGAAGTGGGCTAAGAGTTCTTTTCCTATATCGTGATGCTCTTCTAGCATTTCTCCATTTTGGCTTTGGAGTTGGATGATCTTATTGTGCATTCTTATTTGGATGGTGGATCGGTGGAAAAATTTGGTGTTTCTCTCCACTTCTTTTAGCCATCTTATTCTGGATTTTTTCTTCCAGAGTATCTCTTCTTGCTACCTTCGGTCATCCAATTGTTTGAGGAGAATTTGTTCCTGTGTTTCTGGTATCTCAGTTCAGCCATCTTGGATGATACGTTGTTGAAGCTTCGCCATATTTATTTCTAGGATCTTGCTTCCTGAATACAAGAACATCTTGGATCTTGCCGGTGGTGTGAAAGCATGCCATGACTTGGTAACCATATCCTTAAAATCCGGGTGGGTGAGCAAAAAGGCCTCGAATCGGAAGGGTCTTTTGGTGGCATCGTTTGGCCTCGTCCATTGTAGAGACATAGGCCAGTGGTCAGAACTTGAGAGAGGTAGGATAGATGCCTGAATATCTCCCCTAATGTGGATGGTGTTGTCTGAGAGGAGAAAGCAATCCAGTTTGGAGGCGATTTTTTGTGAGCCAGAGCGTTTGTTGTTCCAAGTATGCATGTCGTTGGAGAAAGGAAGATATATTAACTAGTTCTTTTGAATATAGTTTTTGAAGTGGGTGTTGTCCATATCTAATTTGGATTGGAATCATCTCTTCTCTTCAGATTTAGTAATCAAGTTGAATTCCCTGCCCGTGATCCAGAGTGGATGGGTTCTATTAGAATTGATCATTTCCATCATGTTAAGCAGCACTATTTTTTGCATAGAGTCTTGAGGGAAGTATACATTCGTGAGGTGCCCATGTATTAGTTCTGATGATATGGAAGGTAGCTTGAATGAGGTTGTGTGCTGCATGAGCATCAGTAATTGAAATCGCTTATGGATCCCAAGCTATGGCTAGTCCTCTTGAGGCTCCTGAAGCATCAACTGCAATTGAATGGCTGCCTGGACAGGATTTGGAGAGAATGGATCCTAGGTTATTGTTGTTACATTTGGTTTCTTGTATGAAGAAAACCTGGGGTATTTCATTTTGAATCATTTTTTTGATCATTCTGTATTTCGTGGGGCTATTTAATCCCCTTATATTCCAAGAAGTGAGCTTCATTGAGAACTATTTTCAAGTGGCCGGTAGAACTTGGTAAGGTGGGGTACCTACCAGATTTCATTAGCATCTCCCCAATTATGATGGTCCTTTGTAAATCTATTTTCCTTCCTCTCTTTTTGGATTCCCTAAGGATTTTTTTTTCCATCCCACTAACTGCCTAGTTGTATTCCCAGGGATTTTTGGTGTTGTTGTGCACGAAAGAGGACTACCTCTAGAATGTCTATCTGTTTGTCCATTATTTTGTCATAATATGTTTTTCTTACAGGCCTGTTCAAGGAAAAAAATGTCTAATTATCCCATGTCGATACTTTCTGGTTCCTCTTCCATGTGACTAGCCTGGCTGCCTTCAGCAATGGAGCCATCTATGTCCATGTTGTTGGGCTGCCAGATGACAATTTCTGTTTCAGAGTTGGGATTGGTTGGTAGGAAGAAGGATTCAAGAGGAGGCTTCGAAGAAGAATGGGGAATGTGAGAGTCGGAACTGGGAATCGAGGCAAAAGGGGCCAAAGAGGGATCAGTCTTACTGGGATTATCAAAATCGGGTTAAGAGTGCTTTGCTAGAATATCAAAGGTATTGCTGGTGGAGGGGATGTTGGAGGCGTGGGTGGGTGTTTTGGCGGTGGAGGTGGAGGTTTTCTTATGGTGGCATTTGTGGGATGGAACTTTGGTGAAAAATTCTTCATCATAGTTTGCAGAGGTAGCCGTGGGTTTTTTGGAAGGTGGATTGAGAGGGAAGTCTCTGAATAAGTGGCCATGAGCATGGAATTTTCGACAATGGAAAGGAACATGTTCATAATCAATAGGTTTTAGCCATTAAAAATCATCATGAAAAAGACTTACTCAGTCCGGAAGTTCCTTTTCCAGGTGCATGTAGACGCATATTCTAGCGTATGAAGTGTATTGCCTGAGCTTGGTCTCCTCTGTTGTCTTGATGAACTCCCCAATTCCATTACCTATATCCTTTAACAATTCTTCATCCCAATATTCAAGGGGCAGGGAGTACAGCCAGATCCAGACTGACACCTAGCTGAAGTCCTCTTTATCGGGGCTGAATATTTCAACCCAGTCACAGAGATAAAGTCCGGATGAGTTGAAGAAGTAGGGACCTCCATCTAAGATGCAATTTCTGTCTTCAGTACAGTTGAAGATGGCATTGAAGAAGCCCTTTGGCCCTAGCTAAAGGGTCACATGTCCTTTTGGCTTCCATTTGGAGCTGATCCATCCATGCAAGGCTTTTTCAATTGGCCAGAAACCAACAAATTTGTCGATGAGTGCATGATCCTTCATGTACTGAATCTGAGCATTGATATGGTGGCTTGGAAGATCTATATTTGGGCATTATGCTACTATTAGTCTGCAAGTCGCAGAGGTTGCCTTAGGTAGAACCATTTTGTCAAGAGGCTCTGTGGGTTTGTCCTGTTGTGCATCAGATGAGTTGCCAGGATTTTGGGTTGCGTCAACAGAGGGCATCTGCGCTGTGGCAGAGGGCAGCATCTGCATTGTGGAAGAGGAGGGCATCTTCATTGCTACGGGACTGACAGGATGTGATCACCTGTGGGGGAGGGCGTTTTAGCCCCCCCCCTGTGGAGGATCCATTTGGTATGGATTAGCAGCCGCTTGAAGACTTGACCTTAGCAAGAGTAGAGGGAATTATTGGATTCACCTGCACTAGAGCCGCACTGTCGAGGGTTTTCTGTAAACCCTAGCATAGAGTTTTCTCATAGCTCCTCTCCAAGATCCTCAATTGATCTGCACTAGATGGATTGATTTAAGTGGATATGGTGATTTATAATCCTATTTTATTATTTGCACTAGATGCATCGATTTTAGTGTAGATATTTATTTCTAATGATATTTGATTACTTGCACTAGATGCATTGATTTCAATGTAGATTATTTCTAATCCTATTTGATTGTTTTCACTAAATGCATTGATTTCAGTGTAGATGGCGATTTATAATCCTATTTGATTGCTTTGAGTAAATGCATTGATTTCAGTGTAGATTTTGGTTTTTAATCTTATTTGATTTCTTTCATTAGGGACATTGATTTCAATGTAGAAGTTAATTTCTAATTTTATTTGATTGCTTGCATTAAATGCATTTATTTCAATGTATATGTTGATTTATGATTTGATGTAATTGGATATATGATGCTACATTAATTTTAAAGTGATTGGATTTACAATATGCATTGATCTAAGTGTAAGCACAAAAATTTATTGACAATGTACATTGATTTTTGTTTTATAGTAATTTAACCTATTAATATTGGAGAGCAAGAGAGACAAGGTATCATGTTTACTACAACAACTCGAGCTAAAGATTTAAATTGTTTACGATTTAAATTTTCTTTTTCATATAATCGATATGAAAAGATAACAAAACTAATAAGGGTGGCAATAAGAATAGTAGAAGAAAATAGTTTGAGATTGATCACAATGAAGACTATTTGTAACATGAGTACATTCTTATTATTCACATTTTCTATCTTTCAATAATATTATTGTCACTTTGCATTCAAGAAAAATATTTCATTATTTTTCATCATTATAGTTATTAACAATATTTATCATCTCAACGAACTAAGGTAACTAAGAAAATTTAAAGTTAAAATGACCAAGTTAATCTCAGAAATATTTAGCATATTTAAAATGATTATATTAATATTTGATATATTTACATATTACTGATAAAATCAATCATATCTTCGATAGATTTTCCTTGGTAGCACATGACTGAAACCAGCCTAGATCTATCTTAACTCTGATCTATCAAGCGCCGAGAGGGATCAAATCTCTCGAGGTGTAAATCTTTCCTCAAGTTTTTCACTCAAAAAAGAGGTTTTCACCTCAAGAGATTTGATCCCTCTCGGCGCTTGTTAGATCCAGAGTTAAGATGGATCTAGGCTGGTTATAATTTTGGGCACGCGTATTTACAATGTTAACATATTCATCAATCAAAACGAGACTATTTACGATGGATTTGGGAGGTGGAGGTGTAAATTTTCTTCCAAAAATCCTTTCTCTACTAGGATTAATGATTTCACAAGTCTTCTCATCGTGGTAGTGCTCACACAATTACACCAAGCAAGATTTAGAAGAAAATATCCTAGTGTGGAGGAGATAGGGTTAATATGAGAGATAATTAGAAGGGTAGGTTGAGAGGGCACATGTGTAACTTTATGTTGAAAATAAATTATGTGATTTTTCATGTCCTCCATTAATTATAAGATTACATTCATCTTTGTTAGATTCATTTAAAGGAATACCAGTTCTCAAGTTCTGGTTTTCAAATTCAAGACAAGTCAGCAATTTTGTTGCTAGGTCATTAACATATTTGTCTTGAAGCCTATTCCTATATGCTTGAGAAATAATACTATAATAGTCAATCGTATTTTCCTCGTTGTGTGGCCTTATCATATTAGGAATTTGATTGTAAAACGTTTTTAACCTTAAATTGAAATCCCTAATAGTTTCTCTAGGTTTGAAAACCATGTTGTCATATTATTTAAGCCAATCTACAAGACTTCATTGTCTTCCATAAGTGTAATTGAACCAATAAGACAATGTAGCCCAAGTAGAAAAAATTTTAGGAGGCAGATCATAAAATTCGAAAGCATTTTTTCCTTCTAGGCTATTACAAAAATGTCTCATACAAACATCTTCAGCATTGGCCCTAATATTTTTAATGGAATTAAAGAAATCACTGAAGTGTTCTTCAATAGTGTGAGTCCCATCCCGAGAGAATCTAGGCAAGTAGTCTTTTAATTTTGGTAATCAAGTAGATGCAAGGGGTAATTCAGAGGATATGGAACATGCAAAGGGGTTGCATTCAGGTGTTCCTTAAATTCAAGAGCATACATTTTTCGATAATCCTAGTAGGTTTATTAGGATTTGGAGTAGATTGATATTTGCTGAAAACACTACATAAGGGAGGTGCAACCATTTTAACTGGAGGGAAATTAAATATTAGAATTTGTTTTAAGAATGTAGTGTTATATTTATATAATGATATTTTAAGAGCATTCTTAATATTTTTCAAGTTTTTTCGTTTTCCCATAATAGCTGACAATGAATCAAATTTAGGATATTTCCCTCTCAACCTATGTGATTAACGTGCAATTTCAATGGATTGGTGTTCTAAACTTGACTGACAAGGGGTTCCAGTGGTATGATATGAGGATCAAGACTAAGGAAGGGGAGTGTGCATCTATCTATCAAGAAATAAATTTACTTGAATTATTGTGATACATTTCCTTATTTATTAGTCAGCGATTTCAATACCACATGAAATTGTGGCCCAAGACCTCTCGATTTCTTCATGGGTATTATTGGTGTTATGTGCAATATTAAAAAGACTAGAATTTTTTTTTTTCTGATTATTGAAGTTCAGAAATATATTAGGTTGGAACAATACTAGTTGGGTAATTGACTGATATTAAATTTAATCAACTTGCTCAAGAAAATACAATCTTTCATATAAATATCTTAATAACACAACAGAAAAATAAATAAAACAACATTGCTTATATTATTATTTTTTTCCTGCTTTAGTTTTAGATAATAATAACAGAGTTATATCACCATGATATATAATTGATTTAAAAGGTTGAACTATGGTCATCAACCTTTATTTAAAGATCAAGAAAAAATAATCAACTAGCAAAAAAACACAACAAGAAAATGAAAAGAAAGACAAGCATGTCAAGGTAAAATAGAATGAAATGAAGATAACTAATTAAACCAGGAAGCGATCACTATTCACTCCCTAGTATGGTTGCCAAGAAGGATGATTTTTTTTTCTTATTCACTCACAGAACCTTTTGAATCATTTGTTGGAATTAATGGAGAATGTCATAATTATATTATTTTTATGATGATGATAGGATTGAGATGCTAAGATTAGATCTCAAGTCCTAATATTCAGGGAGTGGTTCAAACCACCTAATGGTGAGAAAGCCTATATGTACTAGGATGTTCTCTTGATTGAATGTAATAGATTGTGAGTGTGTATACACTCTCCAGGTTCTCACCTGGAGAGTCATTTAGCTTGTAAATCCATCTTTTATCATGGTATCAAAGCACAAGATCAGATGCCTATGTGTCTATCTTCGGGGTGGTTGAGGCTAAGTCTTTGGAGGCCGAGAGCCTGTGTGAGGAGCGCTATTGTTAGCTACTCTTAGAACGTTGCTTCGAAGTGGAGCGCTACTCCTACATGAAGACGAAGAAGATCGCCTGTTGCTGTGTGTCACGTGAGACCGTTTGGAGTTGTGGGTGTCAATAACTGTGGATTGAGAGGCAGTGTATTGTGTCATCATTTTTGCATTGACTGGCATCGCTGCTACATTGAGAGAGCCGTGGTTGAGAGCGCTCCCAGCAGCTCTGAATTTCGTGGCGTGAAGGTCGTAAAGGAATTTATTTTGCTGGGTAGAGAAGGTCGATTACTTGAATTGGAGCTGGATCTATGGTGGCTTTGATAGTGTAGCCAATGTTAATTCGCCACCAGAGGCCATGAGAAGGCCGATTGCTAGCTGTGAGAAGGCTGATTGCTCGAACTGGAGTTGGATCCATGGTGGCTGTGGTAGTGTAGCCAGCGTTAATTCGCCACCAGAGGCCATGAGAAGCGTGATTGCTCAAATTGGAGTTGGATCCGTGGTGGATTTCGTAGTGAAACTAGCGTTAATTCGCCACGAGAGGCTATGAGAAGACCGATTGCTGGCCGCGAGAAGGCCGATTGCTCGAATTGGAGTTGGATCCTTGGAGTTTTTTTTTACCCTAAGAGCAGATCCAAAGGTTGAGCCTTCAACTGTGTGGCATTGTTGATCGATTGTGTTCACGTTTGTGTGGTGAGCATGTGTGGAGGCTGTGAAGGTCGAGCTTGTTTTTTCCGCTACTTTCAAGGAACACTACCCATCTCAAATTGATAAGTAGCGCTATCATTTGATACTTGATTTTCTGCGTGGGGTGCACATAGCACAGTGGATTAGCGCTGTCATGATCTGCAACTTGCTATTCGATTTGCCATCCTAATACCGTGGGTTGGAGAATATGGCATTCTTCACGTCGTGATGAATATCCCATCCCACGTCGAATGCTGATTAAAGATGCTCGATATGCCACAATTGCATGTCAGTTTCAGGAATCGATCCTACGCCTCCTAGCAACGAGTCATAATTAGCAGTGGCCGCATTGGATACCTCGTTTGTCCATTGCAATTCTTGATCTGCTGAATTACTCATCGAAGTTTCCACAGGGAGATTAAAAGAGCTGGAACTGGGACATTAAAAGAGCCACAAATTCCTAGAACCCATCTTCAGCACTCTCTAATGATGTGCGTTGGTGTTTTCCCTCACCTTTGTCTGTGGCATTTTCTGAGAAGTCCTCATTGCTAGAAGCAGGCGATTTAGACTCTATCAAATGTTTTTTTGTCTCTTGTACGACTCCATGGATGCAGCATAAACAGTTATTCACAGTTCAATCAATGTTTCCTCAGATATTACCTTGCTACCTTGAATGAATTTTCTGTGGTCGAAACTGTCTGCTCAACTTAGTGTTCCTAAATTGACGTCATAAATTGTCAACTAGGGCTAGTAAATTGATGAAGTGAGGTGCACTATATGTGCCTAGGTATCTATTTCTCACTATGTTTTGTTTAGTGTTTTTCTGATGTTTTTGGTTTTATGGTTTTATGTTAAAAAGGAAAAGAACCAAGTGTTGGTAAAGAGAAGTGGATGGTTACACTAAAATAGAGAAAAACCTATTCTAAACTGTGTATGGCACTAAATAAAAGAAAATGCAAAGCTTGATAATGACTCATAGCAAGGAAATAAATCACAACATGAACTCAATAACTCATAACATGAACTCATCCAATTCATTCGTTAGAAATATGTTGGAATAGCTTGAGAAAAGGACAAGTTTAGTGCAAATGAGGTTCTCCTAAGTAAACAATCATCTTAGAATATTACAAATAATCTCATCCATGGCTAGAAGTTTATTGGAACACAATTGGAAAATATTATTTGTAGCACAATAATATTTCTACTCTGAATTAACTTGTAATGCTAAGATTAATCCATTCTACAGCTCAACTTGTCACTACTAAGCCTCATTCGAAAGTTAGAGATTTTCTAGAATAGTTTTTGGGAAAAGGCTTATTTGTGAAATTGAAAAATATTGCAAAACAATCAAGGCCTTAAACTGATATCACTAATTCCTGTCCATATGATGATGCATTAATAGAAAGTCAGAACAAGAGTAGTTTGTAAACAATGAAGGCCGTGAAGTCTAATTTTGACAGTTAATACAACTTAAAGAACAATGGATAACACTGAACTAGAATGCAATTGATCAGAATTGAAACACAGTGACCACAACTAAACTAGAATGCCATTAACCTAACTTGAAATATAGTGAACTGTAACTGAACTAGAATGCCACTAATCTAACTTGAAATACAGTGAATAGAGTTGAACTAGAGTGCCATTATCAAACTTCAAATATAGTGACAGAATTAAACTAGAGTGAAATCTACCTCCGGGGTATTTCAACTGAACTAAAATACAACTAATTCTATGAAATACTACAGCCCTATCTCGTTCAATATGAGTGATATTTTGGAATAGTTTGTAAAAACAAGTCTGGCTGTATCATTCAATGCAAATGAGCATAAAACATAAAGTTTCGGAAAAAAAATGTAATTAACTCCTAAAATACTACAGTTATATCTCATCCAATGTTAGTGGTATTTTGGAATAGTTTTTAAGGATACGACTAACTGTGGCATCCACTGCAAGTAAGTATAAAAACACAAAGTTCAGAAAATTGATTAAACTAGGAATGAAACAAGGCTAAGTTACTTATCTAAACCATATGAACAAAGCTTCTCAGGTAGCAGGGGCCCTCTACCACCGGATTAGCAGGAAAATCTACTCAAGATTGACTCATATCTTGCAATAAAGTGATGCTTCTTTCATTAAAGGAGAAATTCTTCAAAAAAACAGATTATTACAGTCTTCTAAGATCTAGCAACAAAACAAAATCTAGCTAGTTGTCTCTCGATCTCCCGAGCCATACTTATAACAAAATTACATAACTATCTTTGAGATAAAATAGGGATAAGTGTCTTTCCAAATTAAAATCAAATTAGGACTCTGGTGAAAGCCTCGTATTCTGCTTAAGGACATCTGTATAGTCCTTGTCCTAGTAGGAATCTTCTTCCTAGTTTTGATCTCTTCCATGTGCATAACCACCTGTAGACTCGAGCTCAAACTTCATGGAGAGCAAGAAATGATGGGGGAGTGATGTGGAATATGACCATATGCATTTTTCCTTGAGGTGACACCTGGAACCTGCGTGAACATGAATATCGTTGCGGAATAGGCGACTGGCTACAGAATGACTACGTTCTGTAGCCGAGTCTAGTAAAAAATTACTACACCAACAAAATCATGAAAACATAGCAAGTTAGTCATTATAGACAGTCTTAAAGTAATCCTAATCAATCCTATTGATCATTTAAGCCTGTAATTGATGAGGGACAAAGGAAATGAAGTGAAATGTGGTGGAAAAGAAGGACATCTTTGGGGCTCAACAGAAACCCTTGGCTACGGAAAACCAAGCTTTGCGCATTTGTGATCTTGTTTCATATTTGCATGTCGATGTGTGATGTGATTATATGATCTAGGCATCACATCCTAGAGCTGAGCTCATACGCTGCCTATTTCTGTAGTGATCTGGAGAATCACATATATATGACGACACGTTAGTCAAAGACGTAATCTACAATTCAATAGTGTGTTGGTTGGCGTGAATCAGTGGAGCAGCCCGGTAAACTACGTGGAGATCATGAAGGCCTAGCTTGGTGAGTCCTTTGGTGAAGGTTGTGACAAAGGTCATTTCTAGATTGAGCCAATTAGCTATAGCCTGAGCTAGATCGTTGGATTCCCATTGGAGATATAGTGGCCAAAGTGGCAAAGACTGGAAAGACTCACGGATCTACTGGTGTGCTGCTAGTGTGGTGTATGATTTGATGCTGGTGCATGGATTGATCGGATATGCTGGTTTGTTAATTGATCCGATCTGCTGGTGAAACATGGATTTGAGCCATAGTGGGGCAGCAACGGTGGACTACAGGTCATGTTGTGACATCGTTGTGTGCATTGTGATGAATTGCTGAAGTGTGGTGAATCCGATGTGAAGGGGTGTTGTCTCAACCCTTAGATAGGAGGAGCATGAGAAGTCGTGGTGCCTGTGTGGGTTAACGCTGCAGTGGAAAAAGTGTTCTTGCAAGGGACAAAATAGAAGGAGAAAATGGGTCGTGAAAGTAAATCAAAAGAGTCTCAAAGAAAATTTAGGAGAAAGCATCAACGAAGAAGTGAAAAATATTGTGTTGCAGAATTTTGTGATTTTTTTCAGGTTGACGGTGATGGACCAGCTACTGATTAAGGTACAGATTTGGAATTTGGTGAGATTATTAAATTTTTAATGCCATATTTACCATCTTTTTTAGGTATGAATTATGAAAGTTGGGAAAATGAAATAAAAATAGTACTATGGAAGTTAAATCTACTGGATTATGTTAAATATGTTATTAATAATAGTGGAGATACAACAATATTAAGTCTTATAACATCTGCAATAGATGACAACATCATACTCAGCATAATATATGAATATGGAGAGATTCCTAGTACAAAGTTTTTATGGGATGTTTTAGAGATGAAATACTGTTTGAATGAGGGAAATGATGCTGAAGATATTGCTCTTGATAATGATCCCATATTTGATTGTGAAACTGAAGATGAAATGATGGGTGATGCATGTGTGTCTGTAATTGAAAATTGTAATGATGAAAACACATCCATTATTGTAGAACTTGAAAGTTTTCCTGATGTAGAACCTGAAATTTTTCCTGATGTAGAAATCAATTTTGATGAGACTTATATATGTCATGATGAGTGGATAAATCTGATGATTGAAAAACATCTTATTGATGAATTACTGTTTGGTGAGAAGGAAGGCCTATCTTCACATACAAATCAAATGCAGAACATGCTTACAGCTACAAAACTGGATGAAGGCATAATTATGTTAGCAGAAAGGGATGAAGTAAGGAGAGATGGTGAAATTAAAGCTCTCCTGAAGGAGCAGGAAGATGAAAGTAATTGTGGTCATCTTTATAAATCTAACATTGTTTTTTGTGTAGATATTGGTAGGCAAGAAACAACAATGAATTTTGAAGAAGAATTGAAGTTTCTTGAAGCATGGCTTGAAGCACCATGTCTTTATCAACTTAACACAGAAATTTCAGTAATCAATGGTGAAGATATCATCACTGATGTTCAGATGATTGACAACAGAAATAGTGAGAAGGGAAATTCTCCTATCCACCCTACCATAATTCTGAGAAGGATGAAAACAAGAATTCAAGTTTTCCTTCACAAGGGAAGAAATAAGGCGAAGATACATCACTATCTCATGGAAAAGAAAGTGAATATGAAGCCTCATCCATGAATGAAAAAATATGGTATAAAAAGCATAAAAACCAAAATGAAAACCTCTGTTACCAAGTTTTTCATGTTTTTATTGTAAGCCTAGCTGAGACTAGACCAGCAGGCATATGTTATTGTTCAGTACCCTTTCTCCATTAAGGGGGAGTGTTGGAATTAATGGAGAAATTCATAATTATATTATTGTTATGATGATGATAGGATTGAGATGCTAAGATTAGATCCCAAGTCCTAATATTCACGGAGTGGTTCAAACCACCTGATGGTGAGAAAGCCTATATGTACTAAGTTGTTCTCTTGATTGAATGTAATAGATTGTGAGTGTGTATACACTCTCCAAGTTCTCACCTGGAGAGTCATTTAGCTTGTAAATCCATTTTTTATCATCATTGGCTATCTAGGACATGGGCATCAGTACAATGCATGGCTTAAATCCTGGCCTAGAAAAAAGAAATAAAAACCCGAAATAAACCTAAAAATTTGTACAATTTAAGTTGCAAAAGAAAAATAAAATAAATATGTATCGTTAAAGAGGGCACTAAACTCTAACAACTTTATGTATGAATTCATACTCATAAACAAAATATAAACTGAGTTCAGATTTCAAATATCTATATCACTGCCTCCTTTTAGGGTAACATCCCATGAAAAGGAAAATTGTAATAGGTGGAAATTGTCTAAGAAAGAGAAAAAAACAAGCGTGATAATAAATACACAAGGTGGTAAAAATAATACAATATTCTTCATTGAGAGTATAAAAGAATAATGTTCATATATGATGATCACAAACTTGGAAGATTAAATGTCTACCCAAGTAACCTCTTAACAAATGACCTAATTTACAAAATTTTATTGGTTAAATTCTAACATACCTAAACAAAAAAAATTAAGCATAACTTAGTGCAACGAGCTAAAAAGGCACCTCCAGGAATTAGTATGCTACTGCAAGAAGAACCAACATTAGTTTTGATAAAAAAATGCAGTAGATATAAATCATTAGTAACTGAAATTTATGATACCTATTATAGCAAGAGATATTATCAACCTATGTCAATGCAACTATTTAAAACATTCCTTGTAGATCAATGTATGTGAGTCACAATTATATAGACATGAGGAAAATGATAACCCAACTGAAGAATGAAACAACATCATACCAACTTGTGTTTCCATTTGAGTTATATTGTATTCCTTTTTCAACCTGAATTTATATTCATAACTTTTGAAAACGATTTCATAAATGTTTATTAAATTTAAAGAATGAGTATTTAAAATATACTTAGGATAAATTATTTAGAGGTAAGAAAAATAAGGTTGAGCTCCTTAAAAATAAGAAATGACTCAATAAAGGGAGGATCCACATCCATAAATTATTGAACCTATAATAAAGATAATAAATTAAATGCATGATAGCTACAATATAAAAATATGCATGCATGGCATACAGGTTTCCACCAGAAAATCAATATAATTATACATATATAACTAGGCTCTTCTACACAATTATGTCCAAAAGTTGTCCATATACCCAATCATAAAGTCAAATTTATGGAACCATGAAACTAACATGTCAAAATAAATCACCATCAAAATATCCTAGCCAAAACATCCACCATCTCAATATGCACCATCAAAATATGCAGTATCAAAATGCCAATCAAACATCCACCATATGTCTTAGAATTTGTACGCAAAAGGAGATGAATTATTATTAGACGCTATAATAAATTCTTCCATGAAAAATTACGGCTCCATTGCCATAATTTTTGGGTGGCATTATGATTAAGATTATTCACAAAAAAATTATTAGCAGGGGACATGGACAGAGGACAAGATCGAAGGACTATGACAACTAAGGAAGTAGCAAACTAATCATGAACATAATTGGCAAGTGTGGGAGAAAGAGTTCCTTTTAAATGTAAATTAAGATTCGGTCCTCTAGAAGGTGAGGAGGAGGCATGTGTAGTTTAGTGAATGTTACGGGCAAAGCTACCCTAAGGTCTGTGCTACGAAAAAATCTCACTTTAGCTATGCATAAAAAATAGCCCTAACATAAAATATGGTTGTCAATTTCTTTAGATCTATAAATGCTAAAAAATCCACATCTATGCAGTTAAAGGCATTAAGCAACAAATAAAAGCAAGAGTTTATCCATGCATCCAATAGACAAGACAAGAAATAGAAAGATGTTGCCAGTCCCCTTCAATGGGATGGGTTCTTGTATGTCGTGAGCGCTTCAAATCTAATGTCTCTCTCTCTTGATGGTGTAGAAAACGCAGGCAAAAAATGGAACTCAAAAGGAGCTCACAAGCAAAAGGATAGAAAAATACGACAATGATGGAGTATGAAAGTCAAACCAAAAGTATAGATCCAGAGTGATATTTAGGCAACAAAAGGTGGTGAATGAATGGAAAAACCCTTCTATTAATAACAAAATATTGAGTTAGTCTAGATATTGGTGCATAATTAAAATATTATTAACCAATTCTAGATCCAACTTTTATGGAATATTTTATTATTTTTGTTGGAGTGAAAATAATTTGAATTTGGTCAAACCCCTTTATTTGTAAATAATAAATAAATAAATGATTTATTTATTATTTTAAGAATGTGGTTGAGTAATAATTAAATAAATAATGATTTATTCAATTATTTATAAATTATTTATTCAAATTTTACAAGGAATATTATTTAAATAATGTTTTAAATAATTATTCCTAGAAAATAATAAGATAAATAGTGATTTATCTAATTCATTATCTTGTTTTGGGTTAAATATGACCAGGAATATTGATCAAACTACTATTTAATTAATTATCCCTTCAGGAAAATCAAACAAATAAGGGTTTATTCAATTATTCCCCATGGGGTTTCCTGTTTAGACCATAGACAACTTCATAAATTATGGATTACTAAGTTATTTTTCATAGTGAAAGCGATTTTACTAGGGTAAAATTGGTCTTACATGGTGTACTTTGGTCCATCTAATAATAACATGTTAAATGACCAAAAATTGGTGTAGCAGATTTCCCCTGAGTGTGCGAACTTTAGGAGCTAATCGTATGACCGAAGTATGTTGTAAGAACTCAATCAATGGACACAGAAGGGGGAGTCAGAGAGAGATAAATATAAGGTAGAATAAAGAGAGAGAGGACAAGATCCTCAAGAACTGAGACTTACAGGTGTGACAAGTCTCTTTTATGGGTGAGTACATGTTCTACATGAGGCAGGGGATGCATATCTATGCCTGTCGTGATAACAAAGTATAAATAATAATTCATCCAATATACAAGGGACTGAACTATATAGTACATGATGGCATAAACATGGGCCAAATAAAAACATGATAATGGATCCCACATACATATTGTGCCTGGGACAATAGCCAGGACTTATACAATAATATCTGAGTACACGAGATATAAATATAGCCAAAGAGGCCCCGTAAAATAGGAAAGGGCTCTATAAATATGAATGATACATGAAAACTAAAGAGGCGCTGCAAGTGGTTGAGGCCGGAACCACAAAATCTATGGATTTGCATCCAAGGTTGTAGTAGAAAAGTTTTCCGGGTATGTGGCGTGCTACCTGAATGGACACCTGCTCATGAGGTCTAAAACATCTCACATCACCTGGGAATCACTAGTACAATCTATTGCATTAATGAACCATCAAGTATATGGATCTCGATCATGCCATAAGGAGCTGGAACTAAGAAACGATCAAGTCAAAGGGCAATAAAGTGTCCCTTTTCCTGATCCGAGGCACTGGACAAGAGTGGAAGCTAGAACCAATGTACACTGCCCTCTAGACCTGTCTTCCAGAATGAATAAGTTGATGTCAATAGAAGGAGGTCCGCCATAGGTGAGGAAATAAGGGATCCTCAACTAAGGCATGAGAGAAAATAGTAGAGCGAATGATAGACTGACACCAGGGATGATAGTAGAATGGGGGGTATTGAGTAGTGGGTTGACGACTTCACTTGTTAGAGAATAAAGAGCATGGATGACCTGGCAACTACTGACTCGACACTGGAGGGGATAGGTGATAGTATGACTGGATGCCAAAATATGCGACATGAGAGAGGAATAAAACAATGAAGGATGGAGTAATGTGGCAGGATACAAAGAGAATTGGGACAGACTCCATGGATGCGATGATGACTCAACTCGAACGTTGTAAACAAGGGCGACTCGATGATGTTTCCACATAGAATAGGCCCAATGGGGACCATAAAAACATGAGTATAAGATGGTTACTCATGAAAAAAATCGACATGAGCATGGACAAGTATGAAGGCAAATTTCTGCCCCAATTACAAGTGTTTCAAGTGAAGAAATTCGATTTTGAGGAGTGGTGAAGTGACCCTTATTGGAAAAAATGTGTCTGAGTGAAGTATCAAATCACAAAACACTAAAGGATACACATTTGAGAGCTCAGTGAGAGTTTTTCAATGGTGTTGATGGTTTGTGAAACTGAGCTATGGTTTGGTCACAACTGGCAAAAGAAACATCTCAGGTTTCTCTTTTAATAAGGAATCTTCCCTCCAATTTGATTCATTTGCAAGCGTAGCTGTGGCGAATGTAGAGAGGATAAATGGCCATAAATATTGCGGAAATCATTGCGTAAAAAGCAACTGTTGGAATTGAGATCCATCAGATGTAGGTAAGAGGCATAACCCTACTCTTTCATTTTAGTGGATTGAAAGTTTATTTTAGGCAGCCAAAGGTCAGGAACTTACCCCTGCTCCTCTTCACGACCGGGTCTTGGTTTATGGAGCAATATCTACGACCTAGAAAGTTGTTTTTGGGCAAAAAACTACAACCTGTCCCAGGATTTTCCTGAAATGTGTGACTTGTTTAGAGAAAGGGATTTTGGTGTTGTTTTTTAGCTAAGAGCTGGGTTTTTATGGTTGAATGCAGTCTTTCCTTTTTGTACACTGACAAATATGATGGTTTTGTGCATATATGGAAGATTTGAGGATAAAATCGAGAGAGAGAGAGACTTGGATACATTACGGTCAGAGATTCGAGAGGATCATGGTGTTCGCACTACATTGGCCAGGTTTGGGGTCCTAAGGTTTGTGGAGAACCCTTTGATGAGATATGGAGAGCCCTTTTTGGCATGGATTGTCAGCTATTGGGATCTGGATCATTAGAAATTTATAGTGCAGGGGCACCGGATCGAGTTGAATGTCCAGGATATATATTTTCTGACTGGTCTCCCACCACTTGGGATGGTGGGAAACACACATATAGTGTTACCACGAGGGTGAAACATTATGGAGTTTGTGGAGTGCCATTTTTGACAAGTTCTCCATGTGAAGGGGACACAGATACCAATCTGGGATCTAGAGCAGCTAGAGCCCCGTGCTGTGGCCGCAGTGGTGTTGTAGATTTTGGGCAACCAGGCACTCGACCACATAACCGGGGGTTAGATGATGCTTGTTGAGAGTGTTTTGAGTGGGACCTACTATGGGTGGGCCCAAATGATGTTTTCGTTGTTGAAACAACAATTTTCACTATGCAAGTGACAAGTGAGCCATGTCTGTGTATATGGCACACTGTTGTGATCACTCTTCTTTGAGAATATCCTGACACTTCAACCTTGCATACAAATCTAGGATGGGGGCCTGAGAGAGCCCAGGATGCACCGTTGGGGGAAGCTACTGTGCAGAGTGGGAGGTAGGGCAGTCGGATGGGTGTTCTGACTGAGTTTTTTGCTCATTGGGATTAGATGCCACTGTACATAGACAACTATCCCTAGAGTGGGATGAGTTATCATGGGGACTCGGACTTGCCACTACCGCCAGGTCGAGCATGGTGGCCTGTTGGTAAGTTACATGTTGATAATATTTTATGTGCATTTTAAAGTTTCAGAATATTCTATGTGGTATTGATTCCTTAAATTTTGGTATGCAGATACAACACCAGTGAAACTGGTCGGGTATATGGGGCAGCCTGTAGTATCAGGAGATGCAACACCAGGTGGGTCGAGGGGTCCACAAAATGAGGATGCAGTTGCACTCCTGGAGGAAATCCATCATAGATGTGAGAGGTTTTTGACCAGTGTTTCAGAGTGTGAATGGTAAGATCTTGATGACCAGTACATAGAGCCATGTATTGGTCTTCCCTTAGAGTGGCGAGGGGTCATGCAACACATGGTGATGGCCAGACAAGGGATGCATGATCTACAAGCTGTCGAGGCCGAGCCATTGGCCTGGGATCCTCCAGATAGTGATTAGATGTCGGGGCATGTGGTGCCCCCAGTTTTGAGTTTTGTAACATGATATGGGCATGTAATATGTATCAGGGTTGATGGACTGTAAAATTTTTTGAATGAAACATATAATGGATACGAATCATTTTATGGTTTATTGTTATTGTCTTCTGTGAAATGTGTGTGATAAATGCCAATCTAGAATATTATTTACAATGCTATCTACATAGTGATTTTGTGCTCTAGGTACATGACTGAATGTAATTATTTCAAATTCACACATCAAAAGCTTCACTCGTAAGTATATTCTAAACAAGATAGGATTATGCACACGATAGATACCATTCAGTTGCATGCCAAGAAGCATGGAATCTAAATGAAAATGAAGGTGAAGGATGCGATGGGAAAGGGAATCGGCTTATAAACCTGGCACTGTGTCATATTTGGCCTAGTTATTGGTGGTATTACCAATGCATACACCGTTAGAGAGAACAGGCAAATGCAAAGGGGTAAAAATGGCCCTCACTATCGAGGCTAGATTATGGGAGTAGCGACTTGCACCATCGGCATAACTGATATATGGTGTGGATGGGGTCCATCTGAAACGTGTCATAAGACAAAAAATGAGAGGATGATGAAAAATGTTGGAAACCCGAATGCAAGGTAGAAATCAAAAAAACAATTCTAGAGGGAGTGCTCTGGGTAGGATGTCTACCACCCATAGACAGACAGGTAGGTTGTGTGTGGGAGTTTCCGTGGGGGCAGCTTGTGCATAGGTCATGAAAGTCACCATGGACATGGATGTTTCCATTCCTCTTATGAGCAAAAAGATGAATTTAGGGGTGCAAAAGGCTTCCATGATGTCATCATCACAGTAAAATATGGGGTGACTGGTGGAAGGGTAACCACATGATGTGGCAAAGCTACCTAACTCATCATCATGAGAAAAAAGGTTCACATGCGGATTGTCACGGGGGGTGACACAAGAGTAAGAAGATAAGGGATCTACTGATGTTGTGCCCAGGGTGATCGTTGAAGGGAGGTCAGGCGAAACAGAAGGGGAAGTCCTAGAGGGGTCTTCCCCCATGGGTCTCATAGATGATGATAGGTAGAAAGTGGTGGTCGAAGGCTCTGTCATCTTGACATCAGGAGGGGGAATTTCAATGGGAGTAGGAAATACCTCTGGTTCTGTCAAATCAAAGCTCGCAAACAAGGGAGAGGTGGACTCATTGTGCTTGGCCTCGAATTGTTAGAACGCTTCTAAAGAGGCACGGTAGTCATTGAGGCGGGGACAGAGGTGGGTGTAGTGGCCATGGAAATAACATAAATCACAAGGATGATTTGTGTGCAAAGGCTTCATTTTCGGGATTGAATCGGGTATAGTGACAGAGACCTCTGGGATATAAGACTCTAGAAACGCTTTGTTGACCATGGGCTTGAGATGAGGTAATTCAAGACAGGTATGGGTGGAATGACTGGCAACGTCACACAAAGCACACTGGGTGGTATGCTTTGGAGGCCGAGGAGTAGCAGTGGTTGTTTAGGTAGCCTTTTCCTTAGGTGCCTTCTTGCAAAATTTTCGCCCCCTCCCTGAAGCTTGCGCAACAAGAGTAGGTTTCTATTGAGATGGCTAAGGAGCATAACCAAAGGGAGGGGTCATGGTGACCATTGGACTGAGATTAAATCAGTATAAGGTTTGGGTTGACCAGGTGAGATGGTGCTTGGGGGATCAATGTACCAAACTGGGATCCCTAGGGTCATGTTAGGAAGAGATACGATAGCCATAACAGGTACCAAAAATACTCCATGAGGGGGAGCTAGAAATGGTATCTGAACGGAGGGGTAATGGCCAGGCAGGACAGCTCAGAGATGGTTAAGGCTAGGAGGAACCGTTCCAGGAGAGTAGATAGGATCATGGATACCAGCTGCAGATGAGGGGCCTTAAGGAGGGGGTCCTGAAGGCTGAGTCGAGGTATGAGGAGTAGGTTTCAGAGGGCGGGGTTGCTGGCTAGTTGAACCAGTCTGTTTGAGGTCATACCAAGATGATTTCATAATGAAAACATTTGATAATTTGGGATCAGAGATAGGAGTAAAATCAGGGAATGAACCAAGAAAAGAGGAGTCTTTGTGTACTCCAGGTGAGATACTAGTCAGAGGTTCACTACTTGTTTATTGGCCACCGGAGAGATGATGGACTCAAGGGAGGTCTAAGACTTCAGTTCATAATATGTCAACTAATTGATGGTGACAATATTTTTTTTATGAGGAGAGCACATATTATGGTGAACGGCAGATGGGACACCATACATTCCATAAGTGTAGCTAGGACCCAATAAAATTTTGTAATCTAAGGGGGCATCAATGACTTCTACATCAACACAAACAGTCTTTCCCACAAGAGTAATAGGACAATTGCAAAACATGCCAAGGGCCTGGGAGGAGTGTCCATCCCATGCTCAGAGGGCGATAGTGGAAGGGACCAGCTCATGAGGTCCGAATTGCTTCCAAACTAAAGTGAATATCACAGAGGTGGATTCCCCCTCGTCAATGACACAACGAGATACGTTGGAATTCTGGATCTTGACAGGGATTTGAAACACAATGGAAGTAGGAAAGGGGGGATGTTCTCATCGGTCAACATTGAAGACAAAAAAACGATCATCTGAAGGATCCACAATGCCCATGGTAGTTAGTAGAGATTTTACTTGTGAAGGGCATGACTGGAGGACTTCCAGCATTGACATGGCAGCAGAGGATTGCACCAACTCATATACTACACTATACGAATGGGCAGCTTTACCAAAAGCGGTGTTTTGGCGTAATGGTCACTTAGGGATCTTGGTATGAACCTATGCTTTAGGCTGAGGGATGAATAAAGGACCATTGGTTGTGAAAAGAGGCTCTTTGGGAACTGAAGAAGGGGGCTCAGGGGTAGACGTAGTGGGGGGATTTTTTTACTAACAAGACAGAGTCTGAAGGTTGAGGTCAACGATAATGGGTTGGTGAGAGTTCATCATGATAATCTGGTAATAAAAGGTACCAGATGGAGGAGGTTGGGTGGTTTCCATACTTTTAGTGGGTTGGGTAGCCATGAATCCTTAGTGGGGAAAAGGATTGGTAAACACAGTCGGTTAGATAGGTTCAACATTGGGAGGAACTAAACGAGAGGCTTGTTGTCCACAAGATGCTGCTTGAGCTTCCCACATCTAATGCATCTAAGGTAAAAGAGGACAATCATGAGTGTAGTGACCATAGAAACCATAACAAGAACAAGTTTTTTTCCTGTGAACAAGCCTGTCCTTCTTGGGATGAGTGCCCTGTTGCTGGGTTGCTGTGTTGGGTGCATTTCCGTAGGGATTAGGTCCTGGATTACCTGGGGCAGATTGGTTTTGGTTTACTTTCCTGTATTTTTGGAAGTATGAGGATTAGTCGCATTGTGATGTGCATACACCTGACCCTGGTCCTTAGCGCTTCAAATCTAAGATCTCTCTCTCTTGATGGTGTAGAAAACCCTGACAAAAAATGGAATTCAAAGGGAGCTCACAAGAGAAAAGATAGAAAAATATGACAATGATGGAGGATCAAAGTCAGACAAAAAGTGTAGATCCAGAGTGATCTTTGGGAAAAAAAAGGTAGTGAATGAATGGAAAAACCCTTCTATTTATAACAAAATATTGAGTTAGTATAGATATTGGTGCATAATTAAAATATTATTAACCAAATCTAGATCAAACTTTTATGGAATATTTTATGATTTTTGTTGGAGGGAAAAAAGAATTGAGTTTGGTCAAATCCATTTATTTGTAAATAATAAATAAATAAATGATTTATTTATTATTTTAAGAATGTGGTTGAGTAATAATTAAATAAATAATGATTTAGTCAATTATTTATAAATTATTTAGTCAAATTTAACAAGGAATATTATTTAAATAATGTTTTAAATAATTATTCCTAGAAAATAATAAGATAAATAGTGATTTATCTAATTAATTTTTCTATTTTGGGTTAAATATGACCAAAAATATTAATTAAACTATTTTTTAATTAATTATCCCTTGAGGGAAATCAAAAAAATAAGGATTTATTCAATTATTCCTCATGGAGTTTCCTGTTTAGACCATAAACAACTTAATAAATTGTGGATTACTAAGTTAATTTTCATAGTAAAAGAAATTTTACTAGGGTAAAATTGGTCTTACATGGTGTAATTTGGTCCATCTAATAGTAATAGGTTAGATGACCAAAAATTGGTGTAACCGTTTGGGTTGAGGGACCTAACAGAATGGAAGGCATATCAGCACAAGAAGCACTCTAATTATGAGTTTTAATGATTGAACTAGAAAATTGAGGATAGACGACCTTACCTATTTGTCCTATGTTTGGAGTCGATCCTGGAGGGTGAAAACCCTCTACTACTCCTCGTGCTTCAGAATCTGTAAATCAATCAAGACAAATCACACAAAATAGTTGCACATATATTTCCTAGATGTTAGGATGTTAGCATATATAATCTCATAAAAATAACATGAAATAGACCATTACAAGATCATTCAACCTGTATAGGAGACATATAACACAAAGACATCAAGAACATGATAGAGCTTCATTTATTGATAATATGTAAAGAGAAAGAGGAGAAATCACCTTAGATCAACCACGGCTCCAAGCGAAACCATCCTCTGGATCCGTCCAGCCCTAGCCTCACAAAGCTTCTTCCATAAAGTGTGCACAAAGGATGTCACAGAAAGTGGGGGTGAACATCACAAGGAAGCAAGGGTTTCCTGAACTTGGGAAGTACTGGAGGAACACAGAAATATTAGAATTGATCAGGGCTATAATAGACTATTATATCAATAGCATTGTCTCTCCTCCCTTAGGCCATTCCCTTTAGGTGCATTTATACTTCCTCAAATTAGTTTTTTAAGTTGGGAAATAGTTTGGGCACGGGATGGGGTAGTTAAGTTATAGGAAAAACCTATAAACTATGCCTAATTAATAGGGAGTTTTTATATTTTTTAATATTTTAAATAGTATACGAATTGGTTATGGAGCACATTGGATCCATGCGCGCTCTGCTAGGGTTTTCCGTTTTCCTGCTCTGCAGATACCCTAGCGACCTCTGCAATTCAGCCAAGTTCTGATGGTGTTGTCCCACTCAAACAGTGAAGCGTTGCACACAGGTATGGCAGATGTGATGGGGGGGGGGGGGGGGGTGGGTGGTCCGCCTCCCCCTGCTAATGAAAGCGGGAAAGAAGGAGAGCCCGATCTGAGCAAAAAAGATTCAGATAACACGCAGGCGAATGAGGCGGCTAGGAAGCTGGCCTCTGAAACACAAACGGACACGCAGCAGGTCATGTCATCGACCTGCAAGCCTATAGCTCTAGATAGACCCAAAATAGACCTGCCAAGTCATCGGATTAATGCCAGAATTCAGTATATGAGAGATCATGCTCTCATTGGAAAATTTATTGGGTTTTGGCCAACTGAAAAATCCTTACAAGGATGGATCGCGTCCAAATGGAAGCCCAAATGACACGTTACTCTACAACTGTGACCAAAAGGCTTCTTCACAGCTAATTTTAACTGCATTGAGGATAGAAACAGGGTAATGGTTGAGGGCCCCTATTTTTTCAACTCAGCAGGGTTATACCTTCAGAACTGGGTAGAAAGATTTAACCCAGACCAAGAAAATTTTAACTGTGCACCGGTATGGATTCATCTGTACTCGCTACCTCTTGAATACTGGGATGAGGATTCTCTTCAGGCGATTGGAAAAGGACTAGGAGAGTTCATCAAAATAGCAGAAGAAACTAATCTAAGAAGGTACACCTCCTATGCTCGCATCTACATCTATATGCAGCTGGACAGAGCACTACCAGATGCAGTAAGTCTATTTCATGATGATTTTGAATGGATTCAATCGCTCGATTATGAACATGTACCTTTTCATTGTAGAAGGTGCCATGACCATGGGCATCTCTTCAGGGATTGTCCTCTTACAGCACAAACCAGAAGTCAAGATGCTAGAGATAAACAGGAAGCATATGGGTTTACCAAAGTTCCTTCCAGAAGAAGAAATAACAAGAAATATACTACTTCCAGGAAAAAACCTAGCACTTCTGCTTCTGCCCCCTCAACCAGCAATAACTTTTCCATCCTTGCCCAATCTGACCCTCAGAGCGATAATACCCCGGCTGCCCCCAATCCCTCAGCTCCTTCTGTCACCCTCTCGACTCAGCCCAACCCCTCTTCCTCTGGGCCTTCTCAAGCTGCTCAGAAAACGGTTACCCTCTCAGATTTTGACCCCTCTTCAAAGCAGAAGAGGGTGTCTTGGGACCCTAATCTCATGGGTCTGGACGGGAACTCTTCCAACCCCAGTCAAGATAGCAAAGATCCCCCGAAAAATTTTCATCTCACCCTCATGGAGGACAATTCAAAGGGCTTCGATCTAGGGGAACTAGATCTCATAGGTCTTGAAGATGCTTGCAGAAGGAAATAATTTGACAAGATCAACCCTCAACAAATAGAATCACTCGAGGAAGTCCTTACTAAATCTCATCAGCATAAGAAATTGGGTATTCAGCCAGGAAGCCATTGGGACAGCCTGAAAGTGTTGAAGGAAACCAGGAAGAGAGGTAGAAAGCCTGATTGGCAATGCACCATCACGCTAGGGGAGATGCTAGTGGATTCAGGGCGATATCCCAAGTTGACCCGGTTCTTCAAACCACTAGAAAATAGCTCCCCATGAAGTTAGTCTCATGGAATGTAAGAGGGCTTAACAGCCAAGGGAAGTACAGGATGATTAAGAACATGATTCAAAAAGAGAAGCCTCAACTACTCTTTCTTCAGGAAACCAAATGCAATAGTAAAATGCTGGGCTCAATCTTGTCAAAGGCTTGGCCTAGTAGTAGCTCGGTAGCAGTGGATGCCTCAGGATCCTCTGGAGGTCTTGCTATAGCATGGGACACTCACTCCATGTTTCTATCGTACTTTCATGCAGCACACAATCTCATCCAGGCCACCTTCCATCCTATTGGCACTAATATACATGGGCATCTGTCCAATGTTTATTTCCCTCAAGATCAGATTAGTAAGATAGAGCTCTTAAATACTTTGGTGCATCTGAACTTGAATAGATCCCATCCCCTTTGGATCACTGGAGGAAATTTCAATATGATCACGAGGATGGATGAGAAAATTGGAGGAAGACCTAGACTCGAACCGGAAAGTACTCACTTCAAAAATTTCATCAATAATAACTGGCTTATTGATATTCCCTTTTCCAACGGCATTTTCACCTGGAACAACAGAAGAGCGGGAGGTCAGTAAATTGGTTCTAAGTTAGATAGATTCCTAATTTCGGACAATTCCATACATGTGGGGGGGGGATATCACAAGTTCAATACTGCCCTTTGCTGGATCGGACCACTGGCCCATTTTGTTACAATGGAAAAATATAGGGTCTCAGCTAAAGCGGCCATTCAGATTTGAAGCCTTCTGGCTCACTCATCCATCCTTCAAAGAAATGATACACGCTGCCTGGAGGAGCTTTAAACCACCAAAGGGTTCCAAAATGCACCAGTTTCAGCAAAAGCTCAAGTTCCTCAAAGGTCAAATTAAGAATTGGAATCAGACAGTCTTTTGGAATATATTTCTGGAAAAGAAGATCCTTGAGCAAAAAATGAATAAAGTGCAACAGGAAATCATCACTAACAGAAGGTCAGAGTCCCTTGCTTCTAAGGAGCAAGACCTTCAAAAACAGCTGGAGGAGAGATATAAACAGGAAGAGATCCTCTGGAGGCAAAAATCAAGAATTCATTGGTTAAGGGATGGTGAAAGAAATACCAAATTCTTTCACAGCTCTACCATCCAGCGAAGAGTGCAAAACAGAATCAGCCACATCATCAATTAGCAAGGAGAGCGGATGGAGAGGCATGAAGATATGGAACAGGAATTGGTGGAATACTTCAAGGGCATTCAGCAAGAACCTCAGGTTAACAGACGGTCAGCCATAGAACAAATCAAGCAGCTCATTTCCAACTTAGTCACAGCTGAGCATAACCAAATGCTCCTTCCCCCAGTCTCCCCCCAAGAAGTGGATGAAGCTATGGCACAATTCAAGGATGGTAAGGCCCCGGGACCCGATGGCTTTACTTCCAATTTTTTTCACCATTTCTAGGATCTAATCAAATATGAAGTTTGGAAACTGGTTGAGGAATCAAGAACCATGCATTGGCTCTTACCCTCCCTCAATGCTACATTCATCACACTGGTACCAAAAGAGGAACAACCCAGCAATCCAGAAAAATTCAGACCTATTGCTTTCTGCAACGTGATTTACAAAGTCATCTCCAAAGTTATAGCAAACAGGCTCAAGCCGCTCCTGCCACTTCTCATCTTGCCAGAACAGACTGGATATGTGGAAGGGAGACAAATTCTGGATGGCATAATTTTAACTCATGAGATTATACACTCATTAAAAGTGTGCAAAAATCCAGGTATGTTACTCAAGATTGATCTCTCCAAAGCCTTTGACAAACTAAATTGGAATTACATACAACAAATTTTAAGTGCTTTTGGTTTCGATCAAATGTGGATCAGATGGATAATGAGCCTCATTACCTCCTCTTCTTTCTCTATTCTTGTTAATGGGATTCCTTCTCCCCCTATCTATCCTTCTCGAGGGATCAGACAAGGGGACCCTCTCTCCCCTTTTCTTTTTGTTCTCATGGTCGAAGGTCTGGGCCATTTAATTCACAAGGAGGTTCGTACTCATCATCTGCGCTGCATCTCTCTTCATGGAGCCCCTGTCTCTACCCATCAGCAATTTGTGGATGATAACATGCTCTTTGGTCATCCTTCTGTTCAGGAAGCCCATTCCTTCAAAGCCATTCTCAACCTTTTTTCTAAGGCCTCTGGGTTATTGGGTGAGTGGTTCTCTATTGCTTTTCTCTCTGAAAAATACCTGGGTGCCCCTCTCATTGATTCATCTCTCAGACATTCCTCCTAGAACAAGCTCCTCGAAAAAATGGAATCTACGCTTTCCTCTTGGACCTTCAGAGCTCTCAATATGGTCAGCCGACTCACTCTCATTAAATTTGTGCTGCAATCGATGCCCCTCTACCTTTTTTCTGTTCTGGCAGCTCCAAAATGGGTTCTCAAGAAAATAAAATCCTTGCAAAGAAACTTTATTTGGGGCTCCTCTGGCCGGAATCATAAATGGGCCCTGGTTAATTGGAACACTGTTTGCACTCCCAAGGAAGCTGGTGGTCTGGGCCTTCGAGACCCCATGCACAGCAACGAGGTTATGGCTGCTCGGATCTGGTGGAAATGGATGTCCAATCCTCACACTCCCTGGGCTAAACTGTGGATAGCAAATATGCCAATAGCAGATCTTCGACAGACCTTATAAGGCTTGTTCCTGAGAAATCAGGTTCTCTTGTCTGGAATGCGGCCAAAAAACACCATTTGCTTATACAACAACATATTTTCTGGGAAGTTCATAATGGAAACTTGGCTAGGTTCTGGTCTGATTCCTAGCAGCAAAACCCAAATCTTCTTGATAATTTTCCTCAAATCAATATGGGAGACAACAGAAACGCATCTGCAGTCAAGGTTTGCCATCAGTGGATGCCCTCCAATAGTAACGGGTTCAGACATTGGAAACCCCCTCACCACATAGCACCTCATGCTCAAGGCATTGTTTGGGAAGCTCTCAGCAACGAGCTTCAGAGAAGGCAAATTAGAAGATCAGAGGAGCCTGACATTCTCAGATGGGGTTATTCTACGAAGGGCATGTTTACTATGAAAGAAGCCTTTTCTCTGATGCACCCCATTCCGCTCCCTCGTGATTCTCTCTAGCTTTTGATCTGGAACCCTATCTCCTAGCCTAAGATTTCTACTTTTCTCTGGCTCCTTAGTCATAGAAGAATCCTCACCTGGGACAATCTGGTTAAACGGGGTTTCACTGGGCCCTCTCAATGTCATAATTGCCTTCAAAGTGCTGAATCTATCCAACATCTCATGCTGATTTTCCCTTTAGCCAACACCATTTGGGAAAAGTGCAGCTTTCGCTGCCAAAGGATCAAACCCTCAGGAGATATAACCAATATTCTTCGCACTTGGCCTAAGCACCCATACAACTCTTCCCTTCTCAATGCTCTCTGGCTGCTTCATCCTGGTCTTGTGTTCTGGTCTTTGTGGAAAGAAAGAAATAAACGCATTTTCAAAAGTCATGCTTCGTCTCTGGACACCCTTTGGTCCTCCATCAGCAACAACCTTCGGGAAACTCTAGCGCTCCACTATTAGCAAGAAGATGATTATCCTAAAATCCCCAAAGAAATCTCCATATGGAAAAACTGGAATCTCAAAATAGCATTCTCTCTAACCATTAGGAACAGAGCAGTCCCTAATCCTCCTATGCAGTGGTCTCCTCCACCTGATGGGGTCTTCAAACTAAATTTTGACGGAGCCTCCAAAGGGAATCCTGGTCCTGCAGGTTTCAGTGGCATTGTTAGAAACTCTAAGGGAGAAATTCAAATCATCTACTATGGATCCATAGGATGGGACACCAATAACTCGGCTGAATTAGAAGGCCTCTGGCAGGGCATTTGTCTTGCTCAACAGTACAACTTCTTTCCAATCATAATGGAGGGAGACACGCAAGTTCTCATCAACATAGCCAACCGACTCCTATGGGGTACCAATCCAGCAAAGGTGCCCCACAGTTGGCGTCTGGCTGCTAGAATAAACAGGTTAAGAAACTGGCTAATAAACAACAGGGCTATATCCTTCACGCATGTTAAGCGGGAAGGCAACAAAGTCGCAGACCTCTTGGCCAATTTTGGAACGGACAGTACTAGAACTCTTACTCATGGCCCTCTCAACATTATCCATGATGAAGAATTGCTACAGAATTGCACCATGCAACTGCACAAAGACTGCTCTTTTCCAGATGTGGATGCTTGAAGGGTTGGATGGGACGTGGATCCCTGCGTTTCTCCCAAAGGAGCTCGCATGGGAAGCCCATATGGCTCCCTGTACCTGCATTTATGAATGCAATTACTCACCAGCTCGTGCAACAGTTAATTACCTTGATTGGCTCACTCTGCATTTGATTATGGCGGTGATCTTAGTTATGGAGCACATTCAGGACATTTCGAATGGTAATGTTGGCTGGGGTGGTTTGCCGTCTCCTCTACGTGGGAATTGTTCTCCAGGTGCTACAGATTCCAGTGTGAGGACGAATACAGGGCATCGATGCTCTTTACGCGCCTGCTTCGAGCCTCTTCCTGGGTTTCATTTTTCCCACAGTCCCCTCTGCAATGTCAATCCTCTCAACGATGTCTACTATGATCAGCGAGGAGGTCTCAATTGTCCTCTTCAAGCTCAATTTGCTAACTTCAGCAGAGCCCCATCCTTTTCGTCTCCCCCTACTTCCCCTGTCCGCCCTAACTGCCCTGGTCCTCTTCGCCTGGCCCCTGTCACCATGCCTCGTCTCCGCGAGAGAATGCAGAGCCGTCGAGGTCTCAGTCGAGGTCTCATCGATCAATGCCGCCCTACTCTCAGTCATGGCTCGGGCTCCTCCTCTACGGATGAGGAACACGTTCAAACTCAAGCTTCGCGAGGCAACAGAGGAAGAGGACATGGCCGGATCTGAGAATCTGTTGGTTTTGTTCCCGTTCCCCCTCCCTTTACTCCTGTTCCTCCTGCCTCTCACAACCTTGCTCGTCCCTCCATCTGGCAAACATCCCAGCGAGCTGAACTCAGGTTCGATTGAACCTCGAATAGTTCCATTCTCACTACTTATATTACTGTGACTCTCCGTGAAGAGATCCCTAATCCTGCTTCGCCCCGTTCTGTCACTCCCCTTTCCCCTCCGATCTCAGGCTTCCCCTGCGAAGTGGTGGCACCAGCTACTTCCCCTCCCCTTCCACAGAATGAGCAAAGCAAGGAGCTGGAGCACGCTGGCATGGAGGACGCTCTCAATGAAGGGGAGGCTGCAAGCAGCAATGATTTTGGTTGCAGGATTATCGAGGAACCTCCTTCTCCGACTCATGAATAGCCTCTGCAAAGCACTCCAAGTTTTTCTGCTTAATTATTGTAGGAATTCTATGCTATCTCGCCTCATAGCTCAGCTGAAACGGCGGCTTTTGAATTTTGGTACTTATTTCTTTGTTTGTTTGGCATGTATGAACTCAAGACCGGTTTCCCTCTCAAGGGCGGTCCAGACTTTGTGGTTAAAAGGACTGGTTTCCCATTCAGGGCAGTCCATACTCTCTGTGAATAGCTTGTTCAACACGCCCAGTGATCAGTCTCACACAGCTGACACTGTGGCAGTTTTGTACCAGTAACTTTTATACATAATAGAATTAGTCATACTTAGAAAAAAAATATTATTTTAAATAGTATACGCAGGTCAGATATGGATGGACCCGCATCTGCACGCAGAAAAATATTGGCAGAGTAGCGTATGGAATTCAAAATACTATTTTTTAAGAAGTTTGACCAAGTCTGACTGGAAGGGCTGCCCAAGGCCAATGGATAAGCCATCAAGTATATAGAGGTGATAAATTATGCTATAACAATTTCCCCCTTATATATGAGGTCAGAAGGGGTACATGATGGACGAAATGTATTATGTGCATAAGAAATAATATTGCGAGGACTAGAGAGAACTTCACCAAATTTTAGCCTACCAAAAATTAGTGAAAGAAATCAGAAATAAAACTCATGTCTGGGGCGGGCATACCCATGCTCAGTGAAGGAAAATCATGTCTGCATATGAAGTATGGAGTGGATCCAATATGTATACAAGTATAACTGAATTTTAGAGTACATAGTGAATCTTTTGATCACTGCCTGAATGTACATATCAAAATCATGTCCAAGTATCACATATAAAAGACTGATCAATGATACTGCAAATATATTTGATCAATGAAGTCACAACTGAATCTCCAAATACAAAATCATAAGTGGTGGAACAAATGCAACTGCATGCAACTTGGGTGCCAACATATAAGATGATGCTATGATGAACTGCAACATATAAGGGTTTATGGTGTCACTAGCAGAAAACTGAAGGAGGTTTCAAAGTGAACCAAAACATGTTGTTGCAAACCTGAGGTCCTCACCGATCACCATGGAACAATTCTATATAATGGTAATAAATGAGCATTGGTCGACCATGTGAGAAATCGTTTGGTTACCGGTCATTGATGTATACCATTAACAAATGCAAGACAACTCACTGATAATGATGATGAGAGTCAAGGTGCCCCAGTATAATCTAAAAAGTGTGAATAAATGAGTTGAAGTCGAACACTTGATAGAATATACCAATCAGGAGACATTGATGTATTCTCACTGTCGATAGTGAAGGAGTCTGCGACTGATGACTGCAAACCATAAGGCATAGATAAAAGGAATATAGACCTTATTCCCAGAGAAATCAGTCAGATTTGATGGGAAAATATCTTCTGGAAGGAAGGCATTAAGGCATCCCACATCAATCTAGCACGAGTGTAACCTGCATACCAAAATTTGGAAGGAACCGGATGAAGAAAAGTGAAGTAACCAACCTGAAGTATGTTTCTGACATGCACAAAATGTAGCTAGCACACGAAAAAAATCCTTTGAACCAACCAATTATGAAAGCTGACAAAGACATGAGGAATCCACCGATAGGGTCAAATGGAAACCAAGGCACTTCACGAATCCCAAGTGTTATAATTTAAGATGAAGTCAAACACAAGGGAAACCACTTAGTCAAAGACCCATGGTGTTGATCAAATGTTGAGCATAATGTCACCTATCAATTATGTAAATAGGGAGAGGGTGCGGCTCTAGATTTACTCTCAGAGAAATTTATCAAAGTCGATAAGAGACAAACCCGCCAGCAAGAAGTCAATGGAGACATTTTCAAACCAGAACAAGCAAAGGAAAAAATAGCTTATGTGATAGAATAATACTCTGACAAACTGGGATGACTGACAGAAAAATGATTCAAGAGACATCGGAGAAAGGCCGACTCACGTTTACTTCCCTTGAAAAAAACCACGACTCGTTTTGACTATGGCAGCATATGATCACATTGTATAAGTTTGTCAAAGAGGAGGCATATGATATGGAAAAGAATTTTTCATTTAACAATGCATATTTAAATTAAAGAATCAAAATAAAAAATTCAGAATAAAATACCTGCCATGACAGGTCAGCAGTCATGGATCTGAAGAAAAGGTTACACAGTCATGAACAAATTCAAAAAAATACCAGAAATGAAATTTGCAATTTTTCTTTTAATTCTAGGCATAAATAGGTCTTTTGGACTCACATTTGGTCATTTGTGCTGTGAAAATTTGTGAAAGTGCTCTGGAGCAAAAATTCCCCTTCTTGGAAATGGAGCAATTACCCACCGAATCGATCCAAATATTTCAGGTAAGCCTCATACTCAGCTTAGTCATTAATTTCTTTATCATTTGAAGTAAATTTTTGGGATTTTGACCATAGAAAATATGTTTTTTTTCTCAAAATATCTACATATACGCGGGTTCATGATGATGAACGTGTGTATAGACACGACTGTGTCTGAATGGACTCGCGTATGCATAGAGCGGAATTTTAAAATGAATTTGTAAATGGTTTTTGGATGAAATGATGCAGGATGACCATCATCTTGAGGGAAAGAGAGCATAGCACTATTGATAATGAGGTTATGGAAGACTAGTTATCGTTGGATATACTCCGAGGATGTGGATTATTGAAATTATTCAAAATGCCAAACATGAAAATGAACACAATATTTCTTGAGATGCTTTTAAGTTATTGGGATATGGATGAATATTGTTTCATGATAGATCAAACGCCACTAAGGATTGAAATTGAAGACATTTACTTCATAACTGGACTCTCTCGGAGAGGGGAACTAGTAAATTTTCAGGGCAAGCCCACAAGAGAGTTAAATTTTGAGGATTGTATTCATGTTTACTATGCTGAGGGTACTCAGAAGGCCAGGACACAGATCCCAATTAGATATGTGCAAGGTCCACACATGAAGATACTTCTTTTCACCATTTTAAGGGTAGTCAAATCAACTTCCTTACACTAGGCTTCACGAGGAAGCATGAGTCTCGCAATGGATTTCTTAACTACATTGTATGATTAGTGCACATCTTTACTGAAAAATTTAAAGAAACAACTGACTTCAATCCAGAAGAATAAGAGAAATTATTTTGGTTATGGTACCATTCTATGCACATTCTTATTTGAGAGGATTCCAGGGCTTCGCCCCAAGATCATATCTACCATCAGCAACCCTCATGATCCACAGCTAGCTAGGTGGGAATATCTGATGAAGAGACTAGGGGGTGGAGAGGTCCCTCAGACTACTTAGGATGATGATTTTTTCCTTTGGTGTAGAGAACATGTCATTGCAGTAGAGGACTATCCCTATGTTGGCATGGATTTTAGGGGAGATCCAGATTTGACCCTTCCACCCTGTGCAGCATGGGGGGTGATTGGTAAGATCAAACAATTTTTTTTTATTATATTATTTTTTATTTTAGAATTATATGAAAATGAAATTTTTTTTTTTATGACAATATGACTTACAAATTGTATGGATCCTATTGCAGACATGGGACCAGTGAAACTTGAGGGCTTCTTGAGGCATAAGCGCTACGGAAGACAACTTGAGGATGTCGCAGAAGACCCAGGGAGAAACCTCCATGTTATACAGAGAAACTTGGAGAATTTGACTCACCAAGTCCGTATGGTTGCCATAGAGGATCTCCCAGAAGCTATAACGAGACATGTGGTTGGAGTACCATGTGTCTGGGTGTGGTTGTTATGTTGTGTGGCAATAGCTATAGTGTTCTTCTGGAACAGCTATCCCGGGCTCTGCCCACAGGGATAGATTTTATTTGATCGGATAACTGTAATATTTTTTGATGATGAACATGATTAGGCATAAGCCCTAATTTTGTAGGACATGATTGTCTAATTTTTGTATATTTTCAACACATCTTTGATCTATCTCTATCTCTCTCTCTCTCTCTCTATATATATATATATATATATATATATCGATTTATATGATGTGTTTGTCCCAAATATACAATGATGAATGATGTTTTTGATATTTAATGTGTTGAATTATTAATATGCCAAACAATTGCTTGATTAGCTAACAAACCAATTTTATGAATGAGTAATGTGAATGAATGTAACAAATTGAAATGAAAGTTTTAAAAAACACACTCTCAGAAATAATCAATGTAAAAATGGGTCTCTGAAATGATAGGTGTTATTTAATTGTGAAACAACAAGTTGTGAATAAAAGTATACTACTAACAAATCAACATCAAGAGATATTGCCTCTGAGTGTAGGTTGGCCACTTCACTATACTCTACCACATTGTTCAAAGTAGGACCAATGCATACACCCCTTGAGATTAGAAACTAACCAGATGGATAATGAATTATCCAAGCAGCGGAAGAAAGACTCTGGATATGTCTACTATCACAATCGACAAAGCCAAAATGACTCACATCATCCAAAAAAACCTACCAAATCAGATCAAAATCATCAAATTCACATCAAAAATCGATAGAAGGACATGTAAAAAAGACAATATATACAAACAAATAAAATTCTAGGAGAAAGCCTAGGCATAATAATTCTTCATATAGAGCCCATTTCTTGGCTCCGCCAGCTCGTTTCTGTCAAAATCAACCAAGGAAGAAGCTCCCTTTTTCAGGACATTTTTAAAAATAAAAGGCCCATACCACATGGATTTGAACTTTCCTGCCCCGAAGGAATCCGTGTCTTGAGGATAAACCAAAATAAGGTCACCTTTAGATAAAAAACTAGGTTTGACTGCGTTATCATACTGAACCTTCACTCATTTCTTATGAGCCTCGTTCATCGTAGCTGCATCTTGGTGTTGCTCATCGACATTTTCTATATGGACAAGGTGTTATTCGAGACTTGAAGTGTCAGGAAGAAGCTCAACTTCCATCTTAAGGGAAGGAATCTCGCATTCAACGAGAAATATTGATTCCAGACCATAAAATAGTTGGAGCAGAGTGAATCCGGTTGTAGTCTTCACAGACATCTGGTATGCCGAAAGTGCGGGATATAGCGTGACATGCCTATTGGACCTATATTTCTCAATTTTCTGTTGAAGGATAAACTTTAAGGACTTGTTTATGGCTTCAACCTGCCCATTGGCCTAAGAATAATACGGAGATGAATGCTCCTCCCAAAAACCCAATTTGAGAGCCAATTCAACCATCATGGTGTTCTGAAAATGACTGCCATGTTTAGTGACAATCTCTTTGGGGATACCAGAGCAAGAAATGACTTCGTTGAATTAAAAAAAGGGCTATTGTTTCACAATCGTTCACAAAAGTAGGCATAGCCTCAGGCCACTTCATAAAGTAGTCAATTTCTACAATAATGCACTTATGACCCTTTGCCGAAAGCAGGTTACAAGTAGTATAATCAATAACCCACTTTGTGAATGGATTGACAGTGATAACAGGAAAAAGTGGAGTTGGATGAGTGCGCATCTTCCGAGTATAGACTTCACAAGGATGACATTTTTTGACCACCTCAATACAATCTCTGAAAATAGAGGGCCAAAAATATCTTGCACACAAAATATTTTGGGTTGTAGCAAGCCCAGATAAATGACCACTGTTACAGGTCAAAATACCTCCTCATCAGCTCAGAGGGGAAGACAAATATGGAAGAAGTACAAAGACCTAAATTAAACCTATTTCTGCCAGGGTAACGCATATATAGAACATAACAAGAGCGTTATAACGCAGTCAAGCAATACATTGGCCGCGTTAGTGGCTAGGGCAACGCTCTGTTTACACCAAAAGGTCACGTTACCCGTGTTTTAAGTTTGAATTAGGAAAAGAGCGCGGAGAAAGATTTGAATCTCTGACTTTCCCTCGCGAAGGAGTCAGTGCACAGAGGAAACTGCAGAAGCACCAGTTCATTATTGGTCATTGCCATAGGAGACTGAACTCCAAGAGAGGCAAAAGCATGGAGATCAAGGAAACATCTAATCCTTTTCCATTCCAAACTAGTGGAAAGAGAAGGGCAACAATGGCTTTCTCCCTCTCCTATAAGAAGGAGCTGAAGGCTCTTAATTGAAGGTCGAAGGATTGCTCAAGGTTCTTGCATACTTGTGGAATAGAGAATAGTGTGACATTGTGAAGGCCAAGAGTCAAAGAGGCTCCTAGAGAGTTTGTTGACTTGGACTTCTTCACTAGAGAAAGAAGAGAGATCGGGAGACTGAGGAGGGCTTGGTACAACCGATGGTTGTAATCCTCCTTCTTTCAAAATTAATAGAACTATGTTCGTTTTGTCCATTCAATGCTTGATGTTATATTGTTGTTTCAACATTTGCTTAGTATGATATGACTGGCTCAGATGTGTATAATCTAGATGTTTATTGTTGATTTAATTGATAGAATACTTGTTATATTAGAAATTACGCGGGTGCTTTGACTGATTGAAGGTCTCGGATTTGGAGCCAGTGAAGAAGGACTCTTACTTTGCTGCACAGCGTTCTCCAAGAGATTACGAAACCGTCAAAGAGGTAATTCTCTAATTGTATTCCTTCAAGTTATTTCAAGCTAATATGAACATACTCATGCCATCTTTGTGAACAGCATAGCTAATCTGACTGTCTGCCTCAGGCACCGGAAAGCCCTGAGAGGGATCCACGAAAACTAACCACCCAAGCAGTTTACCCTATAGCAGAATTGGCGACTCCGCTGGGGATAGTTCCCCATAGTTTCCGAGCTATTTCCTCCTTCATTTCTTCTCTCCTCTGTTCTGTATCCTTCCGACCATTTTTTGATGCCCTGTAGACATACCAATCACTTGCAGAGTTCGATCCTGTGCCTGTCTGGCCAACTGAAGAGCTTTTCCCTGGTTAACGCGACCTATGCAGTGTATCCAGTGCGTTATAACGCAGTCTAGGCTTAAATACAGTGCGTTATAACGTTGTATTTGCTCACAGACAGTGCGTTACCCAGCCAAAAAACATTGTTGTTCACTACTACGACTATGTTTTAGCTGTGGAGTTTTTTGGCCACCAGTACCTTTCACAGACCGAATCCCTGTGCTTGTATGCTAAACTGGCATTGATTATTTGTTTCTCTTATTTAGTTAGTGTGCAAAGCATTTACTTTTTTAAAGAGAATTTTTATTTTTTATTTTTCTGCATTTAAGCTGAGTTTATTCTGAAAGTTTGGTTCACAGACTGTTAAAAGAGGTAGATAGAAAGTTGAATCTTAAAAGTTGAGCTGTGTTATTTACATGTTGGTGCATGGATGATTGAAAGAAAAAACCTCTCCTTGTAGAAACATTGTTCATTGAAGTTAATATTTAGAGCATGTTTTGCATGGTTTATTGAGTCAAGAGTCTCACTATACTTCATACGTCCATTTCCCCTCCGCAAGACTAATAACAAAGTACACTAAAAACAAAGCGATAATAAAATCAATCTAATAACTCTTTTGAGCTCACACAAACAGTAGTTCAGGCTAGGATCTTGGGTTAGGAAAGTGAGAAAACTACCCAAGATCTCAAAACTTGAAAACTAGAGTCATTAACGAGTGAAATCCTGCTGCACTCACATTATTGGGACCGTTCCTTTACCGGAGCTCAACGCGAGACAACACTTGGGTGCACTAGAAGGTAGCCCGCCTTCGACTGCATCCTGTGGGTGTGTTATATATTGGGGTTCCCTTCGGGGATGTCGAAACTAGATCGGGGATCTAGGTATTCTGCCCATATAGCACACTGTCCTTGACCATGGACCCCCCTAATAGTGTCTGTGATTTGAGGTATCCTTAGTGGCTATACTTTTAGGGACTTACACAAGGTGACTGGGACGGGCTGTCCTGGTACCTGAAACAGACAGACCTACTCTGTCTTCAGTCTTTAGGAGGGTACTCGTCTTCACGAGAGTGCTTACACCTATCGTCTGGGGTTCGGGCGAAGCTCTAGAGTAACCGTAACTGTACTTTCAACCAACCCTCTCTGTATGCTATTGTGAGACTGGATTTCATCACCAGTGAATGGTAGTACTCAGACAGGGCACCCTATACTGGCTGCTTGTTGATTGATTTTAGAGAGTCTTTTTTCTTTTTAGTAAGTGTGTGGTTACTATCACTTGAGACTTCATAATATATCACATTTTAAATAAAATTTGTTAAAATTAAACCGGTCACCGTGGCGTCCCCTGACCCACGCCGTCAGTCTAGATGACAGCAAGGTCTACCTCCTCTCACCTTAGAGGAAATATTGAACCTTGGTGAACCCGGGCCTTCTACGGAAGAGCAGTCTCCTTTGACTAATCTAGATCATCACATAGACCCTTATCAGCCGGAACTCTCGGAGGACACTTTCACTGAAGGCGTTGTACCTAATTACAATCCTCCGCTCACTGATCCGTTAGGACCGGTGATAATCCAGATTCCACCGTGCCAAGATATGTCTGCGGCAACACCAACATGTATTTCTCCACCGGTATCCACAGGGTCGATACCAATGGTAACCATTCCTGGTTCGCCATCATCCTCCCCGCCGGTGGTCAGTTCTATGTCATTACTGGGTAACCCCAGTAGTCAACATATGCCTACCCCCAACCCTATGGTCAACACAACTGTCAGTAGTTTACCGAACCCTTCGACATCTACTCCTACCGTGACCACGTTGGGGACCACGGTAGCTCCTCCCACGAGCACGACTACTTCGGTGCCCTTTAGCAACCCTTTCGGTTGGAACCCTCTGTTGAGTTCAAACCCCCTGACCACTGTACCAGGGGGCAGTGTTATCAGTACACAGGTAGCAGGGAATATTTCTCTTCCTATGCAATCCTTAGGACAAATGGGACAACCCATTGTAAATACTATCCCCTTAAGTGGTTCAAACATAGGTGTAGGATCTATACCGTTGCCAAATTATGCAAATACCAGTATACCTCTGGGAAATTCTATTGCATCCATTTGGACTAGCCAACCCCAACCTCCGTCTGGAGTGGGAGGGCACTTTTACGCTGGGGGCAACCAACCATTTGCCCCTCAATACACTATGCCCTATGGACAACAACCGTATGTTCCTACTCCTCCACCTATGGGAGGTTTTTATCAAAGTCCCACTTACCCTTCTAGTAACACGTGGATGGGGGTACCCTATGGTCCAAGTAGTCAGCCCATACTTCCTTGGTTAGACTCGGGGGCAAATCCACAATTTCCTTTCTTGGCAGCTTTGAACATACCCGACATCCATAAGCTGACAAACGACCCCATCAATCACAACTCGCTTTGGCCTCCTATACCGCATAATATTCCTTCAGATATCCCGAAGTTCGATGGGAAGCATGGAGATGACCCGGCCGCACACATCACTACCTTCCATTTGTGGTCCATATCCAATTCCATGGTAGATGATAGTGTCCGCCTTTGACTGTTCTCCCGCACCCTTACAGGCAATGCCGCCAAGTGGTACATTGAATTACCATGCGCCACCATCAATACGTTTGGCGCTTTAGCGACGGAGTTCTTAAAGAACTTTCAACTACCAATTAGAGTGGAAACCGGCACAGAATTGTTAACATCACTGCGCCAAGACACCGCCACCCACATCTCCGACCATATTCATGAATGGAGACATAGGAGGAGGCTTGTCAAAGCGCCAATTCCGGACCATCTCTTGGCAAATTGGTTTTGCAAGTCTCTTTTACCCCATATCTCTAAAGACATTGGCCTTTCTGGTGCGGTGACAGAAGATCAATGTATTCGTCGTGCCCAGCACCTGGATTTGATCTATTCACAATCCGGCATGCTTTACGATCTGCTCCCCCATGCCCCTGGTAACTTGAACCCTCCGGCTACTAAGAAAACCGGAGCTCATGCCGACGGTCTCGTTGGCGCGATCTCTGGTGTAGCCACCAATCAGTCTCGGGGGCAAACCTCCCAGCCATCCTCCGCTGCCACCGCCCCCCATCAAACGACTCCTCTCCCTTCCGCTGAGGTAAATTCGGTGCAAACCTCACAAAAACCCAACGGGAAAAATAGGAAGAATAAGAAGAAAACATCTTCTTCGGAAGAGAAGTCGAATAATCAGAATAACTCTAATCAGAAAAATGCTGCTAATGAAAAAGGAAAGGATAAACCCATGAGATTTCCTTGTAAAATCTGTGCGGAGGACCACTTGACATACAAATGTCCTCGGTTGCAGGAATGCACTGATTTTATTGCTAACAAGGATTCTGGGAGAACACCTGCCGTTCTTCACAATCCTTTCCCCAATCAACAACAACAACATCAACATATGGTTGACAACCCGCCACAACCCCATCAACGGGGCAATGGTGGTTCGAATCCTTCCGGCGAAGGACCATCTGCCATTTATGGCATCGAGAGTATTGACCTTCAAACTCACGCCAAGCTTTATGGAGCCCCTACCATAGATGCTCAAGAACCTGGAACTAGTTCCAATCCGCCGCCGCCTAACGATTTGCATATCGAAAGGCCTAATGTTGAACCTGTAATTCGTCCCCCAAAAGGGACACTTCGACGCACGACTCATAATACCTCTGCACGTGCAGCCCAAAACTACAATATTGTAGAAGATTTGGCGCAGGCATCGTCAGCCATGTCTGCACTTGAAGTATTACAAACCTGTCCAGCACAAAGGAAAGCCTTACTTTCGGCCATTGGCGGAATAGATCCCCAGGATTCCATGCTAGCAGTCTTTGATATGGAAAAGGCTAAACCTCGCCTCTCGCATCAACTCGCATTCCAGGTGCAGGTTGTGTCGAAAGGGAGACCCATCCATCGCACTGTCATAGACGAAGGTGCTTCGACCTACGTTATGTCACAAGCTTGCTGGCTGAATTTAGGTTCTCCTACTCTAACCCTGCCATCGAATTCCCTGAAAGCTTTCGATGGCCACACGTTCCTACCCAAAGGATACCTTGCTAGCTTTCCCGTCACTCTGGGGGGGAAAACGGTAAATGTGGACGTTGAAGTCGTAGAGCGTCATCTCGACTATAATCTACTGCTAGGTCGCAGTTGGTCTTATGCTATGACCGCCATCGTGTCTTCGGTCTTCCGACTCATCTTATTTCCATTGGATGGGCGAATAGTCACGGTCGATCAGCTATCCTTCTGCACCCCTGATTATTCCACTTTACCAAGTAGCTATGTACCCTTAATAGGAGGTGTCCCTGACTCTTACGTCAGTATCGGTACCGGTCTTCTGAAGGCATCTTCCCTACTGGGTTGTTTTCCTCTACCGCCGCCTCAGATCCCAAACACGGTTGCAATGATATCCACCTCTTCGGATGGCTCTATCGACCCATGGATCATTCCGGCACCTTTAGAAATTGATTCCTATGGAGATCAGATGCCGCTTTCGCCGGTTGAGTTGGCTTACCAAGCCATCCAAGTCGCATCTGAACCCTCCACTGATATGGTTTCAACTACAGGTACAACCCTCTCTCCCATAACAGTTCTCTCTAAGGATCTCCTCAATGAAGTCTGGCCTACAGACGAAGCTATTCGAGAGATCAGGTCATTAGAAGAACGACCTTGGGGAGAGTTCCACCATCGCGCTTCGACGATTGATTCGGAGGCGATAAAAACTGAAATCCCGTTCTTTGACCAACCTGAGATCGTTCCCTCCTCTTATACGACTATCCACACTATCGATTCAGAAGGGAACATGGGAAATATTTCCAAGACTCTGCTCATCGATATCTCAGTCAAGACGGGTATCGTGGAAAATATTCAAATTGGAGCTGACTGCAATCCTGAGGAAATTGCAGCCTTCACAACTCTCTTTAAAGAATTCCGCGATGTCTTTGCTTGGTCTTACGACGAAATGCCCGGCATAGATCCTTCTATTGTCGAGCACGAAATTAAGACTTATGACAATTCTAAACCTATCCAACAATGACTCAGACCTGTCCACCCCCGCAAAGCAGCCGCCATCAAGGTCGAAGTAGAAAAATTTTTAAACGCTGGCTTCATTTACCCCGTTCCCTTAACTGAATGGGTTTCCAATCCGGTTCCCATTGATAAAAAACAAGGCACTATTCGAGTTTGCGTCGATTATCGCGATTTGAACGCCGCTTGTCCAAAAGACAACTATCCTACGCCGTTCATTGATCAAATTCTCGACGATTGTGCTGGATGCGAATCTTTTTCCTTCATGGATGGATTCTCGGGATACAACCAGATTGTCATAAAAAAAGACGACCAGCATAAAACTGCTTTCATCTGTCCTTGGGGCATCTTTGCGTATAAAAAGCTCCCATTCGGCCTGAAGAATGCTGGAGCAACTTTTCAGCGGGCTATGGACTATGCTTTTCATGACATTCGACATATTGTACAAGCATACTTGGATGACCTCCCGGCTCATTCCAAGAAGCGACGAGACCACCTGGCTCATTTAAGAGAAATATTTGCTAGGTGTAGTTTCTACAATATACGCTTGAATCCTCATAAATGCGTATTCATGGTCGAGTCCGGACGATTGTTAGGGTTCATTGTTTCCAAGCACGGGATTAGGTTTGATCCCGATAAGGTAAAAGCAATTATTGAATTGCCGGCACCACAATCCATCCTTCAACTCCAAAGCTTGCAGGGGAAGGCCAACTTTTTGCGACGTTTCATCGTTAACTATGTTGAGATGACGAAAGGCTTCATGTGATTATTGAAGAAAGGAACACTATACTTGTGGGATGACCAAGCTCAACGGTCATTTGATGCTTTGAAACAGGCACTTGTTTTAGCCCCACTCCTTAGTGCCCCTGATTACTCACGCGACTTTCTCGTCTATCTCGCAGCATCACCATCCTCACTTGGAATGGTTTTAGTTCAAGTACACGATGACGACAACGAACATGTGATTTAATATTTATTGAAAGGTCTAATCGGACCCGAATTACGTTATTCACATGTGGAGAAACTCTCTCTGGCGGTAGTTTTCGCCGTCACCCGGCTCCGACATTATATATTGCTGCGACAGACTACGGTGATTGCTTTGGAGAATCCCATGCGACATATCTTGTCTAGACAAATTATAGGAGGGAAGTATTCCAAATGGATCGTCATCCTCCAACAATTTGATTTGGTGTTCACGGCTGCCAAGGCAAAGAAATCCCTTGTCTTCGCCGAATTACTATCGGACCTTCCCAGAATCGACCCGGCGGAGGTAGCTCATGATCCATTCCCCGATGAATCTGTCTACTTGGTTGAATCTTCGGACCCCTGGTATGGAGACATCTTAGTCTACCTACAAACTCAACGCTTCCGCCCAGCTCTCACGTCTGATGACCATCGTCGTATCCGACACCAAGAAAAGCGCTACCTCGTGCTAAACGATACACTATATCGTCATGGTGTTGATACTATTCTCCGACGTTGTCTCACTATCGATGAGGTGGAACGCATTTTGAATGACTGCCACGCGGGGGCATGTGGTGGTCATCTTTTGGGCATAGCTACTGCCCAAAAAATCTTGCGCACCGGTTACTGGTGGCCCACTTTGTTTAAGGATTGCATTGCAGCAATCCAGAAATGCCATCCATGTCAAATTTTCACAAAGAAAATGCGCGCACATCCTGCCCCCCTTCACCCGGTTATCTCCGTCGGTCCTTTCGCTAAATGGGGAATTGACTTCGTCACCTGCAATCCCGCTTCGGAAAACGGACACAACTACATCGTAGTTGCGGTCGATTATTTTACGAAATGGGCTGAAGCCCTTCCCACTTTTAAGGCCGACGGCGAAACCGCCGCTCTTTTCCTGTTTAATCAGGTCATCTGTCGGTTCGGCGTACCCCTATCGATTGTCACAGATCATGGATCTCAATTTCAAAATCACATGATGACCGAATTAACATCCATGCTAGGTTTCCGACAAGATCAATCTTCGTCTTACTATCCTCAAGCTAATGGTCAAGTCGAAGCCGTAAATGGCATCCTCAAAACCATGATTCGTCGATTGGTCGGAAACCATAAAACTACATGGCATCGGAAGTTGTATTCCGCATTATGGGCATACCGAACGTCAGTTAAAACTGCCACAGGCTTTACACCTTTCCAACTTGCTTTCGGCCTGGAGGCAGTACTTCCGATTGAGTGTGAAATCCCATCGCTTAAACTGGCCGTTGAACTCCTGCCTGGCACCACCGCCACAGAAGAGCGCTTGCTCTCGCTTGATCAATTGGATGAAACTTGTCGAGATGCTACACTAGCACTCGAAGCTCACCAGCACCGAGTTAAAGCTCAATACGACCAATCTGTCAAGCCTCGTTCTTTCCAAGAAGGCGATCTTGTTCTACTTTATGATAAAAAACATGACCTCTTGGGGGCAGGAACACTGCAACCTTTGTGGCTCGGTCCTTACATCGTTACTAAAGCCCTTTCAAAAGGAGCTTACGAACTACAGGACTGCAATGGAATTCCACTCGAGGAGCCCCGCAACGGGCTCTATCTGAAGAAGTATTTTGCCTAGTTTTGCACTAGGCATATGCTTTGTAATTTTATGTATAAAAGTTTTGCCTATTTTTATTTTGATGCTTCTGGATTATTTGTTTGGTTTGAAGTGTTTCTCATGTAATCTTTTCCTTTCGCACAGATTTCATCACATTCGTTATCATACGTCGGGTATGCAGACGGTGCTAGTCGTCACACTAGACACATTTCTTCAGCTGCTTGGGTTTTCTATACGCCTGAGTCGGACCTTCTTGGTTCCGGGGGGATCTTCCTGGGTAACGCCACCAACAATGTGGCCGAGTACATGTCAGTGATCCAACTCCTCACGGAAGCGGCATCTCGTGACATCTCCGATTTAGTGGTCAGGTTAGATTCCCAACTCATCATTATGCAGCTAAACAATCATTACCGCATCCGCCACCCTGTGTTGTTGCGTTATTTTTTACGAGTGCGACTTTTAGAACGTCAATTTCAAACAATCACATTTGAGCACGTTCCTAGAGAATTTAATGCATTAGCTGATTCTTTGGCAAATTATGTGTTAGATTGGCATTTGTCACATTTATTGTAAAATATTTACTCATGAGTACATATATTTTTATCACATCAAAAAATGCATAAAAATTTAAAAACACAAAATCACCAAAAAATATATATATATATAGATATATGTCGTGTCCAGTACATAGGAAACATCAAAAAGAAAAATCTCCCAAAACTCGGGGTGTTTTACAAAATTTGGCTCACTAAGCCATGCTCTGACACTAATGCATCTACTCCAAACAGCTAAGCCTGATGGCCATAATAGCATACAACTGCTCTAGCCATCCTCCTCAGAGGAACCAGGTATCTCTCTGGCACACCCACAGTATGCCGTTGCAGACGAACTGGAACCTCCCGCATAGGAAGCGGTGGTATACCCATACTCAGACCCTCCAGGTTCCTGGAGAGTTCATGTAAAATCTGGGTATCATCGTCGTCGCCGGCTTCCGCCTCCTCTACAGGCGCGCCAGCCGCGGGTAGCTGCAATCCTCGCCGTGCATAGCGAGGGGCTCCAGCTGGACGGACAGGTGCCACATCTGTGTCAAGCAAGAAAAATTTTCATGTCAAAACTTCATTTTCACCCCTTTCAACAAAAAAAAATTTACATAAACATTCAAAAGCTAAAAACAAAAACTTCTTTGAAAACAACTGATTATTTTTCTTACCATCGGGCCCCCACTGGGTGCCAGGGGGCAGGACTAGCTCGGGATCGCCTGTGAAGTTCATCCCTGCATAGGGATAATCCTCAATCATGATGATCTGAGAGTCCAGCCAATCAAAAAATCCCTCATCAAAACAGTGACGGACAGGACCCTCTCCAGTTCGTGGAAGCAAAGTGGCCCACCGAGCCTGCCTAGGCTCGCGCGGACCCAATGGCGCTATCGGGATCCTGGGCCTCATCAGTGGTATCTGCTCCAATATGAAAGAAACAATCAGGGTTCCGTACCCAAACTCTCTTTGAGTACGGGTCTTGCATGCAGTAAGCTCTGCTCGGACCCGACGGACTACACCGTCACACCAGTCGAAAACCTGAGGCTGCATACAATCCAAGGCTAGGAGCATCTGAGCCTTGGTCGCCACATGCTGACTCTTAGCACCTGCCAAGCGAACAATCATCCATAGAATAGACCGCAAGGGTCTCAAAGTCACCTGTGCAATAGGTATCCGGTTACTCACAGCCTGGGTGCCACGTATGCAGTGCGCATGGATCAAATCAGTAGTGGAACGAGGGTCAGCTCTGGACCCCGTCAAGTTGGGCCTCGCCCCACGACATGACAAGCCGATCAAAAAGTAAACATCATCCTTTTCGATGGCGAGCTCGTTGCCACCAATCCGAAAGACATTATGTCTCTTATCCCACTGCTGGATCAGCCACCTCAGGAGGTCTTCTTGACCCCTCATCAGTTCTAAACGGGCATACTTAAGCAATCTGCATCTCCGGAGAGCCATTAAAGTTGCCGCATCCGTCACCATCTCTCGTTCTTCCCGCTGATGCTCTCTTTCTCGCCAGATACTCATGATTAACAGTTGAACACCTGCAAATGAAACATTTCCAACCGATTAAAATTTGCCGGAACCACTTCAAGAATGAAAAAATGGAATTCTTAGAAAGCATGTTGAGCCTAACATGGACATTAGTACAAAACATAGCGTTCTAACGTGTTGTTCCCTCACGGGTTATGCGTTTAACACGGCTGTTGTACTCCTGACCCGCGTTAGGCGCAAATATTTTTCTAGGGCCTCAAATTTTCCTAATTTTGAACCAGCAAAAACTAAAAAATTGGCAATTAAATAATAACAGGAGGTTCCAGCTCTTACCTGGATCTCGCGGAATAGAAAACTATTGCCCAGATCGACCGTAATCACCAGCTGAAGTTTTCACCCCTTTTTCACTCCAGAGCTTCTTCACAGCACTCGAAACAGTGAAAATGAATGTCTTCTGACCTTCTTATAGCTAATTTTGGGGCACGACTCTTTTAAGTCAGTCAGCAAAGTCGTGATTCCTCGCTGCACACATGTCGCAACTCTTGAGATTTGGTACTGATGATTCTAATAAGGGACCAAGATTTATGAGCATACACACTCATGTTTTATCGAGCGTTCTTTTTAGGGTATTTTTCTTGCTCGTTAATCCGAAAAACCTCGAGTTCTCTTCTTCGGACTCATTAAACTCACACGAAGTTGGCATCGAGCATTCTTTTTATGGTCTTTTCTTGCTCGTTAATCCGAAAAACCTAGAGTTTTCTTCTTCAGACTCATCAAAACCATGAAGAAGCTCTGAGCATTCTTTTTAGGAATCTTTTTCTCGCTCATAAAACCGAAAAAATCCCGAGTCACCTTTGTCAGCCTCGTTAAACTACTGAGACAAAGAACAAGGAGCCATTCTTTTCCTCTTTTTTCAACGCTCTTTAAACAGAAAAAGTAAATCGAGTTTTCTCCGCGTGACTCGTTAAAATTTCACGGAGGTACCGAGTTTTCGTTGTTGGACTCGTTAAAATTTCACAAAGAATATTGAGTTTACTTCGTCTCCTCGTACTCATAACAAAATGAGGTAGACGTCCATTGAACATAGATTTCTCACTTTTCTGGATTCGATGGACTCACTAACGGAAAATGAATTGTTTCGGGCTTACTATTACCCCTTTGCCGTGCCCGGTTATCAAGACATGACAAAGGTACCCCCATGGAGTTGTCTTTTATGACATTTTTCAGACTCTCTAAAACATGAAAAATTCACCGAGTTTGCTCATCTGGACTCGTTAAACTTAATCAGATGGGGCACAGAGTTGTCTTTCCTGACATTTTTCAGACTCTCTAAACATGAAAAATTCACCGAGTTTACTCGTCTGGACTCGTTAAACTTAATCAGACGGGGAAAATTTGGACAAAATGGATATTACCTCTATTACATTTTCAAAAAGGTCGATTTGGCAGCAAAATTCTTGAACATGGCACTTCCCAGAAAACTCTTTCGCAGTTAGCCGAACCCTACCATCTATGAGTATTAGCCTTCATTTCCCAGTGTCCCTGCACCGGTAAAATCCTAACACACTCTTTGGTGTTCAACACACTTCAGCTGCCTAGTACCCTGCTAGAGTGCCTTCTATTGTTCAAGCAGATCTCACTATCTAGTGCTCCTGTTATCAACCAAACCGTTCATTATGCCAGAAATTATTTGTCGTCTGACGTTCCCATTTACTCTTCCTTATCTCAAATCATAAACAAAATCAATTGGTTTCCGTTTCGTGTTGACTGATGTAGGACGCCTCAGTGCCTACCTCTCGACAGATCACTTCCTATCGACTTCAACACCTTATCTAGGAAGTTGATCCAGAAACTCATCAGTACCCAGATACTTGCAGACATCAGTGGCAGGTAGTCTTGTGTTTGATCAAGAGTCTTCATCATTGGCTCTTGGTTGAATGATTCTACGAGTGTTCGACTTCAACTCCTTTTATTCACACTCGCTAGATTGTACTAGGCATCTTAGGGACCATCATCATTATCGGTGGCCACCTTCGCGTCTGTTAACAGTTTTCATTATTGACTGGTAATCAGATGATTTCTCACATGTTCGATGACAACTCCCTCATTCACATGTTGAGAAATATGCAGTTTAAGTGAATCGGCGGTCAAGACCTTGGGGCAAAAGGCTACACCATTAAAGTTGTGTTCCCTTCCCCAAGCTGCGATATTGTTTATGGAGACAACTTCTTCAGCCTGATCCTGTTATGACAAACACTTCCACATTGTGCCTATTGGTGGATAGATTCTTCATATCTCTATTCTAGAGAAATCATGTTGTTTAAAGCTACTGAGCATGGGACATGCCCGACTCTTGGCAAATACTATATTTTCTGACATATGTTGTTGTTTCAGGTTTTTCCTTAGTCTTTCAATCTCTCTCTCTCTACAAATTATAAAGTATTTCGGCCATCGTCTTCGTCTCTGACCTCACACTTTAGGGGGCATCTGTTACAGGTCAAAATACCTCCTCATCAGCTCAGAGGGGAAGACAAATATGGAAGAAGTACAAAGACCTAAATTAAACCTATTTCTGCCAGGGTAACGCATATATAGAACATAACAAGAGTGTTATAACGCAGTCAAGCAATACATTGGCCGCGTTAGCGGCTAGGGCAACGCTCTGTTTACACTAAAAGGTCGCGTTACCCGTGTTTTAAGTTTGAATTGGGAAAAGAGCGCGGAGAAAGATTTGAATCTCCGACTTTCCCTCACGAAGGAGTCAGTGCACAGAGGAAACTGCAGAAGCACCAGTTCATTATTGGTCATTGCCATAGGAGAGTGAACTCCAAGAGAGGCAAAAGCATGGATATCAAGGAAACATCTAAGCCTTTTCCATTCCAAACTAGTGGAAAGAGAAGGGCAACAATGGCTTTCTCCCTCTCCTATAAGAAGGAGCTGAAGGCTCTTAATTGAAGGTCGAAGGATTGCTCAAGGTTCTTGCATACTTGTGGAATCGAGAATAGTGTGACATTGTGAAGGCCAAGAGTCAAAGAGGCTCCTAGAGAGTTTTTTGACTTGGACTTCTTCACTAGAGAGAGAAGAGAGATCGGGAGACTGAGGAGGGCTTGGTACAACCGATGGTTGTAATCCTCCTTCTTTCAAAATTAATAGAACTATGTTTGTTTTGTCCATTCAATGCTTGATGTTATATTGTTGTTTCAACATTTGCTTAGTATGATATGAATGGCTCAGATGTGTATAATCTAGATGTTTATTGTTGATTTAATTGATAGAATACTTGTTATATTAGAAATTACGCGGGTGCTTTGACTGATTGCAGGTCTCGGATTTGGAGCCAGCGAAGAAGGACTCTTACTTTGCTGGACAACGTTCTCCAAGAGATTACGAAACCGTCAAAGAGGTAATTCTCTAATTGTATTCCTTCAAGTTATTTCAAGCTAATATGAACATACTCATGCCATCTTTGTGAACAGCATAGCTAATCTGACTGTCTGCCTCGGGCACCGGAAAGCCCTGAGAGGGATCCACGAAAACTAACCACCCAAGCAGTTTACCCTATAGCAACCACCTAAGCTCCATTGTGGCAATCATTTAGCACAACATCAACTTCTTAGAGAATGAAGCAATGTCTATGGATCGAATCAACCCCGCAAAGATATAGAGTGTCACTGATAATAAGATAAATTTTCGCTAAGTGATGCAAATTTCAATGCTCGTCTTTTGAATAAACTAAGGGAAACTTCAAAGTCTGGAGATAAACAATGAGATCTCCATACCAAGGATCCTTTGAAGAAATGAGGAAGATATGTTCATGAGGGAAAGACACTTCATAAACAATCTCCTCTCCATAGGAAAACTCAAAGATCAACTCCAAAAATACCAAATATTTCTTGGATTTGGCAGACATGAATTCGATATCAAACTCTTGCAAAATGGAACTCCATCGATTGTATTTTCCCCCAATCACTCGCCTACTGAGAACAAATATAAACGTATTAAATATTTCCAAAACATAATTTTTGTGAAGAAGGATATAAGGCATGTGCCGCTGGACAACATTGAAAACTTCCAAAGCTAATTTCTCAATGGGAGAATACCAAAGTTCAAGAACCACCAAGCCTCGACTAAGGTAGTGAACAACATGCTCACAAAGAGCATCATCTTCCTCAACCAGAACCATACCAATAGTAGATTCTGCTGCAACAAGATACAAAAGGAAGTCTCTTTTATAATCAGGTGGACTCAATAATGGAGTAGAGGTCAATTCCTTTTTCAAAGCATCGAACGAGCGTTGATAAAAGTCACCCCAAAAGAATGGAACTCCTTTCTTTAACAACCTCATAAATCCTTTCGTCGCCTGGGCATAATTAACAATAAATATCCTTAAGAAATTGGCCTTACCTTGTAGACTTTGAAGCTGACGAATAGAAGACGGGGGAGGCAACTGAATTATTGCCTCAACCTTGAAGGGATCTACCCGAATCCCTTCCGTAGAAACGATGAATCCCAACAAAAGACTGGATGTGACGGTGAAAACGCACTTATCAAGTTTCAACTGAATTTTATAATAACGAAACCATTTAAAAACTTGTCGAAGGTCTGAAGGATGATCAATTCTCTTTCGATAATGAGTAGCTAAACCATCCTAATGTGCTTCGATAATATTCTTGATGTTGTGGAAATCATAAAACATGGCCCGCTGGAAAGTAGCTCCAACATTTTTAAGGCCAAAAAGCATATTTTTGTATGCAAATGTACCCTAGGGGAAAATAAAAGTAGTCTTATTCTAATCTTAAGGACATATAGTAATTTGATTTTATCCCGAGACACCATCCACGAAGGAGAAAATATCATTCCCTGCATACTCATCAAGAATGTGATCAATAAACAGTGTGGGGTAATTATATTTTGGACATGCCTTACTCAAATTCCTGAAATCAATGCAAACTCAGATCGTTCCTTATTTCTTTTCCACTAGCATTGGATTCAAAACCCACTCAGTTAACAGAATGGGGTATATGAAACCCACCTTTAGCAGCTTCTCAACCTCGGCCTTGATAGCTGCCACCTTCCTAGGGTTTACTGGAAAAAGCTTCTGCTGTATAGGCTTAGGATTTTTGTAAGTCTTGATCTCATGCTGGAAAATAGATGGATCTATTCCAGGAATTTCCTTATAAGACTAAGCGAACACATATCAAAATTATCTAAAGAGATTGGTGTAATTGTGAATCTCTTTAGGGTAAAATTCAGCCTCAATGAGGACATTCTCAATAACATTGGGATCTCTGGAGATGTTCACTTGGGTATTATTAGAAATGAAAACCATGTTCCCTTCAGTAAAAAACTGTGCTAGGGCTAAGGGGTTCAAGATCAAGTGAACATAACCATAAAAATGAGGGCTAGACAAGATTGTTTCAACTTCTCGCAAGTCTGGTAGAAAATAGGACAAATGAGGAAAATCATCCCACGAGATTTCTACGCTAATCATAGCTTCAAGGATATCCTCTTCATATGGAAGAGTGGTATCAAGGTAATCCTGAGCAGAAGATGAACTAAGACTCCAATCCAGAGCCACATCTCCATCCAACTACTCTGGTGAAAGAGAAACTGGAACGGAGTCTGCAGAGTCAACAATAGATTGATAGTAAATCTCTAATGCAAACATAGAGAATGCCATTTCACCCACTTGACCTTCCTCTAATGTGGAGGTAGGAGAAGGCAAGGTTGAAGGGTCCAAAAAATAATTAGTTCGAAAAATCTCTCTTCGAGTAGGAACCCTAGAGGATGAGATAGCATTAATATGAACCGAAGGAGGTGGAAGATCAAAACTACCTATCAACGATGTATACATTCCAACACCAAAATTCTCAACAGATTGCTTGGCATCATTCACCAAGGGTACATTAGAGTTAGTATATGCATTTGGATCTACAAGAGAACAGTCCATCTCATCAACAGTGTCAATCCTCCCTTCGCGGGGAAAACACAAGATGCGAAATAATGATGAAGCAATAACATCCATCTCATAAATCCAATTCAGCCCCAAATTAAGGTTGTAGTATAAATTTGCATCAACTATCTCGACCTCAATATTGACAGTTTTACCCCCAACACAGATGGGTAAAGCTAGAACAATGCCATGTGGCCTGTGAGAATCACCTTCAAATGCAATAAGAAGTGTAGGTGAAGGGAAAGCTAAATGAGATCCAATGTCTTTCCAATGTGAGATAGACATGACACATGTGGAAGCACCCTCATCGACTACTGTTCGAAAAATATTGATCTTTTGATGCGTAGAATTAATCTAAAAATCCATGTGATGAGGAAGTCTCTTCTTAAGATTCGACATGTCAAATGTGATCATAAGAGAGGATTTTGGATCAACATCCCGAATAATAGTGATAAATGCACTCCTTTGTGTTGGGCATGATTGGAGTATCTCTAACGTAGACATGGCAGAAGGACTTTGGGCCAGATCTTCTACAATGGATTATTTTTGGGTAGCCTTGGCATTAGGATTAATCATCTTATGCTTCATAGACCCTTTCGGCATCCGAGCTATAGGCTCAACTGCATGCCTCTCTATATGGAGTGGATCAAAATTACTAGGAGCACCCTTAGCTTTCAAAGACTTAGCTTCACCATAATCAGAAGATCCCGTAGTGATATTGGCGTGAGCACTCATCATATATAAATTTGAGGAATTTTCCCCTTCCTCGTTGCCCCCTACAGGAGTTCTAGTATTAGCAGTCGCGCCAGCAAGTAGATGCTACCCTTTGGTAAAAGGGTTTTTCAGTATAGCGTCAGAATTAGAGGAACCCTGTTGAGCTAACAAGCATTGATAATCCTGAATTTTTGGGCATAGGTGAGTAAGATGGTCTTTGGTGCATAACTTACATGGTAACTTACCCTTCTTCTTTTTGTCCCTCTCACCCTCTCCAACATTAACTTTGGATCTATTCGCATTACCCTTCCCATCCTTGTCCTTCTTCTTATTATTCTGTCCCTTCTTCTTCCCATTATATTGTTGATTTCCTTTGGGGTTAGAAGCATGAACAACATTAATATTCAAGGGCTGAGAAGGAGTTGACACCGATGGTGTAGCTTGACCAGAAGGCCCATATTGTAAAGACAATTGCTGCAAATGATTTAGAAGTTTAGCCGTGCCACTATCAATTGAACCGATAATCCCGTCAGCATGAGGACCTGGCTTCATTTTGGCTAAATCCACTTTGGAATGAGCAGCATCTAGCAAAATCTTATTAAGGACCCTAGACTAAGAATAGATTATTTCTAACTGTTGAGCCCTAAAGATAACGTGTTCCTCAGAGAATACCCTAGAAAGGGATACATCCTTCGAGATTCCTAGTTGTAAGGATTCAAGAAACCATTCGAGAATGAACTCATTAAGAATATGGGCTTTGATGAGCCTCTTCCTTCTCCTCCATTCTTGAATATTATCAGAAATGTGTGGCACCTTGTCCGATTGGAAATTGGCTAGGAGATCAGTCCCGACATCATAATGAACAGGAAACTGGAAATGGTTCAAAAACATAGTAGCCAACTCCCCAAAAGTATCAAAATTCCCCCCTGTTAGCTCAATGTACCATTTTTCAGCATTTACAGTTAGGGTGCATTGAAATAGCCTCAACCTAATTGAACCCTCGATAAGGGTGTAATATCCAAAAATAGGGAATTTCTACACTATTGGGAATATATTAATATATTCCAGATGTGGAGATCCATCAATATGCAAACATGATAATGAAAGAGCAGGGTTGCTTCAACTTCAGAAAATGATAGGAGAACTCATAGCCATATTATTAAAGCAATAGCAGCAGAATGTGTACAATATCTTGAGGAAAAAGCTACTCAAGAGAGGCGATACTCAGCCTCAAGAAACAAGTACATAAATCATGAGAAAACACTGCTACACAAGAGTGCCCAAGCTATGACTACGCAGTTTATATGAGACACTACAACAAGATAAATGATAATACAATGATATGACAATATCAGGCTTAAGAAAGGTGGGGGAGCAAGCTCTCAACCCCTGAAAGCAATAGTAGAACAATCCTTATAAGGACTGACAGAAATATATGTAAAATGACAAAACTGCAAAAATGTTGGAGTTGCAGGGTAGAAAATACAACTCAAGACTGGAATGAATGGAGATGGCTGAATAAGATGTCCAATCTGAAGCAAAACTCCTCTAATGGATCACCCGAGTGTAAGGCTGATCCTAGCACTGAAGATCTCACCCTCTGAGATAGTGGTGCAAACCCCCACTGCAGATGCACACTGAAATAACGTAGTGTAGAGAAGGGACTACGTTGTTGGTGATGGGAGATGCTTGGCCTGATGCCAAGATATGAAAATCAGATCTGAAGCCTTCCTCACTAACCTTCCTGAGGAATAGAAGGTCCCTCCTCTGAAAGATGAGCCAAGGAATGGTGTTGTGGAACCCTCCACTACAACACCCTGTAACACAACATTGTACTTCAGTAGAAATAATGTTGTGACTGAAGGAAGTGGCTTAGGCCTTGAGCGTAGATGCGGAGAAATGAAGTGAAATCCTTCAAGAGGCCTCTCAAGAAGGAGAAGGAATCCTAAATAGGAATCCCTCGTGCTAAACAACACTGCAACTCAGCTGAACAGCCGGAGACTGCAGATAGTCTACTAGAACAAAATCAAATACTCAAACATGTTTCTCTATGGCTACCTCTTCCTCCTTTTATTCAAGAGAGGGCCTCTTTGCCCTGGACCCCACACATTAGGGTTTCTTCCACAAGTGATCTTCCTCCCTCTCAAACTGCGTTGTCTTCCCAAGAAATCCACACCCTCTTAGGCAATGCTATTGACTTGGTCAAACTTGACCTTGTCCTCATGCATTTTCCCCTTTTCACACTAGAAAGTGAAAAATAAAGCTACTCCATGGATCCCTTTCACACTATGAGGGATTTTATTCCTACTCATGTGCCTCCTCACCCATTTTATTCACCTCCTAGATCATATAAGAGAAATCAATGTTCCAATTAGCTTCATGCTAATTTTGGGAACATTACAGTCCTCCCCTCTCAAAGATTGCTTGTCCTCAAGCAAGTGCAAGGATAGACTGAGTTATTTCTCCTCCTCTCCCTTTAACATCCATGTATGATGATATACTCCAAGTAAAGAGATTCTATCTCATCAATCAAGTCTCCACATTTCTCCCCCTCAGCATGCAAATGAACTATCAAGCCATCATCATCTAAAGATAAAATACTCAATAGGATAGCAAAGTGATGTCTAGAGTTCCCCTTGAGGAATGGGATCTAAAATATAATTTGAAATATCTCTCCCATATGGATCCTCCATCCCCAAGCTATTAGCCATGCAAAATGAGTCACCTCCCAACTAGGCAACTCCTGGAAACCGTCCTCCACCTCTGGCTCCGACAAAGTAGGTGGGATGAAAATCTGCATATGGTAGGCAAGGTAGCCTACCCCACGCTATCCATCTCTCCACTTATGATAAGTGTAGAGTGTTGGCTGATCCTGGGCTGCAATAATGTTTCCTTCAAGTGACAATACGAGGACTAGATCTCCAAATATCTCTCCTCCAACACAAATCAAGCTGGCCCAAACCATTCCATATATGATGAGTTGGAGATCATCATCATATGGCATCACATCCATCATATGGATCACCTCATAAAGAAACAAATGTGTTGTTAAGGTGACCATACCATATCCCATGCTCCCCTTAGAACATGTAGTGCAAAAAGTGTTAGGAATTTCTTCCTCAAAGGACACATCCATCCAATGTGTCTCTCCCACAATTATGCTACCAAGAAAAGCAATAGCAATAGAAATAAAGGAAACCATAATGAGAATCATTCTTGCTGCGATATGAAGGACTGGAGAAGCACAATGGTCCCTCAAATGCAACTAGCACACCTTGACCCTAAACTACAATAGAGAATGACAAAGAGTGTGGCTTTTCAACCACTTTCTTACTGCCCCATTCTCCTCATGTGTTTGGATAAATTGAATGATATATTGTGCAAGGTGAGTATGTTCTCCACAAGAAATCTCCTCCCCTCATCCTCCTAGGGAGTGATCATCTATAATGGCCTTAAGTAGACCACAAAATATAGAAGGAAGAATGTTCCTCCTTTGAGAAAATTCCTGCACATATATGGTTAAGAAATGCATACATATACACAAATTACTATGAAAATCAACAATACTCTTACCATCTATTTTGCTCATACAAATGGAGTGGATCATAGACGATTCTCTTCTCATCCTCAAAGGGAAAAGATCTAGTTTTTCTAACTCCTCCATCTCCATATGATCCATGCATCTCCTCATATGTTGATATATCTCCTCCTCAAAACCCTTCCAAAAATACCCCTCCATGATGGCATGGTAGGCTCTCATAGAATAAGTGGGGATGAAAAGGAAATCCTCATGAGCTACTTGTAGTAACTTATCCTTGAGATTGGAAGCTCCATATAAGAAGATTCTACGATGATAGTAGATGACCCCATCTATGACTGAATATCCCTCCTCATGCAACTGGTCATCCAATATCATGCAAGTGAAAATGTCCTTGGAATACTCCACCAATAGTTGGGAGTTCCAATATGGTTCTATCCTCCATAGTGACAGCGCTGATGATCTCCCATGAAAAACATATGTCATATGGTCATCCTTTCCTTTGACATCCCCTATGAAAAAGATGCAAGTTGGAAGGCTGCTATCCTTCCCTTGTTGCTCCTGCCACAACGCAGAATGTGGAATGAGAATGGGTAAAGTTAATGTTGAGAGAATGCCTCTCTCCTCCTTGTGTCTACCCAAGACTCTCAGTACTGTAAAAATACCTCCCAAGGTATCCACTCCTCTTAAATCACTAAATGGTGCCTCAAAATGTGAAGCATCTCTAATCATCTGCTGATCTAGTGGTCTCCTTGGTGAAATGTCTCCATGCAATGAGACATCATCATCAAGAGATGACTGCATATATGAATGGAAAAATCTATCCATTCCCTTACTGCACAATCCAATCTTCTCCTTGGGTGTATCAACCTCCTGAAGTGGATAGGAGTGTGTACTCCTCATCTCATGATGCTAGTTCTCCTCCCTACCTCCTCCTTATGTCTCCATGGTTCCAAACCTCCTCAACAATGGCACATGAGTTGTGTCTTAATCTCCACACATGAGATCCTGGGGACTTCCTTGCAAGGATGCATGAATGCCTCTACTTGGAGAAATATCTCCTCCTTCCTCTGCATGAGGCACTAGATAATCTCTAGATGTGACAGTGTTGTTTCCTTTAACCTCTACAACATGAATGGGAAACCTCCCAATTATTGGATGCCTCTTTGAAAAAGAGATCCCCATGCTTCATTGCTCAAAGGTGTAAGATGAAATTCTTTCTCTCAGCAAGGTATGGTGCAAGTTTTCAGCCTCCTCCAACCAAGGAATAAGCTCCCTTTTTCAGGAAATTTTTAAAAATAAACGGCCCATACCGCATGGATTTGAACTTTCCTGCCCCGAAGGAATCCTTGTCTTGAGGATAAACCAAAATAAGGTCACCTTTAGAGAAAAAAATAGGTTTGACTGCGTTATCACACTGAACCTTCACTCATTTATTATGAGCCTCGTTCATCGTAGCTGCATCTTAGCGTTGCTCATCGAGATGTTCTATATGGACAAGGTTTTATTCGAGATTTGAAGTGTTAGGAAGAAGCTCAACTTCCATCTTAAGGGAAGGAATCTCGCATTCAACAAGAAATATTGATTCCAGCCCATAAAATAGTTGGAGCAGAGTGAATCCGGTTGTAGTCTTCACAGACATCTAGTATGCCCAAAGTGCGGGATATAACGTGACATGCCTATTGGACCTAGATTTCTCAATCTTCTGTTGAAGGATAAACTTTAAGGACTTGTTTATGGCTTCAACCTGCCCATTGGCCTAAGGATAATACGGAGATGAATGCTCCTCCCAAAAACCCAATTTGAGAGCCAATTCAACCATCATGGTGTTCTGAAAATGACTACCATGTTTAGTGACAATCTCTTTGGGGATACCAAAGCAAGAAATGACTTGGTTGAATAAAAAAATGGCTATTTTTTCACAATCGTTCACAAAAGTAGGCAAAGCCTCAGGCCACTTCATAAAGTAGTCAATTGCTACAATAATGTACTTATGACCCTTTGCTGAAGGCAGGTTACAAGTAGTATAATCAATAACCCACTTTGTAAACGGATTGACAGTGATAACAGGAAAAAGTGGAGCTGGATGAGCGTGCATCTTCCAAGTATAGACTTGACAAGGATGACATTTTTTGACCACCTCAATACAATCTCTGAAATTAGAGGGCCAAAAATATCTTGCACGCAAAATATTTTAGGTTGTAGCAAGCCCAGATAAATGACCACCACAAGCTCCATTGTGGCAATCATTCCGCACAACATCAACTTCTTAGAGAATCAAGAAATTTCTATAGATCGAATTGACCCCGTAAAGATATAGAGTGTCACTGATAATAAGATAAATTTTCGCTAATTGATGCAAATTTCGATGCTCGTCTTTCGAATAAGCTAAGAGAAACTTCAAAGTCTGGAGATAAACAATGAGATCTCCATACCAATTATCCTTTGAAGAAATGAGGAATATATGTTCATCAGGGAAGGACACTTCATAAACAATCTCCTCTCCATAGGGAAACTCAAAGATCAACTCCAAAAATACCAAATATTTCTTGGATTTGGCAAACATGAATTCGATATCAAACTCTTGCAAAATGGCAATCCATCGATTGTATTTTCCCCCAATCACTCGCCTACTGAGAACAAATATAAATGGATTAACTATTTCCAAAACATGATTTTTGTGAAGAAGGATATAAGGCATGTGCTGCTGGACAACATTGAAAACTTCCAAAGCTAATTTCTCAATGGGAGAATACCAGAGTTCAGGAACCACCAAGCCTCGACTAAGGTAGTGAAATACATGCTCACAAAGAGCATCATCTTCCTCAACCAGAACCATACCAATAGTAGATTCTGTTGCAACAAGATACAAAAGGAAGTCTCTTCTATAATCAGGTGGACTCAATAATGGAGTAGAGGTCAATTCATTTTTCAAAGAATCGAATGAACGTTGATAAAAGTCACTCCAAAAGAATGGAACTCCTTTCTTTAACAACCTCATAAACCCTTTCGTCACCTGGGAATAATTAACAATAAATATCCTTAATAAATTGGCCTTACCTTGTAGACTTTGAAGTTGATGAATAGAAGAAGGGGGAGGCAACTGAAGTATTTCCTCAACCTTGAAGGGATCTACCCAAATCCCTTCCGTAGAAATGATGACTCCCAACAACAGACTGGATGTGACGGTGAAAACGCACTTATCAAGTTTCAACTGAATTTTATAATAACGACACCATTTAAAAACTTGTCGAAGGTATGAAGGATGATCAATTCTCTTTCGATAATGAGTAGCTAAACCATCCCAATGTGCTTCGATAATATGCTTGATGTTGTGGAAATCATAAAACATGGCCCATTGGAAAGTAGCTCCAACATTTTTAAGGCCAAAAAGAATCTTTTTGTATGAAAATGTACCCTAGGGGAAAATAAAAGTAGTCTTATTCTAATCTTCAGGACAAATAGTAATCTGATTGTATCCCGAGACACCATCCACGAAGGAAAAAATATCATTCCCTGCATACTCATCAAGAATGTGATCAATAAACAGTGTGCGGTAATTATCTTTCGGACATGCCTTACTCAAATTCCTGAAATCAATGCAAACTCAGATCGTTCCTTGTTTCTTTTCCACTGGCATTGGATTCAAAACCCACTCAGTTAACAGAATGGGGTATATGAAACCCACCTTTAGCAGCTTCTCAACCTCGGCCTTGATAGCTGCCACCTTCCTAGGGTTTACTGGACAAAGCTTCTGCTGTATAGGCTTAGGATTTTTGTAAGTCTTGATCTCATGCTGGAAAATAGATGGATCTATTCCAGGAATTTCCTTATAAGACTAAGCGAACACATCTCAAAATTATCTAAAGAGATTGGTGTAATTGTGAATCTCTTTAGGGTAAAATTCAACTCCAATGAGGACATTCTCAATAACATTGGGATCTCTGGAGATGTTCACTTGGGTATTATTAGAAATGAAAACCATGTTCCCTTCAGTAAAAAACTGTGCTAGGGCTAAGGGGTTCAAGACCAAGTGAACATAACCAGAAAACTGAGGGCTAGACAATATTGTTTCAACTTCTCGCAAGTCTAGTAGAAAATAGGACAAATGAGGAAAATCATCCCACGATATTTCTACGCTAGTCATAGCTTCAAGGATATCCTCTTCATATGGAAGAGTGGTATCAAGGTAATCCTGAGCAAAAGATGAACTAAGACTCCAATACAGAACCACATCTCCATCCAACTCCTCTGGTGAAAGAGAAACTGGAACGGAGTCTGCAGAGTCAATAGTAGATTGATAGTAAATCTCTAATGCAAACATAGGGAATGCCATTTCACCCACTTGACCTTCCTCTAATGTGGAGGTAGGAGAAGGCAAGGTTGAAGGGTCCAAGAAATAATTAGTTCGAAAAATCTCTCTTCGAGTAGGAACCCTGGAGGATGAGATAGCATTAATATGAACCGAAGGAGGTGGAAGATAAAAACTACCTATCAATGATGTATACATTCCAACACCAAAATTCTCAACAGATTGCTTGGCATCATTCACCAAGGGTATAGTAGAGTCAGTATATGCATTTGGATCTACAAGAGAACAGTCCATCTCATCAACAGTGGAAATCCTCCCTTCGCGGGGAAAACACAAGATGCGAAATAATGATGAAGCAATAGCATCCATCTCATAAATCTAATTCAGCCCCAAATGAAGGTTGTAGTATAAATTTGCATCAACTATCTCGACCTCAATATTGACAGTTTTACCCCCAACATAGATGGGTAAAGCTAGAACAATGCCATGTGGCCTGTGAGAATCACCTTCAAATGTAGTAAGAAGTGTAGGTGAAGGGAAAGCTGAATGAGATCCAATGTCTTTCCAATGTGAGATAGACATGACACATGTGGAAGCACCCTCATCGACTACTGTTCGAAAAATATTGATCTTTTGATGCGTAGAATTAATCTAAAAATCCATGTGATGAGGAAGTATCTTCTTAAGATTCGACATGTCAAATGTGATCATAAGAGAGGATTTTGGATCAACATCCCGAATCATAGTGATAAATGCACTCCTTTGTGTTGGGCATGATTGGAGTACCTCTAATGTAGACATGGCAGAAGGACTTTGGGCCAGATCTTCTACAATGGAGTATTTTTGGGCAGCCTTGGAATTAGGATTAATCATCGTACGCTTCATAGACCCTTTCGGCATCCGAGCTATAGGCTCAACTGCATGCCTCTCTATATGGATTGGATCAAAATTACTAGGATAACCCTTAGCTTTCATAGAATTAGCTTCACCATAATCACAAGATCCCATAGCGATATTGGCATGAGCACTCTTCATCTATAAATTTGAGGAATTTTTCCCTTCCTCATTGCCCCTTACAGGAAATCTAGTATTAGCATTTGCGCGAGAAAGTAGATGCTACCCTTTGGTAAAAGGGTTTTTCAGTATAGCGTCGGAACTAGAGGAACCCTATTGAGCTAACAAGCATTGATAATCCTGAATTTTTCGGCATAGGTGAGTAAGATGGTCTCTGGTGCATAACTTACATGGTAACTTAACCTTCTTCTTTTTGTCCCTCTCACCCTCGCCAACATTAACGTTGGATCTATTCGCATTACCGTTCCCATCCTTGTCTTTCTTCTTATTATTTTGTCCCTTCTTCTTCCCATTATATTGTTGATTTCCTTTGGGGTTATAAGCATGAACAACATTAATAGTCAACGGCTTAGAAGGAGTCGACACCGATGGTGTAGCTTGACTGGAAGGCGCATATTGTAAAGACAATTGCTACAATTGATTTAGAATTTTAGCCATGCCACTATCAATTGAACCGATAATCCCGTCAGCATGAGGACCTGGCTTCATTTTGGCTAAATCCACTTTGGAATGAGGAGCATCCAGCAAAATCTTATTAAGGACCCTGGACTAAGAATAGATTAGTTCTAACTGTTGAGCCCTAAAGATAGCATGTTCCTCATAGAATACCCTAGCAAGGGATACATCCTTAGAGATTCCTAGTTGTAAGTATTCAAGAAACCATTCGAGAAGGAACTCATTCAGAATATGGGCTTTGATGAGCCTCTTCCTTCTCCTCCATTCTTGAATATTATCAGAAATGTGTGGTACCTTGTCCGGCTGGAAATTTTCTAGGAGATCAGTCCCGACATCATAATGAATAGGAAACTGGAAATGTCTCAAAAACATAGTAGCCAACTCACCCAAAGTATCAAAATTTCCCCCTGTCAGCTCATTGTACCATTTTTCAACATTTACAGTTAGGGTGCATTGAAATAGCCTCAACCTAATTGAACCCTTGATAAGGGTGTAATATCCGAAAATAGGGAATTTCTACACTATTGGGAATATATTAATATATTCCAAATGTGGAGATCCATCAATATGCAAACATGATAATGAAAGAGCAGGGTTGCTTCAACTTCAGAAAATGATAGGAGAACTCATATTCATATTATTAAAGCAATAGCAGAAGAATGTGTACAATATCTTGAGGAAAAATCTACTCAAGAGAGGCGATACTCAGCCTCAAGAAACAAGTACAAAAAATCATGAGAAAACACTGCTACACAAGAGTGCCCAAGCTATGACTACACAGTTTATATGAGACACTACAACAAGATAAATGATAATACAATGATATGAAAATATCAGGCTCCAGAAAGGTGGGAGAGCAAGCTCTCAACTCCTGAAGGCAATAGTAGAAAAATCCTTATAAGGACTGACGTAAATATATGTAAAACGAAAAAACTGCAGAAATGTTGGAGTTGCAGGGTAGTAGCTGCAACTCAAGACTGGAATGAATGGAGATTGCTGAATAAGATGTCCAATCTGAAGCAAAACTCCTCCAATGGATCACCTGAGTGTAAGGCTGATCCTAACACTAAAGATATCACCCTCTGAGATAGTGGTGCAAACCCCCACTGCAGATGCACACGGAAATTACGCAGTCTAGAGAAGGGACTACGTTGTTGGTGATGGGAAATGCTTGGCCTGATGCCAAGATATGAAAATCAGCTCTGAAGCCTTCCTCACTAACCTTCCTGAGGAAAAGAAGCTCCCTCCTTTGAAAGATGAGCCAAGGAATGGTGTTGTGGAACCCTCCACTACAACACCCTGCAACACAACATTGTACTTCAGCAGAAATAACGCTATGACTGAAGGAACTAGCTTTGGCCTTGAGCCTAGATGCAGAGAAATGAAGTGAAATCCTTCAAGAGGCCTCTCAAGAAGGAGAAGGAATCCTAAATAGGAATCCCTCGTGCTAAACAACACTGCAACTCAGCTGAACAGTCGGAGACTGTAGATAGTCTACTAGAACAAAATCAAATACTCAAACATGTTTCTCTATGGCTACCTATTCCTCCTTTTATTCAAGAGAATTCCTCTTTGCCCTGGACTCCACACCTTAGGGTTTCTTCCACAAGTGATCTTCCTCCCTCTCAAACTGCGTTGTTTTCCCAAGAAATCCACACCCTCTTAGGCAATGCTGTTGACTTGGTCAAACTTGACCTTGTCCTCATGCCTTTGCCCCTTTTCACACTAGAAAGTAAAAAATAAAGCTACTCCATGGATCCCTTTCACACTATGAGGGATTTTATTCCTACTCATGGGCCTCCTCACCCATTTTATTCACCTCCTAGATCATATAAGAGAAATCAATGTTCCAATTAGCTTCATGCTAATTTTGGGAACATTACAGTCCTCCCCTCTCAAAGATTGCTTGTCCTCAAGCAAGTGCAAGGATAGACTGAGTTATTTCTCCTACTCTCCCTTTAACATCCATGTATGATGATATCCTCCAAGTAAAGAGATTCTATCTCATCAATCAAGTCTCCACATTTCTCCCCCTCAGCATGCAAGTCAACTATCAAGCCATCATGATCTAAAGATAAAATACTCAATAGGATATCAAAGTGATGTCTAGAGGTCCCCTTGAGGAATGGGATCTAAAATCTAATGTGAAATATCTCTCCCATATGGATCCTCCATCCCAAAGCTATTAGCCATTCAAAATGAGTCACCTCCCAACTAGGCAACTCCTGGAAACTGTCCTCCACCTCTGGCTCCGACAAAGTAGGTGGGATGAAAATCTTCATATGGTAGGCAAGGTAGCCTACCCCACGCTTTCCATCTCTCCACTTATGATAAGTGTAGAGTGTTGGCTGATCTTGGGCTACAATAAGGTTTCCCTCAAGTGACAATACGAGGACTAGATCTCCAAATATCTCTCCTCCAACACAAATCAGGCTGGCCCAAACCATTCCATATATGATGAGTTGGAGATCATTATCATATGGCATCACATCCATCATATGGCTCACCTCGTAAAGAAAAAAATGTGTTTTTAAGGTGACCATACCATATCCCATGCTCCCCTTAGAACATGTAGTGCAAAAAGTGTGAGGAATTTCTTCCTCAAAGGACACATCCATCCAATGTGTCTCTCCCACAATTATGCTACCAAGAAAAGCAATAGCAATAGAAATAAAGGAAACCATAACGAGAATCATGCTTGCTGCCATATGAAGGACTGGAGAAGGACAATGGTCCCTCAAATGCAACCAGCACACCTTGACCCCCAACTGCAATACAGAATGACAAAGAGCGTGGCTTTTCAACCACTTTCTTACTGCCCCATTCTCCTCATGTGTTTGGATAAATTGAATGATATATTGTGCAAGGTGAGTATGTTATCCACAATAAATCTCCTCCCCACATCCTCCTAGGGAGTGATCATATATAATGGCCTTAAGTAGACCACAAAATATAGAAGGAATAATGTTCCTCCTTTGAGAAAATTCCTGCACATATATGGTTAAGAGATGCATACATATACACAAATTACTATGCAAATCAAAAATAATCTTACCATCTATTTTGCTCATACAAATGGAGTGGATCATAGATGAGTCTCTTCTCATCCTCAAAGGGAAAAGATCTGGTTTTTCTAACTCCTCCATCTCCATATGATCCATGCATCTCCTCATATGTTGATATATCTCCTCCTCAAAACCCTTCAAAAAATACCCCTCCATGATGGCATGGTAGGCTCTCATAGAACAAGTGGGGATGAAAAGGAAATCCTCATGAGCTACTTGTAGTAACTTATCCTTGAGCTTGGAAGCTCCATATAAGAAGATCCTACGATGATAGTAGATGACCCCATCTCTGACTGAATATCCCTCCTCATGCAACTGGTCATCCAATATCATGCAAGTGAAAATATCGTTGGAATACTCCACCAATATTTGGGAGTTCCAATATGGTTCTATCCTCCATAGTGACAGCGCTGATGATCTCCCATGAACAACATATGTCATATGGTCATCCTTTCCTTTGACATCCCCTATGAAAAATATGCAATTTGGAAGGCTGCTATCCTTCCCTTGCTGCTCCTGCCACAACACAGAATGTGGAATGAGAGTAGGTAAAGATAATGTTGAGAGAATTCCTCTCTCCTGCTTGAGTCTACCCAAGACTCTCAGTACTGTAAAAATACCTCCCAAGGTATCCACTCCTCTTAAATCACTAAATGGTGCCTCAAAATGTGAAGCATCTCTAATCATCTGCTGATCTAGTGGTCTCCTTGGTGAAATGTCTCCATGCAAGTAGACATCATCATCAAGAGATGACTTCATATATGAATGGAAAAATCTATCCATTCCCTTACTGCACAATCCAGTCTTCTCCTTGGGTGTATCAACCTCCTGAAGTGGATAGGAGTGTGTACTCCTCATCTCATGATGCTGGTTCTCCTCCCTACCTCCTCCTTGTGTCTCCATGGTTCCAAACCTCCTCAACAATGGCACATGATTTGTGTCTTAATCTCCACACATGAGATCTCGGGGACTTCCTTGCAAGGATGCAAGAATACCTCTACTTGGAGAAAGATCTCCTCCTTCCTTTGCATGAGGCACTAGATAATCTCTAGATGTGACAATGTTGTTTCCTTTAACCTCTACAACATGAATGGGAAACCTCCCAATTATTGGATCCCTCTTTGAAAAAGAGATCCCCATGCTTCATTGCTCAAAGGTGTGAGATGAATTTCTTTCTCTCGGCAAGGTATGGTGCAAGTTTTCAGCCTCCTCTATGGTTTTCTAAAGTGGTATTGTGTTTTTAGGCAAGGCTTGAGTTTCCTCTTGTCTAGCTCCACCATGCGTGTCTCATGAATCATTCTATCAAATATTTTCACCAAGGCCTTAATGAAACTTGCATAAGATGTAGTGTTTACATTTTTTAAAGAAAAGGATTCAAAGATCCACCAGGCATAGGCCTTACCTCTCAAATGCAGCACTGCAACTTTGATGGCTTCATCTTCAAAAATTTGGTGCTGCTGCAAGAAGGTATATAACTCCTCCACCCAAGCTTTGGCTGAACATGTAGGTGAACCTTCGAAGGTAGATAGAATAAATATATCCTCCTGCTCTCTTCCCTTCACCTTGATCTTGCAAAAATCTGAAAAACTGAGATGATCTCGGAATTTCTGAGTTTGAGACTCATACTCTTTCAGGAAATCACTAAGATTTTCCCTCCTAGAAACCTCTTCTCCTCTTTCCATCTCTCTCTTGGAAATCCTAGGCATGTGACTACGTTGTGTGTTAGAGTGTGTAGTTGCTTGCTCACACTTCTCATATGACAATCTAGAGTTTGCTTTAGATTCAAACTCTTTCAGAGATTCTTCATACATATCCCTTCTTATCTTCTTGAAATCTTCATGAATATTGTGTACATATTTAAGAAGAAGCTTCGTAAGCCTATCCCCTTTTTCTTCTCCAAAATATGGTGTCTTTTTCCTACTCATCTCTCTATCTCCTTCTCGATGAGAATAGGAAGTGCAGGGTCCTTCCTCTTCTATCTGCTTATCCTCCTTGGGGAGGTTGTTCATGGATCTAAAATATGATGAGATAAAGTCCATCCTCTCCTTTGGCTGAGACTCACAAGCTGAGCCAATATTGTAGCTTTGATACCACTATAATATCCAAAAATAGGGAATTTCTACATTATCGGGAATATCTTAAGATATTCCAAATGTGGAGATCTAGCAATATGCAAACATGATAATGAAAGAGCATGGTTGCATCAACCTCAGAAAATGACAGGATAACTCATATCCATATTATTAAAGAAATAGCAGCAGAATGTGTGCAATATCTTGAGGAAAAATCTACTCAAGAGAGGCAATACTTAGCCTCAAGAAACAAGTACATAAATCATGAGAAAACATTGCTACAAAAGAATGCCCAAGCTATGACTGTGTAGTTTATATGAGACACTGCAACATGATAAATGATAATACAATGATAAGACAATATAAGGCTCAATAAAGGTGGGGGAGAAAGCTCTCAACCCCTGAAATCAATAGTAGAACAATTCTTAGAAGGATTGACTGAAATATATGTACAATGGAAAAACTGCAGAAATGCCAGAGTTGCAGGGTAGCAGCTGCAACTCAAAACTGGAATGAATGGAGATGGCTGAATAAGATGTCCAATCTAAATAAAACCTCCTCCATTGGATCTCCCAAGTGAAAGGTTTATCTTAGCACTGAAGATCTCACCCTCCGAGATAGTGGTGCAAACCCCTACTGTAGATGCACACTGAAATAACACAGTCTAGAGAAGACTACGCTGTTGGTGATGGGAGATGCTTGGCCTGATGCCAAGATATTAAAATTAGTTCTGAAACCTTCCTCACTAACCTTCCTAAGAAATAGAAGCTCCCTCCTCTGAAATATGAGCCAAGGAATGGTGTTGTGGAACCCTCCACTACAACACCCTGCAACACAACGTTTTACTTCAGCAGAAATAACACTGTGACTGAAGGAAGTGGCTTTGGCCTTCAGCCTAGATGTGGAGAAATGACATGCAATCCTTTAAGAGGCCTCTCAAGAAGGAGAAGGAATCCTAAATAGGAATCCCTCATGCTAAACAACACTGCAACTTAGCTGAACAGTCAGAGACTGCAAATAGTCTACTAGAACAAAATCAAATACTCAAACATGTTTCTCTATGGCTACCTCTTCCTCCTTTTATGCAAGAGAATTCCTCTTTGCCCTGGACCCCACACGTTAGGGTTTCTTCCATAAGTGATCTTCCTCCCTCTCAAACTGCGCTGTCTTCCCAAGAAATCCACACCCTCTTAGGCAACGCTGTTGTCTTGGTCAAACTTGACCTTGTCCTCATGCATTTTCCCCTTTTCACACTGGAAAGTGAAAAATAAAGCTACTCCATGGATCCCTTTCACACTATGAGGGATTTTATTCCTACTCATGGGCCTCCTCACCCATTTTATTCACCTCCTAGATGACATAAGAAAAATCAATGTTCCAATTAGCTTCATGCTAATTTTGGGAACATTACATGGTAAGTCGGATCCTCACCGATCTTCCCTTCAAATTTTGGAATATCTAAGGGAAGTTTAGTAGGTACCGGAGGCCAAACCGGACTATATCAAATAGGATCATTCATCAGTTTTGATAAATCTAGCAATTTTAAAGTTGCCAGGAAAGGTAAGAATGGAGGATCTTGATAATTCCATCCCCCAAAGGAATATTCCCAACATTTTAAAAAGAATACCCTGGATTTCTTGAGGCTGCAGGTTTCCAGAGATTGTTCGTATAAAAGGGTGAGCCATAAGAAAAAACGTGTGGCCCAGAAGCATTCAGAGAAGGACCCCCTCCCATCATAGGATTACCATAAACATAGATATTTCCTCCAATTGAACTGTTAAATGAAGGACAAACCCCTTTTTTATGCAGAATTATCATCTACGGATAAACCAAATTCCCTGAGTGTAGTTCTAGTCACTTAGAACAACAGAAGAAAGAATTTACTATCAATTTCTCTAAAATAAGCATATATACAACATGGTGAAAGAACATACTTTTGATGCAAGCACTTCTCCTTCTCCTTCTGTCGTTATTGTTGTCACTCTCAATCCAACTCATATCGCGGGAGTGATTCCTGCATGAACAAACAAGGAAAAGCAAACAATATGCATGTACATATATCTACTTATCTTACTCAATCAAATCGATTAGATGTGAAATATATATATCATTCAAAAATCCATTGCACAAGAAATAGAGACATATAGAGACATATATATGCGAAAATGAACAACAATCTTTATTAAAGAGTAGAAGGGGGAGGTTACAACCAATGATCGATTTGTTTCCACCAACTCCAGCTTCATCCCAACCTCATCACATCGAACATCACACCAACAACATATCAGTACTTTCACTCTTTCAAATGAGAATCCAACAACATTTCTTTACCAAATTTCTCCCTTCCCTAGCACTATAATGAGTGCTCAATTTATAGGGAAACTGATGGTAGTTTCTCAATGAATGAATTTCTAATAATAGGCATTACATATTCCAAAGTTCAGAGGTGTTAGATGGACACTTGGATTCAAAGTTTGACACATATGGACTCTTCTAGAAGGCACTGGCCATGTGGAGACTCCCGGAACAATGATAATTCCACTCCTAGGTTTCCAACACACTCTTTAATGTCATGATGTGCATTGTAGTGCACCCTTGAATTGAGGATCTTGCATTGAAACGTAGTTAGACCCTTTAGAGTTTGCGTTGATATAACATATACTTCAAACCTTGTAAATCTCACAATAGAATCCATGAATGAATTTTTATTCTCTTAAGGGAATCTAGCAACTAAAATATGAGGGGATGATATAACCTATTTCATTGGTCCTATGGATGATGTCCAATTTGACCAGATCATGGGGGATGATGTCCAATTTAACCTATAATAGCTTCCCCCTAAAGCATGAAGTTAAAGTAATAATAATATATTTGGATGAGATGCTTTATGATGTGATGAGCTGGAATTGAAGTGGAGTGGCTACCTACGTCAATCTTATAATACATTACATCATGATATTTTCATCTTGATCACGAATTTTTGAGGGAGGCATTTCCATGATCAACACATAAACTATAAAATAACATGTACATAGTTTAAAAAGTCATCTATAGTGGAATTTTTCCCAATACAGGCATGCCTACAGATATAGGCCCATGTTCGGATGACGATCTGTATGTAAGGTCACCGTATAGATGATGTGTACAAAAATCCTGAAATCATAGCTTGGATGGATGAAACTAGATTCTGGGTCTTCTTATCTCATTCACTCAATCGTTCGGGTACAAGTCTAGCCATTCAAATATATGATTTGTATTCGAACATGGTAAGACATCATTTGATTACCAGCCACTGATGTGAGCTGTTAAAAAATGCGAGAGAAGCACCATTGATGTTAATGGATCTCAAGGAACTGTAGTACGGTTTGTATAGCATGAATAGATGATTTGATGTCAAATTCCAAACAATATCTTTTGATCAAAGGTTTGGAAGTGAGGAAATTGTTAATTTTGTAACAAGCCTCATTGTACTGGAAGATGATGTTTCTAAGTAAACTTCTTGGATGATGATTTGACGTCGACAAGAAGCCACTTTATCGCGAAACGAGAATTACTGATTTTGTGTAATATTCCCAAATGGGAAAACTCAGCAATACATGCCAAAATAACACATTTTCCAGAAATGTATTCAATGAAAGTTAAAACTCATGGATCCATTAGATCTAATATTATAGTAACTAGATCTGAAAGGAAATCATAAACAAATCACTATTGCATAGTTAAACAGGCCTCCCATGCCATAAATAGCTCAAAATAATGCAAAAATAGGGACTTCAACCATGTTTGAAAGTTGGAATACCATGAAAACATTATTTTATTACCTCTACAATAGTATTAGGTTTTACATTAGATATAGAGCAAGTATGTGGACAGAAATTTAGATCTATAGCATATCCATGCACTATACAAGCTCTTTTATCAATCCCCCTTGGGATTTTTAGCAAAACACCATGTACAAAGTGTAGATCTGAGATCTAAAACTGTAGATATATGGAAATATTCATATCTAGAAAGTGGATCTGGTCTAATATAAACAAGAAAATGATCTCCTCCAACAGATCTCCAAAGTGAAGGGCAGATCCCCAACACTCAGAAAATCAGCTCTCCAATGGTGCACTGAATCACCCTGCAGTAGGTCCTTCAGAAATTACACATATCTGGACTTATTCTGCATTTTAGGGGTCAAAATGATGTTGTCCTATAGCCAAGATAGGAAAATGAAGCTAAATACCTTCAATACTTTCCTTCCAATGGATTAGAACACTCCTCCACTAAAAAGAAGAATTGAAATGGACTAGATCTGAAGATCTAATCTCCACTTGTTGTATCTTACTGAAATATACAAAAACTCAATAGGATCTACGCTGTCAAGGAAGATGAAGCTTAGCCTTAAGCCAGATAGTGGAAAATATGGTGCGAGACTCCTCCAAGAGCTACTCAAGGAAAGAGAAGGAATTCCTAAACAGGAAGACCTTGTGCTAGACAACACTCTATCTCAGCTAAACAACCAGAGAGAGAAATATGTCTAAATAGACCATATACTCAAAAAATCATAATCATAAGCTAACCCCATATGTCTGCCATTCTTCTCCTTATAAACAATGTGAGCCTTCTCGCCTTTGGTCCCACTCATTAGGGTTTCCACCTTCATGCAATGAATCTCCCTCAAAAACTGTGTTGTCCCATCATCAATACCACTCCTCCATAACAAAACTGATGGATTTGGTCAATATTGAATGAATATCCATGCAATGTGTTATTCCACACTCAAGGTGGCATTATTCCAACTATCTAAACAGATCCATATTCCCACTGAGTTGTCTTTATTAATTTTCCACATCCTCCATATTAACTTTGTTGACTTGCTCAAACTTGACTTTGTCCACATGCATTTTAGAATTTTTTTACACATGAAGGTGGTTTTATCTAGTTATGAATATGATCCCTTTCCCATTAAAATGGATTTTATTACTACTAAAAATATTTATGGGCTTCCCTACCCATTTATTTATCTAACTATGTGTTTGGAGCAAAAATTAGTACTCCAACTAGCTACATGCTAAGTTAAGAATATTACAGTTCTCCCCTCCCAAATGTTGCATGTCCTCAAGAAACTACAATGATAGAACTGAAGAGCCTCCCCTCTTCCTCCTATAGCATCCTCAGGTGATAAGTTCCTCCAAAACACAATATGATTTCTCAACAATATGTCCTCAAGTTGTTCCTCCCATGTGTAAAAGTATGTCTTTGGTGAAAATTCCAAATGGCTCTCATCATGAAAATATGGGATATACATGGAAAAAAATATATGCGGTCTAGAGGCCTTCTTGAGGATTGGAATCTGAAATATATTAGGAATCATCATCCCCATGTGAAGCCTCCATCCCCAAGCTATCATCCACAAAACGTGAGTCACCCTCCAACATGGTAACTCATAAAAAATCTCCTCCACCTTAGGCTCCCACAAAGAAGGTGGGATGCATAGCTTAATATGTGGGATTAAAATGTCCATCCCACACTTCTTCGCTCTCTTCTTATGATATGTATGGGGCTATTGTTGACCTTGGGCTGAAATATAAAGGCCTCCAAGAATGATCCAAGTCACCCCACCAATCAAAACATCCATGAAGTGCCTCTCCCAAGAACTCAAGTTCTCCAAATGGCTCCTCCCACATGAAGACAAGAGGTGTAGTGTGGAAATCATGGTTTGGCCATTGTTTCTCTTGAAACATGTGACATATGAAGTATGGAGAATCATACTCCCAATGGGCACATCCAACCTTTGTGCCATCCTGATGCAGGGGCATTAGACACTAGCCAACAATGTAGGAGGTTTTGTCCACATATTGTGGCTAGGGGGGTTCGAATTCATCGAATTGTAATAGCTAGGTGTCAATACCTCAGCTGACCATTTCACTTAGAGTAGTTAGAGTTGTAGAAGTCGAACAGTTTCAGTTAGTGAATTATTGTAATTAGACCTTTGAATTCTAGAACGGTCCTCTCATAGGAACCGAAGAGTCATATGTTTGTGTATATAAATGTAATCCCTTCGATGTATATGAGAGGGGAGAAAAGGAAGGGAGGAATAGAGAGATTCTTCAATAAACTCTATATGTTACAATTGTTTCCAGTTAAATGATTTCAATCCCTTTTGCCATTGGATTGACTCGAACCTCTATTTGTGAAGAGATTGTTTAATTGCGAAACGATTGAATTACGTGCATATATAATTACTGGGTTGAATTACCGTGTGGATTTCGCGTTCCCTCAAGTTGTTCAAACAGGATCTATCGAATAAATCCCCACTTACAGAAGAAGTCTGCATAAAACCTGGTCGTTGAACTCTATTTACTAAAAATCCTGCTTAATAAAGAGATTATGTTTGTTCGTTGTTAATTGGAATTTCCAACCCGAGTAGTAAACCTGAGTTAAGGCAGACGAAGGAGCGCGTAACCCCGAATGAACCTTGGTTAGTCACTGTACAAAAAAACCACGAGCGGATTTGAAGAGGCAGATTGCCAATATCGCACCACTTTTGGTGTGCAAGCAATATTTCCTGGTCACAGAGCGATTCCATAGAGCTGTCGATGCGTGGCAAGGTGGACCACCAGAAAACCACCGTTCGGAGCGTGCCATCACGCATTAAAATTCGTACCAGGATGCCAAGCGATATGCGTACGAGATGTTGATTTGGGAGAGGGCCATCGGACGGTGATCGTTGGATAAAGACGGGAGATAATTGGTACGGTGTGTGCGATTGATTGGGCCATCGAGTGTAGAGGTGGGGCCTGGTGCGAGGGTTATTACACAATGAATGGGTTTAATATAAGTTTTGAAGATTAAAAATTGGCTATAAGGTTGGCGGCGTAATATAAAGTTTGGAGATATTATATATATAAGCTGGGAATATAATATAACATTCAAAAGTTGCGAATATGTTTATTTGTCAATTTCTTTGAAATTGATAATTAAAATAAAAAGAAGATAAGAGCCACATGGGTAAACCAAGGGGAGATGCTGACAGAGCCACGTCACAGTTGACCAGATTTCCTTGGGGCGGACTTTCAGCATTGTTGCGTCATTTGTGGTATCAGAGGTGTTGTTTGAAGTTGTTTTGTTGACATGGCAATCCGAGTTGGTAGAGGTGCTAGCAGAAGGAGGCCTGTTGCCAACGCTAAGGTGTTGGGGATGTTTCAGAGGGTCGAGGCCAGAATGGATGCCATGGAGTGAAGACAGCCCGCAGATCCTGAAGACATCAGCGAACCAGAAATAGAAGAAGCTGAAGAAAATGTTGAGATTCCTCCTGACATGAGGCTCCTTAGAACTGTTCTCGGGTCTGCAGTTAAGCCCATAATTGAAGTGTCGAGTTATGCAGGGGGACTGAATCTAGAAGAACTAATAGACTGGACAAATGAAATGAACAAATGCTTCGATTATGAAGAAATAAGTGAAGATAAAAGGGTCAAGTTTGCAGTAACAAAGCTGAAAGGACATGCTGCACTTTGGTGGGATGGAGTGCAGGCAGAGAGGAGGAGAGTTGGCAAGCAACCTATCAAGATCTGGACTAGAATGATGGCTAAATTAAAAGGTAAATTCTTTCCTAGTGATTACCATCTGACATTATATAAGCAAATGCAGAACCTGAGATAGAGGTTGCTAACAGTAAAAGAATACACAGAGGAATTCTACAGAGTGAGCATAATGGCTGGGCAATTTCAAGACACACCAGAGAAGACTGCCAGATATGTGAATGGTCTCAAGCTGGAGATCCAAGATGAGATTGGTCTCCTGTCTCCTAAGACAGTGGAAGAGGCCTATCAGATGGCTTTGAAAGCAGAGGAGAAACTCCTGAGGAAATAGTCTGCCAAGAAGAGATGTACTTTCTATGGAAAGGGAAGTCAGGGTGGTAGAGGAAAGCCTACTACACCCAAGGATGGGGCTAATAGTAGCTCACCTCAGAATGCATCTATAGAGGATGATGCAAGGGGCAGAAGGGGTTCTTACAGAGGAAAAGGAAGAGGAGGCAGAGACAGAGGCAGAGGTAGAGAATTGAGGTGTTATAGATGTTAGCAAGTGGGACACAAGCACTATGAATGTCCAGAGAATGTGGGTGCTGGTCCAAGAAATGTTGTTGTTGCCCAGGCTGGAGAAGAGGCAGAAATTGAAGAAGAAATTCTTCCAGAGAGGGGAGAATCCTTGGTGGTTAATAAGCTCCTGTTGAAGCAAGCTAAAGAGGCCACTGAGCCTGCACAAAGGAAGACTTTGTTTAGGAGCATATGCAAAGTCCAAGGGACATGCTACCAGATAGTCATTGATAGTAGTAGCACATACAATATGGTTTCCACTGAGGTGATATATAAGTTGAAGTTGAAGACAAGGGAGCATCCCACTCCCTACAGGGTGTCCTGGCTGCATAAGGGGCACCAGTTGGTTGTGAAAGAACAGTGTGAGATAGAGCTGCAAATGGGAAAGTATAAGGATAAGGTCCTATGTGATATAATGCCCATGGATGTGTGTCATATGCTATTGGGTAGGCCTTGGAATTTTGATAGAGCAGCAGTGCATGATTGCAAGAAGAACACTTACAATTTCTTCAAAGATGGGGTACACCATACATTGATACCCATGGAAGAAGGAGAGCCATCTAGCAGAGCGATTGATCCAAAGACCTTGTTGATAAGTGGGAAGGAATATCTGCAGTAGATAGAAGAAGAAGAGGTAAGTTTTTCTTTAGTTTGCAAGCCTAAGGTAGCTCTTACTTCTACAAATATTTCTGATTTGCCAATAGAAATCTAAGAGATGTTAGATGATTATTGTGACATTGTTGTGGATGATTTACCTGATGAGCTGCCACCTGTGAGAAAGATCAGCCATCAGATAGATTTTATCCCTGGTTCAAGTCTACCAAACAAGGCAGCCTATAGAATGACTCCCAAGGAAAATAAGGAAATCAGGAGACAAGTACAGGAATTGGTGGACAAGGGGTTGGTCAGAGAAAGTTTGAGTCCATGTGCAGTACCAGCAGTATTAAGCCCAAAGAAAGATGGAGGCTGGAGGATGTGTACTGATTCCAAAGAAATCAATAAGATCACAATTAGGTACAAATTCCCTTTTCCCAGAGTTGAGGACTTAATGGACTGTTTGAGTGGTGCTAAATATTTCTCAAAGATAGATTTGAAAAGTGGATACCATCATATTAGAATAAGAGAGGGTGATGAGTGGAAAACTGCCTTTAAAACAAATGAAGGACTATATGAATGGATGGTAATGCCTTTTGGGTTGTAAAATGCACCTAGAACTTTTATGAGACTTATGAATGAGGTATTGAAAGAGTTCATTGGTAAATTTGTGATAGTGTACCTGGATGATATATTAGTTTTCAACAGAACTAGAGAAGAACATTTAAGGCATCTTAATCATGTCTTGAAAAAGCTACACCAAGAGAAAATACTGATAAATTTTAAGAAATGCTCATTCATGAAAGAAGAGTTGGTGTATTTGGGGTTTGTTTTTTCTATAGAAGGATTAAAGATGGACCCAGAAAAGGTTAAGGAAATTGTGGAGTGGCCTTCACCCAGGAATGTTTTTGAGGTAAGAAGTTTCCATGGACTTTCTAGTTTTTGCAGAAATTTTATAAGAAACTTCAGTAAGATTAATGCACCCATAATTGAGACAATAAAGAAGATCAAACATCCATTTAAGTGGACTGCTGAAGCAGAAAGAAATTTTAAATTTTCGAAGCAAAGGATAACGGAGAAGCCTGTTTTGATTCTGCCTGATTTTACTAAACCATTTCAAGTAAAATGTGATGCCAGTGGAGAAGCCATTGGAGTTGTGTTGAGTCGGGATGACAGGCCTGTGGCATATTTCAATGAAAAGATAAATGACACCAGAAGAAATTATTCCTCTTATGAGAAGGAATTCTATGCAATTGTTCAGGCGCTGAAGAAATGGAGACATTATTTGATGTCCAGGGAATTTGTATTATATTCTGACAATCTTGCTTTGCAGTATATTGTACAGCAGCCCAAGTTGAAACATAAGCATGCTAAATGGGTTGAGTATCTCCAAGGTTTTAATTTTGTTTTGAAACATATAAGTGGCCAAGCCAATAAAGTAGTTGATGCTTTGAGTAGGAGGCACATGCTTGTTCAAGAAACAAATTTTGAAGTGGTAGGATTTGATTTTCTCAAAGAATTATATAAAACAAATCCAGATTTTAAGGAAGCATTTGAGGCATGTAGTAACACTATTTTACAAGATAGAAGCCAGTGGCTGGATTATTTCCTGCAGGAGGACTTGTTATTCAAAAGAAGCCAATTGTGTGTACCAAGATGTTCCATGAGAGAAAATCTGATCAAAGAGAAGCATAGTGGTGGACTTGTTGGACACTTTGGTACTGATAAGACTTATGAGCAGCTGAGTCACTTTTATTACTGGCCTAAGATGAGAACAGAAGTGGACAAGTTTGTGAAGAATTGCAAGATTTTCCAATATGCTAAAGGAAGGAGCTAGAATGCAGGATTGTACACTCCCTTGCCTATTCCAGACAGGCCTTGGGACATGGTGAGTATGGATTTTGTTCTAGGATTACCCAAGACTCAAAGAGGGAATGATGCAGTCTTTGTTGTGGTGGATAGATTCTCCAAAATGGCACATTTTATTCCATGCTATAAAACTAGTGATGCCACCCATGTTGCTAACTTGTTCTTCAAAGAAGTTGTTAGATTACATGGGTTGCCCAAGAGTATTGTTTCAGATAGAGATACCAGATTTGTGGGTCATTTTTGGAGGACACTGTGGAAGAAACTTGGTACCAAACTAAGTTTTAGCTCAGCTTATCATCCTCAGACTAATGGAAAAACTGAGGTAGTGAATAGGAGTATGGGAAATTTGTTGAGAAGTCTTGCAGGAGAACATCCCAAGAAGTGGGATCATATTTTTCCCCAGGCAGAATATGCATATAATGAATCACCAAACAGGAGCACAGGGCAGATTCCATTCCATATTGTTTATGGAATGCACCCCAGAGGAATATCAGAGTTAAGAAATCTGGGGAAGGCAGAGCTAAGGAGTGCAGATGGTGAGGAATTTGCTTCAGAGATCTAGGCCATACATGAACAAGTGAAACAGTAACTAAAAGGCAGCAACATCAAATACAAAACCAGAGCAGACTTGAGCAGAAAAGAAGTTCATTTGAATTAGGAGATCAGGTTTTGGCACACTTGAGAAAGGAGAGATTCCCAAAGAAGCAGTATAACAAATTGTAGTTCAAAAATATTGGGCCATGCAAGATACATAGAAAGTTTTCTACAAATGCTTATGAGTTTGAATTACCTCCTGATGTTGGAATATCTCCTATCTTTAATGTTGCAGATTTGTACAATTATGAGGATGACGGTGCAGAATAAAGATCAGTAAACAAGGAACAGGTTGATTGGAAAGAACAGCTACCTCCAGCACAACCATTGCAACCAGAGAAGATATTGGATAAAAGACCATTCAGAAGGACCAGAGGAAAAGAGTACTTTCAGTACTTGATCAAATGGAAGGACAAGCCAGAGGAAGATGCCACTTGGATGATTGAAGGGATGTTGCAGAAGATAGACAAATCAGTGGAAGAGCTCATGGACAGGAGCCCATGAAGAAAATTTCCCTCGGGAGTCTGATGCAAGGGCATTAGACACTAGCCAGAAATGTAGGAGGTTTTGTCCACATGTTGTTGCTAGGGGGGTTCGAATTCATCGAATTGTAACATATAGGTGTCAATAACTCAGCTGATCGTTTCACTTAGAGTATTTAGATTTGTAGAAGTCGAACAGTTTCAGTTAGTGAATTATTGTAATTAGACCTTTGAATTCTAGAACGGTCCTCTCAGAGGAACCGAAGAGTCATATGTTTGTGTATATAAATGTAATCCCTCAGATGTATATGAGAGGGGAGAAAAGGAAGGGAGGAATAGAGAGATTCTGCAATAAACTCTGTGTGTTACATTTGTTTCCAGTTAAATGATTTCAAGCCCTTTTGCCATTGGATTGACTCAAACCTCTATCTGTGAAGAGATTGTTTAATTGCGAAACGATTGAATTACGTGCATATATAATTAATGGGTTGAACTACCGTGTGGATTTCACATTCCTTGCCAATTGATTCCCTCAAGTTGTTCGAACAGGCTCTGTCGAATAAATCCCCACTTACAGAAGAAGTCTGCGTAAAACCTGGTCGTTGAACTCTGTTTACTAAATATCCCGCTTAATAAAGAGATTATGTTTGTTCGTTGTTAATTATAATTTCCAACCCGAGTAGTAAACCTGAGTTAAGGCAGACGAAGGAGCGCGCAACCTCGAATGAACCTTGGTTAGTCACTGTACAAAAAAACCACGAGCGGATTTGAGGAGGCGGATTGCCCATATCGTACTACTTTTGGTGTGCAAGCGGTATTTCCCGGCCACGGAGCAATTCCATAGAGCTGTCGATGCGTGGCAAGGTGGACCCCCGGAAAACCACCATTCAGAGTGCGCCATCACGCATTAACATTCGTACCAGGAGGCCCAGCGATATGCGTATGATCCGTTGACTTGGGAGAGGGCCATCGGACGGTGATCGTTGGATAAAGATGCGCAGGAGATAACTGGTACAGTGCGTGCGATTGATTGGGCCATCGAGTGTAGAGGTGGGGCCCGGTGTGAGGATTATTACATAGTGAATGGGTTTAATATAAGTTTCGAAGATTAAACATTGAATATAAGGTTGGCGGCATAATATAAAGTTCGGAGATATTATATATATAAGTCGGGAATATAATATAACATTCGAAAGTTGTGAATATGTTTATTTGTCAATTTCTTTGAAATTGATAAATAAAATAAAAAGAAGATAAGAGCCACGTGGGTAAACCAAGGGGAGATGCTGACAGAGCCACGTCACAGTTGACCATCTCTCCTTGGGGCGGACTTTCAGCATTGTTGCGTCACATCCTCCCAACAAAGCTTCACATAATAACAAGAACATCATCAATACATGGAAGAAAAAACAGATAGAAACAAGTTGACATATGAAAACCAGGAGGTGGATCATAGTTCCATATCTGGAACTAGCACAGCGCATCCCTTGCCTGCCTCAATACAAAGTATCACAAGTGTCTTTTCAGCCACTTTTTTGTTGCCATGATCATCCTACAAGATGAAATCATGAAAGTAACATTTGGTGCCAACGGTGCACACCAAAAATAATGTGGCATCCCCCACAAACCACATATAGAATGACCAACATCAATGCTACAAATGGCCTCAAGTACATCCCAATACAATATACAAGAAGGAAAGACCCTCCTTGGCACAATATGCTGCTCATAAAAAATAAAGGAGTACAAATCATAAAGCATAAATATGCATCCCCTATCATGTACTTTGGTCATTGAGCTAAAATGTCTCAATTGAAAGTTCTCCCTCACTCCAAATGAGTAGGGAAGTGGTTGTGACAACCTCTCCATAATCATATGGGCTATGCATCTCCCCATATGCTGATATACATATTTTTGGATGCCTGCCCAAGTGAACTCATGTAGTAAGGAATGATGTGCATTAAGGTGCATGAAAAGAAAGCCCACAAGTGCTGCATGTAGATCTCTCTTATTATGCTTGAAAATCCAAGTCAAGAAGATCATATCATGCTAATAGATGTCTCCATCCACTACTCCATCACTCTCATCTCCTACATGCCTCCCTAGTGCATCATATGAGAAGTGATCCTGGGAACACTCCATCAAACAACCCAAGCTCCCAAGTGACAACGTTGTTGGCTTTTGTAATAAGGCTCCCTTCATCTCATAGCTCCATCCTTTGACATCCCATATGTCAAAGTCATCATCAAACATAATACTGCTATATGTGAGAGATCCCTCCCAAAGTGGAAGCACCTTCTCATCTTCCAAGGTTAAATATTAGCCCCTTTGCACCATGATAGTGCAATCTCCTACTCCTGCAACATCATGCAAAGTATGGGATAATATTAGCCCATACTCTCTCAATAAAAACCAAAACAACAATAGCTCTAGTTGCCTCCCCACACCATCATCATATAAGTCATGGAGCAACAACATAAGAGTTGATATGAAAGATATCACATCATTCCAATGCACCCAAACTCCTTGCTTCCATATGATGTAAGTGCCATGCCAAATTCCATCCATCCACATACCCTTTGAAACAAAATATTTCATAGGATGACCAAACTCTTTCAAGAGTAACCAATGTAGTCTTGCATCCTGATGTTCGATGTCATAGATCTACAAGTGGTTTCTCAACCTCTTGCTCATTGTTGGCTCGAGGGGTCCAAACCCATGTTCGGATGTTCAAGGTTTTCCAAAAAACCCCTATACTACTGGCCGTTTCGGCAATGACCTGCTTGCGCAGGCCAAATTCTCACTCGAAGTAGTATGGGTGGGTGCTGGAACTAGGTTTTACGCACCTTAGGAGAGGGTAGGTAAGTCAAGCAGAGCTGTGTTCACCCTAATTGTGACTCGATCTGGTATCACAGAGCCTATATTCCCCTTGCATCCACATGCATAACAACAACATTACTCACAAAAATCAACAGATCAAGACTTCATATAACAATACACAACTATTTCAGATATTCTTGTATGGAGCAAGTAGAAAAAACCCATATCACAGCATAAATAAGTACACAAGTATGTTCGCAACTTAAACGAATAACACAGTAGCTATAATAAGTAATCAAGACATCACAGATTCATATCACAGTAATTCCAGTGGATTCATATAGGTAACAATACTTCCACATTCATTAATCTTTCTGATCTACTTACAAAACCCCAAAAACCCAACCTGTGCACACAGCAGCAGGGTCCGCACACAGTAGGACAGAGGTCCTCTGCGCACATAGCAGGATAGAGGTCCTCTGCGCACACAGCAGTAGGAATACTTACCCAAAAACCCTGACCAGATCTGTTGAATCACACTTAGCAGCAATCTTTTATCATTCTTAGCTTGTCCAACAACTCAAAAAGGTTCAACTACTTATACTATTTTAGCCTATGCATCCAATGGTCTGCAAATCATGGTTTGCAAACTCTTGGTCTACCCTTGACCCATTTAAAATTCTTTAGGGGCTTTTACCGGCCCCAAAAACCCTGTGTTAGACTAAATCTAATCAAAATTATACAAAATGGACCAGTTTCGCAGCTTTGTGGGAGACCCTGTTCCAATAGTCCCCCAACACAATCTTGTGACTCGTCCCGAGTCACTGTGTTGGTAGGTTCATAATCTACGTCTTCACAGCTACTCCAATCCTATAGTCATTTGATCTAATATGGTTTGAGCTGACTACCATTGACATATCCTCGTAGCACATCTCTGCGCAGGGTAGCCAGCTGAACACCTCCTCCATCCGTGATTTACTTAACAGTATAGGGGCCAAGCTAGTGCTGCCAAAACTTCTCTGGATGTTTCGCAAACTTGCTATCATATAAGACGGCCAAGTCATCCTGCGCGAAAGTATTTTGGTGAATATGTCAATCATGCCAGGCTTTATCATGGGCCTTCTGCACCTATTGATGGAAATTAGCTAGGAACCAATCTTCCTCCAAAGCCATAAGCTGTGCAGAGTGCTCCTCCATGATGTCATGGTCTGCCATGTTCGTAACTGCGGCGATACGTAGACTAGGAATAATGTACTCCATTGGCATAATGGCCTCCTTGCCATAGACCATCCTAAAAGGATTTTTCCCAGTTACCTTTTTACAGGTGGTTTCATAAGCCCAAAGAACTGACGGGACGCATGCATCCCAATTGCTGTGATCGGTATTGCAGACCTTCGTCAATGCTTGCTCCAAGATTTTGTTAAAGGCTTCAACTACACCATTTTCCTATGGGTGATACGGTGTGATTTTTCCATGACGGGTTCATAACTCCATGGTCAAAGCTTGCATTGTTTTGTTAACGAAGTGCGTACCCCTGTTGCTCATGAGGATCTTCAGACACCCAAATCTAGTCAAGATCTGGTCAAAAATAAAATGCGTAGTGGTATCCATAGTACAATCCTTTACTGCTTGTGCTTCGGCCCACCTAGTTACGTAATCAGTGGAAATAATAATGCAGTGCACTCTCATCTTCTTTCCTAGTGGGTTGATAGGTCCTATGAAATCTATGGCCCACTTATTGTATGCTTGTATAGCCATTTGCAATTGAAGGGGCAATTCATCCATGCAAGATGGCCTCCCTATTCGTTGGCACATATCGTAGGCTTTACAATGATCATGGGCATCACGATGTAGGGTAGGCCACCGTAACCCATCCCTCAAAACCTTTTACATCATTGCTTTCCTTGCATAGTGATCTCCTTCTACTCTATCATGAGCTTCTGCCAATATAGTGTGTCTTTCATGCTCCATAACATATCTCAGTAATACTTCATCCACTCCCATCTTATATAACTAACCTGCAATGGTGGTAAAATATCTTGCTCGAGCAACTAGCTCTTTCTTCTGTTGTACTGAATACTCTGGGGGAGCCATCCCAGTAGTCAAGAACTGAATTATATCAGTGAAGTGGGCATCTACAACCTTAATAGAAAATAGGTGTGCATCCGGTAATCCATCTTCTAGGTTGGTTGGCTCTTTTCCACTCTCTATTCGTGAGAGGTGATCTGGCCCAGCATTCAGCTTTCCCGGCTTAATGAAGATTTCAAAGTCATACTCCTGAAATAACAGTAACCATCGGCAGATTTTACCCCCCAAAACGGGCTTATTTACCAGGTACTTCAAGGCTGAATGGTCTGTAAACATTTTGAAGTGTCCTCCTAATAAGTAATGCCGATATTTCTGCAAAGTGTACACCATGGCCAACTCCTCCCACTCTGTAGTGGAGTAATTATGTTCAGCGCTCGAGAGTTTCTAACTTGCAAAGGAAACTGGATGATCAATGTCTCCTTCTCTTGGTTGCATAAGGATAGCTCTGAGAGAAATTCCCGATGAATCAATGTGGACATGAAAGATCTTCTCCCAATCAGGAAAGATGAGAATAGGTGTTGAGACCATCTTTTCTTTAAGTAACTCAAAGCTCTTTTGACACTTGTCATCCCAAAAGAACTAAACATCCTTTTTGAGAAATTTTTCCATAGGGGCCGTGATTAGTGCGTAGCCTTGAATGAATTTTCAGTAGTAGCCTATGTGCCCAAGGATTGATCGCAACTACTTCTCCATTGTTGGTACTAGAAATTTGATGATTACCGCAATCTTGGCAGGGTCCACCATCAGCCCTTGTTGACAAACTATATGGCCGAGCAGGATACCAAAGGGTACACATAAGATACACTTCTTGATATTTAAGGAAATTTGGTGCTTTCAGTAGGCATCCAACATCATGAAAAATTTGGATACGTGCGCCTTCACTAGGTCGAAAACATTCCAATCATCGAAGTATACTTCTAGGAACTTGTGGATGAATTGTTTGAACACCACAACCACTACTCATGAAAAAATCACATTGGAATTCTTGAGAGAAAACGACATGAAAGTATATTGAAAATAGCCCCATTCCGTGGAAAACATAGTTTTGTTGCGGTCTTCAGGAGCGATTCTAATCTGATGGTACTCGTAGAATCCGTCAGTAAAGGAGTACGCTTTCTGTTCCCCCATGCTATCCAAAATTTCGTCTGAGAATGGTGTAGGGAATGGGTCATGAACATAGGCATCATTCAGCTTGTGTATGTCCACGCAGATCCAAATCTCCCCTTTAGCCTTTTTCTCCTGAGCCACCATTGGGCTAACCCAGTCAGATTGTTCAATAGATTTGATGATACCAGCAGCAATAATTTTATCAAGCTCTTCCTTGATGTTTTGCTTATGCTTGCGGTTAAACCTATAAGGTCACTATTTTACGGGTCAAGCATTCGGTTTGAGAGTGATATGCATGACTCCTAAGTCCCCTTTGATCCCCTTTAGTTCTGAGAATTTTTTTGCGAATAAGTCCTGGTACTTGGTGAGTAACTCGGCCACTTTTCTTACTGTATTTTCATCCCAATAGTCCCCAATATTAGCTAACTTAGGATGTTCTTTTGTCAAAATATTGACTTCGCGCAACTAGAGGGGCTTAGTGACATCCACCGCTTACAGCGGGAGTCCTCCAACGGGGCACTCTCCTTGTGACTCCAGGATAGAGACAAACTGCGGGTCTTCTTCACTTCCTTCCCTTCCCGAGCTGTGGCAGTTGACAATATGCTACATCTATGATTCCCATGTCAGCACCCTGAATGATTCAGTGGAGCTAGGTTCTTTGAACACAAATGTATCTATACCCTGTAGAGCTTTGTCAAGCACTTCTGACCCCCCTATGAGTCCAAATGTCCCTACGAATTCATCCCTCAGAGTTTCCCAATGGAAGGTGCGTTGGTGTAGCTCCGCATCTAGATACCACGCAGTCGGGATTGGACCTAATACGTGAATGAACAAGTGAACCCATTCTTCCATAGCCCAATCACCCCATGCCTTGTTCCAAGCCAGAAAGTGGTTACGCGGATCCCCTGGGCCAAGGAACATCTCGACCCGCACCCTTACTGGAGGCTCAAATTGGAGGATCATCATGTCCCAGCAGTTCTCCCAGTCCTGGAATGCCCCTTTGTGTGTCTCCCACCATCTTGCAGGCGTTGCACGCATTACTAGATTAAGGGCCCATATCCTTCGTTCTCTTGGAACCTCGGCTTCGAATGTTCACAAAAATTCCCTAATGCTACCAGAACCATCAAAGTATGGTAGGTTTCTTACCTTCGAGGAAATGCAGCAGAAGTCCCTGGTGACTCGAAGACATCGTAGCGATGAGACATCATGCAACCGGTTTTGCCAATGCTCCATCTCCCCGTCAGAGTCAGAGAAGCATTCATTGTCCTTTTCCCAGTAGAGTATGCCTTCCGTTGTGGGGTTGATTCAATATTCACCCCGCGCAGTCAACTTGTAAATGTGGTCCATCTCATTAAGGGAGTTTTGAGGTCTAGAATGGGCCTCCTAAGGAAAATGTACAATCAAAATTCACTTTATGAGAACCAATCACATTTTAGGGGATGACATCATCCCTAATGGTTGAGGTGGCATTTTTTTATGTTAAAGGTACTTACTTGTTACATTCTCAATGGTGGATAAAAATTCATGGTTAACCATGGTATTGCTCTAAGTACTTTTAAAGTCAAAGTAAAATACTCATAATAAATGTCATTTCAGATTTTTTGAATAAAATTCATACATAAAATAATATATTACATTTATTATATTATTTTCATGGTTAACCATGGTAGTGCTCTAAGTACTTTTAAAGTCAAAGTAAAGTACTCATAATAAAAGTCATTTCACATTTTTCTAATAAAATTCATACATAAAATAATATATTACTTTTATTATATTATTTTTATATAGTACATTAATTACATGTTATTATACAATTTAAATAATATAAAATTTAATTAATAACATATTATATAGTTAATAATTTATGAATTTATATTTATATTTTATTTTAAGTTATTTAAGTACAAAGGAAAAATGCATTAGTTGTTCAATGATAATGGTTTTTTCTTGAAAAACTCATTCTTCTTAATAGTCACATCAATACAATTTTTTTATTAATTTTATTTTGGTACAACTTTTGAATTGAATTTAACCATGGTTACATCGATTGTGGTGCAAAAAATGAATTGCAAATTCATAAATATTATTTTATTGATTTAACTGTATTTTATTATTTCCTTAGGAGGCCCATTTTAGACCTCAAAATTCCCCTAATGTCCTCTTCCTCGTGCACCGTCTCTGTATATCGTTCACCTTCTACAGGATCTAATGGTACTATCACCCTTGTGCTGTTCTTCTTAAACACCATGCTTTTCTTTTTGAGGTTGATGATACCACCCATATCTATGGCCTAGTCAAATCCCAAGAGCGCAGGGTAGGGGTCCACATCTTCTATAATTTCTATCACTTGAAAGTCTGCTCGGGCTTTTACTCATGCGATATCCACCATAATTTTAGACAACCTTCCTAGCAGGATGATTTTCTGCTGATTTTCCATGTGAAACTGAATCATGGACCATTCCAACTTAGGCTCTCTGATTCGTTTCCAAGTCTGCTTAGGTAGCATGTTCACATCTGACCCTAGGTCCAAAATAACTTGGCTCATGTCGTAGTCACCGATCTGCGCAGAAAACCGCATTTATCTTCTGGTGCGTTTCTTATACCTATATAGCTTGTGCACATCCTTGAATTCCAGGGTTAGATTGGGTCGTGTTGCGCATCTATTTATCAATGCCTGAAGATTTTCCACGGCCTTTGGGTTGCGCAGCAGCTTCATACATGCCTGGAAAAAGGGATCAACCTCCTCATCTGCCTTGAGGTTCGCAGGTTGCCGAGCAGTAGTTTCCTCTATCTCAGCAAAGTCCTTGCGAGATGTGATAAATGTTCCTTTATCCATTTTTAGGTCGAGGCCTTATTGTTTGATAGAAACTTGACAGATCAGAGATTCCATCACAGCCTCCTCCTCAAGCCCCCTAGTGACCATCCAGCTATGTGTCACCACATTCACATTCGGATCTTTATTTCACAGCTCAGCCTTAACTCTCTGCATATTCTACGTAGGTGCCGACTGCTTTTCCTTCATTTTCGCTATCAAGATCAGGCAATCTTCAATCACATGGTCTAGCTGTCTGCAATATTGGTAGGATTTCCTAGTGGGGTTTGGGAAGTCCCTTGCAAAGTGTCGCTTCTCCACAGTTATAGCAGATTATCTGACCTCATCCTCGTCCTACACTTCCACCGCATCCTCCTCCCCTGCCCCTTGATGGGAAGACACCTATACCTACAAGGGTCCTTGGTGACACAGGGTCTGATTGTACTCTGTATAATTTTCCTCGATCAATCATCAAATCATATGTTCGACAGTTATGTTTTTCATGTCCCACCAATCTGCAGAACCTACACCATTTTTGCTTTACCTCTGGAACGTATGCAGTAAGGTGGGGACAATGGATAGTATCGTGCAGCCATACGACACGACAACAATTGCACCAGAGCGTTGGCCCACTAGGTCCCATAGCTTACCTAGGGCGCAATGGGCTAGGTCCCCCAACCTACACATAATCTACTAATAGAGGACGTTATCCTTGGTATGGCCATTCACCCGACATCCTATGCACCATCTCTCAGGGCTAGCCTCTGCCCTTCGTTCCTTTCGCAGGTTCTGGATCTCTGCATGCATCACTTCTAGCTGTCCCTGGATCTGTTGGATGCCCAGCTGAGTCTCATCCTGAGGTGAAACTTATAACTTCATGGCACCTTCCAAGGCCTTCTCCTGTGATTCAAAATTTTGGTGCCCCATAGGTACACACAGGTGAGGCAGAAACATAGCAATAAACCATTCCGTGTGCTATGTGTCATCACATTTGAATCCCCTTTCTTTTATCACCTTGTTCAGTCGCTGATCGGCCTCCCACATAGATCAAAAAGGTCCTTGCTTGAAATTCTTTAGATCAACCGTGATTTGGGAGTAGGAATTAGGTTTTTTGAACTGCTGTTTCAAGGCGTTCTTAATTTCTTCAATGGTTGCATTTGCATTTTGGCTGATGTATCCCATGTACCAGTCCAAAGCTCTTCCTTCAAAAGCAAGGGACAATTGTTCCCTTTTCACCGCATCAGTAGCCATGTTTTGCGCAGTCTATACCGATCTTGCAACAAACCAGAACTGATCCATGTCTTCAACCCCCACACCCTTAAAGGTCAGAAATTTCAGGTGTGCAACCATGTCGTCTTCCAATAGCGGAGGGGTTGGCGACTTCTTACCTCTAGGCTAATTTGAAAGCGGTGTGGCTGGAGGACTCTACGAATCTGCTTCCCTTACTGGACTGTATACCAATCAATCTCCCTCTAGGTTGTCCCTATAGTACTTTCCACTCCGTGTTGTGCTCCCATCCAGATCAGAGGTCATTCACTCAGTATGGCTACACAGAATACTCTTTTTGCATAATAATATCTTGATCAGCAATGGTAACATCTTCAGAAACTTACTTCAGAACCCCGTGAAGAATCTTAACTCTGATTCAGAGTGGGAAACAAACTGATCAATGGAAAATTTTGTCAAAAATCCCCCTAACACGCTATCCACCCAATGGTACATTGTGCGAGTGATGGTGTTATCAATATTTTATAGTTGCTGGATTAGTTCGGGGTTTGACTCTGTGATCTACTTGTCCTTCCAACACTTCTGGAACTCTATCAGTCTTGCGAGCCACTCCTAGAGCTCGATCGAAATCGTTACAAATAATATCTCATATATGTCTATGAAAATGTACTTATTCTTCCACTATTTGGTGGTCAACCTCTTACTGTGATTTTCTTTTATGGAAAATACCTGAACTTGCTATGCAAAACATTCATCAATTTCCTTTATCTCTGGCTTCCAGTATAGCCTTGGCATTACCCGATCCCTCTTTCAAAATTCTCCAGGTCCAGGAAACAAAACCATTTGTTGGCTCGAGGGGTCCTGACCCAGGTTCGGATGTTCAAGTTTTTCCAACAAACCCATATAATACTAGCCATTTCGATAGTGACCTGCTTGCGTAGGCCAAAGTCTCACCTGAATTAGTATGGGTGGGTGTTGGAACTAGGTGTCTTCACCCTGGGAGAGGGTAGGTAAGTCAATCAGAGCTGCATTCACCCTGATTGTGACTCGATCTGGTATCACAGAGCCTAGATTCACCTTGCATCCACGTGTGTAACAACAATATTACTCACAAAAATCAACAGATCAAGAATTCATATAACAATACACAACTATTTCAAATATTATTGTATGAAGCAAGTAGAACAAACCCAGATCGTAGCATAAATAAGTACACAAGTATGTTCACAAATTAAACCAATAACACAACAGCATTTACTAAGTAATCAAGACGTCACAGATTCATATCACAGTAATTCCAGTGGATTCAGATAGGCAACAATACTTCCACATTCATTAATCTTTCGAATCTACTTACGAAACCCCAAAAACCCAACCTGCGCACATAGCAGTAGGGTCTACACATAGCGGGACAGAGGCCCTCCATGCACATAGCAACAGGAGTCCTTACCCAAAAACCCTGACGAGGTCTATCAATTCACACTTAGCAGCAATCTCTTATCATTCTTAGCTTGTCCTACAACTCAAAAAGGTTCAACTACTTATACTATTTTAGCCTAGGAATCCAATGGTCTGGAAACTGTGGTTTGTAGACTCTTGGTCTACCCTTAACCAATTTACAATGATTTAGGGGCTTTTACCCACCCAAAAACCCCTGCGTTAGACTAAATATAATCAAAAATATATGAAATGGAACAATTTCGCAGCTTTGTAGGAGACCCTATTCCAACACTCATCAATATCACCCATCCAACCCATGGCGAGTTTCTATCATCATGTCCAAAAGTGGCATTCATCTAATGGAGAATACCATCCTCCCAAATTAGATTTGTGTCTTTTCATTTCATGGGATGTTGAAATTCAATTTCCTCAATGACCAAGTTGATCCCATAAAGATCCAAATAGCTGGTAGGGAAAAACCTCCCATCATGATGTGTAGGGCTCATCAAGAAGTATCCGACACAAACATAAGATATTTTATCCATCATAATATGTCCTCCATCATATATCTGCTTATCCTTTTTTATATATGGGAAGGTCATTGGAATGTTCCCACAATGGTTAGGCCCCTAACTCATCAGTGCTGCTCAATGACAGCGCTATTGATCTCCATTATGGTGCAGCTGCTGCCTCAAGATCATGTCCAATGTTGAACACATAGTTTTGCAATGTATTTTTCAGGACAATACTCATCCCATCCTTCAAGAATCTACATTCCAACCTTAAGGGTTGTGTGCAGCTCAACAATGATACATTAGGATAACTGTTTGCCTCCTTGAACAAATCAAGACTGTTTAGTGCAGTGAAAGTTTTCTCCTCCAAATCATTAATATACTTTGACCCTTGGTCATGCAATGGTACATTCCCATCATCCTCCATATGATGTATTGAAAAAATAGGAAATGGAAACATGTGCATACCTTGGTACAACTTGGGAACATCTTGTACTGCTATAAGGATTCCTCCTTCTGGTGTGATGACTTCTCCAACTACGGATGATAATGGATGCTCTTCTATGGCTTCATCAGCATGGGTACAAGGCTCCTCCTCTTCATGCATCTCCAAAATGGTGCATGGGACTCTAGATACCAAGAGATCTAGATCACCTTACAAAGGTGCAAGTGTCCTTCCTCCTGAAACAAGTGCTCCTATAGTATGTGGTGGTGAAGGCTTCTTCCCCTCTGATTTCTTCTTGTCAAACTTATTGATCAACCTTTGAGTAAACTCTGCATATGCAGTCACTCTTGCATGAGTCAAATGGCTGAACCACCAATTGTTTACTTCACCCTGAAGGTGTAGCACTGCAATCTTAACAACTCTTTTCTCTAGTACTAGGTGTAGCAGAAAAAATGCATCCAAATTCTTTCCCCAAGCATTTTTTATTCATGAGGATGACCCATCAAAGGTAAAAAATAGAAATATATTTCCCTTCATTCTTCTATTGCTACAAGGTCTCCTTTCTTCTTTGAGCTGAATAAACTGTGGAAGAGTTAGATTCTTCTTGATAGCTCTAGGTTGAGACTTATATTCTGCAAGATATTCACTTAGAATCTCATGATCTAAGTTTCCCCCATCTCTATTCCTCTTTTCCTCATAATAAAAGGGAAAAACATGTTTATTTGGAGCTTTATGCAATAATGGATCTTATTTTTGCTAATAGGAAGTACATGGACCTTCCTCTTCCTGAAACCCTAACGTGGTTTAACTTCTTTCCTCCATTATTCTTTGCTTGATCTAAAAAGAGATGAGATAGAACTCATTCATCCCATCATTTTGATCTCTTTCTTATTATTATAGCATCTTGGCTTGAAACTCACAGGCTGAAACAAAGATCATGCTCTCGTACCACTGTAATATCCCTAGATCGGAAAACTCAGCAATCATGCAAAAATAATGCATTTTTTAGAAATGTATGTAATGAAAGCTAAATGAAACACATGGATCCATTAGATATGATATTATAGTAACTAGATCTAAAAGGAAATTAGAACCAAATCACTATTGCATAGTTAAACAGGCCTCCCATGCCATAAATAGCTCAAAATCATGCAAAAATAGGGACTGCAACCATGTGTGAAAGTTGGAATACCATGATACCAGTTTTTCATTACCTCTGCAATAGCAGTAGGTTTTAAATCAGATCTAGAGCAAGCATGTGGACAAAAAGTTAGATATATAGCAGATCCATGCACTATACAAGCTCTTTTATCAATCCCCCCTGGGGTTTTCAGAAAAACACCATGTACAAAGTGTAGATATGAGATCAAAGACTGGAGATCTATGGAAATATTTAGATATGGAAAGTGGATCTCATATGATATAAAAAATAAAATTATCTCCTCCAATAGATCTCCAAAGTGAAGGGTAGATCCCCAACACTCAAAAAATTAGCTCTCCAATGGTGCACTGAATGACCCTACAGTAGCTCCTTCAGAAATTACACAGATCTAGACTTCTTCTACATTGTCAGCCAAGATACGAAAATGAAGCTCAGTACCTTTAATAATGTCCTTCCAATGAATTATAAGACTCCTCCACTGAAAATAAGCACTGAAATGGACTAGATCTAAAGATCTAATCTCCACTTGTTGCATCTTACTGAAACAGAAAAACCCTCAACAGGATCTGCGCTGTCAAAGGAAGATGAATCTTGGCCTCAAGCCAAATAATGAACAATATGGTACAATACTCCTCCAAGAGCTCATCAAGTAAAGATAAGGAATTCTTAAATAGGAATACCTTGTGTTAAACATAAATCTATCTCAGCTAAACAGCCAGAGAGAGAAATATGTCTAAATAGACCATATACTCAGAAAATCATAATCATAATCTAACCCCATATGGCTGCCATCCTCCTTCTTATAAACAATGTTGGCCTTCTCACCTTTGGTCCCACTCATTAGGTTTCCATCTTCATGCAATGAATCTCCCTCCAAAACTGTGTTGTCCCATCATTAATACCACTCCTCCATAACATCGCTAATGGATTTGGTCAATCTTGACTGGATCTCCATGCAATGTCTTCTTCCACACTTAAGGTGGCTTTATTCCAACTTTATAAACAAATCCATATTCCCATTGAGTTTTCTTCATTAATGTTCCACATCCTCCATATTAACTTTGTTGACTTGGTCAAACTTGATTTTTTTCACATGCATATAGCCTTTTTCTACACATGAAGGTGGTTTTATCCAGTTATGAATATGATCCCTTTCCCATTAAGAGGGATTTTATTGCTGCTAAAAATATTTATGGGCTTTGCCACCCATTTATTTCTCTATGTGTTTGGAGCAAAAATTAATATTCCAACTAGTTGCATGATATGTTAGGAATATTACATTTCAGAGACAAAATGTGGCTTACTTTAGAAATGTTCAGGGATGACTATCATGAAAATGAAGATTTATAAGTATTGCAGAAGGATGAGTATTCACTGGATTACTTTTCTTGAAAATATCAACAACACTGAGATTGGTTAGCAGCATTGGCCCAAACCTGAAGTGAAGGTATGATGAACCATTGGTATGAATGAACCGTCAAGAAGATTACCCAACCCAAAAGTCACAATGATGGAGTGAAAGTGTCATGTTCAAGAGAAACCTGCTACCATAAAAGTGTTTTGTCTTCTTTTTGAATTTCTCCCCGGTCATTTTTTGACCAATAACTCTATATTTTTTAACAAGCTTGTGGAGGATAACATATGCTTGATCTATAATTCAACCCTTCGAGTGAATATGCATCTTTATTTAATAATTTAATGAGTCTAGAGATAAATGAAACTCCATTCTTGCCATGATCGAAAAGCTTGTCGCTATTGTATGTTTTAATGAGCCTAATGACAGTGACAACCTGGTCCTTTTTCATATTTAGAGAGTTTGAAAAAGAGGACAAAAGAAAAATCCATGAGTCCTTTTTCGTACATTGGTCACTCAGATTAGAAAAAGTGTAAAATAATATCTAAGAGAACCTGCTTGTGATTTTTTACTAAGGTTTTCCTTTTTCGTAAATAATCTATCTCGGTCTGGAAAAGGGTTAAACTTATACTGAGCAGATGTCATTTCATTTACTTTTACGAGCTCGAAAAGACAAGTGCTCGGAAATATTTTTCACATTATCAGAGTCTGAAAAGAGCTAAAAGAAGACTCCAGGGGTTCTTTTTTCACTCTTATCGAAGCTCGAAAAAGAGATAAAAGTGTACTTCAAATCCTTTTTCATTTTTATCAAAGCTCGAAAAATAAGGATAAAATTATTCTTTGTGGTCAAATCATTCTTGGATAAGTATGCATGACTAATCTGCTATGTATTTTGTAAACCTATTCAGAACAACATCAAATGGATTAAAAATATATTTTTCATAGAAAAAAAATTGGTAAAAACCATAGTCACAACAATAAATATGATTTGAAAATAATCAAATGACTAATTAAAAGAGTTTTACCATTCATTTTTATGATTTGAAAGTTATAATTTGGATTTTGGAGGTTTGAACTAGTTTTTTCCCCTGAACTGCAGTAGTTGATTGTGATAGTTTTTGTGGACAATTTTCCTCGCCGTTTGATCTAGGTTGGAGCTATGAGCTTTCTCTTTCCTTCAGTAGCATTTATGTTTCATTTCATTGCAATTTTTTAGGGATTTGGTCCCCTTAGGGTAAATTTATTTTTCACATAGGGAAACACACCCTTGAATGTTGAAAGGTGCATTGTAGTGCACTTGAATTGAAGGCCAGGTGCACTTGCAACACACCGTCCCTTGACCTACGGTGCATTGGACACAATTCCAATTTTTGTTCTTTGCAGTGTGCCCAAATGTTTCCTAGTTTTTTGCATGAAATGGATCCTTATGAGTCTTATGATTTTGTTTCAGGGATTCATCAAACCAAAATGAAAATTACATGGAAGGAAAGAGAACATGAGGAACAAAACATGATTTCCCTAAATGATTTGGGTATGGTAAGAGCCCTCAAAGACTGCGGGTTGCTAAAGTACTTCTGGCTGTCGGGGATGAGGCAACATATGGAACTATTGGAGTTCCTTGTTTGTTCATGGGATCTAGTGATATAGGCATTTCACATTGGGGACAAAGTGATCCCAATATTAGTGGAGGATATTTATTTTCTCACAGTAATAACGAGGAGAGGTATGCCCATTTATCTTTCAGTGTCTTCTCTCGGAGGAGAGACAGTGAGAGATTATATACTAAAGTATTGTAATCCATGGGCTGAACCTAGTAAGGATGGGAAAATAAACATCTGTGATGTCCATGACTTTCCATTGAGGACCATCCTATTCATTATCGCAAAGCTTGCTGGTACCACTACACTACATGTAGAAAACAGATCTTACATGTAGTATGCACTAGAGTGCTTGAAACCAATAGTTTTAAACTGGGTTGAATTTGTCCTCTCTCAGATGAAAGAACAACTGAGCAAGGCAAAGGGAGGAAGGAATAAAAGTTTCAACTATGGTTCAATTCTAATTTATTTTTTCTTAGAGAGGATTCCATTGATGCAACCTCAGCATGTGACACTGGTTATATCTAGCCCTAGAGATCCAAGGATGCATAGATGGGTATAATTAATGGCTAGACATGCTGGTCAATCACATTCAGGGGTTGACTTTTGGGATTCTAGATTTCTGGCTCGAAGAGTTACCTATGAGACTGCAACACCATACTATTGGTGTTCCTAACTGTTGGATGTGGTTATTGTGTAGGATAGCTAGATTAGTAGCATGTTAGCATGAGAATCGCTAGTTTACTTTTGAAATTTTGCATACATTTTGAGATTAGATGACCAATGTGTCTTGGGCACAAATTTTTTAAAAACCTATAACTATATATCTATTATTTTTTAGTGTTTTCCTATGTTTATTGTGCAATCCTACTCAATTATGTGATGTTAATTCAAAATATATCTTTACATGTGTTGCAAATGTCTATTTATAACATAATTCGCTAAGGAATCAATTAATTTCTTCAAGTTTTTGGAAATGTGTTGATATTGAATGAAATCAAAATGTCTTTCCAAAATTTGAACTCTTAGGAACATACGATGCAGTGTTGGATTTCTGACAGTATAAACACTAGTAAGTTGCAGTACCACAAGTTGTTAGTCAAACCTAATGATGGTGTAGTTAATACCAAATGAAATGGCATTAGAGAGAAGTTTGATCAACGCACTATACTCAGTGATATTGCTTGTAGATCAACTGATACGAATCCCTTGAAAACTCACTAACTCACCTTTCAGAGTGAAAATGGCCCACACTGTAGAGGATAGATTTTGCATACTACGACTAGCACAATCAACATACACAACGAATTGTTCCAAAGATTCAGACATCTACGATGAAATGTATATCGGATTACTAACTTCAAGAAAACTCTAGAAAAACAAACTAAGATAGTAAATGCAAATCAACATTATATATACAATATAATACAATAGTTTACTACGCTCAATTTTAAGCATAGTAACATTTTAGATACAACCCATTTGGGGGCTGTGCTAATGGAATTCCATCATAATCGACCAACTCGTAGGCACCCTTAGCAAGAACTCTTTTGACAATATAGGGGCCATGTCATAATGGCTTAAATTTCCCTATACCTATTACATCAGCTTCCTGATCATAAAGAAGGACAAGTTCACCCTCTAAGAAGATGCGAGGCTGGACATGCTTGTCGTATTGCGCCTTTATACGTCTCTTATGCGCTTCTTCAGAAGAGGTTTCAAGTAACAAGTAAGATGCAAGTTTTGACGACGGTATTTCACATTGGATAGGCAAGATAGCTTCCAGACCATACACCAATTGAAAGGGGGTAAATCTAGTCGCGTTTCTCACCGAGTTTCAGTACGCCGACAAAGCCGAGTACAAGATCAAATGCCAATTTCATTTATGAAATCCTATCATCGTTGAAGCATTCGTTTAAAAATATTGTTAATAGCCTAAACTTTTCCATTTGATTGTGGATAATAAGGAGTAGAACTATCGTGTGGCCATCCTAATTTGGTAGTCAATTCATTCATCATGTGATTGTGGAAATTCTTCCCATGATTTGTGACTATAGCCTCTGGAACATCAAACCGTAATATGACATGATTAAAAAAGAATAATACAGTTGTTTTTCCTGTGTTGTTAAATGTAGGCATCACTTTAGCCCAATTGGTAAATAAGTCTACTGCGATAACAATATAACCATGCCCCCAGATGAATGAGGGTTGTAGGTCATGAAGTCAATGTCCCATTTTGAAAATGATCCCACGACGATAACAATATGCATCGACACTGGTAGCTTTTGGAATTTACGATCAAATATATGGCATGCATGAAAACTTCTTACCGTGAGGATGCAGTGGCGAAAAATGGTAGGCCAAAGATAACCAACACAGAGTATCTTCTGCACAGTAGTGTATCCATAAAAATGTCCACCACAAGCCCCATCATGAAAATCATTTAAAACCTTTTCCTCCTCCTCATGAGTGAGGCACCTCCTTAAAATTGTATCAACACCACGATGACAAAGTGTATCGTCGACAATCAAATAATATTTGGCTTGGTATCGAATACGTCATTGTTCAGAGTGAGAGGTATGAAGCCAAAAATTCTTAGTTTGGAGATAAATGATAAAATCCCCATACCAAGGAACAGATGATTCGATCAGAAACAGAGACTCATTAGGAATAGATGGTTCCAATGTAGTAGCACTACTATTAGAGGGAAGGTCGCAGAGAAGCTCAGCTAAAATAAAAGACATCTTTGACTTGGATTTGATGAATTCCAAATCAAACTTCTGCAAAATGACAATCCATTTTGAATAATTTCCCCCGAGCAATTGATGTGATAAAACGTAAGTCATGGGGTTGCAATTCGAAATGAGAATGGTCTTCCGAAATAGGATATAGTGGTGAAATATTTAGACAGCTTGAACAGCCGCCAAGGCAAGATTTTCGATGTATGAATACTTCACTTCTGTATCGTTGAGATTACGACTCAAATAATATATTGGATGTTCTATCCCATATTTTACTTGGACCAATACCATAGCAATGGTCGTATCATCTATGGTGATATATAAGAAATAATCACTCTGATAATTGGGGGGATACATTAATAATTCCTGGACAAATGTATCCTTGACAACATCAAAAGAAGTCTGCAAAACATTATCCCAATGGAAGGGAATCCCTTTTTTCAAGAGTCAAGTAAATCCTTTAGCCATTTCAGCATAGCTGGGTATGAACCTCCTTAGGAAGTTAGCCTTTCCCTGAAGTTTCTATAACTGAAGGAAATTTGATGGCGCAGGAAAATAAAGAATGGCTTGGACCTTTAGTGGGTTGATTCGAATTCCTTATTTTGAGACGAAGAATCCTAGAAAACAAACAAAACCAACACAACCACACATTTATGTTTATTGAGGCATATTTTGTAGTGTCAACAGCATAAAAGGATAGCTCTCAAATGCATCAGGTCATCAGTCTGTTTTCATGAATGCACAGGTAAATCGTGTAGATAAGGTTGAAAAATGTGCTTGATGTCATTGAAAGCATAATCCATTGCTCTCTGAAAATTTTCCCCAACATTCTTTAAACCAAATGGGAGTTTCTGATAAGCGAATGTGCCCCAGAAATAGATGAATGTTGTCTTATATTATTCCTACAGGAAAATATTGATTTTAATGTGGTGAGAAAATCCATCCACGAACGAAAATATTTCGCATCCAACATAATGTTCAATAATCTAGTCGACAAAGGGAGTAGGATAGTGGTCTTTTGGACAAGAAAGATTGACATCCCAATAATCGATGCACACTCTGATGGTTCCTTGTTTCTTCATAACATGAACAATGTTGGAAACCCACTTAGTAAGTGGAACAGGGTAAATGAAACCAGCACGCAAACATTTTTCAACTTCTAATTTAATGGCAGTGGCCTTCTTCAGATGAACATGACGAAGATGTTGACGTATATTTTTGACATCAAGGTACATATTAATGGTGTGTTCAACGATACTAATATCTATGCCTAGAATTTTCTCATAAGAACAAGCAAATACATCATGAAATTCAACAAAGAGAGAGAGATATGTTTCGAGCTCTGATGGAGAACAAGACATGCCTAAATTAATGTTTTCTACAATGTCGGGTTTGGTCAAAATATCGATAGAAATGGTTTCTTCAATATTTGACAAGTTTCACTCGGATTCGATTGCATTAATAGGAAAAAAATTTGAAAATAATTTTTTAATAGATGGGTGATATGGTTCAATAATATTATCTCCTTCATAATCCTAAAGATGGGAACGATGATGATAATGTTCCCATGGTTCTCCTTCTGGCATCATGTATTCCACAATATTCTCATCTGTCAATAATGTGGATGAAAAAGGATCATATGGTGTACCAAAATCTAATGAACGATCAACCCAAACAACTAGTGATGATGATTTTATATTTTCCGCCCAAGCCATGTAGATTTATTGCTATGCCAACTCAATTGGGTTGGGAGGAAGAAATTCATCCAATGTAACAACTTGAGAATCACCTATAATATTCCTTAAGCCAGATGGAGTGGAAGATATCATGTAGAAGGTCTCTATGTTTGCAATTTCTACTGACGTCATAGGCGGCGGTAATGCAAAGGTTCCCATTAGGGAAGAATCCTTTAATATCTATACACCAATGTTTTGAAGTGCCAATTGGGGTGTGTGAAATAATGGAATGCTTCCAGTTACCTAGGAACTGGAGGCAAAGAAGGAGAGTTGATTGATGATGGTGATAACACCTTTATGTGGAAAGACAATCATTATAAAATATTTAGAGATGATCGCAGTCATATCATATACCCATTCCCTTCCGAGTAAAATTTTGTAATCAAGGGGTTCATCAACAATATCAACTTCAACATTTACTGTTTTCCCCCTAGTTAAACATGCAAGTTATTGATGATACCGCAAGGCTTATATGTATGTCCATCGAAAGCTTTAAATGTTTTAGGAGATTGAGATAGACGTGGCAAACCAAGTGATTTCTAATATTTTAGAGACATAATGCGCGTATATGCTCCCTCGTAAATAATAGTATGATGAACAAGGTGATTGAAAACATTTACTTAGATGGAGAATGCCAATTCTGCTAGTAATTGCGACACATAGCTCGTATGGTTAAATACTACAAGATTGGAATCTGTCAGATCGATTCCACAAATTTCTGACAACAAAGCCTACTTCTGGGAGGGAAATTTTTAAAGCACCTCAAACATCGACATAGATGAAGGGGATTGAGCCAAATATTCAACTATATTATAATTTTGAGCAGCTCGAGCTCGAGGATTAAATGTTGATTTATGAAGGACTACCTTTGGTGGCTTTATTGTGAATTCATGAATATCAGTTGGTGGTATCGATGTCGTAGATGGATTCATGGTTGAGGTATTAGGTTTATTAGTATCCTGAATACTGTAATATTTATTACGCATTGACACCAAAACATCATTTGATGGCTTTGTGACAGAAATAATAAGAACTTGGGAACAAGAATTTGGATGCGTAGCAACCAAATTTGTGTCTGGATTTGGAAATGGATCTGTCAACACAACCGATGCATGTGAGGTATTAATCAATTATGAGACTTCGACTTAGTGAGGATAGTCTCGAACAAATTGTTCCTCATTAAAGATTATGCAAGGGTAACGAGGTTTCTGATTTCCATTTTTTTGATCAGATGATCTTTCTTGCGAGGTAGAAGCTTTCTTTTTCTTTGATTCCCCTTTTTCTTGCTTCCTGGTTGCTTATCAGTTTTTCCTTTGTCAGATGACACAGCATGAATTTCAGAATAAGGTGCAGGATCAGATGTAGTAGAGTGATCTTTGCTTGCAGTATCTATCATACTGTCATCAACATGAGATTCCTTAGATGGAGGAGGAACATTAAAATTAGATCCCGACGCATTGGGAATTTTATTTTAGAGCGATGCTAGACTAACTATAAATCAAATCTAATTACTGGGCAAGAGAAATGACCTTATCGTCAGTGATGACGCCATTTTTAGCCACATCCTCAGTTATATATGGTATTAGGGACTTAATGAACCACTCATCAAGGAGTTGATCAGGACCAAATTTCTTAGCCATTCTACGACGACGACGCCACTCATGAATATCATCATAAATGTGAGTAACATTAGTCTATTTAAAATTAGTCAAGAGTTCCATTCCAGTTTCATATCGTATGGGTAACTAGAAGTGGGTGAAAAATAAAGTAGATAGGGTAGTGAAATTATCAAATGAAGCTCTTGGTAACTCAATGTACCATTTCGCCACTAGACTAGTGAGTGTACGTTGGAAAATACGTAGAAAAATAGAGTCATCATTTAGGGAGTTAGATGAACACCGCAAATGATAATTCATAACATGCGTCAACGGGTCGTCCCCAGGGTTTCCATTGAACTTAAGAATATCCAAGGGTAATTTATGAGGTATCACCAGCCACCAAGGAGCGTAATTGATTGGATCATTGGTAAGGCTATTTAAATCCAGTAACTCTAAAGTTTCAACAAAGGGAAACTGTCGATTTAAGTCAGGTTGATAATAGATAGGGTATGATGGAATTGCTTGGGAAATAGGCCTTTGAGCACTAGCATAAGGAATCTGTTGTTGGTAACCCATATAGGGGTTGTTTTGAAAATAAAATGATTGAGGATTCTGTTGACCAAAACCTCAGTACGATACTTTTTGAAATGAGTGTTCTTGCATTTGTGCTTGTGGCTGCTAAGGGGTCTATCCACCAATATTATAACCCAAACTTGAATAGCTTGGATTTGGTTGCAGATAGGTATAACCTAATTGTGGTTGTGACATCCCATAATATGGTAATCCATCTTCTGAATAAACAATTCTGGATATAGGTGGTTGCTGTAAATCAACTGAAGGAGTTGGAGTCTGGGGGCCCAATACTTGAGGGTATTGGGTTGAAGGACCCACGTGATATGGTTGAGGTACAACATTTTGAGCCTGTAACAGGGGTAAATATGTATTACCAAGTGGAGCAGATGCGGGTGCAACAGGTTGAACCTGTTGATATGATTGTACAATTATTTGTGGTTGGATGGGTAGAGTGGGCTGCCACTGACAAACATTCATTCTAACATTAGGATGACCAAATAAAAATGGAGTATTGTCATAATGGGTGGCCATAGGTTTTCCCCCAGCATGAGGAGTATAATAAGATGGAAAATATTGTTCTCGAAATGCCGGGAGTCCAGTTGCAATTGTACAATATGGAATATACCCAGATGGATCAGCTTGATATTGCCTTAATGATATATATAAAGGATCAAGTCGTTCAGTACTCATTATATATGTACCATATAGAATACCAGATGATGACATTAGTGAGGTCCCTGTGTCTGACGATGTAATAGAGAAGGTTCTAGATAAGGATTGATAACCAGGTGGGATGGAAGGGCCACCATATAAATGTGACTTTGGTGATGTTGTGAACATCGACAGGGTAGCAAGAGCAGGTGTTGTTACAACTAGAATAAATGGTCCAGCCGAAGATGTTGGCTTAGGCATGGTTATTTGACCAAATGTATACCCTACTGGATCTATAGGAACTCGAATAGACATGGGATCAAAGAAAGCAGAGTGAGGTGATTGAGGAAAAGTATCATAAAGATAAAGCTCTGATCCAAAATGGGTTGGGGTCGAAGGCATTTTTTCTTGTGAAATTTCTTCAATCGAAATCAAACCAGGTGGAAGTATTTTTCCGTCAAGCCCTAATTATATTTCAGGTGGTTGACTATGCAATATGGGAGACTCAATGGCTACAATAGATTGTGGGGCGACTGATACATGAACAACTTTCAGTTGTTCCACTTCGAGATTTAGATGTTCTGGTAAAAGAATGAACGGATCTGGATCAACTTCCACTTGAACAACATCAAGTTCAGGAGGTATGGTATCACTGATTGGATGGATCATGACCACAGGTAGTTGAGAGGACTCTGTCTCGAAAATAGTAGATGAACCAGGATTTTTAGAAACAACTTGAAATGACTTTGGTATATGTGAGGATGATGTCACACCAAAGGTACTAATAGTACTAGTTTCGGTATAATGATGTCGCCTTCGCCGACTAGAAATGGCTTCCAGTGGTAAAGGTGGTTTCAGTGCTATTCAACACGAACGGCGAGGAAATGGATTTTCTTCTTCCACGATGACTCATTTATTTTATGAAAAAAAATGAATAAACAAAATAAAAGGGTAATTCTGGGAAAAAAATTTACTAAGTAATTGTGAACTGTAGAATACCTCTTGGCTAATCAATAAGTACGGGTAGTCAATCTCCTCGAATGTTGTGTTTGGTGTATCATAACTTACAAGGTGGCTGACTCGGTTCACTATGGATGGATAGAAACCTAATTTTTTCCTACCAAATATACCTAAAGGTACGTGGAGGCCCAAGTCCATATTAGCGTTCTCTAATGCAAAACTGCATAGTGAGAGCACCCCCTTATACTTTTCCTACTAGAGCACTTCCCTATATACCCAAAGGTACGTGGAAAAGATCTGATATACTTACATACGTGGAGTGAGGTATCACACTCAGAATTTATCATAGACAAGTTAGTGACAGCTGCTATGTTTAACGACGTCAGAACATGTCTCTATCCTAGGCCTTTTAAATTTTATCTTTAATGTTCTAATGCCTTCTTAGGTAAATTGATGTAAAATATATGTTGATCTTGTTTAGATTTTTTCTTTGAGGTTCACCGCGTGATGTGATGGAAATTCCTAAAAATGCAAACTAAATGATAAAACAAACTTTTCAATTTATCTTTTTCAATGAAAATCCTAGCTACTAAGGGAAAGAGAAGTCAGTTTTAGAGCAGACAACAAAGAGAAAAAAACTAAAATGTAGCTTTCCTAACTTGTTCCTATGCAACACACACAATTCACTATATGCACATGTGTGTTTTTCTTTTCAGCTCCTTTAATGTGAATGCAAGAAAGGAAACTATATGAAAAAAATCAATAAACAAGTGTTTTCTTCTTTGAGAAACGAGGAATTTAACAACAATTTCTCTTTTAGGAAAAAATGAAGAATGGAACTAAAATTTTTTCCTACAGGAAACGGAGAATGAAACAAAAATTTCCTTTATGAAAAAAAATAGATCTAATGTAGAAATAAAATACTTTGAATTTGATTTTCCAATGATAAATAAAAACACTAAAGAGACATTGAACAAGTTTACTTTTCAAAGGAGGAAGAATCTGGAAATTTTACTGGTCTCTAAGAGGTATCAAAAAGTTGAGAATACAACAAAAAAATGGTTGAGAATGATAGAAATCAAAAAATTGAATGGAATTTATTTGGCTAAGTGGGAAACATAGTATCTAAGGGGAGACAATGTGTTGTAGTGCACCCGTAAATGGGAGACAATGCATTGCAGTGCACTGTGTCTTGACCAACAATGTGTTGGGCGCAGCAGGGATTGAAAAATAAAGCTACATAACAAACTTCTAATGAAATTATTTCTTTCAAATGTCTGATAGTTGAAAGTAGATGCTACTTGTGAGGATAAGCAGAGGAAAAAACACCAGGAATGATAGGATACTCCTCAGTGGAGTCAACAATTCGTTATGTGGAATTATGATCTACGGATAAACCAAATTCCCTAAGTGTGGTGCTAGTCACTTAGAACAAAAGAGGAAAGAATTTAATATCACATTCTCTAAAATAAGAAGATATACAAAATGGTGAAAGAACCTACTTGTGATCCAAGCGCTTCTCCTTCTCCTTCTGTCATTGTTGTTGTCGCTCTGAATCCAACTCAGATTGTCAGATCTATTCCTGCAAAGATAAACAAGTGACAACAAACAATATTCATATACAAATATCTACTTATCTTACTCAATCAAAGTGATTAGATGTGATATATATATATATATATATATATATATATATATATATATATATATATATATATATATATATATATATATATATATATATATCATTCAAGAATCCATTGGACAAGAAATAGAGACATATATATGGGAAAATGAACAACAATCTTTATTAAAGAATAGAAGGGGGAGGTTAAAACCAATGATCGATTTGTTGCCACCAGCTCTAGCTTCATCCCAACCTCATCACATCGAACATCACACCAACATCATATCAGTACTTTCACTCTTTCAAATGAGAATCCAACAACATTTCTTTACCAAATTTCTCCCTTCCCTAGCACTAGAATGAGTGCTAAATTTATAGGGAAGCTAATGGTAGTTTCTCAATGAATGACTTTCTAATAATAGGCAATACATGTTCCCAAGTTTGGGGGTGTTAGATGGACACTTGGATTCGAATTTTGACACATATGGACTCTTCTAGAAGGAACTGTCCATGTGGAGATTCCCAAAACAATGAGAATTACGCTCCTAGGTGTCCAACGCACTCTTTAATGTTAGGAAGTGCATTGCAGTGCACCATTTAATGGAGGATCTTGAATTGCAAAAAAAATAGTCTCTTTATAGGCTTCATTGGTGAGTTAATAAGTAATATAACATATACTTCAAACCTTGGAAATCTCACAGTAGAAGCCATGAATGAATTGTTCTTCTCTTAGGGCATATAGCAACTAAAATATGAGGGGATGATAGAACTTATTTCATTGGTCCTAGGGATGATGTTCAATTTGACTAGGTCATGGGGGATGATACCCAAATTCGGCTATAACACCCTTTGTAAGGGTTACAAGTCTTGGCGAATGGATAGAAACCCTGAGAAGCACCTACAGAAGGGAAAGGTACATTCTCTTGTTAACCAAAGAAAAATTGATTCCTAGCTCCCAACCTTGTAAAAGCAGGGTTCAAACCTTGAAAGGCATTAGGTCTTTGACCTCTGAGGAAATGATTAAAAACTTGACTTTGAGAGGTGAAAGACAGAGATCCTAAGAAAGGGTTTGAATGAGGAATGTGACCACTTTTGAAGGGGAAACCCTGAAAAGAATTTGACCCGCTAGCCATAGAAGGCATAGGTGCAGAGACAACAGAAGTAGTAGTGAAGGAAACCGAAGGAATTGCACTAGATGGAATTCCAAAAGAAAAGGGACCAGAATGGGAAGCTAATTCTTGGGTACCCCCACTTGTACATGGAATAGACACAGAGCCAAGCAGAGAAGCATTGAGAGTGATAGTTGAAATAGAAATAGCACCCCCTCCTTCAACTAAAAGAGGAGTATGCACATTTACAGTGATCATAGCCAAAGTTGTGTTCCAAGATGTTGCCATCGAAAGAAAGGGATATGGATGGGGGCTATCTGGTCTTTGAGACGCAGGCCCAATGTACAAAAGAACGTATGGAAAACTGGCAGAAATAGGAGAGGAAGGAGTACCTGGAGGTTTAGGAACCTCTTCAACTTCAACTTCTTCTACTGGGAAAAGGACTCTAGAGATGAGTGGAGTAATCCTCTCTATAATACCATCAGTACTAGGACCACCCACAAAAACAAAAACCCCAGCTGCAGTATCGCTCTTTGATGCGTTCGCAACTACTAGATGAAAATCACCAGCGAAATTTCTCCTACGCCTTCTTGAAGAAGGCTCGACACTCGCAGGATAAATCCCACGAAGCCTCCTTGATGGACGAGGTGATCGATTAGCCATTTTTAATCATTATGAGATTTATTAGACTCAAAAGATTAAGAAGCTATGGCAATCTAGGAGTAAGGAGCACACTCTATCAAAATTCCCTAAGATACAACAATCAAGTAGCCTTCAGGTATTTCCACTCCGATTTATTAGGACCAGATACCAAAATACAAGAAAGTGAATAAAAGGACCTTCCAAAAATAGTCTAGGGTAATTATGCCCTAGGCCTACTAGTGAAGGTAATAGAAACAATTACGCTGACCTCCTAACAAAATCCTTTGTTGGTGCAAGTACTTGAGCTTCGCAAGGGCACCCTCTAGAAGTACTAATGAATGTGATACAATTTTTTCCTCAGGTACCACGGGCATTCGTCCCTGTAGTCACCTGTGTGATACCTAGGAAAGGAAACTGAGGGCACTAGTTCATATCGACAGCTGGGAAGAACGATCTTATGTCAAGGTTCAGTAAATAAGAGAGGGGGTATCTCTCTTCTCTTCCTTCACTATCCCTCGTGCTTAACTCTATAGAGGTAGAGCTTTCTTGGTCCACTTAGCAAAGTTGGATTTCACTCATTAATAAACTTCTACATTTGACATTTTTGAGTGGCCTTGGAGATTTTACTCTCCACTCACCAATTCCAAGGCTCTATGACCTAGAATAGTTGTTGTATAATTGATGACAATGCAAAAAAATCTAGTTCATTTTATTTAATCGCTTGATTTTAAATAGCTGTTATTTAAGTCATGAGTATATGGAGAATGCAACTTATGATGTTTTCGATGCAAAAGAGAAATCAATAGAAAACCTACTACATGAATATGCAAATTTTTCCTTTCAATGAAAAGAGATTTCTACTTGGGTTCTACGAAGAAAATAGTAAACAAAAAATACCTCTTTTTTTGTTTTCAATATCACTCTTCACACACTTAAAAAAAACTACCAAAAGTACTAGAATTCTTAACGGTGCAACTAATGCAAAAACTACCAATGATAAATTCAAATCCTATGACTACTCACAAAGGGAAGCAAAAGAGAGTTTTTCAATAATATTGGTCTGATCACTTTGGCAGAAAAGTAGAGACAAGCCCCAATAGGAAAATATTTTCACGCAACAATGCCAAAACAATATTGATATAAAATATACAAATCCAAACAAGGACTCCTCTTGAAACCAAGCAATTGGACCAAAAATGAGAAACTAGCAAATTTCTCCCAAATGAATGAAAACTGTGAAAAGAAAACCAAATAAATAGCAGTGAAAAACAAAAATGTTTTTTGGCTTTTCACTTTTTAAGGAACACAAGAAAATTTCATTGAGACAAGCACAAAACTACCCAAGGTCCCAAATCAATAAATTGAGTTAACAAGGTAAATTCCAATTGCACGAACCAAGTATGCCACTTTCGTAGCAGGACTCAAACAAACAAAAATAAGTAATCGACTCAAGAAACTGATTCAAGACAGTAGTAGAAACTTCCAACCAACAAAAACTTCAAGAAACTGATGAAAGGTAATTTCATGGTTCACTAGAATGATGATCTCAAGAAACAAGAAAACCAAGAAAATCAAGAAGGAAAAAACCAAAAAGTGAAGAAATGCATAAGGCAAACATGAGAAAACTGGCAAAGCCTCACTGTTCTGAAAGGTCAGAACAATCAATAACATCAGAAAAAAGTCCCGGTGCTATAGCCACAACTAAAACTTCACTTAAAAGGTAAAACCCTAGAATGACTAGGTTATCACAGTCCAGACACCTAAGAGGTTCCATAGGGATGGCCAACAATAGGCAAGAAAGACTTATAGTGTCCCAAAATTCAATTTTTCATATTTTACTGGGCATATGAGGATCCATTGTGTGGAACACACATGTATACGTGACTATACCTAGAGAAACTCATATATACATGGTTCCCTTTGAAATAAACAAAAGGTATACAAGACTGTGTACACACAAAGTAGAGTATAGAAATTGTAACAAATAAAAACAAAAAACACAGGCTTGATCCAGAGGATTAAGACATCTGCCTGGATGGGAAAAGAACCTACTAGACTGAAAAAGTGATGAAACTGTCAAGGAACACAAAATACATAGAAAAACAACCCAAACTAGGAATTACACAGATGTAATCCCCAGTGGAGTCGTCAATTCTATTACGGGAAAGGCTACCCGAAGGTATGGGTTGAGGGACCTAATAGAGAAAAAGGCATATCATCACAATAAGAACTATAATTATGAGTTTTAATGCTTGAACTAGAAAATTAAGGATAGAAGACCTTATCCATTTTTCCTACATCTGGGGTTGCTCCCACAGGGTGCAAACTCTCTGCTACTCCTCGTACTTCATAACCTACAAATCAATCAAGAGAAAGCACACAAACTAGTTAAACAGCATATATGTCTTATATGTCAACATGTTAGCATATATAATATCATAAAAATAACATGAAATAAACCATTACAAGATCATTCGACATGTATAGGAGACATATAACACAAAGAGATTAGGAATGGGAGAGAGATTCTTTTATTGATAATATGTAAAGAGAAAGTGGAGAAGTCACCTGAGATCATCCACGAATCCAAGAGAAACCGTCCTCTGGATCCATCCAGCCCTAGACTCACAAAGCTTCTTCCATAAAGGGTGCACAAAGGGTGTCACATAAAGTGAAGGTGAACATCACAAAGAAACAAGGGTTTCCTGAACTTGGGAAGTGCAGGAGACACGGGGAAATATCAGACTTAATCAGGGCTATAACAAGCTATAATATCAATATCATTATCTCTCCTCCATTAGGCCATTCCCTTGAGGTGCATTTATACTTCCTCAAATCATTTTTTTTAGTTGGGAAACAGTTTTTCCATGGGCTGTGGTAGTTAAGTTACAGGAAAAACTCGTAAACCTAGCCCAATTAATAGGTAGTTTTTATATTTTTTAATATTTTAAATAGTATACGCGGGTAATACATGGATGGAACCACATCTGCACGTGGAAAAATTTGGGCAGAGTCATGTATGCAATTCAAAATATTGTTTTTTCAAAAGTTTGACCAAGTCTGAATGGAAGGGCTGCCCAAGTCCAATGCATAAGTCATCAAGTATATAGAGGTGATAAATGATGCTATAACAGTGAAAAATAGAAATAGGATGTGGAGCTTTAGGAACAATACTCCAAGCCTTATTTTAACATTCAGGAAAATTATGAATAGGGTTTCGGCCATCATGGACATTTACTAGTTCGTTATCAGGCTAGGAAATGGGTATTTCTTGTATGTTAGGATGGGGATTGAGAGATGGAGATGAAATTTTTTGATAAACATAAGGGATAGAAGACACATTTAGATACCATAAGTTAAAATGACTTATGGTTTCCAACATATGGAACTCATAAGAGTTAGCATTAAAATGGAAAAAAATGAATCTTTTTGTTTTGGCCATAATCCCACCAGCCCGGAGGTTTGTTTATTCTCCTTTGACCTCTACCTTGTCCTTAAGAAATGTAGGTAATATTTGTAAATAATAAAAATCATTATTCATAATTGCATGATAGTGAAGTCCATCAACTACTCATTTTACTTTATAATTAATGCAAATCAATTGTACTTAATCAAAAGGAAATCACTTCTCATGTGTTTTTGGGAAAATGGACTAGAAATAAGCTTACAAGGAGATGGAGTAAAATGTATGAGGGAGATTCAAACCAAAAATGTAAATTTGTTACCATAGTATAACATATTATTTTTATAACAATTACTTTTTCCTTTACTAAATAAGGGTTATGCCATGATACAAGACTGTGTCTTAATAGTGGGTTTTAACCCATGCATTTTTGTCTTCATTTATTTCAACTTTCATAACTTCTATGGAAAATTTATTAAAATAGGGTGCCCTTCCTTTTCATTTTTTTTAAGAGGGATTAAACCAGATTATAGTTTGAAAAATGGTTGCGACTATAAAAATTCCAAGTTTAATTTGTAGGGAAGTAACAAAAAATTTGTCAATAAGGAAAATTTCATGCAAGAGTTCTGGAAATATATGGAAAAATAGCACAATTTCTTGGCATTGTGGCTAATGTGTTTCCCTTGATGGAAACCTACTTGATAAAGATGTCAAGATTGTGATAAAATGATGTTTACGCAGAGTGATACAGATACTACATGTGATATGGACAAAGGAATTCTAGTTTAGAGACAAATAGATGGTAAATGTAAAATTCGAGAAATTATACGTGTGTCCTGAGAAGAAAGGTCACCTACATATGCATGTATTTTGAAGAGAAATTGCATTCATAATGCACACCATGGTAATTTGAATACTACGGGTCTTTACCATGGTAATTTGAATATCAAGGGTATTTACCATGGTATTGGCCCATAGTAATGGAGCAACAACAACTATTTGATCCCATCAAAGAATACCAATGACATTACTAAGGGATTTTTCTAATGTATTGTCTAAGGCTAAATATATATAAAGAGATGGATATCAATGTGTTGGGCATGCAAGTAATGTATTATACATGTTTGATATGATTTTTAACATGTGTGTAACAGGGAGCATGGATAAGACTTATATCTGAAAGATCTAAATATATGTTGACATATATGCTTGATTGATTTAGTTGTTGCAAATGTCTAAGTATATAATAATTATAGATCTGTGATGATAATGATAGTTTGATATGAATATGTGATAGTGAAGTTGGCATAGATATGTTGTGGTTGCAGCGAAAGTATGTTTTAGTAATTTTATATTTGTATGCTATCTTGTTGCCGAAAGTTTGTGTACCTATGCAGATCATCATCTAGGTACTCAGGTATATATTCTATGAAAAGTGTTCAGTATGTTTAGATCTATATGTAGATCTTATGCATGGTCATCGCATAAATATGATGATATAATTTGTAGACGTCGCATATATATTCTAGGGATGCGATGATATAATTTGTAGACGTCGCATATATATTCTAGGGTTTTGTAGTATGGCTTGATGATTACATTTGATGAGTTTCATTATGTTTGTTATTGTCTGTAATGATGTCTCTGTAATGATGATATGTGTCTGATAAAGAGGATTGAGGTGATTTGGTTATATTGATAAGTTTCAATGGTACAGAGTTTTGACTGGGTCTAATTCAATAGTCTATGGTTTTTAATGTGTTTAGAAATATATTATTTGTTCAATTATCCGTGACTAGTGAAATGGCCTATATATGGTTCAGTGATTGATGATTTAGTGTTTAGTATTCTTAGATATGTACGCAAGTATTCTTCAAATGAAGCACATATATACGCAGGTGTGCTGAAGAATAGTAACGTATACAATATGATATATGTCTAATTAGATTTTGCAGTGACAACAATTGGTTTCTATGATGAATAAAGTATGGCCCGATATATTTATGAATGGGTGTGAATTGGTATGATTTAGTTGAGAGTTAATGATTGGTTTTTTGATGTTATAGTTATTAAGTTGGTTCAATAATTTGATGATTTGATCCAGTATTTGGTTTCAGAATTATTACTTGTTATTAATATTAATGATGGAAGTGGGTTCAGTCAGAAAATATGGTGAAAGTTGGCCTACAGGTTTGATGTTTTGAGTAAGGTGGATCTAATATGAAATATTATGAAACTTCGTCCATATATGTTTTGAGGGTTAGATCCTTCTGGAAGGGATTCAAAGCTTCCTTCCAGTAGTAGCTGGTAAATTTTTCCATGGAGTAGGAACTCCCTTTTGGTGGGTGCCATAAACGAGGTTAGGGAGTTGTAGCTTGCTTCCAGTGGGTGTTGGAGAACAAAAGAAGGCTCTAGCTTTCTACAGGTGGGTGATCACATACTAGTAAGATTCTACATCAGTAAAAGATTGTAAGAATTTTTCTTAATAATAAAAGAAGAATTTAGAGACGAAGATAAACAGTGTTTTTCTCCCACATTGGGTTTCCACCTAAAATCATGGTGTTCATGTGTGTTGATATGTTTCTTGCGTGTTGATGATATATCTATTATTTACTTCTCATGTTTTATGCTTAATGAATTAATAATTAAGTAATGATGCACTTGTTAAATATGAACGAATGATGAGATATATGAAAAGGTAGCTAACTGGTTATATGATGTTTTCTTTCATAGAATTTGTGTACATACGTTCGTTGCATGAATGACAGTAGCGTATATAAATTAGAATAAATGGAAAAGTTAATGATTTAAATACTAATTCATACCCCCCCCTCCTACTATTTTTCCCAACAATTGGTATCAGAGCACGTCCTCAAAAGAAGCTTGATCACTTAAAGGGAGATCCATTAAGATGGATTGTCAAGAAAGACAATTTTCTATTTAGCCACCCTTTTTAATGGAAATAAATTTATATTTTGGAAATTCAAAATGAGATCATTTTTACATTTAGTTGGAGTTGATGTATGGGGAATTTTTGAAGGTGGATATCAATACCCAAGCTCCATCCCCATAGATGATGCAAGGAAGAAACATTATGAGACCAATTCAACAGAATTCAATGCTATTTTTGAAAATTCGAAGGATGGATTTATAAAAATTGAATTTCTAAATATAAAAGTCTAAATTTTGACTTTCCAAGAATAGTAAATCACCTTGCATTAATTGGTAATAAAGCATTGTCGATGGAAAATCCCTTTTGATCATCAATCAATCCTAATTGTTCAATTATGAATTAATTATTATTATTATTATTATTATTTAAAAAATAAATTCAAGTCTCTCAGTCATGAGACTCAATCATGTAATATATAACTCCCCTCAATTAATGCATATGTTACTCTCTCTTAATGGATCCATTCCTCTCTCTCTTTAATGCTCTTATGCACCTCTTACACTCTCTTACACAATTTAATGATTCATCATAAAAATATTCCTCTTACACCTCTTTAATGAATAAGTTACACTCCTCTCCTTTATGGCATAAGTTACACTCCTATTTTCACATATGTATTTCGTCCTCAAGGAATGTGTATTTCTTCTCCTTTATGTCAATAATTAATTGCCCCTCATATATATATATATATATATATATATATATATATATATCTGTGTGTGTGTATGTTGGTGTGTCATCTCACCTTAATTACTTGTGCATTGTGAATTCGAACTTGAGAGAGGGTTGAAGATACTTGAAGGACATTGTGTGAGAGATAGATTTGGAGAGTAAGAACAGATCTTGGAGATCCAAAGTTATTCAGTGTTTGCATCAACTACTACTATCGAATATATTCTTCGGATTTGGGTGTACTTCTTCATTCTCTCATTAAGCCTTGTATCTCTGCTAAATAATTGATTTCTAATTGAAGAAGAATTTGTTTGGGATTTCCCCTTGTGGTTTTTTCCCTAGTAATTGAAATAAATTCTCTATGTCTCATTGAGTTCTTGATTTTATTTCATTGTGCATATAGTTTATATGGTTTATGTTCTATCTACAATTACTTAACTTATTTTCCAGCATAAAGAAGTTCTGGATTTAAGTAATTGTAACAACATAGAACATCAAAATTCCAACATTGTATCAGAGCTTTGGTGAAGACGAACTCAAGAAGAAAAGATTCATTTGAACCTCTCTTTCTGTTGTAATATACCTTGTCATCTGCTCTATTTGGAACTCTCTTTATACTGTAATATCTCTTGTTGTTTGCTCCATTTGTAGCTCTCATTTTTCTGAAATATCTCTTGTTTTCCGCTCCATTGGAAGCTTTTTTTTTGCTGAAATATTTCTTATTGTTCGCTCCATTTGCATCCCTTTTTGTGCTGAAATATCTCTTGTTGTTCCTTCTACTTGCTGCTCATTTTCTACTGAAATATTTTCTCTTTTTCTTGCTGAAATTTACTGCTGAAATTTATTATTGAAATTTTACTTCTGAAATTTTATTACTAAAATTTACAACTAAAATTTTATTGTTGATTTTTATAGCTGAAGTTCTACTACTGAAATGAAATTTTACTACAGAAATTTTGATGTTAAAATTTTACTGCTACCGTTCTTCCAAGATTTCAAGGAACCAAAGATATGATAGAAATTAAGGTGTTGCATGTGTTTAATAGTTTTGTTTTTGTTACCTGCTAATTCATGCAAAAGTAAAACATAGTTTTATTTCTCTTTATGCATGTGCAAGAAAGTGTTGTCTTGAATATACATATAATGCATAGAAGGTTATGCAAGAATAAGTCATAGAAATTAAATGTTGAAAATAGGGGGATTTTGACTCACTCACATTATATGTGAATGATCATAATCTTATGTGTTTAGGTAATTTTGATATTAAAATTTACTAACATTAGTGGTTGTAGGTAAGAATCATGACTTTTAGAAAATATGGAATGATAGTTTTCTAAATTAACCTCTTTTGTTGCGATCAAAGATGGATTATAACTAATATCATTGTTGAAAATGAATTCAATATGTATAATTAATATTACATGCCTTCACCATGATATAAATGTTTTAAGATCTGTATAAAATAAATGAAACACCTATCTATGCATTGATTCATGATAAGTAATTATCAATATAAATTTTGGAACCAAAAGTTCAATCATCTTCATTATAAATAATTACCTCATGTGAGAAATATGGTTTCATAAATACCTAAGATTAGAGTGGATCATGGTGGAGGTTGGCAAGTGGTTATCAAGAAGATGAATTTCTTCTATTAGTAACATATGACTTATGGATAACGGTAGCCTATAGAGGCCGGATCAAGTGGGAGCTAAGAACTTTCTTCAATCCCAAAGTATTTTCAAGTTTTATGATCTTTCTTTGTGTCACTAATCTTGTTTAGATTTATCTTTATAGATCACTCGTTATTTTTCTTATACGAGTATTTGAATGATTATTTCACTAACTTCTTGATGAGAATGAAATCAAGAAAAACATATCGTGAAGATCATTAGGCTGCAAAATAGTGCAAGAAGAGTAAAATCCAAGAGGAATTTGGTGCAAGGATAATTAAAGAGCCACTCTCACATCTAGAAAAGAAAGAAATATTTGCCTCATCACTAGGTATACTTTCATTATGTTTATTTACTTTTCTACTATTTCTCTTTCTCTTGTTCTAGGATCAACAAGCACATTAGATGAACATGAGATTCAATTCCTTTTGTATCGAGATTGAGGAAGGTATCGAGCCATCATATGAATCCAGTAGACATGAAGTGGATAGGAGCTCAATAATTTGTCAATGAATTTAAAATTAGGAAAGATACCACTATACTATATTACCCAAAAAAAAATGGGCACTTAATGATCCTTGATTACCTTGTATACTCTCAAGTGCCAATGGAAAAGAGTACAAAGCCGGAAACTTCAGGTAAGAAAGATACGATTTTTGGTTATTATGAAAATTCTTAAGCTTATAGAATATGTGTACCTGGAAAAAGAAATATTGAATTTAGCAAAGATATAATTTTTGATGAAGATGAAACTCTTTGAAAAGCCATAGGCACTCCTCCTCCTGCTAATGTTGAAAGAAAGAATGATGCCATGGATGCACAAGAAGATCCCAAGCCTGAGTTTGATCTTGCTAAAGAACCCATGGATCCCATGGAATCCTTGAATTCTTCTCCATGTGTTAGAAAATTTTGATTATGGTTTCATGGAAATTTACAAGATGTTGATGGACATGTTGCTCCTAGAGGAACCTTCAGAGAAAGCAAGAAACCATGATGATCCTAGGGATATGTTGTAGCCATGAGAAATATTATTCAAGTTCAACCATGCACTTTTGAAGAAGTTGTGAAGGCTCAAGTGTGGAAAGATGCAATGGTTGAAGAATATGATTCCATCATTCATAATGGAGAAGTGGTTCCAAGACCCCAACGTAAATTTGTTGTGTCTTCTAAAAAATTGTTTAAAACTTATAAACATGGTGCTGATGGCAGTTGTTATCACTCCTCGATTTCCTAATGCTAAGAAAGGAGACCAAAGGAGGTAACCTCAAACCAACTTTGAACTTGGTAGATATCCCTACCAAATTAGAGAAGGCTCTCTCTGCAATATCATAGCCAATGAAGTGACTGGAGAGAAAAATATATTTTAGGCTAGATATTAATCTCACTAGGAGTTGAGTTTAGGGTTTTGCTGGATAAGAGCTCAAAGGTCTAGGGAAATAGGTCAAACATCTCTAAAGGGAAGTTGCAGACATAACATGGGGCAAGGTAGATGTAATAAATGGCTCAAAAAAGGTTTTTGTTGTAGTAATGGTGAGGAATATGTAGGATAGATTAAGTGAGCAACATCATGAATTCACCTATGGAAGAAAAACACTAAAATGCTTATCTTGAACAAAAATAGAGCATACATGAGATGATTTATTTTTTAAACCATAGAAGATAAAGCATAAGAATAATTTAGATGGTATATAAATAGATATAATCATAAAATATAAATAAAATACCATGAAAACAGAACCAAAAACCACAGCACAAGAATCCCACGAAAATAGCTTCAACTGTCTGTTGTATTCCTGCAAAAATATGGTGTACACTAGCTCCAAGGAATTTGACTAACTGATATCCAACCTTTGATTTGAATTAATGATGGATACATATAGATAAAAAACTATGTTCCCCACCTCTCAAGGGTTGAATCCATTATGATAGGAACTGATTACACCAATCTCTCTAACCAAACCTCAAACTAGGGATTTTAGAGAAACCAAAAGCGCAGTGAAGCCCTATGAGAAGGATTTGAAATGATTTTTAGAGAAATGACTGCATGAGAGAGGTATTAAAGGCTAAATTACTTCATTTTGTGTCCCTGGAACCCTTTTAATGTTGATTGAAGCCCTTTGGATGCTTAGATTTTCCTCCTTTTCCAAAAACACAGCGAAGGAACCATAAGCACGATGAGCTAGGTAGGCAAGGGTTTAAATGAAGGAATTCGATGCCCTGATGGCTAAGATGAAGTTTGATGATGGAGAGGTTTTTAATGACCGATGGCTAAGATGAATTTTGATGATGGAGAGGTGTTTAATGAAGATTAAATGAAGAATTAGAATGCTTGGATGGTCATCTTATAACTCAAAAAAAAAAATTGCTTTGGTCTTGGAGTGACATCACATGTATTTTTTGAAAAATGAAATGATATGACAATGTACTATAGCTTTATCACTTTATTAAGCAATGTTACATCTTTATTGAAAGGTAAGTTTAGCTTTTAAATATTTTTTAAACAATTTTTCCCTAATTACTAGCTCCCATTATGGTGACTATGGTGATGACATGGCTCTTTTATGAATTTTAATGACCTGACCTAATGATGACATGTTGGCTTGAGGAGTCCTGACCCAAAGGTTAAGGTTTTCCAACAAACCCCTATACTACTGGCCCTTTTCGGCAATGACCTGCTTGCGTAGGCCAAGGTCTCACCCGAAGTAGTATGAGAGGGTGCTGGAACCAGGTTTACACACCCTGAGAGAGAGAAGGTAATTCGAGTCAGATCTGGGTTGCAGCTTATTAGGTTCGTACCAAATAAGTCTATTCATAGCTCCTTTAGTAGTGTAACCAACACATAACCATAAAAAATATATTATCAGCAACAAATTCACATCCACGTGCGCATTACCAAATATCAACATAGAACACTATAATTGCAGCTAATATCAGATCACAGATACATTCGTAGCTTACAGGAATATCATATATGTGCTTCAGCAGTAACCACAATCTATTCAGATAACATAGAGATACTTCAACTATACTTTGCATTCATTAATATCAAAGATCTGCTTATAGCCCAAACACAGCCCATGCACATAGCCTAGCGGGGTCCACACATAGCAGGACTAAGGTTCTCCGCGCACACAACCAGTAGGAATCCTTACCCAAAACAACCCAAACATATCTAATAGTTCACACATAGCATCAATCTATTGACGTTCTTACATACTAGAGCCAACGAACTATCTATTTATAATATCGTAGCCTTTGCTATCCTATAGTCTGCAAACCATGTTTTGCGAACCCTCGAGTTACCCTTTAACCCATTATAAAACATTAGGGGCTTTGAACCACTGCAAAACCCCTATGCAAGACCGACTATTACAAAATTATACAAAAAACGTAGGTTAGGAAACATTATTCCAACACGCCCCCAACACAATCTTGTGACTCGTCCCAAGTCATCACGGCTGTGGGGTTTTCTTCTTTGCCTACAGCTGCTTGATCGCATCAACCAGTGGATGTAGCACTCCTTCGCTCTATGAAGCATCATTTTGAGCAATATCCAAAAACTTCTATGAATTTGGACCTTCTATAGTAGCCGTGACACTCTCCAACGTCTGGTTCAGTTGTTTGACCAGAACATCCATTTCCTGAGATAGCTTGAGGGCTTCATCAGCCCAAGGCTTAAGGTGGTCACTGAGAACCTTATTTTTGTGACGAAGCTCTTCAATTTCATCCCAAAGTGCATGGCTATTACGTAGTTGTGCCAGGCACTGAGTTGGAACCAAAGTGGGCATAGTAGCTTCGAGTTGTTCAAACTATTCCTCCTTCTAGTGTAGCTTGTGATTAAAATCATGCAAGAGAGGGTCGCGCTGCACCTAAAACCACAGCTGCATAGCTATCTCCAATAGTCCTGTGCCCTGAGAAATCTGAGATGTAATAGTATTGGTGGCCTCCGTCACCAGCGCGGATCTCTGGACACTTACCTTAGGGAGTGTTTGTCACTGCAACTTGGCCTGTAGGGCAGCAATCTGTTGTTCCATTTCTGACTTGACCATCTGAATTTCAGTCCTCGGAGCCCTTAGCACTGCAACAAGCCCCACAATCTTAGCCTGGGGGTGGAAAAAACTGGGATATCCTCGGTGACATCTGCACAGAGCCTACTGATTAGGAATTCCAACTCTGTCTGCTACGTGGCAGTGAGGGTGCATGCAGCCTATGCCTGGGACACTTCGGTATTTTTCTCCTCAATCGTCTACTCAGCTGTACTGAGCTGCTGGTGCACCCGAAGGTCTCTATGTTGAATTTCCTTGAAAAGTAATGCGTGGAGGACCTGCAATTGTTCATGTGGTAGCTAGGCTAAATCAAATTGTACCTCTACGCAGGCATTGATTTGCACTCCTAAGTCGGGTGGGCTCAAGATGAATGCTACGGCTGGAAAGGGGAAGAGGCAGATTTCCGTTGTGTTGATCAATTCACTGCTTGACGCAGGCGATGGCCTTGTCTGAATCATACTCGTCTGTAGGGTTTCAGTTTTGAGCTGCAGAGCTCGGAGCTCAGACTGGAGTGTAGCGACCGTGGCCTTCTACTGCTCTTCGAAAGCCAGCCATTTGTCCTCTGAGGCCAAGGTTATTGCGTTCATAATATGCTCCAGATCCTCCTCTGGCAGAGTAGTCCCAGTGTCCTGATCTGGTCTTGTAGCTCATTATTTCTTCTGTGGTCATTTAACAGGGTCACCAGTCTGTTTCGTACCTCAAGGAGAGTCAACACCTCCCACATCTAGACCCTCTGCGCCCAAATCCTACTACGAATCCTTCTATTATTCCAGCTCTGCTCCCTTCTCAGCATTATTACCCTGTCCTTCAGTCTCTTTGGTGGTGTCGGGCAAGGTAACCTTCGCAGTGCTTATAATGGTAGTGTCCTTTGTACCTGATTTGAAGCCGATCTTCCAGTGTGGAGGCCAAGCATCAATAAGGCAGTCAATCTCTTCATCAGCAACTATATACAGAAGCGATACCCATGCGGGATCCTTGTGGCCCTAGATCTTCACATTGTGCATTATGACTTGAAACGCTGTGATGCTCTTGTACTTTTCATAGACTTTTGGTGACAAATGCAGCCCGGAGTGATTGGTAGCTGCGAGCCCACTCTAAAATAGGACCTTGAAGACCTTATTATCTTCAATTTCCTTTTCATCCTTCGAATCCCATAGATTCGCATAATGTGCTCCTTCCCACATATCCAGCTCTAGATTAGGGCTGATCAAATATTTTGGGGTTTCCCATGCAACCAATGCAATGAGGAGCAAAAACCAGGAGTAACAGAATGCCCTTCAATGATCCCGGGCTTTGTGCATGTTCTCTAGAAATTGACTACACAGAAACTGGGACCAAATGAAGAAGACCCCCTTTTCATAGCTGCCAGTCAACTAGATGATATATGCGGGGACTGTGGCAACCTGTCATTTGCACAAAATCTTGCACGCTAACAACAAGGTGCCCATGCGCGCACCTGGGTCGCTGATAGTGCTAATCATGAACCCCCTAGTGTTATATTCAATGTGACAATCCTCATGCACCTTATCAGTGATCTATTGTTCATATTTCTTCCCAACAAGTTCCATGGGATTCAACCCTTTCACGAGCAGAGTATTGATATGGTGAATGAGCGCTGCGTCTATGGGAATGCAGTCTTTAATCCATAAGAAGTCATCATGGACCAGAGCGAGCAACTATCGCAAAATCCTGTCAGTGATATTTTAGTGTCTGAAATGAGGCATCCACACCAATTTTAATAACCCGTACCCAACCAATCCACTTGCCCACAACATAGGGACTATCTGCAGTACATCATCCTCCAATACCCTCTCTAGATAAAATTCTGGTGCCAGTTCGGGGAAGGCCTCCATGTTTTCTAGGTCACGATCATAGAACTTTACCATGTGGAGCTTGCCAAAGGAGTCTCCAATGATGGGGACCTCACCCAGAATCAGAGGCATCTTCAGATAGGCATGCATCCCATCGTGATTCTTGGGCATGTGCATTGAGGGCTTACGAGGCCGCACATAGGGTGGCAGCCAGCTTATAGGTTCAGTGATCCGAGCCTCTTCCTGAGTAGACAGAGGTGTCTTTAATGGGTTGGGTGAACATGCTTGGGGCACCGTTCACGGATATTTCACATTTCGCGGGGAGGTACGTGGCTTCACCCCGACCTGTTTCACAACCCCCCCCTGGCCCTTGCTTCTAGCATTTTCCCTTCCCCTTCTCCTTCTCTACCTTCTTTCCCTTGCTTGGCATGGAGATGAACTCCTCAACCTCTAGGGTGACCTCTTCAACCTCATTAGTAGAGACTGTAGTCTGTGAATATTATGTCGGATTAGTCACCATAATTATTGCTCGGAAGATAAATTTAGGGTTGTTACTATCAGAAGGAGAAGCTCGCTCAGACATTAACAAGACACAATAATCAGAGATTTTCACAAAGCACCAATGATTCAAGATGCAGAGAACCCGCTTCTGATCTACCCTTCCTCTTTTATAGCTTTGGAGATCCACCAATGGTTGGATGAGGAATATCAGAAATTTACCATCAAGTAGGCTGTAAAAAATATTCAGAAATCACCTCATTAATTGTCAATTTCCTACTCCTTTCAATGGTAAAATTTTCTTTTTACCTGGTTTTACTGTTCCAACGGCTAGTTTTCACAGCTGCATATTACCCCTGCGTTGCCATTTCACCTTCTTCACTCCCAACGCACCCCTGTGCTCATAGTGCACCTCTCCAGGTTGCGATCCACCCCTGCGTGCCCAGTGCACCTCCCCAGGCTTCCAGACCTGCAAATGAGCCCTGCGTGTGCCACGGTCCTGCCTAATTTTTTCCTCCTGCCTTTATGCCTTCCACCCCATACAACTACTCCAGCCATATAGTAATTTTATCTGGTATGGTTTGAGCCTGCTGCCATAGACATATCCTGTTATCATATCACCGCGTAGCGTGGCTAACCAGACAACTCCTCCATTAGTAATTTCTATTACCATATAGTGACCTAGCCAGTGCTGACAGAACTTCCCCGGGTGCTTTGCAAACTGGCTATTGTATAGCAAGACCAACTCCCCCTCCACAAATGTCTTTTGTCAAATATGTCGATCATGCCACACTTTATCCCATCTTTCTGAACTTGCTGATGGAAGTTATAAATGAAATGATCTTCCTCCGAGGCCACGATTTGTGCTAACTACTCCTCCATGATATCAGGCTCTTCCATCTTCGTAAAGGCTGTGATGCGCAAGATAAGAATATTATAATCCATTGGAATAATGGTCTCCTTTCCATAAACCATCATAAATGGTGTTTTCTGAGTCATTTTCTTACAGGTGGTTCGATAGGCCCAAAGGACTAATGGGATGCACACATCCTAGTTGTTGCGGTTGACATTACAGACCTTGGTCAGTGCATGTTCCAAGATTTTATTAAAAGCTTCTATAGATCCATTAGCCTGTGGATGATATGGTGTTATTTTTGCGTGGTGGATACGAAACTCTTCAGTCAAGGCCTGTATTGTTTCATTAACAAAATGTGTACCTCTATCGCTCATCAGGATGTTTGGACAAAAAAACCTAATTAGAATATGTTCAAAAATGAAGTGTGCAATAGTATCTATAGTGCGATCCTTCACAGCTTGCAGTTTGACCCATTTGGTTACATAATCAGTTGCAGTGATGATGTAGCGTGAACCTCTCTTCTTCCCTGGCGGGTTGATGGGCCCAACAAAGTCGATGGCCCATTTGTCAAATTCTTGCAAGGTCATCTGCGGTTACAAGGGAATTTCATCTCTGTGCCACGACCTCCCTGTCCTTTGGCACATATCGTAGGCTCTGCAATAATCTTGAGAGTCTCTATGTAGTGTGGGCCACCATAGCATTGCTCTCAAAATTTTCTGCACTGTTACTTTCCCTGCATAGTGACCTCCTGCTACGCCCCCCGTGGGCTTCTGCTAAGATGGAGTGCCTTTCGTGCTCCATAAAATACCTTTGTGGGACCTCATCAGCTCCCAGCTTATACAGGTGGTCCGCTATGATGGTAAAATCCACTGCGCGGGTTACCAGTTCTTTCTTCTATTGTACCGAATGCTCTGCAGGTGCCACCCCCATAGTTAAGAAATGAATGATGTCGACGAAGTGCACTTCAAATACCTTAATAGAAAATAGCTGCGCATTGGGCAGTCCTTCTTCTAGGTTGGTCGGTTCCTTGCCATTTTCGATTCGGGATAAGTGGTCTGGCCTGACATTCAGTTTCCATGGCTTTACAATAATATCAAAGTCAGATTCTTGAAATAGCAGTAGCCATAGGAAAATATTCCCCCCCAACATAGGATTATTCACTAGGTACTTCAAATCTGAGTGATCTGTAAACATCTTGAAGTGCCCTCCTAATAGATAATGCTAGTATTTTTGCAGGGCATATACCATAGCCAACCCCTCACGCTCAGTAGTGGAGTAGTTGCACTTCCCACTAGAGATTTTTCTACTAGAAAATGCAACTGGATGGTTGATGTCTCTGTCCCCAAGCTGTGTAAGGACACCTCCCAAGGAAATCCCTGATGCATCTACGTGAACATGGAAAAACTTCGCCCAGTCAGGAAATATAAGGATCGATGCAAATGCCATCTTCTCCTTGAGTAGTTCGAAGCTCTTCTAACACTCCTCATCCCAAAAAAATGAAATGTCCTTCTTTAGCAACTTTTCCATAGGTGTCATGATCAGCGCGTACCCTTGAATGAACTTCCTGTAGTAGCCTATATGTCCAAGGATAGAGTGCATATGTTTCTCAGTTGTAGGTACTGCCAGGTTGATGATAACTACTATCTTGGTGGGGTCAACCATCAATCCTTGTCGACAAACGATGTGACTTAGCAAGATCCCGAAGGGTAAAAAAAATATGCATTTCTTAATATTCAGGGAAATCTGATGCTTTCTACATGTGTCCAACATAATTCACAAGTTTGAAACGTGCTTATTTACAAACCCAAATACGATCCAGTCGTCAAAATATACTTCCAATAACTTGTGGATGACCTCCTTGAATATTGCAACCACCACCCGTGAAACGATGGCAGGGGAGTTCTTGAGCTTAAATGGCATGAAATTGTACTGGAAAGATCCCCATTCAGTAGTGAATGTAGTTTTGTTGCGATCTTCCAGTGTGATCCTGATCTGATGGTAGCCCGAGGATCCATCTATGAATGAGTATGCTTCCTGCCCCCCAATGCTATCAAGGATTTCATTTGAGAAAGGCATAGGAAAGGGATCATGTACATAGGCATGATTCATTTTATGCAGGTCAACACAGATCCATATTTCTCCTTTATTTTTTTTCTCATGAACCACCATAGGACTCACCCAATTTGACTACTCGACTAGCTTGATGATACCTACAACTATCATTTTGTCAATTTCTTCCTGAATTTCTGCTTATACTTGAGGTTCAATCGATAAGGGTGCTAATTAACAAGGTGCACATCTAATTTTAAGGTAATGCACATGACCCCTAGGTCCCCTATAATCCCTTTGAGCTCCGAGAATTTCATTGGGAATAGGTCCTGGTATTCGGTGAGGAGTTCTGCAACTCTTCCAGTAGTATCATCATCCCAGTAGTCCCCAATTATAGATAGCTTAGGTTGCTCCTCCATTCCAATGTTGACTTATCACATCTTAAGAGGCTTAGTGACATCGACGATTTGCAGTGAGGGTCCTGCAACTGCACATTCTCCCTCCAACTCCAGAATAGAGAGGTTTCTCAGGTCTTCATCACATTCCTCTATTGACAGATTGTGGCAATTGAAGATATCATGCATCTGCATTTCCCACGTTGGTGTCCCATATGCTACATGAGGCCGTCATTCATCGAATACTAAGGCATCTATATCCTACAAAGCTTCATCAAGTGCCTCCATGCCATCTATCAGCCTGAACGTCCCTAAAAATTCATTCCTCAGGGTTTCCCAGTGATGGGTGCACTAATGTAACTCTACGTCTAAATACCATGTGGTGGGGATTGGCTCCAAGGAATGAATGAATAGGTGGACCCATTCATCTGTAGTTTTTTCACACCATTCCTCTATCCATGTAGACAAGTGCTCACACAGGTCTTCACGCACAGGTGAACCGAGGGTTCAAACTGCAGGCTCATCATTTCATGAAATTCCTCCCAATCCTGGAATGTCCCCTTATGAGTTTCCCACCACCTCATAGGGGTTGCACGCATGGCTAGGTTAAGTGCCCACGTCCTTCGCTCCCTTGGGACTTCTGCTTCAAATGTCCACAAAAAGTCCCTAATACTACCAGAACCATAAAAGTAGGATAGTTCTCTTACCTCTGAGGAGATACATCAGAATCTCTTCATAATCCTGAGACATTGCAATGCAGATACATCATGTAACTAGTTCTACCAATTTTCTATCTCCCCATTGGAGTCAGAGAGGCATTCACTATCCTTCTCCCAGCAAAGCACACCATCAGTTGTAGGGTTGATCCAATCCTTATCCCAAGCGGTTAATTTATAAATGTGATCCACATCCTCTTCTTTGTGCACTGATTCTTTATACTGCTCTCCTTCTGTAGGGTATAGTGGGACTATCACCCTAGTACCCTCGTTCTCAAAGACCATACTCCTTTTCTTTAGGTTGATAATGCCTCCCATGTCTATCACCCAATCTAGTCCTAGGAGCACAGGATAAGGGTCTGCACCTTCCACAATTTGAATGACTTCAAAATCTGCGCATACCTTAACTCCTGTGATATCTACCATAATCCTTGACAACCTTCCTAACAGTATGATTTTATGTTGGTTAGCCATGTGTAGCTGTATATTGGACCATTCCAGTTTAGGTTCTCCCATCCGCTGCCAGGTTTTCTTAGGTAGTGCGTTCGCATTTGACCCCAAGTCCAAGATAACCTCATCCATTTCATAGTCACCAATCTGCGTTGTTAGCCACATATCTCGCCCAATGCACTTCTTATGCTTGTAAAACTTGTGAACATGTCTAACCTTTGTAGGGAGTTTAGTTCTTTCCACGCAGCTATCTATCAATGTCTGGAGATTTTCTACCACCTTCTAGTTACGTAGCTGCTTCATACATCCTTGTAGGAATGGCTTAACTTCGTCATCCATTCTTAGGGTTGTTGGGACCCTGGAGGTAGACACCTCATCCTTAGTAAATCTTTGCAAGATGTGACAAAGGTTTCCTTCTCCTTCTATAGGTCCAACCTCTCGTGCTTGACAACAAACTTCTAGATAAGGGGTTCAGTCATAGCCTTTTTTCAGCTCCTCTAGTAGCCATGCCACTGTGTGTTATGACATTAATAATTGGACCTTCATCATGTGGTTCTGCCTTAACCCTCTGCACATTCTACATAGGGGTCTTTTTTTTTTCCTACATTTTTGCTATCAGGACTGGGAAATCTTTGATCACATGATCCAATTGTCTACAATATCGGTAGGATTGTCATCCAGGGTTCGGACAGTCCCTTGTGAAGTGCCCTATTTCCCCACATTTGTAATAGATGAATTGACCTCTTCCCTGACCTATGCCTCCACCCCTTCCCCCTCCCCTACCTCTTGTTGGGGAGCCTCCTCTTCTTGAGGGGGATAGTGGTGAAGAAGGGTCAGCTTGTACCCTGTATAGGTTCCCTCAGTCTATCATCAAATCATAGGTCTCATAGTTATGCTAATCATGTCCCACTGAAGAGCAGAATCGACACCATTGTTGCTTCAATTCTAGAAAATACGCACCAAGACAGGGACAATGGTTGGTATCATGTAATCTGGCAACGTGACAATTAGTGCACCATAATGTTGGACCACTTGGCGCCGCAGCTTCTTTAGGGCACAATGGGCTGGTTTCCCTAGCCTACATGTATTCTGCTAGCAGAGGGCACTGATCCTTGGTGTGGCCAGACACCCTGCATCATATGCACCATACGTCCGGGCTAGCTCCTTTCCCTCTTTCTTTTCACAGATTCTGGATTTTAAGGTGCATTTCCTCCAGTTGTCCCTGGATCTGCTGCACCCCAAACTAGGCATCATCTCTTGGCATAGCTTCTAGTTTCATACAAATCTCCAAATCTTTCTCTTGCATCTCAATCGCTTGTTGACCCATAGATCCTTGTAGCTGAGGTAAAAACATAGCAATAACCCATTCCTTGTGTTGCCTATCATCATAATGAAATTCCCCATCTATGATAACCTTATTTAACCATTGATCAACTTCCCAAACAAACTTAGTGGGTCCTTGCCTAAATTATTTTAGGTTAGTTACTAGCTACGAATAGGACTTGGGCTCCTGGAATTTTTGTTTTAATGCTTTCTTAATTTCTTGAATAGATGGATCTACATGTTGGCCCATGTACCCCATATACCAGTCCAAATCCCTTCCTTCAAAGGCGAGGGATAGCTGCGTTATTTTTACAACATTGGTAGCCACATTTTACGTAGTCCATACTGACTCCACTACAAACCAAAATCGGTCCATCTCTTCATCCCCTACACCCTTGAAGGTGTGTAGCTTCATGTGTATGGCCATATCTTTTTCTAGTGGTGGCGGAGGTGTAGGTGAGTTATTACCCTTATGGTGAGTGGAAGGTGGTGTAGCTGGAAGACTATTTCCTTCGTGCATATTCAGTTCTCTTAATGGAATTTATATGGATATATCTCCTTCTCGATTGGTTTGGTAGTACATACCACTTTGTGTTGTACTCTCTCTTAGATTATACTTTATTCACTTGGTGTGGCTGTACATAAATCCATTTTCGCACAACAATATTTTGATCAACAACGAAAATGTTTTTAAGAACTTACTCTGGAAACCATTGAAGAACCTCTACTCTACCTCAGAATAGGTTATGAATTGATCAACTACAAATTCTTTCATGAAACCTCCCAGCACGCTTTCCAGACAGTGATCTACCATATGAGTGATTGTATTGTCAGTCCTCTCCAGTTGTTGAATCAATTCTAGTGTCCATTTCCTAACCTGATCATCCTTACAACACATTTGGAATTCCATGAGCCTCACTAACCACTCTTGAAGCTCGTGTGCAAAAGTTACAAAGAAAATTTCATAAAATTCTGTGAAGATGTACTTATTCTTCTACTTTTTAGCTGTCATCTTTGTGCTGTGATTCTCTTTTACAACAAGTTCATGAATCTGTCTTTCAAACCAATCTTCAATTTCCAGCCTCTCAGGTCTGTAATGACCTTGTGGAATTACCTGATCTCTCTCAAAATTCTCTCGGTATCGGCAACGGAACCATTTGTTGGCATGAGGGGTCCTGACATAGGTTCGAAGGTTAAGGTTTTCCAACAAACCCCTATACTACTGGCCCTTTTCAGCAATGACCTACTTGCAAAGGTCAAGGTCTCACTCAAAGTAGTATGGGAGGGTGCTGGAACCAGGTTTCCACACCCTGAGAGAGAGAAAGTAATTTGATTCAGATCTGGGCTGCATCATATTAGGTTCATACCAAAGAATTCTATTTGTAGCTCTTTTAGCAATGTAACCAACACATAACCATAACAAAGCTATTATCATCAACATATTTAATACATTTTCATCCATGTGCACATTACCAAATATAAACATAGAACACTATAATCGTAGCTAATATCATATCATAGATACATTCACAGCTTAAAGGAATATCATAGATGTGCTTTAGCAGTAACCACAATCTATTCAGATAACACACAGATACTTCAACTATACTTCACATTCATTAATATCATAGGTCCACTTACAACCCAAACACAACCCATGCACATAGCCTAGTCGGGTTCGGACACAGCAGGATTGAGGATCTCCGTGCACACAACCAATAGGATTCCTTACCCAAAACAACCCAAACAGATCTAATAGTTCGCACGTAGCATCAATCTATCGAATTTCTTACTTACTAGACCCAACTAACTATCTATTTATAATATCGTAGTCTTTTCTATCCTATGAGCTACCATTTAACCCATTACAAAACATTACGGTCTTTGACCCACCTCAAAACACCTACGCAGGATCGAAAATTACAAAATTATATAAAAAGAGCAGGTTAGGGAACCCTATTCCAACATGACACCAAATGCATATGTGAAACCATGATTTGGAACTTTGAACCTTTGTAGTATGCATGATTATAATTTTATGACCAAGACACTCCTTTGATGACCTCCCATAGGGAATGATGACATGACCATGATGGCATTTTATGACCTTGAAATAGAGGGAGCAGTAATCATACCCAGACACTGACCAATGATCAAATTTTAATTGAAAATTTATTTAAAACGATAAAAATTTGACCTAGGACTCTATCAACTGACACTGAAAGAGTAAATTTGATGGTTGGAAACACATAAACACTAACATTGGCTCTAGTTTGGGATGGAAAATTCTTTAGGAGGTGTCAAGGACACCGTAGAACAAGTAGCCTCATCCATTGGGAAATGGATTCAAAAATAAATAAAAAATTGACACTGAAATGACTGACTAAATAAAATTAATAGAAACTAAAACTGACTTGACTTGACTCAACAACTTGACTACTGACTAAACTTACTTATGGTAGCAGACCATCAGGATCTTAGATTGTTCACTTTGGGCTTCAAATCCTGATGATAAAAACCCACCTATTGAAGATATATATATACAATCATGTGAAATGGTCCCTCTAGTGTAACCAATCCAGAAAATGGTTACTTACTTGAATCGTGCTCACGCTTTCATTGAGTAGGTAGAAAAAACAAAATATGGGCAACTCCAAGTGTCCATTGAAGATGTGCTCATGATACGTCAATACAAAAAAAAATATATTCCCTATTGTCTGTAGAAAATCATTAAAAGGATCTTCAAACGAATGTGCATTGAGGTTTAAATCGTCCAATATATTATAATTCTACTATGGGTAATCTTCATACCATGAATATAAAATTTCACTTTCATCCTTACTCTCATGCAATTCTAACTTGTAACAGTCCATATATGACTACAAATTTTCAGATGAGATTTGTAATGAGACTCCTGTTGAAAAAGATAATGAATTTGGCTGACTGATCAAATCATTTATCATCTCTGTTTTTAAGCTCATAGCTAGCTAATGGAGAAGGAATTTGACTACATATATCATCCAAAACATCAAATATTGGATCATGGAAAACCTGAGAATACTACTGCAACTTGTTATACATTGGTTGCAATGAGACTACATGATTTTCTGTAGGCTTGACATCCTTTTCTTCAGAGATATTATCAATTTATTTCCTGAAAAACTAAAATGAATCAAAACTTAATGGTACAAAATTATCCTGCAACAATTCATAATATGTTTTAGGTTCTAATCTTTAGTCTGTGGTTTGAAATTCAATGTAACTTAGTGGATGTGATTCTGGAGTGAAAGGAGCTTCTATATCACAAGTGGTATCCTCAACCAATTCATGAGAAGGTTTTCCCTTTATAGGGTTGACAACTCGCTTATCTGCTTGATTATAGATTTCTCTTATTTTTTCAAATGAGGAGAAACGCAAGGGTAAGGAGTCCCAATCAAGAATTTCATTGTCTTCTTCATGCTCAATATCAAAACTGAAACACTATTGATTTCTAATTTGAGGAATTTTTTCTCTTAGAAATTGAGATGAAGCGAAACACAAGGGAAAAGAGCTTTCACTTTCAAATTTTTTGCATTGTCTTCATTGCTATCATGATTGATATGTATAGTCTAAGTTCTATATTGGAGTTGTTGTAATTTAACTTCCTCTTGCCAAAAACATGTTGCTTATTGCCTTGAAGATTCAGCCTCTATTTCAACAACATAGTGATCATCATGTTGATCATATTTGGGTAAATCATCCATATAAGAAATTTCATCAAGCATACACATTAGATCAGCAAATTGTTTCTCCACTGGATGATATTCAAATCCATTTTCATGATTGTTCGTAAATGAGTACATAAAAAAATCATTTTCTAATATATGGTAACTGGAATTAGCAGGAAAATGGTTAGGGCCAACAACCTCTTATTATTTTTCAATAAGTGGTACATGGTGTGTTTAAATAGAAAATTCATCCTTCATGGTGACATTTTACATCATTTATTCCATTGGACTTACCAAAATATCGAGCTTCACTTCTGAAGATGTCAGGTACTCCTTCTCTATGTTCTCCCTTTCTTTTGTCTTTAAATTTGACCTTTTGACCAAAAAATTAGCTTCCATAGCTATCGAATTGTCCTTCATTTCTTCGAGGGTTATAATGTTCATTTTTCTCAATTGAAACACCATTTCTGAATCAAAGGAATGGAGGTAGTGTAATAGATATGAACCGAGAGGCGGTTTTATATTAGCAGGCATTGAATGATATACTTGATTGAACCTGGCTGAAAACTGTTTCACTATTTCTCCTTTCTGTCTTATAAAATGATTATATTCTTCTAAAATCAGAAAAGGATTCCTATTGATCACCCATGTATCAAGGAATACTTTCAAAAACTGATGGAAATATAAAATTCTTGCAACTGGAAATTTTTTGAACCATTTCTTGGCTTCGCCTTGCAAAGATATAGAAAAAATCATGATACTAACATCATCTTCTTCAACCTTAAAAAGGTCGAGAAAATTTTCAAAACTTTGAATTTTTTTTTCAACAGTGATGTTACCCTATTCTCTATCAAACCTATGAATTTATTTTCAATAGTTTTCATGCAAATCATGGAATATATGAGGTAAGATGAGTGGCTTGTATCTATCTTGGATTTTAAAAGGTATAGTAGTATGTACAGAAGCTTTAAAATTAGTCATGATATCTTGAGGCTCATCAAGTTGAATATGATCAACTGGTGTTTCAGATGAAGGGTCTTGACCAAGATCAAAAGCGTAAGGAGAATTTATATTCACAATATTCAAAGGAAAGGAATCAAATGCAGGTCTATGATATTTTCTAGAATATAGTATACATTGGAAAACCTTCTTGAAATTCTCACGAAAAGAGAAGAAATAATTCACGACAAATAAAATGATGTCTTGGATGAAAGTCTAAGTTGAATACCTTATCTTCCCATATTTTCCTTGGCATGTTTCTGTTGGTAAGGTTCATCCTCCAGTGGAGTCTTTGGATTTGATTTCGAAACTGATTTGGAATCGCCAGGTGGATGATTTCATCCTTCCTGTGTCTGATCACTTTCCACCATCAACAATCATATCTAATACTTGTCATTCACACCCAGGGAAAATGTGATCTTTCATTCCCTGGCAGTAGCGCCAGAATGTTATCGCTCCTTAGTTTCCCAAGGCTGAGAAAGGAGACCAAAGGAGTTAACCTCAAACTAAATGTGGACTTCGTACCTAGCCCTACCAAGTCAGAGAGGGCCCTCTCTGCAATCTCATAGCCAATGAAGTGGCTGAAGAGAAAATTAGTCTTAGGTTAGATATTCAGGTCACTAGGATTTGATTTTAGGGTTTTGTTGGATAGAGCTCAAAGGTCTAGGGAGCTATTTCAAACATCTCTAAAGGTTAGCTACAGACATAACATGGGTCAAGGTAGATGCAATCAATGGCTCAAAAAAGTTTTTTCATTTTAGTAATGATGAGTAGTATGTAGCAGATACTAAGTGAGAAAGGGCATGAATTCACTTATGGAGGAAAAACACTTATATTCTTATCTTGAAAAAAAATAGAACATACATGAAATGATTTATGTTTTAACCCTTAGAATATAAACCATAAGAAACATGTATATTGTAGCTAAATATATATAATTGTCAAATATAAAGAAAATAATAGGAAAATAGAACCACAAACCACAACACAAGAATCCCACGAAAATAGCTACAATTGTCTGTTGTATTCCTGCAAAAATATGGTGTACACTAGCTCCAAAACCTTTGAATAAATGATATCCAACCTTTGATTTGACTTCATCAGGGCTACATATAGATCAAAAACTACATTTCCCCCCTCTCAAGGGTCGAATCCATCATGATAAGAACTAATTGCATCAATCTCTCTAACCAAACCTAAAACTAGGGATTTTATGACTAAGATGAAGAAAAAACTTAGAGAAACCAAAAGTGTATAGAAGCCCTAGGAGAGGGATTTGCAATGCATTTTTAGAGAAATTACTACATGAGATAGGTAGTGAAGGATAACTTGCTTCACTTGGAGTCCCTAGAACATGTTGAATGCTAAATTAAGCCCTTTGGATGCTTATATTTTCCTCCTTTTCCAAAAACGCAGCAAATGCACCAAAAGCGTAGCGAGCTAGGTAGGAAAGGGTTTAAATGAAGAAATTTTATGCCCTGGTTATTGAGATGAAGCTCGAAGATGGAGAGGTGTTCAATGAAGATGAAATGAAGAATTATAATTCTTGTGAGTTCTTATTATAACTTCAAATTCAATTTTTTTCTTTGGTCATGGAGTGACATCACATGTATTTTTTTGAAAAATGAAATGATAGGATAGTGTAATATAGCTTTATCACTTTATTAGGCAAGGTTACATATTTATTGAGAGGTAAGTGTACCTTTGAAATAGTTTTTTAACAATTTTTCCCTAATTACCAGCTCCCATGATGGTGACTGTGGTGATGAAATGGCTATTTTATGACTTTTAATGACTTGACGTAATGATGATACCAAATGCATATCTGTTGGCTCGAGGGGTCTTGACCTAGGTTTGGAGGTTAAGGTTTGCCAACAAACCCCTATACTACTGGCCCTTTCGACAGTGACCTACTTGCGAAGGCCAAAGTCTCACCCAAAGCAGTCTGGGTGGGTGCTGGAACCAGGTTTCCGCACCTGAAGAGAGAGCAGGTAAGTCAAGTAGATCTACGATCCCGGCTTATCACGCTTGTCTTTAACAGATCTATTCATAGGATTATATAACAGAGCATAGATCTAGTAATTACCTTCGCATCCAAGTGCGTAATTCTAGTTTATCAACACATCAACTATAATCGCAACAATTAACAAATCATAGATTCACATAACAGACAAAAATATATTTTCATAGCTATCAGCTAGATACTTACGCAAATTTAACCGTACAATCGAAGTCACATCAATCATAATAAAGAAGATCCAGATAACATTAGATATCCAACTATACTTCTCATATATATTAATACCAAAATCCTCTTGCAATCCCAAAATAATGCTTGCACACACAGCCAATAGGGTCCGCACACAACAGGACTGAGGATCTCTGTGCACATAGCTATCAGGAGTCCTTACCCAAACAACCCAACAACAGATCTAACAATTCATGCTTAACATCAATCTGAATTCTTTCCTATCTATGACTCAAAAAAGTTTCATCTATTTATTTTGATTTAGCCTACGCATCCAATGGTCCAGAAACTGTGGTTTGGGGACTCTTGGTCTACCCTTGACCTGTTAAAATTCTTTAGGGGCTTTGACCCACCCCAAAACCCCTGTGTTAGACTAAATATTACAAAAAATATACAAAAATGGGGAAAATTCGCAGCTTCACGAGACCTTGTTCCAATAATATGTGAAACCATGATTTGGAAATTTGAACCTTTGAAGTATGCATGATTATAATTTGATGACCAAAATGATGACCAAGACACTCATTTGATGACCTCTCACAAGGAATGATGACATGACCATGATGCCATTTTATGACCTTGAAATGAAGGGAGCAGTAATAATACCTATACATTGACCAATGATCAAATTTTAATTTAAAATTTATTTAAAACTATAACAATTTGACCTAGGACCCCATTGATAGAGTACATTTGATCAGTGGTGACTCATAAACACTAACAATAGTATTGAAAAAGATACAGTTATGTTTATGGCTAGATATTTCTCTCATAAAGAGGGAACAAAATATGATGAAATCTTTGCACTCGTTGTCCATTATACAACCATCTAATCTAATGTGCCTCTAGTTGCTAGCCAAGGATGCTCCCTACACCAAATGAATGAGAGAATTTATTTTTTGCATGACTTCCTCAAGGAGGAAGTATTTGTGGAGAAACCACAAGGCTTTGAAGTACATGGCCATAAAAATCATGTGTTCAAATTGAAGAAATCCCTCTATGGTTTGAAGCAATATCCAAAAGCTTGGTATGCTTGCATTGGTATCTTCTTGATGAATCTTGTTTTTACAAGAATTAATGTTGATCCAAATCTTTACTTCAAGACAGTCCAAGGTATGCCTTTTAATTTTGGTATTATATGTTTATGATTTATTTAAGACCAGTGGTAAACCTCTTATCCTCTAGTCTAACAAGGAGTTAAATTATTAATTTTAAATAAAATATCGTCATTTGATGCACTAATTTTTGGGTCTTTAAATATGGCAAAGACTTGGGGAGATTTTCCTTTCTCAAGGAAAACATGTTGTCAAACTACTGGAATGATTTGGTTTGACATAATGCATGTCTATGAATTCTCCAATGAAAATAAATTTCGAGAAGCTATGTGGTGAAGTTATAGGTCCTGATTTGAAAAATCCTTCTGAGTATCATCAACTAATTGGGCCACTAATGTTCTTAGTGACACTAGACCAAACATATTTTTTATGGTCAATACTCTGAGTGAATATATGATTAAGCCATCACATGCACACTATATTGTTACAAATCATGTGCTGATATACCTAAAAGGTACCATCAATCTTGGATTGAGATATACTATTGAAAATGTAAGACTTCATGGATATATTGATGTTCATTTGGCTGATAAATCTGCTGATAGAAAGTGCACTTCTAGGTGTTGCTTTAGCTTGGGATTTTCCATGATCTCTTGGATGAGAAGAAAGAAGAAAGTTTTTTGCATTGAGTATAGCTGAATCTAAGTACATTCTTGCTAGCTTGGCTATGTTGTGAAACCAGCTCCAAAAAGAGAAGAAAAGAGATATCAACGCCTTAAAAATAAGCCACTTCGAGGTAGCAACCTCCTATACATTACATGAATGAACAATTCTTGGATGATTCAAATTAAAAAACCTCATTTCTATATATATGAATCCATGGGGTCACAATCTAATCCTAGCCAACCTAACAATAATAATTTAAGGGCACAATAATAACAATATGGGGGTTACAAGGGTAAAATAATAACAATAAGGGGGTTACACTAACAACAATAAGGGACTATACTAGTAATATAGGGACCTAACATGCCCCTCTCCTTCAAAAAAGTGTTGTCCTCAATGCTTGAGTAGCTCTGGGTGCTTCTGTACAAAATTCTCATCCTCCCATGTAGAATCTTCAGTGGGTAAGTTCTTCCACTTGATGAGATACTCTGAAATTGATCGATTCCGTAGTTGTCGAGTTCTTGTTTCCGTGACCGCTTCAGGTTCCAATATGATTTTTCCTTCCTCATCAAGTTCTGGAAATATTGTTTGAACTGAAATATTTTCACCTATAACCTTCTTTAAGCATGAAACATGGAAAACTGGATGCACTCGCGAAGAAGCAGGAAGCTCCAATTTGTATGCCATAGTACCAATATTTTCCAACACCTTGTAAGGACCATAGTACTTTGGTGATAATTTATTATCCTTCTTAGCTTGCTTGAGGGACATTTGTTTGTATGGTTGTAGCCGTAAAAATACCCAGTCTCCTACATCAAAACTTCTCTCGCTGCGATGTTGATCTACCTGTTGTTTCATTCGATTTTGTGCCAAATTCAAGTTGTCCTTTAAGAGTTGGAGAACTTCTTGTTGATGCTCGATGTGATCTTCCACTGCTTGAACCTTCGAATTTTCTCTTAAAGATGATGTGATGGATGGTGGATGATATCCATAAAGTGCCATAAATGGGGTCATTTTTGCTGCAGTATGGAAGGAAGTGTTATACCACCATTCAGCGAGAGGTAACCACTTGACCCATTGTGTTTGTTTATCAAATAAAAAACAACGAAGATATCCTTCCAAACATTTATTTACTATCTCAGTTTGACCATCAGATTGAGGATGATAAGATGAGCTATGAGCTAATTGAGTACCCAAACAAGAAATAACTCCGTCCAAAAATTTCCAGTAAAAATGGGATCTCTGTCGCTCACAATAACCCTTGGGCTTCCATGTAGCTTTTGAATTCTATCCATAAATGTAGTAGCAACTGTACTTGCTTTAAATGGATGAGATAATGCACAAAAGTGTGCATACTTGGTAAGTCTATCAACTACCGCCATGATGACACTCTTTCCTTTGGACTTAGGTAAACCTGTGATAAAATCCATTGAAATCTCCTCCCAACGTTGACTTGGAATGGATAAAGGTTGTAGAAGACCCGGGTCTTAATTGTCTCAACTTTATTCTGCTGGCAAACCAAACATTCCGCCACAAACTTTTGAATATCAGATTTAAGGCCATCCCAAAAAAAATCTTTCTTCACCCTGTGGTAAGTTTTTAAAAACCCCGAGTGTCCTCCTAAAGGAGAAGTGTGCAATTCCAGAAGAATCTTTTGTTTTAGTTGGGAATTCTTACAAAGATATAAGTGATCTTTGTACCATAAGGAATCATTTTTCCAACTAAATGTATCAGATGTACTAGGATCTTGCTGTAAATTTTGAATGAGTGTCCATACATCTTTTTCCTTCTTCCATTCATCTCTTGCTTCGGTTATCCAATCTGGTTGGATAATAGAAATGGCACAAAGCAATGCTTCCACCTCTTCATTCTTTCTTGAGAGTGCATCTGCAACAACATTAAGCTTTCCTTTTTTGTAGATTATTTCAAAGTCATAACCCAACATCTTGGTGACCCATTTTTGCTGCTCTTTTGAAGATAGTCTTTGTTCCAAAAAGTGTTTAAGACTATCATGATCAGTTTTTACCTTGAAGTGTCTTCCCTTTAGGTAGGTTCTCCATTTCTTTAGTGCATGCAATATTGCTAAAATTTCCTTCACATAAATAGGTTTCTGTAAATACTTTCCTTTGATTGGACGACTTTCAAAAGCAATGGGTCTTTCTTCTTGCATTAAAACAACACCAATTCCATTTCCTGAGGCATCACATTCCACAATAAAGGTTTTTGTGAAGTCTGGCGTAGCTAAGACCGGTGCTAGGCACATTGCCTCTTTAAGATGTTCAAATGCCTTAGTTGCTTCAGGAGTCCATGAAAATGCATCTTTCTTCAATAATGTTGTTAGAGGTACTGCTATTCTCCCATAATTCTTAACAAACTTGCGATAATACCCTGTTAACCCGAGAAATCCTCGCAACTGCTTTATGGTTGTGGGGACTTTCCATTCCTTAATGGTTTTAATTTTGTTAGGGTCTACTTTAACACCCTCGTGAGATACAATATGACCCAGATATTCCACCTCTTGTACTCCAAAGAAACATTTGGATGTTTTTGCATATAATTGTTTCTCCTGCAATAGTTTGAGCACCCTATCAACATGTTGAATATGATCCTTCCAAGACCTGTTGTAGATTAGTATATCATCAAAAAATACTAGCACAAATTTTCTAAGGAAGGGTTTGAAAATGGAATTCATCAACCCTTGGAATGTAGAAGGTGCACTGGTAAGGCCAAAAGGCATGGAAAAAAATTCATAATGACTCTCATGAGTTCAAAATGCTGTTTTTGGAATATCTTTAGTATTCATTCTAATTTGATGATACCCTAAACGAAGATCCAACTTGGTAAAATAAATTGCTACATGTAATTCATCCAATAATTCATCAATCAAAGGAATGAGAAATTTATCCTTAATGGTGAGCTTATTGAGCTCCCTATAATCCTGACACATGCGCCATGATCCATCCTTCTTGTGTACCAATACTACAGGAGCAGAGAAAGAACTTCGACTAGGTTGAATTATACCTGCCTCTAACATTTCTGCAATCATAAGTTCAATTTCACCCTTTTGGACATAAGGATGTCTATAAGGCCTGATGTTTGGAGGAACACTTCCTGGAATCAAATGAATCGCATGATCATGATCACGAATAGGTGGGAGTCCTTTGTGAGTTTCAAAAACCTTGGAATGATTTTCCAAGACTTTTTGGAGATCTGCAGAAATAGATGATTTTGATGTTGGAACTTCTAGTGAGCATAATTGTGCAATTATGCCTCATTGTTATTTCTTTAGAAGCTTTGTCATGAAATTAGAGCTTATTGTCTTTCCCGGATTCCCTGCAATACCCCGTAATTCGACTTCCTTTCCTTCTGAAAAAATAAATTAAGAAACGTTCTTGAAAATTAAAAGCTACCGTCCCCAAGAATGTAACCATTGTACTCCTAGGACAACATCAACACCTCCCATAGGAGTGGAAAGCTTTGGACTATTCAATACATATTCCCCCATGGTTAGCTTGATATTATGGCATTTTTTAGAGCAATTTATAGTTCCTCCATTTTTAACCATCACTTGACATTCTAGTGTTGGGTATAGGAAACAATTCAATTCCTTGGCTACTTTACAATGAATAAAATTATGGGTACTACCTGAATCAATCAACACTATTACCTTTTTCTTCTTCATATGTCCTTCTATATTGAGAGTTTGAGGAGTGGTAATTCCTGCCAATGCATTACATGATATGGTCAGACTCATTTCTTCCTCTTCTTGGGTTTCTTCCTAGTGTATATCCTCTTGTTTTTCATTGTCTTCTTCCTCTTCACAATCTATGTAAAATAATTTTTTCTCAGCAAACTTATGACCTTTAGTGTATTTTCTATCACAACTGTAGCAAAGCCCTTTTGCTCCCTTTTCTTCCAAATGTTGTGGTGTCAACCTTGTAGGTTGTGGAAATCTAGGAGTAGCAACACTTCCCTCTTTATATAAGTGAGTGGTAGGCTTCCTTGTCGCCATAATTTTACATTCAATTTTTCTTGCCAACCTGAATGCCTTCTCCAATGAATCAGGTTCCAAAACCCAAACTTCATGTTGGATGCTATCCTTTAAAGTACCTACAAAGAGATCAATCCTGTGTTCCTTTGGAATCTCAGTTACCCTTATATTCAATTTTTGGAAGTCCTCAATGTGCTCCCCCATTAAACCCTTTTGTTTGAGATTTATCAATTGGCTAAAGAAGGTGTTGCTCTTTGTATCCTCATAATGTGCTATCAATTCCTCTGTAAAAATTGACCAAGTGATAATTTTTTTAAAGGAGCAAAGCCATTGATACCATACAAATGTATTTTGCTCTAAATTTAAAGTTGTAATGTGTACCTTTTGTGTGTTTTGCACATTATGGAGATCAAAGTATTGCTCCATTTGCAGTATCCATGTTACAGGATCCTTTCCATCAAATTTCCTCATATCCATTTTTGGAATATGGTGGTTCTTCCCGCCAACATTAAATTTTATGAAATCATGATTAAAATTTATTTTGTTCTCATCATGAGTTTCCTCTACTATCTTTTCACCATTAGGAAACATTTCTTGTATCAACTTTGTCAAACCTTCCATGTCTGCTTTTAGATCATTCTTCATTTTTTCCATTTTCTCATCGATCTTAGCTTCCATGTCATCCATCTTAGATTCCATGCCAGCTTCCATGCCATCTATCTGAGATTCCATGCCATTCTTCAAACCATCCATGCCTTCCTTTAAACCATCCATCTTAGTTTCAACACCTTTCTTCAAAACTTCCATGTCATTTTTTGTTGCTCTTTGCGAGAGAAAAATTTGTTGCACCTGCTCTTGTAATTTTGATATGTCATGTTGCCATTCGTCGTCTTCATGAGTCATAGTAGAGCTTTATAAAAGATTAATGGGTGTTGAATTATTTTTAGGGGCCATTTTAGAATCCAATACTGATATATATTCTACAATATGCCCTTGGAATCAATTCAACTTGATTCTTCAAACAAGACTTATGCAATTCAGAAAAAAAATACACACCTTTTACTTGCTTTTGAGGAGCTTGATATTGAAATTGAATTATATCTATAATATCGGATCCTCAATATCTGAAATTAGGCCCTATAGTAGCCCTATGAAGCTTATTTCAAATGCCACAGGTCTGATCTGATTTGGATTCTTCTGGGAAAATTTATGTCCAATCTCCCACAACGACCCAATTTTGGACTAGTTTAGTAGAGCGAACTTGTATGACTTGCCACGTGTAACTATTTCCTCTTTTGGATTTGAAATTAATAGACCAAAAACTAAAGTCCGTACACTTGCGGTCACTTTTTACATCATTCCAATCTGATTCTCAGAGAGAGAACTATGAATATTTTCCCACGATCACCTCTTTGAGATGAAATTCAGAAGCCTCAAAAAGCCCTAACTTCCACAGATCATATATCCGAAAATGTTGCGAGCCAATATCTGAAATTTTGCGACAATGTTCCTCATGATTGTGGATTCGCACTCTAAAAAGTTCAGCTTCTGAACCTTCATAGAAAAAAATGTATTACAAAAATACCAAGATGACCTGTTTAGGTTAAATTCAGGAGCCTACAAAATGACCTAACTTGCACGGATCATATCTCCGAAAATATTGTGAACCAAATTTTGAAATTTTGCGACGATGTTCCTCAGTATTCTGGATTTGAACTCTAAAAATTTCAGATTCTAAACCTTCGTAGAAAAAATGTTATAGTGAAAATGCCACGATGACCTGTTTGAAGCAGCGAAACCCTAGAATCTCAAAGCTCTGATACCAAATGTTGTGAAACTAGCTCCAAAAAGAGAAGAAAGAGATATAAATGCCTTCGAAATAAGCCACTTCGAGGGGGCAACCTTCAATACATTACATGAATGAAAAATTCTTGGATGATTCAAATTACAAAACCTCCTTTCTATATATAAGAGTCCATGGGGCCACAATGTAATCCTAGCCGACCTAACAATAATAATTTAAGGGCACAATAATAACAATATGGGGGTTACAAGGGTACAATAATAACAATAAGGGGGTTACACTAACAACAATAAGGGACTATACTAGTAATATAGGGACCTAACAGGCTATCTGTGAGGAATTATGGATGAGGAAGCTCTTTGGAGAGATATTTGAGCAAGTTGTAGACAACATTTATATATTGTGAAAATAAGAGTGGGATTTGTCTTGCATAAAATCCTATTTTCCATGACAATTCCAAGCACATTGAAACCAAATATCACTATATTTGGGATATGGTGCATGGAGGAGAGGTTAGGACCCATCATATTGTTACTGATGATCAGATAGATGAAATTATTACTAAGGATTTACCGAAAGGAAAATTCTTGGTTTTTAGAGAGAAACTTGGTCTTATGGAAGTGACCCTTCTTGTAAGTGGTCACAGTTGTTCGAGAAAATTGAGATTACTTTCCCCCTTGTTAGAGCTCATAGGATTATGGAATGATGTCAAAAATATCCTCCAAATGAGGGACCTATTGTGTAGTGTGTTCCATAAGAGTAGGCCTCAGTATACATCTGACCCACAGTCTGGCATATGGGAGGAGCCATCATTCTGGAAAATAGGTTTAGTGAGACTTGTCTATATGACTTTTCTAGGATGCAAGTGTTTTACCACTTGAAATTTAATGAGACTTGGATGTGCGAGATCCTTATCATGTGTTGACAAGTGGATCCCCACAAGTATATATGAGTCTTGGATGTGCTAGATACTTGTCATGTGTTGACAAGTGGATTCCCATAAGTAGAGATGAGACTTGGTTGTGCGAGACCCTTTTCATATGTTGGCAAGTGGCATTTCCACCGAGTGAATATAGGGTGATGGATGAATCTCCCCTGTGATGATTGTTATTCATTAGAGTGAGACATCATTGTTTGATACGATACAAAGAATACATGCAAAAATATGAGCAAATAAAGAAAATATCTTTTTTGTTGTAGAAAAAAAATAAAAATAAAAATAAAAATAAATAAAAAAATAAAAAATTTCCTCCCTAGCTGAGAGGGAGTGTTGAAAATTTGTAGTTCAAAGATGAATTTTTCAAACTCGAAATTATAAAAATAGAAGTATAAAAAACAAAATTTGTACAAATATAAAGTCTCAAGTATGACTCTCTAAAATAGTAAATCACCTTGCACCAATTGGTAATCAAGCATTGTTGATGGAAAATCCCTTTTGATCATCAATCAATCATAATAGTTCAATTTGGACTTAATAATCAATATTATTACTATTATTATTATTATTATAGTTATGATATTATTATATTATTAAAAATAAATTCAAGTCTCTCAATCATGTCATATTTAATTCATATGTTACTCTCTCTTAATCGATTCACTCATCTCTCTCTTTAATGCTTTTACACACCTCTTACACTCTCTTACAGACTTTAATGACTCATCATAAAAATATTCCTCTTACACCTATTTAATGCATAATTTACACTTCTCTCCTAAACTCATAAGTTACACTTCTCTCATAAATGCATAAGTTACACTCCTATCCTTTATGGCATAAGTTACACTCCTATTTTGGCATATGTAACTCCCCCTCAAGGCATGTGTATTTATCTTCCTTTATGTTAATAATTCATTGCCCCTCATATATATATGTGTATCATATCATCTCACCTTACTTGTGCATTGTGAATTCTAACTTGAGAGAGAGTCGAAGAGACTTGAAGGATATTGTGAGAGAGAGAGACTTGGAGAGTAAGAAAAAACCTTGGAGAGCCAAAGTGATGCAGTGTTTGCATCAGCTACATCTAGAAGATATATTCTTCATATTTGGATGAACTTCTTCATTCTCTCATTGAACTTTGTATATCTACTAAAAAATTCATCTCTAATAGAAGAAGAATCTGGTTGGGTTTTCCCCTTGTGGGTTTCGCCCCGGTAATTGACCTAAATAATTTGTGTCTCATTGATTTCTTGGTTTTATTTCATTTTGCATATGGTTTATATGGTTTATGTTCTATATAAAATTACTTAAATTATTTGCAGCATAAAGAAGTTATCGATTTAAGTAATTATAACAACATAGAACATCAAAATTTCAACAAATATCTTGAGAAGCTTGGCTTAATCTCAATTTTTGAAAGTCATATAGTTGAACACTGCAAAGGAAATGTGGGATGATATTATCCAAAGTTATGAAGGTAACACCAAGGTAAAAAGTGTTAAACTTCAAACATTTAGAATTCATTATGAGACCCTTAAAATGCAAAATGACGAAAATATTGAAAGTTTTTTTCTTAAAGTAGATGATATTGTTAACTCAATGAAAAACCTTGGTGATGAAATAAAGCATGCTATTATTTTTGAAAATATTTTGAGATCACTAATTCAAAATTTTGATTCCAAAGTCTTCACCATTGAAGAAATGAAGGATTTGAAGAGTCTCACTATTGGACATCTCCATGGGATCCTAAAATATTGTGAGATGAGAGAAGGGGGTTCATCGGATATCAAAGAAGCAATAGTCAAGGCTAAATATAAGGGGTAGGAAAAGGAAGAGCTTAATGAAACATGTTATATTTGAAACGTAGAATAAGCAACTGTTTTGAAGAAACGTCAAGTAGGAACTGACAGGTTTAAGGGTAAGCTTCATTTTAAATGTTTTTCATGTGGAAGAGTAGGTCACTATGCCACTAATTTTCCTTATAAAGAAAATCATGAGATATATAATAATGTTACAAAGAGGAATATTATAATACGAAAATAGTGAATTTTCTTCAAATAATGAGGATGATGAATTAGATCAGGATTATTCGTTATTTATGGCATTCGAAGAAAAATATGTAGATGAATATGATAATATATTTATGGATGCTCTAGAAGAAAGTGATAATGAAAAGGATGAATCATATCAGGATTATCCATTACTTATGGCTCTTTAATATTAATCAATTATTAAATCCTATAGGTGTGAAAATGATACTTTGTTGAAAACATTAAATGAAATTGATAGAATCGGGAATGCAAACAAAGAACTAGAAATAAAAGAAAAAAGTATGGTAAAGGAAATAAACATGTTAAGAATGCATTTAGAAGAAACCAATAGAAGAACAAAATTCTTTGAAAAGTAACTTTAAGAAAAGGAAAATCATTGTGAAAAAATAGAATCTGAAGTTGTGACTTTGAGGGAAGCGATATGAGAAAATTAAAAAATGGGTAAAGGCATCTAAATATATCGAGAATATTATTAATGAAGAATTATCTCCTCTAATGAAGACTTGCATTGGATATAATCACATGGCTTCACATACATAATGTGATGAGAAAAACCAACATAGTGCTCTCTAAAGTTAAAATTAATCAAGTCACACATCTGAAAGGAAATCTCCAAAATCAAAGTTTCATCAATATTTTTTTTCTTGTAACTCATTTGGGAATAATTCCATTAATTGCAGGTTAAGTATCTGGAATGCAAGCGTAAGATGGGATAAGTTCTAGCACATGATTATAAATTGTAAGAACATTTGGAGGAAGAAGGAACACCAATAAAAAAACTAGGGAAGATTAACCCTATTGCGGTCCATTTCTCTTAAATCATACTTCCCACATTGACTAGAGAGGTGAATGTGAGACACAAAACCTCAAGAAGAGCAGGTGATGATTATTAGGTCCATAAGATCACTGGTGTATAATATTAGGTGGATCTATGCATATGTATATCTTGATGATGATTCCCTATGTTGTTTTGATATTGATTCAATGATGCTTATACTATTGACATTGCACTGATGAAGTAGCAGGAAGAAGAAAAGGTATGGCATGTTCAAGGGGAGTTTCTATTATGAAAAATTTAACATTTTAACTTATGTAGGTGGATCACATGAAGGAAAGTCACATGTATACATAATGTTTTATCTATCTATTCGCATATATTTATCAATTATTAACAAACAGTGGCTCAGATTCAAGGGGAGCCTTTCATATGTTTTTACTAGTTGGTTAATGGAATTATGGCATTGACATTAGTTTAATCCAGAGTCTTAATAATTCCTATATGATTCTTAGGAATAATTTTTATTTCATTATGAGGCTATGAGTTGTTGCAAGTCGTATTCTATTTGCGCTAATGAAATGGTTATTTTATGGATTTGATTATTGATGAGTTAGACATGATCATAGTTAATAATGAATTGTTGGCACAAGTTTAGGGAGAGTGGTGAGCCTTGGTATTTCACCAAGAGTGTTTCAACTCCCAGAGGCTACTCTAATTTACTCTATCAACCCAGGGTTCATACAAACTTGGAGGTGACAATGATATATACAGAACAGATGCATTCTACTCATGCCATCCTCTTCTCGTTTCTACAAAGGGGTGCTACTTCTAGGGTTTCTTCTAGGGAATGAAGTTGGTCACACTTCTGAATGAAACCTAAGACTGAAAATATCTCAATATCATTACTCTATCAGCAATAAATAAATTAATATATAGCATAAAGACTCATCTAGCTATTTTCAATAAAGGAAATCCACAATTAGGCTAATGAAATAAATAGAGTTAAACTAAGTGGCATTCATAAAGTAAATTTCTCAATTGAACTTGCATAAAGGGAAACTAATATAAGCACACATGCTGGGAAAAATGGATAATGAAGCTATATATACTTCATGCTTGACTTCTATGCTTAAAAATGCATCTATTTATGAGCTAAATAGGCCCGTAAATACTCTATTTTGCAGCAAAATAAGGAGGCGTTGAGGTGGCTTAAGAAGTTCTTGGGCTCATGGTTTCAGAGCTGAAGGTGTCTTGGATGTTGTGCGAGGTCTAAGTGAAGTGAAAAAGGGTTTCTGGGCTGAAGAAGTGGCTGATTGGCACTACTACAGGATCTGCTACAATATTTCCTGTAGTGCTACAAGATTTCCTGTAGTGCTACATGATGTCTTGAAACGCTACAAGAAATAGGGCGAGGGTAGTTTGAGTCCAGAAATGGTGAGAAAAAGGGTAGGAAATGTGGATTAAAGGTGGACCTATGTTGATGGAAGGTATTCAACTCTTTTCCAAGCTCATTACTTCATTCAAAGCCCGTCTTGCACCTCCAAGGTGTCTCTCGCTATTGTGGTGAAGATCTCAAAAAACAGACCTGAAGGCGATTTTGTTGAATGTAGGGTGGTAAAGGGTGGAAACTAGAGCTAGGGATGTTGGTGGAGTCCTCCTCTGCTGCTCTACTCAAAACTACAAGAAAACTACCTGTTAATGCATTTATCATTGACAGATCTATGATGGAAATGGTGGAAAATATGTGTTGAATTTAAGAAAACCTACATATGAATTTGAAACAAAAAAACTAACTCATTATAAACTAAGAAAAATATCTATTCTTTCCAAGAAATCATAAATTGAAAGAAATTTTGGGCTTCTGGTGAAGATCAGCCCTCCCGAGGCTTCAATGAAAGAGATGAGAGAGGGACGCTTTAACACACATATTTGGAGTTTTATATGCTACTGTACTATGAAATACAAGATCCTAACTACAGTAACATGAAATAGAAGAAAAATAAACACAAGAAGATGAAATTTAAGAGAACTAACTACAACGCATGAAATAAACTAACTATAATGGCATGGAAAGTAAACAAAAATACAGAAGAGAGATTAAGGCCAGTGGATTGGGCCCTAACCCACAAGCTCAGCTCTCTGAAACTAAATCAGGGAAGGAGGAACTAAACGCTCATTCTAGTGCATAACCAATCTCATTACATAGCACATAAAAGTCACAAATTTCTATTATAAGAGCTAGGAGTACTCTAGCTATCTCTAAAAATTGAATCCTAATGATCTCTCTATTTTCCCTATTTATCATAAAGGGTAGCTACCAATAGATCCCTAAAATGTAGATGATTTCTCCCCTTGGACTTTGAGAGAAGTGGAGCTTTGATTCACTTAATCTTCCACTTGATTGGCTGCCTTTGATTTCAACTTGTTGGACGGAATCTTGAGGACCCTTTGGCTGCCTTTAGGAGTTAAGGATGTGGTCAACCCCCCTATAATGACTCCTTGTTGTCTACTCCGAGCTTTTATTGCACAATATTGAACAAAATTGGCATATGTTCGTGATTATATTGCAGTTAAACCATATTAGGAACTTGAATTATGACAACCCTTAATCACCATCTACACTAAGCAAAATATGACATAATTAAATGCGAGAAAGAGAGACTAATAAGGCTAAAAAGGTGACAATTAACCCCTCAAAATATACCTAATCATGGTGCTCATCATGAACCCCCTACCAAATGGTTTCTCATCCTTTGAGAAACTTAGTTCTCCTTCTTCATCTCTTTTAGTGCCTTAGTGGCCCCTCTCACATCCCAGGCAATAAGTGAAGGAGTTCCCTCAGCAGGGTGGAATCCATAATTATTTTCTGACTCTTCCCATTCTTTGTCTTCCTCAACTTCATCTTTCCCTTCACCCAATCCCAATAGCAAAGGTGGACTGAGTTTTAATCCAAGCCACTGCATCTTCATTGTCTTCATAACCATTTTGTACAATGGTTCCCTTTCTAGGGAATTTCTTAATCTCTCTGGGGTATGATATTCCATGTTCCTAAGATAAAGACGGAATCCATTCCATATTCTCTGAATTTCCATTACACATTCCTCTCCTAATAGTCTATAAATGTCATCAATGTGTGCAATGGCCTATGCTTGGGTGCTGAGGTACGTGTCTACAAGGTTGGAATCATTTTCTATCATGATGTAGTTGTTAATGACCCCCCTAGAGTTGAATAGCTCTTCTCTTATGTGTAGAGGCTTTCTCCCTTCTCCTCTCATCACCATTTTTACCTCCTCTTCCCTTGCCTCCTCATTTATCATGCAAAAGGCTAAGGCCATAAACTGCATATCCCCCATCCTAGGGTTAGGGTCCCAAATTTTTAAACCAGTCAAAACAAGATTGTGCATATAAAATTATGCCAACTTGGTTGTGTATCCTATGTTGGACTGGTTGCAAAATTCAATAAACTTCATGTATTTTTGAAAAGGCGATGATCCATGAGATGATAGTGTCTTAATCTGAAATTTCAGCCATTGTTCTTTCAGGTAGATGGCATAGGAGTTTGAAGGATGTCTATGCTGGATTTCCTCCATGCACAAATCTTCCTTGGTAGAAAACTATTTGTACTTTTACTAGAGTTGGATTTGTAAGCTTGCATTCTCTTCCTGTTTTTATTCAAGTTTCTCCTTTAACATGGTTTCTCTGAGTCTGACATTAGCTAAATCCCTCCCCATTTTAGTTACCTTTTATTCCATGATTCCTACATCTTGCACAACTTTTGTTTTGGAAATTTGCATCCAATGATGTGTGTGTGCTCTTTCTTGATCTAGTTGATAAAATAGGGGGACTAAGAGATTTTAAGGAATCAATATTTCTCCTTCAAAAAATGTATAGTAGGATCTTAGATTTGGTTGAGGGCAAGGATGTGAAATTGTTGATATTTCTTTAGGAACAGATTTTGGGGAGGTAGGCTCCTCCTTTTTTTCCTCTTCTTCCTTCCCTTTGGCATCCTACCCCTCAATTTGTGCCTCTTTTTCAACAGCTTGGGCCTCTTTTTCTTCCAAGGGTGCCTTATATCCCTCCCTCATGGCTTTCTGCTCTTTTTGTGGCACTACTAGAGTTTCTTATAGCACAGACATAGTTTCCTATAGAAATTTTTGTTTTTCTTGTAGCAAACCCTCCTTTGCTTGCTAACCCTTATTTTCTGCCCCATGAAGGCCTATGGGGGTTGGTACTTGTTTAAGGGATGCAAGCCTTGAATAATGTCTCCTCCTATAGGTCACAGGTGTCTTCTCAAGTGAGGTGACCTCTTGAATTTTCCCTTCTTCTAACCTTATTTTATCTTTATTTTTGGGTGACTCCTCAATTTTTATAGGGATTTTAGTTGGATTCTGGGGTTTCCCTTGCCTCACCCTAGCATTAATTTTTTTTTTTGAAGTAGTTGGGGGTCTATATTTTCCTCTTGGCCTTCACTGGTGTGCTTAGAGTGGCTAAGGTGGCATCCACTTCTTTTTCTTATGTTCCTAGTGATAGGCTGGTTTGTTGGGGAGAGATGTCAGTGCCCAACATGGGGTCTAATATCTCTTCCTCCCTTGTATTTCCTTCTTTTTTCTCCTTTTTTTCTTCCTCCTCCTTTTCGTTTCCTTCTATTGTGTCATCTTTCTCCTTCTCTCTTTATTTATTTTCCTATATTTCTAGGGTTTCTATGTTTTTTCTTCTGTCTCCATCTTCTCTTCGTCCTCTTCTTCATCTTCTCCTTTTGTCCCTTCTGTCTCCCCTTCTTCTTATTCCATTCCCCTCCCTCCAAGATTAGAGGTGGGGCTTTTTCCAATTTGTGTACCTATGAATTCTTCACTATCCATATCTATGAAGCTAGACCGAGATATAGGGGTGTTCACTCTATTTAGAGAATCTCCTACTATAAGCTTGATGATGCCATGGCAAGGTAAGTGTTGATACTTTCTCTCCCTCACCTTTTGGCTCATGTCCCCGATTGAGTGTAGGAGGAATTAGGGAATTTTTAGTCTCTTTTCTAGAGGTAGATCTCCTTGGAACTTAAGCTCATGCAATTGTCTAAAGTGATATCCACAAACCACACCAAGTCTTCCCTCATAGGAAATGTATTTCATTATGTGAAATGATACTTCATCCTAAGGGTAAGGGAGGATTTCCCTTCTCACTCCATTTTTGTCCTCAATTAATTCTTCATTTGGCATAAAGAAATTCTTTTTAGCTATAGTGTTGGAAACCCTATCATCTCTATTCCACTTGAACCCTAGAGGAAAAGTGGTCACTCTACTAATAAATTTAGATGTTATGGTGATGGCTAGACTTCTGACCACAGTGGTGGCCCTATCATCTGCTTGTGAGTGCAGGGCCACTGCAAAATCTCAAGCCACAACATCATTAAATACCTTGAGGAGCTCAAATAATCCTAGCCACTGATGATTTGTAAAAACATCAACCACTTGAGGGTGTAATCTGATTCTCTTGATATTTGTGGGTTCCCTTCTGTTAAATCCTCCCCCCATTTTATGGCTTGTCAAGGAGGTGGCTAGATGGTTTTTTTTTTAGAATATTAGTAATGTGGGGCCTTAGAGATTAAAATTTAATACAAAATCTGATTACCTTTATTCTATTTCTTTAGGAAGCCTCTTAAATTATGAATTATTGTTGTGATTGTGTGTTAGCACTCCACCGGATCTGCGAAGGCTAAGAAGGAGACTAGAAAAAGTAACCATATACCACTTTGACCTAGTAGCTAGCCATAATAGACTGAGAGGGCTCTCTCAATGAGATTCAAAACCAATTTTTCTAGATCATGGAGATTTTAGGCTAGATATAATAGGCTCTATGGTTTGATTTGATTTTTAAGGTTTGTGTTGGATGGTCAATTAGGTCTAGGAAAAACTAGGGCAGGGCTCTGAAATCTAGATTTGCAGAGATGTAATGGGGAAAGGTTGGCACACACTTTATCACTTTAAATATGTTTAGGGAATATGGTATATTGATAGGGATTCAAAACAAGCATGAAAATCCTTGATTGTTTTATATTAGAGGAAAAATGAACATAAATGTGAAAGCTTCTCCAAAACAGAGCATTGAATTAATGAATTTTTCTTATCAAACCTAGAAATCAATCACATCATACATGGAAATGAATATGTAAGCCACAATAATCTCAAACATATGATAAAAAAATAAGAAACACTGCTAAAACACATACCATATGAATCCCACCACAATAGCTACAAAATCTATATATTAGTTCCTGCCAAAAAAAAAAAATACACTAGTCTTCCAAGCTAAATTCCACTGCATCCAAACCTTGAAACTGATTAAAAACTACCTCATATAGCCACTGAGGTCTAAATACTCCCTTGGAGGTTGAATTTTCCAGCAATAAATTTAAATACATGCACCTATCTGATCACAACTACACACTAGGGAGGTTACTCAACCATTTCCTCCTTTTTCTAAACCAATTAAGATAATTTCTCAAAGAAATAAATGGAAGATAATAAACCTATTTACCTCCATATTTACCATTTACATTTACATTTTTACTTTTACATTCATCCACAGTCACCTTTTGACTTTTACAAAAGTCAAACTAGGAACTGGAGAAAATTACACAATGAAAATTTAATTAAAATCTCAGAAATTTGGAAAAGCATAGTTCCATCTTGGAGACAATTTTTAGGCACCATCCTTAAGTCAAAATTGAAATAGGAAAGAGCGGTAAACTAGAATTTTCTTTCTAGTTTCCAGAAAATCTTGAATTTTTAAAAATGACCCATGGGAAGGCTTTCAAAAACAAATTCTCCCAAGGTGTCTCCAAAAGCGTCGCGCCTGCTCCAAAACATTGGCAGAAGCATATAAATGAGGTGGTTTTTTACATTTTTATTCAAAACTTGGTCTTGTCATGGAAAAAAAACTCTAGATATGGAATTTAATCATCATTATATATCCATACATGTAGAAAAAATTTCATTTTTATGCCTAGGGAAAAAGGGTTACACCCTTTGTGCGACGCTTCTGTGTGCCAATTTTTGCAAAATTAATGGGTTTTCTGGAGAAATAGGTCTAAAAAATGAAGTCCTATCATTTTAACCATGATTTTTTTTATAAAAAGGAGATATTTTTGGTTCTTTGGCATGTTATGGATAACAACCTCCTCCATTTTCCTAATATGCTTCTCTAATTATCCACAATATTCTCTGCAAAAAGGTGCGTAAACCAGGAAATTTCACAGTCAGAAAAATAGGTTGTAAAGATGTCAATGGATCTCTAATTTTATAATAAATCTGTAAAAAATGAGAGGTTTTTTTCTTTGGAATTTTAGGAACAAAAAATTCCTTTAGTTTCCCAAAATTTGGCTCCAGTTGTTCACAATGTTCTCTGAAAAAAGATGTCAAAAAAAGGATTTTTTTGGAAACCTTCACAAAAGGGTCACAAAAGGGTTGCAGAAGGGTCGCGAAATGGTCGCGCCACTTTGAGAGGGATTTTATAGGTTTTACCAGAGGTTTTTGGGGCTACAATTGGTATTATTAGAAATATTATGATGTATTATACAAAATGGATTCATTAAGAACTACAAACCCCTTCTCCAAACCCCTGAAAAATTGATTTGAAGACAATCTATCCAAAAGTGCAGAAAATGACCTGGAGAAACTGTATTTTGAGAATTTATCTCAAACCGTAACACTAGTGCATAAAATAAATGATTTTTCTATTCTTTGGCATATTATTTACAAAAACCTTTTTCACTTTTGTAAAATTCATTTCTATTACTTCAGAAACTAATTTTGAAGTCAAAATATCCTTGTGTGCAATGTGAACCCTAGAAAATGATCACAAAAGTCTGAAAAATTATGCCATGGGTCTCAGTTGACTCAAACCTGGAAATTTTCCCTCGTTTTTTGTAATTTTTCTTCTCATTTTCTATGGATTTTTTTTTTTATGATAGAAACCCTAACTTCATGGGAATGAAGGAAAGGGTGGAATCTAGGAAAACAGGCGAAAATGGGGTGGCAAGTTTAGGGAGGGAAATGGAGGGGACAGGAGATAGGGAAAAATATTAAAAACTTAGGGGAGATAGGGAAATTTTTTAGGAACATAGTTCAAGTGGAATTACTTGAAATGGATAATGGAAATAGGGTGAAAGGGCTAAAACACAGTCCTAACCCAGAATCTCTACAAAAACGTAGCGAGAATTACGGTTTGATTGAAAATGGGAGTAATGAGAGGTATGAATGATATTGAATGATTTATTAAGGAATTTAGGTGATGTATGAAGGTTTTTGTATGAAAAAAATAGGGCTTTTCCAACTGAAAGCAACGAAACATCTCAACAATACAAAGGTAGTTTGAAAACCATAAAAGAGGGAATCCACTATTGCTGAAGAAATTCACTTGAAGGAGAAGTAAGGAATGTTCACTTACTGTTTTAGAAGCACCTAAACCTTTAAGAAATGATTAATTGACCCTTATTTCAAATTCTTATGATATAATTTGAACATTTATGGTGGAAAAATGAAAGACACATACACACTGACCTAGGTGAAACATGGTGACTGACCTAAGACTCAAAATGATAATGGTGGACACAACTCATGAAATGATGATGACCATGAGTGAATGGAGGGAGAAGCGCTAACCTAGACAACAACCAATGATAAAATTTTATTTGAAAACTTATTTGAAACTATAAATTTTTCCTATGATACCTTAACAGGACATGATAAGAGCCCATTGATGACTGGTGACAGGATGTAAAGACTGAGATTAACATTGGCTCCAACTAGGGATGGTAGCTCCTTATAGGTGTCAAGAACACCATAGACCAAGTATCCTTATCCATTGGGCATGGAGTCAAAATTTTAAAAAACAAACTGAATATTGAAAACTTGACATGATAAACTGACTAACTCTGATTGAAATAAAAAGTTACAAAACTTATTGATGGCAGCATTTCACCGAGACTTGAGGACTTCAAATCCTGATGACAACCACCTGCCTTCTGAAGACATATGTACAATCATGTGAAGTGATCCTTCCAGTGTAACCAATACAGTAGATGGATACTTACTGAAATCCTACTCACACTTTCCTAGAGTAGGCAGAGAAAACAAAAGATAGGCCACCCTGAGTGGCCACTGAGGATGTCCTCATGATGCATAAATACAAGGAAATATATCATCTCTATTGTTTGTAGCAAATCAATTTAAGTATCTTCAATAATTTGAAATGTTACCTTGTCTCGAGATCCAATAAAAACAGAAGCACACCCTTCATCTTCATCTTAAATAACACTTGGTTTTTTATCCATAGGAAGGCATAGGGAAGTATGACCTTCTACTATCTGAGTGTTGGTTGTAAATTCCTGAAGTATCGGCAATTTTGACTCTATCTCTTGCACATTGTCTATATTAGGCTCATACTCCTCAAATTAATATTATATATCATCCTCAAACATAAAAAATTATTTGAGATTGTTAAACATGACAGTACTATCCACTTCAATAAAGACAGCGGTCTCTGTTAGCTAATCTCTTTGCAGGAAATCATCATCACAAATTGGCTTAATCACAACAACTTCTTGTATAGTTTCATTAGTGTCATGACTGTCATCATTTAAACTCATATTTTCATTTTCAATAATGGAAGAAGTTTCACTAACACATTATTGACTATGTGAACACTGCAAACCTATATCAGCTTGGGCTGTAACATGACTATTCAATATCTGATCTATTTCATCTTCAGACAGAGGAGAAACTTGAGTTTTATAGCAGTTATTATTGGGTTGATGATTTTCATTTTCAGGATCGGGAATAGGCATTTCTATTTTTTGGTCCTAGTATATCTTATCCAAGGAGGAAACTACTAATTCTTGTTGGGAGGAAAAATCACAAAGGGCTTCTATGATCTCATCATCTAGACACTCTTCATCCCCATACAAATTTTCAAGAAACTCAACGAAATTTTCAGGAATGTCACAACAACTATCAATCATCGACAAGGAAGAATTAGAGCTTCGATAATGTTGAAATAAAATTGAATGAAAGTCCTTCAGAGAATATAAACTAGGAAATGGTATACCTTCATACCATGATCTCACTTTCTCCTCCAAGGTTTCCATGAACATGTTAATCAAACAATATTCAGGAAACTCAATCTTTAGTCTGTGAATATGAAAATTAAATTTGACGAAATGAAAACTAGCATCTTCTCCATCCTGACCTTTAAACTTTGATAATCATGTTTGCCAATATATACAAGGAATATGATTCATAAAACCAGGGATATGAGCTCAATTCCTAGGAGCATACCTTTGATAAATTGAATCCATTTTGACGACAATGAAGTCACCAAGAATTTCTTCAGACTACCAGTTCTTGAAAAGTGGAGTCACCATGAAAATTCTTAACCTTTGGACTCTTCAACAATGGAGTCGCTAGGTGAAATATGCACAACCTTTTTGTGTCCAATAAATTTTCACCATCAGTAATCAGATCTGATCCTTTTCGTTCTTTCCTAGGGAAGATATGTCACCTCTCTCCCCGACAACGACACCAAGATGTTAGCACTCCACTAGATCTTCGAAGGCTGAAAAGGAGACCAACAAAGGTAGCCATAGACCACTTTGACCTAGTAGCCAGCCCTACTAGGTTGAGAGGGCTCTCTCAATGAGATTCACATCAAATTTGACTAGATCATGGATATTTTAGGCTAGATATAATAGGCTCTAGGGTTTGATTTGATTTTGAATGTTTGTGCTAGATGGTGAACTAGATCTAGGAAAATTTAGGTTAGGGCTCTGAAAATAAGATTTCAGAGATGTAACGGGGCAAGGTAGGAACACACTTTAGCACTTTCAATATATATAGGGAATATGGTATATTGATAGGCTTAAGAACTAGCATGAAAATCATGAATTCATTTATATCAGAATAAAATGAACATAAATGTGAAAGCTTCTCCAAAACAGAGCATTGAATTAATGAATTCTTCTTATAAAACTTATAAATAAATCAAATAAGACATGGAAATAAATATGGGAGGAAAAATACCTTCAAAAATATGATAACAGAAGAATAAACACTTCTAAAACACACACCACATGAATCCCACCACAATAGCTGCAAACTCTGTCTATTAGTTCCTGTAGAAATCACAAAATACACTAGTGCTCCAATCTAAATTCCACAGCATCCAACCCTTGAAAGTGATTAAAAACTACCTCATATAGCCACTAAGGATGAAATCATCCCTTTGAGGTCAAATTTTCTAGCAAGAAAGTCAAATACATGCACCTATCTGATCACCACTGCACACTAGGGAGGTTACTCAACCATTTCCTCATTTTTCTAAACCACTTGAGCTAATTTCTAAAAGAAATAAATGGATGATAAGACACCTATTTACCTACATATTTACCATTTAGATTTATATTTTTAGTTTTACATTCATCCACATTCACCTTTTGAATTTTACAAAATTCAAACTAGGAATTGGAGAAAATTACACATTGAAAATTTAATTAAAATCTCAGAAAATTGTAGAAGCGTAGCGCCATTTAAGAGGCCATTTTTAGGAACCTTCTAGAAGTATAAAGTAAAATATAAAAGAATGGTAAACCATCCTTGTCTGACTAGTTTCCCAAACATGTTGAATTTTAAAAAATGACCCATGGGAAGGCCTTCAAAAACTCATTCTCCCAAGGTGTCTCCAGAAGCGCCGCACCTGCTCCAAAATAGTGGCAGAAGCATAGAAATGAGGTGGTTTTTTGAATTTTTCTTCAAACCTTGATATTTTCATGGAAAAAAAAACTCCAGATATGGCATTTAATCATCATTATCTATCCATCCATGTAGAAAAAATTTCATTTGGATGTGTTATACAACATTTTTTCACCCTCCCTACAATCCCTCGCCCCGCATATTGGAGGGTCATTCCTGTGACTTGCAAGCAGTGTCATACTTTGCAAACACCTTATTTGCATCATTCCGCATAAGGACATCATTTCTATATTGGAAATTTCCTCAAAAAAGCACACAAAACCTATGTTTTGGCCTTGGCGTGGGTAGCCAGTTCACCCCTCACATCGATGTGGAAGATTTGCACTAGAGCCCGCGCCACCTGGTGCTCTGTCTCAGTGCAGTGTCCACACCAAGCTGTTTTAGGAATGTTTTTTTTTTAATTAGAGGCAGAAGTTTCCTTCCAACCACCTCAGGGATGAGTCACTGGAAGTGGTTAAGTTGATCAGCCACGGATCTCCCTCTTTAGGCAGTGGTTTCCACCTCCCATGGAACACTCCTTGAAGATAGGTCTCCCTTCCATAATTATAGGGATCCTAACCTCTCCCTCTCCCTCTATAAAAATAGGCCTTCTCCCTTTATGAAAGCTAGCTGAACTTGGAGAAGAATACTATAGCTGAGTAATTTCTATTGAGAAGGTAGAACCAAGGAGAACTCTGTAGAGAGAGTCTCGTTCGAATTCCCGACGAGCCTTTGTGAGACGTGCTTCTCTTGAACCCTGTCGGAGGAGACCGCGACATCGAAGCTTGGTTGTACTCTTCCTTTCATTTATTAATATACTCGACTATGGTGTTGGTTCCATCATTGTGTTATGTTGGTCTTTTAATGCAATTTATTTAGTCCTCTTTGACTGACTAATAGTTATGAATGTGAATTAGTATGTTTTATATTGTCGTTGTTGCTTATGTGTGTGCAGGTGTCCGAGCGTGAAAGCGAGCGGATCGTGATCTGTCAAACTGGGAGCGAGAGGTAGCCACTCTAAGTTTTGATGACGAGAATAGCATAGGACCTCTGGTAAGTCATCTATTGAATCTACATCCATTCGTTAACTAGGAATCAAAATTATATCTTGTTTTGTTTGTTTCTAGACCCAACCTAGGGCTAGTGGGATCACCTCTGTCTGCAGAGGGGATTTATCTCACCAACAAATTGGCGACTCCGCTAGGGATCAGTGCGAGTTTTTATTTCATCCATTAGGTCTTATTTTTGGTCTTTTCTTGCTTATTTTTCCTTTTCTGATTATTCTTCTAAGTCTAAGACCCTTTTTCAGCCCCATAGCATTAGATATGACCTCTATCTTTCAAAAATTTTCCAATTTTCCTGAGTCATCTAGCTTCGCGTGCTTTCTGTTCAGAAAGTCACGCTGATTGGTGCTAGGTGCTAGTGTTGCACCCGCGCCATCCCCTATTTGGTGCTGATTGCAGCCAAACATCCGTGCCGACCCCTGTAGGTTTTAGGGTTTGGTCTATTTTGAATATTTTTGGTCAGTACTTGTGCTTCTGGGTTACTTTTAGACATGTCTTGAGTGCTTTGGGATTGTTTTTTTATTGTGGTCAGCTTTCTTCCTTCAGTTGTTTGTCCGTTTCCTATCAAGCATTGCAGCCCTAGGGATTTTAAGTGCTTTGGTATGTTGAGCCTCCTGTAGGAGTTTGAGTCTTTTTTTTCGCAGTCAAGTTCATTCCTTGTTTGGTTGCATTCAGCTCCCTTTATCCATTTGAGTGATTACATTGGTTGAATTATTCTTTCCTCTTTCATTCAATTTTTCTTCTTGTCACTCCAAGCATATATCACACTACTTGCATGGGTCTATTTGGAAATATTTCTTCAATTTGAGAGATTGCAATGTTGGTTTAAGTTTTTTTATGTTTGTTTTGGGTTGATTGAAATTGTTTCGCTTCAAATCTCGCATTAACATTCTCGAACTAGTGTTTTGTTTTTTTTTTCATGTCATTTAGTGCACTTTTTACTCTATTACATTGAAAAATAAATAAATAAATTGTTTACATTCTTGTGTTCATTGTGAAATTGAAAGTCTTTCACATATCTAGCATTGGATAATTCTAGGAGAGATTTCTCATTTTCATTAGCTTGCATCGGATACTGTAGTGGATGTTTCTGCACGTTCTTATTATTTTCTATCATTTGAAAACTCCTAACTTTCTCGTAGATAGCTTTTCATTGAACGTGATGGTATCTTTGGGAATTAGCCTACATTTAAGGATTTTTGAGATTTGACATTCGGTAGGACTTTGGAATTGAAACGTAAAAACAAGATCAACTTAAAATTTACTTAATTAACCTAAGGAAAAATTGAAACCTAACGAAACATCTAGTGGTCTAAGTTAGAGACTTATTCCAGCATCTTTAAACCTAGCAGCTATCGTTCACCATCTAGCTTCAGAAAACACTAGTACATACTTGTGCTCCTCGTACTGTCGATTATATAAAGGGAGACTCTCTAGGTTGCAATCCTTTTATCTGTAGGAGGCCGATTTTTCTGCCTTGTAACCATGATACACTGAACACAGCATTCGGGGAGACTGCCTGCATGTACATTAAGTCCTTGGTCATTTCTCTTTTAATTGATCACCAAGGTGTATATGGCAGTTCACGGAAACCTGGTATACCCTCTTGCTTAGATTACCTGAGTAGTCATTTTGGTATTTTCATGGCTCTCTAAAAGTGAAAAGATCATCGAGCGCTTGTCCTTTCACACTCGTTTCAACCTGAAAGTGATAGCGTCACTTTTTTCCTGTTTCTCAACTCTTAAAATATGAAATGACAGAGTTTTGTTTCAGTGTCTTAAAATATTAACTGCCCACGAAATATTCCTAGTTAAAGTTATCTTCCTTAGCATTTTATTTTATGGTTGTTTCAAATGGCAACATTTTTGAAGTTTACCAACCAAGGAATCCCCTCCAAAGGGAATCCTAATCCTTTTCCTACTTTTGGGAATGTTGGTGCTCCTTATATGGCAACATGGTCCCTGCCTAGGTTAACTGTTGGGTTGCCTATTTGGTTATTATTGACCTCTATGGTCTCGAGCGTTCCATCCACCGTACATCCATCTCCTCCACCAGAACCACATCATGTTGCTTCTAAGGATGACCTCTCCCCTTCTTCACCTACTTCTTCATCCTCGTCTTCTACATCGCCTAGTGAAAATCTGGATTATAGTAGCCAGGTGGCTAAGAAGAAGAAGAAGAAGACAAAGAAGAAGAAGTTATATAAGCAAGAGGCTAATGCTACAGCTATTGCATCTCAGACACCTTCCATTGATAAACCATCCAACCTCCCATGGAAAGTCAAATTCCCTTGTATGTTGTGCAAAGGAGACCATCTTCTTCGAGACTGCCTTGGCATTCCCAAGGTACTTGAAGCATGGCCCGACAGTCGTTCGTCATTGCCTTTGGCTTCTGGAAGTCATATTGGTGACACATCTTCAACTAGTACTGATAAGACTCATAAGAAACATGGTAAGATCACGAATCCCTGTAAGTTGTGTGAAGGGCATCATCCCATTCACATTTGTCCATACATGGATGAAGCCAAGAGAGTGTTGGAAAACTCTACTATTTTTTCACCCTACCTTCCGGTTGGTTACTAGAAGCTTTCTTCGAGTCTTTCACTAGTTGACTCAACGATCAGTCAAGATTCATCTTTGGTCGATCCCGCTCCCCCGAAAATTCAAATTTAGGAATCCATTCCCAACCAACCATTGGAAATGGAATCGGTCGACTTGATCTCGCCTACAGTTCATCAGGTCTTTTCCATTGAGAGTGGATCTCATCCCCCTCAAGTTCTTCTTGTTTCTTCAGATTCCTTGGACTTGGAGAAATATTTTCCCGTTCCTATTATTCAAGAAGTTTCTCCTCCTGCTCCTATGATGGAGGTCCAAGAGGATGCTCCTCTTGCTCCGGTAACACCAGGGGAAGACCCTCTTAGTTCAATGGTACCCCCTCTAGGTAGTTTGGTCACTTCCTTCGATTGGAGTCGATTTGCAGGATACTGCCTTCCTTCTTATGTGCCTTTTGAGATCACGGTACATACCTTTGATGTGGTCATACCGAGTACCATTATAAATGAAGGCACGTCTATTAGTATTATGTCTTCTACTACTTGGCAAGCTTTTGGTTCTCCACCACTTATGCCTTACACATAATTTGTTGGCTTTTAACAGAGGAACGAAACAACCATTAGGGATCCTTCCGAATTTTCCTATTACTTTGGGAGGGAAAACCATCTATATAGATGTGATGGTAGTCCAAGGTCCCTTGGATTTTATTTAATCTTGGGTCGCGACTACGCTTATGCCATGGGGGCGATTGTCTCTTTCATCTTTCGTGTAATATATTTTCCACACAAAGGTCGGATCATGACCATTGATCAGCTTTCATTCTTTGGTCCTCATACGAAATTTGGTCCACCGTCATCTCTTTCAGGTCTTTATCTTCCAGTTGTATCTTCCCTGCTGCAGGCTAATTATGTGGATACATGTCCCATGCCCGCATTCAGTGATAATACCATTGTGCATCATGTGTTGGGGGCATTGGGTCCTGATTTCCGAGATATTGTTCTCCCATCAGGTGCAGAACTCTTGGAAGCCATGACTTCTTATTCATCATGATGAAAGGTCATCGGAGCATAGTTCATTTTCCCATGTCAAGCTCCTAAAAAAATGAAATAACATTTTTGGAGCACAGTTCGTTTCCTTGTGTCAAGCTCCCTAAAAAATGAAACTAGATGTCATGAGGATAGTTCATTTAATGTGTCAACCTCGTTAAAACAATGAAACACGTTCTCGTTAAATTCGAGTCTTTTCCAGATCTCATAAAATCCCAGTCGAGTCTTTCTATTGGTCTCATATTTTGAACCTTCACTCCATTTGCCATTCATACAGACTGAAGCTTGGGGGGGATGTACCTCGAATTGAGTCACCATGCTGGGGGCATGCTTACTTTTTCAAGCATAGTTTTTTTCCGTTTCAAGCTTGTGTAAAAATGAAACCATTCTTATTTTACCTCTCATGATTGCCATTTTATCAACCTGTTTTTCCAGATGAGCCTTGGTTTTCTCATTCCTTCGTCATCATCTACTTGGCCAATCATATGCCTTCACTTGGTTGTTTTACCCATTCCTGAGGAACCACTGCAATGAGTGGTCTTGTTATCCAGCCTCTTAACCTTATCTTGTTGTAAGCAGTTCCACCATTACCAGAACCAATAGCTGCCCTTAATACCACTCGTTCCTCCAGGTCGAGTCAACTTTCAACTCTTTTCTGACTCTCTAAAATTGAAAATGTTGCTGAGACGCTTGTCATTTTCAACTCATTAAATGGCTACGAAACGATATCTACCCAGTATATCTTTACCCCTTTCTCGGGCTAGGATAGATTATTTACGAAAAGGGAATACCTTAGCCTATCATGACTAAGAGTTTCTCTCAGATGATGTTTTCTAGCTTTTCGAATATGAAAGACTATTTATGAAAAGGGCCTTGCTGGAGTTTTCTTTTCCACTTTCTTTTCAAACTCTCTAAACATGAAAAGATGTCGAGTTCTCTCTTTGTCACACTCGTTAAAAACTGATGACATTGGACTCCGTCGTTATGACGTTACTTGAGTTCCTCCTTCCTAGGGCTTGTAAAATGTACTACATTGGATTTTTCCGAAGGACAAACTTACAGTGCAAGAATATGTTATCCCCTTTAAGCTTGTTTTCAAAAATAATTGGGGTACTCGCCAGAAATGGTGGGGGGAAATGGAACCAGATTGTAGTCATGTTGGCAGTATGTCGCTCTTGAACATGGCACTTGTCTGCATTCGTGTTGGGTTGGGGACATCTCACTTCTTCATTTGTTTTCCTCCATGGGTTTGGGTAATCTCTTTTGACTTCTCATCTGCTCTTTGCCACATCACCATGACCTTGGATCCCTTGATGTCAAATACTTCCAAATCCAGTGTCGTGCCGCTGATATGTTCAAGATAATTTTTCCTCTGAAATTTTCAACCTCCCTCTGATTCTCTGTTGGTCCTGATTCACAAACATCATATTCCTCTGTCTCATGTCAATGATGTCGGAAACATTATGGCGCACCTTCGATCAGGTCACTTCCTGTCGACTTCATCTCATTATCTAGGAATCTGATCTAGAGACTCCTTTTTGGTACCTTGGAGCCTGCATGCCTCAATGGCAGGTTCTTTGCATCCAACGCAAGGTTCACATCATTGGCCTTAGATCGGATGATTCTGCGGGTTTTCAACGCCAGATCTTTATTCACATTTTGTGGATTGTACCTTTTGTACCTTGAGATCCATTGTCATTATTAGTGGTTTCTCTCGCATCTGTTAACAACTCTCATTATTGGTTGGTAATCAGACGATGTTCCTGCATGTTCGACTTCAACTCGTCTATTCACATGCTTGAATTTGTACTTTGTTCGGGTCGAGATGGAGCGCAAGACCCTGGGTTTTGTCTCATGAAATCTAGGCTGTGGGTTATTTATGGATTATTATGACTTATTACATGAATCTTCTGACTAGATGGCCATGACCATGCCTGAGTTTATTTTTTTATCCTTATTTCTGGATGGATGTTTCCATACCTTGAATCTCACTTTTTATGTACTCTATTCTAGATGGCTATGCCCATGCCACATATCATGTATCAGAGATATCGGTTGTATTTGTACTCGCAAGTTTTCTGACAGCAGTGTTTGGGTCGAACCCATTCTCATAAATCATTTCACCCCTCCCTCTCTCTCAGACCTCATGCTTTAGGGGGCATCTGTTACACAGCATTTTGTCACCATCCCTACAATCCCTCGCCTCACATATTGCAGGGTTGTTCCTGTGACTTGTGAGCAGTTTCATACTTTGCAAACACCTTCTTTGCATCCTTCTGCATAAGGACATCATTTCTCTCATTGGAAATTTCCTCAAAAAAACACACAAAACCTATGTTTTGGCCTTGGCACTTGTAGCCAGTTCACCCCTCGCACCGATGTGGAAGATTTGAACTAGAGCCCTTGCCATCTGGCGCTTTGTCTCAGTGTAGTGCCCATGCCAAGCTATTTTAGGAATTTTTTTTTTTAAATTAGAGGCAGAAGTTTCCTTCTAACCACCTCAGGGATATCACTGGAAGTGGTTAAGTTGATCAGCCACGGATCTCCCTCTTTAGGCAGTGGTTTCCACCTCCCATGGAACACTCCTTGAAGATAGGTCTCCCTTCCATAATTATAGGGATCCTAACCTCTCCCTCTCCTTTTATAAAAACAGGCCTTCTCCCTTTATGAATGTTAGCTAAACTTGGAGAATAATACTATAGCTGAGTAATTGCTATTGAGAAGGTAGAACCAAGGAGAAATCCGTAGAGAGAGTCCCGTCTGAATTCCCAAAAAGCCTTTGTGAGACGCACTCCTCTTGAACCCTGTTGGAGGAGACCACGATTTCGAGGCTTGGTTGTAATCTTCCTTTCATTTATTAATATACTCGACTATGGCGTTGGTTCCATCATTGTGTTATGTTGGTCATTTAATGCAATTGATTTATTCCTCTTCGACTGACTAATAGTTACGAATGCGAATTAGTATGTTGTATATTGTCATTTTTTATTTTGTGTGTGCAGGTGTCTGAGCATGAAAGTGAGTGGATCGCGATCTGTCAAAATAGAAGCGAGAGGCAGCCACTCTTTTTTACAACAACAACATCATAGGACCTCCGATAAGTCATCTATCGAATTTGTGTCCATTCGTTAACTAGGAATCAATATTATAGCTTATTTTCTTTGTTGCTAGACCCACCCTAGCACTAGTGGGATTGCCTCTGTCCGCAAAGGGGATTTACCTCACCAATAAGATGCCCAGGTAAAAAGCGTCGCACCCTTTACGCGACTTTTTTGTGTGCCAATTTCAGCAAAATTTCTGGGTTTTTTTGGAAAAGTAGGTCTCAAAGATGGAGTCATATCGCTTTAACCATGAAATTTTTTGCAAAAGGAAAATATTTTTTTGTCCTTTGGAACGTTAGGGACAAGAAACTCCTCTAGTTTCCTAATATGATTCTCTGATTGTCCACAATATTCTCTGCAAAAAAGTGCCTAAAACAGAAAATTTCATAGTTAGAAAAATAGACTGTGAAGATGTAAGTGGATCTCTAATTTTGTAATAAATTTGTAAAAACAGAGAGAGTTTTTTGTTCTTTGGCATGATAGAAAAAAAAAATCCTCCATTTTCCCAAAATTAGGCTCCAGTTGTTCACAATGTTCTCTGAAAAATGATGTCTAAAACAGGAGTTTTCTAGAATATTTCACAAAAGGGTTGCAGAAGGGTCACGAAATGGTTTTGCCACTTTGAGAGGGATTTTTTAGGTTTTAGAAAAGTATTTTTTGGCTAAAATTTGTATGGTTGGAAATATTAGGATGTCTTCTACAAAATGGAGTCATTAAGCACTGCAAACCCATTCTCCAAACCCCTGAAAAATTTGATTTGAAGATAGCTTGTCCCAAAAGTGCACAAAATGACCTAGAGAAACTTTATTTTGATAATTTCTCCCAAACCATAACACAACTGCATAAATCAAATGATTTTATGTTCTTGGGAATATCATTGAAGAAAACCTCTTTCACTTTTGTAAAATTCATCTTCATTACTTCAAAAATTTATTTTGAAGCCAAATTGTCCATGTGTGCACTGTGAACCCTAGCAAATGATCAAAAAAATATGAAAATGATGCCATGGGTCTGAGTTGACTCAAAACTGGAAAATTTCCCTCCTTTGATGTAATTTTTCTTCTCATTGTACATGGTGTTTATTTGTATGATAGAAACCATAACTTGATTGGAAGGAAGGAAAGGGTGGAATCTAGGAAAACAAGGGAAAATGGGGCAACAATTTTAGGTAGGGAAATGAAGGGTATAGGAGTAAGGGGAAAATATGAAAAAATTAGGGAAGATAGGGGATTGTTTTAGGAACATAGTGCAACTAGAATTCCTTGAAATGGATAATGGAAAGAGAGGAAAAAGGCTAAAACACAGTCCTAGCCCATAATCTCTGCAAAACTGTAGTGAGAATTAGGGTTTGAGTGAAAATGGGAGTAATGAGAGGTATGAATGATATGGAATGATTTATTAATGAATATAGGTGATGTATTAAGGTTTGTATGTGACAAAGTTAGAGGTTTTCCAATTTAAAGCAACCAAACATCTCAACAATCCCAAACTAGTTTGAAAACCATAAAAGAGGGAATCCACACTTTGCTTAACAAATTCACTTGAAGGAGAAGTAAGGAATGTTCACTTATTGTTTTGGAAGCACGTGAACCTTTAAGAAATGACGAATCGACCCTTATTTCGCCTTCTTATGACAGAATTTGGAAATTTATGGTGGTGAAATGAAAGACACCTAGACTCTGACCTAGGTGAAAACATGGTGATTGACCTAAGACTCTAGATGATAATGGTGGAAATGACTCATGAAATGATGATTACCGTGAGTGAATGGATGGAGCAGCACTGACCTAGACAACAACCAATGATCAAATTTTATTTGAAAATTATTTTAAAATATAACATTTGACTATGGGACCCTAACAGGACATGATAAGAGCCCATTGATCACTGATGATAGGATGTAAAGACTGACACCAACATTGTGTATAATTTTTCATGGAAAAAATTCACAACTTTGTGAGGTGACATCCACTTACCTTTTATGTCTGGTATTTATTTCTTGGGAGATGGTGGTTTTGGGTTTCAATACCACCTGTGAGCGGCTCTCTCTCTAATTCTGATCACTATGCAACATTCTAGAGACTTTACTGTAGCATGAGAATATTTCTTGTAGCATGGGTTTGCATGCAACCTTCAACCTTGGTGCATAGTTATTTTATGTCTCCTGTCACTCTCCTTCTCTAACATCTCTCTAAATTCTTAATGGAATGAGGAGAATGAGACAAAACACCCCTTTATGTCAACTTGAACAAATTTGGAGTGGAGTGCTGACTTGGAATTTTGCACGAGGTTTCCTCTTTTGGACCATTGGTCCCACTCCACTTAATCATTTTCATTTGCCTCAGAATCATCTCCATATCCTCGTGATTTCATCCTTAACTGATTTGAATTCCCAGGTGGCATGCAAAATTTCACTTCTCGTTCACTTTAACTTCACGAGGGTGCTCAAGTTAACTGGCCACCTTTTTTCCATTTTAACCTCTAATTCTTGACATTAATTCATTTTGGCCAATATGGTGCATAGCGAGAGGGTGAAGGTCCATACCTGAGCCTACCTATTGCTAAGGAGTTGTAGAAATTCTCTGATGCAGGTAGCTGGAGTCTAGTGATAGCCATCATTGTTTTTTTCTTTGATGTGTTTTTTTTATGCATATATTTTGAGTGAGCAACTTATTTCTGACTGATCTGCTTAACACTTTTATTTTCTAGTTATTTTTCCAGGTATTTCATGGAGGTCCTCAGGTGTTTTTGTTGGTGTTCTCTTCCTCCTGGAGTCTTCTGGTGGTCATATGAATCCATATCCATCGACTTCCTCTCACTTTTTATGCTTTTTGTGTCATGTACAAGATTTCTGTAGGAAGTGATCAACTTCCTATAGCAGTCCCATTTTTGCTGCTTGGGAGCTCCATGTTGTTGAGAAATGAGGGGAAACAATGCAGGGATGCTATGGATGGAGATATGGAGTGATTGGAGTGATGTAAATATGAGGGTAGAGGTACCATGTCAAGAAGTAGGTGAGCTACCCAATATTGGCGGAAAAGAGGGTTTAGAGAGTGAATACTTAGGCATGGAGTGGAGTGAGGGTTAGGAGTGGTAGGTATGGGGAAAAAAAAATATTTTCATGCTTTACTTGAAGGTTAGGTTTCCTTGAGTGAGCTTCCTTTCTCTCAGATGACTTTCATGTAGAAGTACAAGGTTTCTTGTAGCACTACAGGAAATCTTATAGCAGCATAGGACATCTTGTAGCACTTACAGAGAGGAAAAAAACATGGGATATTTGCTCACCTGAAGGGGATAAATGGATGGTTGGATGCATGTTGAGGTTGCCCATGGAATGGGTACGTAGAGGAGAGAGAGAAGAGAGGAAGATAACTGATTTTCTTTGTTGAGATCGCCCTTAATCAACAACCTGCAAAACAGAAATAAGAGAGTGTATAGGTGTTGTTTTCATATTTTATTTTTCTCTTTTTCTCTTTGTTTTTTGTATTTTTTTTTTAATACAAGTGGTTTGCCTCCACAAAGGTTTTCAACCCACAAGCCTTCCTTGAGCACCTCAAATATGTTTTCACCCAAGGGCATTTTATTTATTTTTTTTTTCCTTTTTCTTCTCCAGGATTGGCTCATGGAGGTTTTCAACCGAGGAGTTTTCCTTGGATGCCTCAGATAGGTTTTCACCCATGCCTCTTTATTTTATTTATTTATTTTTTTCTAGGAAGAGGAGGTACTGGAAACTATGGAGCTTCCATTGACATACACCTCCCTGTTTATGTAATTAATAAACTCAACCATAGATAGGGGCGTCCTGTACACTTTGAACCTGTAACTATTGACAAGCAGTGGGATCCCCTCCTCATCTATGGTTCTTATCTGCACAAATCCATTGTCATAGAATTTTTACACTTGGTAAGGTCCTAGCCATATTGTCATTAATTTTCCTTTGAAATCCTTGAACATGGAGTCATAGAGTAGCACACAATCTCCTTCTTGAAATGTTTTTTGTTTAATGTGTTTTTCATGCCAAACCTTCCTTTGCAGCTAAATTTCCTCTTTGTGAAGGAGGGTCTACATTCTGAACTCATCCAAACCATTTAACTACAAAAACATTTCTTGTTGGGCCTTTTTGATATCTAGGTATAACTCAGTTTCCATTCTCAAGGTGTTGTACTCAATCTTAATGGAAAGAGAGCTTTCTTCCCATAAAATAAATCATAAGGAGTAAACCCTTTGGTTGTCTTCCAAGTAGTATTGTAATCCAAAATGGCTTCAACCAATCTATCTGCCCAATATTTTATGTTGTTGCTCACAACCTTGGTGAGAATTTTCTCCAAGGCTCTATTTGTTACTTCCACCAGGATATTTTCTTGAGGATGATAGGAAGTGGTAGTCTTGTGCATTGTCTTTTGCCTCCTCGGGAGGTTTTCAATGAGATGAGATGTAAATTGAGCCCCCTGATCAGTGACTACCTCTCCAGGATATCCAAACTTGTAGAACACATTATCTCTCAGAAACTTCGCTACCTTCTCCTATGTTGCTACCTTTACAACTCTTGTTTTAGCCCACTTGGTAAAGTAGTCAGTGGAGACTATGATATACCACTTCTTCCTGGATGGTGGATCAATGGGTCCAATGAAGTCCATGCCCCATTTTTCAAATGGCTCCAGAGCCACTTGAGGGTGCAAAGATATTTCATCCTTTGGTGTAGGTATCCCCATCCTTTGGAACTGGTCACATCTACTAGTGTATCTCTTGGCATCTTGGTGGAAGGCAGGCCAATATTTACCTACCTGCAAAGTTTTGAAGGTTTTTATTTTTGCAAAAACGTGGCATCCATAAGGACTATCATGACATGCCAGGAGGATGTAAAAAACATCTTCCCCCCTCACACATCTTTTGAGAATTTGTTCAGGACCCAGCGTGAAGAGATCTCCACCAATCTATGTGAAAGGGTCACTTTTCCTAATAATATTTCTATTATCCATGGATGAAAGGTTTGGAGGAAAATTTTCAGCAAACAAGTAGTTAGCTATGTTAGAAAACCAAGGAGGGAGTGCTGAGATAGAAAATAGGTGTTCATCTGGAAGCTGATCATCTGCCATCCCTTCCTCATCTGCATGTAGAGTTAATCTAGATAAGAAATATGCAACAAAGTGCTCCTTTCCTGGTTTATCAACAATTGTTAAGTCAAATTGTTTTAATAACAATAAACATCTAATTATTCTATCATTAACATTAGTTTTATTCATTAAGTACTTGATGGCTACATGGTCAGTATGTACAAAGGTCTGATAACTAGTAATATAATACCTAATTTTTTTTAAGTAATGGACAATGTCTAAAGGATCCTTTTCTACGATAATGTAGTTAAGTTCATATTTGGACAAAATGTTGCTAATGAAATAGATGGCAAAGGGTAATTTGTCTTCTAACAACCCCAAGGCTTCCCCCACAGTTTTTTTTGATGCAGTCACGTGGATGTGGAAAGGTAGAGCCTAGTTTGGACCCTAGGGAATGGGGGAAGTAGTTAGATTTCCCTTAATGAGCTCAAGATCTTCTTGACAGAGAATGGACCCAAGAAACTCAGAACCTTTTGCCAATTTTTGGAGTGGGGTCCTTAGGACCGAATTTTGATAAAAATACTATATTTTTTGTATTTTTTTGTAAGTTTAGTCATGCGCAGCACAAGCCAAGGGGATTTGGGGCGGGTAAAATCCCCGCATGAGTTGTAATGGGTAAAAGGGTTGAATTAGGGGCCACAAACCATAGTTTTCAGACCTTATATGAGCGCAGGCTAAAAGTATAAATAGGAATCTAGATCGAGTCGATAAGAGACGTCAACAATGATGACAGAGATATGACTATGTTTTGATGTTTTGAGCAAGTTTTTTTGGGTTAGAGGGATCAAGCTGGTTCTGTGCGTGGAGACCTTAGTCCTGTTGTGTGTAGACCTCGCTGGCTGTGTATGTGGGTAGATTGAAGGTGTTGTAAGGAAAATATGAATTGTGAATGAATAAAGGGATGTATTGGATGATATCTTAGTATCAAATGCATCTGTTGTTTCCTTTATGATCTGTTTCTACATGTTATTTCTGAGTACTGTGTATCTATGTTTTGGATCAATTGTGCAACTATATTTTACCTTAATGAATGATGAATTTATGGATCTATTACTATTGAACACTATTTTTATGCATTAAGAACTATTGGAAGGGATCGCGGATTTGTAATTGAGCCCGCACAAGATAACCTGTGTAAATTGACCTAAATCTGTCTGGTTAGGGTTTCTAGTTAGGGCTTCCGTTCTGAAGGACCGAGCACAATTGTTTTATATCTAAAGACACCCACATCATTTAATTCTCTCTCAGGGTGTGGAAACCTAGTTCTAGCACCCCCCATACTGCTTCGGGTGATACTTTGACTTGCGCAAGTGGGTCACTACCAAAAGGGCCAGTAGTAAGAGGGTTTTGTTGGTTAACCTTACCTCTGAACCTGGGTCAGGACCCCTCAAGCCAAAAAATGAGTCTGTTGTCAGGACCAGGATCATTTTGAGAGATACTGGGTGATGTGACGACCCTCAAAGGATGAATTAGAGGATTGGTTTGAGAAGAAAATTCAGGAATTTTCCCTAAAGAAAATAGAAGTAAGAAGATGTCTGCTAAATATTGGAAAAATTTTTTATTTTCACAGAGGTTCATGAGATCTTATTTGTGACATTTGCGCACAAATTATAGGAGTGGTTGTCACTATTGGTAGAGTTCCAAACCTGTTAGAAGCATGACAATGTCACGCAGTGGACACTTGAATTGATCCAACAGTTGGAGCAGACTGATAAGTCCATAACCTGAACTGTAGATCACTGGGATGATAGCATCTTTGCCACACTGAGTGAATGACCCTTGATAAGATCGAAATCACTATGCGTAGACTAAAATATTATCGGTCTAATCAAAGAGGGGAAAGATATATATATCCCTATGAGAAATTCACCTGATATAGAAAGTAGTAAGACTATGCGTGTTGAAGGTATCCCTCCTGCCACGCCACAGTAAAACTCACACAGTGGTATGACATCTCCTACCCCACCACCACCACCACCTATAGAAGATATGGTCATGCATATGAAGCTACCCACCTTTAAGGGTGTGCGAGATGAGGACATGTATAGGTTTTGGTTTGTGGCTGATGCAATGTGGACTGTACAAAATGTTAATACTGATGCTGTCAAGAGAGTGCAACTGGATATGGAATTCAAAGGTCGCGCATTATATTGGTTCATGGGATATCTAGCTCATAATGTTGATCCCACTTTCATGCAGATTAAGGAAGCTTTGAAACAACAATTCAAGAAACCAAAGTCATATTCATCATGCATGATAGAACTAAAAGATATCAAAAAGGGGCCGATGGAATCAGTTTCCGAAGCTGACCAATGACTGAAGTGCACCATCAGTGAAGGAGGATTTGTTTACAATGATGAGCAACATAAGGAATGGTTCATTGCCATGTTCTTTCCACATCTGCACAGGCCTATGGGTCAATAGAAGATTGATTCTCAGGTCGAATCTCTGGAAGTTGTTATGAAATTGGAAGCTACACGTAGAGAAGATGCTCAATTCAAAATGCTGCAAATTCAACGTCAACTGGAGGCTATTCACCTATAAATTCAGAACCTACACAGAGACTAGGGAAAATAATTTGGCACAGATGTCTGATTCATACACTGTAAGGGTTCAGGCCACACCAAAGATCAATGTACTTTTTTCTCAGATTACATGCAAGCAGGGGGACCAAATCCACTATGCCCCAGAGATGTTGTTGGGCCAAGTACCCCCACACTATGGCATGTTGACTGTAGGGTAGCTAGACACTATGATATAGACCATTGGCCTCGATTAGGAAGCTATGTGCTAGAGCTGAAGAAGTAGTGGTGTATATTTTTCTCTTCAATTGGTCATCATGAGCACCATTGTTGGACGTTCGACCTAATGATATAAAATTCTAACCTTTATAGAGTGCAGGTTGACCCTTCTTCACTAGCATCTCCCTCTAGATGTGGAGGATTCCCAACAAGAGGAAGGGAAAGGGGAGGAGGTGGAGGCGCAGGTCATGGAAGAGGGAAATTAATCTGCTATAACTGTGGAGATGTTGGACACTATGCGCGTGATTTCCAAAACCCTGCTTGAAAATCTTGCGGGTACTGTAGGAAATTTAATCATGTAATTGAAGATTCTCCTGTGTTAATTACTAGAATGCAGGAAAATAAATAGCATACACCTACGCAAAAAATACAAATGGTTAAAGCTAAACCACGCAACAATGGTCCAAGTGTAAATGTAATTACACACAGTGGTGCTACCACCGTAGGAGCTGAGGAAAAGAGGGTTGATGCAGAGCCACTGACCAGAAAGGCTTCTGATAAGAAAGATGGACTCAACCTAAAGAAGGAAAATGATACGTTCATTGAAGCCAGGAAGGATTTTGATGCTACAAGAGCATCCACATCGAATTCTATCACGGAACCAAACACTAATGATGAAGTCAATCCATTCATAGAATCGTGTATTAAGTTATTGAGAAATCAAAAGGTATTAGATAATCTTTAGGCCCTGATATACAATTTCATATAAAAATAAGTACCTTGAACTGAGAGTAAGGCTGTGAACAAGATTTATAAGAACAAGAAGAGAACTAGTCGGGAGATACGCATGAATGTGTAGATTGGAGAGTATGAGATGGATCAATTCATACTGTAACTAGGTTCTGATGCAAATGTTCTACCTAAGAGAACCTAACAGAAGATGAGGGAACCAAAGCTAGAATTTTTCACCATTCAGTTACTCATGGACAATCTATAGAAGATCATTCCGCTTGGAAGACTTCCACAAGTTTTGGTAGACATTGTTGGAGTAAAGGTACACACAGATTTTGAAGTGATATAAATTTTGGATGATGTAGACCCCTACCCTGCATTTTTGGGGTTGTATTAGGCCATTGATATGGGAGGCATCATCAACCTAAAGCGTAGAAGCATGATCTTTGAGAATGATGGTATGTAGATGATACTCCTACTCGATCTGGCAGAAGGAGAAAGATATACAGAGCCAGTGCGGGACGTTGATGATGTCGACCATATCTATAAGCTAACTATGCAGGATGAGGATTGGATCAACCCTACATCTGATGGAATGTTAAATTGGGAGAAGGATAGTTCGTGTTTCTCAGATTTGTATGGGGAGATGGAGAACTAGCAGAATTAGTTTCATGATGTTTCCGCTTTGCAATGCCTCAATATCACTAAGAACTTTAGATGTATCTCCTTAGAGGTAAGAGAACTACCCTATTTTGATGGCTCTAGTAGTGTCATAGTATTTCTGGAAGAATTAGAAAAGGTTTTCCCATAAGAACGAGAGTTTTCGGTGCTTTACGTAGCTATGTGTGCGACCCCACCACATTGGTGAGATACACACAAGAGAGTATGGAAGGACTAGGATGAATGTAGCAAAATGATGGCCTTGCACTTTGAGCCTCCTGCTACCCCATCAACTGAGATTTTCTATGGTCAGGGAGACTTGCGCAAGCACTTGGCCATGTGGGTGGAATTTTGGAAGGAAAATACTTGGAACGAGTGGGTTCATATCTTTATTCGTTGGGGCCAGTACCTACCACTTCATATCTAGAAACGGAGTTGCACTGAGGAACTCACCATTGGATTACAATGACTGATGATTTCCTATCAACCTTTAGCTTGATTGGGGGATTAGAAGAATTGGATGAATCTCTATAGGATATCGATTCTCTTGCCTTTGATGACTCCCGACCTCGAATGGAATGTGCTGCGCTAGCATGGGATGTGCAGATGTAAGGCATTGTCAATTGCAGGAACCTATCAATAGAGGATAATGAATATGATCCAAAAAATGTTAACACCCCTGACTCTGAAGGGGAGCGCGCAGTTGCAGTGCCCTCATTGGGAATGGTAGATGTAACTAAACCTATGAAGTTAAAGGAAGTCAACATTGGGACAAAATAGAACCGCAAGTTGGCCAAAATTGGGGATTACTGGGATGATGATATATTAGGGAAGATTGCGGAGCTTCTGACATAGTATTAGGACTTTTTTCCTACAAATTTATCTGAGCTCAAAGGAATTTAAGGAGACCTAGGTGCTATGAAGATCACATTGAAACCATATGTGCGCCCTCTTAGGCAGAAACCATACCAATTTAATCACAAATATAAGAAAAGAGTAAAAGAGGAATTAAAAAATATGGTGTCTGCAAGCATCATTGAACCTATAGAGCAGTCTGATTGGGTGAGCCCAGTGGTGGTTCAAGAAAATAAGACCAAAGGAGAGATAAGGATATGTGTAGATATTCGCAAGATGAATGATGCATGTGTGCATGACCCCTTCCCTACTCCATTTTCTCATGAGATCCTAGATAATGTGGGAGGACAAGAGGCGTATTCGTTTACTGATGGATTTTCGAGGTATCATCAGATCAGAATTGTGCCTGAAGACTGCAACAACACCACCTTTGCAACAGAGTGGGGGTATTTCCGGTAAACTGTCATGTCTTTTGGATTGAATAATGCATCTGTGATTTTCTCGTACCTGGTAGTGGTTGTGTTCAAGGAATTCATGCATAAATTTTTGGAGGTATATTTTGATGACTCGAGAGTGTTTCGGTTGGTAAAGAAACATGTGTCAAACCTGTGCATGATTCTTGAAACTTGTAAGAAGCACCAAATTTATCTTAGCCTGAAGAAATGCATATTATGCGTGCCTTTTGGAATTTTGTTTGGGAATATAGTGTGTCAACAAGGATTGATGGTCGACCCAGCCAAGATAGCAGTTATCATCAACCTAGAAGTTCCCACTAATGAGAAACAACTGCGCTCCATCCTAGGATACTTTGTATATTACAAGAATTTCATTCAGGGTTATGCCCTGATCACTGCGCCAATGGAGAAGTTACTAAAGAAGGATGTGCCATTTTTTGGGATGAAGAATGTCAAAAGACCTTTAAGCTGTTGCAAGAGAAAATGTTCATTGCACCTATTCTGATATTGTGTGACTGGTCTAATTTTTTTCATGTACATGTGGATGCATTTGGTATAGCACTTGGGGTTGTTCTAGCATAGCCAGGAGAAGGAGACATTGATCACCCTGTTGCTTTTTCCAGTAGGAAGATATCTAGTGCAGAGCGCAAGTACTCAACCATAGAAAGGGAAGAATTGGCCATGGTCTATGCTCTTGAAAAATAGATGCACTATCTACTAGGAGGACACTTCAAAATGTTCACTAACCATTCTTCTTTGAAATACCCGGTCAATAAGCTTGTGTTGGGGGGGAATATTTTCAAATGGTTGTTGTTATTTCAGAGTATGACTTTGAAATCATTGTGAAGCCCAGAAGACTAAATGCCAGACCTTATTATTTGTCACGCATCAAAAATGGGGAAGAACCAACCAGTCTGGAGGAGGGGTTACCTGAAGCACAGATTTTTGCTATCAAGGTGATTTATGAGTGCTTTTCTGATATTAGTCACTTTCTTACCACTGGAAGTGTGCCTACTGAATATTCAGTGCAACAGAAGAAGGATTTGGTTGCGAGCACAGCTGATTTTATTCTGATTACGGATCAATTGTATAATCTAGGAGTAGATGAAGTATTGAGAAGATATGTGTTGGAACATGCAATAAAGGATATCTTGTTTGATGCTCATGGAGGAGTGGCAGGAGGCCATTATGCTGGGAAGGCTACTGGGAAAAATATGTCGCGTGCTGGGTTATAGTGGTCCACACTACACAGTGATGCACATGCATATTTTCGAGCTTGTGATGCATGCCATAGAATGGGTAAACCCTCGCATAGAGATGAAGTAACCCTGTAGCCACAGATGGTCCTACAGGCCTTTGATAAATGGGCTATAGATTCTGTTGGACCTATCAACCCTCCGGGGAAGAAGACTAGAGTGCGCTATATCATCACTACCACAAATTATGTAACCAAATGGGAAAAAGCTAAGGCATTTAAGGACTATACCACAGATACTGCCGCACACTTCATTTTTGAACATATTTTGACTAGATTTGGATGCCCAAAAATATTGATGAGTTATACAGGCACACACTTTGTTAATGAAACCATTGAAGCTTTGAGAGAGGAATTTTAGATCCATCACCAGAAGAGTATGATTGTATCACCCACAATCAAATGGCGTACTAGAGGCTTTCAAAAAAATTGTAGAATGCACTCAAAAAGTTCTATAATGCCAATCAAAATGGCTGGGATGTGCACATCCCTTCTGTTTTAGGCACTTATAGGACCACATGCAATAATTTTACTGGGAAAACACTTTTTAGGATGTTCTACGATCAAGAAGTGATCATACCAATGGAGTATATTTAAGTAAGCCTGCACATTGCAACATTTAATAATATGGCTGAGCCTGAAATCATGGAGGAATGTTTGGCACAATTGGTTGTCTTAGAAGAGGATCGGTTCATTGCTAACTTCCATCAACAAGTGTAGTGGGCACGTGAAAAAGCCTAGCATGATAGGCACATCAGGAAAAATGTGTTCAAGGAGGAGGACTTGGTCTTGTTATACGATAGTCATTTTGTGCACAACCCAGGGAAGTTTAGGAAACATTGGTTGGGGCCATACATTGTGAACGAAATCACTGATGGGGGTGCGGTGCACTTGGCGATGCTGCACGGTGAGAATCTTCTTAGGTATTTCAATTAAAGTCGTCTGAAGCCATATAGGGACAATCCTATGCCAACCAAATGACTATATGGCTGGAGCATAAGAGTCTAGTGGTATGCATGCGACACAGAGGGAAGGCGTAGACATGTGTGACAGGAGCGTGGGGGTAAGGTGCAGGAAAAGAAACTAACCATTGGAATAGTGAAACTAGGTGAAAAAGTGATTTTATCATTGGATGGAGTGGCTTTTATGTATTTAATGAGGCAATCTTACGAGATTTTGGACCGTTTTTATGGAGGTAAGTGGCATTTAATGAATATTCGACCGTTTTCACCTTGGATTGCTTATAAAAGGAATGACGCGGGTCACAATTGGTTCCTTTGCTTTCTGAGTACATTACGCCCTAAGCTTATCTATGATTTGTGCTGTCAATTATTCTCTAAGAACTATATTTCTGGCTGAGAGACCCCATCTAACATAAGTAATATAGAATTTTTCTTTCACCCAAGAATGACGGCGACCAATCTGGAGAGTGTGTCTGCTGAAGAGAAATCTGCGCCCCTCACAACATTGACTGAGCTGGGGTCAGACGATGTCCATGAACTAGTGATGAAGGTGGGAGAAGTTGTGTCTACATAAACTAAGGGGAAGGAAAAAATATCAAAGTGGTCCTCCTTGAAGCCGCGTACCTCTCTGAGGAATGTGACGTCCCTACGTCAGGCTACTAAGGATAGGTCACCTATAGGTGGTCCTTTGAAGAGACCAATGAACACCACTAAGAAGGCTACGTTCATTGAGCCCATATCATGGAATACGCCATATGTCAAGCCGTGCAGAACCTCCGTGCATGTGACAAATAATGTTGACTCAGTGTGGGACTACCTTCAGATGCCTCTAGTCCCAGAAGCCGCTCCCCTTGTGGATGATATTTTTTTCAAGATCCTGATTGTCAAGTTCGATGATCATGATTTGGTGAATGAGGAAATATTACCTGAGCTAGCACTGGAGCACTACTTGGAGTGGGTTCTCTATGATGATTTGGTGAAGGTTGAGCTAATGTCGTGGGCGCGCGGGCTAAGCAACATCGAGATCCTAAATTTGCTGAGGATTCTGCACGTTGGGAGACACCTTATAACCACTATCTGTGTGTGCCAGTTGTTGGCATTAGTACATGATGGATGTATGTGGATCTAGGGATGCATTCCAATCAACTTCCTATTGATCCACCAGATCACCAGCCTTTCCAAGAAGGGGCCTCATCCCATAGATCGATTTGGAAAGAGAAATGTGCTTAAGGTGGCTGCAAAGTTCAAACAATATTACCATGTCACGCGAAATAACAAAGGATTCTTGGTACACACAATTGTAGACGTGGGTGTGCGCCTAGGAACCTTAGTCCTAAGATGCAAGCTGATGCGCAACTGTCACCCAAAAATAGTCGTTGTGCATGTGATTTCCTTGTCAGGCCAATGCGAGAAGTGGGTAATCTACAACTCATCCTAATACCTCTACGAGGAATTCCTGGAAAATGTGTTGGAAGCACAAGAGAAAGGGAAATAATTTTTCTACTCGTGGTTTTTGTTACTCATTGCGCTGATAGCATGGGAGACTCCAGCAAATGTAGTCCTCCTGGAAGTAAATCTTGGCGTATGCGAAGGGGTGCGCTACGCAAACCTGTGGGATTCCACCGATCCCAAGTGCGTGAAAGAAAATAAAATCTTCTGGGTTACTTTTTAGGGCACGTTGGTGGCAGCAATACACTCGCAGCCTAGACTATCCCCTACAGTGTATGACAAGTAAAAAAGCATTACCACATTTCAGGTTACCATGCACTATGTGCAGATCCAGGCATGAAACGATCCTACATGGTACAACCTGCCCTTCATGGCCATTAAAGCACAGATAGATCATGTCATTACAACCTAGCTGGTAGCATAGAAATTTGGGCTAGGTTACACCCTTCCCATTACAACATCCACTTTAGGAAAATATACATCGCCAGGAGACAAGGACAAGGAAGTAGAGAAGCACACAGAAAAATATGTAGGGACAGGCGCCGAAAAATATATAGAAAAGGGCACAGAAAAGGATGTTGAAGAAAAAAAAGACACAAAGTCAGATCTGGGCAGAGAAGCCGATCTCGACCTTGGACATCTCGATGGGGTAGATGGCGATGTCGTAGAATCTTCGCGTAGTACAAAGCGAAGCATAGAAGACCCCAAGGGCCCGTGAAAGAAGAGAAAAGGCTCCAAGGTTGGAGGCACAGAAGAGTTCACTCTAACAGAAGATGACCTAGACAAAATTTCAGATGCAGTCACTTCTGCCTCTAAAGATAGATGGACTGCCATGGAAGAGTAGTAAAAAGCTACGGTTGAACCTTTGCAATGCAGATTGCAGGTCCTGCAGCTGAAAACTAACAACATACAAGCGAATTTAAATCAAGCGAGGCCGATTCAAGCAAGATTGCCTTCAGAAATGGTCATTTCCATGACAGATAGCACAATTTTCCCCTTTCTGGGCGCAACCGGAGCTGTGTGCACAGGTGCAAACCTGCCCAGAGGTCGAAATCGATCTATCTAAATTTCCAAATGGAAATCCAGATGTTATATAAACTATCATCTCTGAAGAGCTGTAGTGCAAGGAGGCGCGCGTGCAACAGTGGTTGAATGAAGCAGAACAGATGGTTGTAGCAAAAAACGAATAATCGCTCCAGGAAAAAACAACAGAGCAGGCGCTTGTGGCTCAGTGTGCAGAGTTGGAACACTTTATCAACAGGTTGTGCGATGATCTTCCCAAAATGGCCATTCCTGCATCCACTGAACCACAGGTCAAGGTTGAAATCTTGGTTTCCACACTAAAAGCTTCCAGGACAAAAGTGCAGATGGCGAAAGTAGAGTTCAAACAACAGGTTACAGCATTGTAGGCTAGGCTACAACCCAAGACTCTTGAGAAGGTGTGCACACTTATTGAAACAAAAATGGGACTATGGACCTCTGTACAAAAAAACCCACTAGACAAAGATATCTCTGAGGAGTTTTGTGCCAAGGAGTAGGAATTTGACGACCTTCAGGAGGCCTTGCCCACTTTTATCCTTGCTCAGTGCATGGCCCGCATGGAGACAAGTCAATTTGTGTGCGATGAAGTCAAGGAGCTCCGTAGGAAGAAATATATCGTGGTAGATCACATGCAGTTGTGGGCATAAAAGGAAATGAATCTTCACAGGACATGGACGTAGCTATGAAGAATCTGAATCAGACCCTGCAAAGTATCAGCCTAGCCATAGAAGGGCTGACGTTGCAGAAGCTGGTGGATACCGCGCAGAGTGAATTAGATCAGAGTGTGGGTGTCCTGGTGCCCTTTTTTATTTCCATTGAAGAAATTGAGAACAAAATGAAGAGCCTAGCACCATTCTGACTTGGGACGAGTCACAAGATTGTGTACGAGGCTTGATGGAGTGGGGTCCCTTACGACAAAATTTTGATCAAAATACTATATTTTTTCAAAGTTTTTGTAATTTTAGCCATGCGCAACACAATTCAAGAGGCTTTGGGGTGGGTTAGAGCCCCTCATGAGTTGTAATTGGTCAAAGCATAGAACTAGGGTCTGAAAACCACAGTTTGTGGACCCTAGATGAGCGCAAGCTAAAAGTATAAATAGGAGTCCCGATCGAGTCGATAAGAGATGTCAAAAATGATGAAAGAGATATGACTATGTTTTAATGTTTTGAGAAAAAATTTCTGGGTTAGAAGGCTCCTTCTATTTGTGTGCACAGAGACCTTAGTCCTGCTCTGTGCAGACCCTGATAGTTGTGTGTGTAATGTTCCAAATCTGAAATTTTCTGCTCCATCGGGAATATCTTAAGATATTCCAATTCCTTCTTCAGTGAGGTATCCCAAGTCCATTTCATAGATTTACTGTTGGGGAATTTATAGGATATGTCTCCTTCCAAATAAGGGAGAGATCCTGAGGCTAGCTAGCCCTTCACAGACTCTGCCTATGGATATGCAATATTCTACTTCAGGAATTTCTACTACAGGATCCTTGAGGACGTTGTAAAAGGAAGCCTCTATAAAAATAAGGAAAACCACTACTGGGATGCCCTAGAATGCATCTAATAAAACTCCCTTGTATAAAATGAGCTCAAAGAAATAACACTAGATGGGTTATACAAATCTCCCCAATATAGGTCTCTAAAACAATGCTCAATGAAAGAGCTTACAGCAATATAAGACATAATCATAAACTCTGCAAATCTTAAAGTACCATAAGAGGGAAAATGCTACATCCATCATTATATTATGATATCAGCAATAAAATACAAGAAATATCATGAGGGGCAAGCCACTCAAGCTTTAGGAACCAACCTCCAATGATTAAGCAACAAAGTACATGAGTTGTTGCAACTCCAAAAAATGCCGAAGAGCAGTGACTGCGTTGTATCTATGAAGGTATGAGCTGCTGAATATGAATGAAATGTACATTTGGCTGAAGGAATACAAATAATAGCCCAATAACAAAGGATTGGGTTGAAATACTAGATTTCTAGCCAATCTAGGAGAGATTGCTAGAAATTCCAGAGAATACAAAATGTGACAACTGAGTTGTCACTGCAACTGGTACAAAATGAGAATGAGGTTGTGGCTGATATGAAATATAATTTCCCTCCTCTGATAACATCTCCAAGAAAAGGGCTGATCCCTTTGACTCAAAAACACTCCTCCTTTGAACCTCAAGAACCCCTCTCTCACTGCCTCCTCTGAAATAACATAGTTTCCTCTACGGACTGCGCAGTGGGAGATGATGGAATATTGGCCTCATGCCAAAGCTGTGTAATGAAGCCAGGTAATCCTCCTTGCAGCTTCTCCAATGAATACATCACTCCTCCACTGAAGAAAACAAATCAAGAGAGACTCCATGAGTTCCTCTCTTGCTGCACCCAACAACACAATGTCCTCTCTGTTGCAGAGCTAACGTTGTAGGTGATGAATATAGATCTGGCCAATGCCAGATTGAGGAAAATGCAGCTCAATCCTCATCCTTCCTTGATGAAGAGGCAGGGACTCCAGACCGGGAACACCCTAGTGCCCGAGGGCAACACCACCCTGCTAAACAGCCCAGGGATGCAAGCCTCTACAGACCCTATTTGAAATTATATCTCCAAACATGATGAAAATGGGCTGCCATCTCCTCCTTATTAAGAAATGGAAATCTTCTCAACCATGGTCCCACCAATTAGGGTTTCCACCCTCATGTGAGTGTCTCCCCTCCAAAACTGCGTAGCTTCTCTAGGAAGGCTCTCCTCCTTAGGGAGCATTGTTGAATTTTGTTGAAGATGACTAAATCAAGTGATCCAGGTTCCATTCACACCCTTAGGTGTTTATTTCAGCTGCTTTATTCTCCTCCTTTCACACAAGGAGTGTTATTTCTTCATTAAAACAGGGCTAAGGTGTCTCGTTAACCATTTTATTAAGAAAAAATAAAATATGCAACTATAATGTTCCATTTTAGCTTGAGGATAAAAATTGGGAACATTACAGTCCTCCCATCCCACATGTTGCTTGCCCTCAAGTAACTTCATAGAGATAACAAAATTTCTCCCCCTTTCTTTGTTGGGTGTGGAGCCTGATTATCTTGTTTACTTCGTATCACAACATTGGACCCCTGTACCTTAAAAGGGGTAGCAACACCGCCCGTAATTAATCGCTACCATGGGGGGTACAGTGGGGGGTGGCAGCGCTTTTCGGAGCCCCCCCCTGGTGGGGGTTTTTGGGGGCAGCGCCCCCGAAGCTAAAAAAAGATGTAAATTTTCCTTGTAAAAGTATAGTAATTTCTAGTCAATCTGGGCAGTTCATTAGGAAAATGATCTGACGATAGAAGTTATGTTGAGATTAGGGTTTTTTGCCCTAGAAGGCAGCCCTTCACTTTTATGAGGGCATTGTATTGCGGCTGTGCATTGTATGTGTATTCTTGGAGCGAGAAATAGAGAGGGAGATTGTGAGAGAGACCAGAGGATATTACAGCGGATCTGCTGTAGGTTTTGTCTCTTCATTTTTGCTGGATAATAGAAAGGAAGGACTGGCTGTTCGGGGTGGATGTAGCCCAAACTAGGTGAACCACGTATCTCTGTGTCTCTCTAGTTTTATGTGTTTTGTGTGCTTTTATTTTCTGCATATTTTATGTGTTGCATTGCTCTGTAATATTTAATTTTCTAACAACCGGTATCAGAGCCGAAGGTATATTTGGCTAATAAACTCGCAGGAAAGAAGGGTTCCTAGTTCGAGTAGGAGCAATGGCAGAAGATGGTAAGTTTAGGGTCGAGAAATTTAACGACCAAAAATTTTCACTGTGGAAGATGCAGATGGAAGATTATCTGTATCAGAAAGATCTGTACCTACCATTGAGCAGAAAATCAAAGAAGTCGGCGGCCATGAGAGACGCAGAATGGAACATTCTCGATAGAAAGGCACTCGAAACAGTACGGTTGTGTCTTGCGGCGTCAGTCGCCTTCAATATTTCGAAGGAAACAACAACAGAGGGTTTGATGCAGACGTTGGCGAAACTATATGAAAAACCCTCAGCCTCAAACAAGGTATTTCTTATGAAACGACTATTTAATATGAATATGTCGGAAGGTGGATCTGTTGCAGACCATTTAAATGAATTTAATACAGTTACCAGTCAGTTAAGTTCTGTAGGGGTAAACTTTGATGATGAAGTTAGAGCTCTATTATTCTTGTGCTCATTGCCAGAGAGTTGGAATGGTTTAGTAATGGCCATTAGTAACTCTGTCTCTGGAACTAGTACTTTAAAGTTCGATGATGTTGTTGGTGCTATCCTTAGTGAGGAAATGCGACGGAAAAGCTCCGGTGAGACATCAGGTAATGCTTTGAGTGCAGAGTCTAGGGGAAGAAGAATGGAAAGAGGAAAGAGCTCGGGATATCGCAGTAAATCAAGGAAAGGCAAATCCAAGTCTAGATCAGGGATAGTGTGCTAGAATTGCGGAAAGAAAGGACACCTAAAGAAAGACTGTAGATCTCGGAAGGGAAAAGAAGGAGACACACAGCAAGAAAACAATCATGAAGAAAATGTGACAGGTGATGTGTTACAAGATGCTTTGATTCTTTCTTTCGAAAATGTTACCGATTCTTGGGTTGTAGATTCAGGGGCTTCATTCCATGCCACACCTGATAAGAAATATTTTCATGACTATGTTCAAGGAGATTTTGGAAAAGTTCGTTTGGGTGATGATAAACCCTGTAAAATTGTTGGAATGGGTAAAGTTCTTGTAAAACAACAGAATGGAAACCAATGGCTACTAAAGGAGGCAAGGCATGTTCCAGATCTAAAGAAAAATCTGATTTCAACAGGGCAGTTAGGCAGTGAAGGTTGTGTGACAACTTTCACAGATAAAACTTGGAAGGTCACCAAAGGAGCGCTGGTAATAGAAAAAGGTGAAAAGGTTGGTACATTGTATTTATGCAATGGCATTTCTAACTCTGTTAATGCTTTAACTTCCAAAGGAGCAGATGCAACATTATGGCATCATAGGCTTGGACACATGAGTGAGAAGGGAATGAAGATTCTTCACTCAAGAAATTTGTTGCCAGGTTTGAAGAATGTTGATTTGGATTTCTGTGAGAATTGAATTTATGGAAAACAAAAGAGAGTCAGATTTCTCAGAGTTGGGAAAGAAAAGAAGAGCGAAAAATTGGAGCTTGTGCATACAGATGTATGGGGACCTGCTCAGGTATCATCTCTCCGTGGCTCTCGTTATTATGTTACTTTTATTGATGATGCAACTAGAAAAACATGGATTTATTGTATTCAGAATAAATCTGATGTATTTGATACTTTCAAGAAATGGAAAGCTTTGGTTGAGATTGAGATAGGAAAGAAGTTGAAGTGTCTCAGATCAGAAAATGGAATTGAATATTGCAGAAAAGAGTTTGATAGGTACTGTTCAAAGCATGGAATTTGTAGAGAGAAGACAGTTCCAAGAACACCACAAGAAAATGGTGTGTCAGAAAGGATGAACAGAACAATCATGGAGCGTGCAAGGTGCATGAGATTGCATGCAGGATTGCCTTTACAATTTTGGGCAGATGCTGTAGATACCGTTGTTTATCTAATAAACAGAGGGCCTTCAAGTTCCTTGGATGGTGGTATTCCAGAGGAAGCATGGACAGGTAAAAAGGTAAACTACTCTTTTTTAAAGCCTTTTGGTTGTGAGGCTTTTGTCCATATTAATAAAGAAAATAGAACAAAGCTTGAGGAAAAATCAAATAAATGTACCTTTATTGGATATGGTGCTAATGATTTTGGTTATCACTTATATGATTATGAAAATCACAAAATCATTAGGAGCAGAGATGTAATATTCAATGAAAAGGTCTTGTATAAGAATTAGTTGCAGGAAAATAAATAGGAAAAAGAAAGCAAGGAATACGCGGTTCTTGATGAGATATCTGAAAAATTAAAGGTGCCTGAAAATAATAATAATCAACAACCACAGCAGCAACAACCACCACAACAGCAAGAGGCACCTCAAACACTTGAAAGTGGTGTTAGAAGATCTACCAAGATAAGTATACCCCCTGAACGATACTCTCCTTCATTATATTATTTATTGCTGACTGATTCTGGTGAACCTGAATGTTATGAAGAAGCAATGCAGGTTGAAAGTAGGAAGAAGTGGGAGCTAGCCATGGAAGAAGAGATGGACTCCTTAATGCATAACGAGACTTGGGACTTAGTCAAGTTGCCTGTAGGTAAAACTACATTGTAGAATAAATGGGTTTACAGGCTAAAGGAAGAAGATGGAGGAAAAAAGAGGTACAAAGCTAGACTTGTGGTGAAGGGGTTTGCACAGAAGAAAGGTATTGATTTTGATGAAATATTTTCTCCTGTTGTTAAAATGAATTCAATCAGAACTGTTTTAAGTCTTGTAGCAGCGGAAGATTTACATCTTGAACAATTAGATGTAAAGACAACATTTCTCCATGGATATTTGGAGGAAGAGATATACATGCAGCAACTAGAAGGATATGAGGTAAAAGGGAAAGAAAAATTGGTGTGTAGGTTAAAGAAGAGCTTGTATGGCTTAAAACAGGCTCCAAGGCAGTGGTATCTAAAATTTGACAAGTTTATGTCTAAACAAGGTTATACTAGATGTCACTCTGATCATTGTGTTTATCTAAAAAGGAAAAATGATGGAAGCTATATTATATTGTTATTGTATGTAGATGAAATGCTTGTCGCAGGATCTAACATGCAGGAAATAAATGTGCTCAAAAGAAAATTGGCAAATTCATTTGCAATGAAGGATTTGGGAGCTGCAAAACAAATCCTTGGTATGAGGATAACTAGAGATAGGAAAAATCGTAAATTAACGTTGTCTCAGAATGAGTACATAGAAAAGGTGTTGAAAAGATTTAATATGCACAATGCAAAACCAATTAGTACACCTTTTTCTATCCATTTCAAACTTAGTAAGGAGATGTGCCCAAAGACCCAAGAATACATGGATTATATGTCTAAATTTCCATATGCATCTGTAGTTGGAAGCTTAATGTATGCAATGGTGTTGGAAATATGATGCAGAGTGTTGTCCTTGATGGCAACCCACTAAATGAAGATGAATACATGCGACTGTTGACATGTGTTGTCCTTGATGGCAAACCACATGATGAAGTTATTCTTGACTTGATGGACTTGGTAAATGATGTAAATCTGATGTGTTATGATGTTTTTTGACAATATGATGCTGAGTGTTATCCTTGAAAGGCAACCCACTTGATGAAGATGATGACAACTTACTTGATGAAGTTGTGCTTGAGAGAATTTGTTCCTGATGAAGAAAATATGATGTATCTACAGTGTGTACAAAAGGCAATGAAGAAAGGAATTCAGAATGTGCTCAAAATATGATGAAAAGAGTATGTCTCTATGTATACGCGGATTTGTCTAGGGGAAGTCGCGTATGCACGCGGGAATAAACGTTCCAAGTCGCGTATGGGAAAAAGCGCTCAAAAAGTGCAAAACCAGGGGTAACCACCATGGTATTGACCCATTGTATTGGGTAATGATCCACCTAATTGACCCCGTCCAGGTTGTTTTGGGCTCATGGTATTGCTTTGGCCCATGGTATTGAAAAAGGGGCTCATGGTATTGAAAAAGGATAAACCTATATAAGGAGAAGAAATTCATTGTGCAAAACATGAGTGTAGGTGCAAGATGTCTGAGCTTGAATGAATACTTCTCTCTGAAGTAGATCTGAATGGAAAGGGTTACACTTGAAGACAAATCTGAAGGTATGATGCACCAATGATGAAGAAGGGGATCTAGATCTGAAATGCACTTGTATCTACTAGATCTGCTTATGGAAGGCCCAGATCTGTGATGAGGCGAACATCTAGGCGAACATCTGTCTGAAGCAAAAGGGTAGATCTGAACTGAATATCTGATCTGATGAAGTATGCTGCTCTGTAATGATTGAAGATATATACGCTACTTCGCCGCGGAGGAAGCGCGTATATACGCGGCTTCAGCGAAGAGAAAGCGCGTATGCGCAATAAAATATACACTGAGGTATACGCTGGTTTGTGTGGACGGAAGCGCGTATATACGCGACATCGGTGAAGTAAAAGCGCGTATGCAAACTAGGGTTTGCTGAAGCAAGGGGTATGAAATATCTGATCTGTTCTGCTGTGTTTCTGCTATCTGATCTGTGTTGATATGTATCTGTTGGTGATGTATGTTTGTGCTTAAAAGTATGGAAAGGGTCCAGTATGAAAATATGATGAAATGTGGCCTGTAAGTGGTGTTCTATTGAAGTTGTTGGATCCAGTGTGAAAATTGATGAAACGTGGTCCAAGGTGGTGCTGAGGGTTGTAGCCTTCAGTCAGGGGGTTGTAGCTCCCTTCCAGGTGAGGCTGGTAAACGAGATCGGGGGTCGTAGCTCCCTTCCAGGTGAGGCTGGTAAACGAGATCGGGGGGTCGTAGCTCCCTTCCAGGAGAGGCTGGTAAACGAGTCAGGGGGTTGGAGCTCCCTTCCAGGAGAGGCTGGTAAACGAGCGCAAGTGGGTGCCTACGTGCTGGTCAAGTCTGCGCCAGCACATATGTTGTAAGATGTTTTCTCTATAATAAAATATTGAAGGCTGAGCAACTGCAGCGGTGGTTTTCTCCCGACTTGGGTTTCCACCTAAAAATCCTGGTGTTCATGTGTGATGCTTTGTGTGATGGTTTATTCTCTTCTTACTGCACATGTTTACTGTTTATAGAACATCTAATGAATGAATGATGGAATGATATAAGTGAAGAACTAATGGCATAATTAGATCTCTGTGTATACGCGAGTTTTATGAAGGATATCCGCGTGTATACGCTACTTGGCTTCATCAAAGTAGCGTATGGGTTTTAAGGAATGAAAAAGTAAAAGTTTTGAATATGCAGTAAATATTGATTCACCCCCCCCTCTCAGTATTTTTCCCAACAAATGGTCTGCACAAGGCCTGATATTTCACATGGAGGGGGAGTTGTAAGCAGGTACATGAATAATCCAGGAAAAGAACATTGGATGGTAGTAAAATGGATTCTCGGATATATGAGAGATACCGCAAATCAAGCATTATGCTTTGGTGGTTCAAACATTTCTCTACAGGGATATGTTGACGCAGATATGGCAGGTGATAGAGATAACAGGAGGAGCACTACAGGATATGTATTTACTATAGGTGGAACAGCTGTCACTTGGGTTTCAAAAATCCAAAGTGTTGTTGAACTTTCAACAACAGAAGCAGAGTATGTTGCTGCTACAGAGGCTAGTAAAGAAATTATTTGGTTACAAAGTTTTATGGGTGAATTAGGTAAGAAGCATGATATGGGCATGCTATACAATGATAGCCAAAGTGCCATTCATCTTGCAAAGAACTCAGCATTTCATTCTAGGACTAAACACATACATCTCAAGTACCATTTCATACGGTCAGTATTAGAAGATGGAGAGTTGAAGATGGAAAGATACACACTAACCAGAATCCTGCAGATATGCTAACAAAAGTTGTAACCAGGGAGAAACTAAGAATGTGCTCAGTTTCAATTGGTCTTCAAGGATGACGATGAAGATGAGGAACAACCAGGTCCAAAGAGGATTCATTGCCTAGCAAATGAAGCAGCGGTGGAGTTGCTACAATCAGTCTCCAAGTGGGAGATTGTTGGGTGTGGAGCCTGATTATCTTGTTTACTTTGTATCACAACATTGGACCCCTGTACCTTAAAAGGGGCAGCAACACTGCCCGTAATTAATCGCTGTCATGGGGGGTCCAAGGGGGGGCGGCAGTGCTTTTCAGAGCCCCCCTCTGGTAGGGGTTTTCGGGGGCAGCGCCCCCGAAGCTAAAAACAGATGTAAAATTGCCTTGTAAAAGTATAGTAATTTCTAGTTAATCTGGGCCGTTCATTAGGAAAATGATCTGACGGTAGAAGTTATGTTTAGATTAGGGTTTTTTTCCTAAGAAGGCAACCCCTCGCTTTTATGAGGGCATTGTATTGCGGCTGTGCATTGTATGTGTATTCTTGGAGCGAGAAGCATAGAGGGAGACTGTGAGAGAGAATAGAGGATATTACAGCAGATCTGCTGTAGGTTTTGTCTCTTCATTTTTGCTGGATAATAGAAAAGAAGGACTGGCTGTTCGGGGTGGACGTAGCCCAAACTGGGTGAACCACGTATATCTGTGTCTCTCTAGTTTTATGTCTTTTGTGTGATTTTATTTTCCGCATATTTTATGTGTTGCATTGCTCTGTAATATTTAATTTTCTAACATTCTTCTTTTATGGCCTCCTCATCAATAAGCTCTACCACAGCTCAAAAGATGCTACAGTAAATCTGTCCTCAAATTCTCTCTCCCAAGTATGCAAGCTGAAAATGATGCTCCTCATGGAAAGATAGGTGTAGTGGAATCCTTCTTGCTGTGCCATGGCCTCCTTAAGGTAGGAGTGATGATATGCATGGGAAAAATTTTCTCCCAATGATGATCCCCTCATCCATGCTATCATCCAAATGAAAATCTCAACCCCTAGTTTCTGCAATGTGTTGGGGTTGAATTGAGAGTTGTGCTTGTGCTTCTCAAGATGGTCCTCTCTCCATTTGAAATGTCCATGGGGATGCCTCTATCCTTGGGCTGAAATGGTATGGCCTCCAAGAATGGCCCAAGCTACCCCATCAAGAAAATCATCCATGAAATGCCTCTGCAAATTCTCCAAGTGGTCCCTCCCACAAGAAGGTGCGAGTAGCACTATGGAAATCATGGTTTTCCCATGGTATCTCCTGCAACATAAAACATGTATAATGGGGAGAATCATGCTCCCAATGGGTTGTACATCCAATACTCTCCAAATAATGCTCCTCCTGAGTGTACAAACATCAGAAATATATATGGAGCAATATGAAATAGAAACAAGTTGCCAAATGACAACTGGAGAGTGGTTCAAAATCCCACTCATGGAACCTATGCAATGCCTCTTTGGCCTGCCTCAAAATCAAAAGAAAAAAGTGCTATACTAGCCACTTGTTTGCAGCCACAAAATCTCCTCACAAGATGGAATCACAAAATTACAAATTGGTGCCAATGGTGCACACCATGAGGCATGTGGCTTCCCCCACAAACCATCATAAGAATAACCAAAATCAAGGCTACAAGTAGTTGCAAGTACATTATACCAATTTCAATAAGGGATGATCCTTCTTGAGACAATATGATGCTCATATGAAGTAAAGAGGTACAAAATATAATGGGAAATTATACCTTCTCTACCATGTACTTGAGACCTTGAGCTGAAATGGCTCATCTGAATGCTCTCCCTCTCCTCCAATGAGTAAGGGGATGGTTGTGCCAACCTCTCCAAAATAATCTGGGCTATGCATATATCCATATGATGATGAATATCATGATGAATTCCCTCCCAAGTGAACTCCTCTAGCAAGGCAAAGTATGCATCCAAGTGCATAGCTAGGAAGTCCTCATGTGCTGCATGCAATAATTTCTCCTTGAGACTAGAAAATCTAGTCAAGAAGATCCTGCCATAAAAATAGATGACCATATCATCAACCATGTATCTGTCATCTCCCTCTTGGTCATCAAGAATCATGCATGCACCAAGATCCTGCGAACACTCAACCAAAAGTTGAGTCCTCCAACCAGGATCAATCCTCCACATAGACAGTGCTGGTGTTCTGCAATATAGTTCTCCCTCACATTGATGCCTACTACTTTGAAATCCCCCATGCCAAATTCATCCTCCAAGTTGCTGCCATTCCCATCATGCAGTTGCTCATGCTAAAATAGAAATGATGATCTCTGAAAATAAGCCTCCCATGAGAGACTATCACCTCCAAAGAATCTCCCGATCCTGGCCAATGCAAGAATGAGTGGCCTCCATCTACTCCAATGCATGAAAGAGTCCTTCCTCAAAGGAAGTATCCTCTCTCTCACCAAATCTGTGGAGCAGTTATCCTGCATCATGAAGATGCTATCCTCCATCCATGTAACAAACTCTATCAGCGCAGTATAGCTGATGAGAGTGGGTGAGACTGAAAATGAGAGAGTGTATCCCTCCTCCTTGAGCTTGTCCCAAACTCTCTGTGCTATGCTGGATTCCTCTAATGTCTCCACCTCTCCGGAATCCAAGAGTGGTGAAACACAAAGCATGATTCCTCTCATCATCTCTACATCGGGTGGCTTCCCAAGTGGAATGCCTCCAAAAAGTGAGACATCATGATATGAAATAGACTGCATGTATGAGTGGACTGATTTTCCCCTCTCTCCTCTTTGCAGTGCATTATCTTTCCTTTGTACAAAAAAAATCTGAAATAGATAAGGGAGAATGCTCATCTTCCCTTCATGTTGATCCTTCTGCTCTTCTTTCTCCATCTCACAATCCCCAAAAAATGCTACATATGGCTCTAGAATTGTGCCTTGCTACCCACATGTAAAAAACATTTGGAACTCCTTGCAAAGACACAAGGGCTCCTCTAGTGGAAGCAGTGGCTCCCCTTTCACCTCCATGTGGTGATGGATCTCCTTCTAATGTGACAGCGGTGTTGGTTCTTTCCAATGTATGCAAAGTGTTTTTGTTTATGAAAAAATCAGTTTCACCAAGTCTTTCCATCAAACCCTTAGTGAATGCATCATATGTTTCTGCATTTGCATGACAATGAAAAATGGAATCTTCAAACCAACAATAATGATCCATACCTTGAGTTGCAGTGCTGCTCCTCCCATGACCTCATTTTATTCCTCTACTCCCTTGCAATGCAAGTGAACAAAGGACTACGCTGTGGATCTACATGTGTGGATGAATGCCCACACCCTTAATGAAAAATAGCTAGGATTTGTCCCATCAACAAACCCTCTCAAAAAATCTTCCCACTTTTCCCTTTCATCAAGATTTTCAATGATTCCTTCAATGGTTTGGAAAAGAAGAAGGGAGACCTCCTATTTCGTCATTCCTCTTTTTCCCTTGCTTCCTTTGTAAATCTCCTCTCCTTGGAGAGAAGCTCCTCTTACTGATGGCATTAAATCTTGTAAATAGGCTGAGCCAAGATTGATGCTCTGATACCACTGTAGTGTTCCAAATCTGAAATTTTATGCTCCATCGGGAATATCTTAAGATATTCCAATTCCTTCTTCAGTGAGGTATCACAAGTCCATTTCAAAGATTGAATGTTGGGTAATTTACAAGATATTTCTCCTTCCAAAGAAGGGAGAGATCCTGAGGCTAGCTAGGCCTTCACAAAATCTACCTATGGATATGCAATATTCCACTTCAGGAATTTCTGCTACAGGGTCCTTGAGGACGCTGTATAAGGAAGCATCTGTAAAAATAAGGAAAACCACTACTGGGATGCCCTAAAACACATCTGATAAAACTAACTTGCATAAAATGAGCTCAAAGAAATAACTCTATATGGGTTATACAGATCTTCCCAATCTAGGTCTCTAAAACAATGCTCAAAGAAAGAGCTTATAGCAATGTAAGACATAATCATAAACTCTGAAAATATTAAAGTACCATAAGAGGGAAAATGCTATAGCCATTATTTAATTATGATATTAGCAATAAAATACAAGAAATATCATGAGGGGCAAGCCACTCAAGCTTTAGGAACCAACCTCCAATGATTAAGAAAAAAAGTACATGAGTTGTTGCAACTCCACAAAATGCTGAAGAGAAATGACTGCACTGTATCTATGAAGGTATGAGCTGATGAATATGAATGAAATGTAAATGTGGCTGAAGGAATACAAATAATATCCCAATAACAAAGGATTGGGCTGAAATACTAGATTTCTAGCCAATCTAGGAGAGATTGCTAGAAATGCCAGAGAATACAAAATGTGACAACTGAGTTGTCACTGAAACTAGTACAAAATGAGAATGAGGTTTTGGTAGATACGAAATATGATTTCCCTCCTTCGATAATTTCTCCAAGCAAAGGGCTGATCCCTTTGACTCAAAAACACTCCTCCTTTGAAGCTCAAGAACCCCTCTCTCACTGCCTCCTCTGAAATAATGCAGTTTCATCCATGGACTGCGCAGTGGGAGATGATGGAATGTTGGCCTCATACCAAAGATGTTTAATGAAGCCCTAAAATCCTCCTTGCAACTTATCCAATGAATAGATCACTCCTCCACTGAAGAAAAAAAATCAAGAGAGACTCCATGATTTCCTCTCTTGATGCACCCAACAACACAACATCCTCTCTGCTGCAGAGCTAACGCTGTAGGTGATGAATGTAGCTATGGCCAATGTCGGATTGAGGAAAATTCATCTCAATCCTCACCCTTCCTTGAGGAAGAGGTAGGGATTCCCAACCGGGAACACCCTAGTGCGCGAGGGCACCACCACCCTGCTAAACAGCCCGGGGATGCAAGCCTCTGCAGACCCTATTCGAAATTATATCTCCAAACATGATGCAAATGGGCTGCCATCTCCTTCTTATAAATAAAGGGAACTCTTCTCCATCATGGCCCCACCAATTAGGGTTTCTGCCATCATGTGAGTGTCTTCCCTCCAAAACTATGCAGCTTCTCTAGGAAACCTCTCCTCCTTGGGCAACGTTGTTGAATTTAGTCAAAGATGACTAAATCAAGTGATTCGGGTTCCATTCACACCCTTAGGTGTTTATTTCTGCTGCTTTATTCTCCTCCTTTCACAAAAGGAGTGTTATTTCTTCATTAAAAGAGGGCTAAGGTGTCTCCTTACCCATTTTATTAAGCAAAAATAAAATATGCAACTATAATGTTCCATTTTAGCTTGTGGCTAAAAATTGGGAACATTACAGTCCTCCCCTCCCACATGTTGCTTGCCCTCAAGAAACTACATAGAGAGAACAAAATTTCTCCCCCTTTCTTCTCTTATGGCCTCCTCATCAACAAGCTCTACCACTGCTCAAAACATGTTGCAATAAATCTGTCCTCCAATGCTCTCTCCCCAGTATGTAAGCTGAAAATGATTATCCCAATGGAAATATAGAAGGTGTAGTGGAATCCTTCTTGCTGTGCCATGGAATCCTTAAGGTATGAGCGATTATATGCATGGGAAAAATTTTCTCCCAATGATGATCCCCTCATCCATGCTATCATCCAAATGAAAATCTCAACCCCTGGTTTCTGCAATGTGTTGGGGCTGAATGGAGAGTTGTGCTTGTGCTTCTCAAGATGGTCCTCTCTCCATTTGAAATGTCCATGGGGCTGCCTCTATCCTTGGGATAAAATGGTATGGCCTCCAATAATGTCCCAATCTACCCCATCAGGAAAATCAGCCATGAAATTCCTCTGTAAATTCTCCAAGTGGTCCCTCCCACAAGAAGGTACAAGTAGCACTGTCGCAATCATGGTTTGCCCATGGTATCTCCTGCAACATAAAACATGTATAATGGGGAGAATCATGCTCCCAATGGGCTGTACATCCAATACTCTCCAAATAATTCTCCTCATGAGTGTACAAACATAAAAAATATATAAGGAGCAATATGAAATAGAAACAAGTTGCCAAATGACAATTGGAGAGTGGTTCCAAATCCCACTCATAAAACCTGCGTAGTGCCTCCTTGGCCTGCCTCAAAATCAAAAGTAACAAGTGTTGTACTAGCCACTTTTTTTCAGCCACAACATCTCCTCACAAGATGGAATCACAAAATTACAAATTGGTGCCAATGGTGCACACCATGAGGCATGTGGCTTCCCCCACAAACCATCATAAGAATAACCAAAATCAAGGCTACAAGTAGCTGCAAGTACATTATACCAAGTGCAAGAAGGGATGATCCTTCTTGAGACAATATGCTGCTCATATGAAATAAAGAGTTACAAAATATAATGGGAAATTATACCTTCTCTACCATGTACTTGAGACCTTGAGCTGAAATGGCTCATCTAAATGCTCTCCCTTTCCTCCAATGAGTAAGGGGATGGTTGTGCCAACCTCTCCAAAATAATCTGGGCTGTGCATCTATCCATATGCTGATGAAGATCATGATGAATTCCTTCCCAAGTGAACTCCTCTAGCAAGGCAAAGTATGCATCCAAGTGCATAGCTAGGAGGTCCTCATGTGCTGCATGCAATAATTTCTCCTTGAGACTAGAAACTCTAGTTAAGAGGCTCCTGCCATAACAATATATGACCATATCATCAACCATGTATCTGTCATCTCCCTCCTGGTCATCAAGAATCATGCATGCACCAAGATCCTAGGAACACTCAAGCAAAAGCTGATTCCTCCAATCAGGATCAATCCTCCACATAGACAGCACTGGTGTTCTGCAATATAGTGCTCCCTCACACTGCTACCTGATAATTTGACATCCCCCATGCCAAATTCATCCTCCAAGTTGCTTCCATGCCCATCATGTAGGTGCTCATGCTAAAATGGAAATGATGATCTCTGAAAATGATCCTCCCATGAGAGACTATCACCTCCAAAGAATCTCCCGATCCTGGCCAATGCAAGCATTAGTGGCCTCCATCTACTCCAATGCATGAAAGAGTCCTTCCTCAAAGGAAGTATCCTCTCTCTCACCAAATATATGGAGTAGTCATCCTGAATCATGAATATGCTATCCTCCATCCATGCAGCAAACTCTATCAGCGCATTATAGCTGATGAGAGTGGGTGAGACTGAAAATGAGAGAGTGTATCCCTCCTCCTTGAGCTTGTCCCAAACTCTCTGCGCTGTGTTGGATTCCTCTAACGTCTCCACCTCTCCGGAATCCAAGATTGGTGAACCACAAAGTATGATGCCTCTCATCATCTCTACATCGGATGGCCTCACAAGTGGAATGCCTCCAAAAAGTGAGACATCAAGATCTGAAATAGACTACATGTATGAGTGGACTGATTTGTCCCTCTATCCTTTGCGCAGTGTAGTCTCTTTCCTTTATGCAGAAAATTTTTGAAATAGAAAAGGGAGAATGTTCATAATCCATTCATGCTGATCCTTCTGCTCTTCTTTCTCCATCTCACAATCCCCAGCAGATGCTAAATATGGCTCCAGAATTGTGCCTTGGTACCCACATGTAAAAAATATTTGGAACTCCTTGCAAAGACACAAGGGCTCCTCTAATGGAAGCAATGGCTCCCCTTTCACCTCCATATGGTGATGGATCTCCTTCTAATGTGACAGCGTTGTTGGTTCTTTCCAATGTATGCAAAGTGTTTGTGTTTATGACACAATGAGTTTCACCAATTTTTTCCATCAAACCCTTACTGAATGCATCATATTTTTTTTCATTTTCATGAAAATGAAAAATGGAACCTTCAAACCAAAAATCATGAGCCATACCTTGAGTTGCAGCGCTGCCCCTCCCATGGCCTCATTTTCTTCCTCTACTCCCTTGAAATGCAAGTGAACAAAGTACTACACTGTGGATATGAATGTGTGGCTAGATGCCCACACCCTTCCTGAAAAATAGCTAAGATTTGTCCCATCAACAAGCCCTCTCAGAAAATCTTCCCACTTCTCCCTTTCATCAAGATTTTCAATGATTCCTTCAATGGTCTGGAAAAGAAGAAGGAAGACCTCCTCTTCTGTCATTCCTATTTTTCCCTTGCTTCCTTTGTAAATCTACTCTCCTTGGAGAGAAGCACCTCTTGTTGATGGCATTAAATATTGTGCACAGGCTGAGCCAAGATTGATGCTCTGATACCACTGTAATGTTTCAAATCTGAAATTTTCTGCTCCATCAGGAATATCTTAAGATATTCCAATTCCTTATTCAGTGAGGTATCACAAGTCCATTTCAGAGATTTAATGTTGGGTCATTTACAACATATGTCTCCTTCCAGAGAAGGGAGAGATCCTGAGTCTAGCTGGCCCTTCACAGACTCTACCTATGGATATGCAATATTCCACTTCGGGAATTTCTACTACAGGGTCCTTGAGGATGCTGTATAAGGAAGCCTCTATAAAAATAAGGCAAAAAACTACTAGGATGCCCTAGAATGCATATAATACAACTCCCTTGCAGAAAATGAGCTCAAAGAGATAACTCTAGATGGGTTATAGAGATCTCCCCAATCTAGGTCTTTAAAACAATTCTCAATGAAAGAGTTTACAACAATATAAGAAATAATCACAAAATATGCAAATATTAAAGTAGCATAAGAGGGAAAATGCTACAGACATCATTATATTATGATATCAGCAATAAAATACAAGAAATATCATGAGGGGCGAGTCACTCAAGCTTTAGGAACCAACCTCCAATGATTAAGCAACAAAGTACTTGAGTTGCTGCAGCTCCACAAAATGCCGGAGAGCAGTGAATGTGCTGTATATATGAAGGTATGAGCTGCTAAATATGAATTAAATGTACATGTGTCTAAAGGAATACAAATAATATCCCAATAAAAAAGGATTGGGCTGAAATACTAGATTTATAGCCAATCTAGGAGAGATTGCTAGAAATGTTGGAGAATACAAAATGTGCCAACTAAGTTGTCACTGAAACTGGTACAAAATGAGAATGAGGTTGTGTATGATCTGAAATATGACCTCCCTCCTCTGATAATGTCTCCAAGCAAAGGGCTGACCCCTTTGACTCAAAAACACTCCTCCTTTGAAGCTTAAGAACCCCTTTCTCACTTCCTCCTCTGAAATAACACAGTTTCTTCCATGGACTGTGCAGTGGGAGATGATGGAAGGTTGGCCTCATGCAAAATATGTGTAATGAAGTCCACAAATCCTCCTTGTATCTTTTCCAATGAATAGATCACTCCTCCACTGAAGAAAAAAAATCAAGAGAGACTCCATGAGTTCCTCTCTTGCTGAACCCAGCAACAAAACATCCTCTCTGTTGCAGAGCTAACACTGTAGGTGGTGAATGTAGATATGGCCAATGCATAATTGAGTGAAATGCAGATCAATCCTCATCCTTCCTTGAGGAATAGGTAGGGATTCCCGACCGAGAACACCCTAGTGCTCGAGGGCACCACGACCCTGCTAAACAGGATGGGGATGCAAGCCTCTGCAGACCCTATTCGAAATTCTGTCTCGAAAAACTATGCAAATGGGCTACCATCTCCTCCTTATAAATAAAGGGAACTTTTATCCACCATGGTCCCACCAATTAGTGTTCCCACCCTCATGTGAGTATCTTCCCTCCAAAACTACGCAACTTCTCTAGGAAGCCTCTCCTCCTTGGGCAACGCTGTTGACTTTAGTCAAAGATGACTAAATCAAGTGATCCGGGTTCCATTCACAACATTAGGTGTTTATTTCAGCTGCTTTATTCTCCTCCTTTCACACAAGGAGTGTTATTTATTCATTAAAAGAGGGCTAAGGTGTCTCCTTACCCATTTTATTAAGCAAAAATAAAATATGCAACTATAATGTTCCATTTTAGCTTGAGGCTAAAAATTGGGAACATTACAGTGTCCAAGGGTAGATTGAAGGTGTTTTAAGAATGATATAAACTTTGAATGAATAAAGGGATGTTTTGGATGATATATTAGTATCAAATTCATCTATTTTTTTCTTTATGATATGTTTCTGCATGTTATTTCCAAGTACTATATCAGTGTTTTGGATCAGTTGCACGACGATATTTTACCTTAAATGAATGATGAATGTATGGATCTATTTATATCGAACACTATTTTTATGTATTAGGAAATAATGGAAGGGATTAAAGATATGTAACCAAGCGCGCTCAGGATAACCTGTGTAAATTGACCTAAATCTGTCTGGTTAGGGCTTCCGTTGTGAAGGTATGATCACAATTGTTTTATATCTAAAGGCACCCACATCATTTCATTCTCTCTTAGGGTGTGGAAACCTGGTTCCAACAACCCCCCCATATTGCTTCAGGTGGGACTTTGACTTGATTAAGCAGGTCACTGCCGAAAGGGCGAGCAGTAAGAGGGTTTTTTTTTTGGTTAACCTTAACTCTGAACCTGGGTCAGGACCCCTCAAGGTAACACAAAAAGTCAAAATAATGGTGAAGCCAATTTGCTGAAATATTTGATGAACCTCCTATAGTAGCCATCCAAACCTACAAACTTTTGACATCTCTTTGATTTTGAGGAAAAGGAACCCATTTCTATGATGATAATTTTTTTTGGGTCTACCTGTATTCCTGCTTGTGATATTGAGTGGTCAAGGACAACTCCTACTCTTTTTAAGAATTCACACTTTTCTAGACTTGGGGAGAGATGCATTTCAATGCAAATTTTCAGTACTTTTCCCGAATTGGAGAGACCTTCTTGGAAATCATCCCTATAATGTGTGAAATAATCTATGTAGATTTCGACAAAGTCATGGACTAGTTCGAAAAAAATATTCTCAAGAATTCTCTTTGGAAAGTAGTTGGGGAATTGCACAATCCGAAGGGAAGGAGTCTGTAAGCGAAGGTTCCCAAGGGACATGTGAAAGTAGTCTTGTCCTGGTCTTCAGGGCTAATTTGGATCTGGTTGTACCCATTGAATCCATATATGATAGAAAATAACATCTTCCCTATAAGGCCATCCTGGAATTGATCTATATAGGGAAAGGGGAAATGGTCCTTCTTTGTAGCTTTGTTAAGTTCCCAATATTCAACATAGATTCACCATTTTCCATTCTTATTTGGGACTAGGACAAGAGGAGACACCCACTCAATGCTGATATTGGATAGATGAAACCTTCATCCAATAATATTTGGAATTCTTCCTTCACTATGTCCTTCAGAGCTGGGATCATCCTCCTTTGGGGTTGGCTCACAGGTTTTCATCTTTCTTTAATGTAGATATGATGTGTGCACAACAAGGGATTCACCCATTTCATTTCTTTGTAGTCCCAAGAAAATGCATCAAGGTTTTTGTTCAATATATGGCATAATTGTTCTTCTTCTTTGGCTAAGAGGGATGAGTTCATTTTTAAATATTTTTATGGGCCAAATTCCACACCCTTGGTGGTTTTAGAGGTTGAATCAACTGAGTGAAGTTTTATCCAAGGGTTTCTTTTAGACTCTTTGATTAGGTCATCGAGTGGATTGCCATTGGGGGGTTGGTTCTGAATGATGTGGTCAATGAGCTCATCCTTGTCATGTTTACCCCATCTAAGAACATCATCTATGGTAAAAATGGGGTAGGGTGTGGTTTTGTATACTTCATATCTTTCTTCTTAATCCTCCAGCCACAAAGGTAGGTCATGGTAAATGGAATTTTGGGCAGGAGAATATAATACCAACTGTTTAGACAAGGGCCCAGTCTTTATAGTCATGTTTCTGGCCCAACAGTTGATATAATCATTAATAGTGGATAACCAAGGTATTCCTAAAATGAGAGGATATCCATTAAAATTGGTTTTTGGCTAGAGGACCAAGAAATATGTAGGGTACTCCCAAAATTTGATTGAAACCATAACATCCTGAACAATTCCTTCCAGAGCTATTGTGGACCAGACTACGAGTTGTAGAACCATTGTGGTTTTCCTCAATGTCCCTTGGAGTTTGAGTTTAGGCATATTTTACTTGTTCATTACATTGATTGTAGCCCTGATATCAATCAAATTATTGGGGACTCTGACACCATCAATGTGTACATATACTACTAGACTACAAGGGTCCAAGTACTTCGGGAATATCACCCTTCCTAACATTAAGTCGGACAGCCGTCCCACTACATTGATGGTGGGGGTATATTTCTTCTTTCTCCCAGGTTTCTTAAAGAACTTTTCCTTCATGAGCCATTTGTAAATAGGAACATTCTTAATGGCTTGGAGAAGGGGTATTTTCACACACAAATTTTTCAGTTCTCTCAGAAGTTCAGTCTCCTCTGGGGTGTGCTGATTAGAGTGGATCAAGCACTCAAGAAAAGGAGGTTGCTGAATCTTAGTGTTATTCTCTTCGTTTTCCTCCTCAACCTCTGTAGGTAGAGATGGAGGATAATTGATGAGGATTACAGTTGTCAAGATAAATCCCCTCTGTGGAGAGAGGCGATCTCTCTAGCCCTAGAGTGCGTCTAACAACTTGAGATACTTTCTAATATAGAAATTTCTTAGCTAATATTAAAAATGTGACAAGAAAAGAGATAGGGTGCATTTTTCCCAATGCTATGTTTGAACTCGTTGATGATGACCTTGATCCACAATATTTTTATGCTCGCTCCTTGGTACTGGTTGGTCATTGTTGGGCTAGTATGAACTCTCATTCCCTTTACATTCTCGCGGTCTGATAATGCCTAAGTTTTTCAAGAGAAAGAATGCTTTAGATATTTAGTGAAGGACTCAAATTTTCACCAAAGGTAGGCCTCAAACATCAAGGACTTGGTTGTAAAATCTTCCTTTCATATTTATCAATAAAACATCTAATGTTTTCTTTCTATATTTTTCTAATATTTTATGCAAATATTTTGGTACTCCTTGATCGGCTAGATAACTAATGTTTAATGATTACAATGTATTGGATTACATTTTGTTTTTCCTCTTGATCATCTGCATGGATTCATGTGCCACTAGTAGTAAGGAGTGAGCCTAAAAGGATCGTGGATTAAGGTCATCAACAATGGGTTCGAACATAGCATTAGGAAAAAGTTACTTCTATCTATTTTGTTGTCACATTTTGAATATTAGAAAAGAAAGCTTTGCATTAGAAAGTATCTCAAGTTGCTAGACCCACTCTAGGGCTAGAGAGACCGCCTTTTCCCACAGAGGGTATTTATCTTGACAACAAAATTACTGACTCGACTCTAGGGGATATCTAGATCTAGCCATTCCACCAGGCACACAGTGGACTGATGCAGGTAAAAAATATTTTTTTTAACATTTTTTACTTTTTGAATTTTTTTTTCATGTATTCTAAGACATAAACTTAAGATGTTTTTAGAGATATGGGTCCTCAAAGACCACCAGGTATGTCACCAATCACGAGGATGGTAGCCTGCCCAGTGGAGGATGTCCCTTATGAGGAGGGAGTACACCCATTATCTGAGTTAGAGAAGAACTTGGTAGGCCTTATGAGAGGCATCCTAGAGTATTCTACCTTCAATGACATTCATCTTCGCTTTCAGATGCATATGGTCGGGGTTCCAGGTAGACTGCATCATCTACTCTAGTGAGTGATTCGAGTAGTCACCTGCTATCATGAGCACCATGTGGGCAGATAACATCCCTATTGTTACATTTTTGTACTAATGTAGGCTCAAAGAGCCATTTTTTCACAAAACACATATTTTTTGAGATTTTGATGTAACAAAATTGACATACACAATACACACACACACACACACACACACACACACACACACACACATACATACATATGCATGTTTCTATGACTACTTGTGTATCATAATGATGTGTTGGTTTTTTACATGTTGCGTAGATGTCTATCTAGTGCATGATTTTCTAATGTATCTGTTCATGTGTTTAAATGTTTTGGAATTTGTTGATATGTAATAAAATCAAAATTCCTTTCCAATAATCAAACATGAAAATACATACGCAAAAATTGAGGATTTCATACAGAATAATGGTCATTTAACTATAACACAATGAGTTGTGAGTCTAATTTAACAACCAAAATATCTAATTTCGAGATCAATAGCATCCAGTAATAGCTTGATGACCACACTATATTCAATAATATTGTTAGTTGTGCGACCTAAAAAATTACCTTGTAAATTAATTAACTCGCCATAAGGGGAAAATAATGCCCATGCTGTAGAAGGCAGGTTCTATGTGCTATGACAAGTGCCATCAGTAAAACCGATGTAATGATTTGATGACATCTGCAAACCAAGTGGAACACAAGTTGAGCAAAGGAAACATTTCTGCAAAGTAAATAGTCACACCAAAAATCGAAGAAAAGCACACTAATGAATAAAACACTAATGTCCAAAGAATCACACCTATGATCAAGCGTAATAATTATTCAAATAGATTTCAAAAATGAACTCCGATGACTGATTTCCGTCAGGATTAACATAAATAAACCCATGATTCTACCATTGATATTGTGTGTAGGTATTACCTCGATCAATTTTGTGAGAAAATTCATAGCAACAGTGAATTTTCCATGCCCCCTGCCTGAGTAAGGGTTACAAAGCATGGAAATAATTTCCCCTTGGGGAATTGACCAAACAGTAAGAACAGTGTCGAAGGGAGTGGGTGGGGGAACAAGAAACCCGGAAAAATACATTCTATATTATCCCTGGTTAGACAGGGATGTCGATCAAAATGATTGGATTAATATTTCCCATGTTTCCTTCAGAAAACACTTCATGAATCAAAATCGGATTCTGAAATGGGCTAGTTAGCACAAATGAAGCATGTGATTCCAGATAGGTGGATATTTCACCTAGGTTTGGGAGAAAAGAGGAACGATGATATCCATTATCCCATTGGGTTTCTTCTAAATAATTACCTCCATGATACTTTCATCGATGGGTAAATTCTCACTTAAGCGATCATTAAATTCCCAAGAACCAAACTAAGGAGACTGCGCATAAGTGTCCAGAGAGGAAACCAATTGTTCCTTGGTTTTAGATGCAGCATTAGAAGCCATGAGAATACTTTGATACATTTATTTAGTAGGGCTCAAAGGCATAACACCACCAAAACATTCAAGCTGATCGAAATTGGGAACAATCCACAGATCATCACGAGACGATATCATATTGATAGTGACGACATTCGAAGGTGGGAGTGGAGAAATTCCCATAAGGGATAGGCTTTGAATAGACCCAGCCCGATGTTCTCATAAGGGGTAGTGGTTTTCCAGACATATGGAATGTTGCATGTTGAAGAATCAGAGCAAAAGAAAGCTAACTGATCCATAATCATGATTTTTCCCTGATGACAAAAACAGAGGACATGAAAAAGCATGGAGACCATGCAAACCATGGCATGAGTCCAACTGCATCCAAGAAGGAGATTATAATTTAAGTTGGAATCTACCACCTCAACTTGTAAATTCACCATTTTTCCCTGAAACAAGATGGGCAATGATTTGAGAATACCATAAGACCAATAACCTCCACCGTTGAAAGCTTCCAAGGTATTTAGGGACTGAATCAATGGAGGAGAGTCATTGAATTTCCAACAAGTGATAGACATGATGCAAGTCTAATTGCCTTCATCAATAACAGTCGTATGGATTTTTTTTCCCCATCACGGTAACTTGAATTAGAATATCCACCTAATATGGGAGGCAAGGAACGAAGTTCTCAAGATAGAAAGTAATAAGATTATAATCTACGTGATCAATACCTCTAATAGAGGAAAGTATTGCCTTTTGTTATGATGGAAACAACTAAAGGACCTCCAAAGCTAACATCACCGAAGGCGCTTGAGCTAGATCCTCTACAATATTGTATTTTTGCGTAGCTTTCACATTCAGAATATAGGATGATTTCTGAAGAACACCTGTTGGGGGTGGTCAGATGATGGATTCACTACTAGGTCTCTCAATCTGGAGAGGACCAGAAGTAGGAAGCATGGAAGAGGAAGGGTGATCTATGACTTCTGTTTCCATAGGATCCTTAGATGGATTGGGATATTATTTTGATCTCATGGTAATAGAGATAGGTTTCATGTCAGCCATGGAAAATTGAGATTTTCTAGATTATTGGGGTTGATATACCATTTGCATCTATTCTAAAGGGAAAGGCGCTTTAAAGATAGACGGAGTCCCTAGGGCGCCTTTTAGAAGACGATAAAATTCGGCACGCTGAGGACAATCCTTCGTGTAATGATCATCATCACATATTAGACAAGGATATTTAGGCTTGCGAGTAGAAAAATGGTCTGCAGATGAATTTTTTGAATCATGTTTAGGGTTGTTAGATTTGGATTTTCTTTTACCCTTTTTATTACCTTTCGAGGATTTTTCTGCTGTGGTAGATTGGAGAGCATTTATCTTAGAGGTTTTATCACGATTATTCTAGTTACTGGAAGGAGTAGAGGGTGCAGTAGTAGTAGTAAAATTAGACTTCGAAGAATTTTTGGTGAACTAATATCATCATGAGCCATTGTCCTGATAACGTCATCAACCGTAGGTGTAGCAGGAGGCTGAGATGCTGCCGGATTAGTTGAAATGCGCAACACGTCAGGCAAGAGCTCATATAGAGTTCCATATTGGGAATAAACCAAATCAAGGTATTGGGATCTGGCGATGAATTCCTCTTCTGTGATACATCCACCCATGGCAAGATATTTAGCAATCCTAAGAACGAATGATTTCGTAAACTATTCAGTCAACAGTTGATCGAGGATATCAAATTTTATGAGGTGATGATGACGTTGCCATTCATGAACGTGATCCGAAATGTGAGAAGTAGTTGACTGCTTCAACGAGGTGAGGAGGTGGATGCTGGTTTCATGCCGGAAAAGTAACTGGAAGTGAGTGACGAAATCAATAGCCAAGGATTTGAAATCAAAGAAAATGCCTTGAGGAAGCTCAATATACCACTTGGCCACAATACCGTTCAATGTACACTGGAAAAGAATATGACGAATAAAATCCTTGACCCAAGAATTAGAAGAGCACATAAGTGGTACATCATGACATGGGTTTAGGGGTCTTCCTCAGAATTGCCTTCAAATTTAGGACAATCTACTGGGATTTTTTTCGGAACTGGTGACCAATGCAACGGATGTTGGATGGGATCATTTGTAATATTTGAAACCTCTGTCAGTTCCAACGTAGCCAAAAATGGTAGGGAATGATGATGAGGAGAAAAATGTCAGGGGTTCCAACCTGGTTGATATAGATTCTGCCCCCAATAGGTGGCTTTTGTCCTAAATACACATATTTCCCCCATTGTTGGTAACTACCTTGCTACAACTGTTGCTAAACATAGGGACATTTTTTGGGTTTTTGATAAACCCCCCGCTGGATTTGAGGTTGCAAACCTTGCTGGATATAGGGTACAGGGTGAGGTCATAGTTGAACATGAGGTCGAGCTTGTGGTCCCTCCTAAACATGGGGTCTAGCCTATCGCCCTTGCAGAACATAGGGTCTAGCCTATGGTCCTCATTGAACATAGGGTCGAGCCTGAGGTCCCAATTTGGCCTGTTGATACTAAATAACCTGTTGAGAGTGAACACCATATTGAGGTCCAAGATGGGGTTGTTGGTACTGACCATGAGGAAGTGACTGGTAATGAGTACTAAGTTAACCCAGATGGAGATTCGAGCCATTTTTGGTGTAAGGACCAAACTAAGGATTAGTTGCAATAGCACCTACAGGAAGATGGGGTTGTTGGACATACTTCTGAGAGGTGCTTGGTCGAGGAACATATTGATATTGTACATTGGATAGTTGAACATACTAATTTGGGATGTTAGTTTGTTGAACATACAAATATAGTACATTCAGTTGATGAAGAGTTTTTTGAACCCAATAATACTGAGTGTGGTGTTGATGAAAGACTAATGCAGCTGAAGTAGTTGACCACTCGAAGGAATGGTGCCTATAAGAGTGTTCATCAGTTGTGAAGACCATTTCCCACTTAGAATGGCATTAGGTTGTATTACCCTAGGAATAGGTCCAGAGTTTAGTGGTCCCCACCCAAGAGGGGAGGTACATAAAGAGGATTGGATTGCCCCCTAGGCACAGATGAAACTGTAGATTGTCCGCTCAATGGTGGAACCACAGTAATAGTATATGGAAAAAATGGGGTAGACGATCTATCTAAATAGTCATTTGACCAATAATGACTATAGGTTGAACAATAGGTTGAGACGTGGCAACCGCATTTGTAATGAATGGGCTAGAAGATGTGGGAATACCCATTGACCAAACGGGATCTGGAAATAAATATGTGGTGCCAGAAGCTCCTGAAATAAGATTTCCCAAAGAGGTATACCCTTGTCTAAGTGGATATGCAACTTGACTAAAGGATATTTCAGTCCCATTACCTGAATCATGAGGTGTGGAACCGAAAAATTTTCCTTCAGCAGGAAATAAAAATGAAGAGGCTTCCGAGATAAAGGTTTCAATGGTTTCTTGTAGAGTACTCTAAGGAGCACTCACGAATGGGATATCATCAACACTGGATGCCATTTCGTCAAGAAATAACTAATGGAAAATAGAGCGAGATGCTATTGGAGAAGTAGGACGTAGAAATTCATGTTGATCAAAAGGACTATAAGCATGTTGAGGCAAGACCACAATGGGATAAAAGAGTGGATTTTCAGGAAATATCGTAAACTGTGCAAATGGTTCAGGGCTTTCCAGCTCAGAGTCTTTTGATGCCATCCAAGGAGAATCGTCAGGTGGTATTCGAGATGAAATGTGGTGTACATTGATGAAAATCCCGAGTTCGACACCTTAAGTTTCAAGGGGTCCAACTGGAAGCTGGGGGACCTCAGGAGGAGGTTCTTGAGATTTTTAGGAGGGGAGACGAGGTGAATCCGATGATTTAGCCACGATTACCTTTCAATAAAATATAAAAGAAGGAAGAGGTTAAAATATCAAAAATCCACAATTTACCAAGAAATAATGAGGCTGGATAATTGCATGGGTAAGATTTTTTCATGGGAAGTTGCTTTTAGATTCAAAAAAAAAAAAAAAAAGTGTACTAGGCATAAAGGTTTACCAAGTATCCATGAAATTTAATATACAACTTGGTGATAAATGATAGATAAAATGACCAAGGACTTAACATACTACAGTCAATCTCCCCGAATGTTGTGTTCGGTGTATCACGTTTACAAGGCGTCTAAATCGATTACCTATGGTAGGCTTGCAACCTAATGGTGTCTCCCCAAATATACATGATGGTACATGGGAGTCTAGTCTGTAGTAGTGGTGTCTAATGTGTAAACAGTCGATGAGAGCGCCCCAAATATACTTACCATACATCAACATACTTCCATATGTGGGATGGGATATCATTCCCGGGCTGTAACATAGACTGTTAGCGACATATCCTACATTTTATGACGTTGGAACACATCTCTAGCATAGACCCCTAAATGTTCTCATTAGTTCTAAATCCTCCTTAAGGTACATTGGGTTAATTTTAATTTTGATCTTGAGTTAAGTGTTAGTTTTTGGTCAAAATCGATGCCACCTGAATCCTATGATGCGAGCTAAATGCAAAAAGAAAATTTTTCCATTTCAATTAAGTATAAAATATTTAGGGAAGAGATGCAAACAAAAGTGTAACCAGTGCAACAAGCAATGGTGCTCTCCCAAACTAGTTCAAAACTACAAAATGCAATTCTTTCCTATCAAATTCACTTTTCTAAAAAATGAAACCTATTGAAAAAAATGAAAAAATTTCTATTTTCCACTAAGATGCATAAAATGATACTTGTTCTTTTACTTTCTACTTTGAAATGAAAACAATGTAACATGAAAGAAATGAATGAAGACATGAAAAAACAACGCTTTCACTTTTCTTTCAATTGAACGGAAATCAAAATCTCTTTAAAAATATATAAATAAAATGATTTTCACTCCCTTTTCAAAACGATAAACACAATACAAGTCAAAACGAAAAGGAAAATCACTTTTAATTTCTTTTGAATTTGGAAAAAGACACTCTTCTAAACTTGTGAATCAAACAATTTGTGATCCTATGTTTTACACTAAGTTGAAGGTCAGATCAAAAATGTAGTGATGACCAATGCATACGAAAAACTACTTCAAACCAAGTCAGATGCAATGCGACAAAGGGTGTTTGAAATGGTGAAAAATATCCCAACTCGCAAACAAGTCCAAGAGATGAAAAAATTTGCTCAAAGAAGACAAGCAAGTAAAACACATAGGCAAAAGGTCACTAAGACTCTACAGACATTCATCAGGGGCTAGCACACATTGGAAAAATGAGGGGAAACCCTAACATTTCCTAGGTTTGAGGTCAGCGCTTATGTGGTAAACATAAGGGTGTTGAAATATAAATCTGTGTAGTTGTGCTATATAGAACAGTGTTGGCTACGCTACTGTGCAAACAAAAAACGCGATGGTCGCTAAAACAAGGAAAAATAAAAAGGAGTTTCACACTAAAATGAAACCTGACATAGTGAAATGACTATCAAACCCTATGAAAACTAACAGAGACCTAATCAATATTAGATTTCAGTGATCGGTCAAACTAATCCAAGATCAGTCTGTGAAATATAGGCTAAGAGGCTAAGCTTCCCAGTGGAGTCACAATTCTACTGTCAAGATAAATCCCCTCTGTGGACAGAGGCAATCTCTCTAGCCCTAGATTGTGTAGAAATTTATAAACACAATAATGTATTTCTAGATTCTCCTAATCTAACAAATTAATCTTATGTTAAATAAAAATCCTTCCACTTATTTCTTTGCGTAAAATAAATCGCCAATTGCAAAACACATATGAAGAAAAGTCAATCGCACATAACAAGATGTTTTACCGGGAAATCTTAAAGCTAAAAACCACAACTATCAGATATTATGTATATCAATGGATCATGAAACAATCTCATATATCTCATACAAAGCTCACCTCATAGAGCTATCAGTACAATATAGAATCGTCTCACACTATATTGCTGAAATTTTCACCTCCACGCACCAATTTCTTGCCTCCTGACAGCCTGCCTCCACTGCGCAATCCCCGCTGAAGAAGATTCCTAAATGAATTCGACCTTACCCTTGACTGTGCAATACTCATAGGCATCTCCAATGTGTATGTGGATGCATTGAATGCTCCACTATGGTCACAACATATAGTCCATCTCACTCTTTCACCTATCTCTCCAGTGGGTCTCCACTAGATCTGACATGCAAGTAGTTAACTGTTGTATTTGTTTGGTTGCAAGTAAGACACTAGTGAATTAATTAAATAATTAATTCACTCATCTTTCAATAGTGTATGTTCAGTTACAACTATCACAACTGAGTTTAACTCGCTGAAATGAGTTAAACTAAATACCAACTCACATAACTACTCTTTCAACTCTGTTACAACTTGCCACTGTCAATTATAACTAATTCCTCCATGCATGAGTCACCAACCACCCTTGGAATTAGAAATTCCTTCAATAAATTGGTTTGCCACATCAGTTAATTGAAATCAAGTGCTCCAAGATAATAATTTATTATTTATTGTCTGATTATTATAGAGGGCTAATAATAATCGACATGCATTCTAATTTTAGACAGGTGATCTATAAATAGACTTCACCCATACATCTAAAAATAGAAACTCATATAAAAATATATTTTTCTAAACCATCTAGAATCAACCTCCTGCTAATTTTAGATTTTTCTCAACATGTCTAAAAATAGACATACACCTAAAAATAGCTTGTGTGGGCCCCACCTATTTTAGGTGCTTATTTTTTACTAAGATCAAGGATAATGTTTCTGGATGCCTCTTTCACTATTTCTTGTTGCAATCTTCAACACTCCCTCTCGACAAGAAAGGACTATCATTGAAAGTGCCCTACAACTCCATGCATCGCTTCCAAAACTGAAAGCCTCCAAAAAAATCAATCAGTCTAATGCATCTGTCATCAAAGTCTTCTGGCTTCTTCTTAGCTACTGCACATGTCTTCAAGAACCACTGCATTGTTGAACTCTACACCCATGCACTCTGCACGTGTTTTCAACTCATATCCGCACTCCAGTATCTGACACTGTCACTTTTATCTGACTACAACAATCCAGCTGATCATGCTACTACTGCTCTATGGGCGCCTGGTAGCCAGGTTCAATTCATGAGATCCACACAATCTCAATGAATCCCACCCAGAAATATCTTCCTTAGGATTAATCATGCATGTCGCCCCAACTCTTACCTCGTGGTATAGTTGCATGCACTCCCTCTACCCATCTGGAAGGAATTTTCTCTGCATGAGTGGTTTCTCCCACTCCATGATCCTCATCTTGTGGCTGCTCCACATCCTGAGGTTCACTTTTACCTGCATGAAAATCCTGCTCCCTCTCAATCTTTAATTGCATGGCTTTCTTGCACTCCCCAACAGTAGGAAGCTCCATAGAAATCCTATCTACCTGAAGTCTGTAGAGATTCTTCACTCGAATCCCAACCTTATTGGCTTGCCCTGTTGCTTTGTGTCACAAGAAAAATTTTCCTTCACTAAAGACAACATCATAGCCTCTATCCTCTAGCATTGCAACTGAGATTAAATTATTATTTAAACTTGGAACATGCACAACATCTTTTAAATGAAAGAGTTTGCCTGACACCCTATGAAAGGTAATGGTACCAATTCCGGTCACACTGTATCGTCCATCATCCCCCAACTCAACATGCGTCTGCAGATCTTTCTCCACCAAGTCACTGAAAAATTTCTCATCTCCCGTCATGTGAAAGAAAACACCACTATCAAAGTACCACCCTGATCCCAATGCACTAGGCACCATACATGCAATCAATGAGAAGTCAAGCTAAAATTTCAAGGGCCTCACCAGCTGTAGCTCCAGAAACCATATTTTTCTTCTTCTTATGTGGAAAATTGTGGCAATATGTCCAAACTCATGACAGTGAAAACACTTGCAAGGGCCTCACCAGTTGTAGCTCTAGAAACCATATTTTTCTTCTTCTTATGTGGACAATTGTGGCAATATGTCCAAACTCGTGATAGTGAGAACACTTCACTTTGGACATGTTGTGCTCCTTTCCATCTTCACCGGCCTCAGATCTAGAATGGAATTTATTCCCCTTCTTCTTCTTCACCTTGGCATCCAAAGAAAAATCCTCTTCATCATCATGCTTTGATGAAGAGTCATCCCTGGTGGTCCACCTTGTCTCCTCCTACACTAGATCTGACCACAGTCACTCCCAATCCAACAGTTTCTCCTGTCCATTGATAGAGTCTTGATACTATGCCAACTCTTCGGAAGCCCAAGGAGAGCCAAGATCACCAAGTCATCATCCACAACACTAAATCCTACACTCCCAATCTCATCCCTGCAATTTGGACAAACTTTGTCAAGTATACTAGAATAGTGTCGTTCTTCTCCATATTGATTTTTCTGAGTTTATCCTTCAGCGCCAATTTCCTATGGTCGCTGCTACTTTGGAAATGATCTGTCAAAGCCTTCCAAATTGAAAATGGAGTGGCTTTCCCATGAAGGCTTGAGACAATATGGTCTCTCACACCTTCCAACATAATCCTCCTATCCCTTGCTACTTTCTTTTGCCATGCATTAAAAATTGTAGCATCTGTCGAAGTAGGCTTAGAAACATCTCTGTCGATCAATTCCTTCAAGCCATTATCTTCAAGCACCACATCCATCATGTCCTTCCATGAAATGTAGTTTGAGCTTCACTCTATTGCATACTCTAACCACAAACCATTGAAATCCATTTCGATGTTTACTCAACTGTCGCACCAAGAAATTCTTGCAGCAATTTCAAATTGTTTCGACCAATAAAACTCAGCACTGCTTCAATATTACAATCTTATCTGCTCTAATACCATGCAGAAATTTATAAACACAATAATGTATTTTCGGATTCTCCTGATCTAAAAAATTAATCTTATGTTAAATACAGAATCCTTCCACTTAATTTTTTGTGGAAATTAAATCGCCAATTGCAAAACACATATGAAGAAAAATCAATCGCACATAATAATATGTTTTACCGGGAAATATTAAAGCTAAAACCCCAAAATATCATATATTATGTATATCACTGGATCATGAAACAATCTCATATATCTCATACAAATCTTAGCTCATAGAGCTCTCAGTACAATATACAATCGTCTCACATTGTCTTGTAGAAATTTGCACCTCCATGAACCAATTTCTTGCCTCCTAACAGCCTGCCTCCACTGCGCAATCCCTGCTGAAGAAGAACCTTGAATGAATTAGAACTTACCTTACCTTGACTGTAAAATACTCATAGGAATATCTAATGTGTATGTGGATGCATTGAATGCTACATTATAGTCAGAACATATATTCCATCTCACCCTTTCACCTATCTCTCCACTGGGTCTCCACTGGATCTGACATGCAAGTAGTTAACTGTTGTATTTTTTTAGTTTCAAGTAAGACACTACTTATGAATTAATTAAATAATTAATTCACTCATCTTTAACTAGTGTATGTTTAGTTACAACTAGCACTACTGAGTTTAATTCACTGAACTGAGTTAAAATAAATAACAACTCACATAACTACTCTTCCAACTCTGTTACAACTTGCCACTCTGAGTTATAACTAAGTCCTCCATGCATGAGTCACCAACCACCCTTGGAATTCAAACTTCCTTCAATCAACTGGTTTTCCACATCAGTTACGTGAAATCAAATGCTCCAAGAGAATAAGTTGTCATTTATTGTCTGATTAATATTAGGGGCTAATAATAATACACATGCATTATAATTTTAGACAGGCGATCTATAAATAGATTTTTCTCAACCATCTAGAATCAACCTCCTGCTAATTTTAGATTTTTCTCAACATGTATAAAAATAGACATACACCTAAAAATAGCCTGTGTGGGCCCCACCTAGTTTAGGTGTTTATTTTTCACTAGGATCAAGGATGATGTTTCCAGATGCCTCTTTCACTATTTCTTGTTGTAATCTTCAACAGATTGGGTTTAGAAACTTGATATACTTTCTAATGCAAATATTTCTTAGATAATATTAAAAATGCCACAAGAAAAGAGATAGAAATACCATTTTCCTGATGCTATGTTTGAACTCACTGATGATGACCTTGAGCCACAACTCACTCCTTGATACTGGTGGCACACGAATGCCTGCAGATAATCAAGAGGCAACAATAAAGGTAATACAATACATAGTAATAATTAAACATTAGCTATCTAGCATATCAAGGAGCACCAGAATATTTTCATAAAATATTAGACAAATATCAAAAGCAAACATCATATTTTTTATTGATAAATATGAAAGGAAGATCTTACAACCTAGGCCTCAATGTTGGAGGCCTCCCTTTGGTGAAAATTTGAGTCCTTCACCGAAGCTCTAAAGCATTCCTTCTCCTGAAAAATTTAGGCTTTATCACAGTGCAATAATGTAAAGGGAATGAGAGTTCATACTAGCATAACAATGACCAACTAGTAGTGGAATGATGGGCACCAATTTATAGGAAGGGAGAAGAGGTTGGGAGCCCATGAAAGGAGGAGGAAGGTCCAGTTTCTAAGGGATAAACCCCCATGGATGAGATCAAAGCTCTAAAATCAGATAGCTTCACTCTATCACCACTATTTAACAACTAAATCTCCACCCTGAAACTTCTAGAGGTTGAATATTATCCTCCATTAGAGGAAACACTGCCAGAAAGGGATCAACATGGTTTTCCCTGAAATAAGGGCGCTAGAAGCGCTAAGCCAAAATTTTCAATCTGACATCAGTGCATGAATAACAGTAGGAAACGTGTTGACCCAAAAAACTAGGTTTTTTTACCAAGTTCCTTCTGTAATGTTCCATGGAATTTTTATTTGAGTCTTGAGGGGATGTATTTAGATATTTTTCCATGGTGGAAACATTGCATAGGGTCTGTCATGGGGCACTTCAGGATAAGGGATGGGAAGTGAGAATGGTTACAAATTACTGTGTAACAATTATCCTTCACGACATAAGTTTTATCTCATGTATCTCCACAACATAAGTTGGATAGGATGTCTCTCCACTATAAACTAGTTGTGCATGCTTGTTGTTCAGGTTTGGATTGGGTTGGGTAGGCATCTGAGCTAGCTTAGGTGGAGCAGAATGGGTGAGATAATGTTGAGGTTCTGGTGGAGGTAGTAAAGCAGGTGGTTGATTATGTTGAGGCCTCCACCCTTGTGATGGGTTGCTCCACTAAGGCGGTTGTAGAACATATTGCTGGAATTGTTGGTTCACAGGTTGAGGTTGATATGGAGGGTTGTAAGACCAAGTAGGAGGTGTAGGCCATGATGGGGGAGTAGATGTGTACCAAGACTACATAAGTGCATTTTTGTTGGTAATAGAGTAGGAGTAAGGTGCACCTTTCATACCTTCTATACATGACCGAGGTTCTCTGATTTATGAAATAGAGTTTCCCCGGTCCTTATACTTCCCCACCTTCATATACAACATTAAGCCCAGGTAAGGAGCGACACTTATCTGTTTCATGAATATCTTCACATACTAAGAAAGCCTCTATGACATCTAGTGGACATTAATTCCGAGGGTGTTTTATATTACATCTAGGGTAGAAGATAGCTAAGGCCCTTTCTGCTTCCTCTTGCTTCATCTTGATCTGCATTGTGTCTATTTGCAAAGAAACAGTGTGAAGCATCTCACTTTTTAGGTCCTCCAACATATTTCCAATCTCGTGCTTGATGGAGGTGGAAGAGGAAGGGGTGTTAGTCATGCTTTGTCTAGCTCTACCTATCTTCCTAGCTTCCCTAGAGTGGTTCCTAAAGACAATTTTGATGTCCTCATAAGGAAAGTTGTAGATATCTCCTCCTGATAGAATATTAAGTTTTTCTATCACCTCCTCCCTGATCCCTCAGAGAAATACTAGTTTAAGTGATCCTGGATCAAGTGTTCAATTAGTTGTTTTATATTTTAGCTGGAATATTTCTCCATAACCTTCTAGGGATTCATCAGGTCCTAGAGTAATACTAAATATTTCTTCTTTGGTTTATTTCTATCTATAGTAGTCAGTGTATTTGTTGTTAAAGGAATCTTGCATCTGTGCCTAGGTAGTGAAGTTGTTCTCAGGAAAACCCATGAACCAGCGCAAGGCTACATCCTAAAGGGTGGATGGAAACATTTCCAACATTTGTTCATCTAGTGCATAGTCATAGGACCTGCAGACAACAAAAAATTAGAACATGTAATATTCCAAATAGTGAAACGACACTAATGTAAAGAAAACAAAGAAAAAATATGCAGTAATATCAAAACACCATAAATAGAGCTAGAAACTGTTGAGCCATTTTAATAATATGGAGATGGAATAATAAGTACAACAATTATAAAAAAATGATAGCACTAAAGCCAACAAAGATGGATAGAACGACCCTTAAGCTCCCCCATTGAAACACTGCGTAACTGCTGCTCTACTAGACTCTCTCATTATGTTGCCCTTCTTGCAAATGTTAGAAATACTTCTATTGGCTGAATTTTTTTTTGTAGATGAGGTTGTTCGGGTGCTCAAAAAATGTCTAGATTTGGACACTGGCCTCTACACACAAAACCCAGAAAAACCCATAAAGGATTTCCAGATTGGTTGACCATAGAAAATCACCCTCCTAGGGTATGAAAACACACTACTTCTAGGTATGTAGTGATTGAGATAAAATGAAAAATAAAATTTTGCAAAATATCCCCTGTAGCTCAAATTTTGAAGGCTTGATCCCTTCACCGAATTCCAAGCAGGAATGCTATGGAATTTCACCCTCCTCTAGATCTCTCTGCTACTACACTGCTTACATCACAGGGTGACTGCACTGCTCTACAGGGTTGCAGATGGCCTGATGCTGGAATAATGAAATCTTCTCTCAAGGATAGTAGGAATCCTCTCCTGAACGAGCAGTTGAATTCCCCCAAGGACGAGGTTGGGATTTCCACTCGGAAAAACCAGTGTACTAAACAACACTACAGACTTGGCTAAACAACTGAAGCGTACACAAGTCATAAATGATAAGAAAATAAAATAACTCAGAATGCTCTCTATGGTTGTCCTGACCCCCTTCTTATACTTGTGGAACCCTCACACCCCTGGCCCCACATAATAACTACGCTACTCTCTTGGTCCTTATCTTCAACATAGATTGCGCTTCTCACTTGGCCTCTTGGCCCCATCCACTACTATGATGTTCCACTTTCACACTGAGGAAGTGGTTTTATTCTACTAAAGGGATTTATGGGTCCCTCTACCCTGTTATTCATCTACTTAAGGAGAGAAAAAATTAATATTTTAATTAGCTAAAAGATAATTAGGAATATTACAGTCCTCTGTGCCAAAATGTTTCTTGTCCTCAAGCAAATGCAAGGACGGATGCTGTAGAATTTTCTCCCCCTCCCCAGCGGCATCCTCATCTGGAAGGTTCCTCCATCTGATCATCTATTATTTTACTACCCTACTCCTCAACTCCCTCTCCCGAGTGTCCAAAATGGCCTTCAGCTGTAAGACTAGGTGTTGCTCATCCCCAATAGGTAGGAGTTCCCCAGTGGCAACTTTATGTTTCCCAAGAGCCTTTTTCAAGCATGATACATGAAAAATGTTGTGGATCATACTCCCAGTTTGGAGCTCCAACTCATATGCTACCTCCCCAACATGTCGGATCACCTTGTATGGCCCATAAAAATGAGGCTTAAGCTTATCAGCTCCCTTCTGCTTCAGCGTAGATTTCTTGTACGATTGAAGACGGAGGTAGACCAAATCATCCACCTCAAACCACCTCTCCACGTGGCTTCAATTAGAATACACCTTCTGTTGATTCTAAGTTGTAGCAATGTTGTCCTTAAGAGCTCAGAGTATATCCTGACTCTCTTGGATCCAGTCCTTGGCCCTGGGGGTCTTGATTGCTCCAAACATCACATCAGAAAATTTTAAAGCATCATAACCATATAAAGCACAAAATGGATACATACCGATTGACATATGAAATGTCATGTTGTAGTAGTATTCTCCCAGATGAAGCCAACGCATCCATGCCTTCTACTGCTTTGAGACATATTTTTGCAAGTAGCCTTCCAACCACTTGTTTACTATCTCTATCTATCCATGCCTTCTACTACCCTGAGACATAGTTTTGCAAGTAGCCTTCCAACCACTTGTTTACTATCTCTGTCTGTCCATCCATCTGTGGGTGATAACTGGTACTGGGTGTTAACTCGGTACCCACTAAACATAAAATATCCTGTCAAAAGTCGTCTATGAAACGATTGTCCCTGTCACTTACTATGGCCTTGGGGAGACCATGGAGCCTAACCACATCCCTGAAAAAGATTTTGGCCACCTGTGAAGTAGTGTAACATGAAGAGATGGTGAAGAAATGAGCATACTTCTTAAATTGATCAACTACCACATAGTTAAAATCCTTTCCCTACAACATAGGCCACCCCGTGATAAAATCCATGGAAATTATCTCCCACTTCCCCTCTGGAATGGGAAGCGATTGTAACAACCCCGTGGGATGGCTCAAATCTCCTTTATTCTTCTAGAAAAATTCACACTCCCTGACATGTCGAAGTACGTCCTCCTTGAGGCCTCTCCATGAGAACCTCTCTCCGATGGCCTAGTACGTTTTGGTGAATCCCTGATGGCTTGAAAGTGGCGAATCATGTGTTGCATGCAAAATATCCTCCTTGAGCCAAGAGGCTCCTATAAAGAAGATCTAGTTCTGGTAATAAATGACCTCGTCCATCTCCTGATAGCTATCATCGATCACCTGCCCATCCAATATCTCACACGTGAAGTGATCCTTAGAATACTCTACTAAAAGCTGGGCCCTCCAGTCTATATGAATGCTCATCAAGGACAACGGTGCTGGTCTCCGTGATAAGGAATCCACTACCACATTGTTCTTCCCTTTGACACACTCGATGTTAAAGTCATAAGCCCAATTTTTTTGACCCACTTTTTTTTCCTCTCCTACAACAAATTCTCCTCAAGAAAAAACTAGAGAATGTTGTGGTCAATCCTCACCCGAAATCTGTTACCCACCAAATATTCCTGGAACTTGTAAAATGCATGCATGATCTCTAGCATCTCTTTGAAGTATATCGAATACAACCTCTCATGTGGCAAGAGCTTATAACTCTTGAAAGCTATAGGGTGACCTCCCTACATCAACATTGCACCAACTCCCTCTCCTGTAGCATCACACTCTAGCACAAAAGGCTGCATGAAGCCTAGAAATTCCAACACCTAATAACTAATCATCACCTCCTTGAGCCTTTCAAAGGCCCTCTGCATAGTTTCTGTCCATCCAAAGGCTCCTCTCTTGGTGAGATCTATGAGGGCTGCTACTTGCTGTGAAAACCCATTGACAAACTTCCTATAGTAGGTGCAAATTCCTACAAAGAACCGTCAAAGTTATGTCACATTCTTTGGTATCACCCAATCCCGAATGGCTCGGATCTTCTCCTCATAGACCCGTACTCAATCTACTCCAATGATATTCCCTAGGTAGATCATCTTTGTAAGTCCAAATTCACACTCAGATAGTTTGGCATAAAAATTTTACTCCTACAAGATGCACAATACCACCTCAATATGCTGCAAATGCTCCTCCCAAGTGAGGCCGTAAATGAGGATGTCATTAAAGAACACAACACAAAATTATTCATCTGACCATGGAAGATGTAGTTTATACAAGAACGAAAACTGGCTAGAGAATTGGTCATCCCAGAGGGCATCACCAAGAACTCGAAGTGGCCATAGTGGCATCTGAATGTATTCTTTGGGACATCTTGGTCCCTCACCTTGATCTGATGGTACCTCGACCTCAGATTGATTTCGCAAAAGAAATTCGATCCCCGTAGCTCATCCATCAGCTCATCAATACTAGGGATGGGGTATCGGTTCTTCATTCTCTTATTATTCAGAGCCCTATAATCGGTGCACATATATAAAGTGTCATTATTCTTCTTCACCAACACCACGGAAGAATCAAAGGGGCTAGTGTTGGGTTAGATGTGTCCTAATTCCAAGAGCTTCTTGATGGCTCTTTCGATCTCATCGTTGTAGGCCTTAGGGTGCCTATAGGGTGTGGTGATCACTTTCTGAATCCCCTATTCTAACTCAACAGTGTGCTTGAACCCTCGGTCTGGTGGTCTCCCTGGGGGTATGTCCCCAAAGAATGAAGGGTAGCGATCTAATATAGATGGAAAATTCGGCTATACAGACTGCCCTATGACTCTTGCCTCTAAAACTCGCAATTCCACTATGCACTGTATGTTTCCCTTCCAGAAATTTTCCTCCATCCGGTGTGTTGAGACTATCTGGGGTGGATATGTGTGCATTCCTCTGATCAAATGGTGCTTCTCGCTCTTCTTATCCATCCACTCCATCTCTAATTTCTACCAATTTGTAGTGAAATTTCCCAACATAATCATCCACTGTACACTCAATATCACATTGGTGTCTAGAATGTCTACCACAAAGAAATGATTCGTCATTATACAGGTTCCCATGGTTATAGTTAATTCTATAACCATACCTCAAAAACTACATAGTTCTGGCACTTGGGACTAATAGAGAGAATCCATCAAAACTCTCAGTTGGTATACCCCTCCTCTACACTATTTGAGTATCAATGAAGTTATGTGTGGCCCTATTGTCAACTAACACTATGAAACGTTGTCATTGGACCGTGCCTCAGACTCTCAATGGTAAATACTTGGGAACCCCTCACAAAGATATTGGGACTCCTCAAGTAGGTCAAATTATCTTCCCCCTTCTACTGGTAGTGGTGGGGGTGGATGACCTCCCCTTGGTGCATCAACATCTGCATCTCCTTCCAACTCCTCATATGCTCCCTCTTCTCCCTCACTCTCAGAGAAGACATTAATGTAGTGTTCCTTTCCCATGGGACATCGATGACCCGGTGCCCATGGCTCCTAGAAATTGAAGCATAACTTCTTGGGTCTCAAATCCCTTCGAGTATGATCAACCAAAGGCCCACGGCCTTGGTTCCCCTTTGGAGGTGGAATCCTCATGTCTTTCCCCTTCAGCTGAAATGTTGGTTTCTGGGGAAATGAAGCTCTTGCTCGAGGCAAGGCATCAAGTAGATCCCTAGTCCTCCCAACTCGTCCTTAAGTGTAGCTGGTCTAGTGGATCTCACTAAATCATGCAGAGGCTCAACCAATCCATCAAAAAACATATACACCCTCCTAGCCACAAAAATATCTTGAACCATTACTGATAACTTCAAGAACTCAAACATATAAGTCTCTGGGTGTCCTGTTTGCTTGAGTTTGGCTAACAAAACGAAATGATCCTGTGGGTCCCTTTAGTCAAATCTCTCTACTAGCCTCTTGGTGAAATCTGCATACAAAGTCACCCCTACATGACCCAATGTGGAAGTCACATGGAACCACCAATCATGAGCTTCTCCTTCAAGGTGTAGCGTTGCCACCTTGATGGCTTCTACCTCCACCATTTGGTTCAGCTGGAAATAGACGTCTAACTTCTCTACCTAATATTTTGTCATACTCTTGGAAGACCCATCAAAAGTAGGTAGAACAAGTCTACACATGGCACATTGTAGGTCATTTTCCTATGTTTACCCTCCTCCTTTGATATGACTGCAGGGTATTTGGTTATCCTTAATCTGGGAAAACTCCTTGAAGGTCATATGATCTCTGAAATCCTGGGTATGATATCGGTACTCCGTGAAATAATCACCCAGATCCTCCTACTCCTGAGGGCCTCTTGTTCACGTACCCACTGCTAAGAAAGTGGGCATGGTGGAACGTTGTGACAGTTGTGGTACCATAGGTTTCTCTGCCCAATGATGATAAGTCCCTGATCCTTCTCCATTTCAGAATCCCCGTGATATTTCTCTCTTCCTGTCTCTTCTCATTTATTTAATTTCTTTGGCCAACTCTTGCACTGATTTGAGGAGGATATTTCCAAAATCCTTCCCATCATCTTGTTCCACCATTGGAGCTTTCTCTTTATCCTCCTCCACTGGAACGCAATCCCCTTCACTAGTTGTGATATCTACTCTACGTTTTATGTCTCTGTACCTCCTTGTATGGTCCGTGATGTATTCTACATGTAATATTCCAAATTTTTCCTTCAATAAATTGGAATATTAATTTTGTCTATTTTCAGTTAGGAGGTGAATAATTGGGTGAGAAGGCCCATTCATAATAAAAAAATGGATAAAATCCCTCTAGTATGAAAAGGGATTAGCCTTCGAACTAGATTTCACACCCTCATGTCTGAAAGGGGACATTTTGCAAAGAGGCTTTGTTAAGTTTGACCAAGTCAAACAATGTTGGCTATGAGGTGGAAAGCACTACATGGGACAGTGCAGAGATAGAGGAGGGAATATTCCTTGAAGGAGGAAACCCTAATAGAGTGGGGCCCATGGAGAGAGAGATCTCATGTGTTTAAAATGAGGGAAAGGTAGCCATTGTTATGCATGCTTATGATTATTCATTTAATGTCTATTCAGACATTGTGCATTCTTTTTTGTTTAGCAAGAATTTCCGGGGAATTGCTATTTAGGATTCCTCCTCCTTTCTTGAGAAGCCTCTTAAAGGATTTGTACTAATTTGTCTCACATTTATGCTTGAGGCCAAGCATCCTCCTCCAGGACAACGTTATTGCTGCACCACATAACTTTGTGTTGTAGGGTGTTGGAGTGAGAAGTCACAGCACCTCTTCCATTGCTTGTTTTTTTTAGAGGGAGACTCATATTTTCCTTTGGAGGACTAGTTTGGAAGATTTGGAGCTTATTTGCAAATCCTGGAACTTGTCCACTTTATTCAATTTTACCTATAGCGCGGTTACCCTCTTAGACTGCGTTATTTTCATACAACACTTGCAGTGTTGATTGGAGGGTGAGATCTCAAGTGTAAGGATCAGCCTTCCACTTTGGAGATCCATCAGAGAAGGTTCAATTCAGGTTTCTAATCATATTCAACCTTCTCTATTGAGTTCCAGATTTGAGTTGTTGCAGCTACCTAGCAACTCCGACATTTTTTTCCATTTTGTGTATTTCAGCCAATCCCTTGGAGGATTGATGCATTTTTTCTTCTAAGGGTTAGATATTTGCTCCCTATTGTATTTGAGCTATATTATTTCCATATCCATGTATTGACATTATACTGCAGCAATACTCCATAATAGACTGTGTTGTCATAGCCAAGGGTTTCATTTATGTAGCAGTGTTTTGTCATTTCATGTACATGTATTGTTGAGGCTTGCATTGCATTTCTTGAGTGGGTGTTGCATCAAGAACTTGTACTCTTTGTGCTGCTATAAATTTTTTTGTTGGCTATCTACATCTTCTTGTCTCATAGCTCATAAAATAATGTTGTTGATCAATTGTATGTTCATACATTTGTTGCAGTCCATCACCGGGCACTTTCTCAGGACATCTAGTAGTGGGAGATATTTTTAATCAATCTAAAAGGATTTCTTTGGTCCCAACTCTTGGATTTCAGTCTTAGATGTACTGATATAAGGGATCTAGGTCTTGGTATCAAATCCGGCTACCTCCATTTCTGGAAAATGCGTTTTCTAGCCATGGATTGCTAGAAATTCCAGATTTGGAACACTATTGTGGTATCAGAGCAACTTTCTTGGCGCAATCTATGAGTCTAAGCCCAAGAAGATCATAATGTTGAAGAAGAGAAGATTTCTCTCATCAGTATTCAGATCCAGAGAATACCTCTCCAAGGAGGTCAAGAAGATTGAAGAAATAGAAGAGGAAGGACCATGCACTTCCTATTCTCATCAAGAAGAAGACATTGAGCATGGAAGACACTTGGATTATCGTATTCTAAGTGATTAACTTGTTGAGTATAGATCTCAACCTAGTGCCTTCAAGGAGACTCTAGATTTTCCTCATTTCATCCAACTAAAGGAAGAGAAGAGACCCTGTAGCAGAAAAGGAATCAGAGGCAACAGATTTATGTTTTCTACCTTTGATGGGTCATCTACTAGAAGAGCTTCGGTGAGAGAGTTGGAGGCATTTTTCCTACTACATCATGTAGTAGGGAAGGAAGCTGTTGAAATCTCAGCGCTGCACTTGGAGGGTGAAGCCTATGATTGGTGGAGCGGCCACTTGAGCCATGCAAGGGAGAAAAAGTTTGCAAATTTCATCCAAGGGTTGATCAAAACCTTTAATGGTGAAAGGGAAAAGGAAGGGAAGATCACACCACCACTTGAGGAGACTTGTGATAACGCTGCCACACTCATGGAGGAGCAACCACATGCATCAATGGTTGGAGCAGCCAACACTTTGGAGGAAGGAACTCTTGCATCCCTACAAAAAGTTCCAAATGCACATCAAGGTATGAAAATATTTCCACAATCTCTTGTTGCAGCAAATTATTTTGATCAATGTGGAAATTTTCTTTTGAATGACCAAGGGTAAAATCCCATTGCTACCCTAGAGTAGCTTGGTTGCACTGCACTGTGCAACATGAAATATTTCAAGGAGGAAATAAACAATAATCTTCATGAGCCTTTGTTGGAATGCATATCACATTGGAGGTTGGGGTTTGAAGCCTTGAAGGATGATAGTAGACATCTTGCAGTGAGAAACCCTTTCTCCCTTCAAGATGACAGTTTCTCAATGAGCTCCTCTCAGCTCAAAGAGGAAATTCTACTTTCAGATCCAAGACCTCATTGGTTTTGGAAGACTATTGATGAGAGGGAGGTCTCAAGGAGAGATATCATCAAAGGTGCACTTCAACACACCATGGAGTGCAATTATTTTCTTCCTTTCTCACAGGAGCAGATAGAAGATGGAGGACATCTTAGGATGGATAGCATCTCTCATGCTTGTGTTGGAAATTCCTTGAGAAATACACATCATGATGGGAGGTTGTTTCCTCCCACCTATTTGGATCTTGATGGGGTCTCATTGACCCTTGAGAAGATTTCATTTCAAAATCCCATGAATTGCAAAGACGGGAATTTGATTTAGGAGGATGGTAGCCCTCATGGGAGGAGTACCAAGATGAAGAGAAGAAGGAAGCATCCACAAGGGTTTGAGTGGATGTGGTTGATGAGCAAGGAGCTGGGAGGATACTTGCAAATATATGACACCGGGCAGCAGGAGGCTTGGCTGCGCTAGTTACTCTTGAAAGAGTTTGGCTATCACTTGGAAAACACTCTTCCTAAGAGTAGGAGGGTGGAGAAGAGATGGCAGGATACTTGCATCATTGAGCAACATAGAGTATGGATGCATGGTGTTGATGTCATACTCATATCATTCATTGTGTTTTCATCACATGAGTTGTATGATGGAAGTATGGGGAGGCAGCAAAACATTTTGTTGCTTTGCTTGTTTTTGGGATAGCAAGAGCAGATTTTCTCTCACACTTTGCATGATGTTACAGGTGGAGGAGATGGTATTATCTCCTTTGTATTTGATGATGATTGGGAAACACTTCCATATTGGAAAGTATTCCATATTTTTTGCAGCATTATTAGAGGAGTCTTTGACAAGGAGCATGTCAAAGAACAGAGCTTGGTATTGACATGAGCTTATTTGAATGAGCTCACAGCGCTGTCACTTTGGAGTGGAGATTTATGGAGGGAGTGTCCCCAGGATCACTTCACATTATATGAACTTGATGAACAAGGAAGAGATTATGATGATAGGGTAGTGGATAGAGACATCTGTCACTATGACATATTCTTCTTGACTTGGATTTCCAAGCATAAGGAGGATTATCTTCTTGCAGCACATGGTTCATCATTCTTCATAGAATGCCAAAAAACTATGGAGGAGTCATTCATGGATACATATTCCATCTTACTTCCAGCATATGGTAAGGATTTTTTCTATACATTCATCGATTTGTATACTCTTACCATTACTATGCAGTGCATTGCTTCACAAGAGGACAAGCTTGTCACATTGCTCCATGTTCATAATTGGGCCAATCTATATGATGGATACAACCATATTTTATATGGCCTTGGGAAAGTGTTTTATTTCATGTAAGGTCAGTTTATTTACTCATCCATTTGCTATATATCAGTAGATATCATGACATACATAAACATCCATGTAATACAAAACAACTTGCCATGTACTTTCCTAAAGCAGCAGTTTGGAAAATGGCGTTGTCACTATTGGCAAAACTGTTGGTACCTTCTTGCACCACATGAAACCTTCAAAATTTTCCTAATTTTATTGCTGATGATGACTTCCTTTGATGATATGGATTATATTTGTATAAGAAGCATGATTATGAGAGAGACACATGGGTTGGAGGTGTCCTTGAGTGGGAAGAATTCTCACATTTTCTACACTACATGTTCTAATGGGAGCATGGGAGGAGATATGGCCACCACTACTACATATGTGTTCTATTTTGAGGTGGACCATGGACTTTATAGTCATCCATTTTATAGCCATGGGAAATTTTTTTATCTTGCATTGCTGTTATATTCAGCCATTTGCTATTCCTTAGTAGATGTGATGGATTTTGTATGCAACTTGCCATGTTCCTTTCTGAGATTTCAATGGATGAAAACACGTTGTATCCTTGTGAGACATTGTTTGTATCATGTATCATCATGTATAACTTGTAGAAAACTTCTCATTGGGATAATATATGATGATCTTATCCTATTCATCATGGATGAAACATTTTGGGCCAACTTGTTCTTTATTGTTGGAGGGGTACTCTTTGGAGGACTATTATTCACTTTGCCATTTGAGGGAAATACTTTTGCAGCCTAGGTTCAACACACACTCTATATTTATCATAAGTGGAGAGGAGGAAAGCTTGGGGTAGGCTATGATGCTTACCATGTTCATATTTTCAGCCCACCTTCATTTCCGGAGCTTAAGGTGGAAGGAGATTTCGAGGAGTTGCCTTATTGGGAGATGGCTCATTTTGTTTCGATGATTGCTTGGGGATGGAGGATCCACATGAGGAAGATGTTCCTCATCACATTTCTAACTCCATGCCTTGTGTGGAGACTTTATAGTTCTATCATTGTAGTTTCTTAAGGACAAGCAACATTTGGGAGGGGAGGACTGTAATATTCCAATTTTTTCCTTCAATTAATTGGAATATTAATTTTGTCTATTTTCACTTAGGAGGTGAATAATTGGGTGAGAAGGCCCATTCATAATAAAAACATGGATAAAATCCCTCTAGTATGAAAAGGGTCAGCCTTGGAACTAGATTTCATACCCTCATGTGTGAAAGGGGACATTTTGTAAAGAGGCTTGGTTAAGTTTGACCAAGTCAAACAGCGTTGGGTATGAGGTGGAAAGCACTACATGGGACAATGCAAAGATAGAGGAGGGAATATTACTTGAAGGAGGAAACCATAATAGAGTGGGGCCCATGGAGAGAGAGCTCTCATGTGTTTAAAATGAGGGCAAGGCAGCCATTTTTATGCATGCTTATGATTATTCATTTCATGTCTATTCGGACATTGTGCATTCTTTGCTGTTCAGCAAGAATTGCCGAGGAATTCCTGTTTAGGATTCATCCTCCTTTCTTTAGAAGCCTATTGAAGGAGTTATACTAATTTGTCTCACATTTAGGCTTGAGGCCAAGCATCCTCCTCTAGGATAGCGTTATTGCTGCAGCAACATAACTCTATGTTGTAGGGTGTTGCAGTGAGAAGTTACAAAACCTCTTCCATTGCTTTTTTTTTAGAGGGAGACTCTTCTTTTCCTTTGGAGGATTATTTTGGAAGATTTGGAGCTTATTTTTAGATCTTGGCACTTGGCCACTTCATTCCATTCCACCTACAACGAAGTTACCCTCTTAGACTGCGTTATTTTCATAGAGCACTTGCAGTGAGGGGTTGCAATGTTGATTGGAGGGTGAGATCTCAAGTGTAAGGATCAGCCTTCCACTTTGGAGATCCATTGGAGAAGGTTTACTTCAGGTTTATCATCATCTTCAGCCTTCTCTATTGAGTTCCAAATTTGAGTTGCTACAGCTACCTAGCAACGCCGACATTTTTTCCATTTTGTGCATTTCAGCCAATCCCTTGGAGGATTGATGCATTTTTTCTTATAAGGTTTATATATTTGCTCCCGTATGGTATTTGAGCTATATTATTGCCATATCCATGTATTGACATTGTATTTCCACAATACTTCATAATAGACTGCGCTGTCATAGCCAAGGGTTTCATTTATGTAGCAGTGTTTTGTCATTTCATGTACATGTATTGTTGAGGCTTGCATTGCCTTTCTTGAGTGGATGTTTCATCAAGAACTTGTAATATTTTTAATACTATAACATTATTTGTTGGCTATATACATATTCTTTTCTCACAACTTATAAAATAATGCTTTTGATCAATTGTATGTTCATACATTTGTTGCAGTCCCTCACCGGGCACTTTTTGAGGACATCTAGTAGTGGGAGATATGTTTAATAAATCTAGAAGGATTTATTTGCTCCCAACTCTTGTATTTCAGTCTTAGATGTACTGATATAAGGTATCCAGGTCTTGGTATCAAATCCTACTGCCTCCATTTCTGGAAAATGTGTTTTCTAGCCATGGATTGCTAGCCATTCCAGATTTGTAACATTACACTATATCTTCGAATGTCATAGACTAGTTACTCCACACGTTAAACCAATTCTATGAGCTCTGATACCATTGTGATATTCAAAACAGGAAAACGATAGTAATACAAAGAAAACAAAGATGAAATATGCAGTAATATAAAAACACCATAAATAGAGCCATAAAATGCTGAGCTATTTTATTAATATGGAGATGGAATAATAAGTAAAACAATGCTAAAAAATGATAGCACTCAATCCTACAGAGATGGATAGAATGGCCCTCAAGCTCCCCCACTAAAACATTGCATAACTGTTGCTCTTCTTGACTCTCTCACTGTGTTTCCCTTGTTGTAAATGTTGGAAATGTTGTTGCTGGATGAAAAGGGCTGCGTAGATGAGGTTGTTTTGGTTCTTATAAAATTTCTATATTTGGACACTGGCCTCTTCACACAAAACCCAGAAATACCTAGAAAGGATTTCTGGATTGGACGCCCCTGGAAAATCATCCTCCTAGGTTATGAAAATGCATTATTGATGGGTATGTAGTGATATGAGCTAAACTAAAAAATAAAATGCTACAAAAACTCCCCCGTAGCTCAACTATTGAAGGGTTGGTCCCTGCACTAGATTCCAAGTGGGAATGTTATGGAATTTTACCCTCCTCTAGATCTCTCTGTTGCTGCACTACATAAGTCACTCGGTGACTGTGCTAATCTAGATGGATGCAGAAGGCCTCATGCCGGAATGATGAAATCTACTCTCCAAGATAGTAGGACTCCTCTCCTAAGAAAACACTCGAATTCCCCCAAGAATGAGGTTGGGATTTCCACTCGGAAACACTCATATGCTAAAAATCACTGCAAGCTCTGCTAAAAAACTCAAGCATGCTCAAGTCGTAAATGACAGGAAAATCGAATAACTCAGAATGCTCTCTATGGCTATCCTCACCCCCTTATTATACTTGTGGAACCCTCACACCCTTGGGCCCACATCATAACTGCGTTGCTTTCTTCGTCCTTATCCTCCACATAGACTGCGCTTCTCACTTGGCCTCTTGTCCCCATCCACTACTACATTTTTCCACTTTCACACTGAGCAAGTGGTTTTATTCTACTAAGGGGATTTATGGGTCCCTCTACCCTCTTATTCATCTACTTAATTAAGGAAAGAAAAAATTAATATTCTAATTAGATAAAAGATAATTAGGAATATTACATAACATGAAGGTGCCAAAATCATCAGAGGTAAGTCCATGGAAATGTGGAAGGGTTGAGGGACTGATATTCTTCATCCTAGTTTTCCCATTTGTTTCCCTAATGTGTAAGACTCATTGGATTCTAGTCTCAGCCATGGCTTGAATTGGTGAAGCAAGTTCCTCAGGTGAAACAAGTTCTTATTCTTCTCCAATAGGTTCTTAAAAATTTTCAAGTGAGCCACCTATGGTCTGTTCAACCTCACAGTCATTGAAGAAGAGTAAAGGGTGACTGTGTGGGGATGTGGGGATTTTTGGTAAAAAAATTCCTTAGTTATCCCTACTCCTAAAAGGCAAGAAAGTAATTTTTTTTTGTATTTTTCAATATTTTGGAACTGAATGTAAAATAAAATCATAAAATAATGCTAAAACAAAATAAAATCATCTACTTAGACACCTCCCAGGCAACAACGCCATAAAGTGGTGAGCCTTGGTATTGAACCAAGAGTGCTCCAACTCCCAGAGGCTACTCTACTTTACTTTATCAACAGAGTTTTCGTACAAATTTGGAGGTGACAGTGCTAAATACACAATAGATGAATTTTGTTCATGCCATCCTCTTCTCAGTTCTATGAAGGGGTGTTGCTGCTACGTTTGCTTATGGGGAATGAAGTCAATCACACTTCTGAATAAAATATTAGACTGAAAATAACTCAATATCATTACTCTATTAGCAATAAATAAACTACTCTGGATCATAAAGACTCATCTAGATATTTGCAAGAAAGGAAATCCACAATTAGGCTAATGCAAGAAATAGAGTTAAAATAAGTGGCATTCATAAATTAATTTGCTGAACTGAACTTGCAGAAATGGAAACTAATCTAAGCACACAATCTAGGCCAAATAGATAATGAAACTCTATCTTATTTATGATTGACTGCAATGCTTAACAATGTATCTATTCATGGACTAACTATGCTTGTAAATACTTTGTTTTGCAGCAAAAGAAGGAGGTGTTGAGGTGCCTTTATAATTCTTGGACTCATGGTTTCAGATCTGAAGGTGTCTTGGAGGTTGTCCCAGGTCTAGGTGAAGTGAAAAATGGTTATTGGGTTGGAGAAGTGGATGACTGGCGCTGCTATAAGATCTGCTACATGATTTCCTGTAATGCTACAAGATATCCTGAAACGCTATAGGAAATAGGTCGAGGGTAGTTTGAGGCCAAAAATGGTGAGAAAATGGGTAGGAAAGGTGGACCTAGGTGGATGGAAGGTATCCAACCCTTTTTCCAATCTCAAAACATATTTCAAAACCCGTCTTGCACCTCCAAGGTGGCTCTCGGTGTTGTGGTGAAGATCTCAAAAAATAGAGCTCAAGGCGATTTTGTTGAATGTAGGGTGGTGAAGGGTGGAAACTGGAGCTAGGGATGTTGGTGGATTCCTCCTCTGATTCTCTACTCAAACCTGAAAGAAAACTACATATTCATGCATTTATCATTGACAGATCTATGATGAAAATGGTCGAAAATATTAGTTTAATTTAAGAAAAACTACCTATGAATTTGAAATAGAAAACTAAATCAGCATTCACAACATGTTTATAATAAACCAAGAAACCTATCTATTCTTTCCAATAAATTATAAACTGAAAGTAATTTTTGGCCAGTGGTGAATGTCTACCCTCCCCAAGCTCCAATGAAAGAGGTGAGATTGGGAGGCTTTAACACATAGCTTTGGAGTTTTATATGCTACTGTAATATGAACTACGAGAGCCTAACTACAGTAACATGAAATGGAAGCAAACTAAACACAACAAGATGAAATTTAAGTGAATTAAATACAACGCATGAAATAAACAAACTATAATGGCATGAAAATTAAACAAAAATACACAAGAAATATTGAGGCCAATGGATTGGGCCCTAACCCATAATCTTAGCTCTCTGAAACTAAATTAGTGAAGGAGGAACTGAATACTCATTTTATTGCATAACCAATCTCATTACATATCACATTAAACTCACAAATTTCTATTAGAAGAGGTACGATTACTCTAGCTATCTCTAAAAATAAAATCCTAATGAGCTCTTTCTCTGCCCTCTTTACCCTAAAGGGTAGCTACCAACAACTCCCTAAAAATTAGGTGATTTCTCCCCTTGGACTTCGAGAGAAGTGGAACTTTGATTCACTTAATCTTCCACTAGCTTGGATGCCTTTGATTTCGATTTGTTGAAGGAAATATTGAGGATCCTTTGGTTTCCTTTAGGAGTTAAGGAGGTGGTCAACCCCCTATAATCACTCCTTGTTTTCTACTCTCAGATTTGACTTCACAATCTTTAGTAAAAATGGCATATCTTTGTGATTATCTTGCAACTAAACCATATTAGGCACTCAAAGTATGACAACCCTTAATCACCATCTACACTGAGCAACATATGACCATAATGTAATTAAATGTGAAAAAAAGAGACTAATAAGGATAAGAAGGCGACAATTAAACCCTCAAAATATACCTAATGATGGTGCTCATCAGGGAGCATGTGTTATGCTTCTAATAGTGAATTGCTGGCATTATGGTTTCTTTATCATTCCTTATTTCATGGTGATGCTTATGATAACTACATATCATTGTTGATATATAGTTGTATTTTTTGTTACTATTAATAATATTTTTGATGACTAAAGATTCTCTTTGTTTGTGCACATGGTGATGATGCATGTATATGTTACCAATATTCTACATATGATGATGTATATGTTTCTTGACGATTATGAAGAGAACGTGTTGATCTTGTTGATATAATATCAAGGAGATGAGTTACTACCAGAGCATGATTGATGAGAGTATACATACGTAATTCTATTTCTATGGCATGGGTTATGGATGAATTGCAAGTAGTGTTCTTATGGATGATTCCTTGAGTTGCATTTTGGTGAAGATGTTTATGATATGATATTTTTAATTGATACACTTGATGAAGAGGGTGTGTATGCTATGGTCATTATTGGCATTGGCCGATGATATGATTCACTGATGATATGATTGGCTGATGATAGGATTGGCTGATGATATTATTCGCAGAATATATATGCTATGGTAATTGCTGGCATTAGTATGTTTAGATTTGTATGTAGGTGTTATTCGTGGTTATCACATACATATGCTTATATATTTTTTGGAAGTATAGTATATATTCTATGGTTTTTCAATATGTATTGATGATGACATTTGATGAGTTTTGTTATGATTATCAATGTTTGTTAATGATGTCCCTATCATGATGATCTATGATTGGCAGATAGGATTGATGTGATTTGGTTATATTCATAAATTTCAATGGTATAAAAGTTTTACTGGGTGTGATTCAATGATTTATGGTCTATAATTGGTTCATAAATTTCTAATTGGTTCAGTGATTTGTAACTTGTTAAATGGTTTATGTATGGTTTAGTGATTGATCATTTAGTGTTCAGTATTATGAGATTTGTATGTAGGTATTCTTCAGAGGAAGCGCATATATGCATGGGTGTGCTTCAGAACAGTATCATATGCATTCAAACGTATGTCTGATCAGAGTTTGCAGTGACAGAAATTGGTTTCTGTGATTAACATAGCATGGCCTGGTATATTTATGAATGGTTGTGCATTAGTATGATTTAGTTATGATTGGTTTGATTTGGTTGCAATATTTATTTTAGATTCAGTGATTGGTTTGTTGATGTTATATTGATTCAATTGGTTCAGTAATTGGATGATTTGATTCAATATTTGGTTTCAAAATTATTACTTGGTATTGGGATTAATGATGGAAGTGGGTCTGGTCTGAAAATATGATGAAAGGTGGCCTATAGGTTTGACGTTTTGATTCAGGTGGATCTAGTATGAAATATTACGAAATTTGATCCACATAGGTGTTGAGGGTTGGAGCCTTCCATAAGGGAGTAAAATCTTAATTCCAATAGTAGTTGGTAAATTTGTTTAGGGGGTAGGAGCTCCCTTCTGGTGGGTGCACGTAAAAGAGATCAAGGAGTTATTGCTCCCTTCCAGTGGGTGTTGCACAACAAGAGAAGGTTGCAGCCTTCTACAGGTGGGTTCCTGTGTACGAAGTAAGAGTCTGCTCTAGTACAAGATTGTAATAATTTTTCTTAATAATAAAAGAAGAAGGCAAAGACGATGGAAGCGGTGGTTTTATCCCACATTGGTTTTCCACCTAAAGTCATGGTGTTCATGTGTGTTGATATGTTTCTTGTGTTTTGATGATATATATGTTATTTATTACTGATGGTTTCTTCTTAATGAATGAATAATGAAGTAATGATGCACTAGTTAAAGATGAACATATGATGAAATATATGAAAAGGTAGTAAACTGGATAGATGATTTTTTCTTTCACTGATGTCACATACATATGAGGGTTGCATGAATGATAGTAGCATGTAGAAATCAGAATAAGAAAATGAAGAGTTAAAGTGAGTTTAAAATACTAATTCACACCACCCTCCCCCTCTTAGTATTTTTCACAACAAAATTTTCATACAAGGGTTTGGCCAGGTAATCGTAGCTTTGTTTTGCAGAAAAAGAAAAATGAGATAAAAATAGTGAAAAATACTGAATATGGCATAAGGATCAGTTCAAATATAACATCCAATAGAGAGCAGGGGTTTTCCATGAGTGGTCCTTATGGATATAATTTTCACTCAAAGTATAATGACATATGGTAATTGTAATGAAATTGATGAGAGGGTATAAAAGAGTTAAAACCATTGAAATAACACGCAAATGTATGCAAGGTTTTTAGAAGTGGCCTTGTGAAACATATATATTTTTTCTTAGAATGGAACCATATAAAATAGATACAGATAAATTTAAGAGGCATGAAATTGGCATGGGAGTCTTATTTTATTATATATATATATATATATATTTCACAATATTTTTAACTCAAACGATAAGAAAATTTGAAACAACAATGGGAATTTAGATCATATAATAATACATGGGGTTTTTCCCTTTTTCAATAACAAAATCCCTGGGTGCCTCATATGAAATTTTTGCTTGACTAGCTAGTGAGGGATAATTTTAGTATGAAGATGAGAAGAGCCCTTTTCTCTTTTAATTTTGAAGAAAAACTAGAGGTTAAATGACCAAAAAATAAAAAACTAGCGTAGTAGACAACTGAGATGGAATGATTGGAAAATAAAATGAGGTGGGACAAGAGGATAAAATACATAAATACACAAAGAAGTTAACAAACCAATGAAAAAGAGACAGTTAAAAGTGTAATTGAACAAAATACTTACCTACAATTTTCTTAAGATTAGGGAGACAACAACCCTGTCAGTATAGAGTCCAAATTTTGAGGTGATCTTGGTGCCTTTAGTAACTATAGAGGTTTCATAATGGAAACTCAAAACAAACCTTAATTCCAAAGACACTGATGATAAATTAAAAACCCTTTGCAAAGATGAGCCTTGGATCGAAATAATTCTACATATATATCTTTAATATTTTCATTTAATTCATGGTACAAGCTCATGAACTTCAAGGCCATGAAAATTAAAGTAGTGAATGTCAGTCTATAAAACAATCGAAAATCAAAACTTTACTCATGCCACATGCAAGAACCATATCATATATCCAAGTCATTTAATGTTGAAGGGTAGGTACCAAATGTAAGCACAACTGTTTTCCATGATATCGAGCACTATACACTAACCACCATAACCCAATGAGTCATATCAATATCAGATATAATTTAAAACCCTTTCCATCCAACTCAGTAGACGTCCCACATTGATTTTGAATTATCAAAGAAAGAAAGAAAAATTAACTAGACTTCGTAACACATAAATGCATATGAGTTGCTATAATAGGTTCCATAATGCATTGTGATATTCGGTGGTTAACATTTCAACACATAACTTTCATATAATGGAATGGTTAAAAAATGGAGTGATAACAACCATAGAATTGCATCAAAATATTAATGCACAACATTGTAATGCCACAATCCTTCTGATATGGAAACAAACGTTTTCACACAACCCTTAACAATTTAATTACCTATATTACGATATCTTGTTGCATGTGTGTTAGAAACTTTACAACACAAATATTTTCCATAAAATGATCTCTTCACATAATATTCATAATTCTCAATACAATAGCTAATTAATGATGTGCATCATATAATTTTGTTGACTGACATGTTTTTTGTGATTGTAGAGGTGGAAAACTATTATGACAAAGGTGTGGTCAATCAAAAAGTCACGGAACCACCAAATTGATATCTTATAAAAAAAAAACATGATTATAAGCATGTGGATTTGTTTCCTTTAGATCATGGATGTAGGGAAATATGCAAAATATCTTAGTGGTCCTCCCTATTATCACCAAAAAAAGATCACCGAGCCATTTCTAACTAGGTGGATCAAGATACACCATGTGAGTTTAATTTTACCATAGTAAAATCACTTTCACTATAACAAATAATTTAATAAATAACTTTTATTAAGCTATTTTCAATTAAAACCCATGAAAATAATTAAATAAACCATTATTTATATAATTTTCTCGAGGAATAGTTATTAAATCATTCTTTAATAAATATTCCTTATCACATTTGTCTAGCTCACCTAGGAATAATTAAATAAATTAGTATTTGTTTATTATTCCTTATTTCATTTTCACACCTTTCTTAACATTCACGAGATAATAAATAAATCATTTGGTTGTTAATTATTTATAAATAAATATATTTAAGCATTTTAAATATCTTTTCCTGCTCCAAAAATATAATAAAAATATTCCAAGCAGTTAGATCTAGACTTTGGTCAATAATATTTTATTATTATTCATTTTCGAGATCAACCCAATACTTTGCTATAAATAAGAGGGTTTTTAATTAATTTCTCACCATGATCATTATCATGGTCACCATTGTTGTCACATACCATTTGAGCTCCCATTTTTGAGTTCTACATTCTTTGGGTCTTCACACATTTGAGAGAGAGGAAGATCTGAACACTTATGAGGGGGAATTATGACCCTTTGTAAATATCCTTTTCCAGGTGTCATTAATATAATTATTTCTCTTTTAAATATTTTCCAACATTGGTTTTTTACATCGGATTTATATTTGTTGTTTGTGCTTTTATATTTGCATACATCCATTGTTTTTGTAGTTTTTTTCTCACATATTTGTTGCAGATATGAAGTATAAGAAGCCACAATTTTTGTTAGGGTAACTAGTCACTCGTGACTTAAGTGATATATTTTTGGTACACCTTCCAACAAATTTCATACTAACAAATGGCGACTCCACTAGGTTTTTCGTCACATTTGTCATCAACAAATGGCGACTCCACTAGTGTAACAACTTTAGTTTCCTGGGTGACTTTTGCATCAGAAATTTCATGGTTTTCTGTAACTATTTTTAGCTTTTTCTCCATTATTTTATCACATTTCTGGTTACTGGTGGTTTTATGGTCTTTTCCGCACGTCACAGGTACCAGTCAAGAAGAAGACGACAACATCTTGCGAGACCTGCTGCCTGAGAGCCACAAAGACCAAAACACACTTTTCAGCACTGGAAGTGTTTTTTGAGGATAATAACACCCTATTTCACCCAAAAAATGTGTTTTCCTTAAAAAAAAAAGGTCTGAAACTGTTTTTTCATATTTTTCCAAAAGTTTTTTCTGAATTTTTCAAGGTCTGCCGAGAGTACTATTTTGGGTTTTTTGGCCTCTATTTCAACCGTCCTTAGTCATGGATATGCTTAGTTTGTCTATTTGAGGTAGAAAAAAATCCCCTTAGGGTTTGGAGTACACTTCCACCATTCTAGGAAGGGATCAGTTAATTAAGGAGTCTAGGGTTTTCAATACTTTCAGCCATTATTTCAAGGTCTGGTCCATTTTATTACAAACCCTTTGGATATATGCTTTTAGCCATCATAACTCCATTTTGAGTTTTATTTTTCCTTTCCCCCTAAGATCCCCTTGAGTATCCTTGCTTTTTTTAGCTTCTTACTTATCATTTGCAGTAGATATCACCTCTGTTTTTTGTTTCTTTTGTTTTTTTCTGCACCATTTTTAGAAGCATGGAGCCTTAGATCTTAGTCCCATTGACATTACATTTGTAGGCCCATTTCATGTGTTTTGAGTAGTTTTTTCCCTCTTTTTTTCTAGCTGTTTGTGAACCTTCTTTGGGTGGGGTTTTTTCTTGATTTGTTGCTTATTTTTCTATCATATTTCAGCATTATTTACAGTATTTCAACACTTGATTTCAGTAGCATATGGCATCACAAGACATGCTTAATTTACTCATCCACTAAACACTTTTTTTCTCACACATACACACATTAAGCGAACATGAACTTGGTTAACATCATCAAATAAAGAATTTAAACACCACATTTAATAATCTAACACACATAGATTAAGCCCACATAGGAATTAGGGCCAAACAATATGTGTAGTTAGGTGAAGGATCGGTGGTATAGGATTCCAATAACACCCATGAATCATTTACATTAAGACATAAAATTTGAGTTTTTAGGGAGCTTAAAATCCTTCACCATCCCACGGTCAAAGATAAAGTGCATCAGAAACCCGATTAATAGGGGGTTAGGCTAGGACATCGTGTGAATGGTTCTCCTCGAGGCTACCCAACCCATGGTAGGGAATTTTTTACATTGTATGATCACTAAGAAGCTCAGGAATCAACCACCCTCATGGGGCAAAGGTAACCATAGTGAAAAATATTAGGAAAACACCTTATAGGTCTGGCTATGGGAAGCAGTTGGTTCTCTGCCCTACCTTTCTTTTTGAAAGGCCATCTAAATCAATATATTTAGGATTGTTTGAGGAATTATATTACCTTTAGGCTAGAGGTGATTTTATTTGATAGGACGGTTTTATTTGTATTAGAGTAGCATCATTATATAGTTTGTTTATACTTGGCATCACTGCACTAGGTGTTTTCTTGTTGTTTATTACTCTTATTTTTTCTTATCATCCTTTATTAATTTAGTGTTATCTTTGTCTTGACATCATGGCACCACTATGTTTTTTGTCACAACAAATTATAGATATTCATCCTTAGTTCCCATTAGGATGTACTACTCCTCCCCGTTGGGTGCAAGTAAATCCTCCCAGTCCTCCATCGAGTCCTTTTGAATATGAGTCTACTAATTTATTTGATTATGTGTCTTCTCTACCTCATATTTCCACCATGTTAGGAATCAATGCTGGTGTGGGAAATCAAGATAGTACTTTGGGTCCTACCCAGGTAATACCACTAGTGGAACCTCAACCGGTATGTTCACTCCTACTCTATTTCTACCCTTTATGGTTGGTTTGAATCTCCCATATTTGAATCAACTTATCAACGATAACCTTCTCCATAACCCAAGTTGGCCAATTATTCCTACAAAACTTTATTAATACCTTTCTAAGTTTGAGGGAAATACTAGAGAAGACCCCACTGATCATGTTCGCTCATTTCACATGTGGTTTTCCTTTAATTCTATTACCGATGACTCCATTCATATTCATGCATTCCAACGCATCCTTAGTGTAGCTGCAGCTAAGTGGTATTTCAACCAGCCTCATGCCTCTCAGTCCACTTTTGCGACTCTTGCCAAATATTTCTTACTATGTTTCCAGTTACCTCTCCGTTATGACACTAGGACCAGACTCTTTACTTCATTTCGTCAAACTTATATCACCTGCCTTTCCGACCATGTCCAAGAATGGCGCAGAAGGAGGAGCACATGTAGGGCTCTTGCTTTTGAAGACCCTGTATACATGGATTGGTTTCTTAAATCGTTGTTGGCCCCCATAGGAAAATATGTCATGTTATAATTCTCTTAGATAGAGTAAGATGTGATCCAAATAGCCTTAAAGTATGAATTATGTATTCCTGATATGGTTATATTTATACCATTCTACTATATCTCCCAAGATCGGTGGTGCCAATGCGCCAGGGGAATGTCATGTTATCTACGGTACCATTGGATCTCTTTCACACCCTTAGCAGAAAACATATGCTATCCCTCATATGAGTTATGTTCAACCCCAGGGGGGGACTAGTACCTCCTAAAATTATCCCCCTCCACCATCCAACCCTTATCTAGGCCAAAGCATGCCATACAGATATCCCCAATCACATCAGCAGATGTCAAGGCCAGTTTTTGTTCAACCTTTTTATTCATATGTTTCCCCTCCATATGTTCCTTATGCATCGCCTAGCACTCAATCCTCTCCAGCACAAGTGCCACAACCTCCCATTAATCCTCAACCTCTGCCACAGTAGCCACCTCCTCCTCAAGGTCAAGTGTATGCGCAAGAGAGCACATCCAACCCCCCCAAATCCAAGAAGAAGAATAAGGGGAAAGGTAATAGGAAACAATAATTCCAAGGTAATGAGGGTAGCTAGGGTCCTCAACCTAATCAACTACAATGCAATCAGTCTAATCCTACAACCCAGCAATAGGGAAGACAACCCAAGCAACACAAGGACCTTCATATGAATAAGCCTTGTGCATGTTGTGGAATATATAGCCATTACAGTAATTATTGTCCCCTTTTACCACAGATGTGTCAAGTATGGGAAGGCCAAGTAGGTACTTCTAGAGAACAATAGCCTATGGCTTAACTTATTCAGGCCCCTACTTCATCTCAGCTACAAGTGCTTACCAACCCATTTCCTCACCAAGGATACATAGCTTCCCAACCCATACAAGGCCAGGCAATGCCTTAACCTCCACAATCTGGTCCAACTAATTATCATATTCTCATGATGAATTTTGAGGTCATTAACAATGAACATGTCAATCTTCAAACTCATTCACGCCATTATGACAAGGCACCCACTAAGTCTGTGACTGAGTCCTAACCAAAAGTTTCAAAAAAGTCCATTTTGTCATCAAATGGTACCTTAAAGATCACTCAGCCTAAGGCAAAGGTTATTACCAATATCCCCAAAGGACCATTACGTCCTAATGTTTCTTTAGCGAAATCCACCCATACATACATCATAGTAGATGACTTGCGTAAACTCCTCCTACCATGTCAATGGTGGAAGTTCTCCATTCATGCCCATCCTAGCGGAAAGCTCTACATAATTCCTTAGTCATTGCGGATCATTCAGACAATCGCATGATTGTCTTCAACATTAACTAATCAAAACATCCTCCACTTCCTTCATATGTTTCTTTTCAAATATCAGCCTCACTAAGAAATGCCACTTTACAGTAGTGTATCGTTGACGAAGGCACCTCCACCTGAGTGATGGTGTAATATTCCCATTTCAGCACACAGCTAAATGGAATATTAAAATTTTGTTCTTACCACCTAGCAGATTAATAAATGGGTAAGGGAACCCATTATTATGGAGGAAATGAATAAAATCCCTCATAATCTGAAAGGGATCATCAGAGTAGCTTCCTTTTTCACCCTCAAGTGTGAAAAGGGGAAAATGCATGAAGACAAGGTCAGGTTTAACCAAGTCAACAATGTTGCCAGAGGAGGAGTGGATCACTTTAGAAGACAGCGCAATTTGAATGAGGAAGAGGATATTTGGTGGAGGAAACCCTAATCAGTGGGACCCATGGAGAGAGATATTTCACTTGTTTAAAAGGAGGGCAAGGCAGCCATTGTGATTCATGAATTAGATTATTGATTTCATTGTCTATGTAGACATTGTGCATTCTTTTGTTGTTTAGAAAAATTGCTGGGGGAATTCCTATTTAGGATTTCTTCAGCTTCTTGAGAGGAATCTTAAGGGATTGTTCTTCATTCTCCACATATCTTAGCTCAAGGCCAGAGCCACCTCCTTCAATCACAACTTTATTCCTGAAGCAAGATAACTTTGTGTTGCAGGGTGTTGGAGTGGGGACTCCACAACACCATTTCCTTGGCTCATCTTTCAGAGGAGGGAGCTTCTATTCCTATGGGAGGTTAGTGAGGGAGATTCCAGAGCATATTTCATATCATTTTCATCAGGCCAAGCACTTCCCTTCACCAACAATGCAGTCCCTTCTCTAGACTACGTTATTTCTGAGTGCAATTGCAGTGGGGACTTTCTCCACTATTTTATAGCGTGAGATCTTCAGGGATTGGATCAAAATTTCACCTGAGAGATCCCTTGGATGAGATTCAGCCATCATTTGCAGCATCATTAGATATCTACATCCATTTCTAGTTTCTGAGTTGCAGCTGCTATCCAGCAACTCTGACATTTTTGCAGATTTTCCATTTTGTACTTATTTCAGCCAATCCTTTTAAGGATTGTGTATTGTTGTTTCCAGGGGTTGAGATCCTGCTCCCCCTATTTTATTTGAGCTGTATATTGTAATATTCATGTATTGAAACTATTTTTCAATAGTCGTCCTTTATATACTACGCAGCCATAGCTAGGGCTTCTTTTGTATAGCAGTATTTCTCCACTTGTCATGTATATGTTTCATTAAGGCTGCATTGCCAAACTTGAGAGATCATTTCCTCAAGATCCTGTATACATTTCTACTGCTATAATATAACGTAATGGTTATGTTGATCTTCCAAAATTCTTGGTATTAATGTTATTCACTTCTATTTCCAGCTCATGTTTATGAATTGTTGATCTCCACATTGGTAATATCTTGAGATATTCACAATAGTGTAGTTGTTCCTAATTTGGAATATTACAGTGGTATCAGAGCATGATCTATAGCTTAGCCTGTGAGTCTCAGCAAAAGAAGATCAAGATGATGAAGAGGATGAGTTTACTCTTATCAATTTTTAGATCCATAGAGAACCTCTCCAAGGAGGTCAAGAAGGTTGACGAATGAGGAGAGGAAGGACCATGCACTTCCTACTCTCACAAATAAGAAGACCAGAAGCATGAAGAACACTTGGAATTAAAAATTCTAAGTGAGTATCTTGCTGAATACCGAGATAAACCTAGATCCTTCCAAGATATTCTGGCTTTACCACAATTTATTCAGTAGAAAGAAGAAAGAAGACCCCACAGCTATGGGATTATGAGAGGCAATAGATTTCTGTTGTCCACATTTGATGGATCACTCACATTTGCAGCAGATATTTGGGTGAAGAAGCTAGAGGCTTTGTTCCTGCTAAATCCTATAGTAGATAGAGAGGTTGTAGAAGTTGCAGTGCTGCACCTTGAAGGTGAAGCAAAGATTTGGTGGATCAGCCATCTAAGCCATGCAAGGGTTTCAACTCTTGCTGAGTTTTCTCAAAGAATGATCAGAAGATTTGGAAAAATGAGGGAGGAGCTCTCACCACCAGTTGATGAGGCATGTACCAGTGTTTTTGAGACCATGGAGGAGTAGCCTTCATCTTCAGCAGTTTGGGAGGCCAACACTTATGAGGAGGAAACTCTTGCAGCCCTACAAGAAGCTTCCACATTTCACCAAGGTATGATTAAAAATCCATCTCTTTTCATTTCAGAAAACACATTGGATGGGTCTACATCATTGCATGTAGCTTACCTAGAGTATTATAATAGCACTGTGCTACACAAGAGTAGTGATGGAGGAAAGAGGAGCCATCCCTCATGTGAGCATTCAAAGGACAACTTCATTCAGGAAGCTATGAAGGAAGTAGTGAGAAGGAGTAGACATATGAAGATAAGAAACTCTTTCTCCTCTCTAGATGACACTCTCTCAATGAGAATGCCACAACTCAAAGAGAGACTTCTACTAGCAGAAGATCCAAGGCCTCTTGGTTTTTGGAGGACCATGCATGAGGAGGAGATCTCCAGGAGAGATTCCAGTAGAGGTGCACTCCCACACATCATGGGGTGAAATATTCTTCAACAATTTGAGGAGGTTCTTCCCTTCTTACATGAACATATAGAAGATGGAGGAAATATTCGGATGGATAACATATCTCATGATTTTGTTGGACATTCCTTGAGCCATGCACATCATGATGGGAGGTTGTCTCCTACAACCTATTTGGGTCCTTATAGGGTCAAATTGATCCTTGAGAAGATTGCATTTCAGGATCCCATGAAATGCAGGGAGCTAATTTGGGATGATGGTAGCCCTCATGGGAGGAGTACCAAGATGAAGGGTGGAAAGAGAAATCCAAAATTGGTTGAGTGGATGATGAGAAAAGAGTTGGTGAGCTACTTGCAGATTTATGATATCGAGAAGCAGGAGGCTTGGCTGCACTGGTTACTCTTGAAGGAGTTTGGCCATCACTCTGCATACACTCTTTCGAAGGGTATGAGGATGGAGAAGATGTGGCAGGATGTTGACATCATGGAGCAGAAAAGAGTATGGATGCATAGTGATGATGCAACATTCATATCATACACTATGTCTTCATCACATATCTTGTATGATGAGAGCATGAGGAAGAAGAAAAAACATTTTTTGCTGGGGTTATTCTTTGGAGAGCAAGAGCATATTTTCTCTCATTTATTGTGTGATGTTGCAAGAGTAGGAGATGGCACTATCATGGTGCAAAGGGGATACTCCTTGACCTTTTATGATTAGCAATTACTTCCACCTTGGGAGAGATTCCATATTTGCAGCAACATTATTAGAGGGTTTCCCATCTATGTTGAGGAAGCTGAGGGAAAAAACGCTGTGCCATCTAGAGATTATCTAGTGCCTCATGCAAAGGAAGGAGGAGGTCTTGCTCCAGGTAGAGGGATTCTTGCATCTTTGCAAGGAAGTCCCTGGGATCTCATGTATGGAGATCAAGGCACAACTCATGTTTTGCATGTGCCCTTGTCGAGGAGGTGTGGAACCTTGGAGAAACAAGGAGGAGATAAGGAGAAGACCCAGCATCATCAGATGAGGAGTACACATCCCTATTCATTTCTGGGGTTTGATACAATTGAGAAGGTCATTGGATTGCACAGTGGAAGCATGGAGATTTTTCTTCATTCATATATTCAGTCATCTCTTGTTGAGGATGTCTCATTGCATGGAGACATTTTTCTGGGGAGACCACTAGACTAGCAGAGGAGGTATGCTTCACATATTGAGGCACCATTCATTGATATCAGAGGATTAGAGACCTTGGGAGATAAACATATGGAATATGTCCTTCATGGGGAATCATCAGCGCTGTCACTATGGAGGATAGATCCATGTTAGAACTCTGAGTTGTTGGTGGAGTATTCCCAAGATCATATTGCTTGCATGATATTGACAGTTCAACATATGAGGAGATGCATAGATCATGTGCATATGGAGGAGATACATAACTCTTTGGAGGAGTTAGCACATCCACCTCTTTTCTCTTTGAGGATGAGAGGAGACTCATTTTTTAGCCACTCCATTTGCATGAGCAAGACTTATGGTAAAGGTATTGTTTATTTGCATGATGATTTGTATATTCATCCCTTAACCATATATGTTCAGGTTGTTGCTCCAAGGAGGAGCATTATTTTTTCTAGACCCCATGGTCTACTTGAGGCCATGAGCACTATTGGTGACCACTCCCTAGGAGGACTTGGGGAGGAAATGTATTTTGGAGGACATGCTCACCTTGCACCATACATCATTCACTTTCTCCATACATTTGAGGAGAGTAGGACAGAAAGAAAGTGGTTGAGAGGCCACACTTCTTGTCATACTCTTTTGCAGTTGAGGGCCAAACTGCATTGGTTACAACTGAGGGACCATTTTCCTTCTCCCTTGCCACACATGGCATCAAGCCTAGTTCACATTATGGTTCATTATGTTGTTGTTGTCTTTATGTTTGTTGAGAGTATGATTGGGGGAATGGCACATTGGTTGGATGTGTCCCTTGGGGAAGAGATCTCCCACATTATTTGCATTGCATGTTCTAATGGGAGCATGAGAGAAAATGTGGCCACTACAACAAAACATTGGTTTCCATTTGAGGTGAGCCATATGATTGATTTGATGCCATATGATGATGACTTCCAACTCATCACATATGAGATGATTTGGGACAACATGTTTGATAACGCTGGAGAAGATATCCTTGGAGGTCTTGTCTTCATCTTTCCACTTGAGGGAAACATTATTGTAGCCCAAGATCAACATATACTCTGCACTTATCCTAAGTGTAGAGGAGGAAAATGTGGGGTAGGCTATTTTTTCTACCAAGATCATATTTTCAACCCACCTATATTGCAGGAGCCAAAGGTGGAAGATGATTTTCAGGAGTTTCCATGTTGGGAGGTAACTCATTTTCTATGGATGATTGCTTGGAGGATGGAGGATCCACATGGGGAAGATATTACTCAACATATTTCAGACTCCATGCCTTGGGTGGACATTTTTCAGTTCTATCCTTGCAGTTTCTTGAGGACAAGCAACATTTGGGAGGGGAGGACTATAATATTCCCATTTTAGCACACAACTAAATGGAATATTAAAATTTTGTTTTTACCACCTAGCAGCTTAATAAGTGGGTAAGGGAACCCATTCTTATGGAAGACATGAATAAAATCCCTCATAATGTGGAATGGATCATCAGAGTAGCTTCATTTTTCACCCTCAAGTGTGAAAAGGGGCAAATGCATGAAGACAAGGTCAGGTTTGACCAAGTCAACAACACTGCCAAAGGAGGAGTGGATCACTTTAGAAGACAACGCAGTGTCAATGAGGAAGGGGATATTTGGTGGAGGAAACCCTAATGAGTGGGACCCATGGAGAGAGAGATTTCACTTGTTTAAAAGGAGGGCAACACAATCATTGTGATTCATGAATTAGATTATTGATTTCATTGTCTATGCAGACATTGTACATTCTTTTGTTGTTTAGAAAAATTGTCAGGGGGATTACTGTTTAGTATTTCTTCACCTTCTTGAGAAGACACTTGAGGGATTTTTCTTCATTCTCCACATATCTTGGCTCTAGGCCAAAGCCACCTCCTTCAGTCACAGTGTTATTCTTGAAGCAGGATAACTTTGTGTTGTAGGGTGTTGCAGTGGGGACTCCACAACACCATTTCCTTGGCTCATCTTTCAGATGAGGGAGCTTATATTCCTCTAGGAGGTTAGTGAGGGAGATTCCAGAGCATATTTCAGATCATTTGCATTAGGCCAAGCACTTCCCTTCACCAACAGCGTAGTCCCTTCTCTAGACTGTGTTATTTCTGAGTGCAATTGCAGTGGGGACTTGCTCCAGTATTTTGGAGGGTGAGATCTTCAGGGATTGGATCAACCTTTCACCTGAGAGATCTCTTGGATGAGATTTATCTATCATTTGCAGCATCATCAGCTATCTACATCCATTTCTAGTTTCTGAGTTACAGATGCTACCCAACAACTCTCGAATTTCTACAGATTTGCCATTTTGTACTTATTTCATCCAATCCTTTTAAGGATTGTGTATTGTTGTTTCCAGGGGTTGAGATCTTGCTCCCCCTCTTTTATTTGAGCTGTATATTGTGATATTTGTGTATTGACACTATTTTACAACAGTCCTCCTTTATATACTGCACAGCCATAGCCACGGCTTCCTTTGTATAGCAGTATTTCTCCACTTTTGATGTATATGTTTCATTGAGGCTGCATTGCCAAACTTGAGAGATCATTTCCTCAAGATCCTGTATACATTTATTCTGCTATAATATAATGTAATGGTTATGTGGATCTTCCAGCATTCTTGGTATTAATGTTATTCACTGCTATTTCCATCTCATGTTTATGAATTTCTGATCTCCACATTGGTAATATCTTGAGATATTCCCAATAGTGTAGATGTTCCTAATTTGGAATATTACATATGGCTACTAGTGTTTGGAAATAGCATAACTCACCAGACCTGTCCACATCCACAATTACTCTTAGCGCATGGTACAACCATCCATCTCATACCCTTGGCTTAATTTGCAACTCTCCTATCACTATTTCTGGAAAGATGATCTCCATTAATATTGAAGTCATCAATGCCCCTATGGATTCCAACATCCTTATGGGTCGTAGTTACACCTATTCCTGTCAGTCGTCGCATTTGTAGTTTTCCGTAATATTTTATTTCCCTACAAAGGAAATATCATTAAATTTGATCAATTGAATTACTATGATACTAAGGTGTAGACTTCTCAAACCAACATTTCATTCATGACTGATGATACTATTGTCTCGTCCCTCACCAATGTCTCATGAGGATTCTATAAAGATCTCCCTTTGCTTGGTGCCTACTATGGTCCACCACCTACCCCTTTTTAGCTCATCTTGTCCAGTGTTTGCATGATACAAGCATCATAGGCTGCTCACAAGTGGTCTGATACCTTGGTGCCTACTATGGTCCACCACCTACCCCTTTTGAGCTCATCTCATCCAGTGTTTTCATGTTGCAAGTGTCACAGGCTGCTCACAAGAAGTCTGATACACCCATCCAATCGCAAGCGCCTTCGCAATATGTTGTCCCCAATTCAGCCCATCATATAGGTACAATTCCTCAAGGACCACCTCCTTCTGCTGATGTCTCTCCTAATCCATTTCAACCAAGAATAGTTCCTCTAGGACTGAACCATTCAAGAGTAGTTCTAGAAGGCCATTATCCTTTGAGTCAAATACCTTTCTTATTCCCCCCACCAAGAATTTTCTCTGTCCATGTCATGGCTACGTTGATTTTACCCGACATCACTTTGGGGATCCCAGTCTCGTACATCGATCCCCCCGCAAACACTCCACCTGATCACATTAAACCTTATACAGCTTTGACCCCGATGCAACAGGTTGTACCTTCCCCTTATTTTACTTCAGTTCCATAGAAACCTTAGCCAACACCTACACCTATTGTAAAAGCATCTAGTGAGGGAGGGAAAGCCTAGAAAAAGGGAACGAAAAACAAAGCACCCCAAACAGCCAACTCCTCCTAAGCCTCCAAATTTGACACCATTGTGTGATTTGTGTGATATTGTTGGGAATGCTACCAATAATTGTCTTGAACTCCCTCATCTCAAAGAGGTGGTTGATGATATGTTTCCTGACTCTAACATCTTGGAGGTCCATGTTACCTTACCCAAGTCGACCAAGAAAAAAATTTGTTACGCATGAATCATCCTTTTTCGTTATGTGACAACTTTGGTCACTATTCAAATCACTATCCTCGTCTCGAATATTTTCATGATACCCATCAAGTACTTCATGAAATAGAGATCACTCGTAATGAACCCACCACATCTTTACCTGCCGATTCTGGCACCATTATTGAACCAGAATATGAACCACTCATTATGATTCCTCCTCATGATGTTGAGATGACGGGTAACATTGCTACCATTCTCTAACTGTTGTCATCCATGGGATAATCTCTTGTAGACTCTTTTTGCGTTCTCCATACTAATTCAGCTGAACCTTCTTCGTCAGATACCGAAGTCTCAACATCGGTATATATTCCATCTACTAGTCTTTTGTCCCCTCCTATTGTTAATGCACATGTGAACCTTGTCTCTCATGACGATGCTTTCATTAGTTCCTCCACATCAAGTGATCTCCCTCCCTCTATTCTACCCATCTTCCATTCATATGAAGACATCGTGGAAGCCATGAAAATGCTTGATTATCCTTGGGACGATATGCACCATTTTGCGTATTTCCTTCTACAACAAACCCATCACCAATATTTTTTGGAGTCAAAATACTTCATCCATCGCGAGCTTGATTTATTTAATTACCCCTTTCTTCTCACCCATGAATTTGAACCAGATACACATTGTGGCCATTACATTACCACTCAATGTTTGGGTAAGGGAACACCAACTTTTAGGAATCTAGGAGAAGCATTTCTCCCCAACACTCCTAGTGCATCTAGTAGTGTTGAATCTAGTAACATTAATCTTCCCCATTTAGAAGAACCTCTAGAGTCTCATATCACTTTAGATCACTCTAGGGATGATCCACTTAATCATTCCTTCATCTTATGTCAGCAACCCATTCCCTTCGACAATATTGTTTTTCAACCACTATGTTTTCTAGATGAGAATGATTTCACTGTATACAAATACACTCTTTTATATAGTGACACCATGTGTGTGAACCCATAAATTGAGTCCATTTGGTCCATATATGCAGTGCCAAATGAGATTGGTAATTCACTATTTCCTTTCTCCAATTGTATCTATCCATTATTCCCATAGGAAGAAAACCATAACATCAACAAATGGAGAGCCATGTCATGAAAACATATAAATGTGTTTAGATTCCACTATTATAAATGAATTTTTCATGTACAAAGCATGCCACATGGGGGGAACCTATTCCCCTACATCTCATCATCATCATTTGGAGGATATTGACGGGCCTCTAAATTATACATAAATTAAGGCCTATCTAACATTTATTAGGCACATAAAAGATATATTAAATCTCTCCTTATGCACCTAAAAATGTTTTTTATGCTTTAATATCTTCCTAGGAATATTTATAGATAATTTCATATTTGTGCCTAATATTATTTATTTTTGAAGGATATTGTGAGAATATTGGGTATATTATGGAGATTTGGAGAAGGATATAATTTAGGGAATTTCTACTTACTACTAGAGGATCAATATTGGAGAATAAATGAACTAAATATCACTAAATTATTGAGAATTTCTAGAGATATTCTGGAACTCCGATGATTGAGAAAATCTAGGAATGTGTTCCCTGTCATTTCTACAAACTCCTAGTGTTGGGAACGAGATCCACTATTTGAGGGATTTTGGAGAGGAGAGCTTCCTCCTTTCAAGGGGAATTCTTCCTCATCATGTTGTATAAGTACCAATTCGAATTTTCCTCTAGGGGCATTCATTGTTTAGTCTTATTGTGGAGAAAACTTGTTTTCTAGAAGCTCCACTTTCTTTTCTTTCAGGGATGTACTTAGATTGATTCAATAATGAAGATTGGTTACATTTTTAGCTTCTAAGGCTGGGTTTTTCCGTAGGAATTTGAGTCATCCTTGGGCTTGGACATCCCAGGAGCCTCAGAGCCCTATTGAACAATTTATTTATGTTATTTTCACTTCTTATTCACATGCATATATTATTTATGTTTTGCATATTTCTGTATTTAGTATTGATTCTTTTCTTGTTGTAGGATTGAGTTAAATGATTTAAGTGAGTTCTTTTACAGGTTTTTTACATGTTAAAAATAATTATTCACCCTTATAATAAATTTTTAAGGTCATATTAATCCTTAAGCTACTTGGAGTTGGTTACTAGTTCACGAATATAAGATTTCTGGAAATGCCTTGTAGCGAAATAGTAGTAAATTTATGATATTTTTTAGAAGGGGTTAATGAGATCCATTTGACTTGATTACAATTTTATTAGGTCATAATGATGTTAAAATTAATAACAAAATTTATCACATTTCATTTTCACTTGATTAAGTTAGACATTTGATAGATTAAATAGCTCACTAGTTCTTGAATTTCCATATTTTAGAGTAGTGATTTTCTGTTTTTTTTAGCACGTGTGAACAAGGGTATTTTGGAGTGATTCCACTTGGAATGGAGGCCTAATACATCATAATTAATAGAAAAATTTTATCCATACCATTTTAATTTTATTTATTTAGTCATTCGGTGAGTTATTTCCAAAACAGACTTGCTTGTAGCAAAAACAGAGTTGCATGTAGCACTCTTGTAGCATGTGTAAACTCGACCATATTTACTCCCAAAGGTTGGTTTTTGTCTCTTAGGCTTGAATCCTAACAAATAGGACCTAAATACATTATTGAGGAAGAATAAACACCACTTAGGACATTCACTTTTGAAAATTATATGAGGTATTTTTATTTGAATTCATGCTCTTAGGATTTCAATTACAAATTGTTGTTCTTTCCTAGGATTAATTTCTTTTCAAAGAAAAAATTCTATTTCTGCAATTAATTTAGACTTTGATTTCATGACATTCCCTCTATTACATCAGATCAACAAAATAAGGACACATTTTATGTTGCAGATATAGTGTTGATACCTCTTAAGTTTGTACGAACTCCGAGTTGATAATTAAAGTTGGTAGCCTCGGTAGTTGTAGCATTATTGTTGCAATACTGAGGCGTATGACTTTTTGGCACCATTTTTGGGGAGGTGTCAAAGTATGCATTGTTTTATTCCCTATTTGATTCATTTCTTTTCTTTCTGCAAAAAACAAAAAATTGCATCAGGCATATTTCATTTCAAAACAGAAAATTGCATTGTGTTAGCATTCTTATTCAAAAAATATTTTAAAATACTTGTCCAACACCAACCCCCCCATTTGATTATGTGGTGCAATAAGAACCACATCACCATCCAATTTTGCAGGTAGAAGAAGAAGAGGTGGCATAAAAGGTAGAATAAATAGATGGAGATGATGACAATGAAGAATATCCTCTTGGATTTCCCATTCAAGATACTGATGTTAGTGTGCATATGAAAAAAATCCCTCCATCTTTCCTTCCCAACTTCCATGGTTTGAGGTCAGAGAATTCAGAAACCTTTCTCTTTGAATTTTAAATACTTTGTAGATCTTATCGCTACTTATCATGCACTCAAAAATTAAGATTGTTTCCTGCAACATTGAAGGATAGAGCTCTTAATTGGTTCATGAGTTTAGGTACTAATTCAATAATATCATGGAATGATATGAAAAATATATTTCTAGAAAAATATAAGATCATGATCTTAAAGAAGAAATATTTAGGATGAATCAAAAACAATATCAGAGCCTTGAAGATCTAATAGAGAGGTTCATGTTTAATGTTTAGAGGGAAAATTTACATCACTTAGGATTTGACACACTAAAAACCCTCTTACTTAGAACAATTAGGGATGAGTGGATTGATCTCTTTGATCTCATTAGTAAATGAGATGTATACCAATTATTATTTGAAGAAATTTTTGAAACATGCAAGTGCATATTAAGAGGAAGGGAAAGAGTAAGTAAATCAATGTCAAAATTGGTAAGTCAAGGTGAACTTGGAATTTTTTTTGATAAATTTAAAACATAAATTATTAGCAATCTAAGTGAACAAGTAGAGATGTTAAGAATCCAAAATGAGAAAGAATAAGGTGTTGATATTTTTTTTATCCATGCAAAATCATATGCTACTAAATATTTTCCATCATTACCAAGCTTTAAGGAAGTTTACCAAGAAGACAATGGAGAAAGTCAATCACCACAGAAGCTATGTTTTCTAGCTCCAAGAAGGCCATGGAAGCCTAGTCAACTTGATATGATGCAAGGACCTACTTCACAATTTCAAGCTTATTCACATCCATCTCAAAATAATTGGGACACACTCCCTCTTTGGCAACCTTAGCCATCTAAACCCCAAAACCAAGCTTGGTAACAAGGTTGGAAAGGACCTTATGGGAAAAATTCAAAATATCCTCAATATCCTCCATACCCAACTCCATGCTATCCATACCATCCACCTCCTCCACAACCATAACCTCAACCACATCCATCTCATATATCTACTCCCACTCAACTACTTGTACCACCATTTCCAAACCCACACAATGAAGTATCACAGCCTAGTTACAACGCTGAGGTACAATACTACCAAACATATCCTCTTGATATAAATGGTATTCATCTTAGTTCAAGAAAGGTATCGCAAAAAAAATATTTTCTCTATGTCATTTAAGGAAAACATCCAAAAGAAGAATATTCAAGTGAGGAAATCAAAGAATCAGGGGCTGCAATTTCTGAAGAGTGTAGGTTTTAACCCTATACATAAATTATCTGTAAACGAATCTTAAAGACAAAAAATAAAATATAGCAACAGCATAAAAGATAAAACAAATATACATAGAGACTTTCCCCTGGATCCCAAATGGGGACTACCAACTTGATTTTTCATTATTTTCCTTTTAGTTTACAACACATATATATACATGCTAAAGCATACATAAACCCCAATCCATTAACCATGGATTATAACATAATCATATTTCCCTTGACTGAATCTACAAAATACCAGGGGCCAGAAACCAGCATGCCCCAAAACGATGTGCAAACCCATGCACAAAACCATGGGCGGGTCTGCCTGCCGAAAAATAAGGTCCAATTTTTTTTTCCTGGGGTGCTGCCCTGTGACACAATCGTGGAAATAATATAACACATACCCAACAAAGGGAAGACATCAAAATCAAATATTCAAAAAGTTCCCTCATGTTTACCATCATATCCCCCAAGTGTTCCACAAGATAATCTTAAAAAAGAAGAAGATTTGAATTTCATGGTAGAAGAAGACATGGAGAATGATACCAATGAGCAAGAAAATCAAGGGCATCAAAGGTATATTGAAATATGGTTCGAGACAATAATTAAGTTGCAACAATACACTCTTCTTCAACAATACCTGATACAATATCAGTCAAAGCAATTCATCTCTCATATTCAAGTACATGTCAAAGCATGTATTTCAAGTGTACACATAATTTTATCTGTCATGTTGATGTGCACATGACTCCATTGGAATTATTCATATACTTGAAATATATTTTTCTTTTTCAAGTAGAGTAGAATAGGAAAAAATTTAAAAAATGGAATAAGAGAAAAAATAAAAGCAATAAAATATCAAGTGAAAACCTCTTATGAGGCGCCTGAGATTGGATCACTAATTTAAAACCTCCATGATGTTGTCAATGGGTTGGAAAAAAGAAAAAATAAGAGAAAAATAAAAGATCCTAGGTGAAAACCTCCTTTGAGTCGCCTATGCAAACCTACTAGTTGAAAACCTCATTGAGGCAGCTAGTAGGCCTAAAGAAAAAAAATGAGAGAAAAAAAATGAAAAAATGAAAATAAAACAAATTTATTTGCTCCATATATCTCTCTCTAATTAATGGAGGTGTTCTCCAACCTTTGCAATAAGAAAAAAAAAAAACAAATTGGCACCAAAAGAAAAAGTTGGTCAAAACCCTAGTCAAAGGAAGTCAAACTTGGAATTCCTCCTCCTTCGCTCAGATGCTCCAAAATAACCTAGGTCATGTCAATCCATCACCATCATCAATTTCCAACATCCACCCATCATTTCCAAGCTTTTCTCATTCACTTTCCTTGTTGTCCTAAAATGCTATAGGAAACCTTGTTTTTTCTATAGGAAACTCCTAGTTTTTAATAGAAAATTGTTTTTATTATATCTCAAAAATAGTGCATCCATTCTCTGACCTGTTTCATGGGGAAATGAATGTATATGATGGTAAAATTATCAAGAAATTTCAGCACATTTTTGTGCACGATTTGTGAGAAATCAACCTCCATCACCTACAACCATTTTTAATGTTTTTCGAGCTTCATGCATCCCATGGATGAGATTTTTTATGGGGAGGTGCATAAGCATGATAGTAATATGTTAAACAAAATTTAGGTCAATCTAGTCTACCATTTCAGAGATATTGCTAAAACAATTGTGCTACAACGGGTTTTCCTGAACTGCTACAGGAAACTCTTTAATTGCTACATGAAGTTACAACAAGCTACATGTAGGTGGATCGAGGACAAAAAGGACAATAAAAAAGGGTTTTGATGCGTAAAAAATAAATTAGGAGATTCTTCCCATCATTTCCTTCCACCTCCTCATCACTCCTCCATCTCAAGCACAATGATTTTTCACTCAAACCCTACACTTCCTCACTTTTGTAACAAACAAATTTTTTTTGCAAAAACACAAATTTCCTTCAAATCATTCTTTCAAGACCACACTACTCCTTATTAACCTTATCACACTCTCCCTCGTCACCCCATGCATATTTTAAGTAAACACATACAAAGAAGGTATTTTACAAGAAGGAAACATGTTCCTCTAGCAAACCTGTGTAATTACTAGAAATCATTATAAGTGGTTTTATCAATAATCCAAGAAGACATGAAAATTTGTGAGGTCAATATGAAGAGCCTATGGCACTCCAAGGAGGAGTTTCACCAAAATAGCAACCTACACATCAGAGAGGCACCTACAAACATACAAAAAAGGTATGAGTAAAGTCTTATCACCAAATTGAGTCATGTTGGGCTGCTTCAATGGTCAACTTGGAGTAACTATTTCAAACTAGATTTTGACCGAAGCTTAGCCTCTTCAATCTGAGAGGGCTCTCTCAACTTATCAAAGGATTTACTAAATTATCAAGATCATTTTGGTGATAACATAAAGCATGCAAACATCAAGTCAATCATCAAATTCAACACTCACATCATGAGCATCTCAGCAGCCTATCAAGATCAATTTGGTGATAACATAAAGCATGCAAACATTAAGTCAATCATCAAGTTCAACACTCACATCATGAGCATCTCAGTAGCAAAATTTAATTCAGGGATGTGAAGCAGCAGTAAAAACAACAAAGAAACCATAGAAGACCTCTATATTCAAGGCTATCAACAATAGGACCTCCAGGAGATTATCACATATAGTTCTAGTAGTGACTTCAGAACCACCAAATGCATCTTCAACAGTCATATCAATAGCCTCGATATCACCTACAAAAGCACATCAACGGTAAGGCTCAGGTATGCAATCATCTAAATTTTTCTTCGAATATATTCTAGCTTAAGGAAACATTAGAAGTGTGAGAAGGAAAGTTTTTTAATAGCCAAAATCAGTAGCAGAGCAGCCTCGGCCTTGTCTAGAAATAAACTTCACTTTTCCACCAAGACACACACACATGTGGGAGAGGAACAAGACAAAAGTAAAGAGGACTTGAGAAAGTGGGTAGTAAGCAGTTAGTTGTGATGGAAGACAAGGAGTTCCAAGGGGTAACTTAGGGAGAACTTAGTTAACAAAAAAAGAACTATGAGTTTATTTTGCATGCAATGAAAAAAAACTAAAAAATAAAAACAAAAAAACTTGGAAAAGAAAAGCAAAAAAATATAAAAGGAAGATGCACCACCTCTTGGCATGTGAAATAGATCTACTATAGGTGAAATAGGGCTGTTATAGGAAAAAAAATTTCTACAAGAACTTGCTAAAGGAAATACAAATTTGCTACAGAAATTTAACCAAGAATTTTTTTTTTGATCAAATGTGGTTTTCGTCCTCTCTTCTCTCTCTCCTATGCTTACACACTCCATGCACAACTCCAACATGCACCAATTCACTCATTTCACCTTTCAAGTAGGCATAAAAGACCATTTTTACTCATGACTGTAATTATTACAGAAAATTCCTAGCAGCTACAAAATTCCTATAGCACTACAGGAAACGCTATAAATTCTACATGAAACTTATTTACAAGGAAAGTATCTCTCTCAAAGGTTTCTAAAATTCAAAAAGAGCATGACAGTTTATTTTTTTTGCTTATACCTACCACTCTCAACCCTCACTTCACTCCATGCACAAGTATTCACTCCCTAAACCCTATGTTGCACCACTAACAGTTAGATCACATATAACTTGGCAAGGGACCTCTCCCCTTACCTATCCATCACTCCAATCATTCCATCATTCCATCCATAGCCTCCATAAACCATTTCCCTTCATATCTGAGCAATCTGGAGCCCCAAGAAGCAGAGAGAAGACCATTACAGGAAGTTGAAAAGTTTCATGTAGTAATTCTGTATATGGCACAACAAAGTCAAAATATGAGGATAAGTTTATGAAGATGGCTTAAAAGGACCACTAGAAAACTCAAGGAGGATGAATGGGTTGCTAAAAGGATGAACAACAGTTTCAGTAGGGGGTATGATGAGCCTCTCAATTATACATAAATTAAGGCCCATGTAACCTTTCTTATGCACATAAAAGATATATTAAAGAGATAATTTCTTATGCACATAAAAAGATATATTAAAGAGATATACATAAAAGATAATTTTTTTTATGCTTTAATATTTTCTTAGGAAGGTTTAGAGATAATTTCATATTTGTGCCTAATATTATTTATTTTTGAAGGATATTGTGAGAATATTGGGCAGATTATGGAGATTTGGAGGAGATAATTTAGGGAATTTCTCCCTACTACTAGAGGATCAATATTGGAGAATAAATGAAAAAAAATTCATGAAATTATTGAGAAATTATGGAGAGATTCTAGAAATCCAATGATTGATAAAATCTAGGAATGTGTTTGCTGTCATTTACTGAAAAATTCTAGTGTTGAGAACCAAATCCACTATTTGATGGATTTTGGAGGGGAAATATTCCTCCTTTCAAGTGGAATGCTTCCTCATCATTTTTTATAAGTACCAATTCGAATTGGCCTCTAGGGGCACGTATTGTTTAGTCTTATTGTGGAGAAAACATGTTTTTTGGAAGATCCACTTTCTTTTATTGCAGGGATGTACTTGGACTGATTCATTAATGAATATTGGTGCCATTTTTAGCTTCTAAGGCTGGTTTATTCCATAGGACTTTGAATCCTCCTTGGGCTTGGCCATCCTAGGAGCCTCAGAGCCCTATTGCACAATTTCTTTATGTTCATTTCACTTCTTTTTGACATGCATCTCTCATTTTTGTTTTTCATATTTCTGTATTTAGTATTGTTTCTTTTCTTCCTGTAGGATTGAGTTAAATGATTTAAGTAATTTATTTTGCAGGCTTTTTACAGGTTCAAAATCACTATTCATCCTTATAATAACTTTTTAAGGTCATCTTAATCATTAAGCTAGTTGGATTTGGTTACTAGTTCACGAATATAAGATTTTTGGAAATGCCTTGGAGCGAAATAGTAGTGAGTTTCTGCTATTTTTTAGAAGGGGTTAATGAGATCCATTTGAATTGATTCCATTTGTATTAGGTCATAAAAATTTTAAATTTAATAATAAAAAATTACCCCATTTCATTTTCACCTGATTAGGCTAGGAATTTTATAGATTAAGTATCTCACTAGTTCTTGAATTTCCAGATTGTAGAGTGGTACTTTTATGCTATTTTTTAGGATGTGTGAACAGGGGTCTTTGGAGTGATTCCACTTGGAATGGAGACCTAAGAAATCATACTTAATAAAAAAAATTATCCCATCCCATTTCCATTTGATTTACTTAGTCATTCGGTGAGTTATTTCCAAAACAGACTTGTCTGTAGCGAAAACATAGTTTCATGTAGCACTCTTGTAGCATGTGTAAACTCGACCAAATTTTCTCCCAAAGGTTGGTTTTTGTCTCTTAGTCTTGAATCCTAACCCATAGGACCTAAATACATTATTGAGGAAGAATAAACACCACTTAGGACATTAATTTTTGCAAATTATATTATGTCTTTTTATTTGAATTCATGCTCTTAGGATTTCAATTACAAATTGTTGTTCTTTCCTAGGATTAATTTCTTTTCAAAGAAAATATTCCATTTCTGCAATTAATTTAGCATTTTATTTCATGAAATTCCCTCTATTACATCATATCAACAAAACAAGGACACATTTTATGTTTCAGATATAGTGCTGATACATCTTAAGTTTGTACGAACCCTGAGTTGATAATTAAAGTTGGTAGCCTCGGTAGTTGCAACATTCTTGTTGCAATATTGAGGCTCATCACATATTGTGTTGTTTGGGCTAAATTTTTGAATCCATTATTTTAGTACTTGAAACATCATGATGCTCCAAAAACTCCTCTATATAGGGGCATGATTCCCACCTTTATCATACCAGATCACTCCCCTCCATCACATATGCTTAGCGACAATATCCCATGCTTGGTCGCATGAAGGAACGCATGTAATCCTTCTCACTTGATTAAAATAAGTCTCGAACTAGACCCCAATGATATAGGTATGGTCAATTATCCTCGCATTCCTTGGATATTTTGTCCTACCGAGCTCTCAGACGAGCCAGATTGTTAGTCCCTATATTACTAGTGTAGTCCCTTATTGTTGTTAATGTAGCCCCTTATTATTATTGTTCTACCCTTGTAGTCCAAATATTGTTATTATTGTGCCCCATAAAAGCCCAATATTGTTATTATTGTCGCCTTACATTATTATTGTTAGGTTGAATAGGATTATATTGTGACCCCATGGACTCCTATATATAGAAAGGAGGTTTTGTCATTTGTATCATCCAAGAATTTTTCAATTATGTAATGTAAAGAAGGTTTCCCCCTTGAAGTGGCTGATTTCTAAAGCATTGATCTCTCTTTTCTTCTATTTTGGGAGTTGTTTTCATAACATTTGGTATCAGAGCTTTGGATTCTAGGGTTTCACTGCTTCAAACAGGTCATCGTGGCATTTTTGCTATAAATTTTTTTCTAAGAAGGTTCAGAAGCTAAAAAAAAGCCATTTGTAAATAAATCCTGAGGAACTTCGTGTAACAATTTCAGATCTTGGTTTGCAATATTTTTGGAGATATGATTTGTGGAAGTTAAGGTTTTTGAAAGCTCCCGAATTTCATCTCAACGATGTGACATTGGGAGAGTATTCATAACGATTTCTCTTAGAATCAGATTGGAATTATGTAAAAATTTGTTGAAAGTACATGGAATTTAGTTTCTTGTGTATCAATTTCAAATTTGAAGGAGTAAAGAATGACACGTTGCACACCGTGCAAGTTCGATATATTAAACTAGTCCATAATTAGGTCACTGCAAGATATTGGGTAGAAATTTTCCTTGAAGAATATAAATCAAGTGAGACCTATGTCATTGGATATAATTTTCAAAGGGATACTAAAGGATCGAAGATAAAATCTTGGGGATCCAAAATTACAAAGATACATCAATTTCATTATCGAGCTCCTCAAAAGCAAGAAAAGTGTGTGTGTGTTTTTTTCAAATTGCATAAGTCTTGTTTGAGAAATCACTTTGAGGTGATTCCAAGGGCACATTGAAGCATAGATATTAGTATTGGGTTCTAAAATTCCCCCTAAAAATAATTCAACACCCACTAAGCCCTCAAAAGGCTCTACTATGACCCATGAAGAGGAAGAAGTGAAACAGGATATATCAAAATTACAAGACCAAGTGTACCAAATTTCACTCTCGCAAAGTGTAACAAAAAATGAAATTGAAGCTTTGAAGAAAGGCGTGGAAGCTAATATGGATGGTTTGAAGAAAGGTGTGGAAGCTAAGAAGGATGTGTTGGAGAATGGCATGGAAGCTAAGTTGGATGTCATGGAAGCTAAAATGGATGGCATGTAAGAAAATATTAATGGCATCAAAGCTAAGATCGATGAAAAAATGAAATACAACATGGAAGACATGAAGAATGATCTAAAATCATACATGGAAGGTTTGAAGGAAGTTTTGACAAAGTTGATACAAGAAATTATTCCTAATGGCCAAAAGGTAGTAGAGGAAACTCATGATGAGAAGAAATAAATGTTAATCTTGATTTCATAAACTCTAATTTTGGATTGAATACCCACCATATTCCAAAGGTCGATGTGCGGAATTTTTATGGTAAGGATCCCCTAACATGGATACTATAGATGGAGAAATATTTTTATCTCCATAATGTGTAAAAAACACAAAAGGTACGCATTGCAATTTTTATTTAGAACAAAATACATTTGTATGGTATCGATGGATTTTCATTCGTAAAAAAATTGTCATTGTGGATTTTCAATTTTTATGAAGTAAATCATAGCACATTATGAGGATACAAAGATAAACACCTTCTTTAGCCAATTTATAAATCTCAAAAAAAAGGGTTCAATGATGGAGCACATTGAGGACTTTGAAAAATTGAATATAAGGGTAACTGATATTCCACAGGAACACAGGATTAATGTCTTCTTAGGGAATTTAAAGGATAACATCCAACATGAGGTTCTCCTTTGCGAACTTGATTCATTGGAGAAGGCATTCAGGTTGACAAAAAAAATTGAAAGTAAAATTATGGCGACAAGGAAGCCTACTACTCACATCTATAAATATGGACGTGTTGCTACTCCTAGACATCCACAACCTACAAGGTTGACACCACAAAAATTGGAAGAAAAAGGGGCAAAAGGGCTTTGATACAGTTGTGATAAAAAATACACTAAAGGTCATAAGTGTCTTGAGAAGAAATTATTTTATATAGATTGTGAAGAGGAGGAAGAAAATGAACAAGAAACTTCAAAAGAATAGGATATACACCAGGAACCAACCCTAGAGAAAGAATAAATGAGTCCAACCATATCTTGTAATGAATTGGTAGGAATTACCACTCTTAAAACTCTCAAGGTAGAATGACATATAAAGAATAAAAATGTAAGAGTATTGATTGATTTGGGTAGTACCCAAATTTTATTCATTGTAAGGTAGCCAAGGAATTGAATTTCTTCCTATACCCAGCACCAAAGTGTCAAGTGATGGTTGCAAATAGAGGAACTATAAATTTCTCTCAAAAATGCCATAATATCAAGCTAACCATGGGGTAATATGTATTGAATAGTCCAATTCTTTCCATTCAAATGGGAGCTGCTGATGTTGTACTAGGAGTACAATGGTTACAATCTTTGGGGATGGTAGCTTTTAATTTTCAAGAATTTTTCATGAATTTGTTTCAGAAGGAAAGTAAGTTGAATTACAGGGTATCACAGGGAATCTGGGAAATATAATAAGCTCTAATTTCATGACAAATATTCTAAAGAAATAAAAACGAGGTGTAATTTCACAATTATGCTCACTAGAAATTCCAACATGAAAATCACCTTTTTCTCCAGATCTCCAAAAAAATCTTGGAAAATCACTCCAAGGTGTTTGAAACTCCCAAAGGACTCCTGCCTATTTGTGATCATGATCATGTTATTCATTTGATTCTAGTAATTGTTCCTCCAAACATCGGGCCTTACAAATATCCTTATGCCCAAAAGAGCGAAATTGAACATATGATTGCAGAAATGTTAGAGGCTGGTATAATTCAACCTAGTCAAAGTTATTTCTCTTCTCTAGTAGTATTGGTGCACAAGAAGGATAGATCATGGTGCATGTGTCTGGATTATAGGGAGCTCAATAAGCTCACTATTAAGGATAAATTTTTCATTCTTGTGATTGATGAATTGTTGGATGAATTACATGGAGCAATTTATTTTACCAAGTTGGATCTATGTTCAGGATATCATCAAATTAGAATGAAGACTGAAGATATTACAAAAACAAAATTTTAAACTCATGAGGTTCATTATGAATTTTTGGTCATGTCTTTTGGCCTTATCAATGCACCTTCTACATTTCAAGGGTTGATGAATTCCATTTTCAAACCCTTCCTTAGAAAATTTGTATTAGTATTTTTTGACGATATACTAATCTACAACAGGTCTTGGAAGGATCATGTTCAACATGTTGACAGGGTGCTTAAAATATTGGAGGAGAAACAATTATATGCAAAAACCTCCAAATGTTTCTTTGGATTAAAAGAGGTTGAATATCTGGGTCATATTCTATATCAGGAGGATGTTAAGGTAGACCCTAACAAAATTAAATCCATTAAGGAATGGAAAGTCCCCACAACCATAAAGCAGTTCTGAGGATTTCTCGGGTTAACATGGTATTATCTCAAGTTTGTTAAGAATTATGTGAGAATAGAAGCACCTCTAACAAAATTATTGAAGAAAGATGCATTTTCATGGACTCCTGAAGCAACTAAGGCCTTTGAACATATTAAAGAGGCAATGTGCCTAGCACCGGTCTTAGCTATTCCAGACTTCACAAAAACCTTTATTGTGGAATGTGATGCCTCAAGAAATGGAATTGGTATTGTTTTAATGCAACAAGGAAGACCCATTTCTTTTGAAAGTCGTCAAATCAAAGGAAATTATTTATAGAAAGATATTTATGAGAAGTAAATGTTGGCAATACTACATGCACTAAAGAAATGGTCACCTTACCTAATGGTAAGACACTTCGAGGTAAAAATTGATCATGATAGTCTTAAATACTTTTTGAAACAAATACTATATTTAGAAGAGCAGCAAAAATGGGTCACAAATATGTTGGCTTATGACTTTAAAATCATATATAAAAAATGGAAGCTAAATGTTGTTGTTGATTCACTCTTAATAAAGGATGAGGAGGTGGAAGCATTGCTTTGTGCCATTTCTATTATCCAACCAGATTGGATAACCGAAGCAAGGGAGGAATGGTAGAATGATGAATAACTGTGGACACTCATTCAAAATTTGCATCAAGATCCCAGTACCTATGATACATTTATTTGGAAAAATGATTCCTTATGGTACAAATATCGCTTATATCTTTGTAATAATTCCCAACTAAAACAAATATTATTTTGGAATTTCACACCTCTCCCTTAGGAGGACACTCAAGAATTTTGAAAACTTATCACGATATGAATAAAGAATTTTTTTTAGGATGGCCTTAAATATGATATTCAAAATTTTGTGGTGGAATGTTAGTTTTCCAGCAAAATAAATTTGAGACAATTAAGAACTCGAGTCTACTACAACCTTTATCCATTCCAAGTCAACTTTGGGAGGAGGTTCAATGGATTTCATCACAGGTTTACCTAATTCCAAAGGAGAGAGTGTCATAATGGTGGTATTTGATAGGCATACCAAGTATGCACACTTTTATGCAGTATCTCATCGATTTAAAGCAAGTACATTTTCTACTACGTTTATGGAAACAATTCAAAAGCTATATGGAAACCCAAATATTATTGTAAGCGACAGAGATCCCATTTTCACTGGAATCTTTTGGACAGAATTATTTTTTGTTTGGGTACTCAACTAGATCATAGCTCATCTTATCATCCTCAATCCAATGGGAAAATTGAGATAGTGAACAAATTTTTGGAAGGATATATTCATTTTTTTGTATCTGATAAACAAACACAATGGGTCAAATGGTTACCTCTGGCTGAATGATGGTATAACACTTCCTTGCATATTTCAGCAAAAATGACCCCATTTATGGCACTCTATGGATATCATCTACCGTCCATCACATCATATTTAAGAGAAAATTCTAAGGTTCAAGCAGTGGAAGATCACATGGAGCATCAACAATAAGCTCTCCAACTCTTAAAGGATAACCTAAATTTGGCACAAAATCAGACGAAACAACAAGAAAATCAACATTGTAGCAAGATAAGTTTTGATGTAGGAGACTGGGTATTTTTACGTCTACAACCATACAAAAAAATGTCCCTCAAGCATCTAAGAAGAATAATAAATTATCACCAAAGTACTATGGTCCTTAGAAGGTGTTGCAAAATATTGGTACTATGGAATACAAATTGGAGTTTCTGTTGGCATATGTTGTCCTTGTTGGCAACCTACTTGATGAAGTTGACGGTAACCTAGTTGATGAAATAAGATTGTTGGCAATATGATGCAGAGTGTTGTCCTTGATGGCAAACTACTTGATAAAGTTGATGACAACCTTCTTGATGAGTTAAAGATGTGATACAATGTGTTGACTTTGATGGAACCTGCTTAATGAAGTTGTTCGTGATGGAAACTAACTTGATGAGTTGTTAATAATGTAAATCTGATGTATCTACAGATTAGTTCAGAAGTAGCAGAAGAAAGGAATTCAGAAAGTGCCAGAATAATGATAAATAAGTTATGCTACAAAGCATACGCGGGTTTGTTAAGGTGAAGTAGCGTATGCACGCGGAAAAGTACGTGCCAAGTCGCGTATGCCCTTTTGCGCTCCAAATTTAGAATACCAAGGGGTGTTACCATGGTATTGACCCCTTGAATTAAGCGCTTGATTATCTATTTGATCCCGTCCAGGAATACCATTGGAAGTGGTGTGGTTTTGGCTCATGGTATTGAAAAAGGCTTATCTATATAAGGAGAAGAAGATCATTGTGCAAGGGTGTGCATATGTCTGGGTATTGAATGAATACTTCACTTTGAAGTATATCTGCATGATTGAACTTTGTTCTTGATTGATAAATCTGAATCTATGATGCACCCGTGGATGGTTCAAAATCCTTAGAACTGATGATGATGAATCTCTAAGACGATCTGCAGAAGAAGAACTGGTGAAGATCTGGTGCAAAGTCTGCTGAAGGTAATGAAGAAATCTGGGTAATTTTATAGATATTCTCTGTTCTGCAAAGCTTTCATTTACAGATATATACGTGAGTTTGTTGTGGAAAAAGCCCGTGTATACACAGATTTGATCTAATAAAAGTGTGTATGGGAAGTTAGGGTTTATTGAGAAATGCACAGATGTATACGCGGTTTTGTTTCATGAAAAGCGCGTGTATACGCGGGTCTTATTAGATAAAAGCACGTATGGTATTTGAACTAATGGTTTCTCATGGTTGAATGTGTTTCTGCATATCTATTCTGAAGTCTGGGTAATCTCTGATATTATGGTTACAGTGGTTTCACTGTTCTGTTTGAAGCTTTGGGCAAAGTATGTTTGTTGAAAAATGAAGGAAGCTGTTTGATCCAGTATGAAAATTGATGAAACGTGGTCTACAGTGGTGCTGAGGGTTGAGCCTTCAGTGAGGGGGTAGTGGCTCCCTTCCAGTGGTAGCTGGTAAACGAGTGCAGGGGGTAGTGGCTCCCTTCTAGAAAGGCTGGTAAACAAGAGCAGGGGGTTGTAGCTCCCTTCCAGGAAAGGTTGGTAAACGAGAGAAGGTTGTAGCCTTCTGCAGGTGGGTGCCTACATGCTGGTATGAGTATGCGCCAATAAATGGTTGTAAGATGTTTTCTTTACATAATAAATATTGAAGACTAAGACGACGGCAGCGGTGGTTTTCTCCCAAATTGGGTTTCCACCTTAAATCCTGGTGTTCATGTGTGTTGCTTATGTATGATGATTTAATCTGTTCTTACTGCATCTGTTTACTGCTTATTATACACCTGACGAATGAATAATGCAATGATCCAAGTTAAGAATTAAATGCAATAATTATATCTCTGGACATACGCGAGTTGTATGAAGGATATCCGCGTGTATATGCGAGTTTGATTTAGTAAAGTAGCGTATGGGTTGTAGAGAAAGAAAAAGTTAAAAAAATTTCAGTCTGCATTTTAATACTGATTCACCCCCCCCCCCCCCTCTCAGTATTTTTCCCAACAATTGGTATCAAAGCAGGTCCTTCTGAAAAAGCTTAGCCGCTAGAAGGAAGATCAAGCAAGATGAGCAATCAAGAAGGAATAGCATCTATCAAGCCTCCGCTCTTTAACGGAAACAATTTAATCTTCTGGAAAATAAGGATGAGATCCTATCTTCAGTCTCTGGGAGCAGATGTATGGGCCATTGTTGAAGGAGGATATCAATATCCAGCCACAGTACCAACAGATCCGACGGAAAAGAAGAATTATGAATCAAATGCAAAAGCAGTCAATGCTATAACAGGAAGTCTAACTGAATCTGAATTTTTCAAAGTCATGCAGCTGAATACAACAAAGGAAATGTGGGACAAAATCATTCTAAGTTATGAAGGTGATGCAAAGGTAAAAAGTGCAAAACTCCAAACTCTCAGAATTGAATATGAAAATTTGAAGATGCATAATGATGAGAGTATTGCCAGTTTATTTTTACGTCTTGATGATGTTGTAAATCGTATGAGAAATCTGGGAGAAACAATAACCGAATCTACTTTGGTTGAGAAAATTTTAAGATCTCTAACGACAAAATTTGAGTCAAAAGTCTCTGCTCTTGAAGAAAAACAGGATCTTCAAAATCTTACTGTGGTGCAACTTCATGGGATACTAACTACATATGAAATGAGAAGAGGAGGACCATCTGAAGTCAAAGAAGCCATCTTTAGAGCTTCTACAAAAGGGAAAGAAGTGCAAGAAGCAGAAGGATCGGGATATATCTCAGAAGAAGATGAGGTAAATTTCGTAAAGAAACTTCAACTTGGCACAGGACGGTTCAGAGGTAAGCTTCCTTTCAAATGTTTTGATTGTGAAAAAGTTGGTCATTATGCTGCTAAGTGTCCCTATAAAGAAATATCTGCAAAAGGAAAAGAAGTAGCAAGAAGGAATAAGAACTGGTCTAGCACTAGAAAAAGTTACTATACTTATGAAGATAGTGATGGGTTATCAGATAGTGAGGAAGAATGTGAACAAGATCTTAGACTTCTCATGGAATTTGAATCTAGAGAAGAAAATGATACTTTTGTGGATGCTCTAGAGGAAAATGATTTTCTTGAAGAAAACAATCAACTCAAAATACACTTAGAAGAAAGTAAAATACTCTTAGAAGAAAGGAAAATAACCATAGAGATTCTGAAAAGGCAGTATGAAGAAGAAAAGAAACACATTGAGAAATTAGAATGTGAAGTGGTAAGTCTAAGAAAAGATTTTGAGAAAGAAAAGACTCTGAATCTTAGATTTGCTAAAGGATCTGAAACCTTAAATGATATTATCAAGGTACAACGATCTCCTCTTGTAAAGACGGGTCTTGGATATACCGGGGAATCTTCTCAGGTTTCAGCACTAAATTATCTAAAAGCAGCTACAGCTGGTTTACAAAATTCTGCCACTTAGCAAGGGAATAAAGAATCTTTACAGGTAAAGCATGATCATCTCAATTCAAAGAACACTAACAGGAATATATTTCAAAGAAACACCAATCAACAGGTAAATTCAAGTAGAATATTTCATGATCGCAGAAATTTCTTCTTCAATGGACAATGTTTCTCATGTCACAATTTTGGTCACAAAGATGTTCAATGTGTTGCATATAAAACCATCATGACAAGAGAAGCGAGAAAGAAAAGGATTGATATTGAAACAAAGAAGAATACCTATAACAATTTTTCTCCTCTTCTAAATGAAGTTGAATGTGCTTATTGCAATAACTTTGGGCATGAAGAATCTGAATGCAGGAGCAAAGTTCAGCCAAGAGAGTATTTTCCTTCAAGCTCCAAAGTATGGAAAAAGAAGGAATTACAGGTTGAAAATTGTGGCATAGCGTTATTTACAGAAGGTGAAGAAAATCAATGGTACATTGCTAGCGGATGCTCAAGACACATGACAGGTGACAAAACCAAACTTCGTGCATATAGTACACTAGAAAAGGAAAAGAAAGTTACTTTTGGAAATGATACTCCTGCTGTAATTAAAGGAAAAGGGTCTGTGTTTCTAAAAGAAAAAGTGAAGGCTAATGATGTCATGTATGTGGATGGATTAAGACATAACCTGTTAAGTGTAAGTCAAATGTGTGATCAAGGAACTGAATTTGTCTTTAGTTCAAAAGAATGTGTGGTTCGTGATCTTGATACAGGTAAAACAATTATAAAAGGAAAAATAACTCCAAGCAACCTATATGTTTTGAAGAACTGCAAAGAACAATGTTACTTGAGTAAATCTTCAGAAAACTGGCTATGGCATAGAAGGTTGGGGTATCTAAGCTTCTCTCAAATCAACAGATCAAGCAGACTTAATGTTGTTCGTGGTCTTCCCAATGTTACTCTACCTGAAAGTATCATATGCAAATCTTGCCAATTCGGCAAGCAGACAAGAGTGCAATTTAATGCCAAGGAAGGATCATCAAGTAGGCCTCTTGAACTCATTCATACTGACATATGCGGACCTATGAGGAAAAAGTCACCTCATGGTGAAAAATACTATATCTTATTTATTTATGATTTCTCTAGAATGTGTTGGATTGGGTTGCTGAAGCACAAAGATGAAGCATTTGAGAAATTTTAGATCTTCAAGGCTCTGGTTGAAAATTTAGATCTAAAACTCAAATGTCTTAGATCTGATCGAGGAGGAGAATATACTTCAAATTAATTCCTTGAATTTTGTGAAAAACATGACATAAAAAGACAATTTTCTGTAGCTGGAACTCCACAACAAAATGGCGTAGCAGAAAGAATGAATAGAACAATTCAACAAATGGCTAGATCCATGCTTGATGATTCTGGAATACCTGACACATTTTGGGGAGAAGCAACACATATAGCAGTAAACATTCTCAACAAGGCACATGTTCATGTAAATAGTGACAAAACTCCATATGAACTCTGGTATGGTAATTCTCCATCTGTGAAGCATTTTAGAGTTTTTGGAAGTAAATGCTTTATCAAAAATAATGATGAAAAAATTGGCAAGTTTGAACCTAGAGCAGATGAAGGAATACTTCTTGGTTACTCCTCTACGAGTAGAGCATATAAATGTTACAATAAAAGACTTCGGAAGATTGTTGAATGTATTGATCTTGTTATTGATGAGTCTCCTACAGCCCCAAAGGAATAAAAACAAACAACAAATGAAGACGATGGTGACTTATGTATTTCTACATCAAATAGAAATGATATAGACAGTGAACCCAATGAAGAACCTGAAGATGATTTATCTGAAAAGGCTCCATCTAGATATGTTCAAAAGAATCATCCAACTTCAAAAAGATCATCCAGAATCTCAAATTTTGGGAGATAAGGGATCGGGGTGGGGGAACAAGAAGGACTCTTGTGGGATCTTCTAGCTATCTGGCATTTCTATCTACTATTGAACCTCACAATGTCAATCAAGCTAGCAAAGATGAATGTTGAGTTCAAGCCATGAATGAAGAGCTTGATCAAATTGAAAAGAATCACACCTGGGAATTAGTACCAAGACCTCATAACAAAAATGTCATTGGAACTAAATGGATATTCAAAAACAAGTTAAATGAGAATGGGAATGTTGTAATAAATAAAGCTAGACTTGTTTGCAAGGGGTATACTCAACAAGAAGGTATAGACTTTGAAGAAACTTTTGCTCCTGTAGCTAGACTTGAAGCCATAAGAATGTTTCTTGCTTTTTCAATTTTTCAACAAATCAAAGTTTATCAAATGGATGTTAAATCTGCATTTCTCAATGGTGATCTAGAAGAAGAAGTTTATATAGAACAACTAGAAGGCTTCATTTTGGGAAATGATGAAAATATTGTTTGTAGACTTAAAAAGGCTCTATATGGTGTCAAACAAGCTCCAAGGGCATGGTATTATCATCTTGACAAATATCTTCATCAACAAGGATTTTCAAAGGGGTCTACCGATAGCAACTTATACACAAAAATTGAAAATGATAAACTTTTGATTGTGGTTGTATATGTTGATGATATCATTTTTGGAAGTAATGAAGAATCTATGAGTCAGAAATTTGCTTCTGTCATGTAACAAGAATTTGAAATGTCTTTACTTGGGGAACTAACATTCTTTCTTGGTTTGCAAGTGCATCAAACTACAGATGGTATATTCTTATCACAAGCAAAATACCTTAAGCAAATTTTGAAGAAGTATGGCATGGAAGAATGCAAACCTGTAAGTACACCAATGATAACCGGATGTAATCTCAGTTCTCATGATGATTCCCCCACAGTGAATCAACCAGAATATAGATCTATGATAGGAAGTCTACTTTATCTCACTGTGACTAGACTAGACATTATGCATGCTATTGGGATTGTTGGACGATTCCAAGCTAATCCAAAAGAGTCTCACCTTCAGGTTGTCAAAATAATATTCAAATATCTACAAGGAACTCAAGACTTTGGACTATGGTATCCAAAGAATGCTGATCTTACTCTTCATGCTTACACAGATGTAGATTGGGCTGGAAATGTTGATGATCAGAAAAGCACTAGTGGTGGAGCATTCTATATGGGGCCCCAGTTAGTATCTTGGTTCAGCAAGAAGCAAAACTCTATTTCCTTATCTACAGCAGAAGCAGAATATGTGGCTGTTGCATCATGTTGCACGCAACTTCTTTGGATGATGCAAACCTTACAAGACTTTCAAATCAAGTGCTCACCTCCTATCTCCATTATGTGTGATAATACAAGTGCCATCAGTATTTCAAAGAATCCTGTTATGCATTCAAAGACCAAGCACATTCCCATCAAGTATCACTTCTTACGTGAACAAGTGCTTGAACAAAAGGTGAAGTTGGAGTATGTTCCCTCCAAAGAACAAGTGGCTGATATATTTACCAAACCTCTGCCCAGGGAAGCGTTCGAATATCTCAGACAGAAGCTGGGAGTAATCTCTACCATGCAAAAGATCAGATCTGCTTAAATTCAGAAGATTAAATTGGATACGCGGGTTTCCTGAAAGACAATTGCGTATATACGCGAGTTTATACAAATAAAACCGCATATGGTTAATTGCTGACAATTTTTACTTGGGGTCAGCATTCTTCAGCACAGCTGCAGTATTGTTTGGTATCTCTGATGCTGATTGGTATCTCTAATGATGTTTCAGCTTTTATATTTCTATTTCATTCTTTGATATTGGGTGAAGATGCCTTGATGATTGGCTGTTGAAAGTGTTCAGGTTGCACAAGCTAAGGAGGAGTTTTGGTCATAAGGAAAGGATGCATTGGATGCACAGTTTCAGCGGGAGCATTAGCCTTGCTGAATGTAATGCATTGTTGGCATTATGATGGTTCTGAAATATGATCTCTTTCTTAAGGTCCTTTTGGTATTTGTTGTAAAAGGTCATATTTGTAATTTGATGAAAAGGTCATCTTGAGACCTATGATGTAAAATTGTAATATTCAGTCATGTAAGGACTGGTTCAAAATGTGTAAACCCACTTGGTTGGGTACTTGAGTCACATATGTAAATCCACTTGGTTGGATCATTGACTGTAAGTTTGAGTCCTTGGTGATAGGAAAGGTCATAGAGTCATGTACTTCATTGAATCATATGTTTGAAGATTCAGCATGAACTCAGGGGGAGCAAGGTAACTTCAGTGCACATCAGATCTATAGAGCTCTTCTTTCTACATGAGGAGAAAAACCTTGTTTTCGTTTTCATCCGCCCTTTGCCCTTGATGTCAAACGGGGAGAGTAACATGGTGTTTGAATAAGGGGAGAGCATCATGGTGTTTGCATAATGGTTATATTCAATTTATCTATCTGTTGTTATGATCAAACACCATCATGGTTGCCATCAAGTCCAAAGGGGGAGATTGTTGGCATATGTTGTCCTTGTTGGCAACCTACTTGATGAAGTTGATGGTAACCTACTTGATGAAATAAGATTGTTGGCAATATGATGCAGAGTGTTGTCCTTGATGACAACCTACTTGATAAAGTTGATGACAACCTTCTTGATGAGTTAAAGATGTGATACAATGTGTTGAATTTGATGGAACTTGGTTAATGAAGTTGTTCGTGATGGAAACTGCCTTGATGAGTTGTTAATAATGTAAATCTGATGTATCTACAGATCAGTTCAGAAGTAGCAGAAGAAAGGAATTCAGAAAGTGTCAGAATAATGATAAATAAGTTATGCTACAAATCATACGCGGGTTTGTTAAGGTGAAGTAGCGTATGCACGCGGAAAAGCACGTGCCAAGTCGCGTATGCCCTTTTTCACTCCAAAATTAGAATACCAAGGGGTGTTACCATGGTATTGACCCATTGTATTGAGCGCTGGATTATCTATTTGATCCCGTCTAGGAATACCATCAGAAGTGGTGTGGTTTTGGCTCATGGTATTGATAAAGGCTAAACCTATATAAGGAGAAGAATATCATTGTGCAAGGGTGTGCATGTGTTTGGGTATTAAATGAATACTTCACTTTGAAGTATATCTGCATGATTTAACTTTGTTCTTGATTGATAAATCTGAATCTATGATGCACCCGTGGATGTTTCAAAGTCCTTAGATCTGATGATGATGAATCTCTAAGATGATCTGTAGAAGAAGAACTGGTGAAGATCTGGCACAAAGTCTGTTGAAGGTAATGAAGAAATATGGGTAAGTTTATAGATCTGGTCTGTTCTACAGAGCTTTCATTTACAGATCTATACGCGAGTTTGTTGTGGAAAAAGCGCGTGTATACGTGGATCTGATCTAATAAAAGCGTGTATGGGAAGTTAGGGTTTACTGAAAAAATGCACAGATGTATACGCGAGTTCGTTCGGAGAAAAGCGCATGTATACGCGGGTCTGATTAAATAAAAGCACGTATGGAATTTGAACTAATGGTTGCTCATGGTTGAATGTGTTTCTGCATATCTATTATGAAGTCTGGGTAATCTCTGATATTCTAGTTACAATGGTTTCACTGTTCTGTTTGAAACATTGGGCAAAGTATGTTTGTTGAAAAATAAAGGAAGCTATTTGATCCAGTATGAAAATTGATGAAACGTGGTCTGCAGTGGTGCTGAGGGTCATGCCTTCAGTGAGGGGGTAGTGGCTCCCTTCCAGTGGCAGCTGGTAAACGAGTGCAGGGAGTAGTGGCTCTGTTCCAGGAAAGGCTGGTAAATGAGAGCAGGGGGTTGTAGCTTCCTTCCAGGAAAGGCTGGTAAACGAGAGAAGGTTGTAGCCTTTTGCAGGTGGGTGCCTGCGTGCTAGTATGAGTCTGCGCTAGTACATGGTTGTAAGATGTTTTCTTTACATAATAAATACTGAAGACTAAGACGACGACAGCGGTGGTTTTCTCCCAAATTGGGTTTACACCTTAAATCCTAGTGTTTATGTGTGTTGCTTATGTATGATGATTTAATCTGTTCTTACTGCATCTGTTTACTGCTTATTATACACCTGATGAATGAATAATTCAATGATCCAAGTTAAGAATTAAATGCAATAAGTATATCTCTGGACATACGTGAGTTGTATGAAGGATATCCGTGTGTATACGCGAGTTTTATTCAGTAAATTAGCGTATGGTTTGTAGAGAAAGAAAAAGTTAAAAAGTTTCGATGCATTTAAGCATTTGATTCACCCCCCCCCCCCCCCCCTCAGTATTTTTCCCAATAGCTTCTTGCTTCTTCTCGAGTGCACACAATTTTCCATGTTTCATGCTTAAAGAAGGTTATATGTGACAAAATTCCAGTTCATAAAATATTTCCAGAACTTGATGAGGAAGGAAAAATCATATTGGAACCGAAAGTAGTCATGGAAACAAGAACTCGACAGCTAAAAATCGAGCAATTTCAGAGCATCTCTTCAAGTGGAAGAACTTACCCACTGAAGATTCCAAATGGGAGGATGAGAATTTTATACAGAAGTATACAGAGCTACTCAAGTGTTGATGACAACACTTTTTTGATGGAGAGGGGAATGTTAGGTCCCTATATTACTAGTGTATTCCCTTGTTTTTGTTAGTGTATCCCCCTTGTTGTTATTTTTGTATCCATGTAGTCTCCATATTGTTATTATTCTGCCCCATAAAATCCCACCATTGTTATTGTTGTGCCCTTACATTATTATTGTTGGGTTGGATAGGATTATATTGTGACCCCATGGACTCCTATATATAGAAAGGAGGTTTTTTCATTTGTATCATCCAATAATTTTTCATTTATGTAATGTAAAGGTGGTTTCCCCCTCAAAGTGGTTGATTTCTAAGGCATTGATCTCTCTTTTCTTCTATTTTGGGAGCTGGTTTCATAACACATATGGAAATCACATATCATAGGTGCTTGATACCATAGCTTTAAATATTATACTCTATGTGATGCCACCTTTCCCATTTGGTACTCATGTTTGACTTGGTGGGAAAGGATTATCCTAGACCTTCTCTAGTATTTCATTCCTGTATTCTTTTATCCCCTTAATTCTTCACCAGGAACTATCCCTCAAGGAAGCATTAAGGCCGCCTTTATAAAATTAAGGCCACCTACATGAAAGTTGAAAATCTTGATTTTGATGATCAGTTCATCCACTAAAATCTCCACAATATTTGGGGCCTTCTACTCCTCTCCAAATTCTCCACAACCCACTTAGCAAATGAATTATATTTGGAGGGAAATCACCCTTTTATACAAAAAACCCTAGCTTTTTTGTCACTCATTGTAAACAAACCATAGCTCAATTTGATGAAGTTTCAACACCGTTGAAAATCTCTCACTGAGTTCTATAATGGATATTTCTTTGTTTTTGGTAATTTGACACTTCACCTGGAAGCCATTTTTTCCATGAAGTTTCACTTTGCTACCAATTCAAACTAAATCTCTTCATATGAACTGCTTATACTTTGGTACCACTTTACCTCAGAACTTGTCATCCCATGTGTTGATTTTTGTAATGGGTAACCCTTATTTACTCTTTTTTTTATGGTCCCCCTAGGCCTATATTGTGTGGAAGCAGCATCGAGTAACCCTTGTTAAGAGCATCTAAGATGAGTCATCCTTGCACTTATGGAGTCTTTTCCAAGTCCCATTATGTCATGTTACATTATTCCATTCATATTTGCATCACACTCATCCCGTGTTGCTATTATTCACCTCCAACTATATAGTCCAACATTGAAAATATTTTGTCTGAGTACTTGACCATCCCCTCCAGAATTGAGTCAGTCACTTCCAGGTCAACCATGCATTTTATGCTCTGACAAGGGAAGTTGCCAATCTGCCTCTCAGTTTATATCCCTCCATTATTATCCTTGGTGGCATTCCATAGTCACCCTACTATGATCCCTCATGCCTTAGTTGAGTATTCCTTATTGCCTCACCTCTAGCAAGCCCTCTTCTGTTGACTTCAACATATTCATTCCAAAAGAACAATATAGAGGTGGTGTACCTTGGTTCCAACTTTTATCATTGTTCGGTGCCTAGGATCAGGAAAAGGGAATCATTCTTTACCTTTGACTTGGTTGTTTCTCACGTGCTCGATTCTAGTTCATTATTGCACAATTAAGAATCGTACACTAAATGGTCCAGTGATCCAATAGATTATAAAAATGATTCTCGAGTGTGTGTGAGATGTTTTAGACCTCATTAGGGGGTGGCCCTTCAGGTAGTAGCCCACATACCCGAATTACCTCAGATATGCTCCATCCTTAGATGTAATTCCATAGATTTGATGGTTTCGGTTCCCTCCACTTGCAGCACCCATAGCATGCATGTCTCATTTAGATGATCCTTTTACATCTTCAGAGCCATTTCCTATTCAGCAAGGCTTCTTTGGTTGCATTCCCCCCTCTCCATGTCATATTGAGGGGAATTATGTCTCATGTACTCATATTTTATTGTATTCAGTCATAGCCCTAAGTTTTTCTAGGAACATTATGTATATGGGATTCATAGTATTATGGCCTAGCCCATTGATGCTGGTGGATCATGTATTATGTACTTCGTAGCTCAACCCCACATTTTTGGTCTTGCCATTATTCTTTGTACTCATTTATCTCGGAGGGTATGGGTATTCCTCCCCTACCTCACTTGAGATCATGTACTCACACATAAAAGGAGACTTATATCAGTTTAGTAGGTATTTCTCCCTCTATTTTTGTCCTTCCTTGCATTGCTTCAATTGTATCTCTCTCTCTTTCACTCCCCTTCGGAGTCTTGTGGAAGTGTAACTTACAACATATTCTAGTCATACGATTTTCTCCTAACGCTCATATGTTGGGGGGAAATCTATTTATCACCAAAAAATGACCACCTAACCATTTCTAACTAGGTGGACTGAAATACACCATGTGAGTTTAATTTTACCATCGTAAAATCACTTTCACTATAATCAATAATTTAATAAACCACTTTTATTAATTTATTTTTGATTAAAACCCATGAGAATAATTAAAAAACCATTATTTATTTAATTTTCTCTAAGAATAGTTATTAAATCATCATTTAATAAATATTCCTTTTCACATTTGACTAAATCACCTAGGAATAATTAAATAAATCATTATTTGTTTATTATTCCTTATTTCCATATTTGAAATAATTATTGAATAATTATTTCATTTTCACACCTTTAAATAAAGGTATTTAAAAATTTTAAAAAAAAATTCCCTCTTCAAAAATATAGTAAAGTATTCTGAGCAATTAGATCTAGATTTTGGTCAACAATACTTTATTATTCTCCATTTTCAAGATCAACACAATACTTTGCTATAAATAAGCGGGTTTTCATTCATTTCTCACCATGATCATTATCATTGTTACCGTTATCGTCACATACCATTCGAGCACCCATTTTTGAGTTCCACATTGTTTGGGTTTTCACACATTTCAAATAGAGAGGACGATTTGAATATTGAAGCAACGAGGGCATCAAAGGAACAATCCCATTGAGGGGGAGTTATGACTCTTTGTAAATCTCCTTCACCGGGTGTCATTAATATTATTATTTTTCTTTTAAATATTTTCCAAGATTTGGATTTTACATTGGTTTAATATCTGCTATTTGTGCTTTTAGATTTTCATACATCCATTGCTTTTTTAAGATTTTCTTACATACTTTTTGTAGATATGAATTATAAGAATCCACAATTTTTTTTAGGGTCACTAGTCACTCGTGAGTTAAGTGAGATATTTTTGGTACACCTTCGAAGAAATTTCATACTAATAGAGAAGGCTAATTGCATAATTGTATTAAGTAAACCCTAACTGGATTGATTTCATTTCTTGAAATGGAATATTTACAAAAAAATAAAAATAATAAAGTGTCATGATTGAAAAGATAAAAATATCTTCATCACCGTTAGGTTGGTTCTGGATGAAGAGATGTTGGGTCAATGATCTGGAGTTGTGGAGGATTCATGCACTGGTCACATTTATGTCATAGTGTTGGGTTTGGTAGAGGAGAGTGAAAGAAACTCTAATATGCAATCTTAGGGTATGGGTATTCCTCCCTTACCTCACTTGAGATCATGTACTCACACATAAGAGGAGACTTATATCAGTTTAGTAGGTGTTTCTCCCTCCTTTTTTGTCCTTCCCCACATTGCTTCAATTATATATCTCTCTCTCTCACTCCCCTTTGGAGTCTTGTGAAGTGTAACTTACAACATATTCTGGTCATACGATTTTCTCCTAATGCTCATATGTTGGGGGGAAATCTATTATCACCAAAAAATGACCACCTAACCATTTCTAACTAGGTGGATTGAAATACACCATGTGAGTTTAATTTTACCATCGTAAAATCACTTTCACTATAATCAATAATTTAATAAACCACTTTTATTAAGTTATTTTTTATTAAAACCCATGAGAATAATTAAAAAACCATTATTTATTTAATTTTCTCTAAGAATAGTTATTAAATCATCATTTAATAAATATTCCTTTTCACATTTGACTAAATCACCTAGGAATAATTAAATAAATCATTATTTGTTTATTATTCCTTATTTCCATATTTGAAATAATTATTGAATAATTATTTCATTTTCACACCTTTAAATAAAGGTATTTAAAAATTTTAAATATTTTTTCCCTCTTCAAAAATATAGTAAAGTATTCTGAGCAATTAGATCTAGATTTTGGTCAACAATACTTTATTATTCTCCATTTTCAAGATCAACACAATACTTTGCTGTAAATAAGCGGGTTTTCATTAATTTCTCACCATGATCATTATCATTGTTACCGTTATCGTCACATACCATTCGAGCACCCATTTTTGAGTTCCACATTGTTTGGGTTTTCACACATTTCAGATAGAGAGGACGATTTGAATATTGAAGCAACGAGGGCATCAAAGGAACAATCCCATTGAGGGGGAGTTATGACTCTTTGTAAATCTCCTTCACCGGGTGTCATTAATATTATTATTTTTCTTTTAAATATTTTCCAAGATTTGGCTTTTACATTGGTTTAATATCTTCTATTTGTGCTTTTAGATTTTCATACATCCATTTCTTTTTTAAGATTTTCTTACATACTTTTTGTAGATATGAATTATAAGAATCAACAATTTTTTTTAGGGTCACTAGTCACTCGTGAGTTAAGTGAGATATTTTTGGTACACCTTCGAAGAAATTTCATACTAACAGAGCATGCTACTTGCATAATTGTATTAAGTAAACCCTAACTGGATTGATTTCATTTCTTGAAATGGAATATTTACAAAAAAATAAAAATAATAAAGTGTCATGATTTAAAAGATAAAAATATCTTCATCACCGTTAGGTTGGTTCTGGATGAAGAGATGTTGGGTCAATGATCTGGAGTTGTGGAGGATTCATGCACTGGTCACATTTATGTCATAGTGTTGGGTTTGGTAGAGGAGAGTGAAAGAAACTCTAATATGCAATCTTAGGGTATGGGTATTCCTCCCCTACCTCACTTGAGATCATGTACTCACACATAAGAGGAGACTTATATCAATTTAGTAGGTGTTTCTCCCTCCTTTTTTGTCCTTCCCCACATTGCTTCAATTATATATCTCTCTCTTTCACTCCCCTTTGGAGTCTTGTGAAGTGTAACTTACAACATATTCTGGTCATACGATTTTCTCCTAATGCTCATATGTTGGGGGGAAATCTGTTATCACCAAAAAATGACCACCTAACCATTTCTAACTAGGTGGATTGAAATACACCATGTGAGTTTAATTTTACCATCGTAAAATCACTTTCACTATAATCAATAATTTAATAAACCACTTTTATTAAGTTATTTTTTATTAAAACCCATGAGAATAATTAAAAAACCATTATTTATTTAATTTTCTCTAAGAATAGTTATTAAATCATCATTTAATAAATATTCCTTTTCACATTTGACTAAATCACCTAGGAATAATTAAATAAATCATTATTTGTTTATTTTTCCTTATTTCCATATTTGAAATAATTATTGAATATTTATTTCATTTTCACACATTTGTTAACATTCGCAAAATAATTCATAAATCATTTGTTCATTAATTATTTCTAAATAAAGGTATTTAAAAATTTTAAATATTTTTTCCCTCTTCAAAAATATAGTAAAGTATTCCAAGCAATTAGATCTATATTTTGGTCAACAATACGTTATTATTCTCCATTTTAAAGATAAACATAATACTTTTCTATAAATAAGAGGGTTTTCATTCATTTCTCACCATGATCATTATCATTGTCACCATTATCGTCACATACGATTCAAGCACCCATTTTTGAGTTCTACATTGTTTGGGTTTTCAAACAGAGAGGACGATTTGAATATTTAAGAAACGAGGACATCAAAGGAACAATCCCATTGAGGGGGAGTTATGAATCTTTGTAAATCTCCTTCGCCAGGTGTCATTAATATTATTATTTTTCTTTTAAAGATTTTCCAAGATTTGGCTTTTACATTGGTTTAATATCTGCTATTTGTGCTTTTATATTTTCATACATCCATTGTTTCTTTAATATTTTCTTACATATTTGTTGTAGATATGAAGTACAAGAATCCACAAATTTTTTTAGGGTCACTATTCACTCGTGAGTTAAGTGAGATATTTTTGGTACACCTTCGAGGAAATTTCATACTAACAGAGTAGGCTACTTGCATAATTGTATTAAGTAAACCCTAACTGGATTGAGTTCATTTCCTGAAATGGAATATTTAAAAAATAATAATAATAATAAAGTGTCATTATTGACAAGATCAAAATATTTTCATCACCGTTAGGTTGGTTCTGGATGAAGAGATGTTGGGCCAATGATCTGGAGTTGTGGAGGAATCATGCACTGCTCACATTTTTATCATAGTGTTGGGTTTGTTAGAGGAGGGTGAAATAAACTCTAATATTCAATCTTAATACGATGAGCCCTACATAATTTGGCCTGGTATGAAACAAGGTCATTGCTATCCATAGAAGCTGGAAATCCATGCTTAGAAAGTTCACTGATGTATTTCCCTTTAAGGAGGAGGTCTTCTCGTGGGAGGATTCAATTCTTCTCTTAGCCTCTACTAGAATTTTATTGTACTACTCCCATGGGTTTAATTCTCCTACAAGGTCCCAACAGCTGGGTAGTCCAGCTCTAACCCTCTGCTTAAAATATGAGTCAAAAACAATTACGTCCTTTAGCACCTATTCCAGGCATTCCTCGACCTTGGCTCTAGCAGCTTCCTTCTAGATCATCTTGGATACCTCCAAGATTTCAGTTACCTGGTGTACAATATCTATGGCCCTCAACTCTCTTGTTGTTTTTTCATTAATATATTCAATGGATGTTTCATTTGTCTCAACATTTCTTACATCCTCCTCCTTGGCAGATAGGATAAATAACTCATAGTCCTCAATTACAATTTTCTTCTTTGTCATCATGGTTATATTATCCCAAATATTATTCACTCCTATTATTATTACATCCCATATCAACATTTTGGCCTCGAGGAGGTACATGTTACCTTTCAGTATATTTTTTAGTTCAGTAATTTTTTGATTTCTTGTTTGTAGTTTTTTACTAATTATCTATGAATTATTCCTTGAAGTATCTAGTAGATTCTCCTTTTGTGCAAGGGCATGCTTGGAAATATACAAATCAACCTTCATTTTCCTGATTTCCCCTTCAAAGAGCTGCAACTCAGTTAGGGTCTTAGTGAGTTTCCCAGTAGTATTTTGCAGATTCTCTGGTACAAGAATTGCACAAATATGAGAGTCAATTATTTTTTGGAGACCTGCGACCTATTTCTTGAGGGTCGCTACTTCGTTATTCCAACATAACAACTCCTTGGCTATAATCCATTTTTCTCCTTCCACCTGAGCTAATTCTCTGCATTGCACATGTTCACTAGCAGGAATCCTTAGCTTATGCCATAGTTCTTCGATCTTAGCCCATGAACTCTCGATAAGAGTCTCCATCACAGTTTTGTCTTCTAGGTTCACTCCTAGGTTGAAAATTAGTTTTTTGAAGTTATCATTCTGTAAATGTAAATATATATAATTTTCTTTCTCTTTATTTAGCTTCATGGTAGCCTTCTCCAGAGGCTTCTCAACTTTGTTGATGGTCATATAAGTTTGGCTTAATTAACTGTAAATCATATCTCTCATCTGTCTATGAAAGTTTATTTTTCCTGGCATTGGGAAAGAAGTCAGGTCCATAGATACATCCACAGTCATAAACTGTGAGCCTGATGGAAGGGAATGTGCCAAAGGATGATGTAAAGAAAACTTCATTTGATTCTTCTCTGGGTCCATGGTAGCTAGAAGTTTGGTCTGGTAAGGGACCCAATGTGATGTTGTTTTTTGTTGCATATCCTCTCTGATATTCTTTTTACTTTTCTCTATTACCTTCCCTACAGCCCCACTAGATCATGTTGTTGCATTAAAAATTGCAAGGAGTTATTTCTCCGTGATCTAGTGTTCGATATATCACCAAATAGATAAAGTGAAATTAAGAAGAAATATTATATTCCCAATCCTTCATGATTCACAAGCAGCAATTCAATCGTTTAATGCTATGAGGAAGAAGAAGCAACCATGCCTCCTCGAAGGTTCGGGATGTACCTTGAGTTCGATTTCGATCTATTGCACTCCACACGAGTGTAAATACCTACACACAGTCACAACCATACAAAGAGAACAAGTGATCTTCCTTAGAATATCGTCATATGAATGATATCATAAAAAAATTACAAGACATGAATATACAATCATATACAGGAAGGAAACATAGATCTTCATTAATATAAAATGATGATTTGATACCTTACTTCCAACTTCTCCTCTCTTCGATTCGGAAGAGTTTCCCACTAGATGAGAGTATGAAGAGAACTCTCCTATAGCATGAGACCTCACAAGCTCTCAAGATAATGGAAAGCTATAAATAGGGTGTCAATATCTTAGTAGCATCATGGCCCTCTTAGACTCTCAAATTACAACTATCCTAACCCTCTCAAATGATCCAGTATAAATAGGTGAATGGCAGGTCCCAAGAGGATGAATGTAGATTCTTAGGATAACGAGAATTTAGAGAAACTTCTAATGGATGAGTCATTGCCAACTAGAATCAATGATTAATCAAGGTTATCTCCTGGGGAATGGGAAACTCTAGAGACCTTTTTCAAAATTATGATATTTTTCTCGATTATATCAATTATGAAATAATTAGTATCTCATAATTATAATATTTTGGCAAAATCGTTACGATAAAATTTTCAATTATGTAATTTCACCGTTTTATCATGCGATAAATATCACATAAGTAAAATAAAAGGTGAAAAGGGATGAATTTTATCCAAACAACTGAGGAAAGTTGATATTGGGTTTCCCTCACTATAATGGAGTGGAAAATAGGGTTATAATATATTCCCCCTAATGTATGAGGTTAGAATGAGTAGTTGATGGCCAAAATATGTTATAAGAAAAATTAGAGGTCAAAGTGGTTGTGGGGAAATAGAGCCAAGAATGCGGATCATAAAACATTGAAGCTGAAGTCTAAATTTTATTGATAGCATCCTCGAGGCAGGCATACCCATGCTCGTTCATAATAAAATACTGAACAGGGCCACCAAAACATACACTGTGGATCCATGACTTAAAGTTGTATAACATGGCCACGGAAAACATACACAGCGGATCCATGTGACTGAATGACAGATCATAGCCACTAATAAATACAATCGTGAATTTATGTCACAGTATACATCAGTAGGACTATGGATGCATGAAAAACATAGAAGTGTCTCAAATAGGCCTCAAAGTACATAAATGATACATAACTCCAATGCAACCTATGAAGGGGGGCATAGAAGAGTGGGATGTCCTTGACCCTGGGCCTTTGACATAACCCCGATGGTAAGAATATACACATGCGAATAAATGAGATGAAGTCAAGCAATGTTAGATACCCCCTTATTACCAACCAATGAGAAAAACCAATAACGTATGTGAGGTAATCCACCAATGAGGAAGATGGACCCTAAGGAACCTAGTATAGTCCACTAAGTGTGAATGAATGAGATGATGTCTAACACTAGTAAACTCGACCAATTAGGATCCAGTAATGCAAACCCATAGTCGAACACGAGGGAGCCTTGCAATGAGGTCTTCAAGCTCGAAGGTACTACCAGTTCCTAGATCATTCTCCTGGATAATGATTTGAAGTCGACATGAGAAGATCTATTGAAGGAGGGCCTTAATGTATCCCCCATCAATAAACACAAAACAAACCAAAATGAAATTATGTATGGATGAATTCATGAAGTGATGAAGTAAAACTGACACGGCATTGGCCGACTTAAAATGGTAAATAGACTACTACAGATGGTTGAAACAGGCTGAGACTTCCCTTGAACACATAAAGGCATGACCCAAGAGTGAACTGGTAGAATGACTAAATGAGCACCATGTGATATAATGCAATGATGCAAGAGGCATCGAGGCATGCTCCATATTACTGGAAGAGTAACTAGCCAAAGGAGTAAATAGACTCATATGGATGGTATGGCTCCTAGGAAAGCTAAAACCCAACTGTAAGAGAATGAGATAGACATGTGTCATTTTTAAGGGTGACGTAATTGGCACTACCAAATAGATGAAAAATGAAGATAAATTTTCCCTCTCTTCTCTTTTTATAAGTTCCTTTTCTGCAAATTTGTCCCCCGAGCCTCAAAAAGAGATAAAATTATACAAGGGAGAACCTCTTAGCCATAGTAGACTAGGGTATTCATTTTTCGTAACTAGTCTACCCTAATCCAGAAAAGTGTTAAACTTATATTGGGTAGACAATGCTTCAAATACTTTAACGAGTGTGAAGTAGACAAGTTCACTCGACAACCTTTTCTAAGTTAAGGAGTCTGAAAATAACCTAAAGAAAACTCCTCCTATAGGAATAAGTGGTATAAATGGTAGCAATTGGTTCTGGTAATGGTGTAACTGCTCATGACATAAGGTGGACACGAGGCACGCTAATGGACCACTCATCGCAGTGGTTCCTATAGGAAAGGGTAAAACACCAAGTGAATGTGAATGTGAATGGTAGCCCAAGTAGCTGATAATGATGGAATAGAGAATCCAAGGCTCAATTTCAAAAATTAGGCTCACAAAAGTTGAAATCGCAAGGGATAGAATATTGAATTCTCCTGGGGTATGGCTAGAAGAGAGACGAAGAAGAGGACACGAGGCTCAAATTCTAGGTCATGGCAGGTCAGAAGGAGGAATTCTGAAAGTGATAAAAGATGACTGCATGGACACCAATATGGAAAGAGTGTGATAAATAAGGTATCCATGAGTGGGTAAGCTCTACCGCCAAACTAATACATGCATACAAGAAGTGGCAAAAGTCACGGCTTGATGGGGTTAGACCTAAGGCATAAAAATAGTGTTGATGGTCTGTTATACAAAAAATTGTCACTGTACCTGTAGTCCCCGTTCTTGATCCTAGAGACCCTTAAAAGTGACCCCTCTTCCTATTTCCCATCATGAAAATATGCCTTCATGTCCTCTTCAAGACAATGAGAAAGCTCTATTTTTGCCATTCCTGGAAAAACTCCTTGTAAGCGTAGTTATCTCGAGTGGCGCACCCTCTCTGTGTCTTGCTCATGTCGATCACCTATTTTTGGTCTATGGTTGTGTTGATCAGCACTAGAATGAAGCTCATACTCGCATTGATCCCTTTCTGGGAAGTTTTTTAAAAATGGAAGTGAAGCTTTGAGATATGGAGACCTGGTTGTTTGTTCCTCTGGATAGAGCTCGTTTTCTCCCTTTGGTATCTTTGTTCCTACAAAAGTGGAACCACCCAAAGGGATAACCCATTTCCCCAAATAAAGTGGATCCATGCTCCCTCCTACTTTTTCTATATAATGGACAATCTCCCATAGCTCTGCTAGTTAGAATAGAGATAGTAGAACAATATAGACACCTTTTGTTGCTATAGACGCTGAGTGAGAGTTGATACATTCTACCATCATCTCAAGTAGAAAGAGTGATTTGGAGACGTGCCTGGAACAGGACCTATCGAAGGAGAGCTACGAAATCAAGGTGCAGGTTGTAACTCCCCCTCTCTATTTTAATATAATACGATCGGTTCATGCTTTCCATTCTTGTCTTAATGTGTGATTGAATTCTTAGTTTTCCTTGATCAACTAAGTAGGTTGTTTATGCATTATATGTGTTATGATTTCATGTTTTTTTTCATTTCTATCCTTTGTGCAGGTAATCAAGCATTGGTAGCAGTGAAGATATAACCACGAAATGCGAAGGACTAAGGGATTCAAATGATAATTAGCATAAGACTGAGGTAGGTGATCTATTTTCAATCTGTATGTATTTATAATCTAGGAAAGTAGGCTTTTGATTGTTCCCTATTGTTACTAAACTCACTCTAGGGCCAGACGGATCGTCTCTATCCAGAGAGAGGATTTTCTTACATAAAAAATTGGCGACTCCACTAGGGACTGCTAGCCTTTCAGTCTCCTATTTTTTGATTTTTTGATTTCTTGTCTTGTCTTCAATTTTCATCGAAGGTCTACCTCCTTGTATCTGTAGCCCCTGTAATCTCTTACAGACCTTTATCTCTATGTTGAAGTGATAAGCATGGTGTCATTTTGGAAAACTTTTTTTTTTTTAATATTTTCCTTGATCAACGTTGTTTTGACTTTGACAATCACGCCGATCAATGCGTTCTGTATTTTACACAATCTTGTTTTTTCCTTTCCAGTGCATTTTTTGACCAAGACTGTTGCGTTGATTCTTGTGTATGAATTTTTAGGGTTTTCCTTCTTTTAACCAGCCAATGAGTCTTATCCGTCTGTATGCTTTTGCTTGTTTGATTAGCGTTGTTCCCTCTCTGTTCGGTGACATTTTTGGTTAGATTTTTATGCTTTTGGTTGTCTCTCTTACAAATTTGATTGCATCCTTGTCTTCCTAGGATTTCTAGTTTTCCTTTGGCCATCTGAGTGGTTGATTTCTTTGCTGAACTCTAGACCCTCCACTGAATCGAGTATTGTATTTCCTTGCAGGCCTAGTGTTTGATTGGTTTTCATATATTGGTCGGTTCTCTCGAGTAGTATTGTTTCAAGTGCCAATTCTAAATGCATTTGAGTTTCTATTCTCCATCAAGCATACATTACAGTTTCTTGTGTTCTAGCTAAATTTAATTTTTTTGAGTGATTGATCAATGTGTGAATGAAGAGTGATTTGTTTTGAAGAAAATTATTCATATCTCTCTTTGATTTTTGTAATTTTTTCCCTATTCTATGCATGTTTGAGAGATCTCGTTGGTACTCAAAGCATTCTTAATCAATCCATAGGCTATATTTCACATTGTTCTTATAAGAAAAATACAAAAAAAAAAAAATTGTTTCATTTCACTTTAGAAAATGAAAATTTCATTTCGATTCGCTTCTTAGTGCATGTAGTGAAAGGAAGAAAATTGTAAAATTTTTGTCTCACTTTAAAAAAATTCACCTGAAGAGAAAAATAAGTGTCATTTAATTCAGTTGTTTGGTTTCTACATTGATTGTGTGAGTTTCTCTCTCCCTCATTAGCATAGGATTCATCGAAATGAATGGTTCTTTTCTCATTTAGCTGCATTTGAGGGGATTCATATGACATCGGTAAGGCTTTGAAATCGAGACATAATTAAAGATCAACCATAAAATTTATTCAATCAATCTAAGGAATCATTGAAACTTAATGCTCACATTTAGTGTGCTCTAGGCTAGTGACGTCTTCTAACCTCATAAAACCTAGCAGTTGTCTTTCGTGACGATCTTACATCGGACATCGCTAGCACATAATTCTACTCCTTGTACTGTCGCATATATAAAGGGATACCCCTATAGGTTGCAATCCTTTATCCATAAGAAGCTGAGTCTATTGCCTTATAACTGTGATACACCGAAGATAGCATTCAGGTAGATTGGCTATCGTATGTCAAGTCCTTCGTCATTTCTCTTTCATTTGATCACCAAGGTGTATATTGCAGTTCATGATTACCTGGTAACCCTTTATGCCTAGAATACCTTGAGTATTCATTTTTTATCTTTACTGACTCTTTAAATTTGAAAAGATCATCGAGCCCTTGTCCTTTCAAGCTCGTTAAATTTGAAAGTAGCTAGAGTCACCTTTTGTCCTTTTCTCGACTCTTAAAACATGAAAAGACAAACTTTCGTTTCAATATATTCAAACTAACTTCCCACGATCACATGGATCACCGATTAGAATATTTCTAGACCTTTTTGTAAGTAATTCCTTATTAAGATATTGTTTTAAGCCTTCAATTAATCATCTTTCTCCTCTCTTGTTTTATGAGACAAGATCACCATGGTTGAACCACCAAGTTCAGTTTCCTCTCTGTCCACTCCTTCCGAAGGCACATTATCATCTGTCTCTTCTGATTCTCCACCTTCAACTGAGACTCAAACTGATGAGTTCGCTCCCATTTTGAGTATTAAACCTCTCGCCTCTCGATCTCTACCTAATTTTCTAGTAGGCTATGTTGCCTACCCTCCAAATCCATTATTTGATCCCATTGAAATATTCCCTCAACAACCCTATATTCCATATGATACACCTAGTGTACCGTTTGTGAACTCACTGCCTCCATCTCAAAGTGCTTCCCGTCAGTTATTCCTCATGGCTTCTGAGGGATAATTTTCATCCCTCCTAGAGGTTTCAAGTGCCATAAGTGGAGTATATGAGACTACATATGAGGGACCTCAATTCCCTCCCGAGGGTTTTCCTTATGTAAAGACTCAACCTTCCTCCCAGCTGTATGTTCCGCTGAATTACAACTCGTTGGGACAACTAATCTCGAGTAGGAAAAGCAGTACACCTTTGTACTACAATACTATGTGGCAGAATGCTGGTGTATCTGCCCCTAGCCCGAGTGTTTCAAACATAGATGTTTCCATGCCTACTTCAAACATAGTCACACCTACTTCTGTGAGGCCAACTGTTTGCATAGGTGTTTCAGTACCTCTTGTCAGTACTCCAGTGTCGATTCCTTCAACTTCAGTTTCTAGAGGAGGTCTTACCCTCTCAAATGTTTCCAAACCTACCATTGGACCATCAATGAGTCGATATTTAACTTACATTCTGAATACCTCTCAAGACGTTGGCAACATTCTTATGCCTGTTGGATCGTCCGACCCAACATGGTTAGAATACGGTCAATATCAGCAGTTTTTCCAGAGTATTAACCAGCAACATTATCTCCCGTATGGTTCCGAACAGTTTCAAACTCCCCCATTAAATCCTCAAGTATTTTAGGGGCAACCTCGTGCCCAGCTAGGGGGTTATGTCTATCAGCAGGGTTTTAACTACGGTCAAAATCGACCTTATGGACCACAAGGGAAACCTTTTGTACAATAGGCACTGCCTTACCTACAACCTAATCAACCTTTTTTCCATCAATGCCAATTTTCCTATTTCCATCACGGACAACCTTCTAGGAAACCAGGCCAACCCCAATTTCAACAGGGTCAGCCTTTTTTCAAGCAAGGAAAACCCTCCATTCAACTGAATCTGGTCTCTTTTTAGCTAGGCCCTCAGGTACATCTTGGCCCCTAGGTAAAACCTAGCCATCAGGCACAACTTGGTCCTTAGGTACATCCTGGTCCTCAGGTACAACCTGGTCCTCAAGCACAACATGTTCAACCTCAACAACCTTAGGCTATGACCCAAAAACCCCAAGGAAAAACCTAGGGACAACCCTAGGGAAATCCATATCAAACCTTCTAGCAACAGAAAAATCCATATGTTGGGAACTATGGTCAACCTAGATCTCAGTGGTTTGTTGCAGATCATAATCCATTTTTGGGTCAGAAACTGGGATATGGTCTGAATACATAAGGTTTAAACCCTTATGGACACTGGTACCAAGGTTATAATCCTTATGGGAAAAACCCTTCGGACCAGCACGCTTGGGGGCATAATTACTCCCAACCCAGTTGCCATCCACAAATTGGCATGTATCAAAGACCCTACACCATGCCTTTCAATCCACATTTGCCATTTCTCGCAACATTGGAACTTCTTGATGTGTCGAGATTGACCAACTATCCAATTCTTCACAATCTGTATTGGGTCCTTGTTTCAACTAAAATTTCAAGCAATTGCCCCAAGTTTGAAGGAAAATCTGGGAAATACCCCTAGGCGCATGTCATGACGTACCATCTTTAATGCTCCTCCAATTCCTCGGTCGATGATTCTGTCCGTTTATGCCTCTTTCAAAGAACTTTTACTAGTGATACTATAAAGTGGTACATTAAACTCCCACACGAGACTTTTCAGGATTTCAATTCCTTAGCCATGGCCTTTCTTAAGAATTTTCAGTTGCCTGTTCGCTATGAAACGCGAACCCACCTCCTGAAATCCTTTAATAAAAATACTGCTATGCACATCTCTTACCATATCCATGAATGGAGAAGGAATCTTCATTTGATAAAATTTGAAATTCCTGGTAAACTGTTGAAAAAATGGTTTGCCAAATCATTTGTTAATCAGATCACTAAGGATATCGCCATGGGGAAAGCTGTCACAGAAGAGAAAGCTATAGCTCATGCCTAGTATCTCGATCTGGTTTACTCTCAATCCGAAACATTATATGATATCTTTCCTCATGCCATGTTCCTGAATTCTCAGTATTCAACCTAAAAAGCTCTGGTGACACCACCAGTAGACAGCTTCATAGGTTCTATTTCCCAGACTTCACAGAAGTCTCCTTCTGCTTCTAAGCAGAAATCATCTTCCTTCTCCGATTCTATTCCTCAAAATCCCTGGAATCCTGGAAAAGCTTCAGAGGTCAATGTCGTTCAGTCTTCTATGGCCTACAAAACCTCTAAAAGAAAGGAGAATGGCAAAGGAAAATAAAAATCTGATGCCCGAAAGAAAGATTCCTCTAAACCTCACACTGATGATGGAGCTAAACACAAACTGAAGTATCCTTTCCTGATATTTGATGATGAGAATTACACCAAGGACTGTCCTCGATGGATCGATTTGAGTCGACTGCTCAAAGGTACCTAAGGGAAGCTGACTGTTCTTAAGGAACCATTTCCATCAAAGTATACTCAAATGGTGGAACAACTCCAATCTTCCACCCCAATTTGGTTCACAAGTTTTCATGATGAATGGTACTGCGCCCATATCTATCGCTACAAGATCAAAATATTATGAAGAACTGTGTTAAGAAGAGGGGAAAGTGATCAGGTGATCATGTCTAACTAAGAAAAATTTATCAAAAATGGAATTTCTCAGAATTGGTTGCAGTCTGAATGACCAGAAAGGCCTCGTCACTGCAATTCTTGCACCGTTAATGGGACTCAAATCCGATGTCGTATGTGAAAGTTATGAAGGTTTGAATTATCCAGTAAACTCAAATTTTCAGTTGACCAAAGTTGACTTTTTAAATTTGGGAAAAATTAAAAAAATAATATTCCAAGGAATATTTCAAGAATATTCCTCAAAATATTCCTTGAAATATTCCTTGGAATATTCCACAGGTCAAACCAATGGGATGTTGCCACCTGGCAGGCCCGAAGGCCACCACGTGGCCCCAGATTATGGAGAGTTTGGCTATGTAAAAATATTTGAAGTGCACAAGATTCAAACCATGGTTTATCCGCTAGAAGCCCACAGGCCCCACCGACCGGGCTATGCATTGGGTCTTACTAACATTGGGAGATGGGATCTATTTATTGTTTGAACTTGATTTGAGTGGAAAATGAAAAGGGGCTAGCCCCTTAGGACTAGCCCATCCATGTGAATACGCGCTCGGAACCGAGGCCTTAAGGTCCTTAACCGTGGAGGCAAATAGTTACGAAAACCATTGCCACATGTGCCCAAAGGCACATTACAAAATTTAATGTCATGGTTTTTAAAATCGTTACTGCCGCAATTTAACTGGTGGTTAGGGCAGCAATCCATGTGACCTCGCCAAAGTAAATAGTTAATGCCACATCTAATAGTTCAAATAATTTGGAGTGGAGTCCACCAAATTCTATCCTGTCTGCTAATTTTGGAGTGGTTAACTAGAGTTCACCCACATTTGGTGGGGTTTTAAAGTGACATTGGGCAGTTTTCTTTGGGAGGCCATAACTTTCTCAATATTGAACCAATTTGGATGAAATTTTGGTCAATTTTGGGTTTCTTGAACATTATGGATTGTTTGAGATAGGTTGCAGAGCAAACAGAGGTGTTCTTCATCCATTTTGTCTTTAGGGAAGAGGAAAGAGCCACTAGGGCCATAAGGGAGATGGAGCTTTATTGGGTTGTACTTCACTGTTTGAGGTGAATAAAAAGCCATTTTTAGCTTATTTATGTCTTCTAAAGTCAAATTCATAGCTTTCTTTTCCTGTTTAGGCATATATTTCACTGTATAACCATTTTGAGCAACTTAATAAAGCAAGGAAATGCCCTTTGGGAGACTTGGACCCGACAGATGTAGCTGAGGAGGGGTGAACTGCCTCATCAGTTTGCTATGTTATGCTATGGTGAATTTCTCATGCTGTGTATTTTTGATATAATATGTTAAAAAGTAAGCTTAATTAACATTTCCTCACACAAAAACTCAGAAACAATTACCAAAAACACTTTGTTTAACCTGCAAGACACGGAGAATACTTTTCACACCTAGTTAAATGGAAATGGATACTTTTCACAACATTTAAAAATAGTTCCATTTTCAGATCAGAAAGAAATCACAGATGCTCCTACTCCTTCTCTCACACCTGCTTTTGTCCCTATGCATATTAAAAGGCGTAGTTCTAAGCCCGTTGTGCGACCACCTTCCAACAGTGTGATCCGCAAGTCCTCCTATAACCCGAACACCTATGCTGCCCAGCGCTATAATATTATTCAAGATTTAGCTTAGGCTCCATCCGCTATGTCCGCGCTAGAGGTGGTTTAGATTTTTCCATCATAACGGATGGCTTTGTTATTCTCCATCGGAGGATTTGATCCTGTCAATTTGAGCCTTATTACTTTTGATCTGGATAATTTCATCCCGCATCTCCCTCAACAACTTACTTTGATTATCCAAGTTTGGATTAATGGTAAGAATATCCATCAAACGGTCGTAGATGAAGGTTCATCTACTTGCATCACATTTGTTGCTTGCTGGAAATCCATCATTTCTCCAACCCTTAACCATTCTCCAAATGCTTTGGATTCTTTTGACGGAAGGGAATCTTTCCCTCTTGGTATCCTCACTAGCTTACCTATCACTTTGGGAAGAAAAATAGCTAGTGTCTAGGTTGAAGTCATTGATGCCAAACTCAAATATAATCACTTCCTTCATTGTAGTTGGATTCATGCCATGTTGTGCATACTGTCCACTCTCTTTTGTGTTTTGCGTTTCTCGCATGAAGGAAATATTTTCATTGTTGATCAGTTGTCCTTTTTTATTTCCACTTCTTTAGAGAGAAATTTTTCGTATGTAGACCACATTCCCACGCCTTATGAAAGTGTGGGGCCAGGAGTTTTCAAAGATTCTACCTTTATGAGTCTATTTTCTCTTTCACCACCAAACACTGCTCAGGTCAATATGATCTCCACTTCTTTGGATCCCTAGATTATCCCTGCACCTGATCATGTTGATTCATTTGGTCATGTAATGTTGTTAAGTCTGATAGAAATTTATTATTCTGAAATTATCTCAGCTTCGGCTAATCCTTTTGAACATGCTACTTCTAGTATGCACTTTGACACGTACTCCTAGTCTCCTTGGCTTGATTCTTCAGATTCATCTGATCCCCTGAACAAGACATTTCCCCCTGAAGAAAGTATCGTGGAAACGATGTCTCTTGAATAAATTCCCTGGGATGATAATCATAATTGTTCATCATTTCTGCCGAACCCAACAACAATTCGGTCATGTCTTGAAAATATTTCCCCTCATGTTCCACACGATCCACTCTCGACACCATTTTCGACTCATGAGTTTTTCTCGGAGGGGAACATGGGTAATATTACTGAGACTATGCCTATCGACATTTCCGTGAAACTAGGAATTGTCGAGAATATTCATATTGGGGTGACCTGCTCTGCAGATGAGGTCAGGCTCTATACTAGTATTTTTCGAGAATTTGGAGATGTTTTTGCATGGTCTTATGAGGAAATCCCCAGTATCTACCCAATTATAGTGGTGCATGAAATACCTACTTATCCTAATGTGAAGCCTGTTCGTCAGCAACTTCTCCTGGTGCACCCTAAAAAGGCAGCTCCCATTAAGGGGGAAGTTGAAAAAATTCTTAAGGTTGGATTCATTTATCCCATCCCATTGATAGATTGGGTGTCCAATATTGTCCCTGTCAATTAAAAATAAGGTACCATTCATGTTTGTGTTGATTATTGAGACATTAATCGTGCCTTCTTGAAGGATAACTTTCCCATTCCATTTATTGACCAAATCATCGATGAATGTGTTGGGAGTGAGATATTCTCCTTTATGGATGGTTTTTCTGGCTACAACCAGATCAATATATTACCAGTTGATCAAAAAAATACTACCTTTATCTATTGTTGGAGCAGGGTCCTCCAACGGCTGTGAACTAGCATAGTTTCAAGTATTTTGTATAGTTTTGGCATATTTTGGTCTAGCGCAGGGGTTTTGGGGTGGTTCAAAGCCCTGAAAGCATTGTAATGGGTCAAAGCATAGACCTAGAGTCCACAAACCATGGTTTTCGAACCACAGGAAATTTTATGCTAGCTTGTTATAAATAGAAGGACATTTTGAGTTGTAAGAAAAGAGGAATGAATAGGGATTGATGAAAAGTGTAAGTTGATAGTTCTGGTTACGGTTGTTGGGGAAGGACTCTTGTTGTTGTGTGTGTGGAGACTCTCTGTCCTGCTATGTGTGGACCCTGCTACTGTGTGCATAGGTTGGGTTTTGGGGTATTGTAAGTAGATCTGAAGGATTAATGAATGTGGAAGTATTGTTTAATAACTAAATCTATTGGAATTACTGTGATGTGAATCTATGATGTTTCGCTAATTAATATATGTTGTTGTGTTATTGATTTAAGTTGCGAACATACTTGTGTTACTTGTTTATGCTAGGATTTGGATCTATTATGTTGCACTTCATGAAAAAATATCTGGAATAGCTAGGTTATCGTTATATAAGTTCATGATCTGTTGAATAATGTGAATATCATTACTTTTGTGCATGTGGATGCGAATGGAATCTGTAGATCTAGGCTCTGTGATATAAGATATGGTCACTATAAGGTAGAACACAGCTCTTCTTGACTTAACTACCCTCTCCCAGGGTGTGGAAACCTGGTTCTAGCACCCACCCATACTACATCGAGTGAGACTTTGGCTCACACAAGCAGGTCACTGCTGAAAGGGCCAGTAGTATAGGGGTTTGTTGGCAAACCTTGAACCTCCGAACCTGGGTCAGGACCCCTCAAGCCAAAAAATGGTTCTGTTGTCCGGATCGGGAGCATTTTGAGAGAGGGATTAGATAATGCCAAGGCCATATTGCAAACCTGAAAGAAAATAAGTTGATGAGTGGTTCAAAAAGAAAGTTCAAGAATTCGCAGTGAAAGAAAACTGCAGTAAAAGGTTGACCACCGAGGAGTGGAAAAATAAGTATATTTTCATGGATATCTATGAGATCTTCTTTGTAACAATTTCAATCGAGCTCCAGGAGTGGCTCACAAGGTTGGTCAAATTTCAGAATGTGGGAAGGACGAACGGGTCATGCAGTGGACCCCCGAATTGATCTGGCAATTAGAGAAGACTGATAACACCATCACTTGCATAGTGGACCACTGGGTGGAGGGTGTGCTAGGAGGGTTCGTGATAGAATTTTCTATCGATCAGTTTGTATCCTACATTGAAGCAGAGCGAATATTCTTCAAGGGTTTCCGGGGTAAGTTTCTGAAGACCTTACCATTGCTGATTAAGATACTACTGCGCGAAAAGAGTATCTTGTGTAGTCACACTGAGTGAATGAATGCTGAACTGGGAAAAATTACGACGCGAAGTGGAAAATACTATCAGACCAACCTAGAAGGATATAGATCTGTCTACAACTCGGTAAGAGAAGCAGCTACACAGAATCCTCTCGGAACACCACTTTCGAACCATCATAGTAGTAAGAAGTCGCCTACACCTCCACCACCACCAGAAGATGACATGGTTGCGCACATGAAACTATCGAATTTTAAGGGTGTGGGGGATTAAGACATGGATTAGTTCTGGTTTGTCGCAGAGTCGGTATGGACTGTGCAGAACGTAGCTAGTGATGCGGTAAAGCAGGCACAACTATCCCTTGCCTTTGAAGGAAGAGTGTTGGACTGGTACATGGGATACAATGGCCAGCATGTGAACGCAACCATTGAGGAGATTAAGAATGCTTTGAAGCAACAATTCAAGAATCCTAAGTCCTACTCTCAAATAGTGGTTGATCTAAAAGATTTCAAGCAAGGGCCTTCTGAGTCTATGTAGGAGGCTGATCAACGAATGAAGAAGGTGATTAGAGAAGGAGGATTTCAATATGATGATAGAAAACATACAGAATGGTTCATTTCTATGATGCTGCCTCACCTGTGCGTACCTATGGGTCATAAAACGTTTGAATCATAGGAGAAATCCTTGGAGGGTGCTATGAAGTTAGAAGCCGCACCATGGGACGAGACCCAGCTGGGTGTCCAATAGATCCAAGGACAGCTAGAAGTAATGCACATGGAGATCCAGAACCTGCGAAAACAGCGAGGAGTAGAGGCTAGCCCTGAAAGGTGGTGCATACGATGTAGGGTGAATGGTCGCACTAAGGATAACTTTCCTCTATTAGCAGACTATATGTAGGTCGAGGGACCTAGCCTGTTGCACCCAAGGGAAATTTTAGGGCCAAGTGGGCAGGCATTGTGGTGAGATGATTAACGCGTTGCAGGTCTGCACGACACAAACCACTTCCCTCGCCTTGTTGCGTATGTCCCAGAGGTAAAACAACAATGGTGCATGTTCTGTAGATCAGTAGGACATAATGAACATAATTTATAGACATATGATTTGATGATAGATCGTGGAAACTTATATAGGGTACAATCAGACCCTGCGTTGCCAAGGTCCCCTGCAAGCATAGGTGGCTCCCCAACCAGGGGCAGGGGGGGAGGCCAAGGCGGAAGTGCAGGTCGGGGATAGGGAAAACTAATCTGTTATAACTGTGGAGAGGTCGGGCACTCTGTGAGAGACTGCCCGAATCCTACAAGGAAGTCCTGTCGGTACTACAAACAGCTAGATCATGCGATCGAAGACTGTCCAATATTGATAGCGAAAATGCAAGAGAATTAGCCAATACCTACGCAGAATGTGCAGAGGGTTAAGGCTGAGCTACGAGACAAAGTGTAATGTTCCCAATTTTGCAACAATCAATTTGGAACATTAGATTTTCCTACTTTCACCTAGAAGAGGAATAAATGGGTAAGGGAGCCCATGAATAATAAAAATATGAATAATTTCCACCTTAATAAGGAAGGGGATCAGTTCAGGAGCTGAAATTTACACTTACAAGTATGAATAGAGGTAAAATAGATAAGGACATAGTCAAGTTTGACTAAGTCAACATGCATTCTTGAGCAGGAAGAGATCACCTAAGTAAACAAGTTCAATGTGAATAAGGATCATCCTAAGACACACATATGTAAACTAGATTGAAGATCCTTAGTGTGAAAAGAGGCATTGGAGGTGGATTATTTTTAGTTGACCAAAGTCAACAACACAGCCATAAGAGGAGGGAAGCTAGCTAGGGCAACGCAGTTTTGAAAGAGGAAGCTTCATGAAGAAGTCACCTAAAAATTATGTGGGGTTTGGGGTGAGGAGGCTCACCAAAGATAAAAGGAAGGCATAGCATCAAAGGAGAATCATTCATGTATTCAGCTATTTTTGTCTTGAGACCATTTGCATGCTTCAGCTATTTAGCCGGAGTTGCTGCATTGCTTAGTGCAAAGAATTCTCGTGCGGGAATTCCATCCTCTCTTTGGATCATCTTGTTTAAGGGATCAAAGGGGAGTGATTTGAGCTTCATTTCTGTATTTGGCTTGAGGCCATTCATATACATTCATATACAGCGCATTCTTCTTCAGAAAACTTCATCCTTGATGTAGGGGCAGCAACAGCAAAACTGTACCCTTTGATTTTGTGCTAGTTTTTTAGGAGGAGGTGCTTATTTCCATCTAGGAGCTCCAATAAGAATGCCTAAGGCCATTATCTATATTATTCAGAATTTATATTTCATATTTAGTCATTTTTAATACATTTTTGCAGTAAAATTCGTTATTTTCTATAGTATTTCTTTGTACATGCATTTTGCAAGAAATCTTGTTGGGAGCCTTGTTTCTACTGTATAAGTGATTAAACCTCCATTTCTTTGCTGTTTGATTAATATAAGTTGTACATAAGACCTATTTCTTAATTTTCTATAGAAACACTCATGGGAATACGCTCTCACTGTATTCATAAATTCTTGTTTAGCAAAGTCATGGGAAATCAGTGTTTTAAAGCCTAGTCGGGAAAGGAGGAGATATTTAATATAGATAGAAGCATTATTTTAAGCTTAAATTCAGATAATAGGTCCCTCTTGACCTAATATATCATATCCAACCATTTCTCCTGCTTATTTTTACGCTTATTTCCGCAAATTACCTTTTTAGGGCATAAAATCCCCTTTTTCCCCACTTTCTGGATCATGAAATGAAATCCAAGTTTCTGATGTAACTAAAAATGATTTATATGTGTTTTTTATGCATATTTTAAGCTTATTAATCATAATAGGACCTTTATATATCTTATTCATTGCATAGTTTAAAATTTGAAACATTACAGTTGTATCAGAGCATGATCTTTGGTTCAGCCTGTGGCTTCAAGCCTAAGTGCTGAATCCCTAAAGGAGGAATGTTTCAAAACATATAGATAGAGTCTACAGATGGCTAGGTAGCCTCTAGATCTCATCCTTTTCTCAAAGGTGACATATCCAGTAAATGCCCCTGTAGTCAATCTCTGGAATAGAATTTTGATATTCCTAAGAAGGGAAATTTACAGTGCTCAGCTTGTGATTTCGATTTCATAAGGAGAAGATGAAGAGGATGAGATTACTCTCATCCATTTTCATATCCAAGAATAAAGAAGAAGAGAAATGCACTAAAACTTCAAAAGGGTTTCAAGGAGGAGAGATTTGCAAAGAAACCTCTAAAGGGTTTCAAGAAGTAGAAGCAGATGCATGCACTTCCTGTTCTTGTAGAGGAAGTGAAGAGAAAGGAGACCACTTAGAGCATGAAATTATGAGTGGGTATTTGGTATAATACAAGTGCCAACCTAGGGCTTTCAAAGAGACCCTAGATTTTCCTCAGTTTATTCAACTGAGAGAAGAAAGAAGACCTTGCAACAAAGAAGAGATCAAAGGCAATAGATTCCTATTGTCTAAATTTGATGGGTCAACTACAGCAAGAACTTGGGAAAAAAATCTTGAGGCATTATTCATATTTCATCCAGTGGAAGAGAGAGAGGCAACAGAAGTTGCAGCGCTGCACATGGAGGGTGAAGCCAATGCTTGGTGGTGCAGTCACTTAAACCACAGAAGGGTGAATTATTTTCCCAAGTTCACTCAAGAGTTGATCAGAACCTTTGATGAGGAAATATCAGAGGAGAGAAGACCCACACCACCATGGGAGGAGGCAAGTAATAGAACTTCCATGGCCTTGAGAGAGCAGCCTTCTACACCAGCAGTTGGATCAGCCAACACATTGAAGAGAGGACCTCTTTCAGCCATAGAAGATGTCTCAAGGGCTCACAAAGGTATGCATAAGTTTCCATGTCTTAACATTTTAGAAAATTTTATGGAAGGGTTTGGAGATTTGTTTGCATATGGCCCAGGATCAAATGGTATTGCTGAGATAGAGTAGCAGGATTGCACTGTGTTGTGCAAGCTTGAGAGGCTCAAGGGAGATTTGAACCCTCAACCTCATGTATCATTGATGAGTCACACATAACCCTTGAGGTTGAAGTGTGATATTTTGGAGGGAGTCATGAACCTTGAGATGGAGTATGAGACAGTTTGTACACCATGGAGGAGTTATACAACGCTATCAAGAGATAGCAGTAAGATGGTTTTGCCTTCTTCACATTTGGATCCTTATGGATTCAAGATGATTGTAGACATGATATCTTATCTAAGAGATCTCCAAGGAGATGCCTTTCAACTCTTCATGAGGGGAAAAGAAAAGAAACTCTTTGTGGAGGATGGTAGATTTCATTGGAGAAATACCAAGATACAGAATGATGAGAAGCATCCACAAGGAGTTTAGTGGATGTGGATGGGAGGAAAGAGGCTTGTAAAGCACTTGCAAGTCTATGACAATGGGAAGCCAGAGGCAATGTTGTGTTGGATACTCTTGAGAGAGTTTGGTCAACCTATGACATGTCATTTTCCATGGGGTGAGAAGAGGAAGGAAGATTGGCAAGATACTTTCATCATGGGGCAGCAAGGAGTGTGGATGCATTATGATGATATGGTCATTTTTTTTTCACTGAATCAGTTGTATGATGGAGGTATGACGAGGAAAAAAATTCATTTGTTGCTTTGGAGGATTGAGAGAGAGCAAGGGGAGAGTTGCTCTCACATTTCGCATGATGTTGCAATGGGAGGAGATGGCAACATTATGAGAGGAGCCTTTGACATTGGGCATGTCAGAGAATGGATTTATGAGTTGGCAGGAGCCTATTTGCATGGGCCAACAGTGTTGTCACTGTGGAGCATGAGCTTGTTGATGGAGTGTTCCCAGGATCACTTCATATTTGATGCACCTGATGGGCATGGAGGAGGTGAGATTGGCAGAGTGGTGGATGAAGTCATTGATTATGGTGGTATGTTCTCCTTGAATTGGATTTCCAAGCATGAGAAGGAGGATTTTCATGCAGCATGTGGTTCATTCCTCTTCATATGGGTATGTCATGCCACTATGGAGGACTCATCTATGGATATTGTCACCATCTTGTCTTCCTTACATGGTAATATTTCTGTTTTGGAATTAATTGATTTTTCAGCACAATATTTGTAAACTCTTACCATTTCCTTGTAGTGCATTTCTCTACAAAGGGGCAAGTTTTTCTTTGGGCTCCATGATCCATCTTTGGCCAACTATTATGATGGAGACAACCATCTAATGTATGATCTGGGGCAAGTATATGGTTGCTTCTTGTGTGCTCAATTGGTATATTCATCCATCTACTATTTTCTAGTAGGTGTGATGACTTATACATCAAGCCTTTTGTCAAGAGACAACTTGCCATACCATTTTTTGAAGCTGCAGTGGGGACGACTATGCTGTGACCACTTAAGAGACTGTTGGTACCTTCCAGCACCACATAGAACCTTTAGTATTTCTTTCATCATTCTGTTGATCATGATCTTATTTTATGATATTATTCTGGCCTATATGAGGAGCATGATTGGAAGAGGAACACATGAAGTGGGTGTGTTATTGGGGGAGGAGCATCCCCACACTTTCTGCATTACATGCTCTAAGGGGAGCATGGGAAGAGACATGGCCTCTACAGAAAAACATTTGTTTCTTTATGAGGAGGACCATGAGATGGATGGGGTACCACATGATGGTGATTTCTTACCCATCATATATGAGATGGGTTGGGCCATCTCGATTCACAGCGCTGGGAGAGAGACTTTTGGAGGTCTAGCTTCTTTCTTGCCATTGGAGGGCAATATTATGGCAGCCCAAGATCAAAAAAATCTATACACTTATCTTAAGTGGAGAGGAAAGTAGCATGGGGTAGGCTACTATGTCTACCATGACCAAAATTTTAGCCCACCTACTTTGCCGGAGCTTCAGGTGGAGGATGATTTGCATGAGTTACCATTTTGGAGGGTGACTCATTTTGTTTGGTTGATAGCTTGGGGAGGAGAGATTCAAATGGGGATGATGATTCCCAATCCATATCAGCCCCCATGTTTCAAGATGATCTTAAAATAGCCCATTGTTGCTTCCATGGAAGTTCTACAGTTACATAATGTCAGTTATTTAGATAGCTCACACACTTGGGAGAGGAAACTTAGAGATATATTGATGATAAAACACCTTGATCCTTGGAGGATTGCATCATATGAGGTTGCTACATGGGAGGAGAGGATAATATTTAGTCTTATTTTTGCAGTTGCTTGGGGACAAGAAACATTTGGGAGGGGAGGACTGTAATGTTCCCAATTTTTCAACAAGAAATTTGGAACATTAGAGTTTGCCACTTTCACCTAGGAGAGGAATAAATGGGTAAGGGAGCCCATGAATAATAAAAATATGAATAATTTCCACCTTAATAAGGAAGGGGATCACTTCAGGAGCTAAAATTTACACTTACAAGTATGAACAGACGTAAAATAGATAAGGACATAGTCAAGTTTGACTAAGTCAACATGCATTCTTGAGGAGGAAGAGAGGAGGAAGAGATCACCTAAGTAAACCAATTCAATGTGAACAAGGATCAGCCTAAGACACATATATGTAAAATAGATTGAATATCCTTAGTGTGAAAAGAGGCATTGGAGGTGGATTAGTTCTAGTTGACCAAAGTCAACAACGCAGCCACAAGTGGAGGGAAGCTAGCTAGGGCAGCGCAGTTTTGAAAGAGGAAACTTCATGAAGAAGTCACCTCAACATTATGTGGGGTCCGGGGTGAGGAGGCTCACCAAAGATAAAAGGAATGCATAGAATCAAAGGATAATCATTCCTGTATTCAGCTATTTTTATATTGATACATTTTCATGCTTCAGCTGTTTAGTCGGAGTTGCTGCACTTCTTAGTTCAAAGAATTCCCGTGCAGGAATTCCATCCTCTCTTTGGATCAGCTTGTTTAAGGGATCAAAGGGGAGTGATTTGAGCTTAATTTGTGTATTTTTATTGAGGCATTTAATATACATTCAGCTACAGTGCATTATTCTTCAGAAAACTACGTCCTTGATGCAGGGGCAGCAGCAGCAAAACTGCACCCTTTGATTTTATGCTAGTTTTTTAGGAGGAGGTGCTTATTTCCCTTCGGGAGCTCCAATAAGAAGGAATAAGGCCATTATATGTATTATTCAGAGTTTATAAGTCATATTCAGTCATTTTTAATATATTTTTGCAGTAAAATGCATTATTTTCTGCAGTATTTCTTTGTACATGCATTTTGCCGGAAATCTTGCCGGGAGCCTTGTTTCTACTATATAAGTGATTAAACCTCCATTTATTTGCTGTGTGATTAATATAAGTTGTATATAAGACCTATTTATTCATTTTCTATAGAAACCCTCATGGGAATTATGCTCTCATTGTATTCAGAAATTCCTGTTAGTAAAGTCATGGGAAATCAGTGTTTTCTAGCCTAGTCGGGAAAGGAGGAGTTGTTTAATATAGATAGAAGCATTAGTTTGAGTATAAATTCGGAGAATAGGTCAATATTGACCTAATATATCATATCAAACCGTTTACCTTGCTTATTCTTATGCTCATTTCTTAAAATTACCTTTTTAGGGCATAAAATCCCCTTTTTCCCCACTTTCCTGATCATGAAATGAAATCCAAGTTGCTGTTGTAACTAAAAATGATGTATATGTGCTTCTTATGCATATTTTAAGCTTTTTAATCATAAAAATACCATTATATAGCTTATTCATTGCAGAGTTTCAGATTTGGAACATTACACAAAGATACGGGCATAAATGTCGTAACACACAATGGAATGGCCACCGGAGGACCTAGGGAGAAGGCTGCGAATGAATCTCTGATCCAAAAATATATTATAAAACAATAGGTTTTGGACCTAATCAAGGAAAAAGAAACATTTATCGCAGCTCGCAAAGACATTGATAAGGCATAGGCATCTACTTCTCAGACACCTGCGAACCTTAAGGCAGAAGAGGAGGTCAAGCCCTTCTTACAGGCATGTATGAAGCTGCTACACAACCCAACAGCTGTCAAGAATCTTCAAGAATTGATAAATAGTTGTGCAGCATGACCTACCCTACCTTTGGAAATCAAGGATGTGTACAAACTATATATATATAAGAAATACACTGGTAGGGAGATGCGGTTGACTGTGCAGATCGGTAATTATGAGATGGATCAGGTTATTTTGGACCTAGGGTCAGATGAAAATGTATTACATAAATATACTTGGCAACGAATGGGAGAACCTAAGTTGGAATGGTCCACTATGCAGCTGCACATGGCTAATCAGCAAAAGATTATACCCTTGGGGAGACTATCGAAAATTGTGGTGGATATCACGGGAGTAAAGGCCGAGGTGGAATTTGAGGTAATTGAGATCGTAGAATATGTAGACCCCTATCCTGCACTCCTGGGCTTGGATTGGGCCATCGATATGGGAGGAATTATTAACTTTAAAAAGAGAAGCATGGTGTTTGAGAATAATGGTACAAGGGTGATAGTGCCATTAGATCCTGCAGAAGGCGAATGATACACTGAGTTGGTGTGCGATGAAGAGGATGTGGATCATATTTATAAGCTGACTGCGTGGAATGAAGATTGGATTAACCCCATGGCTGACGGTGTACTCTTCTAGGAAAAGGACAATGAATGTTTCTCTGACTTCGATGGGGAAATGGAGAATTGGAAAAATCGGTTACATGATGTCTCTGCGCTGCGATGCCTATGGGTCACAAAGGAATTCTGCTGCATTTCCTCAGAGGTAAGATACCAACCCTATTTCAATGGTTTCGTTAATATTAAGGAATTTTTACGAGCATTCGAAGCTGAGGTTCCAAGAGGACGAAGGCTAGGGGCCCTTAATCTCGGCATGCGTAAGAAACTTGCGTGGTGGTGGGACACACATAAGGAAGCATTCCAGGACTGGGAAAAGTGTCGGGATATGATGGTCCTGGGATTTGAACAACCCAATCACATGTGCATCCAAACATACATTGACCCTGAAGACCCGCACAAGTAGTTGTTCGTGTGGATGGAGAAATGGTGTGACAAGACTACGGAAGAATGGGTTCATCTATTTATTCAATCCTTGGGACCACTTCCCACCGCATGGTATTTGGATGCAGAGCTACACCAGCATACCTGCCACTAGGAGACATTGAATGATGAATTTTTTGGGACATTTGGATTAGTAGGTGGCACGGAGGCACTCCACGCAGCTCTACAAGACATTGACACTGTAGCATGGGGTGAATCGCACCTGTATGTCGTACCTGAAGGGCCCACATGGGAAACAAAAATAGCAGGCATGGTCAAATACTGCCATATAATCCTTAAAGCAGGTAAGGATGATTCACAAGCTGCTTCTGACTCAAAGTTGGATGAGATGCGCACAACTACTAGACAACTCCAGCTATGAACATGTAGCATTACGACACATCCTACGTTGACTAAGGGTGGGGATGCAGATATAGGAGATGAAGTTATCATGACTCCTACAATGAGGAAACAACTACGGTCAGTCCTCGGTCACGTAGGTTACTACAGGAATTTTGTTCAATAGTACACACTGATCATAACAACTCTGAGAAACTTGCTTACGAAGGGGGTTCATTTTTGTTGGGACGATGCATGTCGGAGGAATATGTCTTGGGTTTCAAAATTCATAGGGAATGAGCCTCTATTGAGGAAATATTCATAGGAGGTGCAAGCGTTTATTCCAAGTGTAGTAGGTACGCTGAGCGCACATGAGAAGCGAAAAGTGGTGGTTGGAACAATAAAATCTGGTAAACAAGAAAAGTTATTATTGAATGGAGCGGGTGGCTGGCAATTAATGAAGGGATTCCTTGATATTTTTTACCTTTTACTTTATGGTAAGTTCCAAGTGATATTTACCCTACTTTTGGATGACGGAAAGCACTATAAATTAGGAAAAATAGCTAAGAAAAAGGTTCCATATCACTTCTGTAACCCGTATGCATTTTCTCTATGCTGCATGGTTCTTTGGGCCTATAGCATCCTGTTCATGAAGAATCAACCCACACCTACTACAAATAGTCCCCTAGAATTGGGATTCCCTTTTCATCCTAGAATGAAAGATACTAACCCCACGAAAGCTTCAGTACCTACAAAGCCAGAATTTGAGGAAATCATGGTGATTGGGTCGTGGGACGAAGAAATTGATAGAATAATGGCGCTCTGGCTACATGCATGGAGGATTGGCTTCATACCTAGCAAAAATAGCACCGAAGGGACCCACGTGACAGGAGTTACCCCCCCTGTCAACCCCGAGGAGACCTAATACTGAGCAAGAGGGGCTTGAACGCCGCCATGGAAAAGGGCTCATAGCTGCCATAGATCGGCGAAAAGGACGTCGCGGCTGGTTCGCAGCTAGATATGAACATGAAAGGGATGAGTAACAAAGATACCACCTCCCTCTAGGGTCCAAAGCAGCCACGAGAGCCTACAAAAGGGCCCCCAAAAAAGTAGCGTGCCTAAGCCAGGAATATGATGTGACAGTCACACTGACTGAAGGTGACCTCGAGCAAATCATGGACGCACTTACACTAGCTACAAAGGATAGGTGGGAAGCCATAGAGGAGCAACAGAAGCTTGTAATTGACACCAATCGGGCTGAGTTCCATGCCCTCTAGTGGAAGACAGATACGTTGCAGACTAGTGTAATATAGGCACGAGCTCCCTTAGCAACTAGTTGTATAGTAATAGCTATGGAAGAAAGTCGTCTTTGCTCTTTGCCTAGCGCTGCCCTTGTTGGAATCCAATTTCAAGCAGGTACTTGGATGCAATTGGATTTGACTAAGCTGCCAATGAGGCATTACAGGGTCTCCACACCACCGTGTTCAGGGAGATCCACCATCAAGACCAGAATGTACACCTACAGCTCGGTGTGGCCAAGCGAACTGTTACATGGAAAAATGTTGAAATGTCACTCGTGGTATCGCAGCAGGTGGAGCTTGAAACAATGATCCACCAGCTCTGCACAGAGGTTCTATATGGGCTCTCGGCCACAGCTACCCCTTGGGCCAAAGTGGAAAGAGTAGTTGTAGCATTGAAAGAATCTAGGATAGAAATGCAGTTCATCAAGACATAGCTGGAGCAGAAAATATTTGGCTTATAGGCCAAATTGCAGCCTGCCACACTATAGGAGGTACAAGCCCAGCACGCTATGCTGGTGACCGAAGCTATGAACACTATCACAAGGCAGATTTATTAGGGCGCCCAGTTTCTAGAGTCATCCATGAAGCTTTGGACCATGGTCCAGTTTAATTCGGTCCTCCAAGAGATCAATAAGGACTTACGACAAAAGGAAGAAGCTTTCGATCAGGTCGAGGCTACATTGCTCACCTTGGTGCCTGCACAGCATTTAGCACATTTGAGGTCCAGCAACACTCTCCAAGAAGAGATTGAGAAACTCTGGTGAAATAAGCATGTCACCGAGGAACGATTGAAGCCATGGGATGCCACATCCCTCCACCTCTCACAAGATGCAGATGGCACAGTCAAGCGACTAAACCAGACACTAGAAAGTGTCATCGCAGCAACCAAAGGACCAACATCCGAAAATCTTGTGTACCTTGCGCAGAGCGTTGCTGCTCAGAGTCAAGAGGTTTTACCTCCCCTGATCACAGCCATCAATGCACTACACGCGTAGGTGGAGACCATGCCACTACAGTGACTCAAGACAAGTCACAAGATTGTGTTGGGGGGCTGTTGGAGCATGGTCCTCCAACGGCTGCGAATTGGGACAATTTCGAGTATTTTGTATATTTTTGGCATATTTTGGTCTAGCATAGGGGTTTTTGGTGGGTCAAATCCTCGAGAGCATTGTAAGGATTCAAAGGGTAGACCTAGAGTCCGTAAACCACAGTTTACAGACCACAGGAAAGTTTAGGATAGCTTGTTATAAATAGAAGGAGATTTTTAGTTGTAAGAAAAGAGGAATGAATAGGGATTGATGCTAAGTGTGAAATGATAGATATATTTATGGTTGTTGAGGAAGGACTCCTACTACTGTGTGTGTGGAGACGCTCTGTCCTGTTGTGTGCGGACCCTACAGCTATGTGCGCAGGTTGGGTTTTGGGGTATTGTAAGTAGATCTGAAGGATTAATGAATGTGGAAGTATTGTTGAATATATAAATCTATTGAAATTATTGTGATTTTTGGTTAATTAACATATGCTACTGTGTTATTGATTTAAGCTACGAACATACTTGTGTTACTTGTTTATGCTGCGATCTTGATATGTTCTGTTGCACTTCATGAAAAAATATCTGGAATAGATGGATTATCATTATATAAGTTCATGATCTGTTGATTACTGTGAATATCATTGCTATTGCGCACGTGGATGCAAAGGGAATCTGTATATCTAGGCTCTGTGATATAATATTTGGTCACTATAAGGTTGAATGCAGCTCTGCTTGACTTACCTACCCTCTCCTAGGGTGCAGAAACCTAGTTCCAACACCCACCCATACTACTTCGGGTGAGACTTTGGCCTACGAAAGCAGGTCACTTCTGAAAGGGCCAGTAGTATAGGGGTTTTTTGGCAAACCTTGAACCTCCGAACCTAGGTCAGGACCCCTCGAGCCAACATCTATCCATGGGGGAAATTTTTTTACAAAAAGAATCCTTTTGGTCTTAAGAATGTCGGTGCTACTTTCTAGCGCTTGACTTCATATGCTTTTCATGAGATTGAACACATCATTTAGCCTTATTTGGATTAACTCCCTACTCATTCAGCTAAGCATTGCAACCATCCTACACACCTTCGAGATATTTTTCTATGTTGTCATCAATAAAATATTCATTTGAATCCACATAAGTGTGTTTTCTACGTAGAATCTGGAAGACTCCTTTGGTTTTTCGTCCCTAAAGAAGGAATTCGTCTCAATCTTTTCTGAGTCTGCAAGGGAAATCTAATTTCCTACTTCATTCATTCCCAATTACATGAAACTTGCTAAGGGTTTTACTCGATTACTGAAGCAAGGGATCCCATTTCTGTGGGAAGAAGTTTCCCAACACTGCTTCGACACTCTAAATAAGGTTCTCATCAACGCTCCTTTACTGCATCCCCCTAATTATCATCGTGACTATTTTTTATACTTAGTAGCTTCTTATAGTACCATAGATATGGTACTCATTCAAGATAGCGATGATGGTACTGAACATGTCATCTATTACCTCAGCCATAACTTGATGGATACAGAAACACGATATGCCCATGTCAAGAAACTAGCTTTAGCTGCAATATAGGTTGTTGAGAACTTTAGGCATTATATTTTCTTATGTATGACTATCGTGATCTCTAACTGCAATCCTATGACTTATATATTGACTCGCCAGTTGCTAGGGGGGGAACATTCAAAATGTATTTTCATTTTATACGAGTTCTATTTAGTTCACTACTGCCAAATCCAAGAAATCATTGGTTTTCGTTGAATTAATATGCTCTCTTCCCTCTTCCTCTGCTCCATCTGGTCTCGATGAGAAAAATCCAGATGAGACTCTCTTCTTAATCAGCACTGTCGATCCCTGGTACGGTGATATCATTGTGTATCTCCAGACCCAAAATTTTCGATATGAATTATACAATTCTGATAGTCGACTGATTCTACATCATTCCCAACTGTATCGCATTATTGGAGATACTTTATACTTCATCAATGTCGATTCGATGACTTCCACTGTAGGGCATGCAGTGGTCTTATGCTTGGCTATGCAACATCTCAAAATATCCTTCGTGATGGTTATTTTTGGCCTTCTATTTTCAAAGACTTCATCCTTGTCATCCACAAAAGCTATGCTTTCCAAATTTACCAACGAAAGATGCGCACCCAACCCACACCCTTACACTTGGTTATTATCGTTGGCCCATTATCCAAATGGGACATTCACTGCATGACATCTAACCCTCACTCGGCTAGGGGGCATGCTTATATCATTATCATTTTTGACTATTTCACTAAATGAGCTGAGGTGATGGCTACACTTGCTGCTAACGATAAAACCATGGTTCAATTTATTTTTAACCATGTTATCATAAGATTCAGTGTTCCTCAGGCCATTTTCACTGACCATGGCTCTCATTTTCACCATTACATGATGGTTGAGATGACTTCTTAGTTGGGCTTGCATCACAACAGCCGAAATCCATATTACCCCCAAGTCAACGGCCAAGTTGAAGCAGTAAATAAAGTCTTAGTTACTATATTTCAATGCATTATTGGGATGCACAAATAAAACTGGCATCTCATGTTGTTTTTATCTCTCCGGGAATACCGAATTTCAGTCAAGAATGCTACTAGATTCACTCCATTTTAGTTAGTATATGGCCTTCAAGCAACCTTGACAATTGAATGTGAAATTCCTTCGCTCAAGTTAGCTATCGAATTACTTCCGAACACCTTGCCAGAAGAGGAATGTCTCTTATACTTAGAACGACTTGATGAAACTCGATGCTTCACCGCTTTAGTTACTGAAGCATAGAAGAAATGGGTTAAAGCCCATTTCGATCAGACAGTTTCTCCATCTGCCTTCTCTAAAGGACACTTGGTCCTTCTCTATGACCAAGCACATGATAATATGGGGGTAGGAAAATTCGAACCCATGTGGCATGAGCTATATATCATAAAACATGTTTTACAAAAAGGGGCCTATGAGCGGATTGATTATGAAGGTAATCCTTTAGATAAACCCCAGAATGGGCTTTATCTAAACTGATATTATGCATGATTTCCTTGTGTATTTTCTCTTGTACATTAGTGTGATTTTAATTTTTTTACATTTTTGGTTTGGTGTGTGTTTGCAAGTGCTTTTCCTACTCATCTTGTTTTACTTGATTTGCAGATGTCTTTGGCTCCTTATGTCAGTTTTTATGATGGTGCCTGTCACAGTACCCAAAATATGTCTTTTGAATCTTGGGTTATCTACGACCCTAATGATGAGTTAGTAGATCTGCAAGGTATATGTTTAGGTCACACAACCAATAATATTGTTGAATATAGTGAAGTTATTGAGCTTCTACCCGAAGCAATATCTCTTGGCATTAGAGAACTGGTTGTTAACCTAGATTTAATAGCTTGTTGTTCTACAATGCAACATGCATTATTGCATCAGACACCCTCAAATCTTCAGAATGTATCTGTGTGTTCAATTGTTAGAAACAAATTTTGATTACATCACATATCATCATATTCCACGACACATGAATACTTTAATAGATGCATTGGCTAATCATGTTCTAGATAAACATTTGTGGAATTTATAATCATCATAAAATAACATGGAACCGGAAAATAGCATATATATATATATATATATATATATATATATATATATATATATATATATATATATATATATATATATATATATATATATATATATATATATATATATATATATATATATCGATTAGTTTGCAAATAGTGTTTACAGGTACATCATACTCCCATCAAAAAATAATATATGTTCTGATACATAGCGAGACTCGCAGGTCCCGACAAAACTGCGGAAAAGGAAAATCTAATCTAATCTGCGTGGTGATCATGATAGTAGGCTATTGCTTGAATCACTCGAGTCAGCAGTCAACGGATGCGATTCGATACCCCGACAGTGTGTCGATGGTATTGATGGGGAATGTATCCCATCAGTGCATATTCTGGAATCTCGGTGGTTAGGGCATCAAGGTTCCTTGCAATATCCTCTTCATTGTCCGCTCCCTCCACATAATGGGCGCCCTAGAAGTCTCTTGCCACCCTCCTAGCGATGGGTGACATCCCCGCTGGCCTCTGTGGTCCAACATCTACAGTACCTAAAGTGTCACATCAGGTTGGATATAAAAATATGTATATATATATATATATATATATATATATATAATCATATAAAAACATGCAAAAATGATGATTTTTTTTTTCCTCTGTCATCCCAGTGCTTACCTGCTAGAAGTAGCATATTAGGGTCTCCTTGGAAATCTATCCCGGAGTACGGCCACTCCTCCACCATGATTAGCTCACGCCTCAACCATGTGAAGAAGGCACGTATTAACGACATACTTCGTCTGCCTCCTCCATGAGGAATAAATGCTGCCCACCCTGACAATCGTGGCTCTCGTAGCACTGGTGCATCTATCTCTATCCCCTGGTACCAAAATAGAGGCACTCACTCTAAGAAGAAGTCTGTCAAGATATAACCCTATCCAAACTACTTTAGTTTGTTGTTTTTATACTTCGTGAGTTTTTTCTTCATGTTTTCCACCACGGCCTCACACCAGTTAAATACAGTGGGTGCCATGCAATCCACCGTCGTCTGAAATTGAGCCTTAGTGGCTTCATTCAACACTTGCAGTGCAGCAACACATGTAATAGTATATAGCACTAGCTTGAGTGCTAGATCATTTATGGTACTTATGGCTATTTTCCCACTCGAGGATAATTTTTCTTCGAAGCATGCTCTCCCTATGAGCATATTCATACTCTAGCCCATGATTTGGGCTCTTGAAAACTGTGCTTGTGCCCCTCTGCGTGAGAGGCCAGTGATGAAGTAGATGTCTGCCACTTCAATTTCTAGTTCCTGGTCATGAAGGATAAATCCCTCTCGGTCTGTGTCCCAGATACTGACAAGATACTGTCTGGTTGAGCCCTTATCCCCGTGGTCATAAAGAACTTGAGGAACCTGTAGTTCCTCATTGCATCCATGCAAGCTTAGTTTTGCATAGCCTCCTGATCACCTTCATCATGATCTCGTTCTTTCCACTCAATCACCATGATTGATGGCTTATCTCCCCTAAAATGACATTCAAAAAAATCTTTGTTAGTGTTTAGGCCTGAAATTGTTGGATCAAAAGATTTATTTTGAGGTTTTCTATTATTTTATACACCTCATGGTTGGTGTGGCTATTTTAAAAATAATAGTGTCGATCAGAAACCTGCCCGTTGTAAAAAGGGCGGGTCAGCACAGTCCTAATGTTGGATACTTGCGCCAATCTTGGGCGTTACCCAAATTGAATTCCTCTCCCCAAAAATCAAATATGACCTAAAACATACTACAAATGATATTAAAAGGCAAGCAAGGAAAGTGCCTCATACCTGGCACAGACGGATCGTTGATTGACCTACCAGACCTCCCGTAATGGACTCCTGAAGATTTGAGGTAAACTAGGGTAAAAAATTGTTCTCAAACAAGGGAAAGTGAAAAATAATTTTTTTTTACTTTCTTCATATTTTAAAAATGCACCATGACATTTTAGGGTTTTTTCCATTATTTTAATAATATTTTAAATTCTCTTACCTCGAAATCAGTTTGTGGTTTGTTCTTGTGTAGTGATCGGTTCTATTTCTTCATAGATGACACTTTTACGAGTTCTGGTTGTTGGAAATACTGAGAGGTGGGGGTGAATCAGTATTTATTTAAATTAGAGCATTATTTAATCTTCAATTATTATCAGTGTTTATACAATGATAGCATCAAACAAGAGGAACACAAATGCACACAGTATTTAGGGTGGAAACCCACTCCGAGACAAAAACCACCTAATGCTTTTCTAATAATTCTTTTCAACTCCAATTGAAAATAAAGCTCCAACTTCCTAGAATCTAGAAAAGAATTCTTCTCCAACTCCCACTGGATGGACGCTCCAACACCCAAGATTATTCAGTATTCAACTGAATGGATGCCCCAACACCCAATGAGCTACAACTCACCCTAGCACCACCCTACTACCCTATAGAAGAATAAAAAATTAATGGACTCCTGTACCAGGGAAAATGGTCCACTTTACAATGATATAGAATGATGTAGAAGAAGAAGATATACTAGACCATAACCCCAACTTTGACACAAACACCTAATGATGATCCTAGACCTCCCAATGCTGCCTCTTCAACCATTGGTAGATAGATACTATTACAATTTGTACAATAATTTATTTACAATGACTAGGTACAATGATACCTTTACAATGATTGTATGCAGTGCTGCCCACTTGAAGACTTCATATGATGAACTTCTTGCTGCTGTTATGCACTTTGGATGATGCTCTTGTCATGATACCCTCTGCTGCACCTTGCTTTGCTTTTCTTCCGTAGAAAGTCTAGTCCTTTGCAACCCTTGACAACACATGATCTAGCTTTGTTTTTTTTTCCTTCTACGAGCTCGATATTGAATCTGGTGTATCTATGTTATTTGGGATCTTCAATATCTGATTTTAGGTCCTATAGTATTCCTCTGAGTCGTCTTTCCAATGCCAGAGGTCTGACCCAATTTTGATTCTTCAAGAGAGATTTATACCCAATTTCTCACACTACCCTAATTATGGATTGGTTCAGCAGAGCGCACTTGTACGACATACCACGTGTCATTGTTTCTTCATTTGCCTCTGAAATTGATAGAGAGAAAACTATAGACTATAAAATATCTTCCACTTTTTACAGAATTCCAATCCGACACTCAGAGAGATAGTTATGACGATTTTACCAAGGTCACTTCTTTGAGATGAATTTCAGGAGCCTGCAAAAACCCTTACTTCCACATATCATATCTCCAAAAATATTGTGCACCTTGATCTGAAATTTTTACTGCAGCGTCCTCAAGATTTTGGCTTCGCCTCATAGAAATTTCAGCTTATGAACCTTTGTATAAAAAAATTTAGAGCGAAAATTCCAGGATGACCTGTTTCAAATGGCCGAATCCCTTACATAAGGAAGAAATGAAGATCACAATTTATATGAATGATTAAGTTGAGAGGGGCTTCAACAAGTGAACGTGGGAGGGATTTTAGGAGCATAAAAAAATATTAATTATGAATTTTCAATGACCCATGCCCCAACCCCATGGGGTTTTAGCCCACTAACTGGGGGTACAAACTTCAAGCATAAATATCTCTCAAACCGTGAAGAATTACATGGCGTGCCATATATCAATGGAAACATCTTGACAAGTAGAAACCATAAAAAAAATTATTGACCTAGAATATATTAATTTGGTAAGTCAAAATTCCCATGCAATATTGGGTTAGCCCCTGGTGCTGCTTGGGTTGACATCAATGACAACCATTGATCAACAATCTCCCCCTTTGGCATTGATGGCAAGACAAGCACTCCCCCTGCGATCATGACACCTCTTCCTACAACATTCTCTCCCCCTTTGAAATCAATGGAAAATGGTAACTCCCCCTGAAACACAACCATCCTGCAGACCTGTACACACTTCCACTCCCCCTTTATATTCTGAAAAAGGAAAATCTAATGAGAACTTGGAAGAATCCCAAGCTTCTGGCGAAGATATTCCAATGCTGGCGAATATTTAATATGTGATTCTTTTGGTGCTGCTTGGAATCTTGCTACTTGTCCAACTGCTTGCATAACATCTAGTCGAGAGGCTGTTACATATAGAAGACTACTAATCATAGATCTGTACAACCTTTGATCCACATCCTTAGATGAGTCATCTATGCTCAATTTGCAACCAAGTAAAGACATCTCAAAATCACTTTGCACCTTTGTAGAAAAATTCTTACTTAGTCGATCATCATTGCTACCAATTATTGTATCATCCTCTTTAGCTATTAGACATGCTTTAGTTGCTTCATCCAGAACATATATGTCATTTGGAGCTCGACTTGCTGTAGCCACAATTTCACCATACACGCCTTTCCCGATTTCACATTTCGTGGAGTTGAATAGTATTGTGTGTCCTTGATCACACATTTGTCCAACACTGAGCAAATTGTGATTCATGTTTTCAACCAATAGAACATTCTTGGCTAGAACATATTTGCTTCCGAGAGTGACAGTACCTGATCCTATAACATTTGAAGATCCATCATTTCCAAAGGACACGGTTCCATCCTTCTTCTCTTTCATAGATACAAATTTATTTCTATCTCCAGTCATATGCGTTGAGCAACCGCTATCAACATACCACACATATTTGTTCTTTTGAGCCTTGAGAGCAAGAGCACAATTATCATTCTTCTTCTTCTTCCATGTTCGTTCATTCTGTGGCTTCGAAGATTCTTCTGGAGGATTTTCAAGTCTGCAGTCTTTGGCTATGTGTCCAAAGTTTTGACATTTGTAACATTCAATATTATTTCTTAAATGTTCAAATCTATTGATGTTTCGCTGAGCCTTGGGAGGTTCATATTTGACATATCTCCTGGAATTGTATTCGTTCCTAGGGTACGTGCGACATTCTACAGCTTTATGACCAAATTTTCCACATGAATAACAGTAGCCATAAAAAATATGTTGGTACCTAGATGGAAATCTTTGTCGAGGAATTGTCTTCCAAGGTTGTTCTTTCGAATCTTGTCCAATGAAGTCTACATGCATGTTAGATCTCATAGGTTCATTGTATTTTGTTGTAGAAGGTCCTGCTTCTTCTTCTTTGTAACTAATGCTAGTTTTTTCATTGTAAGATCGTTGATCGTTGATGAGTTCTTCCAATGCCTTTGAGTTGTTGGCATAGTTTTGGATAGTTTTTCCTTTCTTCACTTCTCACGCAGCGAGATTACTTCGACTTCTAATTCTTCCCTTTCTTGGTTACTTTCTTCCAACTTCTTTTGAAGTGGCTCTTCAATGCATTTGTGTTCTTCAACCTCAATTTTGAGACCTTGAACTTGTTCTTCAAGAGTTTTGGAATGGATCTTCTCCACCTTGAGATCTTTTATAAGCTTGATTGCTTCCTCATAAAATTCATCTATGGTCCATCCTTCTTCTTCGTTGTTTGATACCTCTTGCTTATTGTGCTTGGCCATAAACAATACTCTCTCATTGGCTTCTTCTTCACTATCATTGTCTTCATCAGATGATGAGCTATCTTCTTTAGAGAGAAATTTCCTTTTGGATCCTTGCTTGTTGAATTTCTTAAAGCCTTTCTTTCTTTTTGAGTTGCCATTACTTTTGTTTGGAAATTTTGCTGCAAAATTCCCAACCTCATTACAGCTGAAACATATCAATGGAAGTTTACCTTTGAATTGTCCCTTACCAATTTGTAGTTTTCTCGTGAAGTAAGCATATTCTTCATATGAAAGACCTTCTTCATCATCTCCCTTTTCTTCACACTTGCAGGTGCATGTCTTTTCAATTGAAGGTTGTTTATCCTTATTGGTTTTCTTAGATGCAACGAACGTAGTTTCTAGATGCGAAGTACCCTCTTCTTCATCAAGTCTCATTTCATATGCTATGGGAACTCCATGTAATTCCTCTTTGCTGAGTTTGTCCAGATTTGCACTGTATTCTAAGACCGATACCTTTGGGTTGAATCTCCCTGGTAACGTTCTAAGAATCTTCCGTATAATAGTCTTCTCATCAACTGGCTCTCCCAATCCTTCCATAGTATTGGTTATTTCATCAACGTATTGGAAGTATGCAGCAATGTTGCAATCTTCTTTCATTATGAGTTGCTCAAATTTTGCTCTATAGATTTGAAGCTTTGCTTCTTTGACATTTGAGTCACCTGCATATATATTCTCAAGCTTGTCCCATACATTTTTGGCGGTTTTACAACCCAACACCTTATGATAATCAGATTCAATAAGTCCACTGATAATAATATTCTTTGCTTTTGCATCATTTACCAAATTCTTCTTACCTTGTTCATCCGCAGTTGATGTAAATCCATTTTGAACAGTGTCCCATACTTCGTAACTTTGCACCAAGAGATAGACCTCCATTCTTCCTTTCCAAAGTGCATAATTATTTTCATTGAATAGAGGTACCATTCTTGGTATGCTCCATGGCCTCCTTCCAGCTATTAAACTGCTATTGAAAGAACCAAGCTCTGATACCAATTGTTGGAAATACTGGGGGGGGGGGGAGTGGGTGAATCAGTATTTCTTTCAATTAGAGCATTAGCTAATCTTCAATTATTATCAGTGTTTGTAAAATGATAGCAGCAAACAAAAGGAACAAAAATGCACACAGTATTTAAGGAGGAAACCCACTTCGTGACAAAAAACACCTAATGCTTTTCTAATAATTCTTTTCAACTCCAATTGAAAATAAAGCTCCAACTTCCTAGAATCTAGAAAAGCATTATTCTCCAGCTCCCACTGGATGGATGCTCCAACACCCAAGATTCTTCAGTAGTCAACTAAACAGACGCCCCAATACCCAATGAGCTACAACTCACCCTAGCACCACCCTACCACCCTATAGAAGAATAAAAAATGAATGGACTCTTGTACCAGGGAAAATGGTCCACTTTACAGTGATATAGAATGATGTAGAAGAAGAAGATATACTAGACCATAACCCCAACTTTGAAACAAACACCTAATGATGATCCTAGACCTCCCAACGCTGCCTCTTCAATCCTTGGCAGATAGATACTAGTACAATTTGTACAATAATGTATTTACAATGACTAGGTACAATGATACCTTTACAATGATTGTATGCAGTGCTGTCCACTTGAAGACTTCATATGATGAACTTCTTGCTTCTATTATGCACCTTGGATGCTGCTCTTGTCATGCTACCCTCTGCTTCACCTTGCTTTACTTTTCTGCCATAGAAAGTCTGGTCCTTTGCAACCCTTGACAACACATGATCTAACTTTGTTTTTTTTCCTTCTAGGAGCTCGATATTGAATCTGGTGTATCTCTGTTATTTCGGATCTTCAATATCTGATTTTCAGTCATGTAGTATTCCTCTGAGTCCTCTTTCCAATGCTATAGGTCTGAACCAATTTTGATTCTTCAAGAGAGAGTTATACCCAATTTCTCACACTGCCCTAATTATGGACTGTTTCAGCAGAGCGCACTTATACGGCATGCCACGTGTCATTGTTTCTTCATTTGGCTTTGAAATTGATAGAGAGAAAACTAAATACTATGCAATATCTACCACTTGTTATGGAATTCCTATCTGATACTCAGAGAGATAGTTATGACGATTTTACCAAGGTCACTTCTTTGAGATGAATTTCAGGAGCCTGCAAAAACCCTTACTTCCATAGATCATATCTCCAAAAATATTGCGTACCTTGATTTGCAATTTTTGCTGCAGCTTCCTCAGGATTTTTTCTTTGCCTCATAAAAATTTTGGCTTCTAAACCTTCGTAGAAAAAAAGTTAGAGCGAAAATTCCAAGATGACCTGTTTTAGATCGCCGAATCCCATACATAAGGAGGAAATGAAGATCAAAATTTATATGAATTCTTAAGTTGAGAGGGGCTTCAAAATGTGAACGTGGGAGGGATTTTAGGAGCATAAAAAATATTAATTATGACTTTTCAATGACCCATGCCCCAACACCATGGGGTTTTAGCCCACTAACTGGGGGTACAAACTTCAAACATGAATATCTCTCAAACCGTGAAGAATTACATGGTGTGTCATATATCAATGGAAACATCTTGACAAGTAGAAACCATCAAAAACATTATTGACCCAGAATATATTTATTTGGTAAGTCAAAATTCCCATGCAATATTGGGTTAGCCCCTGGTGCTGCTTGGGTTGACATCAATGACAACCACTGATCAACACTGGTTTACTACTTTTTTAGACTCGATTAAAAACAAATGAAAAAGTAACCCCCTTGGAGTCACCTTTCAGCTCTTTTCTAATTATATAAAAATTAAAATATTGTTGAGTTCTTGTCATTTTGAGGTCGTTAAAGTGCACGAAACATCATTTACCTAGTATACGTTTACCCCTTTTTCCGGCTGGGATAAATTATTTACGAAAAAAGAATACCTTAGCCAATCATGATGCAGAGGTTCTCTCACACTTTGTTTTCTATCTTTTTGGGTATTAGGGACAATTTACAAAAAGGGCCATTTGGAGTTTTCTTTTTTCCTCTTTTCAAATTCTCTAAACATGAAAATATTCCGAGTTTCACCTTTGTCGGGCTCGTTAAAATTTAACAACATTGGATCTGTCATCATGACGACATCAAGTTACTCCTTCCTAGGGCTCGTAAAATGTACTAGGATGGATTTTTCTAAAGGAAAAACTTATATCACAAGCATATGCTATCCCCTTCAAGCTTGTATACAAAAATAATTGGGGTACTAGCCAGAAATGGTGGGGGGGAATGGAAAGCATTAATCAATTGTGTTGGTAGTATGTCGCTCTTGAACATGACACATCTTCGGTTTCATGTCAGGTTGGGAATATCCTTCATTCGTTACTTTGACTCCATGGGTTTCGGAAATCTGTTTTGCCTCTTATGCCATCACCATTTTTTTCCAACATGAAATTTGATCCCATTTGAGTCAAATATTTCCAAATATAGAGTCGTGTTTCTGATATGTTCAAGAGAAATTCCTTCTGCGTCTTATTCATCTCCTAGTTCTCTGATCACTCTCATTGTCATCTTATTTCCTTTATCTCATGTCGATGATGTGGGATACATTATGGCCCTCCTTTGATGGATTTCTTCTTTTAGAATTCAGCACATTATCTGAGAATTTGATTTATAGATCCCCTTATCAGTACCTTAGAGCCTACATGCCTTAATGGCAGGTTTTTCACACCCAACGATAGGCTTACATTATTGGCCTTCGATTAGGTGATTCCGTGAATATTTGATGATAGCTCCTTATTCACATCTCGTGGATTGTATAGTTGGTACCTTGAGATTCATTTTCATTATTGGTGGTTTCTCTCGCACCTATTAACAATTTATATCATTGGCTGGTAATTAGGTGATTTTCTTGCATGTTCGACTTCAGCTCATTTATTCGCATGCTCCAATTCATGCTTGATCGGGTCGTGACAGAGCGCGAGACCCTAGGTTTTGTCTCTTGAAACCTAGGCTGTGAGGCGATATGTATTATTCATCATTGTACACATGACTCTCTCATCCAGATGGTTGCGATCATAACTTGGGTCTATATTTGTGATCCTTGTTATTACAAATGGTTGTGTCCATACCTTGGATTCTGTTTCATGATTACTTCTACGGATGGTTTCCCCCAAACCTTATGTCATGTGATTATTTAAGAGATATAAGTTTATGTATATATGTGTTTGTTTGCACAGGTTTTCTGACAACAACATCTTGGTATTGGCAGTTATTCATAAATAATTTCACCCCTCGCTCTTGTTCGGCCTTCATGCTTTATCGGGCATCTGTTATACATAAGTTTGTCACTGTACATGTACTACCCGTTCTTGATCTTAGAGACCCTTAACAGTGACCCATGTGCATGTTTTCCATCATGAAAATTTGACTTCATGTCCTCTTCAGCACAATGAAAAAAGTCTCTTTTGGCAATTTCTGGAACAGCTCCTTGTAAACCTAGTTATCTGGAGCGGCACATCCTCTCCTTGTCTTGCTCATGCCGATGGAATGTTTTTGGTCTAGGGTTGCATATATCAGTGCTGGAATGAAGCTAATACTTGTGCCAATCCCATTCTAGGAATTTTTTTAAAAATGGAGGTAAAGCTTCAAGATCTGGAAGCTTCGTGGTGGAGACCTAGTTGTTTTTTCCTGAGGATAGAGTCAATTTTCTCCCTTTGGCTTCTTTGTTCCTAAAAAAGTGAAACCACCCAAAGGGACAACCCATTTCCCCACCTAAAGTGGATCAATGCTCCCTCCTCCTTTTTATATATAATGGGAAATCTCCCATAGCTCTGCTAGTTAGAATAGAGATAGTAGAATAACATAGAGACCCTTTTTTTCTATAGACGCTGAGCAAGAGTTGAGACCTTCTGCCCTCATATCAATTTGAAAGAGAAATTTGGAGACGTGCATGGATCAGGACCAGTCGAAGGAGATCTACGACATCAAGGTGCGGGTTGTAACTCCCCCTCTCTATTTTAATATAATACGATTGGTTCGTGCTTTCCATTCTTATCTTAATGTGTGATTGAATTCTTAGTTTTCATTGATCAATTAAGTACGTTGTGTATGCATTATATATGCTATGCTTTCACTTTTGTTGTTTTTTTTTATCATTTTTGCAAGTAACCAAGCACTGGTAGCAGTGAAGATCTGACCACGGAATGTGAAGGAATAAGGGATTCAAATGGGAATTAGCATTAGATTTAGGTAGGTGATCTATTCACAATCTGTATGTATTTACAATCTAGGAAAGTAGGCTTATTATTGTTCCTTTTTGTTACTATACCCACTCTAGGGATATAGGGATCATCTCTATCTGCAGAGAGGATTTTCCTGCATAACACGGTCAAAATGTGAAATCAATGAAAATGACCTACCCCTAAATGCGAGTTCAAGAGAGAAACACTTAAGGTCAAATGGATGTCGCAATATAAATGCCACTCTGACCTATAAAAACCATCTAAAAATAATAGACCCATGGTTAAATCACATAATGAAATAAATAATCTTGGATGAGGGAAAATTAAGGCCAATATTTTTGGCTTTTTTGAATTTTATAAAAAAAAATCAATTTTTCGCATAAATAAGGCATGATAAACACTCACATCACACACTAAACCAAAAAGGAGATAAAGCATCACACTCTTATGTACAGTATCTACAAGTGAAACTTATTTTGGTAGGTCACACTAATATGTGCCCACGGTTGGGCATAGGCCAAGGGTTACTATACATGAACTTATGAGGAGAAGAGGCGATGTGGCTCACTAATGTAGATCCATGCCAAATGAAGTCAAATTGCCCCATCCAGAAAGGTTTACCATGCTAGGGACAATCCAACATAGTCATACTTTCAAAACTTCCTCATGGACATAAAGGAGGATCAAGACATAATTGAGGTACAAGAATCTCATTGACAGGTGGTGAGGAGTTGAACGATTCAGTGGAAAGTTCAATATTCAAAACCTAATACTTGATTCAATCCATGGGTGGTAGTTCCAAGGAAGGTCAAGGAGATTCCCCCTAGGTAGATTCAATATTTAATATGGCATGTCTACATGTTCCAAATCAGGGATATTAGAGGTAGAAAGAGGTGTAACCTCCCTATGATTATCAATGGATAGATCCATGACCTCCAAGTTGGCTAATTGGGGAGGCTTGTGATTAAGGGAGTCACATGGAACAAGTGGAGGGGTGGCCCGTGTGGGAAAAATAACCTGATCATATTCCATATTGGGATGGATTTTCTGATCAACATCAAGATGTATTGAAGGGACTCCTATAGAGGAAATATCTTCCACAATAAGTGGCGAATGGTGCTCAGTAGCTTGATCAAATTCTATAGGATCAGGCGACACCACCCAATGATCAAGAGGTCTATGGGATCCATAGCTTCCAAAATAGATCGCATACATAGTAGCAGTCATAGGAAATGAGGGAGCATTGGGTGGGGGGAGTTGAGGAAAAACCCCCATAAGAGTGGAACTTTTGAAAAGTCCAGCGCCAACACTTTGGAATTGGGATTGTCCCCCACAAGTGAAACAATCGTTCTGGTGGTAGCAGAAAGCTGGGCCGATGGCACACAATAGTAAAAATGGTCAATGGTAACAATATTGCCTTCATTAGGAAAGAAAATTAAACAAAACATAGATGAGGCTATGAAAGTCATGGCATAAAACCAACTACGACCAAGGATTAACTTATCATCTAAAGGAGATTCGAAAACTTGAATATCAACATGTACCATTTTACCTCCTAACTCGATGGAAAAATGTGGGAGGGCCCCCTTAGGAATGACATTATGCCTGTCAAATTCTTGGAGAGTGGTATTAGACTTGGCGAGAGCTAGAGAGCCAATAACTTTCCAACAAGATATGGACATGACATTGGTGCAAGAGCCCTCATCTACCAGAGTGTGATGGATATTATCTTGGGAAAGTTCCTGCACTATAATTTGAAAAGAAATTTGATGGGAAAGACAAGGACTGGATTTCTCAACATTAAAATAAATGACACCAAAATTAGACCAGTCAACTCCATCGATGGAAGATAACAAGGATTTGCGTTGCTAAGGACAGCTTTGCAAGACCTCCAAAGAAGACTTGGCACAAGGCATCTGGGCTAGATATTAAACAATAATATACCATTGAGAAGCTCTGGCAGAGGATTTGTGTGTCATCTTATGGAGAACACCCTTGGGGGGGGCGATAGATAGGTTCCATAGGCTTATCAAGAGTGACAGGTCTAGTGGAACTAGGTGGAGCTGGTGATTCCTTGGAAGGAGAACTCGACTCAGGGACATCATAAGACTTAGCTCGTGTGGTCACACTGACATATTACTTGCACATAAATATGGGATGGAAATATGACCCCTCATTTCCCCCTTACAGAGGTCAAGAATATTGAGAAATCATTTTTTTGGGGTTGTGCAGGGATTGGATGAGTTAAAACGGAAGGATGTTGAGAAGACTGTGGTGAAATCAGCCTATGAGCTTCATCCACTGGAGGATACTCACGAGTGATATGGTGGCATTGAAAATTTTTACAAGGGAACTTTAATTTCCGATGACACTCATTGGTACCCCCTCCCTGACTCTCAGGGTTTGGTTTAGACTACTGTACAATTTTATTTTTTCTATAATTGTTCTTGTTTGTTTTACCACCAGTTTTATAATTGTTCTTCGGTTGAGTGGACCTCACCGTAAGAACATCGATGAACTTCTCAGGAGGGGGTTCTTTAGCAGATCCAAACACACTTGTTGGTACTTGAGATGTAACAATTAGTTTCCCAAGGTGGGAAAGAAGTTGGCTCATGGGATTGAAAACAAATCTAATCACACCATCGACATGTGGGCCAAGAACAGGCTTAGGTGGGTCAATGGAAGACCTAGGGGCATTGGAAAAAACTTCATATAGCATACCTTGCTATGAATACATAAGATCCAACCATTGGGTAGCTAAAATTTCTTGCTCTTTAGTGATATCTCAAAACATAGACACATTGGCCCAACTAGGAGAAGGCGCACGACCTTATTTTATTTCAGGACTGTTATCCTTTAATTATGATGGCATAGGTGAAAGCCTGCATACATAACACCTAAGTCATACATTCATACCTACTTTTGCGCATTCTATTTCTACAATGTTTCATTAGTATCCTGCATAATAAGGTATCCCTTTGGTGATAAAAGGGACAACAATCTAATAAATGCATTTGGTCGTTTACAGAAGATAGGCTCTACCTCTCATTCTTTCTTATTGTTTGAGAATTTCTACAATGGATTTTTTTCATTTGGTGCCTTTTCATTCCACACAGATCTGAGGAGAGTCAGTGTGCCTTCTTCATGGTTGTAACTGGCTTATCTCTTTTATGAACAAAATTTGATCTCCGCGAGATAACCTCTCTCGTAGCTGCATAATTTATTCCCACAATTTCACTGATGCACACAACCCTATTGTGTATTTTTCAGACTTGTGACACATATTAATTTTTAGATCCTGTCTAATCTATGGATCAATTGGTATTAAAGCTAAAGATCCAAGGGAAAATCGCATCTTGAGATGAGCTAATTTTTTTTTATAGTTATTTTCTATGAGATGAGCCAATTATTAATGACGGTGGATACATAGGTCTCCTAGCCCCAAAAACGCATAGACCTCCACCACACAAGAGAGGAGGTGAACATATATACTTTCCACAGATCTCCCCCCTTGATCATCTCAAAGATCATATAAGCCCGCCTTCCACAGATCTTTCGCTCCAAGATGCCTCCCCGAAGAGATCCCTTGGAAGTGGAATCTGACTCCAATGCTTCAGATCTTGTGTAAGACCTTGCCTCTGCTCTTAATGAATCAATAAAAATGCAACAACAAAATACTCCAGATCCCTTGCGTTTGGATACTCGAATCCATATCCCTAAGTTTTCTTCGCAAAGCAATGGAGAAATGGTGGATTCATGGATCCATAGCCTTTCCACCTATTTCAAAACTTTCCCAGGCCTTACCAAAGAGAAGAATATTCTGATGGATGCCTTTCAATTGGAAGGCCTTTCCGAAGCATGGTGAGATACAGATCAAGAAAAGTCCACATTCTTGATCAAGCTTGAAGAACGCCCAGGGTCCTGTGCCTCTCCCCTAATCCAAGGTTGGGCTTAACTTTGTGAAGCATTGAGAAACCATTTTTACCCACCCGGGTACTTAAAATATTTATGGATCCGATGGCACCAGCTCCACCAAATCCCTACACAAGGAGTGAAATCCTACATCAACTACTTCTCCAAGTCGTGCCTATTGCTCCACTTTCCAGACCTGGAAGAAGTATTAATACTCAAGTTTATGGCTGGCTTATTGGCTTAACTCCATAGAGAGGTAGGATTGTTTGAAAATAAGACTTTAGACAATATTTTTCAAAGAGATTTGGCCATTGAAAGGAAGCTCGCTCCTAGGGTTCATCCTCCTCAGTCCCGCCCCACCTCCACCCCTTCGCCCCACTTCATACATCCTCGTTCTCTGAATCCCAATACAAACACACCCTGGTGCTCCTTCCACAAGACTATTTCCCATGTCACTTTCAATTGTCGAGTTCTCAAATCTATGAAAAAAATGAAACCTTACTCATAGAGTCTACTACTTCCAAATCAGTTGACGAAAATGACAACGTTTCCCTTGAAAACCCCACCACCCCAGATCCCTCTTTCATCTTAATGATCACTGAAGAGCCAAAATCATCAAACCTCTTCACACACAACTGCCAAATCAAAAACTCATTGGCTTTTTTGATAATGGACAATGGCAACCAGAAAAATTAGGTGTCTCAAGAATTATTTAACCGCTTTCATCTGGTCACCACTCCACACCCAAAACCCTATAATATTGGATGGGTTAGAAAGGATTTTCCTCGCTTATTGGTTTCCCAATGTTGCCTGATCACCTTTTCCATAGGCCCATTTAAATACATTGTCCTTTGTGACGTCTCACCATTGGATTGTTCTAAATTACTTCTAGGTATCCCCTACCAAGCCCAAAGAGATGCCTTTTATATGGCTAAAGCCTACCAGTATAAACTTACTAAATATGAGAGTACCTATATCGTCACAGCAACACAACCCAAACCCACTTCTTCCACAGATCAAATCCCTCATGTTCATTTGAATCAATGTGTCTCTCTTTGTTTGGTGCGCCCCATACCACCAAACAAAACTACACATCCTGTTCCTGAACCAATGACTCCTCTCCTTCACGAATTCGCTGATGTTTTCCAACCTCCTATGGGCCTTCCCCCGTTTCACCATATCGACCATTCTATTCAACTCATTCCAGGCTTAGCTCTACCTAATGCAACAACTTACAGGTTGGCCCCCAGAGAATCAAAGGAAATGGAGAGGCAATCAACAAACCTCATTAACTTCGAGCACATTAAACCATCCTCTTCTCCCTATGATTCTACCACCTTTTTCATCCGAAAGCTAGAAACCTCACAAATGCGTCTTGTCACTGATTACCGAGCCCTTAACAAAGCCACAGTAAAGAACCATTACCCGCTACCCCATATTGAAGAGTTACTTGACACCCTCCAAGGAGATAAGTGGTTCACTAAATTGGATTCGACATCAGGATATCATCACGTTCGAATGAACCCTGATGATGTGTGGAAGATAGCTTTGAAGACCAAATTTGGTCTTTATGAATGGAAGGTCATGCCATTCTCTCTGACTAATGCACCAGCCATGTTCATGCAACTCATCAATGATATTTTTAGAGGAAATGTGGGTCGCATTATTGTCATTTAATTAGATGACATTCTCAAATTCAGTAAGACATGGGACTCCCACATGTAGCATGTCCGCCAAGTTCTCCAAATACTCAGAGAGAAAAAGTTACAATTCTAGGAGAAGAAGTCCTATTTTGGCCAGCGTTCAGTTCCTTACCTTGGTTTCATGGTAAACTCAAAGGTATTCAACCATATCTGTCTCACATCCAAGCCTCGAAACAATGGCCACAACCTTATTCAGCCAACGAGGTCAAAATTTTCCTAGGTGTTATTAATTTTAACCATAAGTTCATTCTTCATTTTTCTCAGATTTCTCGTCATTTTCATAAGCTCTCTAATAGTCGTTCTACATTTATTTGGACTAACGAGGCTACCAACCACTTTTTTCAACTCAAGGAGGCTCTATGCTCATCTCCAGTGTTGCATCTACCTGGCCTCTCTCAACCATTTGAGTTTGAGTCAGATGCCCCACAGTATGCTATTGGTGCCATACTTAAATAGGGAGGAAACCCCATTTCTTGTCACTTAGAAGCTCTTTCCCAGACCAAGAAGAACCATAATACTTATGAAAAAGAATTTTATAGCCTGGTCTAAACTCTCAAGCAATGGCACCATTATTTTTTGGGCAAAGAGACTATTCTCCACATAGACCATCATCCATTGATCTTAATCAAATCATAGTATAAGCTTCAGGAACAGAGGCATCTTAAATGATCCTCCTACATTCATCAATTTCATTTGGTCATCAAATATATTAAGGGCACTTAAAAAAAAACGGTATATTTACTCAGTAGGCCACCCTTACCAATCCTCCCAATTATAGAAGTGTGTTGTGCTAATTATGATTCATGGAATGCTAAGGATCACTCGATGAAACGGTCACGAACCTCTCTGCAGAAACCCTAGCCCATCTGCGCCACCGTTCTGCCGTTTCAGCCTGCACCCAGCCAGCCCGCGCGGTTTGATCATTGATAATGGCCTCCAGCTCGGGGGGGGGGGGGGGGGAAGGTCAACCCCCCCTGTCAATAACGATTGCACCCATGTTAGCTCGGTGAAAAGCAACGAAACAGCCGACAGGAGTCAGGAAACACTGCTACCTAAAGCGCCGTCCACGCAAACTCAGCAGGAGGCGGAGGTGCCCAAATCCTCTACCTGCAAACCCATCGCGACAGAAAGACACAAGATCGAACTGCCGAGCCATCGGATAAACTCTTGAATCCATTACATGAGAGAACACGCCCTCATTGGAAAATTTATTGGCTTCTGGCCGACTGAGAAAGCCCTACATGGCTGGGTTGCTTCCAAATGGAAGCCCAAAGGGCAAGTTACGTTACAACTTGGACCAAAGGGTTTCTTCACAGCGATCTTCAACTGCATCGAAGATAGAAACAGAGTAATGGATGGAGGGCCTTACTTTTTCAACTCAGCTAGGCTATATTTTCGGAACTGGGTAGAAAGATTCAACCCAGACAAAGAAAACTTCCATTGGGCACCTGTCTGGATATGCCTGTACTCACTACCCCTAGAATATTGGGACGAAGAATCACTCCAAGAAATAGGCAAAGGTCTTGGGGAGTTCATCAAGATTGCAGAGGAAACAAAGCTTCATCGATATACTTCATATGCTCGCATCTGTGTCCACATGCATCTAGACAAGCCTCTACCCGATGCTGTAAGTATTTATCACGATGATTTTGAATGGATTCAGCCTTTAGACTATGAGCATGTCCCTTTTATATGTTGAAGATGCCATGCACTAGGGCATCTTTTCAGAGACTGCCCCCTCACCACACAGGCTCAGGCAAAAGAGGTGGAGGCAGCTCCGGAAGCTGATGGTTTCACCAAAGTTCCCCCGCGAAGAAGGCATGGCAAGAAACCTTCCACGACTGGTAAGAAACCCTCTCCCTCTTCCAATATTCCTTCCACCAGTAATAGCTTTGCTGCTCTCTCCAATCCTGATCTTACCTCTGAGACAGACCTTAACCAGGTTAAATCCCCCTCACAACCTTCGGATATTCCAAAACCTTTAGTCAAACCCAACCCCATGCAAATTCCAAACCAAAAGCTTTCTATTGAACCAAACCCAGATAGCCACTCTGCTGGAATCAAACTCCTACCCTAGCATCCGGCCACAATGGAAGTTGACAACCCCAATACCCAACCTGTTATTCCCAATGAAGCTCTGATCAGCGCAAGCCAAGAGACTTTCATGGAAGAGGACTCCGAAGCCCCAGACCTAGGAGAACTCGACATAACAGAGCTCGAGGAGGCTTGCATAAACCAGAATTTTGACACCATCAACCCTCATCAAATTGATAAGTTAGAAAAGGTCTTCTCAAGTGCCCATCAGGAAAAAAAACTTGGCATTCAACCTGGCAGCCATTGGGACAGTCTCAAAATCACAAGAGAATCAATGAAAAGAGAGCGAAAGCAGGACTGGCAGCGTACCATCACCATAGGGAAAATATTGGTCGACTCAGGCCGATATCCTAAGCTTACAAGGTTCTTCAAACCTCTGTCAAAAAGTTCCACATGAAGTTGATCTCATGGAACATTAGAGGGCTCAATAGCCCTGGAAAGCACAAAATTCTCAAAACTATGATACAGAAAGAAAGACCAAATATTCTCTTTCTTCAAGAAACAAAATGCAATAGTGAAATTCTAGGAACAATCCTGTCTAAGGCTTGGCCTAGCTATAGCTCAGTAGCAGTGGATGCCTCCGGTTCCTCAAGGGGACTTTCTATTGTCTGGGACACTCTGTCCATAGATATTTCCAATTTTCATGCGGGGCACCACCTTATACAAGCTACTTTCCACCCCATTGGAACTAACATTCACGGGCATCTCTCCAACGTTTACTTCCCACAGGACCAGGCAGGGAAAATAGCTCTTCTAAATACCCTGGCGAATTTAAATTCAAATAGAACATACCCCCTATGGATCACTGCAGGGGACTTCAATATGATTACTAAGATGGGAGAAAGAGCAGGGGGAAGACCCAGAGCAGACCCGGACAACGCTCACTTCAGAGAATTCATAGCCAACAGCTGGCTTATAGACATGCCCTTCTCAAATGGCACGTTCACTTGGAACAATAAGAGAACCGGAACTCAACATATAGCTTCAAAGCTAGATTTTTTCCTCATTTCTGACAATGCCATCCATATAGGAGGGGACCTATCGGCTTCAATCCTTCCGCAGACAGGTTCGGATCATTGGCCCATTATGCTCCATTGGCAAAATGTTGGTCTCCAATACAAAAAACCATTCAAATTTGAAGCATTTTGGCTCTCTCAATCCTCTTTCAGAGATGTTGTCACTCAAGCTTGGCAGAGTTTCACTCCACCCTTTGGCTCGAAAATGTACCAATTTCAACAAAAGCTCAAGCATCTCAAAGCAGTCATCAAAAACTGGAACGCCTCCGTCTTTGGAAACATCTTTCAAGAAATCAAAATCCTTGAAAGCAAAATGGAAGAAACTCAGCAAAAAATCATAAACGGAGGAAGAACTGAAGAGCTCGCCGCTCAGGAACAAGATCTTCACCAGCAACTAGAGGAGAGACGTAAGCAAGAAGAAGCCCTATGGTGGCAAAATTCTAGAATAACCTAGTTAAAGGAAGGGGAAAAGAACACAAAATTATTCCACAGATCAACAATACAAAGAAGAATGCAAAACCGCATTCCACATATTACCAATCAACAAGGAGCAAAGGTGGAACAACAAGAGGAGATCGAACAAGTTCTACTGGACCACTTTCAAAGCATACAGCAGGAGGACCATACAGTAGACATACAGCCGGCTATCGACAAAATATCACAACTCATTCCCAAATTAGTCATGGATGAGCACAACAAGATGTTACTCCGCCCTGTCACTCTTCAAGAAGTCGAACTTGCATTGACCCAAATGAAGGACGGCAAGGCGCCTGGGCCCGATGGCTTCACCTCAAATTTTTTCCACAACTTCTTGGATCTTATCAAAGCAGAAGTTTGGCAGCTAGTGGAAGAATCTAGGGCTGCTCACTGGCTCCTCCCCTCCTTAAATGTAACCTTCATAGGCTTGGTACCGAAAGAGGAGCGGCCTAGCACTCCGGAAAAGTTCAGACCTATTGCCCTCTGCAACGTGATTTCTAAAATCATTTCCAAGGTCATAGCCATCAGATTAAAGCCTTTTCTCCCGATCCTCATATCGCCAGAACAAAATGGATACGTAGAAGGACGGCAAATCATGGACGGTATCATCCTCACGCATGAAGTTATACATTCTCTCAAAACTTCCAAAAAGCCAGGTATGCTCCTCAAAATTGATTTATCTAAATCATTCGATAAACTAAGCTGGCAATATATCCAAAGCATCCTGTTAGCTTTTGGCTTTGACCGAATGTGGATAAGATGGGTTTTCTCCCTCATCTCTACACCCTTGTACTCCATTCTTGTCAATGGCATCCCTTCTATGCCGTTCAAACCTTCCAGAGGCATCAGACAAGGTGACCCCCTATCACCCTTCATTTTTGTCCTCATGTCCGAAGGTCTCAGCAAACTCATCCATCATGTTGTCCTCACTAACCATCTGAGGGGCATCTCCCTTCATGGCTCTCTCACCACTCACCAACAATTTGTTGACGACAATATGCTATTCAGGCTCCCTTCAGTCCAGGAAGCTAGATCTTTCAAAAGTATCCTTAACCTCTTTGCCACTGCCTTTGGCATGACTGTCAATGTCTCCAAATCCCAGATATTATTTTTTAACACCCCTCCTCTAATCCAAACCAGCATAATCCGAATTCTAAGCTTCTCTCCTGCCCAACTCCCTTCCAAGTACTTAGGTGCCCCTCTTATTGCCACTGCCATCAAGCACTCCACTTGGAATCATCTACTGGAAAAATTGGAAGCTCGGCTCTCCTCCTGGACTTATAGAGTGCTCAACATATCCAGTAGACTTATCCTCATCAAAGCGGTTTTGCAATCCATGCCTCTCTATCTTTTTTCTGTGCTTGCAGCTCCAAAATGGGTACTCAATCAGATCAAAAATTTGCAACGATGATTCCTCTGGGGATCTTCAGACCAAAAACGCAAATGGGCCCTGGTCAACTGGAGTACGGTCTGCTCCCCTAAAGCAGCTGGAGGTCTGGGACTCAGAAATCCCATCCATAGCAACGAAGTTATGGGGGCACGACTTTGGTGGAACTGGTTCTCAAATCCCTGTAAACCTTGGGCTAAAATATGGACAGCTAAATATGCTAATAACAGGCCGCCTGAAGACCTGGTCAGGCTTCACCCTGGAGGAGCTGGTTCACTCATATGGAATGCTACCAAACCGCACTTTGCTCTCATACAACAGCACAGCTTCTGGGAAATAAGAAATGGGCACACAGCCAGATTCTGGACAGACTCCTGGCAGCAGCACCCTCAACTTACTGAAACTCTCAGCCTCTCCAACAATGGCCGCCCAAACCCACTGGAAGAAATCAAAGTCAATCAAAGCTGGACGCCTACAGCCACCAATGATTTCAGGCAATGGAAGCACCCAACCTCACTCCTGCCCAATGCTCACAACAACACTCAGGAAGCTCTCCAAAAGGAACTGCAACGAAGGAAAATAAGATGCTCAGAGGAACCAGACATTCTTCGGTGGGGATATTCTCCCAAAGGAATGTTCACCACGAAGGAAGCCTTCTCTCTAATGCATCCTATCCAGCATCTGAAAGACAGGCTTTGGAAATTTGTCTCGGCTCCAGGTACTTGGCCTAAAGTCTCCACCTTTCTCTGGTTACTTAGTCACAAACGGATCCTTACATGGGACAACTTGCTCAAGCGTGGCTTCAGCGGCCCCTCTCAATGCCCGAATTGCAAGCAGGATATGGAAAAAACTCAACACCTCATGCTGACTTGCCATCTTTCTCATCAACTCTGGGAAAAAATATGTTTCAGAAGTCAGCGCAGCAAGCCAAAAGGGGACCTTGTCAACATCATGCGCCTCTGGCCCCAGCGACCTTATAATAGTCCCATTCTCAACTATCTCTGGCAGCTGATCCCAGGCCTCCTCTTCTGGGCTCTTTGGAAGGAACGAAACAGAAGAATCTTCAAACATCAAACAACTCCTTTGAATATCATCTGGGACAACTTCAGCAAAAATCTTGAAGAAACCCTTGCCCTGCATCCATGGAAGGAGGAGGATCTCCCCAAACAATCGCAGGAAGAAGCAATATGGAAAAATTGGCAGCTAAGGATAGTGATCTTGCCTAACGACTCCAAGCAAAAGACTTCAGGTTCCCCAATCCCTTGGACACCTCCACCTCCAAGCATTTACAAGCTGAACTTTGATGGTGCCTCCAAAGGGAATCTAGGCCCTGCAGGCTTTGGTGGTATCCTCAGAAACTCTCAAGGGGACACTCTAGCTATTTACTATGGCTCGATAGGATGGGACACTAACAACTCTGTGAAACTGGAAGGACTCTGGCAAGGTCTAATCCTTTCACACCTGTACAATCTTTCGCCTATCATAGTGGAAGGAGACTCTTAGATTCTCATCACTATCACCAATCAACTTCTTCAAGGCACCAGAACCACTAAAGTTGCCACTAGTTGGAGAATGGCCTCTCGTCTCGACAATCTTAGCAGATGGTTGGACAACAATCAAGCCATATCCTTTGCTCACACCAAAATAGAAGGTAATAAGGTTGCGGACCTCCTAGCCAATCTAGGAGTCCAAAGCACAGACTCTCTCAATCATGGCCCTCTTCATATTATTCATGAGAGGGACACACTTCAGAATTGCATCAGTCTGGTGCAAAATGATCAAAATTCTCTGGATGCGGATGTTCGTTAGCCATATGGGGACAACTGGCCTTGGCCACTTCCCAACGCACAGAGTGCGTGGTGGCCACATGGCCCTCCATGGCGCAATTAAATTCGCATTCACTCCGCCTGCAACTAGCATTAAATCTCCCCCGAGCCGGCATTTCAATAGCTCTGGTCCACCTGGTTTATGCATTATGGAGGCCAACTCTATGCTCGACGAGCTCTCCGACATTCTCCGCGTTTGTATGGTTCCCTTGGGCGGTGCGTGCCCTGTCCACTGTGCTGAGCCAAGCGCTCGCACAGTCACAGGTCGGCGCTGTTCGCTCTATAGCTGCATTGAATTCTTACCTGGTGTGCACTTCTCCAACAGTGAATTTTTCCCTGGTGCGACCACTACTCCTCAGCATACTTCCAGCCCGTCTGTCGCTCTGTATCATCCTGGTGTGCCTCAGATCATTCCTGGTTCTTTTGTTGCGTCGGCTTCTCTCCAGGCTCACGAGCCTCTCGAAGCAGAGCCTGCCATGCCTCGACTCAGGCAGCGCATGACAGCCTGTCGAGGAGGCACACGCGGAAGCTCAGTCGGGGAGCGTCCCTCTTCTAGAAAATTTTTCTCTGAAATTCCTTCCGATTCTGCCCATGGTCGACCGCCTGCCACCCTTCCGCCTAAAGCCCCCCATCGCTTCACCTCCTCCGCCCCTCTGCCCGCTAGCAGCCATTTCATCCGCCAGACCACTCAGAGAGCGGAGCTGAGGTTTGATAGTGCTTTCAATCGCCCTTCTATTACAGCCTTCATCACTATAACTCTGCGCGAGGATGCCACTATTAGCCCTCCTACTTGGACTGTCTCCTCTCCTGCTTCTCTCGACCCTCATCCTGCGTCTGTCAAGCCTCGGTCCACTTCTGCTGCAGCGCCACAAGAGGACTTAGCCGAGCCTATTGCCACAGCCAATCCCCCCCTTGGTCTCTCTCCCTTGCAGGTGGAAACAACTTCTGAACAAGGCGTAAAGGCTCACAACAGAGAAGCTGAAGTGGATGATCCTGAAGATTACTTCGGATGCCCAATAGTGGAGGAACAGCCTTCTCCCGCCAACTCCAGCTGACTCAGCAATGACATGGCGCAGTATGGTCTTTGAACTTGTTTATTTTCTTAGCGATGCTGGTTTTCTACAATACATGGCAGCTTACTAGTTTTCGTTAATGATAGTGCTAGCTTTTTGTTACTGTCTCATAACAATTATAACTACTCCACCGGTTTCCCTATACAAGGGCGGTGAGACTGCTATTACAAAGCTGGTTTCCCTATATGGGCAGCTTCTTTTCAGAATTATGCTTGACTTTCAGGCCCAGTTTCAGGCTAACGCAGCTGAACTGTGGCAGTTTTGTACTATTATATTTACATAAATAGAATTAACTCAATTTAGAAAAAAAAAAATTATGATTCATGGAAAGAAAAAATGCTACTGATCAGGACTTTCACGAGGTTTGGGTTGCCTTAAACAATCCCACAGTTATCAATTAGACTCCCATATTGGACTACACCATTCAGGATGGTTGGCTCTACAAACTCAATTTACTTTTTTTCCCACACTTAGATGATCACCTCTTGCTCATTCGAGAAGCTCATGCATTAACCTATGGTGGCCACTTTGGTACTACAAAGACTCTCTAGCACCTCCAATGCCCTTTCTATTGGCCTTCTATGCAACCTCAAGTTGTGAAATTCATCATAGTTTGTGCCTTGTGATATCAATCAAAACCATCCAGTAGAAAGCATGCCTTATATCAGCCTCTGCCTCTCCCTTTGCGGCCCTGGGAATCAATTTCTGTGGATTTATTAAGCGGACTACCCACCACCCAAAAAAAACATGATGCAATCTGGGTATTTGTTGGGTTGAGGGTCCTAACCCATGTTTGGTGTCCAATGTTTGCTAACAAACCCCTATAATACTGGCCCTTTTGCCAGTGAAGTCACCCGAAGTAGTATGGTTGGGTGCTGGAACCAGGTTTCCGCACCCTGAGAAAGGATGGGTAAGGCCAGTAGGGCTGCGTCCTGTTTCTTTAATTCCCATATTATCTTGTCTTGCGTAGGGTTAATTACATTCCTATTCACATCCACGTGCACTATATCTATAGTTATAGGATTATTATATCATCAACACAGCAGTACATATAAACAACGAATAGCAGATCTAGATCCAAGAGCATAGTACACAGATCTTTCGCAGCTTAAATATAGAAAATACATAACAAAAAATTTATTAGCAATTCACATAATAGAACTCACAGATTTAGATCTCTAACAATTCTTCGCATTCATTCATTCATCAAACTTTCCTTACAATTCCCTTCCCAACCTACGCACACAGCAGCAGGGTCCACACACAGCTGGACTAGGATCTCTGCACACATAGCCAGCAGGAGTACGTTCCCGAAAACCCAAACAGACAGCTTAAGCAACAGATCACATCAATATCTCATCAATTCCTATCCTTTTCGATACAAAATACATCTCTATTTATAATAATCTATCTCCGACTTTCCTATGGTCCGCAACCCATGGTTTTCTGTTAGGTCCCTATATTACTAGTATAGTCCCTTATTATTGTTAGTTTAACCCCCTTATTTTTATTATTGTACCGCTATAACCCCCATATTGTTATTATTGTGCCCTTAAATTATTATTGTTAGGTCGGCTAGGATTGCATTGTGACCCACTAGGATTACATTGTGGCCCCATGGACTCCTATATATAGAAAGGAGGTTTTGTAATTTGAATCATCCAAGAATTATTCATTAATGTAATGCATTGGAGGTTGCCATCTCGAGGTGGCTTATTTATAAGGTGTTGAAATCTCTTGTCTTCTATTTTTGGAGCTAGTTTCACAACATTTGGTATCAGAGCTTTGAGATTCTAGGGTTTCGCTGCTCCAAACAGGTCAGGGTGGAATTTTTGCTATAAATATTTTTTGACGAAGGTTCAGAATCTAAAATTTTTAGAGTACGAAGCCATAATTCTAAGGAACATCGTCACAACAATTCAGATCTTTGTTCACAATATTTCAGGAGATATGATCTGTGCAAGTTAGGTCATTTTCGAGGCTCCTAAATTTATCCTAAACAGGTCTTCGTGGTATTTTCGTAATACATTTTTTTGTACGAAGGTTCAGAAGCTGAAATTTTTAGATTGCAAAGCCATATTCCTGAGGAAAATTGTCAAAAAATTTCAGATATTGGTTTTCAATATTTTCGGAGATATGATCTGTGGAAGTTAGGGCTTTTTGAGGCTTTGGAATTTCATCTCAAAGAGGTGATCGTGGGAAAAGCTTCATATCTCTTTCTCTGAGCATCGGATTTGAATGTCGTAAAAAGTGGCCACAAGTACAGGGACTTTATTTTTCGGTCTATCAATTTCAGAGCCAAAGGAGGAAAAAATGACACATGGAAAGTCGTACCAAGTTAAGCTCTCTTTGAACGGTGATAATCTGGTCATTGTGGAGATTGGGCCTTAACTTTACCCTTGGAGAATCAAAATCAGGTCAGACCTGTGGCATTTGAAAGAAGCTTCAGAGGGCTACTAGAGGGCTGAATTTCAGATATCGAAGATTTTCAAGCACAGAGATAATACAATTTCAATATCGAGCTCCTCAAAGCTAGTAAAAGGTGTGTATTTTTTTTCCGAATTGCATACGTCTTGTTTGAAGAATCAAGTTGAATTGATTGCAAGGGCCTATTGTAGAATAGATATCAATATTGGAGTCTGAAATGGCCCGAGATTTAAAATGGCCCTAAAAGGAATTCCAACACCATTAAACAAGAGAAATCTACTATGACTCATGAAGATGAAGAAATGGCAACATGACCTGCTCAGTACAAGGCTGCAAATTTACAACAAGTTAAGCTCTACTTAAAGAGCAACAAAAAATGACATGGAAGTTTTGAAGAAAGGCGTGGAAACTAAGATGGATGGTTTGAAGAATGACATGGAATCTAAGATAGATGGCATGTAAGCTGGCATAGAATCTAAGATGGATGACATGGAAGCTAAGATCGATGAGAAAATGGAAAACATGAAGAATGATATAAAAAAAGACATGGAAGGTTTGACAAAGTTGATACAAGAAATGTTTCCTAATGGTGAAAATATAGTGAAGGAAACTCATGATGAGAACAAAATAAAATTTAATCTTGATTTCATAAAATATAATGTTGGCGGGAAGAGCCACCATAATCGAAAAATGGATATGAGGAAGTGTGATGGAAAGGATCTTATGTATGGATACTACGAATGGAGCAATATTTGATCTCATAATCATGAAAAACACACAAAAATTACTTATTTGCAACTTTATATTTAGAAAAAAATACATTGTATTGTATCGATGACTGCTCCCATAAAAAAATTGTCACTTGGTCAGGTACAGAGGAAATGATAGCACATTATGAATGCAAAGAGAAACACCTTCTTTATGTTGATAAATCTCAAACAAAAGGGTTTAATGGGGGAGCACATTGAGGGACTTCCAAAAATTGAATATAAGGGTAAACTGATATTCAGGAAGATATGGAATTCAGAAGGGTCATGGTGTAAAGGATAACATCCAACACATAGATTTCACGTTTTGGAACCTGATTCATTGGAGAAGGCATTCAAGTTGGAAAGAAAAATTGAATGTAAAATTATGGCAACAAGGAAGCCTACCACTCACTTCTATAAAGAGGTAAGTGTTGCTACTCCTAGATTTCCACAACCTACAAGGTTGACACCATAACAATTGGAAGAAAAAAGAGCAAAAGGGCTTTGCTAAAGTTGTGATAGCAAATACACTAAAGGCCATAAGTGTGCTTAGAAGAAATTATTTTACATAGATTGTGAAGAGGAAGAAGAAAATGAACAAGAAGAGGATATACACCAGGAACCAACCCAAGAAAATGAAGAAATTAGTCCGGCCATATCGTGTAATGCATTGGCAGGAATTACCACTCCTCAAACTCTCAAGATAGAAGGACATATCAAGAAGAAAAAGGTAATAGTGTTAATTGATTCAGGTAGCACCCATAATTTTATTCATTGTAAGGTAGCCAAGGAATTGAATTGTTTCCTATACCCAGCACCAGAATGTCAAGTGATGGTTGCAAATGGAGGAACTATATATTAATCTGGAAAATGCCATAATATCAAGCTAACCAGGGGGGAATATGTATTGAATATTCCAATGCTTTCCATTCCTATGGGAGGTGTTGATGTTGTACTACGAGTACAATGGTTATAATCTTTGGGGACGGTAGCTTTTAGTTTTCAAGAAATTTTCTTGAAATTTTTTTCAGAAGGAAAGGAAGTCGAATTACGTAGTATTGCAGGGAAGACGAGAAAGATAATAAGCTCTAATGTCATGAAAAAGCTTCTAAAGAAAGAAAAATGAGGCGTAATTGCACAATTATGCTCACTAGAAGTTCCAACATCAAAATCATCTATTTCTGCAGATCTCCAACAAGTGTTGGACAAATAATTTAAAAGGTGTTTGAAACTCCAAAGGACTCACCTATTGACAGTCAACAGTCATGCTATTCATTTGATTTAGGGAAGTTTTCCTCCAAACACTAGGCCTTACAAATATTCTTATGTCCAGAAGAGCGAAATTGAATGTATGATTGCGGAAATGTTAGAGGTTGGTATAATTCAGCCTAGTCAAAGTTCTTTCTATGCTCTAGTAGTATTGGTGCACAAGAAGGATGGATCATGGTGCATGTGTTCGGATTATAGGGAGCTCAATAAGCTCACCATTAAAGATAAATTTCTCATTCCTCTGATTGATGAATTATTGGATGAATTACATGGAAAATTTTATTTTAGCAAGTCGGATCTTCATTCAGGATATCATCAAATTAGAATGAAGACTGAAGATATTCTGAACACAGCGTTTCGAACTCATGAGGTTCATTATGAATTTTTGTTCATGCCTTTTGGCCTTACCAATACACCTTCTACATTTCAAGGGTTGATGAATTCCATTTTCAAAGCCTTCCTTATAAAATTTTTTCTAGTATTTTTTGATGATATACTAATCTACAGCAGGTCTTGGAAGGATCATGTTGAACATGTTGACAGGGTGCTCAAACTATTGCAGGAGAAAAAATTATATGCAAAAACATCCAAATGTTTCTTTGGAGTACAAGAGGTGGAATATCTGGGTCATAGTGTATCTCACGAGGGTGTTAAGGTAGACCCTAACAAAATTAAAGCCATTAAGGAATGGAAATTCCCCACAACCATAAATAAGTTGCGAGGATTTCTTAGGTTAACAGGGTATTATCGCAAGTTTTTTAAGAATTATGGGAGAATAGCAACACCTTTAATAACATTATTGAAGAAAGATGCATTTTCATGGACTCCTGAAGCAAATACAGAATTTGAATCTCTTAAAGAGGAAATGTGCTTAGAATCAGTCTTAGTTCTGCCAGACTTCACAAAAACCTTTATTGTGGAATGTGATGCCTCAAGAAATGGAATTGGTGTTGTTTTAATGCAAGAAGGAAGACCCATTTCTTTTGAAAGTCGATCAGTGAAGAAGTATTTACATAAACCTATTTATGAAAGTATTGTAATACTACATGCACTAAAGAAGTGGCGAACTTACCTAATGGGAAGACACTTCAAGGTAAAAACTGATCATGATAGTCTTAAACACTTTTTGGAACAAAGACTATCTTTAGAAGAGTAGAAAAAATAGGTCACAAAGATGTTGGGTTATGACTTTGAAACAATCTACAAAAAAGGGAAACTTAATGTTGTTGCAGATGCACTCTCAAGAAAGAATGAATAGGTTGAAGCATTTCTTTGTGCCATTTCTATTATCCAACCAGATTGGATAACCGAAGCAAGATATGAATGGAAGAAGGACAAAGAAATATGGACACTCATTCAAAAGTTGCAACAAGATCCTAGTACATATGATACAAAATGATTCCTTATGGTACAAATATCACTTATATCTTTGTAAGAATTCCCAACTAAAACAAAAGATTCTTTTGGAATTGCACACTTCTCCCTTAGGAGGACACTCAGGATTTTTAAAAACTTACCACAGGGTGAAGAAAGATTTTTTTTGGGATGGCCTTAAATCTGATATTCAAAAGTTTGTGGTGGAATGTTTGGTTTTCCAGGTGAATAAAGTGGAGACAATTAAGACCACAGGACTTCTACAACTTTGTCAATTCCCAAGTCAACATTGGAAGGATATTTCAATGGATTTTATCACAGGTTTAACTAAGTTTGAAGGAAAGAGTGTCATCATGGTGGTAGTTGATAAACTTACCAAGTATGCACACTTTTGTGCATTATCTCATCCATTTAAAGCAAGTACAGTTGCTACTGCATTTATGGAAACAATTCAAAAGCTACATGGAAACCCAAAGATTCTTGTAAGAGACAGAGATCCCATTTTTACTGGAAATTTTTGGAAGGAATTATTTTCTTCTTTGGGTACTCAACTAGCTCATAGCTCATCTTATCATCCTCAATCCGATAGGAAAAATGAGAAAGTGAACAAATGCTTGGAAGGATATCTTTGTTGTTTTGTATATGATAAACAAACACAATGGGGCAAGTGGCTACCTCTAGTTGCATGGTGGTATAACACTTCCTTCCATATTGCAGCAAAAATGACCCCATTTATGGTACTTTATGGATATCATCCACCGTCCATCACATCATCTTGAAGAGAAAATTATAAGGTTCAAGCAGTGGAAGATCACATCGAGCATCAACAAGAAGTTCTCAAACTCTTAAAGGATAACCTAAATTTGGCACAAATTCAAATGAAACAACATGCATATCAACATCCCAGCAAGAGAATTTTTGATGTAGGAGACTGGGTATTTTTACGGCTACAACCATACAAAAAAACTTCCTTCAAGCAAGCTAATAAGTATAATAAACTATCACCAAAGTCCTATGGTCCTTACAAATGTGTTGCAAAAGTTTGGTACTATGCGGTACAAATTGGAGCTTCTGCTTCTTCAGGTGCATCCAATTTTCCATGTTTCATGCTTAAAGAAGGTTATAGGTGAAGATATTCCAATTGAGACAATATTTCTTTGAACTTGATGAGGAGGGAAAAATCATATTAGAACTTGAAGCATTCATGGAAACAAGAACTCGAAAGCTCTGAAATCGATCAATTTCATAGTATCTCATCAAGTGGAAGAACTTACCCCGCTGAATATTCTACATGGGAGGATGAGAATTTTATACAGAAGCATCCAGATCTACTCAAGCGTTAAGGACAACACTTTTTTGAAGGAGAGGGGCATGTTAGGTCCCTATGTTACTAGTGTAATCCCTTATTTTTATAAGTGTAGCCCCCTTAATGTTATTATTGTACCCCTGTAACCCCAATATTGTTATTATTGTGCCCTTAGATTATTAGTGTTAGGTCGGCTAGGATTACATTGTGGCCCACTAGGATACATTGTGTTACATAGGTCTATATGAAAAGGAGGTTTTAATTTTGAATCATCCAACAATTGTTCATTAATGTAATGTATTGGAGGCTTCCCCTCGAAGTGGCTTATTTCTAAGGCATTGATATCTATTTTCTTCTATTTTTTGAGCTGGTTTCACAACATTTCAGGCCCAAAGGCCCTATTTTACCCTTTGACCCATTACAATGCGTTCAGGGCTTTGACCCACCCCAAAACCCCTACGCTATATTAAATATAATCAAAATTAACCAAAATGGACCAGTTTTGCATCTTGTTAGGAGACCTCGTTCCAATAGTCCCCCAACACAATCTTGTGACTCGTCCCGAGTCACTGCACTGGTGCGGCTTCATAGTTCGCAGCCTGGTATGGTTTGAGTCGACTACCATTGATGAAGCCAAGAATGAGGTCACCATGTAGGGTAGCTAACTGAACTGCACCACCATTCGTAACCTCCTTAACTGTATAGGGACCAAGCTAGTGCTGCCGAAATTTTCCGGGGTGTTTCGCAAATTGGATATCGTATAAAAGGACGAGATCTCCTTCAACGAATGTCTTCTGGCGAATATGTCGATCATGCCATGCTTTATCCCGAGCCTTTTGAACCTATTGGTGAAACTGAGCAATAAACCGATCTTCCTCCAAAGCTACTAGTTGCGCCAGGCATTGTTTTATGATGTCAGAGTTGGCCATATTCATGAATGCTACGATGCGGAGGCTAGGAACAACATACTCTATTGGCATGATGGCCTCATTTCCATAGACCATTCGGAAGGGTGTCCTACTGGTCAGCTTTTTGCAGGTTGTGCGGTATGCCCACAACACCGAGGGGATGTGAACATCCCAGTCACTACGATTAGCATTACAAACCTTCGTTAATGCCTGCTCCAAAATTTTGTTAAAAGCTTCGACCGCCCCATTAGCCTAGGGATGATATGGTGTACTCTTGGCATGGTGGATCCGAAATTCCTCATTCAAATCTTGAATCATTTGGTTAACAAAATGCATACTTCTGTCACTCATTAGGATCTTCGGGCAGCCAAACCTAGTCAAAATCTACTCAAAGATGAAGTGCACAGTAGTATCAACAGTACAATATTATACAGCTTGTGCCTCAACCCATCGTGTGACGTAGTCAGTGGCCGTGATAATGTAGCGCACCTGTTTTCTTGCCCGGTGGATTGATGGGTCCGATAAAGTCAATGGCCCATTTATCAAAAGCCTATAGGGCCATCTGAGGCTGTAATGGCATGTCATCTCGTCGTGAGGGTCGGCAAGTTCGCTAGCATGTATCACACGACCTACAATAGGCGTAAGGATCCTGATGCAGGGTAGGCTACCATAAGCCAGCCCTTAAAATCTTTTGTGCCATAGCTCTGCTCGCATAGTGGCCGCCTACAACTCCATCATGTGCTTCTGTGAGGATGGTGGGCCATTCATGTTCTAATACATATCTTCAGAGTATTTCATCGGCACCCAGCTTGTATAGATGTCCTACGATGATAGTGAAGTATGCAGCCTGGGTAACCAACACCTTCTTCTCTTGTACTGAGTACACAGTAGGGGCCACACTCGTAGTAAGGAATTCAATGATATTAGAAAAGTGAGCATCAACCATCTTAATGGTAAACAGCTACGCATCAGGTAAGACTTCTTCTAGGTTAGTGGGTTCTCCTCCTGTATCGATACGAGACAGGTGATCCGGGCCTGTATTCAACCGCTCGGGCTTAACGAGGATCTCGAAATCATATTCCTGAAATAGCAGTAGCCAACGACAAATCTTCCCCCCCGAACATAGGCTTGTTAACCAGGTATTTTAAAGCTGAATGGTCTATGAACATATTAAAGTGTCCACCCAGTAGATAGTGCCAATATTTTTGCAGTGCGTACACCATAGCCAGTCCTTCATGTTCAGTGGTAGAGTAATTTCTTTCGGCGTTTGAGAGTTTGTGGCTGGAAAAGGCAACCGGGTGATCAATATCTTCGTCGCTAGGATGTGTGAGGACTGCACCCAGGGAAATTCCTAACGCATCGACATGTACATGAAATTCTTTGGACCAGTTAGGGAATATCAGGATGGGTGCAGAAATCATCTTGTATTTTAGTAGTTCGAAGCTCTTCTGGCATTCATCATTCCAGAAAAAAAGAGACATCTTTTTTTAGTAGCTATTCCATGGGTGTTGTCATTAGAGCATATCCATGAATGAAATTTCTGTAATATCATGTGTGACCGAGAATAGAGCGCAACTGTTTCTCTGTGGTGGGGGTTGCCAGGTCGATAATTACAGCTATCTTCGCAGGGTCAACCATCAGTCCTTGCCGACAGACTATGTGCCCAAGCAAAATTCCTGAAGGTACACAAAAGATACACTTTGATATTCAAGGATATCTGGTGCATCTAGCATGCATCCAACATTAGTCGCAAGTTTGAAACATGTTATTTCACTAAGCCAAAAACCATCCAGTCATCGAAGTAAACCTCCAAGAACTTATGAATAAATTCTTTGAACACAGCCACCACGACCCTTGAAAAGATAGTAGGTGCATTCTTAAGACCAAAGGGCGTGACTGTATACTGGAAGGACCCCCATTCGGTGGCAAAGGTGGTCTTACTATGATCCTTAGGTGTAATTCTAATCTGGTGGTATCCTGAGAATCCATCAGTGAAGGAATAGGCTTCCTGGCCACCCACGCTATCAAGGATTTCATCGGAGAAGGGAGTAGGGAAAGGGTCATGAACACAGGCGTTGTTCAACTTTTGTAGGTCCACACAGATGCATATTTCTCCCTTCTTTTTTTTCTCCTAAACGACGATTGGGCTTACCCAATCTGACTGTTCCACTGGTTCAATGATACCTACTGTCAGCATTTTGTCTAATTCTTCTTTGACCTTTTTCTTATACTTAGGATTCAACCAGTAGGGCCGCTTCTTGACGGGCCATGCTTCAGGCTTCAGAGTGATGTGCATAAATCTAAGGTCCCGAATGATTCCTTTGAGCTTAGAAAACTTGGGAGGGAATAAGTCTTGGTACTCTGTAAGTAGTTCGGCAATTTTTCCCACGGTGCCTTCACCCCAATAATGCCCAATTTTAGCCAGCTTAGGGTGTTCTTTTGTCCCAATATTAACTTCACGTAGCTGGAGAGGTTGCGTTACATCAAAATCCTGGAGTGATGGTTTGATAACAGTACGTTCCCCTTATGATTCTGGAACAGAGATATTCCATGGGTTATCCTCTTCTTCGTTAATCACTAAGCTCCGGAAGTTGACTATATCTTGCATCTGGGCTTCCTATGTCATAACGGTTGGAGGGGTGTGTGGGTGAGGCTTCTTAAATATGAATGCATTAATGTCCTGTAGGGCTTCGTCAAGCATCTCTGTTCCCCCAATAAGTCTGAACGTTCCAATAAAGTCCTCTTTTAATATTTCCCAATGGCGGGTCCACTGATGTAGTTCTGCGTCTAAGTACCAAGTAGCAGGAATAGGGCCCAAGGCATGTATAAATAGCTAGACCCATTCTTCTGGGGTTCGGTTGGCCCACTTGGTTGTCCAAGTACGTAGATGTGCGTGGGGGTCCCTAAGACCTAGGAATATCTTGGTGCGCACATCAGCGAGAGGTGCGAACCGCAACAACATCTGATCCCGACATGTCTCCCAGTTCATAAATTCTTGCTTGTGGGTATCCCACCAGCGTGCAGGTGTGCCACATAGTGCCAGGTTGAGTGCCTAGAGCTGCCGATATTTCGACACCCTAGCCTCTAATGTTCTTAAGAAATCTTGGATAGTACTAGACTCATCAAAGTGGGGAAGGTCCCTTACCTCCGACGTAATGCAGTAGCGGAACCTTGCAACCCGATGGCATCGTAGTGTTGAGACCTTGTGTAGCTGGGTCTACCAACTCTCAAGTTCTTCATCCGAGTTAGAATAGTACTCCCTATTTTTCTTCCAATCGAATACTCCATCTGTTGTAGGGTCACCCTGGTCTTCGTCCCGTGCTATCATCCTGTAGATATGATCGAGTTCCTCCTCTTCGTATTCTGGTTCTGTATACCGCATTCCCTCAGCGGGATCCAGTGGTACTATTACACGGGTACCATTCTTTTCAAACACCATGCTACATTTTTTCAGGTTGATGACACCCCCTACGTCCATAGCCTAGTCTAGTCCTAGGAGTGCAGGATAGGGATCCGTATCCTCCACAATTTCTATGACCTCAAATTCAGCTAGGACCCTTACTCCTGCGATATCAACCACAACTCTTGGCAACCTTCCTAGAGGGATGATCTTTTGTTGATTTTCCAGTTGCAGCTGGATACTGGACCAGTCTAACTTAGGTTCCCCCATTCGTTGCCATGTCTATTTTGGTAAGACGTTTGCGTCAAATCCAATATCAAGAATAACCTGATCCATCTCATAATCACCAATCTACGCCATTCGTTGCATTTCCCTCCCAGAGCACCTTTTGTAGCTGTGTAATTTTTATACTTATTTAACCTCAGCCATTGGCCTAGGCTGGGCTGCGTAGTTCTGTAGTAGTACTTAAAGATTTTCTCTAGCCTGTGGGTTGCGTAGTAGTTTCAAGCATGCCCTTAACAAGGTTTCAACTTCCTCTTCTGTCTGGAGGTGCGTTGGCGGCTGCACAGGGGCTTCCAGCAGCTCCTGTCTCCTGGGATTTGGTTCCTTCTGGGCAGCCAACTCCTCCCTCGCTCCTTGGGTGACCATGTTATGCGTTATGATTTTTACACTGTGATCTTCACTCCTTAGCTTCATTTTGACTCTCTATACATTTTGGGTGGGGGTAGTCTACTTGTCCTACATCTTTGTTAACAAGATCGAACAATCTTCAATCTCATGGTCCAGTTGTCTGCAATATTTACAGGACTACCTCATGGGATTTGGGTAGTCCCTGGCAAAGTGCCCTATCTCTCCATAGTTTTAGCAGATCAGCTGGCCCCATCCCCATCCTACACTTCCTCCCTGTCCCCCCTGCCCCCTGCAAGAGAGCTACCAAAGTTTGCGGGAGATCTCGGAGAGGCAGGATTAGACTGTACTCTATAAAGGGTTCCCTGATCTATCAGTAATTCATACACATTTCAATTCTTCTCGTCGTGCCCTATAGATCAGCATAACCTGCACCATTGTTGCCTAAATTCACTCTTATTTATCCAAGGACATTGGGCCATATCGTGCAGTCCCGTTACCCAGAAATCTTCGCACCAGAGGTCTGTGCCGACTCCTTTTCCCCATTCCGTCCATAAGTTCTGTATTTCCAGGTGCATGGCCCCGAGCTACTCCTGAATTTGCTGCACTCCTTCCCTTGTGTTTTCCTTAGGCGCAACTTCTAGTTTCATGGTAGCTTCTAAGGCTTTTTCCTACGATTCGAAGGTCTGGTGGCCCATGGGTATATGTAAGTGAGGTAGCAGCATAGCGATGAACCATTCTGTGTTCTGTTTGTCATCGTACTTGAACTTAACTTCCCTGATCACCTTCTTTAACCATTGATCGGCCTCCCACACCAACTCAAATACCCCTTGCTTGAAGTATTTTACTTCCGCTACCAGCTGGGAATAGGATTTTGGCTTCCAGAATTGTTGTTTTAGGGCATCCCTGATATTTTGAAGCATTGCACTCCCGTTTTGGGATATATATTGCATATACCAGTCTAGTGCCCTTTCTTCGAATGCCAGTGATAGCTTTGCTTTTGTTAGGATGAATCTTTAGTGTAAGTGTACGAAAAATACCACTTTAGTTGCGCATAACAAACATCCCTAACAGCATAAATGACTGCTAATATATTTAGATCCGCAGTTATTTGATAAAAAAATGCTACAAAAATCCATATCTATGCATAAAAAGACGTTAATCAGTAAAAATAAGGTTTTTATCCATGCATTCAATAGACAAGACAAGAACAATATTTTTAAAGAATTTTATATTAATGGCACCTAGGAGGAAAACAGGAAAGGTGTTTCCAATTCTCCTCAAGGGGATGGGTTCTTGGAAGTCCTTAGCACTTCAGATCTAGAATTTTTCTCTCTTGTTGGTGTAGAAAACCTAAACAAACATAGAACTCAAAGGGAGCTCACAAAGAAAATAATAGGAAATATGACAATGATAATGGCTCAAAGTCAGACCAAGAGTATAGATCCAAAGTGATTTAAGAGGCAAAAAAAGGTGATGAATGGTAGGAAAAACCCTTCTATTTATAACAAAATATTGGGTCATTCTAGATCTTGGTCCATGATTAAAATAATATTAACCAAATCTAGATCCACCTTTTATGGAATATTTTATTATATTTGTTGGAGGGGAAAGGAATTTGACTTGGGTCAAATCCCTTTATTTGTAAATAATAAATAAATAAATGATTTATTTATTATTTTAAGGAAGTGGTTGAATGATAATTAAATAAATAATGATTTATTTAATTATTTATAAATGATTTAGTCATATTTAATAAGGAATATTATTTAAATAAGATTTAAATAATTATTCCTAGAAAATAATAAGATAAATAAAGATTTGTCTAATTAATTTCTTTGTTTTGGGTTAAACATGACCAGGAATAATAATTAAATTATTGTTTAATTAATTATTCCATGAGGAAAATCAAACAAATATAGATTTGTTTAATATTTCCTTTTGGGGTTTCCTGTTTAGACCATAAACAACCTAATAAATGTGGTTTATTAGGTTATTTTACATAGTGAAAGCAATTTTACTTAGGGTAAAATTGGTCTTACATGGTGTACTTGGGTCCATCTAATGATAATAGGTTAGATGACCAAAAACTGGTGTAACAAATCTCCCCCCAGCATGCAAGTGTTAGGAGCAAATCAGATGACCAAAGTACGTTGTAAGAACTGAATCACCAGACATCAAAAGGGAAGTCAGAGAGAGAAATGTAAGGTAGACTAATGTGTTGAGGAACTAGACCCTGAGGAGATGAGACTTACAGGTGCGAAAAGTCTCTTTTTATGAATGGGTACCCGTGCTAAAGGTGGTGGGGGAGGCATACCTATGCCCGCCGAGACAAAGTTCAAAAAAATAGTGTGTCCAGTAAACAAGGGACCGAACTATAAAGTACATGCTGGCATAAACATGAGCCAGATAAAATATATAATGATGAATCCCACATAAATTTTGTGCCTGGGATAACAACCATGACTTATACAATAATATCTTAGTGCATGAGATACAAATAAATACCCCATGCCCTTGTAAATGGGGAAGGGCTCACAAAATCTGACTGATACATGCAAATCAAAGAGGCACTGCAAGCGGCTAAGGCCGACATAATCAAATTTGTGGAGCTGCATCGAAGGCCGAAGTGAAGAATTCATCCAGGTATGTGGGGGGCTACCTGTAGGGCCACCCCCTCATGAGGGTTGGGACATCTCACACACACCTGGGAATCACCGATATTAGCTACTGCATCACTGAACCATCAAGTATATGGATCTCGATCATGCTGAAAGGAGTTGGAGGTGAGAAAAAATCAAGTCAAAGGGAAATAAGGATTCCCTTTGCCTGATCTGGGGCACCAAACAAGAGTGGAGGATGGAACCAAGGTACACCGCCCTCTAGACCTGTCTTCTAGAATGAATGAGCTGATGTCGACAAAAGGAGGTCTACCATAGGTGAGGCAATAAGGGATCCTCAACTAAGGCACGAGAGAAAATAGTAGAGCAACTAATAGACTGACACCAATTATGATGATGAAATGGGGGGTACTAAGTAGCGAATAGATGACTTCCCTTGTTAAAGCATAAAGGGCATGGATGGCCTGGCAGTGACTGACACAATATCATGAGGGATAGGGGATAGTGGGACTGAAGGCCATAATGTGCGACATGAGAGATGGACCAAGCAATGAAGGATGTAGGACTATAGCATCATACAAGGGGACTCGGGATAGAATCCATGAATGCGATGATGAGTCAACTTGGATGCTCTAAACAAAGGTGACTCGATAGTGCTACTACATAGTAAAGGTCCAATGGGGGTCCATAGAAACATAAGTACAAGATGGTAACTCACGACGACCATCAACACGATAAGGGACAAGTATGGAGGCCAAGTGGTGCCCCTAGTGTGAGCGTTGCAAGTGAAGAAATTCGATTTTGAGAAGGGTTATGGGTGAGGGGCATAGGTGCCCCCAAGAATGTTGTGGTCATGCTAAAATTTATTTAGAAAAATGGGAATCTAAACACATTTTAATGATGTGGTGTGCCATTTGTTTTCGTTATGGTTATGAAGTTTGAGAAAGGAAATGGAGGATTACCAATCTATTTTAGTACTGCATATATGAATCAAATGGACTTTAAACTTCCAGGTTGGAATACCTGGTGTCACTATCTCAAAGAGAGGATTCGGAGATAATGAACTAATGCTCTCCTAGAAAACCCATAGGTTGGTCAACAACAATGTCTAAGAGACTGGGTTGCTGATGTAAGATGAAGGAATGATAAGGGGTATCATCCCTAGAGTGATTTGAGGTGATATGGGACTCTAGAGGTTCTTCTAAATGTGGAAGAATAATGGTACTAAATTCGACACAACCAGATACACTAGGAGAGTTGTGGAGAATTGCTTCTCCTGGTCTCTCAAATATGGGTGCCCCCTTACCCAAACATTGGGTTTCAATGTAATGGCCACAAGGTGTATGTGGTTTGAACGCATGGGTTCGAAGTAAGGGGGAATGGATAAAGTTAGGGGTGGTGATTTTTTCCATAATTTCGTCATCGTGATAGAAGATGGGGTGATTGGTGGAAGAAATAACACATGACGCAGTGAAGCTACCTAACTCATCATCATGAGAAGAGAGGTTCACATGTGCATCATCACAAGGGGTGACAGAAGAGTAAGAACATAAAGGATCTACCAATGTTGAGCCTAGGGTGATTGCTGAAGGGAGGTCAAGCAAAGCATCAGGGGAATTTTTCAAGGGGACTTCCATCGAGGGTCTCATGGATGATGAGAGGTAGAAAATGGTGGACGAATGTTTCGTCATATCGACATCAGGAGGGGGAATGTCGATGGTAGCATTCGTGTCCTCTGGTTTTGCTGAAGCAAAACACCTAAATAAGGGAGTGGTGGACTCGTTGCGCTTGGCCTCGAATTGGTGAACCGCTTCCAAAGATGAGTGGTACTTTTCAAGGTGGGGACAGAGGCGGGTATAATGGCCATGGAAATCACACAAAGCACAAGGGTGGTTTGTGCACAAGGTTTTGAGTTTCGGGATTGAATCAGGTATAGTGACATAGACCTCAGAGATATCAGATTCCGGAAATGTCTCATTGACCATGGTCTTGAGATGCGGAAATTCAGGACATGTATGGGTTGCGTGACTGACAATATCGCACAAGGCACACTGGATAGCATGCTTTGGTGGCCGAGGAGGGGCAGGGTTTTTTGGGGCAGCTTTGTCCTTAGTTTCTTTTGTGTGAGCTTTTCCCCCTTTTCCTGATACCGTCGCAACAAGATTTGGTTCCTATTGAGGTGTGTGAGACACTGTGGTATCGAGAGAAGTGATGGGGACTAGCTGAATCAGGGTCAAAGCAAGGTAAGGTTTGGGGTGACCAGGCAGGGTAGCGGCTGGAGGGTCAAGGTACCAGACGGGTATACCCAGGGTCATGTTTGGGAGAGAAAGGGTGGCCATGATGGGAACCAAATAGACTCCGAGAGGGGGAGCAAGGAAAGGTATCTGACCAGCAGGGTAATGACCAGGTGGGATAGCTCCAAGATGGTTAAGGCCTGGTGGAACTAACCCAGGAGGATAAAGTGTCTCATGGGTACCAGCTGTAGGAGAAGGGCCACAAGGAGTAGGTCTGGCTGGCTGAGATGAAGAGCTAGGAGCAGGTTGTGGCAGGCAAGGTTGAGGTTGTTGACTAGCTGAAGCAGGTTGCTTAAGGGCAGCCCGAGATGATTGCATCGTGCAAACATTCGATAAGTTTGGATCATAGACATGAGGAGGAGGAAGAGTAGGGAAGGCTCCAAGCAAAGAGGAGTCTTTGTAGATGCCGGGAGAGACACTGGTCAAAGAATCGACAGTTTTCTTATTGGCTATAGAAGATATGGTCGACTCACGGGGGATCTGAGATTTTGGCTCATGATACGTCAACTGGTCAATGGTGACTATCTTTCCAATATGAGGTAAAGACATCTTGCAGTATACCGCGGAAGGGACATGAGACATGGCATAGATGTAGCTACACCCCAAAAGAATTTTATAATCAAGAGGGGCATCGATGACTTCAACGTCAATGCAAGTAATATTTCCCGCAAGAGTGATAGGACAATTACTGAATAGGCCAATGGGCTAGGAGGCATGGCCATCCCACACTCAAAGGATGATCGTGGAAGGGGCCAAATTAGGAGATCCGAGTTGTTTCCAAACTAAAGCGGACATCACACAGGTGGATGCCCCCTCATCAGTGATACACTGAGAAACGTTAGCGTTCCAGATTTTGACTGGGATTTGGAAAGCTATGGAAGAAGGGAGGGGAGGATGTTCTGATTGATGGGCATTGAAAAAAATCAATTGGTCATCATTAGGATCTATAGCGTCCATGGCTGATATTAGAGCCTTCTTTTGAAAGGGGCACGACTGGAGGAGTTCCAGTGTTGAAATGGCAGTAGGAGATTGTGCCAAATCATCTACTATGCTATACGAATGAGAAGCTCGACCAGAAGTAGAATTTTGGCATAATGGACCCTTAGGAATCTTGGTAGGAACCTCAACTTTGGGCTGAGCGATATGCAAGGGACAATTGGATGTCGAAAGAGGCTCTGTAGAACCTGAAGAAGGGGACTTGGGGATAGACAGAGCGGGAGGCTTGGGGTAGTGACGGGATCGAGTTTGAAGGTTAAGGTCGACGGTTAGAGGTTGATCAAAATTCATTATGAGGATCTGGTAATTGGAGGAACCAGAAGGGGAAGGTTGAGTGGCCACCTGTCCGTCCGGTGGTTGGGTAGCCACGAAGCCTTGCTGAGGGAAAGGATTGGTAAACACAATTAGTTGAGTAGAGGTGACATTGGGGGGAGAAGTAGGGGAGGCATGATGTCCTCACAATGTGGCTTAAGACTCCCACATCTGTCGCATCTGTGGTAAAAGGGGACAATTGTAATTTTAATGACCGTAAACACCGCAACACGAACAAGGCTTATTTGTACAAATAGGCCTGTCCGACTTGGGCTGAGTGTCCTGTTGTTGGTTAGCAGCGTTAGAGTCAATACCTTGAGGATTGGGTCCTTGAGTACCAGGGGTAGATTGGTTTTGATTTCCTTTCCTCTTCCTTTGAGAATAAGGAGGATTAGTTGCACCTTGCTATGCAAATACTTGCCCCAGAGGGGGTGGTATTTGCTGTTGCTAGGGTTGAGAAGGCAAGGGAGGTAGAGGTGCAAATGATGGAGGAGCTAGGGCACCAGGCTATGGATAAGAATAATGGTTAGGTTGGGAAACATTGAGGTAAGCAGGAGTTTGGGCAAAAGGATGAGGCATGTCGTATCCTGGATACATGCTACCTGGAGGGGGGAAATTGTTGGAGGTGTTGGCCCCTTCCAGAGGGAGGCCATAACCCATAGGAGGTTGAGCGTATGGATGAGAAAGAGCTCCAACGATACCGTCGGTAGAATGGGATGGCCCCGGGGCATTAACGCCATTGGGTCTGGGGAGGTCAAGAAGGATGGTATAAACATAACCAGATTGAGCATAGATCAGGTCATATTTCAAGGCTATTTGGAGGGCGGCTTCTTCGGTTTGAGGAAACTGCGAGGCGGCATCTTTGCGGATGTTGGGTAAGAGAGAGCTAAGGAACTAGTCCATATAGACAGGTTCTTCAAAGGTAGGATATCAACACAAGCTATTTCTTCTCCACCATTCCTAGACATGATCGGAAAGGAAGGTCGCAGGCGATTGACAGAAAGAAGTCAAGAGTTCGGTACCAGTGTCATATCGGAGAGGGAGCTGGAAATAAGATAAGAAGGCTCAGGCAATGGTCGTAAAGGTGGTATGGGAAGAGGAGGTTTGATCAACATACCACTTAGAAGCTTCACCTATAAGCGTGCATTGGAACAACCAAAGACGGATAGAATCATCGGTAATGGAATTGGAAGAACACCACATGTGGAAAGATTGGATATGGTTGGAGGGATCTTCTCTAGAAAGGCCTTCGAACTTGGGAATGTCAGAGGGGGGCTTGGTTGGCATAGTAGGCCAACCAGCATCGTGGCATATAGGGTCATTAATCAACTGATTGAAATCGGGGAGACTGAGGCCTGCCATGTAAAGGAGCAAGGGGATAGCCGAGGTAGTTCCTGTGGTAGTTCCGCTAGTAGCGTTCCCGGTATTAGGGACAGGATTACCGCTAGCGTTAGGCCCTAGACTAGACATAGTGAAGGTGACAAGGGGAGAACCAGAAGTAAAAGGAGAACCCAATAAATCAGAAGAGGAGTCAGAGTGTGGACTCGGAGGAGGACTAACTCGACGATGGCGGGAAGGAGTAGGTCAAACAACCGAAAACTGAGGATGAAGGCCAAGAAGTCTCCGGGATATACGCCTTGGGGGCGCAATGGTGACAACACAAAAAAGGCACAAAGGGAAGAAGAATTAACAACAAGGGCAAGGAGGTGCCGAATCAAGTGATTACAATGTTGAAACAAGGGCAGAGAGGTGCAGTATCAATTGATTTTATAATGTTTTAAAGTCTTTTCTTGGCAGTGTTAACCAGGCTCTTCTTTGCTTAGGGCGAGTGTGTGGCATGCGTTAATTTTAATTTTTAAAACCATGCATTTTGAGAGAAAAATAAAAAGTGTGCTGCGTAACTGAAAATAAATCTGCAGAGAATAGTATATAATGCTGAAATAACAGAAAATTAATAGCTAACAATGCATCAATCTAACCCAAGGAGGCGGGTCTCTAAAAAACTAGTCTAACAAAGGGAAAAAATCTAATCAAAACACACTAAAAATAAGCCAATAGATCTAAAGTTGGGAGGGACAGGGATCTAAATGATAAATCTGCTGAAAAGAGGTGCAGAAAACAGCAAAGAGGCAGAGGCAAGGTTGCTATAAAAGAGGAGGAAAATAGCTAAATGTAGTAGGGGAAAGGAGGTGACCCTAAAGGAAAACCCAAACAAAACTATATGAGGTGATTTGAAAGGAAAAATACTTGATCTAAAATGGATCTGAAGAGTAGGTATCAGATCTGGAAAAGAAATGGCTGAAACTACGAAAATTTAGACACCTACAATAGCTAAAAACTCTTCCACAAAAAGTGGAGGGTACTAAAACCCTAAGGGGCTAGATTTCCACTTATTTGAGTAAAACAGAACAATAACAGGTCTAAACAGGTGGAGACAGAGGCTGGAAAACCCTGACAGAAGCTTCAGACAAACCCAGAAAACTTTCAGAAAATCTGCAGAAAAAAGTGCAGGTCGTAGGTTCTGACCTGTTTTCTGTCCAGGTCACAGTTTTGAGGCTGAAAAGTGCATCCTGCAGTCTAGGTCGCGGGTTCTAGGCTGAAAAGTGTGACCTGCAGCTCAGGGTCTCTCAGCGGCAGATTGCAGAAAAAGTTGTCATCTTAGTTACGGCTGATGTTTGTTACCTACGCAATAGGGCCAGAAACACATGAAAGTTAGAAATTTTAATGTTTAAGGATTTTATCGGTGAAAAACAACGTAAAAATAGAAAAAAAAAATCTGAAGAGAAACCCTAGGGTATGAAGCAGCTGGATATGCAGGAATATGAAAAACGACAATGGTCGTAATTGAAAACCTGTGTGGAGTCACCAGTTGTTAGGATGAATCTTTAGTGTAAGTGTATTAAAAAGACCACTTTAACTGTGCATAAAAAATAGCCCTAATAGTAGAAATGACTGCTAATATCTTCAGATCTGCAGTTAGTTGATAAAAAAAAAGCTGCAAAAATCCAGATCAATGCATAAAAATACATTAAGCAGTAAAAATAAGGTTTTGCTCCATGCATCCAATAGACAAGACAAGAATAATATTTTTAAAGAATTTTATATTAATGGCACCTGGGAGGAAAACAAGAAAGGTGTTTCCAATTCTCCTCAATGGGATGGGTTCTTGGAAGCCCTCAACACTTTAGATCTAGAATTTATCTCTTTTGTTGGTGTAGAAAACCCATACAAACATAGAACTCAAAGGGAGCTCACAAAGCAAATAATAGGAAATATGACAATGATAATGGCTCAAAGTCAGACCAAGAGTATAGATCCAAAGTGATCTAAGAGGCAACAAAAGGTGATGAATGGTAGGAAAAACCCTTCTATTTATAACAGAATATTGGGTCATTCTAGATCTTGGTACATGATTAAAATAATATTAACCAAATTTAGATCCACCTTTTATGGAATATTTTATTATATTTGTTGGAGGGGAAAGGCATTTGAGTTGGGTAAAAGCCCTTTATTTGTAAATAATAAATAAATAAATGATTTATTTATTATTTTAAGGAAGTGGTTGAATGAAAATTAAATAAATAATGATTTATTTAATTATTTATAAATGATTTAGTCATATTTAACAAGGAATATTATTTAAATAAGATTTAAATAATTATTCCTAGAAAATAAGAAGATAAATAAGGATTTATCTAATTAATTTCTTTTTTTTGGGTTAAATATGACCAGGAATAATAATTAAATTATTGTTTAATTAATTATTCCATGAGGAAAATAAAAAAAATATAGATTTGTTTAATATTTCCCCTTGGGGTTTCATGTTTAGACCATAAACAACTTAATAAATGTGTTTTATTAAGTTATTTTACATAGTGAAAGCAATTTTACTTAGGGTAAAATTGGTCTTACATGATGTACTTGGGTCCATCTAATGATAATAGGTTAGATGACCAAAAAATGGTGTAACACCTTTCTTCACAGTATCGCTTACCACCCCTTGCGCCATCCATATCGAATCGGTTATGAACCAAAATCGATCCATGTCCTCATTGTCTGCTCCTTTAAAAGTAGGTAACTTTAGGTGTGCCGCCATGGGCTCCTCCGATTTCTCTTCCTGGGGCCCTGACGTTGGGGCAGCTGACAGACCCTGTGTATGTCGCGGTGGACTATGAGCAGAGCGATCCTCTCCTCAACTGTCTTGATAGTATTTACTACTCTGCGTTGTGCTTCCACCCAAAATATTACTCATCCCGCGTTAGATCCCTAATTCCATTACCCAATCCCGTTTCTCAGAGTTCTTTGGGTCCCACCAATGGAACCATTTGTTGGCTTGAGGGGTCCTGACCTAGGTTTGGTGTGCAAGGTTTGCCAAAAAACCCCTATACTACTGGCCCTTTCGGTAGTGACCTACTTTTGCAGGTCACATTCTCGCCCGAAGTAGTATGGGTGGGTGCTGGAACTAGGTTTCTGCACCCTGAGAAAGGATGGGTAAGGCCGGCTAGGCTGCATCCTGTTTCTATAATTCCCAGACTACCTTGTCCTACACAGGGTTAATTACGTTCCCATTCGCATCCACGTGCACTAGATCTATAGTTATAGGCTTATTATATCATCAACACAGCAGCACAAAAATAGAACATAGCAGATCTAGATCCAAGAGCATAGTACACAGATCTTTCGCAGCTTAAAGATAGAAAATACATAACACAGCATTTATCAGCAATTCACATAACAGAACTCATAGATTCAGATCTCTAATAATTCTTCGCATTCATTCATTCATCAACCTTTCCTTACAATTCCCTTCCCAACCTGCGCACACAGCAGCATGGTCCGCACACAACTAGACTAGGATCTTTGCGCACACAACCAGTAGGAGTCTGTTCCCCAAAACCCAAACAGACAGCTTAAGCAATAGATCACATCAATAGCTCATCAATTCGTATCCTTTTCGATACAAAATACATATCTATTTATAACAATCTAGCTCCAATTTTCCTATGGTCCGCAACCCATGGTTTTCGGACCCCTAGTTTACCCTTTGACCCATTACAATGCGTTCGGGGCTTTGACCCACCCCAAAACCCCTGCGCTATATTAAATATAATCAAAATTAACCAAAATGGACCAGTTTTGCATCTTGTTAGGAAACCCTGTTCCAACAGTAGTAGTATGCCATTTTAGCAAAATGGCTCTTTTTATTCCCTACACAAAGACAACTACAACAATTCAAATAGCAGAATTTTATTTCCAACATGTCTGGCCAATTTTGGCCTACCAAGCAACATCATCTCAGATCGAGACTCACGCTTCCTCATCACCTTATGGAAGTCTATCTGGACACTACTTGGGTGTCAAATAAAGTTCTCTACCACCTTCCATCCTCAAATGGATGGCCAAACAGAGGTGTTCAACCGATTATTGATCCATGATCTTTGTACACATTTTGGGCGCAGTAAACAGTGGGACAACTATTTACACATTCTGCAGCATAGCTACAACAAGGCCACACATTCTTCTACTGTGTTCTCTCCTTTTGAAGTATGTTTGGCCTTCCAACCAGTAGCCCCAGTCAAGCTTCCCCTCTCTTTGGATCCCTAAGGTACGATGCACCAGCAAAAAGAGCAACAGTCAGAACACCAATTTCTTCAACAACTTGCACAACGACACATTTCTGTAATAGCAACACTAGAAGCAACCCCAGATCGTGCCAAGAAAGGCATGAAAAACAAAGGACCTCCATGTCCTTTCATCCAGGCGACAGAGTATGGTTACATTTGGATAAGAAATGCTTCAATGGAAAGCATCATAAACTTCTTCCAATCCAATATGGCCCTTATAGCATTTTAGAATCGATTAGGGAGAATGCATATCGATTGGACCTTCCCCCTCAGCTCGGAAAACACAATGTCATTAATGTCAATCATCTAAAGTTTTTTGAGCCTCCCCTCATGGAGGAACCAGTCACAATTACTCATCTGGTGGACAATATCCTAGACTTCCAACTCCCATTAGTAAAAGACACGTTATTGGACACCAGGACTAATTCTACTAGACACCGGAGATACACCTCCTCCTTGGTGGCATGCCAAGGAAAAACTCTAGCTCAAGAAAGGTATATGAATACTAAAGTGTTGCACTGTATGTATCATCATCTTCGCATGGAAGTTGGGACACTTCTAGATCTAAACAAGGAGGAATTGGGCCAATTGGGAGAAGGCGCATGACCTAATTTTATTTCAACCATGCTATCCCTTAATTACATTGGCATAGGTGCAGGCCTGCATACCTAATGCCTAAGTCAAAGGCGCATACATGCAAACCTACTTCTGCGCATTATATTTCTACAATGTTTCATTAGTATCCTATGTAATAAGGTATCCCTTTGCTGATAAAAGGGACAACAATATAATAAAGATGTTTCATCGTTTACTGAAGACAGGCTCTGCCTCTCATTCTTTCTTCTTGTTTGAGAATTTATGCAATGGATTGTTTTCATTTGGTTCCTTTTCATTCCACGTGGATCTGAGGAGAGTCAGTGTGCCTTCCTCATGGATTCAAGTGGCTTATCCATTTTGTGAACAAATCGACCCCTGCGAGATAACCTCTCTTGTAGCTGTAGAATTTATTCCCACAATTTCACTGTTGCGCACAACCCTATTGCGCATTTTCAGACTTGTGACACATATCAATTCGCAGATCCTGTCGAATTTATGGATCACACATCTTTAGAAATTTGAGTTTGGAGTGATCTAATGAACCATTTACGTAGAATCTCATTGGGTAACTTGGTTCTCGCTAACCTCTTGCGACGATGCCACTCATGAAAGTAATGATAGATAACCACGGAATCATCATGTATGAATTTATACAAAAGGCGAGAGTGAAGATCATATCGGGTGGGTAAGTGAAAATTTGTTAGGAAATTTTGAGCTAATGAGTAAAAATAACCATAGGACACAATGTCTATGTCGATGCACCATTTGGCTGCATCCATGGTTAACATTGTTTGGAACAAGAGAAGTTTTGATAGAATCATCCACCAACTTATTGGATGAACACCATATATGGTAAGTGGTGATATGGGTAAATGGATTCTCCTCAGACTTCCCTTCAAACTTGGGAATATCGGATGGTAATTTGGCAGGCATTGGTGGCCAGCATGGATCATGATGAATGGGGTCATTGGCCAATTTGGCAAGGTTCGGTAAATCAAGAGAGGATAAAAATGGATAATGAATTTGACTAAATGGGCCATAGTCACTGAAATTCACTGACCAGCCATTCAGTTCCCCCACAAATGGATTTGATATATGAGCTTTCTAGTGGTGAAAAGGGTTTTCCCCAATAAAATGTTGTTGTGGGCCAAGGTGACACATAGATGGATGTTTCCCACAAGGGTAAAAACCTCCAGAGAGAAATGGACCCCAAAACGTGTGACTACTAATGGGGGTGTACCCAGGGTTAAAATAAAGACTAGAATGAACAGTAGGACCAACATAAGGGGAATCACTTGGATAAGACATGGTACTGGAAGTGAGTTCACCCCCAGGATAACTAGCCCCTCCTGTAAAGGCACTAGTAGGTTGCATCCCTCCAAAGAGTGAAATATATAAAGCTTGAGTCATACTAGATGTTATGTTTCCCAAAGGCTGACTAGGGACAACTGGTGATCCCCACGATGGATTAACAGAAGTAACCGTGCCTAACTGAGGAACAAGAATATTCAGTCGGGAAAATTACGTTTTATAAATTCCTGGACCTACTAGCTGACTAGGATGGGGTATCATAGATGGAATTGAGGATAGTGTGTGGAAATTAAAATTTTGGAAACCAATGGGAGCCAAAGATGAGACAATAGAATGCCCTAGGAAAAATTAAGTTGTGTAGACAGAGGAGTAAGGATAGCCATGCTAAGAGATGGCAACACTGTCATGGCAGTCGAGACTGTTGATGCAGATGGTAGTAAAGATGTATCAAACTCCACCATAGAATAAATGGTCGATAACGACATGTAAGTGTAAGCTGGTGTGGAACCAACAGGATTCATCCACGGTAACGTAGGCCCTAAGGGATCAGAAAAATGTGGATTGGAGGGAGTGTCAGAGTCATCCGCCAAAGTCTCAATATAAACCAGTTCGCTATTAGTGGGGCCAGACACAGATTCCAACGCTATATTGTGGTCTAAGTCACAAACGCATATAGGCACTCTCCATGTAGGATAAATAAGTCCACTTCGTTCAATAATTAAACCTTGAAAATGACGTGAACGTTGACATGCAAATTTAGCTAGGGTGATAGTAAATAAAACAAATTTAAGTTAGTGAAAACACCCTAAGGCCAAAAATACTGGCTCAGACCAAAGAGCGCGTTGTAGAACCATCCTAAAAGGTATCACATGCAAACATAATACAAAAGCCGACGGTGGAATAGTTATACTAGAGAATTTCTTCCCAACCCTTTTAGTTGCAAACTCAGTAGAATTTCCCCCATAAGTGGAACACCCTTCGAGAGGACTAAGAGAGTATGACTAATATCCATCCTAGGTATAGAGAAGGAAAACCCGACCATGCACCTGTGTATGATACCTATAAAGAAAGGCCACTATGTTCACCACGTACAATAACATGACCTCGAGGGACAGTCACAGGACAAAAAAGCATGAAAGGGAAGGAAACTTAGCCCCAAAATGAGCCAAGATCGAAACCCCCTTGAGAGATACCTCCCAAGTGGCCCCCAAGTGATAAAAATCATTTGTATGCATGCCAATTCTTCTATATCGCGCCACCCAAAACTAAGTGTGTAGGGTTGTGTCACCCTTCTTAACCCAAGCGTGACCTCGTGCTTAACCCACGTGGAAGGAGGGCTTCCCAGACCGCACTACTGTAAATGGAAATTCACTCCCTACTACAAGATTATGAGTTGATTTTGCGATCTTGGAGTGGTTAACTCACACTACTACCTCCAAGACCCTATTCTAAGCTAATGTCAGTGTACTACCAGTAAAAATAAAAGATAAATCAAACTGATTTTATTATGAAATTACTTTTAATGCATGTTTTTTACTCAAGCGGGAATCAACATGAAACTGAAATGGTTTGTAGGACTCTTAGTTAGTCACCCTAATGTATCTATATGCAGATTTTCATTTTCAATTCAATGAATGCTAGCCATGAGAAAAGCGATTATCTAACACACCAATGCCTACTAAGATGAACTTTGTAGTAAATCTTCATAAATTAAAATTATCCCAAGAATTTGAATTAATGACCCACAAACACACCAAAAAGGAAATCTATAAAGAGATCAAAACACGTCTCCCAAGCAAGAACGCAAAGCACTCCAAAATTGAAATAGCTAGGGAAATAAAAATCAAACAAAAATACACTCAAAGCAATCAAAATGAATGCCAAAGTGGAAAAAAAATATGGAAATGTTAGTCTAGCTAGGGTTGTAGCACAATGGCTCCACCAAGGACAATGTTCTACAAGGGACTAAACTGCATGTTGTGAAACTAGCTCCAAAAATAGAAGAAAAGAAATATCAAATCCTTAGAAATAAGCCACTTCAAGGGGGAAACCTCCAATACATTACATGAATGAAAAAACCTTGGATGATACAAATTACAAAACCTCATTTATATATATAGGAGTCCATGGGGCCACAATGTAATCTTAGCCGACCTATCAATAATAATTTAAGGGCACAATAATAACAATATGGGGGTTACAAGGGTACAATAATAACAATAAGGGGGTTACTCTAACAACAATAAGGGACTATATTGGTAATATAGGGACCTAACATTCCCCTCTCCTTCAAAAAAGTGTTTTCCTCAATGCTTGAGTAGCTCTCGGTGCTTCTGTATAAAATTCTCATCCTCCCCTGTAGAATATTCAGTGGGTAAGTTCTTCCACTTGATGAGATACTATGAAAATGATCGATTTCTTAGCTATCGAGTTCTTGTTTCCGTGACCACTTCAGGTTCCAATATGATTTTTCCTTCCTCATAAAGTTCTGGAAATATTGTTTGAACTATAATATTTTCACCCATAACCTTCTTTAAGCATGAAACATGGAAAACTGGATGCACTCGTGAAGAAGCAGGAAGCTCCAATTTGTATGCCATAGTACCAATATTTTGCAACACCTTGTAAGGACCATAGTACTTTCACAATAATTTATTATCCTTCTTAGCTTGCTTGAGGTAAATTTGTTTGTATTGTTGTAGCCATAAAAATACCCAGTCTCCTACATCAAAAATTGTCTCGTTGCGATGTTGATCTTCTTGTTGTTTAATTTGATATTGTGCCAAATTCAAGTTATCCTTTAAGAGTTGGAGAACTTCTTTTTGATGCTCGATGTGATCTTCCACTGATTGAACCTTTAAAATTTCTCTTAAAGATTATGTGATGGATGGTGGATGATATCATAAAGTGCCATAAATGGGGTCATTTTTACTGCAGTATGGAAGGAAGTGTTATGCCACCATTCAACGAGAGGTAACCACTTGACCCAATGTGTTTGTTTATCAGATACAAAACAACGAAGATATCCTTCCAAACATTTACTTACTATCTCAATTTGACCATCGAATTGAGGATGATAAGATGAGCTATGAGCTAATTCAGTACACAAACAAGAAAATAATTTCGTCCAAAAATTTCTAGTAAAAATGGGATCTCTATTGCTCATAATAACCCTTGGGTTTCCATGTAGCTTTTGAATTGTGTCCATAAATGTAGTAGCAACTTTACTTGCTTTAAATGGATGAGATAATGCACAAAAGTGTGCATACTTGGTAAGTCTATCAACTACCACCATGATGACACTCTTTCCTTCGGACTTAGGTAAACCTTTGATAAAATCCATTGAAATCTCCTCCCAACGTTGACTTGGAATGGATAAAGGTTGTAGAAGTCCCGGGGTCTTAATTGTCTCCACTTTATTCTGCTGGCAAACCAAACATTCCGCCACAAACTTTTGAATATCAGATTTAAGGCCATCCCAAAAAAAATCTTTCTTCACCCTGTGGTAAGATTTTAAAAATCCTGAGTGTCCTCCTAAAGGAGAAGTGTGCAATTCCAGAAGAATATTTTGTTTTAGTTGGGAATTCTTACAAAGATATAAGCAATCTTTGTACCATAAGGAATCATTTTTCCAACTAAATGTATCAGATGTACTAGGATCTTGCTGCAACTTTTGAATGAGTGTCCACACTTCTTCGCCCTTCTTCCATTCATCTCATGCTTTGGTTATCCAATCTGGTTGGATAATAGAAATGGCACAAAGCAATGCTTCCACCTCTTCATTCTTTCTTGAGAGTGCATCTGCAACAACATTAAGCTTTCCTTTTTTGTAGATTATTTCAAAGTCATAACCCAACATCTTTGTGACCCATTTTTGATGCTCTTCTGAAGATAGTATTTGTTCCAAAAAGTGTTTAAGACTATCATGATCATTTTTTACCTTGAAGTGTCTTCCCATTAGGTAAGTTTTCCATTTCTTTAGTGCATGCAGTATTGGTAACATTTCCTTCTCATAAATAGGTTTTTGTAAACACTTTCCTTTGATTGGACAACTTTCAAAAGAAATTGGTCTTCCTTCTTGCATTAAAACAGCACCAATTCCATTTCCTGAGGCATCACAATCCACAATAAAGGTTTTTGTGAAGTCTGGCATAGCTAAGACCGGCGCTAGGCACATTTCCTCTTTAAGATGTTCAAAGGCCTTAGTTGCTTCAGGAGTCCATGAAAATGCATCTTTCCTTAATAATGTGTTTATAGGTGCTGCTATTATCCCATAATTCTTAACAAACTTGTGATAATACCCTGTTAACCCGAGAAATCCTCGCAACTGCTTTATGGTTGTAGGGACTTTCCATTCCTTAATGGCTTTAATTTTGTTAGGGTCTACCTTAACACCCTCGTGTGATACAATATGACCCAGATATTCCACATCTTGTACTCCAAAGAAACATTTGTATTTTTTTTCATATAATTCTTTCTCCTGCAATAGTTTGAGCACCCTGTCAACATGTTGAACATGATCCTTCGAAGACCTGTTGTAGATTAGTATATCATCAAAAAATACTAGCACAAATTTTCTAAGGAATGGTTTGAAAATGGAATTCATCAACACTTGAAATGTAGAAGGTGCATTAGTAAGGCCAAAAGGCATGACCAAAAATTCATAATGACACTCATGAGTTCGAAATGCTATTTTCAGAATATCTTTAGTCTTCATTCTAATTTGATGATATCCTGAATGAAGATCTAACTTGGTAAAATAAATTTATCCATGTAATTCATCCAATAATTCATCAATCACAGGAATGGGAAATTTATCTTTAATGGTGAGATTATTGAGCTCCCTATAATCTGGACACATTTTCCATGATCCATCCTTCTTATGTACTAATACTATAGGAGAAGAGAAAGAAATTTGACTAGGATGAGTTATACCCGCCTCTAACATTTCTGCAATCATACGTTCAATTTCTCTCTTTTGGACATAACGATATCTATAAGGCCTGATGTTTGGAGGAACCCTTCCTGGAATCAAATGAATAGCATGATCATGATCACAAATAGGTGGGAGTCCTTTGTGAGTTTCAAACACCTTGGAATGATTGTCCAAGACTTTTTGGAGATCTGCTGAAATAGATGATTTTGATGTTGGAACTTCTAGTGAGCATAATTGTGAAATTACACCTCGTTGTTCTTTATTTAGAAGCTTTGTCATGAGATTAGAGATTATTATCTTTCCCAGCTTCCCTACAATACCCTATAATTTGACTTCCTTTCCTTCCGAAAAAAATTTCAAGAAACATTCTTGAAAATTAAAAGCTATTGTCCCCAAAGATTATAACCATTGTACTCCTAGTACAACATCAGCACCTTCCAGAGGAATGGAAAGCATTGGACTATTCAATACATATTCCCCCATGATTAGCTTGATATTATGTAATTTTCCAGAGAAATTTATATTTCCTCCATTTGCAACCATCACTTGACATTCTGGTGCTGGGTATTGGAAACAAGTCAATTCCTTGGCTACCTTACAATGAATAAAATTATGGGTGCTACCTGAATCAATCAACACTGTTACCTTTTTTTTCCTGATATGTCCTTCTATCTTGAGAGTTTGAGGAGTGGTAATTCCTGCCAATGCTTTACACGATGTGGTCGGACTCATTTCTTTCTCTTCTAGGGCGGGTTCCTGGTGTATATCCTCTTCTTTTGAAGGTTCTTTTTCATTTTCTTCTTCCTCTTCACAATATATGTAAAATAATTTATTCTTAGCACAGTTATGACCTTTAGTGTATTTTCTATCACAACTATAGAAAATCCCTTTCGCTCTTTTTTCTTCCAATTTTTGTGGTGTCAACCTTGTAGGTTGCGGAAATCTAGGAGTAGCAACACTTCCATCTTTATAGAAGTGAGTGGTAGGCTTCCTTGTCGCCATAATTTTACATTCAATTTTTCTTGCCAACCTGAATGCCTTCTCCAATGAATCATGTTCCAAAACATGAACTTCATGTTGGATGTTATCATTTAAAGTACCTATGAAGAGATCAATCATGTGTTCCTCTGGAATATCAGTTACCCTTATATTCAATTTTTGGAAGTCCTCAATGTGATCCCCCACTGAACACTTTCATTTGAGATTTATCAATTGGCTAAAGAAAGTGTTGCTCTTTGTATCCTCATAATGTTCTATCATTTCCTCCGTAAAAATTGACCAAGTGATAATTTTTTTATGGGAGCAAAGCCATTGATACCATACAAATGTATTTTGTTCTAAATGTAAAGTTGCAATGTGTACCTTTTGTATGTTTTTCACATTATTGAGATCAAAATATTGCTCCATCTGTAGTATCCATGTTACAGGATCTTTTCCATCAAACTTCCTCATATCCATTTTTGGAATATGGTGGTTCTTCCCTCCAACATTAGAGTTTATGGAATCACGATTAACATTTATTTTGTTCTCATCATGAGTTTCCTCTAATATATTTTCACCATTAGGAAACATTTCTTGTATCAACTTTGTCAAACCTTCCATGTCTGCTTTTAGATCATTCTTCATGTTTTACATCTTAGCTTTTGTGTCATCCATCTTAGATTCCATGCCAGCTTCCATGCCATCCATCTTAGCTTCCATGCCATTCTTCAAACCATCCATCTTAGATTCCATTCCTTTCTTCAAACCATCCATCTTAGTTTCCACGCCTTTGTTCAAAACTTCCATGTCAATTTTTGTTGCTCTTTGCAAGAGAAAAATTTGTTGCACTTGCTCTTGTAATTTTGATATGTCATGTTGCGATTCTTTGTCTTCATGAGTCATAGTGGAGCCTTCTAAAGGCTTAATGGGTGTTGAATTATTTTTAGGGGCCATTTGAGAATCCAATACTGATATCTATTCTAAAATATTCCATTGGAATCAATTCAACTTGATTCTTCAAACAAGACTCATGCAATTCAGAAAAAAAATACACACCTTTTACTTGCTTTTGAGGAGCTCGATATTGAAATTGACTTATCTATATACTTGCAGATCCTAAATATCTTAAATTCGGCCTTGTAGTAGTCCTCTGAAGCTTCTTTCAAATGCCACAGGTCTTACATGATCTAGATTCTTCAAGGAAAAGTTATGCCCAATATTTCTCAATGACCTAATTATGGACTAGTGCAGTAAAGCAAACTTGTACGACTTGCCACGTGTCACTTCTTTCTCCTTTGGCTCTAAAATTTATAGACAGGAAACTACAGTCTGTTTAATTCTAGTCACTTTTTACAGAATTCCAATCGGATGCTCAGAGAGAGAGTTATGAAGATTTTCCCATGATCATCTCTTTGAGATGAAATTCGCGAGCTTGAAAAAAACCTAACTTCCACAGATCATATCTCCGAAAATATTGTGAACCAAGCTCTGAAATTTTGAGATGATGTTCCTTGGCTTCGCACTCTAAAAATTTCAGCTTTTGAACCTTCATAGAAAAAAAATTATAGTGAAAATTTTGCGATGACCGTTTAAGTGAAATTCAGGAGCCTCCAAAAAGCTCTAACTACCACAGATCATATCCTCGAAAATATTGTGAACCAAGCTATGAAATTTTGCAACGATGTTCTGCAGGATTTTGGCTTTGCACTTTAAAAATTTCAGCTTCTGAACCTTCGTAGGAAAAAATTTACAGCGAAAATTCCACGATGACCTGTTTGGAGTAGCGAAACCCTAGAATCCAAAGCTCTGATACCAAATGTTGTGAAACCAGCTCCAAAAATAGAAGAAAAGAGATATCAACACCTTAAAAATAAGCCACTTCGAGGGGGAAACCTCCAATACATTACATGAATGAAAAATTCTTGGATGATACAAATTACAAAACCTGCTTTCTATATATATGAGTCCATAGGGCCACAATGTAATCTTAGCCAACCTAACAATAATAATTTAAGGGCACAATAATAACAATATGGGGGTTATGGGGGTACAATAATAACAATAAGGGGGTTATACTAACAATAATAAGGGACTATACTAGTAATATAGGGACCTAACACTACACCCTAGAGGTAAAGAGGACTAAACAAGATCTTAAAGAAAACAATACAATGTAAAAAAAATACTTTCAAAATAACCTGATAAAATGACAGCTGCACAACCGATCACAACACCACTGTTTGTCACATTAATTATCAAAAATCAAAGAAATCACATGTTGGCTTGAGGGTTCCTAACCGAGGTTCAGATTTTATGGATAAGCCAATAAACCCTCCAAGTACTATCCCTTTTGGCAATGACCTGCTTGCGCAGATCAAAGTCTCACCCGAAGCAGTATGGGGGGGGGTGTTGGAACCAGGTTTCCACACTCTGAGGGAGAAAATAATGAAGTGGTCCTAAAAAAATCGAATGCAAACTTATATTAATTGTATACATATGTGTGCAACAGTTTAAAGCAGAATCATAGAGATTGCGCAATCCTCAACAGAATAAAGTAGATTTCATAGATCCTTTCGCACAGATAAATTATAGCATAGCCATATCCAGATCTAAACAATGTTCAATTACTTAACCAGTTTTATCAACTATCAATAAGCATGCATAACCATAACAAATAAACTTTGTGTGATAATCATAGAAACAATGTGATCTCAACAGAACATAAACAAAAATAACTCAGATCAATAACATAAGAAGTTCACCAAAATCTGTCCTTTCTATTAGCTTCAGATCTGTTCAATACATCAACTTTCCCTTGCAAAACCCTTCCGCACACACAGCCAGGACTAGGTTTCCGTCCACACAGCCAATAGGATCCTTTCAACCCAACCCAGAAAAACCCTTAAATGTATTACAGATGCATATATATATATATATATATATATATATATATATATATATATATATATATCATATCATATCAAACTTAAGGTACTTTTCTTAGACTCGATTAATCAATTTATATTTTCCTAGTGCGCATATACTATGGTCTCAAACCATGTTTTGAGGCCCACAGTTTACCCTTTGTTATAGGTCAATTTGTGCATAATCCCCCATGACCTGGTAAAACTGGACATCATCCCGAGGACCAATGAAATAGGGTCTATCACCCCCTTATATTTTAGTTGCTATATGCCCTAAGTGAAGAACATTTCATTCATGGCTTCTATTGTGAGATTTCCAAGGTTTTTACTATATGTTATATGACCTACTGACTCACCAACACTCCTTTGCTAGGGACTAACTGCGTTGCAGTGCCAAATCCTACATGCAAGGGTCACTGCAGTGAAATTCCCGACACTCAAGGGTGCGTTGGTCACTTGGGAGCGGAATTCTCATTGTTCCAAGAATATCCACATGGCTAGTGCCTTCTAGAAGAGTCCATATGTGTCAAACTTTGAATCCAAGTGTCTATCTAACACCTCTGAACTTGGAAACATTTCTTGCCTATTATTAGAAAGTCATTCATTAAGAAACTACCACTAGTTTTCCTATAAATTAAGCACTCATCATAGTTCTAGGGAAGGAAGAATTTTGGTAAAGTTATGTTGTTGGATTCTCATTTGATAAGAGAGTGAAAGTATTGATATATTGTTGGGACAATGTTGGATGTGATGAGGCTGGAATTAAGCTGGAGAAGGTTAACAAAAAATCGATCCATTAGTTGCAATCTTCCCCTTCTACTCTTTGATAAAGATTGTTGTTAATTTTCCCATACATATGTCTATATTTCTTGTGCAATGTATTCTTGAATGATGTTTATATTTCATATCTAATTTATTTTATTTGAGCAAGATAAGTAGATATAATGTATATTGCATGTTGTTTTTTGTTCTCTATTTGTGTTTGCAGGAATCAAATTAATGAATTGAGTTGGATTGAGAGAGATGACAAAAATGACAGAATGAGAGGGAGAAGAGAAAGAATCACAAGTAGGATCCTTTACCATTTTGTATATCTACTTGTTTTAGTGAAAGTGATAGTTATTCTATCATATGTTGTTCTAAGTGATAGACACCACACTTAGGGAATTTGGTTTATTTGTAGATCACATTTCCATATAAAAAATTGGTGACTTCGTTGGGGAGTATCCTATCATTCCTGGTGTTTTTTCCTCTGTTTATCCTCATCAGTGGCATCTAATTTTATTTATCAAACATTTGAATGAAAAAATTTCATTAGAAGTGTGTCTAGCTACTTGATTTTCAATCTGAGCTGCACCCAACAAACTATTGGTCAAGACACAGTGCACTGCAATGCAATGCCTCCCACTCATGGGTGCTCTGCAATGCACCATCTTCCCTTAGAGACTGTGCTTCCCCCTCAGCCAACTAAATTCCATCTAAATTTTTCATTGCATTCAATCTCAACCACTTGTTTGTTGTATTCTCAGATGTTTGATACCTCTTAGAGACCAGTAAACTTTCCTATTCTTCCTCCTCTGAAAAGTAAATTTGTTCAATGTCCCTTTAATGTTTTTCTTTATCATTGGAAAATCAAATTCAAATTATTTCATTTCTACATTAGATCAATTTTGTTTTCGAAAATGAAATTTTCGTTTCATTCCTCCTTTCCTGTAGGAAAATTGTAGTTCCATTCTTCATTTTCCTAGGAGAAATTGTTGTTTCATTCCTCGTTTCTCATAAGAAAACACTTGTTTGATTGATTTGTGCATATAGTTTCCTTTCTTTCATTCACATTAAGGGGGCTGAAAAGAAAAACATGCATGTGCATATAGTGAATTGTGTGTGTTGCATAGGAACAAGTTAGGAATATGCATTTAGTTTTTTCTCTTTGTTGTTTTAGTTTTCATTTTTAGGAATTTACATTACATCACCTGATGAACCTCAAAGGAAAACTGTTAAACAAGATCAACATAAAATTCACATCAATTTACCTAAGAAAGTATTGTAACATTAATGATAATTTTTATAAGGTCTGGGCTAGAGATGTGTTCTGGCATCATTAAACATACCAGTTGTCATTAACTTGCCTACGATTCATTCCGAGTGTGATACCTCACTTGTTGTGTAACCAGCTCCAAAAATAGAAGAAAAGAGATATCAACACCTTAGAAATAAGCCACTTCGAGGGGGCAACCTCCAATACATTACATAAATGAACAATTCTTGGATGATACAAATGAACAAAAAAACCCTCTTCTATATATATTAGAGTCCATGGGGTCAATAAAATAAATAAATAATCCTAGTGGGCTTATACGTAACTTAGCCGACCTAACATTAATAATTTAAGGGCACAATAATAATAAAATGGGGTTACAGGGGTACAATAATAACAATAAGGGGGTTACACTAAGAACAATAAGGGACTATACTAGTAATATAGGGACCTAACATGCCCCTCTCCTTCAAAAAAGTGTTGTCCTCAACGCTTGAGTAGCTCTGGGTGCTTCCGTATAAAATTCTCATCCTCCCATGTAGAATCTTCAGTGGGTAAGTTCTTCCACTTGATGAGATACTCTGAAATTGATCGATTCCGTAGTTGTCGAGTTCTCGTTTCCATGACCGCTTCTGGTTCCAATATGATTTTTCCTTCCTCATCAAGTTCTGGCAATATTGTTTGAACTGGAAGATTTTCACCTATAACCTTCTTTAAGCATGAAACATGGAAAACTGGATGTACTCGCGAAGAAGCAGGAAGCTCCTATTTGTATGCCATAGTACCAATCTTTTGCAACACCTTGTAAGGACCATAGTACTTTGGCGATAATTTATTATCCTTCTTAGCTTGCTTGAGGGACATTTGTTCGTATGGTTGTAGCCGTAAAAATACCCAATCTCCTACATCAAAACTTCTCTCACTGCGATGTTGATCTGCCTGTTGTTTCATTCGATTTTGTGCCAAATTCAGGTTATCCTTCAAGAGTTGGAGAACTTCTTGCTGATGCTCGATGTGATCTTCCACTACTTGAACCTTCAAATTTTCTCTTAAAGATGATGTGATGGATGGTGGATGATATCCATAAAGTGCCATAAATGGGGTCATTTTTGCTGCAGTATGGAAGGAAGTGTTATGCCACCATTCAGCAAGAGGTAACCACTTGACCCATTGTGTTTGTTTATCAGATACAAAACAACGAAGATATCCTTCCAAACATTTATTTACTATCTCAGCTTGACCATCAGATTGAGGATGATAAGATGAGCTATGAGCTAATTGAGTACCCAAACAAGAAAATAACTCCGTCCAAAAATTTCCAGTAAAAATGGGATCTCTGTCGCTCACAATAACCCTTGGGCTTCCATGTAGTTTTTGAATTCTGTCCATAAATGTAGTAGCAACTTTACTTGCATTAAATGGATGAGATAATGCACAAAAGTGTGCATACTTGGTAAGTCTATCAACTACCACCATGATGACACTCTTTCCTTCAGACTTAGGTAAACATGTGATAAAATCCATTGAAATATCCTCCCAACGTTGACTTGGAATGGATAAAGGTTGTAGAAGTCCCGGGGTCTTAATTTTTTCCACTTTATTCTGTTGGCAAACCAAACATTCTGCCACAATATTTTGAATATCAGATTTAAGGCCATCCCAAAAAAATTCTTTCTTCACCCTGTGGTAAGTTTTTAAAAATCCTGAGTGTCCTCCTAAAGGAGAAGTGTGCAATTCCAAAAGAATATTTTGTTTTAGTTGGGAATTCCTACAAAGATATAAGCGATCTTTGTTATATAAGGAATCATTTTTCCAACTAAATGTATCAGATGTACTAGGATCTTGCTGCAACTTTTGAATGAGTGTCCATACATCTTTGTCCTTCTTCCATTCATCCCTTGCATCGGTTATCCAATCTGGTTGGATAATAGAAATGGCACAAAGCAATGCTTCCACCTCTTCATTCTTTCTTGAGAGTGCATCTGCAACCACATTAAGCTTTCCTTTTTTGTAGATTATTTCAAAGTCATAACCCAACATCTTTGTGACCCATTTTTGCTGCTCTTCTGACGATAGTCTTTGTACCAAAAAGTATTTAAGACTATCATGATCATTTTTTACCTTGAAGTGTCTTCCCATTAGGTAAGTTCGCCATTTCTTTAGTGCATGCAGTATTGCTAACATTTCTTTCTCATAAATAGGTTTCTGTAAATACTTTCCTTTGATTGGACGACTTTCAAAAGCAATGGTTCTTCCTTCTTGCATTAAAACCGCACCAATTCCATTTCCTGAGGCATCACATTCCACAATAAAGGTTTTTGTGAAGTCTGGCGTAACTAAGACCGGTGCTAGGCACATTGCCTCTTTAAGACGTTCAAAGGCCTTAGTTGCTTCAGGAGTCCATGAAAATGCATCTTTCTTCAATAATGTTGTTAGAGGTGCCGCTATTCTCCCATAATTCTTAACAAACTTGCGATAATACCCTGTTAACCCGAGAAATCCTCGCAACTGCTTTATGGTTGTGGGGACTTTCCATTCCTTAATGGCTTTAAATTTGTTAGGGTCTACCTTAACACCCTCGTGAGATACAATATGACCCAGATATTCCACCTCTTGTACTCCAAAGAAACATTTGGATGTTTTTGCATATAATTGTTTCTCCTGCAATAGTTTGAGCACCCTGTCAACATGTTCAACATGATCCTTCCAAGACCTGTTGTAGATTAGTATATCATCAAAAAATACTAGCACAAATTTTCTAAGGAATGGTTTGAAAATGGAATTCATCAACCCTTGAAATGTAGAAGGTGCATTGGTAAGGTAGAAAGGCATGACCAAAAATTCATAATGACCCTCATGAGTTCGAAATGCTATTTTTGGAATATCTTCAGTCTTCATTCTAATTTGATGATATCACGAATGAAGATCCAACTTGGTAAAATAAATTGCTCCATGTAATTCATCCAATAATTCATCAATCACAGGAATGGAAAATTTGTCTTTAATGGTGAGCTTATTGAGCTCCCTACAATCCAGACACATTTGCCATGATCCATCCTTCTTGTGTGCCAATACTACAGGAGCAGAGAAAGAACTTTGACTAGGTTGAATTATACCCGCCTCTGACATTTCTGCAATCATACGTTCAATTTCGCTCTTTTGGAAGTAAGGATATCTATAAGGCCTGATATCCATCCTTCTTGTGTACTAATACTACAGATGCAGAGAAAGAATTTTGACTAGGTTGAATTATACCCGCCTCTAACATTTCTGCAATCATACATTCAATTTCTTTCTTTTGGACATAAGGATATATATAAGGCCTGATGTTTGGAGGAACACTTCCTGCAATCAAATGAATAGCATGATCATGATCACGAATAGGTGGGAGTCCTTTCGGAGTTTCAAACACCTTGGAATGATTGTCCAAGACTTGTTGGAGATCTGCAGAAATAGATGATTTTGATGTCGGAACTTCTAGTGAGCATAATTGTGCAATTACGCCTCGTTGTTCTTTCTTTAGAAGCTTTGTCATGACATTAGAGCTTATTATCCTTCCCAGATTCCCTTCAATACCACGTAATTCGACTTCCTTTCCTTCTGAAAAAAATTTCAAGAAAAGTTCTTGAAAATTAAAAGCTACTGTCCCAAAGATTGTAACCATTGTACTCCTAGTACAACATCAACACCTCCCATAGGAATTGGAAAGCAATGGACTAGTCAATACATATTCCCCCATGGTTAGCTTGATATTATGGAATTTTCGAGAGAAATTTATAGTTCCTCCATTTGCAACCATCACTTGACATTCTGGTGCTGGGTATAGGAAACAATTTAATTCCTTGGCTACCTTACAATGAATAAAATTATGGGTGCTGCCTGAATCAATCAACACTATTACCTTTTTCTTCTTGATATGTCCTTCTATCTTGAGAGTTTGAGGAGTGGTAATTCCTGCCAGTGCATTACATGATATGGTCGAATTCATTTCTTCCTCTTCTAGGGCTGGTTCCTGGTGTATATCCTCTTCTTGTTCATTTTCTTCTTCCTCTTCACAATCTATGTAAAATAATTTCTTCTCAACACACTTATGACCTTTAGTGTATTTCTATCACAACTGTAGCAAAGCCCTTTTGCTCTTTTTTCTTCCAATTTTTGTGGTGTCAACCTTGTAGGTTGTGGAAATCTAGGCGTAGCAACACTTCCTTTTTTATAGAATTGAGTGGTAGGCTTCCTTGTCGCCATAATTTTACATTCAACTTTTCTTGCCAACCTGAATGCCTTCTCCAATGAATCAAGCTCCAAAACACGAACTTCATGTTGGATGTTATCCTTTAGAGTGCCTATGAAGAGATCAATCCTGTGTTCCTCTGGAATATCAGTTACCCTTATATTCAATTTTTGGAAGTCCTCAATGTACTGCCCCACTAAACCCTTTTGTTTGAGATTTATCAATTGGCTAAAGAAGGTGTTGCTCTTTGTATCCTCATAATGTGCTATCATTTCCTCCGTAAAAATTGACCAAGTGACAATTGTTTTACGGGAGCAAAGCCATTGATACCATACAAATGTATTTTGTTCTAAATGTAAAGTTGCAATGCGTACCTTTTGTGTGTTTTGCACGTTATGGAGATCAAAATATTGCTCCATCTGTAGTATCCATGTTACAGGATCCTTTCCATCAAACTTCCTCATATCCATCTTTGGAATATGGTGGTTCTTCCCACCAACATTAGATTTTATGAAATCACAATTAACATTTATTTTGTTCTCATCATGAGGTTCTTCTACTATCTTTTCACCATTAGGAAATCTTTCTTGTATCAACTTTGTCAAACCTTCCATGTCTTCTTTTAGAAAATTCTTCATGTTTTCCATTTTCTCATCGATATTAGCTTCCATGTCATCCATCTTAGATTCCATGCCAGCCTCCATGCCATCCATCTTAGCTTCCATGCCTTTATTCAAAACTTCCATTTCATTTTTTGTTGCTCTTTGCGAGAGTGAAATTTGTTGCACTTGCTCTTGTAATTTTGATAGATCATGTTGCAATTCTTCGTCTTCATGAGTCATAGTAGAGCTTCCCAAAAGCTTAATGGGTGTTGAATTATTTTTTTGGGCCATTTTATAATCCAATACTGATATCTATTCTACAATATGCCTTTGTAATCAATTCAACTTGATTCTTCAAACAAGACTTATGCAATTCGGAAAAATAAAATACACACCTTTTACTTGCTTTTGAGAAGCTCGATATTGAAATTGTATTATCTATGTGATTGTGGCTCTTCTATATCTGAAATTCAGCACTGAAGTAGCCCTCGGAATTATCTTTTGAATGCCATGGGTCTGACCTGATTTTTATTCTCCAAGACAAAGTTGTGTCCAATCTCCCACAATGACCTAATTATGGACTGGTTCAGTAGAGCGAACTTATACGACTTGCCCCATGTCACTGTTTTGTCCTTTGTCTCTGAAATTTATATCCAACAAACTATAGTCTATTTACTTGCGATCACTTTTTATGGCACTCCAATCCGATGCCCAGAGAGAGATTTATTGAAATTTTCCCACGATCACCTCTTTGCGATGAAATTTAGGAGCTTGAAAAAGTACTACCTTCCACAGATCATATCTCCAAAAATATTGTGAATCAAGATCTGAAATTTTTTTAAGACTTTCCTCAAGATTTTAGCTTCGCACCATAAGAATTTCAGATTCTGAAACTTCTTATAAAAAAATTTATAGCGAAAATTCCACGATGACCTGTTTAGGAGCCTGAAAAAAGACCTAACTTCCACAGATCATATCTCCGAAAATATTACAAACCAAACTCTGAAATTTTTCGAAAATATTCCTCAGGATTTCGGCTTCGCACCCTAAAAATTTCAGCTTCTGAAACTTCGTAGAAAAAAATTTATAGCGAAAATGCCACGATGACCTGTTTGGAGCAGCGAAACCCTAGAATCCAAAGCTCTGATACCAAATGTTGTGTAACCAACTCCAAAAACAGAAGAAAATAGATATCAACGCCTTATAAATAAGCAACTTCGAGGGGGCAACCTCCAATACATTACATAAATGAAAAATTCTTGGATGATACCAATGAACAAAACCTCCTTCTATATATAAAAGTCCATGGGGCCACAATATAATCCTAGTGGCCCACAATGTAATCCTAGTCGACCTAACATTAATAATTTAAGGGCACAATAATAATAAAATGGGGGTTACAAGGGTACAATAATAACAATAAGGAGGTTACACTAACAACAATAAGGGACTATACTAGTAATATAGGGACCTAACATCACTCCACGTACATAATTATATTGGAGCTCTTCCACGTACCTTCAAGTATATAGGGTGGTGTTCTAGAATGAAAAGTATAAGGGGGTGCTCTCACTATGTGGTTTCGCATTGGAAAACACTAATACAGACTTGGGCCTCCACATACCTTTAGATATATTAGGGAGGACAACTTTAGGTTGCTACCCATCCATAGTTAAACGAGTCGATCGCCTTAAAATTTGTGATACATCGAACACATCATTCGGGGAGATTTCCCTCCCGTACTTCTTGGTTCGCCAGGAGGTATTCTGTAGTTCACATTTACTTGGTCAACCTTTTACCTAGAATTAACCTTTTATTTTGTTTATTTTTTTTCATAAAATTAATCATTCATCATGGAAAAAGAACATCCCTTTCCGTATCGTTTGTGTAGAATAAAACTTAAACCACCTTTACCACTGAAATCCACTTATGGTCAGTGAAGGCAACATCGTTCTACCGAAACCAGTACTATCAGTACCTCTGGTGCGACATCATCCTCACATATACCATATTCGTCTCGAGTTGTTTCTACAAATATTGGCTCATCTGATGTTGTCGAGAGGGAGTCCTCACAGCCACATGTGGTCACGATCCTTCCAATCAGTGAGACCATACATCTCGAACCTGACGTTATTCAATTGGAATTTTATTTGGATCCCATCATTCTTTTACAAGAACATCTAGATCCTAAAGTCAAACAACTGGAAGTTGTTCCTGTATCGGTCACTCCACAATCGATTGTAGCCATTGAGTCTCCTATATCACGCAGTCAAAAACCTGAAATATACTTCAGGCCTGACGATGAATCCTTCCACCTAGTTTTATTTTGATTTAAGAAATACCACAAGACTAAACACTTTCGACTCCAACTCATTTTGGATGAGATCTTTATCTTTACGAGAATTTTCATCAATCACCTCACACTGCTTTCTTTGATCCTATGTCAATTCGAGTTCCCATAGATCATGTAGGGTATACATTGGGTCGTATGACCATGCCTAAGACAACATCTTCAGTTGTACCATCTATTACACTTGCGACAGCACCTTCTCTCACTAGGTCGTCAATGTTCATCACATCACTAAAGTCACATTTATATGGTGGCCCTTCTGTCCCACCTGGTTACCAATATCTATCTATAACCTTCTCTGGTGCATCCTCAAATCCATGGAATTCACCAATGTCATCATCTAGTATTCCATCTGGTACATCTCTAATGATTACTCAGAATGACTTGATCCTTTATATACATCTTTAGTGCAATATCAAGCTGGTCCATCTGGGTATATTCCATCCAGTACAATTTCAACTGGACTCCCAACATTTGGAGAACAATATATTCCATCTTATTATACTCCTCAAGCTCGGGGCCAACCTATGGTCACCCATTTTTAGATTACTCTATTGTTATACGATCATCCTAATGTCGAAATTAATTTTTGTCAGTGGCCATCTATTCTTCCTGTTCAACCACAAATGGTTGTGCAATCATATCAACTGCTTCAACCTGTTGCACCCACATCCACTCCACTTGTTAGTACATCCTTACCCCCGTTATAGGCTCAAAGTTTTTTACCTCAACTATCTCAGGTGGGTCCTTCAACCCAATACCCTCAAGTATTGGTCCCTCAGACTCCAAGTCCTTTGGCTGGTTTACAACAACCGCCTGTATCTAGAATTATTTATTCACAAGTTGGATTACCCTATTATGGGATGCCACAGACACAACTGGGTTTTACTTCTTCACAACCGAATCCAAGATATTCTACTTTGGTCTATAATCTTAGTGGACAAACACCTTGGTAGCCACAAGTGTAAATGCAACAACCCTCATTCTAGCAACAAGTAGCTTACCTAGGTTTTTTTCAACAACATCCTCAAGCATTTTCTTATCAAAACAACCCCTATCTAGGTTACTAGCAACAAATTCCTTATGATGGTGCTCAAACGCCTGTTTCCAAAGAAATTCCATCATACCCTGGCTATGCTCAACCTGACTTAAATTGACAGTGTCCCTTTGTTGCAACTTTCAAATTACCTAATTTAAACTGGCTTACAAATGATCCAATCAACTATGCTCCTTGGTGGCCAGTGATACCACATAAATTACCCTCGGATATTCCTAAGTTCAATGGAAACCCTGGGGAAGACCTGTCGATGCATGTTATGACTTATCATTTTTGGTGTTCATCCAACTCCTTAGATGATGACTCTATTTGACTACGTCTTTTCCAGTGTACGCTCACTGGTCCAACCGCGAAGTGGTACATTAAGTTACCACGAGCTTCATTTGATAATTTCACTGCCTTAAATACTACCTTTCTGACCCAATTCCAGTTACCCATACAATATGATATTGGAATGGAACTGTTGACCAATTTCAAATGATACTCACATTTCTAATCATATTCATGAGTGGCATCATCATTGTAGAATGGTCAAAACATTTGTTCCTGATCAACTCCTTACTGAGTGGTTCATTAAGTCCTTACTACCATCTATCAATGAGGATGTGGCTAAGGGTGGCATCGTCACTAAAAAGAAGATCATTGCTTGTGCCCAGTACTTAGATTTGATTTATACTCAGTCTGGCATGCTCTATGAGAAAATTCCCAACGCGCTACGATCTAATTTTATTGTTCCTCCTCCATCTAAGGACTCTCATGTCGTCAACAATATGATTAGTACTACAAGCATACATCACTCTACTGCATATGATCCTGCAACTTCTTCCAAAATTCATGCCATGTCATCTAAAAATGGAAAAAGTGACAAGCAACCTGGAAGTAAGAAAAATGCAAAATCAAAGAAAAAGAAAAATTCTACCCCGCATGAACGATCATCTGATCAACAAACTGGAACAATCAGAAACCTTGTTACCCTTGCATAATATGTAATAAGGAGCACTTTGTTCGAGATTTTCCTCACCACACCAAAGTCTCAAAATTAATTAAGACCTCGCATGCATCCATTGTGTTGACAAATCCATTTCCAAATCCATACACACATTTGGTTGCTACTGATCCAACTTCTAGTTCCCAAGTGCTTATTCTATCTGTCACGAAGCCAACAACTGATGTTTTGGTGTCGACACGAAATAAATATTACACTAGTCAGGCTACTAATCAACCTACTACCTTGACCATGAATCCATCCACGGAATTTTTTCTGCCAACTGTTATTCTTGAATTAAAAATAAAACCACTGAAGGGAGTTGTCCATAAATTGACATTCAATCATCGAGCCTGAATTGCTCAAAATTATAATATAGTTGAATATTTGGCTCAATCACCTTCACCTATGTCGATGCTAGAGGTACTCCAAATTTTCCCTCCCAGAAGTAGCCTTTTTTGTCGACAATTGGTGGAATCGATCCAATATATTCCAATCTTGTAGTCTTTAATCATACAGAATCTGTGCCACAATTACCAATAGAATTGGCATTCTGATCCATCCAATTAAATGTTCTCAATCACCTAGTTCATCATACTATTATTGATGAGGGACCATCTACCTATATTATGTCTCTAAACTGTTGGAAGTCACATGGATCATCGTGCCTATCTCAATCGCCTATGATGTTGAAAGCTTTTGACGGTCGTACATATAAGCCTTGTCGTATCATTAATAACCTGCATGTCGAACTATGGGAAAAAATAGTAAATGTTAAAGTTGAGGTCCTTGATGGACCCCATTACTACAAAATTTTACTCAAAAGGCCATGGGTATTGTTTAGTCAATTTATTTTTCCTAAATTGATAGCATAAATTATCAACCAGGGCTAGTAAGCTGATGAAGTGTACTTGCACTATATGTGCCTAAGTATCCTTTTTCTTATTTCATTGTTTTCAATGTTTTATTGATGTTTTTCGGTTTTGTTATATTTGAGTCTTATTATGCTACTTTATGCTCAGGAGAAGAAGTTAAATCTATGTTAAAAAGGAAAGAAAAGGAAATCTTAGAATTAAAACAGAGCTTAGTTACAAATTCTATCCCTAATTAGAAAATGGTGAAAACAGAGAATCCTAAACCAAGGATATTATAGCTTGCAAATGAACATTCATGAAAACGAAAGGTAACTCAAAACACTACAACTCAATCTGATCCATTTAGTTAGAGGTTTGTTGGAATAGCTTGTGAAAGAGATTAAATTCTAATGCAATGATGATCTTCCTAAAACATAAAAGAAGTATTAAAAAAAAAAAAAACATATAACATTATAGTGAAATCTCATTCATATGATAGAGGTGTTTTGGAATAGCTTGAGAAAAATATTACTATAATGTAATAAGGATCTCCTATGGAATGCTGAAACAACTTATGACATTACAAGTAGATCTCATTCATAGGTTAGAGGTTTGTTGGAATATTTTATTGAAGGAGATTAGACATAATGTGATAAGGATCTTCTATAAAACAATTAAGCAGTAACCCACAATATTAAAACTAAGTCTTATTCATGATTTAGAGATTTATTGGAATAGCTTGAGAAGAAGACTGTTTGTAATAGTATGAGGATCTTATGTCTAATTGAAAAACAAAAAATGCTAATAACTCAACATAGTACAACCAAATATCATTCATATAGTAGTGATATATTGGAAAATCTTGAGAAAGAGAATGGCTGTAAGATAATGAGAATCTTCTTATCTAGATGATAGAAACTGAGGTGCTAGTAACTCAGAATATTACAATTAAATCCCATTCATTTAATAGAGATATATTGGAAAAGCTTGAGAAAAAGACTAACTGTAATATCATGAGGATGTTTTATCTAAGCAAATGACATGAAACATAATGATAAGAGATGTAATTCCATAAAGCAGTCTAAGTAAGGAAATATGACAAAAACAGAATTGGAAACTACTTATCTAGAAAACATGTAAAGCTTCCTCGAATAGCAGGGGCCCTATGCTATCAATTCAGCATTAATCATTTAAATCCTCAAGGTTGTATTCAAAATAGCATCAAATTTTACTCCTTCTATTATCAAAATTCTCGAAAACAGAGTATCACAAGAATGATAAAATATGTATCCAACTTGTCCCTCTCAGAATTACCGAGCTGAATTTATATGTAATTACATAAAAAACATTGAATGAAAGTAGGTCCAAGTGTATCTTTAAAATTAAAATCAAAATAGAACTCTTTTAGGATCCTTGATTTGCTGTAAAGAAAATTAGGAGTCTTGATCCCTGTAGAAGATAGCTTGCTTGACTCTTTCTTTGACCACGTACATAGGCACCTCCAGCTTTCGATCCAGTCTTCGTGGAAGGGAACAAATGATGTAGGAAAGATTTGGAATCCACATATGTGTGCCTTTTCTCCAGATGACACCTGTAACATATGTAAACACCAAAAAAGCTATGGAATGCTTGACTGGCTACAGAATGACTGCATTCTATAGCTAAAACTATTCAAAAATCATTAAGACAGCAAAATCACAAAATTACAGTAAGTTAATCATTATATGCAACCTTTAAGTAATCTTAGTCATTCTCATTGAGTTTTAGGTTTATGAAATGATAAAGGAATGATGAAATGAAGTGAATTTTGGCAAAAGAGAAGACAATTTTAGGGCTCAACATACCCCCACTGCAAAACTCTTGCATGTCTTCATGCAATTCCATCAAAAAATTATTCCATTTGTACTGATACTTCTGCAATAACATCTAGCCTCCTTTTTCTGCTTCTTCTGGTAGTCAATGGCATTTTGGGTTTACTCATGAGTGCTTTAAACCTAAGATTAATGAGTGCCCTATTCAATTTCTTGTTTATTTTCTTTAGCTTCTTGTTTGCTTTATATAGTGCTTACATTTGTTGAGAGAGAGTATTGTTCATGCTACCCTTCAATTTGACCTGCTCTCTTAGGATTTCATTTTCATTCTTGATATGGTTATTCAGTATCTCCAATTCATAATTGTCTCTTTTCAAAATTTCTATTGGAGGTTCTTGTGGATTGGGAGATCTTTCTCTATTTTCTGAGGCCCTTTTCTCTAGTGATTCCACATAGTCATAAATCTGTTGTTGAGCCGGATCTATATCTGGGGTTCTTCTGTTAGGGTTTTCTTCATACTGATGTAGAGGGGATCCATCAACTGGAGATTGGATTGGAGTTTATTCTTCATCAATGTTTATGACTCATGTTTCCTTAATGCATGTCCTTTTCACCATGCCTTTAAGCCTAGAGCTTCTTCTCAATTTAGGTTTATTTTCATCTTTTTCTTCATAACATTCACTTGTTAATTTCTCCTTTCTTTTATTCCTGAGTTGTTTCCTGATCTTTACCAATTTTTCAGAAATTACTTCTTCACTATCTTCCTGTGTTGATGTATTAGGTTTTATCTCAACAGATTTAACAATTTCCCCCCTCCTACTTTTTCTTACAGGTTCTTTTTAGATAATGTTTCTTTTGGTTCTTCAAAATGGTTTCTTCTGAGGAATTCATCCCAACTATCTCCTAATTTCTTCAAGTGAAACTCAATTAGACTAATGATGATGTAAAGTAGTTTCTAGGAACTGAAGTCTTTTCTAAACATTAGAAGCCATCCTTTTCAGACTATTAAGTAGGAATAAGGGTAAATTGATTTCGTCCTCTAATAAATTCATCATTAGTCTAATATGATAGAGATACAAAGTACCAAATCTACTCTTATATGTTACGAATTTTTTGTAAAATAAACAGCACATTCCTCCATTTATTTTTCAAATTTGTACTAGGAATACCTTTTCTAAACACTGAAATGTCCATACCTGGTTTTTTTAACATTTGTTTCCAAGTTTCATTATGGAACTCTTTGTTTTTGAACCAACGTTCACCTTGTCATGGTAATTTTGTGGCCTCAGCCATGAATGACTCTGTGGTGGTGAAATTAATATCCCCAATTTCTACCTCTGATCCATCAAATGACCTTGCAAATGACTTTGTGACTTCTTTGTGGAATCCATTGAACATCTTTATAAAGCTCAACCAGCCTACCTGGTATAATAAACCCTTAACCTGAGGTTATCCTTCTAAATATTTGGTCCCAATTGGCTCTGATCTCACAATAAGCCCCATTTCTCTTCTTGATAAAAAATTCTTCCTTTCTTTGACTTATATCCATTGCTCTGTTTTTGCTTTCCTGTCTAAAGAAAGAGTAGCTATGGAAGGTTTTGTTCCCTTAAAATGACTTCTCTGAAAATGAAAATTGGCTACGGAATGTAATGACAGTGAGTGGATGTGAATAAATAAGGTAGTGGTAAATCATGAAGATGATTGGGTTTAAGAGTTTGACGTGGGATAAAAGACCGCGAAGAGATCTTGTAATGATTTTCAAAATTCATCAATAAATGATATGATTTAAGGATGTGACCTAATAGGTCACATCAAATTTTTGTCCGTTAATATTAATGATGAATTGTTATGGAGAAGAATGTAAGGGATTTGGTATTTTTATGATAGTAAAGGATCAATTCGAATGATAAAATAACTTTAGGAAACATATGATTTAACTATACTATCTCTTTCATGTTTTGCTATCAAAATAATTTCATACAATTTACCTTAGCCTTTTTGATTTTGCTACTTTGTTGTATTTGTCCTTCATCTGAAAAATATTGATCTTTAAGCTCCATAATATTCTTTGACTCATCCTTTGTTTATTGAAGCAAGCTTGCAGGGTCAAATTAGCTGCAAAACAAGATTGGCTACAGAACAGGTAGCTGCAGAATGTACCTGTTAAAACTCTGAAATATGGAATGAAATATGGATGAAGTGAAATATGGAATGGAATGAGATGGATGAAGTGAAATATGGCATGGAATGAGATGGATGAAATGAAATATGGAATGGAATGAGATGGATCATGGAACATGAATTGGAATGAAGTATGAATTGGAATATGAAAAGTGAATCTGCAACTTATGATTTTATGATACTTCATTGCAGAAAAAGAATCAATTTTTGAAAGTCTAAAGTGTTAGAAGAATTTTGATTTTCACCTTATACTTTCTGTATAAACATGCCAATCAATAATTGGCTTTCATATTTATATTCTTATATATATATATATATATATATATATATATATATATATATATATTATTCAAATGATTGAAGAAAAATGCAATTAAGTTAGTGAAGAAGAAGAATTCTTCTTCACTAACTTCATATCAATGTTATCTTGGAATTTCTTGACAAATTCCTCTCTTGAAAGTGGCTTATGATACAATTTCAATCTATGTCCATTTACAAGAAAATCTACCTTTCCTTCATCTATTGTCCTGATTTTTATTGCTCCATTTTCAAATATTTTCACAATCTCATATGGCCCAAGCCAATGAGTTTGAAATTTACGTTGAAAATCCTTGAACTTTGAATCAAATAAGAGGGCCTAGTCACCTTCTTTAAATTTCTTTTCTTTGATGTATTTATCATGCCATCTAGTCCTTTGTTGTTGGACTATGCTTGTTCTTTGGACTGCATCTTGTCTGATCTCATCCAATTCATTAATCTGCTCCTGTCTGTGCTTTTGTGTTTCTGTTAGCTCAAGTCCTAACTGGACTGCCATTTTGAAAGCTTGGATCTGTAACTCTATGGGAAACAAGACTTGTTTTCCATAAACAAGTTCATAAGGGGTGTGTCCTTTTGTGTTTCTCCATGTAGTTCTATAGGCCCATAAGGCTTCAAGAAGCCTTTCTGCCTAATCTCTTCTATGTAAATGAACAGTCTTTGTCAGGATCCCTTCAATGACCTTATTGGAAGATTCCACTTGACCATTTGCTTGTGGATGGTAGGGAGTAGATTTCCTGTGTTTGATTTTATACTTCTCTACCATTTGCTCCACCATCTTTGATGTGAATTGAGCTCCTTGATCAGTAACAATTTCCCTTGGGACACCAAAACGAGTAAAAATATCCTCAAAAAGAAAATTAACTATAGATGCTTTAGTAGTAGAAAGTAAAGGTTTGGACTCTACCCATTTGGTAACATAATCAGTGCAAACTAATATACATTTATTTTGATTTGATGGAGGATTAATAGGTCCTACAAAGTCCAAAGCCCTTTTCTCAAAAGGTTCAATATGTACCTGAGGTTGCAATGGCATCTCACATGAAGGAGAAGGTTTCCCTACCCTTTGGCAACTGTCACACCTTTTGACATACTCTTTAGCATATTTAAAGAGAGATGGACAATAATATCCTAGGTGAAGGATCTTATAAGCTTTCCTCTTATCAGAAAAATGTCCACCACAATGTTCATTATGACATGCCTTGAGAATCTCAGGCATCTCATCTTCTCGAACACATCTTCTGATAATAAAGTCTAGACCTATTTTATATAGCTCATTATAAATCCATGAATATTTTTCACTGTCAAAAATGATTTTTCTTTTATCTCTTGCATTCATAATTAAAGGAAATTTCCCTGAAACTAGATAATTGGCTATGTCAGCAAACCAGGGAGTTTGAGTAGTAATTTCAAAGAGATATTCATCAGTGAATTAATCTTCAACTGGAGTGTTGTTTTTAATGTTTTGAATTCTATATAGGAAATCAACTATTGTATTTTGTTTTCTAGGCCTATCTAGAATGGTGATGTTAAATTCTTGTAAAAGCAATAACCATCTTGTGACTCTGCCATTAGTAATTGATTTGTTCATTAAATACCTAACTGCATAGTGATATATGTGGACAAAGGTTTCATAGCCTATTATATAGTGTCTGAATTTATTTATGGCAAGAACAACAGCTAAGAACTCTTTTTCAGTTACAGTATAATTCAACTCTAAAGGAGTCAAATTTTTACTTGTATAGTAGATGGCATAAGGAATCAATTATTTTTGTCCCAGTGCAGCTCCTAAAGTTGTATCTAAGGCATCTGTTGAGATGTGAAATGGTAATTTCCAGTTAGGTCCCCTTAAAATAGGTGCTTCAAAGATTTTTGTTTTCAGGGTTTCAAAGGCTAATTGGAAGTCAGGATTCCAATTGAATTCACAGTCTTTGGTAAGTAGTTTGAAAAGTGGAGATGCTATTTTGGTGAATTTTTCTATAAATATTCTGTAGTATCCTGTAAATCCTATAAAACTCCTGACATATTTCTGACAACTTGGAACTGATAGTCTAGAGATGACTTCAACCTTTGACTCATAAACTCTAATCCCATCTCTTGAAATATGATGTCCTAAGACAATACCTTCAGTGAACATAATGAAACATTTTTCATGACTTAAGGAAAGGTTTGCCTCTTTAAATCTTTTTAGAAAATTTTCCAAGTTTGCTAAGGCTTCTTCAAATGTGTTTCCATAGACTGTGAAGTCATCCATGTATACTTCTACACAGTCATGTATTAGATCTGAAAAGATTCCCAATACTGCCCTTTGGAATGTTGCAGGTACATTTCATAATCCAAAAGGTAATACTCGGTAGGCATAGGTACCCCAAGGACAGGTAAATGTGGTTTTATCTTTATCCTCAAGTGAAACTTGAATTTGGTTGTAACCACTGAAACCATCCAAAAATGAAAAGTACTTTTTGCCTGCTAATGTATCTAACACTTGATCTATGAAGGGTAAGGGAAAATGGTCTTTAAGAGTAGCTTTGTTTAATTCTCGGTAGTCAATGCATACCCTCCATTTACCATTCTTCTTGGGTACAATCACCAAAGGAGAAACCCACTGAATATCTGAAATGGGATAAATAAAGTTGTCATTTAACAATTTCCGCAACTCTTCTTTAACAATCTCCCTAAGGTTTGGATTCATCCTTCTCCGAGGCTATCTGATTCGTTTACAATTTTCCTCTATATAGATATGATGAGTGCAAGTCTTAGGGTTGATCCCTTTCATGTCAATGTAATCCCATGCATATGCAGAAGAGTGTCTCTGTAATATTTCGATTAGCTTTTCTTGTTGAAGTTTCTCTAGGTTTTTGTTTATGTTTAAGGTTTTTCGTGGGAATATTTCAATTGTAGAGCTGCCAAATTCTTCCATGGAGTAAAGAGAAATTTGTCTTGATGATAGGAACTCAATGTTGGATTCTTCCTGGAATTGTTCATGTTCATATTCTGAAGAAGATTCATGATTTTCCAAGGCATTCAGAATCTGACTATCTTCACTAATTTCTGAAATAGTGAAGAGAGGTTGTATATCTTCTTCATCATCAATCCATTGAGTATCATCTAATTCTGTGATTGTTCTTGCTGGAGGATACAAGGTGAATTTCTTGGTTGAACTTCCATCAGATATGTTCATATCACTATATCTACAACTAATGAAAGCATCAGCTGTAGCTAACCAAGGTCTTCCTAATATAATAGGATGTCCTCCTAGATCATTTTTAGGAGTTAGGATCATGAAATCCATAGGATACTCCCAAGAATCTAAGGACACTGGAATGTCTTCTAATACCCCATCTGGTTTGATTACAGATCTATCTGGTGATTGTAATAGTGTGGGTGTAAAAATAAGATTAGGAAGTTTTAGTTTTTCCATGATTTGCCTACTCATGATATTGATTGCTGCTCCTAGATCAATAAGTGTGTTTGCGATTTCTATTCCATTGATATGTATCTTAACAACTGGATTTCTAGGATCTAGATATTTTGGAATTGAAATCTTCCCCATCATTATGATGTCTGCTATTTTTCCTACCAGTTGTATTTTATTTATCTCTTTTATTATTTTTCCTGTTTTTTTCATACTCAACTCTTTTATTGTTTTTGCTAGAATTGGGATTTCCTTGATGGCTTGTAATAATGGAATATTGATACAAACATTTCTTAACTCATCTAAGAAATCATAGTTAGGCATCATAATTTGTTTCTCTACACCCCTATCAATTTGTAATCTTTCAGGAAAATTAGGTGTAGTAGTAGATGTTGATGGATGTTGTAACATAGGAGTTGAAATTATTGGTTCTTTCTGTTTTTCTTTTCCAATGTTTTGGTCTTGAAGAGATGTGTTTTCTTCAAAACTTTTATTTACCTATAGAGAATATTCCTCATAATTGTTTTGTTCTTGTATAACTACGAAAGGTTTCTTTCTTTCAAGTATTCTTCCAGACCTAAGTTGAACATCATTAAGGTCTAAAGGAGTAATCAAATAGGTTGGAAATTGTTGAACTTCTATCATATATGTATTTTGAGGGTTTTTATTGTTGGGGTTTGGTATTGGCTAGGTAGGAAACTGATTTTCTTTTTGAGGAAATGGTAATGGAAGTGGTGGATTTTGATTTTGGTTTTGATGTTGGTTTTGATGTTGTGGATTCTGCTGAGGATTTTGTTGAAGAGGAAAGTTTGAATATGTTGGATATGAGGGATAAGAGGGTGGATATTGATAATACTGGGAGAACCTTCCATAAGGATTTTGCACTCCTTGAGCCCAATATTGAGATTGATTTTGAAATTGGGGCCAAGGTTGCTGCCCAGAGTTCCAATTTGGTGAGGGTTGATTGTACATTTGATTACTAAACCCTTGTGTTTGAGGTCCCTGCCAGGGTCTTCTAGAGACAAAATTAAGAGATTCTATGGAATTTGTGGTTGTTTCTTCTTGAAAGACAACTTTAAGGCCAGGGATTGAGGGACAATTCTTGGTATCATGTTTTTCAGAAAAAATTGCACAAGTCTCTATTACTTTTGCATCCAAAGGACACTCTCTTAAGGCATGCTTCTTCCTAAATTTGGGACAAAAGATTGCTAAGGCATCAGTTTCAGCTTTATGCTTGTTTTGTAACTTAAGGGTGTCTATTTTCTCACTAAGACTTCCTATAATGTCAGTTTTGAATTCATCAAGCATATTACCTATCTCTGCCCTACTTACTGTTCCAGCTACAGATTTACTTGCCCTTGCAAGAGCAGAGTCTCTTGGTCCTTTTAGAATCTTAGATTTTCCTCTTGAAAGGTTAATACATAGTTCTGATATATCAACTAATGAAAGTTGATATATGTCTCCTTTCCCCATAATATTAAGAATATCTATCGATTCATCCCTAATTGTCTTCAACAAAAGAGATTTCAAAGTATCTTGGTCTAAGTTTTCCATTTTTTCCCTCTTCATGTTATAATTAAATCTTTCCAACAAATCTTCTAGATTTTCATCCTCTTTTTTCATCATCTTGAACACTTCCTCCTTATGGTTAACTGGTACAGTAATCCAAATATCTATCTAGAAATGATTTCCTCATTTCATCCCATGTCCTAATAGACCTAGTTATTAAACTCATAAACCATTTTAATTCTTCTCCTTTCAATGTTGAAGGGAACAGTTTAAGCTTTTGAGCATATTGTAGGTAATCATAGGTTCTACATATAACTTCAAACTCAAATAAGAAGGCCTCAGGATCCTAAATTTTTAGTCCATGAAAGTTTGGAAGAACAGAGGGTGAGATATTTTTCATAGTTGCATTAGTCTCTTCATCTATTATAGGGAATCCAAAAGGACTTCCAGTTTCCCTTCTACATCTTCCTCCTTATGCATTTCCTCTTCCCCTACCTTCTTCTGTACCTCTACCTCTTCCTCTATCTCCTCCTCTTCCTCTACCTCCTCCAAATAGTGTATGTTCCCCATTAAAGACTTCTCCTTCCCTTTCTCCTGCCATGATAGACTCCTCTAAACTGATATAGGGTTCAGTTGGAAGAGCTATTTGTTCCACTGGTTCTTCTTTCAAGGGTATATTGAAGAAATAGTCCTCTTCTTCTTCTTCAATAGGGATTTGTAATTATTCTGCTGGAATATATTTCCCTGTGGAAATGAAAAAGTTTATCCCTTCTGTAGGAGTCGTTGGATCTTCTTCCTCTAGAATTGCTTCAGTGGATGAAGTGGGAGATCTTCCTGATGGGATATCTGATCTTGAGACTTCTCGAAGCCTATGACCAATATAGTATTGAATGTGGGTTTGAGTTGGAGGTGTGCTACTTCTTTGTCTTGGTGGAGTGAGTGGATTTGTGGGAATTAAGCTTCTACCTCTTATAAATATACCCCTAGAATATCTTTCTCTATGCATATCATTGTTTTTGGGAAATAGGAAATAAGGCTACCTAGTTAAACTTCCCCGGCAACAACACCAAAATTTTTAGTCAATTTAGTGTTCCTAAATTGATAGCATAAATTATCAACCAGGGCTAGTAAACGGATGAAGTGTACTTGCACTATATGTGCCTAAGTATCCTTTTTCTTATTTCATTGTTTGATTGATGTTTTTGGGTTTTTTTATATTTGAAGCTTAGTATGCTACTTTATGCTTAGGAGAAGAAGTTAAATCTATGTTAAAAAGGAAAGAAATGGAAATCTTAGAACTAAAACATAGTTTAGTTACAAATTCAGTCCCTAATTAGAAAATGGTGAAAACAGAGAATCCTAATCCATGGATATTATAGCTTGCAAATGAACATTCATGAAAATGAAAGGTAACTCAAAACACTACAACTCAATTTGATCCATTTAGTTAGAGGTTTGTTGGAATAGCTTGTGAAAGAGATTAAATTCTAATGCAATGAGGATCTTCCTAAAACATAAAAGAAGTATTAAAACAAACAGCAACTTAGAACATTATAATGAAATCTCATTCATATGATAGAGTTTTTTTGGAATAGATTGAGAAAAAGATTAATATAATGTAATAAGGATCTCCTATGGAATGCTAAAACAACTTATGACATTACAACTAGATTTCATTCATAGGTTAGAGGTTTGTTGGAAGAGTTTATTGAAGGAGATTAGACATAATGTGATAAGGATCTTCTATAAAACAATTAAGCAGTAACCCATAGTGTTAAAACTAAATCTTATTCATGATTTAGAGATTTATTGGAATAGCTTGAGAAGAAGACTTTTTGTAATAGTATGAGGATATTCTATCCAATTGCAGAATAGAAAATGCTAATAACTCAACAAATTACAACCAAATATCATTCATATAGTAGTGATCTATTGGAAAAGCTTGAGAAAGAGAATGGCTGTAAGATAACGAGGATCTTCTTAATCTAGATGACAGAAACTGAAGTGCTAGTAACTCAGAATATTACAATTAAATCCCATTCATTTAATAGAGATATATTGGAAAATCTTGAGAAAAATACTAACTGTAATATCATGAGGATATTTTATCTAAGCAAATGACATGAAACATAATGCTAAGAGATGTAATTCTAGAAAGAAGTCTAAGTAAAGAAATATGACAAAAACAGAATTGCAAACTGCTTATCTAGAAAACATGTAAAGCTTCTTCGAATAGCAGGGGCGCTCTGCTATCAATTCAGCATTAATCCTTTAACTCCTCAAGGTTGTATTCAGAACAGCATCAAAGTTTACTCCTATTATGAAAATGCTCTAAAACAGAGTATCATAGGAATGATAAAATATGTATCCAACTTGTCCCTCTTTATATGCAATTACATAAAAAAAATTGAATAAAAGTAGGTCCAGGTGTAGTTTTAAAGTTAAAATAAAAATAAAACTATTTTAGGATTCCTGTAGAAGACAATTTAGGATTCCTGTAGAAGAAAACTTGCTTGACTTTTGCTTTGACCACATACATAGGCACCTCTAGCTTTCGATCCAGTCTTCGTGGAAGGGATCAAATGATGTAGGAAATATTTGGAATCCACCTATGTGTTCCTTTTATCCAGATGACACCTATAACATATTTAAACACCAAACTAGCTACAGAACGCTTGACTGGCTATAGAATGACTGCATTCTGTAGCTAAAACTGTTCAAAAATCATTAAGACAAGAAAATCACAAAAGTACAGTAAGTTAATCATTATATGCAACATTTAATTAATCTTAGTCATTCTCATTGAGCTTTAGGTTTATGAAATGATAAAGGAATGATGAAATGAAGTGAATTTTGGCAAAAGAGAAGACAATTTCAAGGCTCAACAAGTATATATTGTGACTTCCATCATCTCTACATATTTTATAATGATTGCCTTTCCTCATAAAGGTGTTATCACATTCATCAACCAACTCTCCTTATTTGCCTCTAGTTCCAAGGTAACTAGAAGCATTCTGTTAGTTCACGCACCCCAAATAGCACTTCAAAACATTGGTGTAGGAGTCTTAAAGGATTCTTCCCTAATGGGAACCTTTGCATTACAACCGCCTGCGACGTTGGCAGAAATTGCAAACATAGAGACTTTCTACATGATATCTTCCACTCCATATAGCTTAAGGAAGATTACAGGTGATTCTGAAGTTGTTACATTGGATGAATTCCTGTCACCCAGCTCAATTTACCTCGCATAGCAACCTATCTACATGGCTTGGGCATAGAATTTGAAATCATCATCGTCGATCGTTTGGGTCAATCGTTCATTAGATTTTGGTATTCCATCTGATCCTTTTTCATCCACTTTCATGACTGATGAGAGCATTTTGGAATACATGACTCCAGAAGGAGAACCATGGGAAGATTATCATCATCATTCCCATATTCAGGGTTAGCAAGAAGATAATTTTATTGAAATATATCACCCATCGATCAAAACTTTATTGTCGAATTATTTTCCCATTAATGCAATCGAATTTGAGCAAAATTTATCAAATATTGAAGAAACCATTTCTATCGATATTTCGACCAAACTCGGCATTGTAGAAAACATTCATGTTGGCGTGTATTTTTCTCCATTAGAACTCAAAACTTATCGCTCTCTCTTTCATGAATTTTGTGATATATTTTCTTGGTCTTGCAAGGAAATTCCAAGCATAGATACTAGTATCGTTGAACACACCATTAAAATGTACCCTGATGTCAAATCAGTATGTCAACACCTTCATCTTGTTCATCTGAAGAAGGCCGCTGCCATTAAAGCATAAGTTGACAATTTTTTATTTGCCGGTTTCATTTACCCTGTTCCACTTACTGATTGGGTTTCCAATATTGTTCCTGTTATGAAGAAACAAGGGACAATCAGAGTGTGCGTTGATTATCGGGATGTCAATATTGCTTCTCCAAAAGACAACTATCCTACTCCTTTTATCAACCAAAGTATTGACAATTGTGCTGGATGTGAAATATTTTCGTTCATGGATGCATTCTCCGGTTACAATCAAATCAATATCCACCTAGAGGACCAATATAAGACAACATTCATCTGTCCCTAGGGCACATTTGATTATCGAAAACTCCCATTTGGTTTAAAGAATGTTGGAGAAACTTTTGAGAGAGAAATGGATTATGATTTCAATGAAATCAAGCACATTGTTCAACCTTATCTAGATGATTTACCCGTGCATTCACGAAACCATATTGATTACCTGATACATTTGAGAGCTATCTTTCTATGCTGCCGACACTACAAAATATGGCTCAATCCACATGAATTTGTGTTTTTTGTTGGTTTTGGTCATTTTCTAGGATTCGTCATCTCAAAAGAAGGAATTCAAATCGACCCACTGAAGGTACAGGGAATTCTTGATTTGCCTGTGCCATCAACTTTGATTTAGTTATAGAAACTTCAAGGAAAGGCTAACTTCCTAAGGAGGTTCATACCCAACTACGCTAAAATGGCTAAAGGATTTACTCGTCTCTTGAAAAAGGAGATTCCCTTCCATTGGGATAAGTTTGTGCAAGATTTTTTTGATGTTGTCAAGGATACACTTGTCTGGGCATCATCAATGTATCCCCCTAATTATCAGAGTGATTATTTCTTATATATCATCACGGCTGATACGACCATTGCTATGGTATTGGTCCAAGAATAAGATGGGATAGAAATTCTGATATATTATTTGAGTCGTAATATAAATGATACGAAAATGAAGTATTCATATGTCAAAAAGATCACCTTAGCAGTCATTCAAACTATCCAAATAGTTCACCATTATATCCTATTCTAGAAGACCATTGTCATTTTGGATTGCAACCCCATGACTTAATTTTTTCACGTCAATTGCTGGGGGGGGATATTCAAAATGGATTATCATTTTACAGGAATTTGATTTGGAATTCATCAAATCCAAGTCAAATAAGTCTTTAGTTTTGGTTGAGCTTCTCTATGACCTTCCCTCTGATAGTACTGCAACTACATCAGAACCATCAATTCCTGATGAGTCTATGTTTCCGATCAGATCATCTAATCCTTGGTATAGGGATTTTATCATTTATCTCCAAACCCATAATTTTTGGCCCGATACCTCTCGCTCTCAATAGCAATGTATTCGATACAAAGCCAAAGATTATCTGATCGTCGGCGAAACACTTTATCGTCATGGTATCAATACGATTTTAAGGAGGTGCCTTACTCATGAGGAGGATGAGAAGGTTCTAAATGATTGTCATGCTGCCACTTGTGGTGGACACTTGTATGGATACGCTACCATGTAGAAGATACTCTGCATCGGTTACTTTTTGCATACCATATTTTGTGACTACATCATCGCGGTCAGAAGTTGTCATGTGTGCCAGATATTTGATCGTAAAATCCACAAACCACTAGTGTTGATGCATCATGTTATCATTTTGTGACCATTTTCAAAATGGGGCATTGAATTCATGACCTGCAACCCTCATTCGTACGAGGGGCATGGTTATATGATTATCATAGTAGACTATTTTACCAAGTGGGCTGAAGTGATACCTACATTCAATAACACAAGAGAAATAACTGCATTATTCTTTTTCAATCGTGTAATCTCACGGTTTGGTGTTCCACAGGCTATATTCACATATCATGATAAGTATTTTCGCAATCACATGATGAATGAGTTGACTGCCAAATTAGGATTGTCGCATGATAGTTCTAATCCTTAATATCCACAATTCAATGGACAAGTTGAGGCTATTAACAATATTCTTAAATGAATGCTTCAATGAATGATATGAGTTCATGAACAAAATTTTCATTCTATCCTGTACTCAGCTTCATAGGCATACCGAACCTTGGTGAGAAAAGAAACCAGATTTACCCCCTTTCAATTGATGTATGGTCTGGAATCTATCTTGCCTATCCAATGTGTAATACCATCATTAAAACTCACTGTTGACTTGTTACCTGACACCTCTTTTGAAGAAGTGCATCTTTTTAACCTCATCCATCTTGATGAAATGCATCGTGAAGCCGCATTGGCCAAAAAAGTGCATAAGAGATGTGTAAAGGCGCAATACAACCAACATGTCCAACCTCGCATCTTCTCAGAGGGTGACCTAGTCTTACTTTATGATTAGGAAGCTGAAGTAATAGGTACAGGGAAATTTGAACCATTATGGCATGGCCCCTATATTGTCAAAAGAGTTGTTGCCAAGGGTGCCTACGAGTTGGTATATTATGATGGAATTCCATTGGCGCAACCCCGAAATGGATTGTATCTAAAACGTTACTATGTTTAAACATGAGCATAGTAAAATGTTGTATTATATTGTATATGTAATTTTGATTTTCATTTAGTTTTTTTTTTCTAGAGTTTTCTTGAAGTTAGTAATCCACTTTACATTTCATTGTAGATGTTTGAATCTTTGGAACCATTCATTGGGTATGATAATGGTGCTAGTTGTAGTATGTAGAATCTATCCTCTGCAACACGAGTCATTTACACTCTAAACGATGAGTTAATGAGTTTTAAAGGGATTTGTATCGATCAATCTACAAACGATATCATTGAGTATATCATGTTTATCGAACTTCTCTTTGATGCCATTTGATTTTGTATTAACCGCATCATCATTAGGTTAGACTCATAACTTGTGGTACTGCAACTTACTAGTGTTTATACTATCATGAATCCAAAACTGCATCATATGTTCCTACGAGTTTGAATTTTGGAAAGACATTTTTATTTCATTCAATATCATTAAATTTCCATAAACTTGAACACATTAACTGATTCCTTAGTGAATTATGTTATAAACAAAAAATTGAAACACATGTAAAGACATATTTTCAATTCACATCACATAATTGAATAGGATTGCGCAATAAAAATAGGAAACACTTAAAAAAAATAGATAGATAGTTATAGGTTTTTCTAAAATTTGTGCCCAAGACACATTGGTCATCAGACCTCAAAATGTATGCAAAATGTCAAAGTAAACTAGTGATGCTCATGATAACAAGCTACTGGTCTAGCTATCCTACGCAATAACTGCATCCAATAGTTAGGAACGCAAATAGTGTGGTGTTGTAGTCTCATGGGTAACTCGCTGATCTGACAACCAGAATCTCGAGAGTCAATTGCTCTATGTGCTACTATAGCTCAGCAAGATTCTTGGTCATATTGAAATCCTGAAGGACTTCTCTCCCGACAGCCCTCTCTGTTGGCTCCTCTACTCTCTGCTTCGGCTGACCCACTAGTAGAACTTGACCTGCATATACATACATCAAAACATTAGTTCAGTTTTGGGAAACATCAAAATATAAAAACATGTATAAACCTTATAAAAAAATAAAAAAAACATGGTCAAAACATTCTTACCAATTGCACCCCATTAAGCCTCGTCTGGTAGAATCAAGTCTAGATCTCCTCGAAAATATACACCTACATATGCATACTGATATATGGCGATCATCTGTCATATAAACTAGGTGAAGAATGCAATAGAAAATACAATGGTTGATTGACCAGCATGTCTAGCCATCAATTCTACCCATCTCTGCATCCATGGATCTTTAGGGCCAGATATACCCAGTGTAACATGTTGGGGCTACATCAATGGAATCTTCTCAAATGAAAAGGAAATCAGGATCGAGCCATAGTTGAAATTATTCTTTCTTCCTCCCATTCATTTCATTAGTTGTTCTTTCATCTGAAAGAGGATAGCTTTAGCCGAGTTAAATATTGTTGGTTCCAAGCACTCCAGTGGATACTACATGTATGATTAGTTTGCCACATGTAGTGTAGCGGAACTGGCAAGCTTTGCGATAGTGAATAGGATGGTCCTCAAAGGAAAATAACGTACATAGTAGATGTTTATTTTCCCATCCTTAATAGGTTCAGTCCCTGGATGGCAGTCCCGCAGTATGTAATCTTTCACTGACTCTCCTCCAAAAGTAGTCCTTGAAAGAGAAATGGGTGAACCTCGCCTCGATAATCCTGTAAGAAAATAAATTTCCTCCACTAATATTGGGAAAATTTTGTCCCAAATGTGAAAATCTTGTATCACCAGATCCCATGAACGAACAAGGAACTCTAATAGTTCCATTTTTTGCCTCATACCAAATAATTTGAAGTACTTTAGCAACCCGCAATCTCTGAGGGCTCTTACAGTGCCCAGATCGTTTAGGGAAATCATTTTTTTTTCTTCATATTCTCTTTCCCTCCATGTAATCGTCATTTTGATCCGATGAATACCGGAAACACAATCATAATACTCATTAGGATCCATTTCATGAAAAAAAATTGGGAAATTTTGGGCACACGGCGAAAAAAAGAATGGAAATTTTGCCCAATGCAGCCCAGGTCAAGGGATAGAGCGTTGCAGTTCATTTGGCCTTCAATTTCAGTGCACTGCAACACACCTTTTGACATTCAAGGGTGTTTTTCCCATAGTTTATAATATATTTACCCTAAGGGGCTCAAAAACCTAAAAATTTTCAATGTAATGAAACATAAATGCCACTAAAGAAAAGAGAAGGTTCATAGCTCCAACTTGGATTGAACAGCGAGGAAAATAGTCCTCAAAATCTGTCACAATCTACTACTAAAGTTTGAGGGAAAAAAATGGTTCAGAGCTCCAATTTTCAAATGGTAAAAACTCTTTTAATTAGTCAATTTGATTATTGAAAATCGTATTTAATGCTCTGACTATGTGTTTTATTCATTTTTTCTATGAAATATGTATTTTTAATATGTTTGATGGTGTTCTGAACAAGTTTTACAACTGATATAGAATATTAGTCGTGCACACATATCCAAGAATGATTTGACCACAAATAATACTTTTATCCTTATTTTTCGAGCTTTGATAAAAATGAAAAAGCATTTGACGCGCACTTTTATCCCTTTTTCGAGCTTCGATAATAGCGAAAAAGGAACCCTTGAAGTCTTCTTTTAGCTCTTTTTAGACTCTGATAATGTGAAAATATTGCAGAGCACTTTTATTTTCGAGCTCGTAAAAGTAAATGAAACAAAATATACTCAGTATAAGTTTAACCCTTTTCCGGACTGAGATAGATTATTTATGAAAGAAGAAAACCTTAGCCGAACATGACTAAGAGGTTCTCTCATGTGTCATTTTACACTTTTTCAGACCTAAGCGATAAAATTACAAAAAAGGACTCATGGAGTTTTATTTTGTTCTCTTTTTCAAAATATCTAAATCTGAAAAAAGGACCGGGCTATCACTCTCGTTAGGCTCATTAAAAAATAAAATAGTTGCTGGAATGGGGCTACCTACACTATGAATTTTGTATATCTTTGGAAAATTTTGTATAATTTTTTTATTAATTAGTCTAACGCAAGGTTTTTCGGGTCATTCAAAGCCCTGAATGCATTGTAATGGGTCAAAGGGTAGACCTAGAGTCCGCAAACCACGGTTTTTCAACCATAGGATATCGTAGGCTACATCGATATAAATATATGAATAGTTTTAAGTCTAGAGGTAGGCATGAATTAAGACTGATGCTACATGAAAATTGTTAGATCTGTTTTGGGTTGTTTTGGGTAAGGACTCCTGCTGGCTGTATGCATAGAGATCCTCAGTCCTACTGTGTGCGAACCTCGCTAGGCTGTGTGCACGGGCTGGTTTTGGTCGTAAGTGGATCTGAATTTTAATGAATGCGAATTATTGTTAAAGTATCTGTGTGTTATCTAGATCGGTTATGTTTACTCCTGAAGCGTATCTGTGATGATTATTTGGCTACGAATATATCTGTGTTTTTGCATAAATATATCTGTGATCTATTATTAGCTACGATTATAAATGCTCTGTGATGGTATCAGATGATATGCATGTGGATGTGAATGTGCTGATTAGATCTGATAACTTTTTTATGGTTATATGCTGAGTATATTATTTAAAGGGCTACGAATAGAGTCTCTCTGGGTAAACCTAGAAAGTTATAACACAGGACTTCCTCACAGTACATACTCTCTCCCAGGGTGCAGAAACCTAGTTCCAACACCCTCCCATACTACTTCGGGTGAGACCTTGGCGTGCGCAAGTAGGTCATTGCCTAAAGGGTCTGTAATATAGGGGTTTGATGGAAAACCTTAACCTACGAACTTGGGTCAGGACCCCTCAAGCCAACAAATGGTTCCGTTGCTGGGAATGGGAGCATTTTCAAATAGAGATCAGGTAATGCCACGAGGTCCTTGGAGACCTGAGAGGGTGGAAATTAAATATTGGTTTGAAAGAGAGATTCAATAATTTGTTGTATAGGAGATCGCAACATGAAATTGACAGCTGATAAGTGGAAGAACAAGTACATCTTCATTGAAGTCTATGAAATTTTATTTGGAACCTTTGTGCACGAGCTTTAGGAGTGGTTGGCCAGGCTCGTAGAATTCCAAATGTGCTAGAAGGACGATCAGGTAACATAGTGGACACCATAATTGTTTCAACAGCTGGAAAGGACCGAAAATATGATCACCCATACTGTAGATCACTGGGTAGATAACGTGTTGGGGAGGTTCATGACAGAATTCACAGTCGATCAATTCTTTTCCTACTGTGAGGTAGATTAAAGGTTCTTCAAGGGTTTATGGGGTAAGTTCTTGAAAACATTGCCTTTACTAATCAAAATATTACTGTGCGGAAAGGGCATTCTGTGCAGCCACAACGAGTGAATGACATGATATCTGAGTGAGAGCACAACACTAAGTGGTAAGTACTACCGAACTAGTCAAGAAGGAGATAGATCTGTCTATAGTCCATTAAGAGAGTCAGCTGCACATAGCCCTCCAACTACACCACCTTCAGGTCAGAATAAGGGTAATAACTCACCCATACCTCCACCACCACCAGAAGATGATATGGTCATGCACATGAAGCTACCTACCTTCCAGGGTGTAGAGGATGAAGATATGGACTAATTTTGGTTTGTCGCAAAATCATTATGGGTTGTGTATAATGTGGCTACCGACGCTGTCAAGAGAGTGCAACTATCACTCGCCTTTGAAGGAAGGGCCTTGGATTGGTATATGGGGTATGTAGGACAGCACACGGGTCCCTCCATTCCAGAGATTAAGACATTGTTAAAAGAATAGTTTTGGAAGAATAAGTCTTACTCCCAGAAAGTGGTCGACTTGAAAGACTTTAAATAGGGACCCATTAAATCGGTCTAGGAAGTTGATCAGCGGCTAAAAAAGGTTATTAGAGATGGGGAATTTCAGTATGATGATATAAAACACAAGGAATGGTTTATCACTATGCTGTTGCCTCACATGAACGGACCTATGGGTCAGCAATCGATCGCAATGCAAGAGAAGGCCTTGGAGATTTCTATGAAAATAGAGGTTGCACCGAGGGACGATGCTTAGTTTGGGGTATAGCAGATCCAGGGGCAGTTGGAGGAAATTCACCTTGAAATACAAAACCTGCGAAATGAATGGGGGAAAGAGGCTAGTCCAGACATATGGTTCATAAGATGCAGGGTGTCTGGTCATACCAAGGATCAGTGTCCTTTCTTGACATATTACATGTAGGCTAGGGGACCTAGCCCATTGTGTCCTAAGGAGGCTGCAGGACCAAGTGGTCCAACGTTATGGTGCACTGATTGTCCTGTCACCGGGCTATATGATACTAACCACTATCCCCCTCTTAGTGCTTACATTCTAGAATTGAACCAAAAATGGTGTCGATTTTGCTCCTCTATGGGGCATGACGAGCATAATTTCCAGACCTATGACTTGATGACAGATCCAAGAAACCTATACAGGGTACAAGCCAACCCTTCTTCACCATTGTCTCCCTCGAGCAGAGGAGGCTCCACAGCAAGGGGCAGGGGAGGGGGAAGTGGTGGAGGCACAGGTCGGGGAAGAAGACAATTGATCTGTTACAACTATGGGGAGATAGGGCACTTTGCGAGGGAATGTCTGAACCTTGCATGACAATCTTTCTATTATTATAGGCAACTAGGCCATTTGATTGAAGATTGTCCAATTTTGATAGCAAAAATTCAGTAAAAACGACAAGCACCTACGCAGAATGTACAGAGGGTTAAGGCAGAACCGCGTGATGAAGGACCAAGTATTAATGTCATAACGTGCAACGGCATGGCTACTGGAGAAGCTAATGAGAAAGCTGAAGTTGAACCTCTTATCCAGAAAGCAGCAGTCAAATAGGAGAGCATGGAGCTACAGAAGGAAAGGGAAAACTTCGTCGCAGCTTGCAAAGACTTTACTAAGGATGAGGCACCTACTTCAAAAGCTCCAACAAACTTGAGAAAAGACAATGAAGTTAAATAGTTTCTATAGGCATGTATCAAGTTGCTACGCAACCAGAAGGCAGTAGAAAATATGCAAGCACTAATAGATAGCTGCACAGAGAGAACTAACCCTCCCCCAGTAGTTAAGGATGTGCACAAACTGTACAAGCATAAGAAATGCACTGGTTGGGAAATGCGGCTAACAACGCATATTGGCGACTTTGAAATGGATCAAGATATTTTACACCTGGGATCAGATGTGAATGTACTACCCAAGAAAAATTGGCAGCGAATGGGGCAACATAAGTTGGAATGGTCCACTATCCAACTACGCATGGCCAACCAACAGAATATCATACTATTAGGAAGACTGCCAAAAATTATGGTAGATATCACAGGATTAAAGGCCTGCGTCAACTTTGAGGTCATTCAGATTATGGAAGATGAGGACCCCAATCCTGTGCTCCTAGGATTGGATTGGGAAATAGACATGGGGGATATTATCAACCTAAAGAAAATAAGCATGGTGTATGAGAATGAGGGTATAAGGGTGACAGTCCGCCTAGACCTGGCAGAAGGCGATCAGTATACAGAACCAGTGTGTAAAGAAGAGGATGTAGATCACATCTATAAGTTAACCAGTCAGAATGAAGATTGGATCAATCCTATGGTTGATGGTGTGATTTTCTGGGAAAATGACAACGAATGCTTCTTTGACTCTGACAGGGAGATAGAAAATTGGTATAATTGGTTACATGATGTATCTTCATTGCGATGTCTTAGAATCACAAAGGAATTCCAATGCATCTCCTCATAGGTAAGATAACTTCCCTGCTTTGATGGTTCTAGTAGTATTAGGGAATTTTTGCGAGCATTTGAAGTTGAAGTTCCATGGGAGTGAAGGCTATGGGGCCTTAATCTAGCCATGTGCGTAACCCCTGTGATGTGGGGGGAAACACATAAGGTTACGTTCCAAGATTGGGAGGAATGTCGCAACATGATGGTTTTACAGTTCGAACCTCCGGTTCACCTATGCGTAATGACTTTCCTTGGCCCAGGGGACCTGCGTAAGCACTTGTCCACATTAATGAAGAAATAGTGTGAACAAACTATGGAAAAATGGGTTCACCTGTTTATTCATGCCTTATGGCCAATCTCAACCACATGGTATTTAGATGCAGAGCTACTGTAATATCCCTAAAAGGGATAATGTAGTAATACTTCACACAATATAAGAACTTACAACAAGATAAACAATAAATCTAAGTATAAATCAGAATATGCAGAAATATCTAAGCCATTTTATTATATTGGAGATGATTCAATTACACAAGTACAAGATATAGGTATATCTAGCCGAAAAGATAAGCTAGGATCACCATAAAAAAATGCATCCAACAGGTACAACGTAGCTGGAGAGGCTCAATAGAAAATACTGCGTTGTCTCTTCAACAAGACATAAACATTGAGTTGCAGGCTGAAAAGAGAAATGTAGATCTACTAAAAACTAGAGCTCTGATGATGCCAAGCTTCAAGATCCGGCCAATGTGATGGATTCCCAAGATAACCCAGAAAGGATTTTCCAGACCTGCAACTTTGGAAAAATTACCACCCTAGGGTTTGATCCTTGATCTATTGGGAAATACAAATCTGAAGCTAGATCTGAAGAAAATATGGCTAAAATGTGTTCTTAGATAAGATCTATGCTTGAAGGGATGATCCCTTCCTCAGATCTATGAGCTGGAAGCTCTAGATCTAGCTTCTCAATCCTCCAAAAGATGTTTGCAACTGCTGCAACACAACTGCCTCTAAAAAATGCGCTGTGAGGGAAATAGAGGCCTTCTGCCTGCTGAAATATGCTGAAATAAACCCCAGGCTGATGGTAAGACTTATGGAAATGTGGAGGAATTATCCTCCAGTAGATTGCTAGCTGAAGTACTAGAAACTTCCTTCCTCCTTTCATATTTGCAATATGGACATTGTTTTTCTTGTGGAGAATACTTCTACTAGGAGGTCAATAAATTTTTGCCTCATGCTAGATCTACAATGTGGCTCTGGGAGTGCTGATCTATAAGCCCAATTGATGGGAATAATCCCTCACCTTTTTCTCCAGCTGAAGTACTGAAGACAACTTCCACCTTCCGAACTGATCTTCAAAAAAATGCAGTTTCTAAATATGAATGTTCTGCAGAAAGTAGAAAAATTAAATTACACTTAAAGCCTGATGTATATTGAAGTACAATCCTCTTCCTTAGAGATCACTCAAAGAAAGAGGTGGGATTCCCGCCTGGGAACACCTTGTGCTAAACAACACTTGCAATCTCTACTAAACAACCCAAGAATGTAGTGGAATGTCACTTGAAAATTCCAGATCTAAAACATCATACATCAAATAATCCAAGATTCCTTTCACCTTTTCCTTCATATCATTTATAAATTTTGAGCCACCCCAAGGCTTGGCCCTAATCTCAACTGCGCAGTCTCACGTGGACAAGATCCTGCAAGTGGGACTGTGTTGTTTGACCAAATCAACCAAATAGTCTAGGTGCAATGTACACCTCCTCCACAATGTATGCTTCATTTACACATGATCCTCCATCACTTGATCATTAATGCTCAATAATCCTTTGTTTGACATCTTCAAGATCTTAGTTGACTGAATCAACCCTCCAGGATCTTCCTCATTAAATGAGACATGTTCTGTAATCTCATTCACATTAGTAGTTGCTCAACTACCTCTTTTTGCAAATCTAAGCTAAATTAATCCACATTCACACACACAAAGTGGATATTTATTCTTATTGAGGATTTTGGGTCCCATACACCCTTTTTTTTACTTAATTCATTAAGAAAATCAAGGACTCTAATATTCCAAATATGATGTGAAAATTTGGCAATATTACAGTCCCCCCTGGAAAAATGTTGCTTGTCCTTAAGCAACTCCAAAATTATATGCAAGGCCATCTATTCCCCTCCATATGGCATCCACATAAGGAAGGTTTCCTCCATTTTCTGCAATAGGTTATGTATGTTTGGTTCCAAAGTTGTCTTTTAGAAACATAAGGAATGACCCCGAAATTTTTGGTTAGATGTCCTCCTTCCATCATGAAGTACCAAGTGACAACCATAAGATGTCCAACATCATCAAAAATACATGAGAGACATAAAATAAAGTAGCTCTTCCCATAAAGGAAAAGCTTCATCATACAATACATTCCTTCATCTCATGTTTCATGAACTAGATTGAGCATTGATATGCTCCCATACTTAGCCTTCTTGTATCCAAACTCCATCATTTCAAAATTATGAAAAAGAAGAAGGGAAGAAGTAATATGGGTAGACAAATATGTCAAACCATATTCTCTTAACAATGACCATTGGAGTAAGGCCCTTTGTTGCCATCCTCCATCTCCTCCATGTAAGATGATCAAGCCAAACTCCCCCATAAGAAACCAAAGCAACAAGATATCTTTCTTCTTCCTCTCCCCCTCATGTGCATCATGAATCATAAGCATACTAATGGACATATGAGATGTCATATCAGCCAAATACAAAGAAACATCATCAATGCACATCATGAGATCAATATGCCCAATTTTAAACAATACAAAACACATAGACATAGGAGATGTCATGTTGTGGCCAAACTTCGTCAAGTGAAACAAAAATGAACATGCCTTCTTTTGCTGTATACTATCATTGATACACAAGGCATGAATCAGAAAATTATGAGCTATTGGGTGGTATCCATACTCACCCAAGAGCAACAAGCATAGCCATGTCTCCTCCCTCATCTCATGTGTGTTTTTCAAGGCATGGATCAGAAATATAAATGCCTTTGGAGAGTGACAGAAATCTCCCAATGGCAACTAGCGTAACCAAGCATGTTGACCCATACAAATCTGAAAGTGGGTTTGCAACCCCTTGCTTATCATCCTCACCCATTCCCTCCCATGTGGATGATGAATGAGGTATTGTATAATCATGGCATCCTCCCTTTGTGGAATGCCATCCTTCCCAAACTTTTGAAGAAATTTTCATTTCCTGAAATGTTGAAATGCATCTCTAATGAGATCTCTTAATGATATTATCTCTCCATCAAAAGCCCTCCAAAACCAAAGAATTTTTGGATTTACTGCAAGTAGAAGTTTCTCTTTGAGCAGTGAGAGCCTCATTGAGAAAGGGTCGTCTAGAAAGGAGAAAGGTTTCTCATTTCAAGATGCCTACCATTTGTCATCTTTGCTTCCATTGCTTCATGAGTGAAGCTACCTCCAAAATTCTCCAAGAATGATGAAGCCTTTTCTTTGTCACAACCAATAAGTGACAGTGTTGTAAATCTACAGGGTTATACATGTTGTCTCAAAGCAAGTTACATTACTGATCTTACAATCAATCATTGTACATATGATAATGCTAATCCCATTTTCTGAAACTCTACCTCTCAACTCAAAGGGTTGAATGTAGCTCAACAATGATGAGCAGGGATATATTTCAATATCCTCCCTGATTAGATCAAGGGCCCTCTGCACTGTGAAATGTCTTTGCTTCAAATCAACATTTTGTTCTATCCCTTGGTTATGCATTGTTCTTGAAATCATATGTGCTGAAATTTTATGCATACCTTGGATCAACTGATATGTGGGAACCTCTTGACAGGACTCAAGAGTTCCTCCAACCGAGATAATATTGTCTCCAACTGCTGGTAAGAGTGATGGCTTATTTTCTTCAAATATACCAGTGCTGCTATCTTCCTCTTCCCCTTCATGCATCTCCTGATCCATGCATGGGACTCCATATGTCAAGAGCTCAAGACTTCCTTGCAAAGATGAAAGTGCCTCTTCTCTAGATACAAGTACTTTTGCAGTAGGTGGTGAAAGTAGTGACCCATCCACATCAAACCTCTTCCTCAAATTGTGAAAGAAATCTGAATACTTGGTCACCTTTGCATGCTTTAGGTGCCCAAACCACCAATCTTCTGCTTCATCCAAGAGATGAAGAGCTACAATTTGAACAACCTCTTCTTCAACCAAAAGATGTAGCTTGAAAAGTTAATCTAACTCCCTCCTCCAAGCCTTGACATTGCTTGAGGAAGATCCATCAAATGTAGGAAAATAGAATCTATTATGCCTCCTCCTTCTATTGTTGCTATAGGATCCTCTTTCTTCTTTAATTTGGAAGAATTGTTGAAGAGTTAGCTTCTCCTTGAAAACTCTAGACTGTGCCTTTTACTCTGCAAGATATAGATTGAGAGTCTCATGATTCTCAGGTTCATTCCTTCCTTCACCTCTATACCTCTCACCTTATTCAAAGAAAGTGGGCATAGCGGATCTATGAGGAGATCTATGATTCTCTGATCTTCTTTGCTGCTGATAGGAAGTACTTTCTTCATCACATCTTATTCTTGGATCTTCTCTCTGTTCTTCCTCCTTCATTTGATAGACCTCTTTGGAGAGATCTTGCATGGATCTAAAGGAAGGAGTGACATATTTTTCATTCTCCATGTTAGATCTCATCTATCCGTTCTTCTTTCAATGTAAAAATATGAAGTGTCCACAAACTGAGCCAAAGATCATGCTCTGATACCACTGTAATATCCCTAAAAGGGAGAATGCAGTAATACTTCACACAATAGAAGAACTTACAACAAGATAAACAATAAATCTAAGTATAAATCAGAATATGCAGAAAGAGATGAGCCATTTTATTATATTGGAGATGATTCAATTACACAAGTAGAAGATATAGGTAGATCTAGCCAAAAAGATGAGCTATTATCACCCTAAAAACATGCATCCAACAGGTATAGCGTAACTGGAGAGGCTCTGTAGCAAATACTATGTTGTCTCTTTAGCAAGACATAAACATGGAGTTGCAGGCTGAAAAGAGAAATGTAGATCCACTCAAAACTAGAGCTCTGATGATGCCAATATTCAAGATCCAGCCAATGTGATGGATTCCCAAGATAACCCAGAAAGGATTTTCCAAATCTGCAACCTTGGAAAAATCACCTCCCCAGGGTTTGATCCTTGATCTATTGGGAAATATAGATCTGAAGCTAGATCTGAAGAAAATATGGCTGAAATGTGTGCTCAGATCAGAACTATGCTTGAAGGGATGATCCCTTCCTCAGATCTATGAGCTGGAAGCTCTAGATCTAGCTTCTCAATCCTCCAAAAGATGTTTGCAGTTGCTGCAACACAAATGCCTCCAAAAAATGCGCTGTGAGGGAAAGAGAGGCCTTATTCCTACTGAAATATGATACAATAAACCCTAGGTTGATGGTAAGGCTGATGGAAATTTGGAGGAATGATCCTCCACTGGATTGCTAGCTGAAGTACTAGCAACTTCCTTCCTCCTTTCAGATCTGCAATATGCACATCGTTATTCTTATGGAGAATACTGCTACTAGGAGGTCAATAACTTTTGGCCTAATGCTAGATCTGCAATGTGGCTCTAGGATTGTTTATCTATAAGCCCAAGTGATGGGAATAATCCCTTACCTTGTTCTCCAATTGAAGTACTGAAGAAAACTTCCACCTTCCAAACTGATCTTTAGAAAACTGTAGTTTCTGAATAATAATGTTCTGCAGAAAGTAGAAAAAGGAAATGGTGCTTAAAGCATGATGTATAATGAAGTAAAATCCTCTTCCTTAGAGATCACTCAAAGAAAGAGGTGGGATTCCTGCCTGGGAACACCCTGTGCTAAACAACACCTACAATCTCTGCTAAGTATCCCAAGAATGCAATGGAATGTCATTTGACAATTCCAGATCTAAAAGATCATACATCAAATAATCCAAGATGCCTTTCACATTTTCCTTCATCTCATTTATAAATTTTGCGCCACCCCAAGCCTTGTCCCTAATATCAACTACGCAATCTCATGTGGACAAGATCCTCCAAGTGGGACTGCGCTGTTTGACCAAATCAACCAAACAGTCTATGTGCAATGTACACCTCCTCCACCATGTGTGCTTCATTTGCACATGATCCTCCATCACTTGATCATTAATGCTCAATGATCCTTTGTTTGACATCTTCAAGATCTTAGTTGACTGAATCAACCCTCCATGATCTTCCTCATTAAATGAGACATGTTCTCCAATCTCATTCACATTAGTAGTTTCTAAACTACCTTTTTTTGCAGATCTAGGCTAAATTAATCCAAATTCACACACACAAAGTGGATATTTATCCTTATTGAGGATTGTGGGTCCCTCCACCATTTTATTTACTTAATTCATTAAGAAAATCAAGGACTATAATATTCCAAATATGATGTGAAAATTTGGGAATATTATAGTTACACTAGCGCACCCACCACTGGGAAACCATGAAGGACGAGTTTGTAGGGAAATTTGGGTTGACAGAAGGAACATAGGCACTCGACGAAGCTCTACAGGATATTAATGCCTTAGTATTTGATGAATCACGCCCTTGCGGAGCACATGGGGCACCAACATGGGAAACACAGATGCAGGATAATCAACTGCCACAATTTAGCAATAGAGAAATGTGATCTTCACCTGCGAAATCTCTCTATCCCGAAATCAGAGGGAGAACATGCAGTTGCTGGACCCCCACTATATACCATCGATGTTACTAAGCCTCTGAAACTGTGAGTAGTAAAAATTGGAAAGGAGGAGAAACCTAAGCTGGCTAAAATTGGGGACTAGTGGGACGATGATACTATCGGAAAGGTTGTAGAACTCCTCACAGAATACCAGGACTTATTCCCAACAAAATTTCCGCAACTTAAAGGGATTACAGGGGACTTAGGCATCATGTGCATCACTTTAATACCAGATGCACACCCTGTGAAGCAGAACCCTTATCAGTTGAACCCCAAGTACAAACAAAAATTCAAGGAAGAAATCGACAAGATGCTCACTGTAGGTATCATAGAACTGATTGAACAGTCAGGTTGGTTAAGTCCTATGGTGGTTCAAGAGAAAAAGACAAAGGGAGAGATATAGATCTGTGTTGACCTACGCAAATTGAATGATGCTTGCATACATGATCCCTTCCCTATGCCATTTTTAGATGAAATCCTTAACAGTGTGGGAGGGTAGGAAGCATATTCGTTCAAAGACGGGTTCTCGGGCTACCATCAAATCAGGATCACACCTAAAGATCATAGCAAAACCATATTATCCACTGAAAGGGGATATTTTCAGTACACTGTCATGCCGTTTGGGCTCAATAATGCCCCTGCCAGCTTTTCGCGGGTTGTGGTCGCAGTATGCAAATATTTCATCCACAAGTTTTTGGAGGTATATTTTGATGACTGAACTATCCTCTGGTTGGTAAAGAAGCATGTCTCAAACCTGTTTCTAATGTTGGGCACCTGTAGAAAGCACTAGGTTTCCCTGAATATAAATAAGCGCATATTTTGCGTACCCTTTGGAATCTTTCTCGGCCACATAGTTTTTCGACAAGTATTGATGGTTGATCCCACCAAAATAGCAGTTATCATAAATCTGGCAGTGCCTATAACTGAAAAATATCTATGCTCTATCCTCGGACATATAGGCTACTACAGGAAATTCATTCAAGGATACGCGTTGATCACAACACCTATGGAAAAATTTCTAAAGAAGGATGTTTCATTTTCTTGGGACGACGAGTGTGAGAAGAGCTTCGAGCTACTCAATGAGAAGATGGTCTCTGCACCTATTCTCATCTTTTCTGATTGGGCGAAGGTTTTCCATGTTCACGTAGATGCGTTAGGAATTTCCCTGGGAGTTGTCCTTACGCAGCCTGGAGATGGAGACATTGACCATCCAATTGCATTTGCTAGCTAGAAACTTTCTGGTGTGGAGCAAAACTACTCCACTATTGAACGTGAGGGGTTGGACATGGTCTACGCACTACAAAATACTGCCATTAACTATTAGGAGGGAAATTCAAGATGTCTACAGATCACTCGGCTTTAAAGTACCTAGTGAATAAGCCTGTGTTGGGAGGGGAATATGCCAGTGGTTGCTACTGTTCCAAGAATATGACTTTGAGATCATCGTCAAGCTGGGAAGGTTGAATGCTAGGCTGGACCACTTATCTTGAATCGAGAGAGGTGAAGAACCCACCAACCTAGAAGAATGATTTCTCGATGCACAACTGCTCACAATTAAGTTAGTTGATGCACACTTTTCTGACATTATTTAGTTCCTAACTACAAGGATGGCACCCGTAGAGTATTCTTTACAATAGAAGGAGGAGTTGATAACCCGTGCAACGGATTTTACCATCATTGCAGGTCATTTGTATAATTTGGGAGCTGACAAGGTTCTGCGAAGATATGTATTGGAGCATGAGCAACACACTATCTTAGTCGAAGCTCATGAGGGCGTAGTAGGAGGACATTACGCAGGGAAAGCAATGACATAGAAGATCTTGAGAGTTGGAATATGGTGGCCTACAATGCATAGTGACTCTCATGACTATTACAAAGTTTGTGATATGTGCCAACAAACAGGAAGGCCATCACGCAGAGATGAAATGCCCCTGCAACCACAAATGGCCCTATAAGCATTTGAAAAATGGGCCATCGACTTCATTGGGCCCATTAACCTACCCGGGAAGAAGACAGGTGTGCGCTACATCCTCACCGCAACTGATTATGTAACAAGATGGGCTAAAGCACAAGCTCTAAAGGATTGCACTACAGACACTGCTCCGCACTTCATTTTTGAGCAGATTCAGACTAGGTTTGGTTGTCCGAAGATCTTAATGAGAAATAGAGGTACAAATTTTGTTAATGAAACAATACAAGACTTGACTAAAGAATTTCGGATCCACCACACGAAAAGCACCACATATCATCATAAGGAAAATGGATCTGTAGAAGCTTTTAATAAGATCTTGGAGCAGGCACTAACCAAGGTATGTAATGTCGATCGTAGTGATTGGGACATGTGCATCCCGCCAATTCTTTGGGCCTATTGAACCACCTGCAAGAAGTTGACAGGGAAAACATTGTTTAGGATGGTCTATGGCAAGGAGGCCATTATGCCCATGGAGTATATTGTTCCTAGCCTATGCATTTCAGCCTTTACGAACATGGCGGAGTGTAATATCTTTGAGGAGCATTCAGCACATCTTGTGGCATTGGAGGAAGATCATTTCATTGCTAATTTCCATCAGCAGGTTCAGAAGGATTAGGAAAAGGCATGGCATGATCAACGTACTCAGAAAAAGACATTTGCGGAGGGCGAATTGGTCCTTTTGTATGACAACTAGTTTGCGAAACATCTAGGGAAGTTCTATCAGCACTGGCTAGGTCCCTATACGATAAAATAAATCACGGATGGAGGAGTTTTTCGGCTAGCTACCCTGCGTGGAGATATGATACCAGGATATGTCAATGGAAGCCAGCTCAAACCATATCGAATCAAATGAATATATGGCCAGAGTCGCTGTATGGGGCGGAATACATGCACAAAGGGAGGCAATTGTAGGTAGGACTATGGTACGCGCAGGGATCGATCACAGGTTTGGAGGCTCGGAGAGGTGCACTGGTAGCACAGGGGTGTGTTCAGAGCACAACAGGTGTGCTGGGAGCATAGGGGTGTGCTGGGAGCGCAAAAGGTATGATGGGAGCACAGGGGTGTGCTGGGAGCATAGGAGGTATGAAATATAGCCGTTGGAACAGTAAAAATGGGTTAAAATAAAATTTTACCATTGAAAGGAGCGGACGATTGACAATTAATGAGGCAATTTCTGAAGATTTTTTACCATTTACTTGATGGTAAGTTCTGGATAAGTTTCACATAACCATTGGTTGATCTCTAGGGCTATAAAAGCAGAAGGATAGCTTAGAAGAGGGTTCTGTATATCTTAAGGAGTTGGTGTTCTATACGAGTTCGTGACTATTGCGCCTTGTTCATGTCTGAGCATACTTCCCCGTCAGATAGTAGCCACCCTGAGTTCATTTTTCATGCCAGAATGACTACATCTAATCTCGTTGAATCTACCCAGCCCGTGACCTCAACGGAGCAAGGATCTAAGGAAGTTATATCCACGCCAACCCAGGGAAAGAATAAGGGGAAAGAAATCATGCAAGGGTAGGGGAAACCTACGAAATGGGCTGGGGTGAAGCCCTGCACCTCTCTTAGAAATGTGAAGTCCCCGTGAGAGGTGCCCCAAGCACGTTCACCTAACCCATTGAAGATACCCCTATCCGCTCAATAAGAGGTCTAGATTGTTGAACTGATCAACTGACTACTGCCCTATGTTCAGCCTCGGAGGTCCTCGACACGTATTTCTAAGAATCGCTATGGCCTGCACACCTATCTGCAAATGCCATTGACTCCGGGTGAGGTCCCCATTATTGGAGAACCATTTGGAAAACTCCACGAGGCAAAATTTGACGACCACGACTTAGCCAATTTCAAGGCCTTCCCCAAATTAGCACCAAAACTATATCTTGAAAGGGTATTGGAAGATGACAAGATAAAAATAGTCCCCATGCCATGGGTACACGGGTTGGTGAGTTCTGGGCTATTAAACCTGTTGAGGATGCCTCATTTTGGCCACTACAATGTCACAGACCAACTTGTGTGCTAGCTGCTTGCCCTGGTCCATGATGGCAGCTTATGGATCCAGGATCGAATCCCCATCGATGCTACACTTATTCACCATATTACTAGTTTCCACATGGAAGGGCCAGACCCTATGCTGCGTGTCGGCAAAAAGTATGAGAAAAATATAGTAGAAAAGGTGCGCGAGAATTACCATGTGGAGCGAAACACTCAGGGGTTCATGATCAACACCATTAGTGACCCCTGTGCGTAGATGGGTACATTTTTTCTAGCATGCAAGATGATGCGTGAACTCCAGGCTACCACCATCCCTAAGTATGTAATTCATATGGTGGGTCGATGCAAAAAGGGGGTCTGCAACAATTGGTCCCGGTTCCTGTGCAATGAATTTCTGGTGAATGTACGCGAAGCCCATGATCAAGGGCAAGCATTCTGCTACACTTGGCTACTGCTTCTCATCACGTTGGTCACATGGGAAGCCCTTGAAGACTCGGTCCTCCCTGAGCTTAGACCAAATATGTGCGAGGGGGCACGATACGCGAATTTGTGGGACTCAAAGGACGCGCAACGTATTGAGGACAATAAAGTCTTCTGGGTCCTATTTCAGAGTGGGCTCATAGTAGCAATCAACTCCTAGCCACACTGGTCACCAGTTGTATATGATAAGTACAAAAGCATCACAGTGTTTCAAGTCACCATGCATAATGTACAGATTAGAGGCTGCAAATATCTAACATGGATTTCACTCCCATTCATGGTTTCTTATGAGGAAATTGACCACTTAATTGTGACTTGGCCTTCACACTAGAAGCTTGGCTTCAAATCAAGTACAAAGGACACTGCAAGGATGAGCACTGACAAGGTCACCTCACCCGACACCACCAAAGAACCCAGAGGACAGGGTAAAATTACTAGGAAGGGCGCAAAACTGGCTTCATAGAAGTGTTAGCAGCAGGGAAAGAGTACTGGGAAGGGCACAAAACTAGCATTGCAGAGGGATTCATAGCAGGATCTAGGTATAGAAGGTCTAGATGTGGGAGGTGCTAAATCCCCTCAAGGTATGAAGTGAACCGGCGATCCCATTAAAGGGCAATGGAAGAATAAACAAGCTCAATGGCTGGAATGCGACACAAGAGTTACGTTGACTAAAGAGGACCTAGAGAAGATCACAAATGCGGTTACCATGGCTGCAGAAGACAAATGGATGGCTCTGGAAAAGCAGCAGAAAGCCACAGTTGATACACTCCACGCTGAGCTCCGGGCTCTGCAGACTAAGGCTGATACATTGCAAACCAGTATGATTCAGGCAAGGTCGACCTCAGAAACGAGCAGCCCAGTAATTAGTATGTCAGAACCCTCCTCTTCCCTATACTGGGCACAACTCTCATACTGAGTCCACCTGACTTAGGGGTGCAAGTCCAGGCCTGCACAGAGGTATATTTGGATCTCACCCGCCTAACGCAAGAACCGTTGCAGATCATTAATGCGTCCCTATTCAAAGAGATTCAACATAGAGACCGTCAAGTGCACCAGCAGCTTAGTATAGCTAAGTAGTCAATTAAAGAAAAAAATGTTGAGGTATCCCAGGCACAGGATTTATGTACCCTCACTGCCACACAGAAGAGAAAGTTGGATCACCCAATTATTAGGCTCTACGCGGACATCCCCGAAGATATCCTGGCTTCAGCCACCCCTAGGATAAGATTGAGGGGTTGTTTGAAGCGCTAAAGGCCTCAAGTAACACAATCCAGGTGGTCAAGACAAACATGGAACAATGGATTGCAGCCTTGCAGTCCAAGTTACAGCCAAAAACACCACCAGAGGTACGAGCCCAGTGAGCTGCACTGGTTACAAAGGCCACCAATGTCATCACAGTTCAAATCACTCAGGGTGCAGAACTGTTGGAAACAACTATGCAGTTGTGGACCAAGGTGCAACAGAACTCTCTCCTGCACGAAATCAACCAAGCGCTATGCCAGAAGGAAGAATATTTTGACCAAATGGAGGCTACACTGGCCACTCTAGTCCCACTCAGTGCTTGGCCTGAATGTGCACCAGCCATGTGATCAGGGACGAAATGGAAGCTCTTCAGCAACGGAAGAAGACTTTGAGTGATCACCTCAAGCCATGGTTCGATGAGGCACTTAAGTTGTCATAGGATGTAGACATCACAGTTAAGCAACTGAATCAGACTTTGGAGAGCGTCACTGCAACTACAAAGTGTCCAACGTCGCAGAAATTGGTGGAGATTTCTCATAATGATTCCGCACAAAGCGAAGGTGTGCTATCCCTATTGGTTGAGGTGATCAAGCAACTGCAGGTGAAGATGGAGAACCCATGGCCGCAGTGACTCAGGAAAAGTCACAAGATTGTGTTGGGGGACTATTGGAACGGGGCTCTCTACGTTGCGAATTTTGTATATCTTTGGAAAATTTTGTATAATTTTTGTATTAATTAGTCTAACGCGGGGGTTTTGGGGCAGGTCAAAGCCCCAAATGCATTGTAATAGGTCAAAGGGTATACCTAGAGTCAGCAAACCATCGTTTGCGGACCACTAGATAGCGTAGGCTACATCGATATAAATAGATGAATAGTTTGAGTCTAGAGGTAGGCATGAATTAAGACTGATGCTACGTGCAAACTATTAGATCTATTTTTGGTTATTTTGGGTAAGGACTCCTACTGGTTGTGTGCGCATATATCCTCATTCATGCTGTGTGCAGACCCCGCTAGGCTATGTGCGCAGATATCCTCAGTCGTGTTGTGTGCAGACCCCGCTAGGCTGTGTGCGCGGGCTAGTTTTGGTTATAAGTGGATCTGAACGTTAATGAATGCGAAGTATTGTTAAAGTATATGTGTGCTATCTGGATCAGTTATGTTTACCATTGAAGCATATCTGTGATGATTATTTGGTTGTGAATGTATCTATGTTTTTGCATAAGTATTTATGTGATATGTTATTAGCTACGATTATAAATTCTCTTTAATGGTATCTGATGATGCGCACATGGATGCGAATGTATTGATTAGATACAATAACTGTGTTATGGTTATATGATGAGTACACAGTTTAAAGGGCTGTGAATAGACTCTCTATGGGTAAACCTAGCAAGTTATAATACAGTTCTGCCTCACATTCCCTACTCTCTCCCAGGGTGCAGAAACTTGGTTCCAACACCCTCCCATACTACTTCGGGTGAGACCTTGGCATGCGCAAGTAGGTCATTGCTGAAAGGGCCAATAGAATAGGGGTTTTTTGGCAAACCTTAACCTCTGAACCTGGGTTAGGACCCCTCAAGCCAAAAATAGTGATCGGCTTGTCAATCATGGAAAATAATCGAGTTTCATTTATCGCTAGATGCATTAAATATTTAAATAGCGATGCATTCGATCAAAGGGTTGAATTATAGATCAAGCCTATGTTATCCTCCTCAAACTTGTTAAAAAATAAAGAGGTACTGGTCGACAAATGACCAGGGAAAATTTGGGAAAGTGAACGGAACACTTTATGGTAGTAGGTCACTCTTGAACATCACAATTTCACTCCATCATCGTGACTTTTGTGTTGGGTAATATTCTTAAAGGTTAATTCATACCTATGGTTCATCATACCTTCACCTTTTTTTTGGGTCAATTTTTCCAATTCATCTCAGTGTCACCGATATGTTCAAGAGAATTCATCCAGTGAATCCTCATCCTTCTGCAATACTCAGAAACCTTAATTTTCATAACAGTCATCCCTCAACATTGCTATATCAAGTCACATTTTATCTTCGAAATAGGTAACTCCCGTTTGGTGATAAATTTTCTTCCTATCGACATCAACTCATCATCCAGGAAGTTTACTTGGAAACATCTTCTAGTACCCTGAGGCTTGTTACATCATCGACAATTTTCTCACTTCTAGACCTATGATCGAAAGATTTTGTTTGTTGTTTTACATAAAATCATCTATTCACGCCTTGCAAAATGTATTGTAGTACCTTGAGAGCCATTAAAATCAATGGTTGTTCTCTCGAATTTGTTAACAACTCACATATTTGGCTGGTAATCAAATGATGTCTTACCATGTTCAAATTCAAATCATATATTCGCATGTCCAGATTTGTGCCTGAATGATTGAGTGAATGAGATAAGAATACCCTGGATCCAATTTAATCCATCTGGGTTGCGATTTCAAGATTTTTTTACACATCATATGTACAATGGCTTTACATATAGATCGTCATCCAAACATGGGCCTATATCTATAAGCATTTATGTATTGGAAAACATTCCAATGTAGATGAATTTTTGAACTATGTACATGTTATTAGATAGTTTATGTGCTGAGCAAGGGAATGCCTCCCTCAGAAATTCGTAATCAAGATGAATTATATCACAATGTATGGTATTGTAAGATTGATGCACGTCACCGTCCACTTTAGTTCTGGCTCATCACATCGTAAATCATCTCATCCAAATACTATTATTATTTTGACTTCACACTTTAGGGGGTAGATCTTATAGGTAAATGAGGGCATCATCCCCCATGACCTGGTCAAACTGGACATCATCCCCATGACCAATGAAATAGGGTCTATCATCCCCTCATATTTCAGTTTCTATATGCCCTAAGTTAAGAAAATTTCATTCATGGCTTCTATTTTGAAATTTCCAAGGTTTGAAGTATATTTTATATGAACTAATGACTAACTAATGCTCCTCTGCAAGGGACTAACTACGTTGGAGTGCAAAATCCTCCATGCAAGGGTGCATTTCAGTGCATTTCCTGACACTCAAGGCTGCGTTGGTCACCTGGGAGTAGAATTCTCATTGTTCCAGGAATATCCACATGGCTAGTGCCTTCAAGAAGAGTCCATATGTGTCAAAATTCGAATCCAAGTGTCCATCTAGCACCTCTGAACTTGGAAACATGTCTTTCCTATTATTATAAATTCACTCATTGAGAAACTACAATTAGTTTACCTATAAATTGAACACTCATCCTAGTGCTAGGGAAGGAAGAAGTTTGGTAAAGTTATGATGTTGGATTCTCATTTGATAAGAGAGTGAAAGTACTGATATGCTGCTGGGATAATGCTGTATGTGATGAGGCTAGAATGAAGCTCGTGCAAGTTGACAAAAAATTGATCCATTGGTTGTAATCTTCCCCTTATACTCTTTAATAAAGATTATTGTTCATTTTCCCATACATATGTCTCTATTTCTTATGCAATGTATTCTTGAATGGTGTATGTATTTCATATCTAATCGATTTGATTTGAGTAATATAATTAGATATCATGTATATTGCATGTTGTTTTTCGTTCTCTATTTGTGTTTGCAGAAATAAATCTAATTAATTGATTTGGATTGAGAGCGGCGACAACAACGACAGAAGGAGAGGGATAAGTGAAAGAATCACAAGTAGGATCCTTTACCATTCTGTATATCTGCTTGTTTTAGTGAAAGTGATAGTTATTCTATCACCTGTTGTTCTAAGTGATAGAAATCAAACTTATGGAATTTGGTTTATTTACAGATCACATTTCCATATAACAAATTGGTGACTCCTTTGTTTGTGTTTGCAGGAATCAATCTAACGACTTGAGTTGGATTGAGAGTGACGACAAAAAAGATAGAAGGAGAAGGAGAAGTGAAAGAATCACAAGTAGGATCCTTTACCATTCTGTATATCTGCTTGTTTTATAGAAATTGATAGTTATTATTTCCTCTATTGTTCCAAGTGATAGACACCACATCTAGGGAATTTGGTTTATCCGTAGATCACAATTCCGTATAAAACCCTTAAACTTATTTACAACAAAATTAGGGACATTGACCCACCCCAAAGTCCCTTCACTCAATTGCGCAGCGCGCACATACAAAATTACATCAAAATTTGTGCCTCAGGGGACCCCACTCCAATAAACCCCTAACACAAAAATGTGACTCGTCCTGAGTCACTGAGGCGCTTGCTCCTTGATCTTGGCTTGAAGCATGCTAACAGAAGTTTTGAGAGGGAGCACTAATTCTAAACTTTGTGCTATGGCACCCTGTACTTATTGAACCAACATTTCTGTGGTAGGCCCTTTAGTGGCCATCTCTATGTTGTGTTGAGTTTGTTGCATCATCTTCAAAGTGTTGTCCAGCATCTTCGAAATTTGAAGGGATTCTTCTGCGCATGGTTGCATGCGCGCTGGAAGTATTTTTTCCTTCCAACGTGATTCTTCAATTTATTTTTGGATTTTTCTTCACTCATGCAAATGAGTGAGTTGCTGAGAAAGAACCAATGTCAGTGCCACTATCCTGATTTCCTCAAATTGTTGCTCTTTCTGCTGGAGTGTGTCTCGTAATTGCTGAATGACTGGATCATTTTTTACCGAGGTCCAAACATTGATGGATTCATCTAACAAATTTTCATATTGGGTGATTGAAAAAACAATACTATCTTAAGCCTGTTTCACTTCAGCTTCTCGTTGTGCATGAACCTTTGGTGGTGTCTCGGGCTAAAAATTTATCTGGAGATCTGCAATATATTGTTCATACTCCATTCTAACTGTTTGCCCCTCGACATGAGCTTCTTTCACCGCGGTAGCCAATCCTTCCAACTTCTCCTCGGGCACAGCCCTGGTCAAGATAGCTAGAATATCTCGGTAGAATTGGTGAATTTTTTCCTCCAGCGCAATGCGTTGTGCTTCGGATTCTTGGCAAGCTTATTTTTCTTTTTTCTATTGTTGGTGTGCTTGCTCGACCTGCTGTTGGGATTCCATTGTATGTGTGTGCGTCGTAGCCTCTATGTACCGAAGTTCAGTCATGATCATTAAGTGCATTAAATGTAACTTTCCTATAGGTAATAGAAAGGTTAATATTGCTATCACATGTTCCTCTGAATTGAACACGCCGGCTAGTGTCGATATGAATTGTTGGCATGAGGATTTGAACTAAGCGGGCATCCTTGGTGGCTGGTAAAGTGACGTCTAATGGTTGCGCGCTTGTGACATGCGCATTGGTCTAGCTCGCCTGATCTATGCTCATTTGAATCTGACTCGCTTGTAATTTCAGCTCCTACAATCCCAATTGAACAAGCTTAAGTGCAGATTTATACTACACCTCCATATTTTTTCATTGATCCTCAGTCGCAAATGTGCGAGTGTTGGCTATTTCATGTAAATCGTCTTCTGTCAACGTCAGGACCTCCTACCCAGCCTCTTCGGAACCCTTCCTCTATTTTCTTGATCCTCCAGTGGCCTAAGAGTTATTATTGGTTCCTTTATATGTTTCATCTTCCACTATATCCTTTAGCGCAGATCCATTCTTTTATGGCGTTGTTTATGTTTTTGTAATAACCCCAAATGTGAATGCACAATAGTGCCTGTTGAAATAACGCACTTCTGGGAAATATGTGCATAGAAATGAGTTTGCATCCCTTGGATCTCTTATATCAGTAGATCTGGGGTCTAGATACAAAAGGAGAGAAAAAACAAATCAAACTAGGTGTGGTAAACAGATCTCCCACCACCTAGTCTAGCTGAAAAACCCCCAATGAAAGGGGCTGCAGCTATGTACAACAAACTGCTTCAAAAATAACATAGTTTTGGAAATCATGAGAAGGAGGCCATAAAATAAGATTAACTTTGAATATACAGCAGCAAATCAGATGTACATTGATGCTCTCACATTATACAATAGAATATAGAAGACAAGAGAAAAGAAAATATTCAGAAAAGAAGGTTGCAACACATGTATTTACTAAAAAATAGCTTAATAGCGTTATTTTATCGAGTTGCAGTAGCTGAATGTTACACTTCAGATCTAGATAATATCTGTGTACAAAATATCAAATCCATTTTAGATCTGTACACAAGAAAGGCTCTATTACAAGATCCCCTTGGGGTTTTGATCAAATCATGCAATACAAAGAGTAGATCTGAGTTTAATGTAGCAGATCTGCAATATTATTTAGAAATTTCCAAAGATGATTTTACATTAGAAAAAATCATATCTATACATAACATGGATCAGCAAGCTAATCCATGGATTACCAAAGTGAAAGGCAAAGCCCAGCACCAAAGATCTCTCATCAAAAAGGGGATCAAAACACCCTGCAAAACCTCCACTGTAAATAACGCAGTCCTCGAAGGGAACCTGCACTGTAGCTTGAAGCACTGAGTTGGCCTGATGCCAAGATACAAATCTGAATCTCAACAGCTAATACACTCTTCCAGGAGGATAAAATACTCACTCACTAAGAAGAGGTACTAGTATGGTTTAGATCTAAATAGATCTAGCCTCCACTTGCTGCAGCTTACAAAAAAAACCAAACCCCCACTGGATCTGCATTGCAATTGGAAGTAGAAGCTTTGAAAAATGCCTGATAGTGGATGAAATCAACAAGACTCTTCCAATAAATCCTCAATGAAAGAGGTGGGATCCTTGCATAGGAACTCCCAAGTGCTAAGCAGCACTCTTCTCATCTAAACATTAGAGAATGGTATTTGTCTAAACAGACAAGATACTCAGAAATATGCACAATCAACAACCTTCTCTTGCTGCCTCCCCCTTCCTTTTATAATATGAAAGCCTTGGAAAACCCTAAAACACCTTGATGAATTATCTCCTTTCACATGAGGGACCTCCATCTATAACTGCGATGTCCCTTCATGAGGTACATTGTATCTAGACAACACTGTAGATTTGGTCAAGGTTGACCCAGTCTCATAGCTCAAACCCCTTTCACACCTGCAAGTGATTTTTTAACATGGCCCAGATTTATCCTTGTTCATATGGCCATTGATTTATTTCTTCTTTTCAGGAGTTTTATATGTCCTCATTTATTTATTTATTCGTGCAACATAAAATGATACAAAAATTTATATTCCTCTTAGTTCAGGCTAAGTAGGAATATTACAGTCCTCCCCTCCAAAATGTTGCTTTTCATCAAGAAACTGATAGGATGAGTGCTACAGTACATCCCCTCTTCCATTGGTGACACCATCAAGGATCAAGTCCTCCTCATAATCCAAGTGTTCACCAAGCCAATACATCATGAATTGTTCCTCCAGGGTCATCATAAGATGTACATAGTCCATCCCACAAGGAGTGAAAAATTCAACAGAAATAAACATGGTTGGAGAAATTATTTCTTTAAAGATTGTAGCATGAGGTACATAGATAAGTTCCATTCCATGTGGTACATAAAAAATTCCCATCCTCCCTCCATAAAATCCCATAAATAGTACAACTATGTCATCCAAGTATGGAAGCAAAACTACATATAAACAAATAGAAATTTGAGCTTGAGGAGGTGGGTCAAAATCCCACATGTGATGCCAACACAGTGCATCTCCTGCCTGCATTAGATCAAGGTGTGGCAAGTGGCATTTCCACCACACATTTGCTGCATTAGTCATCTTAACATAGCTAAATATGTCAAATATGTTTGGTGCCTTTGGGAAGCACCCATCATGAAAAGGAATCTTCCTTTGCACAACAAGGGAGTGGCCAAGTTCAAAATTTCTATTGGCCCACCAAAAGCCATGAGATCCACATGATCTCTAACTCCCTTTAGGGGTCATAGCCTACAAAAACATGGTATAAGAATGTGATAAATCAGAAAATAAAGCTTGCTCTGCATGATCAGATCCTTTACCATCATAGTTCCTCATACACATGGAGTTGTGCATGGGCATTCCCTCTCTCTCAAAATAAGGAAGAAATCGCTAAAATGACTCTTGCATAGAGTCCATTGGTTGTCCCAACTCCACATAGCTCATGCACTCTTGAAAGTATTGATTTAGTTCCTCTGTCAAGCCTTCCCAATCAAATCTCCTCATGATCAGGGTGTACATCTTCATTGACTGTATATGGCTGAGAAAGAATTATTTGTGTGACCCTTGTAGTATCTTCTACTTGAGATTGGAAGCTCTAGCCAAGAATACCCTACCATGATGATAGATGACTCCCCCTTGGACTAAGTAGCCCTCTTCTTGCTGCATGTCATATAGTATCATACATGTGTGGAGATCTTTGGAATACTCTACAAGGAGTTGAGATTTCTAGTACAGATCCACATTGTTCAACAATGACAGTGCTGATGATACATCCATGGAAGTTCCTGTCATGTTCTTGATCTCTTCTTTGACATATCTTATTCCAAATATGTGTGTTGGAAGGTTGATCCTACCATTCTTCATGTCCCACAGTGCAGATCTAGAAATGAGAGGGGGTGATAGTGATGCAGGGAGAAGATCCCCCTCACTCTTAAGCTGTCCCAAGCCCCCCAGTGCTATAGCTTGGTCTCCCATTGCTCTAATCCCTCATGGATCTAAATTTCGAGTAGCACTTTGTGAGGCCTTCACCACAAGATCTGAATCTGGTGGCCTCCCAGGTGGTTTTCCACTATATAAGAATGTCCCATGCAGGATTCTCATGAACATAAGAGAAGGAAATGTGAGATCCTTTCTTCCACTACGCAAATCCATCTATGTTGTTTGTGTGGAAGTGATAGGTGAAGGGTAAGTATGCATGACTTGAATCATTTGAGGTTTACCACTCTTCATGTCCACCCACTCCATTTGCAAAGCCTTCCATTCAGTGGTGACCTTCCCCAAGGTAATCAACCATTGGACACCCAAAATGATATTGGTGTCTGGTATGTCAACTACAAAAAAGTGATCCACCAAGGTGTAGGACCCCATTGTGACTGAAAGTGATGGGACATAGTGCATGAATTGCATTGTCCTATCTCCTGGGACCAAAACAGAGAATCCCTCAAAAGTATCAGTGGGTATTTCCCTCCTCTGCATAAGATGAGCATCAATAAAGTTGTGGATTGCCCCACTGTCAATCAGTACAGAAAACCTTTGATTCATGATTGAACCTTGTACTCTTAAGGTCAAGTACTTAGGTACTCCTCTCAAAGATGAAAGAGTTCCTCCTATTGGAGCAAAGGCTCCATTCCCATCACCAAATGGTGTTGGATCTCCCTCAACATTATCAGCGTTGTGACCTCTTCTTGGTTCATCATATTCTTATTCCTCCTCAAAGTCTGAGAAGACTTCTATGTAGTGTGCTTTCCCAGCAGCACATCTATTTCCAGGTGCCCATGACTCTTGGCAAGTGAAACATAGTTTCTTCTTTCTCAGATCCCTCCTGAATTCAATATCAAGAGGCTTCTTGAATGAGCTCTCCTTGGGAGGAGAAGCTTTCTCTTCCTTCCCTTTAGAAAGGTAAGGGGCCTTGTTCTGAAAAGTTGCCTTTGCTTTTGGCAAGGCATCTTGGAGGTCTCTAGCCCTCTCAATGGAATCATGCAGAGTGCTGGGCTTGGTATATTTAACCAACCCATGCAAAGGTTCATCCAAGCCATCGATGAAAATTTACACCCTCCTTGGTGTAGACAGATCAGGAACCATAACAGATAATCTCAGAAACTCAGAGATATAAGTTTATGCATTCCCTGATTGCTTTAACTTTTCAAGGCTCATGAAAGGTGCTTCTGGATCCTTTATGTCAAACCTCTCCACCAGTATTCTAGTGAATTCAAAATAGGCAGTCACATTGGCATGGCCCAGTGTAGAACACCCATGGAACCCCCAATTGTGTGCTTCACCTTCAAAGTGCAGCGCTACAATCTTGATGGCTTCAATCCCAGGGACTTTGTTCAACTGAAAGTAGATATACAAATTTTATACCCATAACTTGGCAGAACTAGTGGATGACCCGTCGAACTTGGGTAAAACGAATCTGCCCATAGAGTGATGTCTATCATGATTATGAAAGAATCCACCTTCTCTATACTGGTGCCTTGGTCTTCTTTTGTCCTTGAGGTGACAAAACTCTTGAAAACTCAAGTGGTCCTTGAATCTTTGATTCTAAGATTCATATTCCTCAAATTATTCTTCAAGGGATGGTTGCTCTTGTGGCCCTTAATTCTCCACAGCCAAGAAGGTAGGCATATTAGAGCGTTGTGGAGATTTTGGCAGGTTCACTAGTTGACCATTCCAGTGGTGAGACATGTCAGAGCTTTCCCCAGGATGAAATATACCAAGATATTCCTTCATCTTGTCCATTCTCATCTCTTTCATCTCTCTAGAAATATCTTTCATGGCTACCAAAAGATATCTTGCAAACTCTTCTCCTTCTTTATCACTTCTAGTTTCAAGGGCTTTACCTTTGTCTTGATCCTCAGCGGTGTAATCAAATTTCTTGTGGATTCTATTTTGATACCTCTTCTCCCTCTTATTAAGAGGCTCATATTCTTCTAAATGCATGCTTGATTTGGCTCTTTAATGGAAGCACAAGCTATGCCAAGAAAGGAGCTTTGATACCACTGTAATATCCCCAAATGGGAATACACAGCAGTGCCTGCTGAAATAATGCACTTCTAGGAAATCTGTGCATAGAAATGAGTTTTTAGCCCTTGGATCCCTTATATCAATAGATGCGGGGTATATATCCAAAAGGAGAGAAAAAAAAAATTAAACTAGGTGTGGTCAACAAATCTCCCACCATCTAGTCTATCTGAGAAACACCCAATGAAAGGGGCTGCAGCTATGTACAACAAGCTGCTTCAAAAATAACACAGTTTTGGAAAGAATGAGTAGGAGGCCATAAAATAAGATTAAATTTGAATATACAGTAGAAAATCAGATTTACATTGATGATATTACATTATACAACAAAATATAGAAGACAAGAGAGAAGGAAATATTCAGAAAAGAAGGTTGCAACACATGTATTTACTACAAAATAGCTTAACAACGTTATTTAATGGAGCTGCAATAGTTGAATGTTACACTTCATATCTAGAGCAGATATTTGTACAAAATATCAGATCCATTTCATATGTTTACACAAGAAAGGCTCTATTACAAGATCCCCTTGGGGTTTTGATCAAATCATGTAATACAAAGAGTAGATCTGAGTTTAAAGTAGAAAATCTGCAATATTATTTAGAAATTTCTGAAGATGATTTTACGTTAGAACATATCATATCTATACATAACATGGATCATAAATATAATCCATGGATCCCCAAAGTGAAAGGCAAAGCCCAGAACCAGAGATCTCTCATCAAAAAGGGGATCAAAACACCCTACAAAACCTCCACTGTAAATAATGCAGTCCTCGAAGGGAAACTGCACTGTAGCTTGAAGCAATGAGTTGGCCTAATGCCAAGATACAAATCTGAAGCTCAAAAGCTAATACACTCTTCTAGGAGGATAAAACAATCACTCACTAAGAAGAGGTACTAGTATGGTCTAGATCTGAATAGATCTAGCCTCCACTTGCTGCAGCTTACAAAAGCAACCAAACCCCCACTGGATCTACGTTGCAGTTGGAAGTAGAAGCTTGGTAAAATGCCTAATAGTGGATGAAATCAGTAAGACTCCTCCAAGAAATCCTCAATGGAAAAGGTGGGATCCCTGCATAGGAACTCCCAAGTGCTAAGCGACACTCTTCTCAGCTAAACAACAGAGAATGATATTTTTCTAAACAGACAAGATACTCAGAAATATGCAAAATCAAAAACCTTCTCTTGCTGCCTCCCCCTTCCTTTTATAAGATGAAAGCCTTGGAAAACCCTAAACCACCTTGATGAATTAGCTCCTTTCACATGAGGGGCCTCCATCTAGAACTCTGCTATCCCTTCATGAGGTACATTATATCTAGACAACGTTGTAGATTTGGTCAAGATTGACCCAGTCTCATATCTCAAACCCCTTTCACACCTGGAAGTGATTTGTTAACATGGCCTAAATTTATCCTTGTTCATATGGGCATTCATTTATTCATTCCTTTCAGGAGTTTTACATGTCCTCCTTTATTAATTTATTCATGCAACATAAAATGAGACAAAAATGTATATTTCCCTTAGCTCAGGCTAAGTAGGAATATTACAGTTTCTATAGTCTCGCCAGTGGTCATGGGGGTTGCTTCTTTTTTGGTTACTTTCTCGGTGACTTTCTCTGTGACAGTCTCTCTTTATTTCTCTGTTGATTTCCCTGTCTGAGAGCTAGTGCGCGGCTTCATTAGGGTGATTGGTGATAACCAGGCTGGCGTCCATTCAGTCGTGACTCTCAATAAATCATCTTCTGTCACCACATATGGTAACTCATATGATACTACTTCCACAAAAACTTTTGCACTGATATGTATGTTGTGAAAGGTAGCTTTAAATTCTGCTACCATTTTTTATTGGTCATACGATGTGGGTGATAGTCACGGCTTTAACTATACCACTTGGTTTAGAGTAGCATCATACAACACCCAAAAAAATTTGTTTTCTCTAGCGCACACCAAATATGAAGAGTTCTACAAGGTTGCATAGCACACAGCTTCATACATATTTTGATCAATCTCTAGGAACTGTGTATCTTTAGAATTCTTCCATCCAATTAGCACAATAAATAATAAAATCCAAGCGTACTGGAAGTGCTTGCCTTCCTCTTGAGCTTTGCGCACATTTTCTAAAAATTCTTTGCACATGTAACTGGACCAATTATAAATCACCCATTTTTCACATTGTCTTGCGAGTGTAATGACATGTGAGGGAACCTCCTTGAGTCTGAATTTACGCATCATCTTGCAGGCCAAGTTGATCATACCAAAGCACACTACTGGGTCATTAATTTCATCAACAAAAAAACCCTGGCTCTTCCTTGTGACGTTATACTTATTTTTAAACTGGTTAGCCACAGTTTTCTCCTGTGCCTGCTAAAACCAATAATAGGGTCACTCCTTTAGCAGGAAGACCCATGATCCTATGGATTAAATAAATGTCAATGGGAATGTGTTCTCCCAACCAGACTGCATCATCATGTGCTAAGGCCAGCAAATGTCTGACACAGATATCATTTATGAGGTTGTGCCCAAAATGAGGGATTTGGAGAAAATTGAGCACGCCTGCCTTGTGTAGACCTAGGACTCATATTTCTGGCTCGAGGCTCACAATGCCTCCTTCATAAGTGTTCTGGTCCAAGTATAGCTCTAGCGCAAGTTGTAATATCCCGAAAGGGAGAATGTAGGAATATTGAAACACAATATAAGAACTACAACTAAGTAAATAGTAAATCTAAAGAAAACATCAGAATATACAGAGAATCTGAGCCCTTTTATTATGTGGAGAATATTACAGTTACAACAGTGTGAAAATAGATTTACTCTAGCTAAAGAAGTGGCCTATAATGACCCTGCAAACATGATACAACTAGCACTGCGTAATTGGTGAACTACAGGAAGTAAAACTGGGTTGTCACTTTTGATGATTATGTGAATATAGCTATTCTAAAGGGAAATGTAGATATATGGAGCTCAATATCTTTGATGATGCCAATATTCAAGATCTGTCCAATGTGATGGGAACCCAAGATAAACCAAAAAGGATTTTCCAGATCTATGAGTTTGGAAAATAACCCTCCTAGGGTTTGATCCCTTGACTGCTGGATTATGTGGATCTGAAGCTAGATCTGATCCAAATATGGTTGAAATGTTTCATACAAACAAATCTAAGCTTTGAGGGTTGATCCCTCCTTCATATTTCCAAGCTAGGAGCTTGAGATCTTGTTTCTTCTTTCTCCTCCTTCAAGATGCAACAACTGAAAATGTAGCTGCTGGGAAAAATGCATTGTACAAGAGGGAGAGACTCAATGCCTACTGAAATTTGTTTCAATAAGCTCTGTTATGATGGAAAAAGTGATGGAAAGGTGAGGGGATGATCCCTCATAGGATTACTGGTTGAAATGCTAGCAACTTCCTTCCTCCTCTGGATCTGCAATGATGGACTGTGTAATCTTTGATGGGACTACTACTGATACAAGGTCAATCAATTTTTTCCTGATGCTCGATCTTAAATGAGGCCTTAGGAATGTTGATCTTTAATCCCAAGGTGATAGGAATAATCCTTCACTGGTTCTCTAACTAAAATACTGAAGACAACCTCCACCTCCCAAACTAATCTTTAGGAATTGCATAATTCCTTAAAGTATGTGTTCTACAGAGAGTGGAAATAGTGTGGAACCAATGCCTGATGATGAATGGAAACTCAAAATAACCTTCCCAAATTAGGCACACAAGCCCCCTATGGGTAAGGGTGGGATTCCCACTCGGGAACACCCTTTGCTAAACAACACTGCAAACTTAGCTAAACAACATAAGAATGCATGGAAATGTCACCTAACAAATCCTGATCTAAAAAAATCTTCAAATCATAAACTCAAGCATACCTCCAATGTTTCCTTCATCTCCTTTATATACAAAGTGAGCCTTCCCAAGCCTTGGCCCACCTCTAAACTGCGTTTTTCATGTGGACATGTTCCCCCATGGTTGACTGTGCTGTCTCTTTGAGTCCTCTACCATCTCTACATGCAATCTGAACCCTCTCCATCATGTGAGCACTAAATGACCACTTCCTCCATCACTTCATCATTAATGCTCTATGATATTGCATTATATTCCCTCCATGATCTCAGTTGACTGCTTCAACCTCCATGATCTATCTCATTAATGAGACATGATCTCCACTCCATTCACATTAGTAGCTTCTCCACTACTTCATTATGTAGATCTATGCTTAATTAATCCAAATTCACACATAAAAAGTGTATTTTTATTCATCTTGAGGATTATGGATCCCTCCACCCTTTTATTTACTTAATTAATTATGAAAAATTAAGAACTCTAATATTCCAAATATCATGTGAAAATTTGGGAATATTAGAGTCCTCCCCGGAAAAATGTTGCTTGTCCTCAAGAAATTGCAAAAGGTGATGCAAATCCATCCATTCCTCTCCAAATGGCATCTACATAAGAAAGGCCTCCTCCATTTGCTGCAATATGTTATGCATGTTTGGTTCCAAAGTTGTCTCTCAAGAATGCATAGAATGATCTCCAACTGTATAGTTAGATGCCCTTCTTTCTCCAATAAGTGACAAATGACAATCATATGATGTCCAACATCATCATTAATACATGATATATATAAAACAAAGTGGTTATTCCCACAAAGTAAAAGCCCCATCTCACAAATTATCTCTTCATCCCATGTTTTATGAAGTATATTGAGCATTGGCATGCCCTCATCTTCAGCTCTGTTGGCCTTGTTAGATGCAAGCATCATTCCAAAATTATGAAAAAGAAGAAATAGAGGTATATGGCTAGACAAATATGTCAAACCATATTCTCCCAATAGTAACCACTAGAGTAAGGCCCTTTGCTGCCATCCTCCATCTTCACCATGCAAGATGGATAAGCCAAAATCCCCCAAAAGAAACCAAAGCAACAAGAGATATTGCTTCCTTTTCATCTCGTCATGTGAATCATAGAGTAAAAATATACTAATAGACATGTGGAATTTCACATAAGCCCAATACAATAAAACACCATCAATAGGCATCATGAGAGTACCCTGCCAAGTTCTACAAAATACAAAACACATAGACATAGGAGATGTCATGTGATGGCCAAACTCTCTCAGGGACAACCCAAGTGAACATGCCTTCTTCTGCTGCATTCTATCATTGATACACAAGGCATGAATCAAAAAAATATGAGCTATTGGGTAGTAACCATACTCACCCAAGAGCAGCCAGCATATCCATGCCTCCTTCTTCATTACATGAGTGTTTTTCAAGGCATGGATCAAAGAAATAGGAGCCTTTGGGTAGTAACCAAACTCACCCAAGAGAAACCAGCGTAACCAAGATTCTTGTTGGCCCATGTAATATATATGCAAGTGATCATGCTACACCTTGCTTATCATCATCACCTACTCATCCCCATGTGGACAATGAATGATGTTTTGAATAAACATGGTATCCTGCCTTTCTATAATACCATCCACCTTAATCTGATGAAGAACCTTGCACTCCATGAAATGTTGAAGTGCACCTCTAATGAGATATCTTAATGGGACCTTATTATCATCAATGGCCTCCCAAAACCAATGGGGTTTTGGTTCTACTGCAAGAAAAATTTTCTCTTTGAGCTTTGAGATGCTCATTGAGAAAGTGTCATCTAGAAAGGGGAAAAGACTTCCCATCTCAAGATGTCTACCATTTATCATATTTCTCTCCATTGCTTCATGAATGAAGCTGCCATATGATTTCTCCCATAAGTAATGGGGCCTCCTCTTCTCATTTTTGCTCATTAACAGAGTTGTAGATCTGCAAGATGATGTATATGCTGTCTCAAAGCAAGGCACAATACTGATCTCATAACCAGCTATTATACATAGGATCATGCCCATCCCATCTTCTGAAATTCCACATTTCAACTTAAAGGGTTGAATGTAGTTTAACAATGTCAAACTGGGATATTTTTTCATCTCCTCCTTGATTATATCAAGGGTCCTCTGCACAGTGATATGTTTCTGCTTCAAATCAGCATGTTTTTATAACCCTTGGTTATGCATTGGCCCTAATGGCATGTCCCCATAAGCTTCAATAAGATCTACTAAAACAATATGTGATGAAAGTGCATGCATACCTTGGATCATCTGATGTGTGGGAACTTCTTACAAGACCACAACAATTCCTTCAACCGGGATAATTGTGTCTCCAATTGCTGGTAAGAGTGATGGTTTCTCTTCTATCAGTGTACTAGTGCTGGAATCTACCTCCTCTTCCTCATGCATCTCTTGAATCATGCATAGGACTCTATATGTAAATATCCCAAGACTATCTTGCATAGATGCAAGTGTCTCTTCTCTGGATACAAGTACTTCTGCAGCTGGTGGTGAATGTAGTGACCCCTTGTCCAGAGTGGCAAGAGTGACATCCTCCCTTGTTTCCTTAGGAAATGTCTCTTTGTGATGCATCTATGGTTTTCTCACATCAAACTTCCTTCTCAACTTGTGAAAGAAATATGAATATTTACTCACCTTTGCATGATACATGTGACCAAACCACAAGTCATTAACTTCACCTAGAATATGAAGTGTTGCAATCTGGACAGCCTCTTTTTCAGCCACAATATTTAGCCTGAAAATTGCATCTATCTCTTTCCTCTAAGCCTTAACAGTGCTTGAATAAGATCCATCAAATTTAGGCAAATAGAATATATTGTGCCTCTTTCTTCTATTGCTACTATAGGATCCTCTTTATTCTTTTATTTGGAAGAATTGTTGGAGAGTTAGACTCTCTTTGAATGATCTAGAATGTGCTTTATACTCTTCAAGGAACAAATTGAGAGTCTCATGAGTCTCAGGTTCTTTCCTTTCTTCATTCCTATACAATTCACCTTCTTCAGAGAAAGTGGGCATATTATATCTATGAGGAGATCTATGATTCTTCGGTCTTCTTTGTTGCTGATAAGAAGTACTAGGACCTTCTTCATATTGAAACCTTCTTGAGGTTTCTTTTTTCCTTTCTTCCTTCATCTCATTGACCTCCTTGGAGAGAACCTTCATAGTTCTCAAGAAAGATGCATAAAAACTTAATCCCTCCATTATAGTAGATCTCTAGTATTTTCTTCTTCTTTTGATGCAAAAGATGAAGTGTCCACAAGTTGAGCCAAAGATCTTTCTCTGATACCACTGTAATATCTGAAAAGGGAGAATGTACAAATACTAAAAAACAATATAAGAACTTGAAATAAGTAAAAAATAAATCTAAATACAACATCAAAATATACAGAGAAGGTGATACTTTTTATTATGTGGAGAATATTACAGTTACAACAGTGTGAAAATAAAGGTACTCTATCCAAAGAAGTGGCCTAGAATGACCCTAGAAACATGCTACAACTAGCACTGCGTAACTGGTGAGCTACAGGAAGAATATTTCACTTTCCCTTTTGCTAATGATGTACATATAACTTCTCCAAAGGGGAATGCAGATCTCTGGAGCTCAGGAGCTCTGATGATACCAAGATTCAAGATATGGCCAATGTGATGGGAATCGAAGATAACCTAGAAAGGATTTTCCAGATCTATGAGTTTGGAAAATCACCCTCCTAGGGTTTGATCCTTTGGCTTCTGGATTATGCAGATCCAAAGATAGATCTGATCCAAATATGGCTGATCCCTCCTTCAGATCTCCAAGCTAGGAGCTTGAGATCTTGTTTCTTCTTTCTCCTCCTTCAAGATGCAGCAACTGAAAATACAGCTATTGGGAAAAATTCGTTGTACAAGAGGGAGAGAGTCAATGCTAGCTAAAATTTGTTTCAATAAGATTTAGGTTGATGGAAACAGTGATGGGAAGGTGAGGGGATGATCCCTCACAAGATTACTAGCTGAAATGCTAGCAACTTTTTTCCTCCTCTAGATATGCAATGATGGACTGTGTAATCCTTGATGGGACTGTTGACGATAGGAGGTCAATAAATTTTGGCCTAATTACATATCTGAAATTAGGCCTTTGGAATATTGATCTTGAAGCCCAACGTGATAGGAATAATCCTTCACTATTTTTCCAGCTAAAATACTGAAGAAAACCTCCACCTCCCAAACTGATCTTCAGGAATTGCATAATTCCTGAAAGTATGTGTTCTCCAGAGAATGGAAATAGTGTGGCACCAAGGCTTGATGATGAATGGAAGCTTAGAATAACCTTCCCAAATTAGGCACACAAGTTCCCTATGGGTAAGGGTGGGATTCCCACTCGAGAACACCCTGTGATATACAACACTGCAAACTTAGCTAAACAACAAAAGAATGCATGGAAATGTCACCTGACAAATCCTGATCTAAACAGATCTTCAAATCATAAACTCAAGCATACCTCCAATATTTCCTTAATCTCCTTTATATACAAAGTGAGCCTTCCTAAGCCCTGGCCCACCTCTAAACTGCATTGTTCATGTGGACATAATCCCCCATTGTTGACTACATTGTCTCTCCAAGTCCTCCACCATGTCTACATGCAATGTGCACCCTCTCCATCATGTGTTCATTAAATGCACTTCTTCCTCCATCACTTCATCATGAATGCTCTATGAGCTTACATTAGATTCCCTCCATGATCTCATTTGACTGCTTCAACCTTCATGATATATCTCATTAATGAGACATGATCTGCACTCCATTCATATTTGTAGCTGCTCCACTACTCCATTATGTAGATCTATGCTTAATTAATCCAAATTAGCAAATAAAAGTGGATGTTTATTCATCTTGAGGATTATGGGTCCCCCCACACTTTTATTTACTTAACTAATTAAGAAAAATTAAGAACTCTAATATTCCAAATATCATGTAAAACATTGGGAATAATACACAAGCTCTGGGAATTTCTCAACATCGGTGATGTCCCAAACATCAAATCTCAGCTATGGAACCTTAGCAATAATGTCCCCTTTCATTTGGACATTATCAGGTATTAGCAGTATTCAAATACCCGCGTGCACCTTTTCCAGGTCCTTAGGTACTCAGACTGATGGTCTGTGCAATGCAATATAGCTTGGCAGCCGCGAGAATGGGGTCACTTCGATCGCATCCTCCTCTTCTTCCTCAATAGTTTCAAGGTCATTTGACATAGGTCTTTTCATCTTCTCACCCACTGAAGGGCATGACCTTGGGGTATTTTCACGGGGAGATTTGCATGTTCGAGAAGATTTCCCCTTTTTAGGCTTGGAGGGCATAGGTGTTTCCACAATTGGAACTTCAGGCATAGTAGGGTCATCACTCGGTCTTGTAGCCATCAAAAATAGCATAGCCTAACTTTGATCGGTGCAATGCATCCTCGAACCATGGATCCAAACCGAACATTAACACAACAAATGTGGTGGCAATTAAAGAGCTCAAAGCACAAAAATCACTTAGAAATCAAAGGGAACTATTGTGACCCCATAGGCCATATTTATACTTGTGGCGCATCTTCAACAGCTCCTTGTGCATTAATGAGGCTCCATTACTGAAAAACGGCCCCAAATCTAGTAAAATATCTTCATTAAATTCATCCCAGATGGTCCCAAAAATGGTTATAAATATTTATTTTCCAGCTTTACTGTTCCAACGACTAACTTTTGAAACCTATGCGGCCCTGTCAACCTCCTCGTGGATCTACCAAGTGCGTGTCGCACCTTATTGCACATTTGCCATCCCATCTGCGCAGGTTTGATACTTTAACCATATAGTCATTTGATAGGCACAGGTTCATCCCTATACAACTTCAGAGGGCTTACATTAACGTACCCAAGGAGGTGTTCACTGTGAAAAATGGCCAGGCACACTGCTCCTCCATCAATGATTTCCTTCACAACATACAACCCTAGCCAATGCATCTTCAATTTCCTTGGGTGGCACGTAAACTTTCTATCATACAGTAAGACCAAATCATCTTCCTTGAACACTTTTTGCTAGATATGTCTGTCATGGCATGATTTTTCGCACACCTTTTGAACCTTCTGGTGATAATTTTCAATAAAATGATCTTCTTCCAAAGAAACCAACTATGACAACTGGTATTCTAAGGCATCTTCTTGATCCATATTGGTAAATGATGCAATGGGAAGACTAGGAACAATGAACTCCATGAGAAACATATCCTATTGCCCATATACCATCCTAAAAGGTGTCCTTCCAGTCAACTTCTTATAGGTAGTCCTATATACCTAGAGAACGGTTGGCACTTTCTCATGCCAATAATTTATGTTAGCATTACATACCTTGGTTAGCAAAATCTCTAGTATCTTATTGAATGCTTCAATAGTGCCATTTCCCTGAGGTTGATAAGGATAAATCTTTTGATGACACATCTTGAATTCTTCTATCAAGGCTTCAATGGTGTCATTTAAAAAATGTGTACCCTAATCGCTTATCATAATCTTCTGACAACCAAACCTACTCACAATTTTCTCAAATATAAATTCTGCAGCTGTATCAGTAGTACAATCCTTAACCAATTTGGCTTCATACCATCTGGTTATATAATCAGTCGCAGTGATAATGTAGTGCGCGCCACTCTTCCTTCCTGGAGGATTAATTGGTCCCACAAAATCTATAGCCCATTTCTCAAAATCTTGCAGCTGCATCTATGGATTCAAGGGCATCTCATCTTTGTGCGAATGCTTTCTTGTCCTCTGACATACATCACATGTGCAATAATGAGCATAGGCATCATTTTGCAGCATGGGCCACATAACCCAACCAGCAAAATCTTCTACGTAGTGGCCTTGCCTAAATAATGACCACCGACAACCCCTCCATGAGCTTCTTTTAGAATTGAAATTCTCTCATACTCCAGGACATATCTGTGCAGAACCTCATCCGCACCCATTTTATATAACTATCCAGCAATAATGGTGAAGTTTGTTGTGCGCACCACGAGTTCTTTATTCTTTTGAACTGTATACTCCTGAGGCACACGTCCGGTAGTCATAAAATGAATGATATCATGGAAATTATCATCAACTACCTTTATCACAAACAACTACGTGGCTAGCAACCATCTTCTATATTTGTAGGTTCCTCTCCTGTTTCAATGCACGATAGATGGTCTAGCCCGGCATTCAACATTCCTGGTTTTCCCATAATTTCAAAATCATATTCCTGGAATAATAACAACCATCTTTGGATCCCCCCCCACCCAACATAGGCTTGTTGACTAGGTACTTCAAATCAGAATGATTAGCGAACATCTTAAAATGGCCTACTAATAGATAGTGGCGGAATTTATGCAGTGTGTATACCATTGCTAGCCCTTCCCTTTCTGTGGTCGAGTAATTCTTCTCCGCGCTTGACACTTTCTGGCTTGCATACGCAATAGGGTGATCAATTTCACATGCTCCTGGCTATGCTAGTACAACTCTGAGTGCAATACAGCAGGCATCTACATGCACATGAAATGCCTTGGACCAATCTGGGAAAGCCAGGATGGGAAAAATTGTCATATTTTCCTTTAGCAGCTCAAAAAATTTCTGATGTTCTGCATCCCAACATAATGTTGCATCCTTCTTGAGCATATTTTACATGGGCACAATTATTAGTGCATAGCCCTGAATAGACTTCCTATAATACCCAGCATGCCCCAATATTGATCACAACTACTTAATATTCTCAAGTACCTCCAGATTAACTATGATGATATTTGTAGGATCGACCATCGATCCCTACTAGTATACAATGTGTCCCAGTAGTATTCCAAATGGTACACAAAATATACACTTCTTCAAATTTAAGGAAATATGATACTTCCTACAAGTATCCAACATCAAGCGCATATTTGACACATGCTTCTTTAACAACCCAAATACAGTCCAATCATCAAATTATACCTCCAAAAACTTGTGCATAAATTATTTGAATGCAGAAACTACCATGCGCGAGAAAATGGCAGCAACATTCTTCAATCCAAAGGGCATATATGTATATTTGAAGGATCCCCATTTAGTAGCAAAAGTGGTCTTACTTCTATATTCTAGTGCAATCCAGATCTAATGATATCCTGAAAACCCATCTGTGAAGGATTATGCTTCTTGACCTCCAACATTATCCAAAATTTCATCAGAGAATGGAGTTAGGAATGGATCATGTACAAAAGCATCGTTAAATTTGCGCAGATCTACACAGGTCTTGATTTCTCCCTTGTTCTTCTTATCTTGCACAACCATTACACTTACCCAGTTAGACTCTTCTACAAGTTTAATGATTCCTGATGCAACCATTTTTTCCAGCTCTTTTTTCACCTTCTGCTTATATCTTGGTTTCAGCTTGTATGGGCATTGTTTTACTGTGCGCGCATCAAGTTTCAATGTGAGTTTCATTAATCCAAGTTCTCCAATGATTCCTTTCAACTCTAAAGATGTTGTAGGTAACATATCTTGATATTTTGTGAGCAACTCAGCAACCTTGCCTACTGTATCATCATCCTAGTAGTCTCCAATTATTTCCAACTTAGGTTGTTCTTCAATTCCAATATTCACATGCCTAAGCTTTAAGGACTTTGTCACATCCAGCAAGGTGATTGAGGGCCCAACCACTGTGTGTTGTCCCTTATATTTAGGGATCATTATATTCCTTGTATCCTCATCATTTTCTTCCATTTTCAGGTTCCTCCAATTCACAATGGCTTTCATCTTCGGATCCCAAGCTAGTGGAGTGCACTCAATTTTAGGCTTTGTGGTATCAAATATTAGTTCTTGAATATTATGCAAAGCTTGGCCAACTGTATCAAATCCAGTCTCAAAGATCAATGTAAGAATAAAACTCTGTCATTACATACCATTCACTAGTGCCTCTACGTAGCTCTGTCTCCAAGTAGCACTTATTAGGAACCTTTCCAAATGTGTGAATAAACATATGGACCCATTCAGGTCTTGGTTCTATGCCCCATAGCTGATTCCATATTTCCAAATGTTTTCTTGGATCCTCTTTTCCAGGGTATACATCTTCCATTTTAATAAATGGACATTCAAACTGAAACCTCATCATGCACGCACATTCCTCCCAGTTGCTCATATTCTCCTTATGAGTTTCCCACCATCTTGTTGGAGTAGCGCGCAAGCCCAGATCCAAAGCATGGAATATCTGTCCTTCAGGCATGGTTCTTTCAAGCTCTCATATAAACATTTTTACATCATTTTAGCCACCATAGTGCATTAAATCATGTACCTCGTATGTTATACATTGCAGAGATCAGGTCACGTGATTACAACGCAGAGAAGACACCTCATGCAATTGGTTCTTCCAATTTTCTAGTTCTTCATCGAGTTTGAAAAACAAGAGCTATCCTTCTCCCACATAAGATTCCCATCCGTTGTTGGATTAATCCAGTGTTCTTCTGTAAATGTTAGCTTATATATTTGATCAATCTCATTCTCAATGCACACTGGTTCAGTATACCTTTGTCCTTCTACAGGATCTAGAGGAATGATTACCTTGACTCCATTTCTTTCAAATTCCACTGTCCTTTTCTCCAGATTAATAAAACCATCCATGTCAATAGCCCAATTCAATTCAATCAAAGTCAGATAGGGATCAGTATCGTCTACAATTTGGATGACTTCAAAGTCTGCCATCACCTTAACACCCTCTATATTTTCCATCACTTGTGAAAACCTCCCTAAAGGAATAATATTCTACGGATTGGCCATGCGCAATTGAATGGTAGACCATTCTAGCTTTCACTCTTCCATGGGTTGCCATGTTTTCTCTAGTAGATCATTAGCATCTGATTCCAAATCTATAATAACTTGGTCCATTTCATAAGAAACATTATGCGTGTTCATACACATCTCCCTACTTGTTCTCTTATTTTTATTGTATATTTTGTTGACCACTCGTTGTTCTACCATGGGATGTTCTTTCTCTACACAATTATTGATCAAAGTGTGAACATTTTCTACTGAATTCTTTCTTTGTAGTAAATTTATACATGCTTTTACAAATGATTTTATCTCCTCATGTCCTCTTGCTTCCTTCATCAGTTTACCAGATGTGGACGCACTTCCTTCTGCAAATTCTTTCCGCACTGGAATAAAGGTCTCTTTTGAGCGTTGAATATTAACATCTTCTCTTTTTTCTGGTGCTTTATAGATCCATACATCAATGGATGGTTACTTTCCTTTATCTTCATTGGTGGCTTCACCACTCCTAGTAACCACATTCACACTAGGATATTCTTCGCGAATTTCTGCACGAACCATCTAAAGATTTTGCGTTGGGGTCTGTTTCATCTTTTCCTGCATTTTAACAATTAGGGCAGGACAATATTATATGACATGATCAAATTTTTTATAGTACATTCAGGACTATCATTTTGGATTTAGATAGTCACGCACATAATGTCCAACATCTCCACAGTTATAGAAAATGACTTATCAACTTCCTCGGCCAGTTGATCCACCTCCTTGACCTCTTCCTCTGCCTTGGAATCCTCTGCGCCTAGAAGGGGATGCTGGTGATGTGGGTTGAGCCTACATTCTATATATTTCCACTTTATCTAACACCATATCAAAAGTGCGAAAATTCTGCTAATCATGCCCTAATGATGAAAAAAAATTGCAAAACGACTACTTCAAGTCATGTTGATACTTTCCGATCCTTGGGAAAGAATCTGTGTCATGTAATCTAGAAATTTGACAGATACTGCAACACACAATATTCTTCAATGGACTAGGGCCTCCAGCATGCATATAATTGTTGAAGATAGGACACTGATCTTTATGGTGCCAAGAATCCTTACATTTTATACACCATAGCTCTGCGCAAACCTCATTGTCATTTTCCTTTCACAGACTTTGAATCTCTAGATGCATGGCTTCCAAAAAATTATGAATCTATTGAGTTCCTAGCGCAATAGGTGTTGGGATAGCCTCAAATTTCATTGCAACCTCCACATCCTCAGCTTGTGTGGAAATATTTTGCTAACCTAATGGTTGGTGCATATGTGGCAGCAACATAGCAATGTACCATTCCTTTTGTTGAGCATCATCAGTAACAAATCCACCATCTTTGATGTTGTGCTTCAACCTTTGATCGACCTCCCATATAGATTCATTAGCCTCCTAATGAATCTCCTTCATTTTTTTCACCAGTTGTGCGTATGACTTAGGCTTCTTAAATTTCTCTTTTAGAGCTACTTTGATTTGTTCCAAGGTAGTGTTACGATTTTCTTGAGCGTACCCGATGTACCAATCTAATGCGCAATCTTGGAAAGCAGTAGCCAACTATGTCTTCCTAATATTAATATTGTTAATTTTTTGAACCTGCCATATGACCTCAATCACAAACCAGAAGTGATCAGTGCCCTCATTTCCAATGCCTTTGAAATTAGGTAACTTCATCGATGCAGCCATATCTAATTCAGGGGGAGGTGGAGTTGGTGGAGATTGACTGCACGATGGAGTGGGTGATCTATGATGTAATTGTAGAAGTGGAGTGGATGGGGTTGGAAACAGACTCAAGGGTTTCTAGCATGATGATATTTTTTCTTCAGAATCACTTGAGCTAGAATTTTCTGGTTCAAGTTCACTATTAGATCTAGGCTTCAGAGGGCTATAAATAAAATTTTCAGAATATTTTCCGTAAAATTTTCCACTGCGTGTAGTTGGACCTCTTTGATGAATTCAAGCAGTATGTTCACAAAGATAACCTCGTTCACACAACCTCTAGGACCTTTGAAAAAACTTCTTTCAGCTTGATAATAGGACACAAATTGATCAATGGAAAATTGAGTCGCAAATCCTTCCAAGAGGTGATCGATCTAATGATATATAGCGCAGGTGATCTTACTATCGAAGTTCTCTACTTGTTAGATCAATTCAAGAGTCCACTCAGTGACTACATCGTATTTTATGCAGTGATGGAATTCAGCTAATCGCGGAATCTAGTCCTGTAGTTCGTACACAAAGGAAAAAAAATATTTCATGCACTTTTGTATAAATATATTTCTTCACCCACTGTTCATCAAACAACTTAGTACTTCTATTCTTTTGGAGCATAAATTCAAGGATCTTTCTATCTAGCCAATCTTGCATTTTTTTTCATGACGGATGCCACAACATCAAATCTCCCTCAAAATTATCCTGGTCCCAGAAACAAAACCATTTCTTGGCTTGAGGGGTCCCGACGTAGGTTCAGATTTTATGGATAAACCAACGAACCCTCCAACTAGTGGCCCTTTCAGCAATGACCTGCTTGCACAGATCAAATTCTCACCCGAAGTAATATGGGGCGGTGCTAGAACCAGGTTTCCACACCCTGAGGGACAAAATAATGAAGTGGTCCTCAGAAAACCGAATGCAACTTATATCAATTATAAAAATATGCGATCAATAGTTTAAAGAAGAATCACAGAGGTTGCAAAATCCTTAACAGAATAAAGCAGAGTTCACATATTCTTTGATGTAGATAAAGTATAGCATAACCAGATCTAGATCTAAACAATGTTCAATTACTTCACCAAATTTATCAACTATTAATAAGCATGCATAACCATAACAGATAACCTTTGCATGATAATCCCAGAACATTGCGATCTCAAGAGAGCATAAACATCAAAGAAATTAGATCAATAACATAATAAGTTCGCCACAATCTGTCCTTTCTATTAGCTTAAGATATGTTCAATACATCAGAATTTTAATAAATCAACTTTCCCTTACAAAACCCTTCCACACACACATCCAGCAGAGTCTGCACACATCTAGCGAATTCTATACATAACCAGCAGAGTCCACACATAGCCAGCAGAGTCCGCACACAATCAGGACTAGGTCTCTGCGCACACAGCCAGCAGGAGCCTTTCATCCAAACTTAGCAAAACCTTACAACGTATTGAAAATGCATATAGATCACAATATCATATAAAAACTAATATACTTTGTGTAGACTCGATCTATCTATTTATATTCACCTATCGCGCAGATAATATGGTCTCAAACCATGGTTTCAGGGCCAAATTTTACCCTTAAACCTATTTACATAAAAATTAGGGAATTTGACCCACCACAAAGCCCCTTGACTCAATCACATAGTGTACACATACAAAATTACATCAAAAGTTGTGCCTCAGGTGTTACACAACATTTTGTGACTGTCCCTGCAATCCCCATCCTGCACATTGGAGGCTCATTTCTGTGATAAAAATAAAGTGTCATGCCTTGCAAATACCATCATTGCATCCCTTTCCATGAGGACAGCATTGCTTCTGTTGACCATTTCCTGAACAGACCACCAAAAACACTTGTTTTTCCCTTGGTGCTGGTAGTTGGTTATGTCCTCACGCCGATGAGGCAGATTAACACTGGGCCCCACACCAAATGGCGCTCTATCTTAGTTAGCTGCCCGCACCAATCTGTTTATTGATTTTTTTTTAAAAATAGAGGTGAAGTTTCGATCATAACAACTTCGTGGACGAGTCATAGGGAGTGGTTCGACTAAATAACCATGACATTCCTCCTTTGGCCTATTATTTCCACCTTTTGGGGAAACCTCACAAGGGATAAGGCCTCCCTTCCACCATATTAGGGATCCCAACCTCCTACTCTCCCTCTATAAATATAGCCATCCTCCATTGATGAAGCTAGCTGAACTGAAGATATTATAGCACAAACGCTGGAGAGATTTCTATTCAAGATATAATGGAAGAGTTCCTTATTGATAGAGCTTAGGATTGTGCCTTCATCTCATTCGAATTCCATGACATTCGTCGAGACATGCTTCAACTGAACCCCGCTAAAGGAGGGTGCGACGTCAAGGCTTGGTTGTAACTCTTTCTTCTATTAATACATATGTATAACTATTGTCTGGTTCTCGTGTTGCATTGATGTGTTTTATTGATGAAATATGCTTAACCATCCTTGATTGGTTAGTAGTTATGAATGATATTGTTGCTTTGTATGCTGCTCTTGTTTGTTGATCTTGTGTAGGTATCCAAGCATTTCTATGAAAGGATTGTGACTTGCCGAGATAGGAATCGAGAGGCCACCACTACAACAATTACAACGACAACATTGGACTCCAGGTCAGTTGATCTACCTCATCTATTTCATTCAGTAATTAGGATCCTACACTCTAGTTTGTCCTTTTGTTACTAGACCCACTCTAGGGCTATAAGGATCGTCTCTATCCATAGAGAGGATTTAATTTCATAACAAATTGGCGACTCCACTAGAGATCAGTGTGAGTTTGTCTTTTTTCCCTTGTCAAGTCGACTTCGGTCATTTTCTTGTTTAGCTATCTTTTCTAGTATATTTTCTTGTTTAGAGTCCTCTTGTTCAGCTCCAGAGTGTCAAGATTGAATATGCTCATTAGATTTCCCATTCTCCCATAGATATCTAGCTTGGCGTGCTTTTTGATTGAACAGTCGCGCTAATTGGCGCATGTTGCTGGTGTTGCACTAGCACCAACCCATGTTTGGCACGGATTACCACCTTACAGTCACGTCGAATCCTGTAGGGTTTGGATTGACCTTCCTTTTTTTTTTTGGTCAACTGTGCTTGCCTCTGGCTGGATTTATGATTTGCAATTGTTCTGTTGAGATTTTTTTGACTATCATAGTATTTTTCTTCTCAGTTGTACGTCTTTTTACTTATCAGTGCAGTTTATGGCCTTGGGGTTTCTGAGTGTATTAGCTCACTGAGCCCTTCTGATTGGAAGTCGAGTATTTTGATTCTTGTCAGTATCATCTTTAGATCAATTACATTTAAGTCTTTCTGGATCCTTTGAGAATTTGTTTTGGTTGAATGTTAATTTCGAGTTTTGTTTGATTCTTCTTCTTTCTTCTCCAAGCATAGATTACATTTCTTATTCAGGTCATTTCAAATATTTTTCTTTGATTGGAAGAGTGTGCCATTGGTTTCAGTGCATTTTTGTGTTTGTGTTGGTTAATTTGAATTATTCAGATTAGCTTCTTACATTTTCAATCCTCGAACTAGTGTTGGTTTTGTTTTTTGTATGATTAGTGCATTGTGTGCTTCAATTCATTGAAAAATAAAAATTTGCATTCTTTCATTTGGATTGAAAAGAAAAATTCTTTTGCATAACTAGTGCTTGATAGACTAGGAAAGAGTTTTTTTGTTTTTCACTTGATTGAATTAGATGAATTAGAGGATTTCTTCTTTTGATTTCATTGATTGCTATCTTTTGAAAGATCTCTACCCTTCTCTTAATTAGCATTCATTGAATGAAAATGCTGTTCATTTGCATATATTTTTCATTTAGGAAATTTGAGATCGACATTTGTTAGGGCCTTGAAATTGAAACATAATTCAAGATCAACTATAAAATCATTTGAATTAACCTAAGGAAACATTGGAACCTCACGCAAACATTTTAGTGGTCTAGGCTAGAGACGTATTCCAACTTCTTCAAACCTAGTAGCTGTTGTTTTCCTTTTGGCTTTAGACAATGCTAGTACGGACTTGCTCTCCTCGTACCATCGAGTATATAAAGGGAGACCCCTCTAGGTTAAAATACTTTATCCATAGGAAGCCGATTCTACATCCCTGTAATCATGATACACTGAACACATCATTCAGGGAGACTACCTGCACGTACGTTAAGTCCTTGGTCATTTCTCTCTCGTTTTATCCCTAAGGTGTATATGGCAGTTCACGGAAACTTGGTAAACCCTCTTTCTTAGATTACTTGAGTATTCATTTTGGTCTTTTCATGAATCTCTAAAAGTGAAAATATCATTGAGCACTTTTACTTTCATGCTTGTTTCAACCTGAAAGTGATACAGTCACCTTTTGCCTATTTCTCGACTCTTAAAATATGAAACAGTAGAGTTTTGTTTCAATGTCTTAAAAAATTAACTACCCACAAGATATTCCTAGTTAAAGTTACCTTACTTAGTGCTTTTCTTATGGTTGTTTCCAATGGCAACATTTCCAGGGTTTACCAACAAAGGAATCCCTTCCAAGAGGAATCTTGGTCCTTTTCCAGCTTTTAGGAACATTGGTGCTCCTTATATGGCAATGTTGTCCCTACCAGGGTTAACTGTTGGGTTGCCTATTTGGTTTTTCTCAACCTCTGTGGTCTCAAATGTTCTGCCCACTATGCAATCATCCCCTCCACCTGAACAACATCATGTTGATTCTAAGGTGAACCTATCCCCTTCTTCATCTGTTTCTTCATCTTCCTCTTCTACTTCACCTGGTGAAAGTATGGATTTTAGTAACTCGGTGGCTAAGAAGAATAAGAAGAATATGAAGAAGAAGAAGTCAGATAAGAGAGAGGCCAGCTCTGCGGCTATTGCATCTTAGATACCTTCAATTGATAAACCATCCAACCTTCCACACAAAATCAAATTCCCTTTCATGTTGTGCAAAGGAGACCATAATATTCGAGACTGCCCTGGCATTTCCAAGGTAGTTGAAGCATGGTTCGACGGTTGTCTGTTGTTTCCTTTGGCTTATAGGAGTCATTTTGGTGGCACATATTTGACTAGAAATGATAAGACTCCTAAGAAACATGGTAATATTACCAATCCCTATAAGTTGTGTGAAGGGCATCATCCCATTCACCTTTGTTCGTACATGGATGAAGCCATGAGAGTGTTGGACAACCCTGTTGTTTCTTCACCCAGTCTTCTGATTGGTTACAAGAAGCTTTATTCGATTCCTCCGCTAGTTGATTCATCGATCGGTCAAGAATCATCCTTGGTTGATCCCGCTCCCTTGGAGATTCAAATTCAAGAATCTGTTCCCAACCAAGCATTGGTCATGGAATCGGTTGATCTGATCCCACCTACGGTTCATTAGGTTTTTTCCGTCGAGAGTGGATTTCATCCCCCTCAAATTCTTCTTCTTTCTTCAGATTCCTCAGACTTGGAGAAAGATTCTCCTATCCTTGTTTTTCAAGAAGTTTCTCATGTTGCTCCCATGATGGAGGTCCACCAGGACACTCCTCTTGCTCCCGTAACACTAGGGGATGACCATCTCATTTCAATGGTACCCCCTCCAAGTAGTCTGGACGCTTCCTTTGATTGGAGTCAATTTTTGGGATACCATATTCCATCTTATGTGCCTTTTGAGATCATGGTACAGGCCTATGAAGGCACGTCTGTTAGTATTCTATCTTCCACTACTTGGCAAGCTTTTGGTTCTCCGTCGCTTTTTCCTGTTACACAGAATCTGTTGGCATTTAATAGAGGAACCATTCAATAGGGATCCTTCTGAAGTTGCCTATTACTTTGGGAGGGAAAACCGTCTATATAGATGTGATGGTGGTCAAAAACCCCTTGGATTTTAATTTACTCTTGGGTTGCGACTATGCTTATTCCATGGGTGCACTTGTCTCTTCCCTCTTTCATGTGATCTGTTTTCCACACAAAGGTCAGATTGTGACCATTGATCAGCTTTCATTCTTTGGTTCTAAGGTGCTAGCTGGCCCACCATCATCTCTGTCAGATTTTTATCCACCGGTTTTATCTTCCCCGCCATAGGTTAATTATGTGGCTACCTTTCCCATGCCCACATTCAGTGATAGCATCATTGTGCATCATGTGCTGGGGACATTGGGTCTTTATCTCCAAGATTCTATTCTCCCATCAGATGTGAACCTCTTGGAATCCATGACTTCTTATTCGACATAATGAGTTTTTGTCAGAGAAAAGTTCGATTTCTTGTGTCAAGCTCCTTAAAAAATGAAACAAGCGTGTTGAAGAAAAGTTCGTTTTCTTGTGTCAAGATCCTTAAAAAATGAAACAAGCGTGTCAGAGCACAGTTTTTTTTCTTATGTGAAGCTCCTTAAAAAATGGAACAGGCTCATAGGAGTAGAGTTCCTTTTCTTGTGAAAAGCTCGTTAAAAAATGAAACAAGGTGTTACGAGGATGGTTCGTCTTCTATGTCAACCTCATTAAAAAATGAATTATGTCATGAGGATAGTTCTTTTAATGTGTCAACCTCATTAAAAAAATGAAACAAATTCCTATTCAATTCGATTCTTTGATACAATCTCGTAAAATCCCATTCGATTCTTTCTCTTCATCTCGTAATATGAAACTTCACTCCATATTACTTTCATATGGACTGAAGCTTGGGGGGCATGTACCTCAAATTGAGTCACCATGCTAGGGGAATGCTCGAGCCCCCTTTTCAAGCATATTTTATCTTTGTTTCAAGCTTGTGGAAAAATGAAACCAACCCCAAGAATAGTTTATCTTTGTTTCAAGCTTGTGTAAAAATGAAACCAATTTTCAAGCATAGTTTGTTTCTGTTTCAAGATTTTGTAAAAATGAAACTGGTTTCAAGCATATTTTTCTACAAAGTTTCAATCTTCTGTAAAAATGAAACCAACCTCAAGCAGAGTTTCCTGATTTCAATCTTGTGTAAAATGAAATCATTCCCATTTTACCTCTTGTGATTTCCATTTTATCATCCTGTTTTTCCAGATGAGCCTTGGTTTTCTCATTCCATCGTCCACCATCTACTTGGCCAATCATACGCCTTCACTTGGTTGTTTTACCCATTCCTGAGGAACCGCTGCAATGAGTGGTCTTGTTAGGCAGCCTATTGAACTTTACTTGTTTAGAGAAGTTCCACCATCGCCGGAACTAGTTGCTACCATTAATACCACTCATTCCTGCAGGAGGAGTCAAATTTTAGTTCTTTTCCGACTCTCTAAAATTGAAAATCTTGCTGAGCCTCTTGTCGTTTTGAACTCATTAAACTGTTGTGAAACAATATCTACCCAGTATAAATTTAACCCTTTTTCGGGTTGGGATAGATTATTTACGAAAAAGGAATACCTTAGCCAATCATGACTAAGAGGTTCTTTCAGATATTGTTTTCTACCTTTTCAGATCTGAGAGACTACTTACGAAAAAGGACATGTTGGAGTTTTCTTTTTCACTTATTTTCAAACTCTTTAAACATGAAAAGATGCTGAGTTCTTCTTTTTTCAAACTCGTTAAACCCTGATGAGATCGGACATCGTCACCATGATATTCATCAAGTTCCTCCTTCCTGTGGATCGTAAAATGTACTCGGATAGATTTTTCCGAAGGAAAAACTTATAGCCCAAGCATATGTTATCCCCTTCAATCTTGTTTTAAAATATAATTCGAGTACTCGCCATAAATAGTGGGGGAAAATGGAACCAATATTTAGTTGCATTGGCAGCATGTTGCTCTTGAACATGACACTCGTCTACATTCATGTTAGGTTGGGGACATCTCATTTCATCATATTTTTCTTCCGTGGGTTTGGGTAATATGTTTTTACCTCTCATATGCTCTTTGACATGTCATCATGACCTCAGATCCCTTGAAGTCAAATACTGCCAAATACAGAGTCATGTCGCTGATATGTTCAAGAGAATATTGCCTCTGCAATTTTCAACCTCCCTCTGATTCTATGTTGGTCCTGATTCACTATCATTATGTTACTCTGTCTCATGTCGATGATGTGGGAAACATTATGGCCCTCCTTCGACCAAGTCACTTCCTGTCGACTTCAGCTCACTATCCAGGAAGTTGATCTAGAGACTCCCTATCAGTACCTTGGAGCCTTCATGCCTCAATGGCAAGTTCTTCGCATTTGACGACAGGTCCACATCATTGGCCTTCGATCGAGTGATTCTATGGGTGTTCGATGAAAAATTTCTATTCACATTCCGTGGATTCTACCTGTTGTACCTTGAGATCCATTTTCATTATTGGTGGTTTCTCTCATGCCAATCAACAACTTTCATCACTGGTTGGTAATCAGGTGATTTTCTTGAATGTTCGACTTTAGCTCACATATTTGCATGCTTGAATTTGTACCTGTTCGGGTCAAGATGGAGTGAAATACCCTAGGATTTTTCTAATAAGATCCAGGCTGCGGGATATTGTGGTTTATCATGAATTTATTACATGACTCCTTTGATTGGATGGCTGCGACCATACCTGAGTCTATTTATTTATCCTTCTTGTTGGATGGTTGTGTCCATACCTTGCACCCCAGTTTATATGTACTCTATTATGGATGGCTACGCCTATACCACATGTTCATGTCTCAAATATATTAGTTGTATTTGTAATTGCATGTCTTTTGACAGCGATTTTTGGTTCAAACACGTTCTCGTAAAACATTTCACCCCTTCCTCTCTCTCGGACATCATGCTTTAGGGGGCATATGTTACACAACATTTCGTCACTGTCCCTGCAATCCCCATCTCACATATTGGAGGCTCATTTATGTGATCAAAATAAAGTGTCATGCCTTGAAAATACCATCATTGTATCCCTTTCCACGAGGACAACATTCCTTTGGTTTACTGTTTCCTGAACAGACCACCAAAAACACTTGTTTTTTCCTTAGCACTGGTAGCTCGTTATGCCCTCGTACTGATGAGGCAGATTAACACTAGCCCCTATGCCAGCTAGTGCTCCGTCTCAATTAGCTGCCCTCACCAATATTTTTATGGAAATGTTTAAAAAAAAAGAGGCGAAGTTTCAATCATAACAACTTCGTGGATGAGTCATAGGGAGTGGTTCGACTGAATAACCATGGCCTTCCTCCTTTGGCCTCTTCTTTCCACCTTTTTGGGAAACCTCCCAAGGGATAAGGCCTCCCTTCCACCATAGTAGGGATCCCAACCTCCTCAACTCCCTCTATAAATATAGCCATCCTCCGTTGATGAAGCTAGCTGAATTGAAGATATTATAACATAAACACTGGAGAGATTTCTATTCAAGATAGAAAGGAAGAGTCCCTTATTGATAGAGCTTAGGATTGTGCCTTCATCCCATTTGAATTCCATGACATTCATCGAGATGCACTTCAACTGAACCCTGCTGAAGGAGGCTGTGATGTCAAGGCTTGGTTGTAACTCTTTCTTCTATTAATACGTATGTATAACTATTGTTTGGTTCCCATGTCACGTTGATGTGTTTTACTGATGAAATATGCTTAACCCTCCTTGAATCGTTAGTAGTTATGAATGATATTGTTTCTTAATATGCTACTCTTATTTATTGATCTTGTGTAGGTATCCAAGCATCGTTGCGAAAGGATCGTGACTTTCTAAGACAGGAATCAAGAGGCCACCACTACAACAACCATGACGACATCATTGGACTCCAAGTTGGTTGATCTACCTCGTCTATTTCATTCAGTAATTAGGAACCTACACTCTAGTTTGTCCTTTTGTTACTAGACCCACTCTAGGGCTAGAAGGATCGTCTCTGTCCGCAGAGAGGATTTACTTTCATAACATCAGGGGACCCTGCTCCAACATTAGTCAACAAGAAATAATGAAAATGAGAAACATTCTCAAAATATTAATGTGAAGTGTAGATTAGATCCAAAAAAAAATTTCATACAACTAATCAAAACTAATAATGAAGTTAAGAAACAAAACTCAAAACTCAGTCCAAGTCACCCAATCAAAACTCAAGAAGCAAATCGCACAACAATGAGTAAGGGAAGGCCTTAAACAAACTGACCAAAATAGATCAGATCAGAAACATATGACAATTGATCAGCTACAACAAATGATAGATCCAATAGATCTCTAATAGATCAATAAAAAAGAACCTGAAAATTTAAGCAAGCTCAATAATACCCGAAAGTTGGGAAAAGAAGGAAATAAAATAGGTTGAATTTTCAATCAGTGATATCTTCCTCATATAGACTTTGTTTCAGGTGAATTTTTTTTGGGAAAAAATTTAAAGAAAAATACAAATCTATAATTATTTTTACCAATATCTGTACAAAAAATATCAAAACTAAAATGAAAAATTAGCCCCGCACAAGGGCGGAAGAAAAAAGCTACACAATTTTAATTTCCCATAACTCCTTCATATGGAGACTATTTTTGGTAATTTTTTTTATTATTTGGTAAAATTCTGAGATAAATCCAGATCTAGGATCAATTCAACCAAATGTTGTACATAGAATTCCATAATTTTATTTGAAATGTGTGATCTATTATACTCTCATGTAAAAAACAAAAAGCAAAACTCTAAATCTAATATCAACTCAAATCTGAAGCACATAGATAATAACCGTGAAAAATAATTGAAAACAGAAAAGAAAAAAAAGTTTGAGGAAACCTAGAAAATCGAAAACAAGAGGATTTGATCAAGATATAAGGGAAATGAGACACAAAAGCGAGTGCACTCTCATTGAAAGCACCACTTCTGTTGCATGCAAAACTACAAGAGTTGTTACTCTGCGATCTAGTTATTGATAGATCACTAAACAAACAAAGCACAATCAAGAGGAAATCTTGGATTCCCATTCCTTCATGATTCAAAAGTAGCAATGTAATTGTTTAATTCTAAGAGGAAGAAGAAGTTACCTTGCCTCCTCGCAGGCCGAGGACGAATTTTAAGTTCGATGTCGATATGTTGGGCCCCACATGAGTGATACATATGATCTACCAGCGATCTCAATACCTACACACGGTCTCAGCCATATAAAGACAACACTTTATCTTCCTTGTAAGATCGTTAAATGAACAATATCATTAAAAAATTGCAAGATCTGAATATAAAATCATATACAGGAAGGAAACATAGATCTTCATTAATATAAAATGATGCTTTTATACCTTACTTCCATATTCTCATCTCCGTGATTCGAAAAATTTTCCCCACTAGATGAGAGTATAAATATCACTCTCTTATAGCATGAGACCTCACAATATCTCAAGATAATGGAAAGCTAGAAATAGTCTATCAATATCTGAGCAACAACATGGCCCTCTTAGAATCTCAAATTATGACTAGCCAGACCCTCTCAAATGATCCAATATATATAGGTGAATGACAGGTCTTGGGAGGATGAAAGTAGATGCTTAGGACGACGATAATTTAGAGAAACGTATAATGGATGAGTCCTAGCCAACTTAAATCAGTGAGTAATTGATTTCATCTCCTAGGTAATGGGAAACTCTAGATACCTTTTTCACAATTATGAGACTTTTCTCAGTTATGAAATAATTATTATCTCATTATTATAACATTTTGGAAAAATAATTATGAGAAATTTATCAATTATGTAATTTCACCCTTTTATCATGGGATAAATCAAACATAACTAAAATAAAAGGTGAAAAGGGATTCATTTTATGCAAACAACTGAGGTAAGTTGATGTTGGGTTTCTCTCACTATAATGGAGTGGAAAATAGGGTTATAACACCTTTCACTGTTGAGATCCCAACAGAAATCAGAAGTGCTACCTCCATAGATCAAGAGGAAAAATCTTGAAGTGAGTCATCTAAGGTCACCTGGAAGGTTGGCTGATCCAAATTTTTCTTAGTCAACCTGGTTTCAATCTGCTTATCAGCTTCTTCTTGGATTTTGGTGATTTTTTTGGAGTGAGCTTCTTCCATTTCCACATCTCCAGTCCCATCCACATTCCTCTTCTATTCCTTTTCCTTTGTAGTCAGAGTCTCAATCTCCATCTTTGTATTAATCAGCCAGGAATCAAAGTTATATTCGCATTCAACTTCAGGCATACATTCATGATCATAGGCTGAGGAATTAATTATTTTCCTTTTCTTTGAAACAATTCCATGGGAGTCATAGTGACAAATGTCTCCCATTTCAAAATTATATTCCCTTAACAAGATTCAACTAACTGAAAATATTATTTGGTATTTACAATGAAAGGAGCTATTGTCTTGCCTAATTTTAACATATATCCTTTCTTGGTTGGAACAAAATGAATTTGATCCAAATGTAGGCTTTGTCTAATGAATTCTAGGGAAAATATTCTCATGGGAATAAAAACAAGTAAACGATAAAGAGAGAGCTCATACCCATAACACCTAATTTCAGTGTAATCCTCGAATAATTTGCTAAGGGGTAAAATGCTTGGGTGGTAGTTGATGAGTATCCATCTCAGGGCTTTCTGGTGCCTCAGGGAGACTGTCAGATTAGTTGTAAAGTTACAAATAAATTTCACACATGTTTATATTAATGAATAATTGACAAAGTGATATATTGAAGGATTACATCTTTGTGAACAGGAGATCCCTTGGAGAGGACTAAGCAGAGTGGCAGAAGTCCTCCCTCACTGGCTCCAAATCTATATCCTACAACTAAACAAAGCACCCATGTAATCTTCACAGTGGTATCGCTTACTAGTAATTAAACAAGTATATAATCAATATTAAACTATGCAAATCTGAGCCATTTATATCATGCTTCATAGAAAAATGAACAAAAAATGGGACACTGAAAAATCAAATGGAAAAAATAGATATAATTATATTATTTTATAGGAAGGAGGATTACAACTGTTGGTTGTACCAAGACCTTCTCAGCCTTCTGATTCCTCTCTCCCTTTCCTCTATCTCCAAGTGTGATGATACTTGGGCTAAGAGTTCTCAATGAACCTTTCCAATCCTCAAGCCTCATGCTCAACAATGAAAAAATTCTCCACATACGATCAAAACTTTGACCTTTGACCAAGAGCCCAAACCTCCAATTTATAAGAAATGGAGAGGACAACCCTTACAATTCCTTTCAATCAGTTCGAATCACAAAATATCTTGATTTTTCCTTGCCTTTCCTTGCTTTTTCCCTTTATAGATGTTCATTTGTGTTTGGAAATATCTAATAAAAGGTTTGTACCATAAGTTGCTACTTTTGAACTGAATCATTCTGAGAAAAAGCAGGAAATGCCAGTCAGTTTCCACATGCTTTTTCTCTTTTCACAAGAAAACATGGATAGAAATACCCCTTAGGCAAGACATAGCATTAACCTAGGCACTAACACTCCATTTCCATGTCTGGGATGAATTATAACTCGGCCTAGCTATCTCTGTGGGTGTGTTACCTTGGAAAAATGGGTCTTTGTATGGATCATTTTCTTCCTTCGATGTTTCCTTCTCCTCTGAGCTGACAAGGAGGTCATTTTCCCTGTAACATATGCCCCCTAAAGTGTGAGGTCAGAAGTGAAGACAATGGCCGAAATACTTTATAATATATGTAGTAGAGTGATAGGAGTTGGAGGACCGAGGAAAACCTAAAACAACAACATATGTCAGAAATATAAGAATCTATCCTGAGTTGGGCATTCCCATGCTCAGTAGTTCTATGAAAATGATTCCTCTAACAAGATATATGACCAGTGTGTCCACCGATAAGCACAAAGTGTAAGTTTGTGTCATGACAAGATCAATATGACAAGCTGTCTCTGAAAACAATATCGCAACTTGGGAGAGGAAACACAATTGAAATGATGTAAGCCTCAACCCATGGTCTTGGTCACCACTTCACTAAACTTCATATTTCCGCACATGTGAATGAAGGAGTTGTATTCCAAAATGCAGGAAATCGTCTTATTACTAGTCAATAATGAAAATTGTTAACAGATGCGAGGGTGGCCACAGATAAGGATGATGGTCCCCAAGATGGACAGTACAATATAGTGAGTGTGAATAAAAGGAGTTGATGTCAAACACTCATATAATCATTTGACTAGGAGCCAAATAATGAGAACCCCCAATAAAACACAAGGTAACCTGCCACTAAGGTCTGCAAGCACCTGGGTACTGATGCGTTTCTGGATCAACTTCCTAGATAAGATGTTGAGGTCGATAGGAAGATATTAGTTTAATGGCAGGCACTGAGGCATCCTACATCAGTCAAGCAGTAGATAGAGAGATCATCTTGAACAATAGAAGGAATAGTAATAAGGTACCAAGCAGCTTAGGCTTATGAACACCAAACAGTGTTAGGATTCACTAATGCAGGGGCATCGGTATATGAAGGCTAAACTCATAGATGGTAGGGTTCAACTAATTGCAAGTGAGTTTTCTGGGAAGTGCCATGTTCAAGATTTTTTGTTGCCAAATCGACCTTCAAAGTATAATAGAATAAGTATCCACTTTGTCCAAATTTTTCCCCGTCTGATTAAGTTTATCGAGTCCAGATGGGTAAACTCAGTGATCTTTTCATATTTAGAGAGTCTGAAAAACATCATAAAAGACAACTCCAGGGGGTAACTTTGTCATGTTTGATAACCAGGCGCGCCGAAGGGAGAATTGTAAGCATGACACAGTTCATTTTCTATAATTTAGTCCATTGAATCCGAATAAACTGATAAACATATGTTCAATGGAAATTTGTATCATTTTTTTATGAGTACAAGGAGTCAAATTAAACTCAATATTCTTCATGAAATTTTAACAATTCATACAAAAAGAAATCTCGATCCTCTCCATGAAATTTTAATGAGTACAATAGAGGAAAAATTTGTTACTTTTTCGGTTTTTTAATGAGCTAGAAAAATATGGAAAATAATGGCTCATATTTCTTCATCGTGGTAGTTTAACGAGCTTGTTGAAGGAAACTCACGGTTTTTTTAGTTTTACGAGCTAGAAATGTCCCTAAAAAGAAAGCTCATGCCGGGTCAAACATGGTCAAATCTACACATGAAAACTAACAACTCATTAAAGCATCAATGACTTTTGAAAAACTAATAGTTGTGACAAAAAATAGCAGAAATTTACCAATTTTAATAGACTGCCTGAATGAGTCATACCTCCAAAATGTCTATAAGAAGGAAACAAACCTTCATTTTCACTATTTTGAGTGTTGTGAAAGAGCTTTGGAGTGAAAAATATGTGAAACTTTTGTTGTCGATTGTGGATGATCCGGGAAATGGTTTTTGATTCCATGAGTTCTAGGTAAGAGCTTAAGCCCTAATCTAGCTTTCCATTGTCATTTTAGTTGTTTTTACTAGCTGAAAATTGACTTTTTAGCAGGCCCTAACATTTTTAAGTGGTTAACATGAGTGCCCAAAGTCAGGTCCGTGTTAAACGCATTGCCCAATAAGAGACAATGCGTTAGCATGCTTGAATTTTCACTAGGGCTTGTGTTATCTGGCACAAACATTTTTTAAACTTGGTTTTCATAATCCTGAAGTGTTTCTGCCTAAAAATGATCCATTGGAAACTTGCCTTGTGTAGGTGTGAAGCTATTACCATGAGTATTTTGTGAAAAATAAAGAATGAATGGGAAGAACATGAAATGATCACTAATTTTGCTACTTTTCTTGTTCTCCGTAGATGTGGTTTACTGAAGTATGCCCGTTTAGACATGATGAGGGGGCAAGAAGACCTTCTGAGATGGATCATCCAATAGTGGGATGATCAGCAGCATGTATTTCACATCGGGGGTCATGAAATCTCGATTGAGAAATATGACATATACTATTTGACTGGTCTATCATGCAGAATATCGAGGCCCAATCTTACAGCTTCCAAGGTTGATCCCCGCATTACTGTAGATTTCATCCGAGCTCACTACATAAACAATACTACACTAGTAAGAAAATGGGTTCCTATAGCACGGGTGGTCTCAAGAGCGATGAGGTCTCTCTTGTGGATGATAGTTCACTTGGAAGGAGCAAAGAGTTAGCACGTGGCCACTAAGACCCAAGTAGTATTGGTGCTAGATTTCATGCAGCCACATATTTTTTACTGGTGTGAAGGCATTGTCTGTCGGGTTCGAGAAGAATTGATGGCATGTAAGACTCGATCCCAATGAGAATTTGGGTTTAGTACACTGATAGTGTCCAACATACTAGAGCGGGTGCCTGCAATGAGGCCAAGTATGATCAAGGATGTGATGGGACCGCGAGAGCCTAGACAGGGTCATTGGTCTTCTTTGATGCCACAGAATGGAGAGGGTCTAATCCATCACTTTTTGATGATGCATTCTTCAAGTGGCTAGATGGCCAGATCCTGATGATAAAATATTATCCCTATGAAGGGATGAAATACATAGGAGATCGAAATTTGATACTGCCACCAGGCACTCAGTGGGGTCCAGATGGTAAGAGGGAAAATGATCAGTGTTTAAGTAATTTTTATCTTTTGAATGTTTATGCAACTTTTTTGTTTAATGAGTGAAAATATTTTGACATGAATCTTATTGCTTGACACATATGTGGCACTCATCCATCCAGCTGGAGCCCCTCACTATGAATGTAGAGGAATTTAGCTACATGGGGATGGAGCAGCAGTAGAGGCTACGGTAGTCGCCGAACAGGTTGATGATCCTTACAATTTGCACGAGGTTGCTAGGAACCTGGAAGGATTGAGCATGGGCTTGCCACCTCTTCCCATGAGGGAGATTCCAGTTCACATGGAGGGACACACAGTGGGTATGCCGGAGAGGTTCTTGGTGCCTCGTAGGAGGTTAGCCAGAGAAGTTATCTGCTATCATGAGCAACAGGCTCAGGAGGAATAGTGGATAGATGTATAGATGTCAAAGCAAGGCTTAGTAGAGCCAATTTTTTTTTAAACACCCAAGTTTTGGGGAGTTTTTGATGTAACATAACTAGACATGACATATATATATATATATATACACACACGTATTTTTATGATTTTTATCTTGTGTTTTTAATTTTTATGTATTTTTTATGATGAAAAAATATACACTCAAGCATGACTCTTTCTATAATAAATGTGACAAATTCCAATCTAACACATAATTCGCCAATGAATCAGCTAATGTATTAGATTCTCTAGGAATGTTCTCAAAATTAATGATTTGAAATTGATGTTCTAGAAGTCATAGTCTTAAGTAATAATGTATTAATACTAGATGGAAGACGTGATAGCAATTGTTCAAATGCATAACGACTAGCTGGGAATCTAACCTGACCACCAGATTGGAGATGCCGCAGACGCAGCTTCCATGAGGAGTTGTATCACCGACATGTACTCAGAAATATTGTTGGTGGAATTTCCAAGAAATACTCCCCCAGAACCAAGTAGTTCTGACTCAGGTGTATACTGGACCCAAGCAGCTGATGCAATGTGTCATGTGTGATGACTAGCACCATCCGCGTATCCAACGTATGGTAAGGATGACGAATAAATATGTTTAAAATAACAGAGTTTTCATGAGAGAAAAACTAAATCCCAAAATATCCAGACACACCAAAAAAGAGACAAAAATTATATACATAAAATTACAAAGAATATGGAACACTAGGTGAAATACTTTTTCAGATAGAGCTCATTGTAGGGCTCAACGAGTGGAATCCCATTATAGTCCTGAAGTTCATAAGCTCCTTTTGAAAGGAATTTCATGATGACGTAAGGACCAAGGCATAATTGTTGAAGTGTTCCTGCCCCAAGATGTCGTGTCTCTGATCGTAGAGTAAAATAAGATCACCTTCTTGGAAAGAACAAGGCATGAAAGATTTTTCGTATTGAGCTTTGACTCGAAGCTTGTGAACTTCGAGTGCCAGTGTGGCATATTGACAAGTTTCATCCAATTTATCGAGCGAGAGCAAGTGCTCTTCTTCGGAAGTGGTTCCAGGTAGGAGTTCAATAGCTACCTTAAGTGATGGAATCTCACACTCAATTCGAAGGACTCCTTCCAGACCGAACGCTAGTTGGAATGGCATGAAGCCTGTAGCAGTTTTATCGGCATTCTGTATGCCCATAACGTGGGGTATAGCTTCTAATTCCATATGGTTTTATGGTTTTCAACTAACCGATGAATCATGGTCTTGAGGATGCCATTTACGGCTTCGACTTAACCGTTAGCTTGTGGATAGTAGGATGAAGACTAATCTTGTTGAAAACCTAGCATGGAATTTAATTCCATCACCATTTGGTTCTAAAAGTGTGAACCATATTCTGTGATGATTGAGAGGGGTACACCAAAATGGAAGATGACCTAATTGAATAGGAAAAGAGCATCAGTTTCTCCATTGGTCCTAAAAGTGGGAATGGCTTCAACCCATTTTGTGAAGTAGTCAACCGTAACTACGATGTAGTTGTGTCCATCAGCAGAAGTGGGATTACATGTGATGAAGTCTATTCCCCATTTAGCGAAAGGACCAACAGAGATAACCAGATGAAGAAGGGCAGGATGAGTGCGCATTTTCTTCATAAAAATCTGACATGGATGGCACTTCTGTACTATTGTGACGTAGTCTTTAAACAAAGTGGGCCAATATTATCCTACACGCAAGATTTTTTGGGTAGTAGCTATGCTAGAAAGATGAACGCCGCATGCCCCAGCGTAGCAGTCATTTAAAACGTGTTCCACCTCCTTAAGAGTGATACAATGCCAAAGAATAGTATTGACACCACAATGATATAGAGTATCGTTCAGTACGAGATAATGTTTCACTTGGTGATGAATAAAAAGACAGACGTCTGACGAGAGAGTTGGTTGGAATCATTGAGTTTGGAGGTAGGAAAAAATGTCTCCATACCAAGGATTAGAAGAATCCACCAGATAGATAGATTCATTAGGAAATGGATCATGAGCTACTTCTTCCGGGTCAATTCTGGGAAGGTCCAATAGTAATTCGGCGAAGACTACAGATTTCTTTGCTTTGGCAGCAATGAAAACCAAATCAAATTGATGGAGGATTACAATCCATTTGGAATATTTTCCTCCAATGATTTGATGATACAATATGTGTCGCATGGGATTCTCCAAAAAAATTACGGTAGTCTGTCGCAGCAATATATAGTGTCGGCGATGGGTGACAACAAAGACCACTGCGAGAGATAGTTTCTCCACATGTGAATATGGTAATTCAGGCCCAATGAGACCTTTTGATAGATAATATATCACATTCTCATTATCTTCATCATTAAATTGAACCAAAACCATACCTAGCGAGGATGGTAAGGCTGCCAGGTAAAGGAGAAAGTCACGTGAATAGTTGGGGGAACTAAGAAGTGGGGCAGAAACGAGTGCTCATTCTAAGGATTCAAACGACAATTGAGCCTGCTTATCGCATAGATACGGTACCCCTTTCTTGAGTAATTGCATGAAGCCTTTCATCATCTCGACATAGTTTACAATGAAATGACATAAGAATTTTGCCTTCCCTTGAAAATCTTGGATTTTTAGAATGGCTTGTGGCATGGGTAATTCAATGATTGCCTTAAACTTATCTTGATCAACCCTGATCCTGTGCTTGGAAACAATGAAGCCAAGAAGACGTCCAGACTCAACAAAAAATACTCACTTATGCAGATTCAGACGTATGTCATAGAACCTACACCGAGTGAATATTTCTTTAAGATGCGCAAGGTGATGAGCTCATTTCTTGGAATGAGTCAGAAGGTCATCCAAGTAAGCTTGTACAATGTGTTTGATATTGTGAAATGCATAGTCAATATCCCTTTGAAAATTTTCTCCTGCATTCTTCAGTCTGAATGGGAGTATAGAATATGCAAATGTGCCCCAAGGACAAATGAAGGCATCTTTATGCTGGTCATCCCTTTTAATCGATATCTGGTTCTATCTCGAAAATCCATCCATTAAGGAGAAGTATTCACATCCGGCACAATCATCGAGAATCTGATCTATGAACAGAGTAGGATAAATATGTTTCGGAGAAGCGGTGTTCAGATCACAATAATCAACACAGACCCAGACGGTGCCTTCTTTCTTATCTACAGGAACCAGATTGGATACCCATTCCGTCAGACGAATGGGATAGTGAAACCAACGTGTAAAAGTTTTTCGACTTCAGTCTTGATAGTTGTTGCTTTGTGAGGGTGGACAAGTTGGAGCCTTTGCCAGACAGGCTTGGCATTTTCATAAATATTGATTTCGTGCTTGAATAAAGATGGATCTATGTCCGTAATTTCATCATAATACTAAGAGAAAACATTGCGGAACTCCTTAAAAATGGATGTGAAGCATGCAATTTCCTCAGGATTGCAATCGGCTCCAATTTGTATATTTTCCACAATACCCGTTTTGAATGAGATATTGATGAGCATAGTCTTGGAAATATTTCCCATGTTCCCTTCCACATCGATATTTTGAACAATTTTTTAAGCAGAGGGAATGATCCCAAGTGGGTCGAAAGATGAGATTTGAATATTGGTCACATCCAAATCAAACATCGAAGCGTGATGATGAAACTCTCCCCAGTGTCGTTCCTCTAGAGACATGATATCTCGAATAGCTTCGTCCATAGGTAGGACTTGATTGAGGAGATCCTTAGAAGGAATTATGATGGGCTAGAGGGTGGTACCATCAGTTGAAACCAAAGTAGTGGAGGATTCAAATGCTAATTGGATGGCTTGATAAGCCAACTTAGCTAGTGATAGCAACATCTGACCTCCGTGGGAATCAATTTATGAAGGTGCTAGTAGGATCCATGGATCAATATAGCCATACGAAATGGTGGATATTATTGCAATCATGTGTGGAACCTCAGGTGGCAGGAGAGGAAAATAACCCATCAAGGAAGATGTCTTCAGAGGACCGGTACTCACACTGATGTACGAGTCAGGATCGCCTCCTATTAGGGGTAAAATATTACTAGGTAATGTGGAATAATCCAAGTTTCAAAAGGATAACTAATCCACTGTAACTATATTCCCATCCAGTGAAAAAAGGATGAGTCGGAAAACCAAAGAGAAAATGGTATTCATTGCATAAGACTAATTGCGACCCAAAAAACTATTATAATCGAGATGACAATCTATGAATTCTATGTCCGCAATTATGGTTTTCCCACTAAGTGAAATGGGAAAGCTATCAAGGTAGCCTTTTGGGAAGAAAGTGTGGCCGTCCAAAGCTTTAAGGGAATTCAATGGCAGAGACAAAATGGGAGAACCCAAAGCGAGCCAGCATGTAGTTGACATAATGCGGGTCGAAGCACCTTCATCTATGATAGTGCGATGGATTGGTCTCCCTTTAGACACAAGTTGAACTTGGAAAGAAAGCTGGTGTGAAAGGCGAGGTTTGGATTTTTCCATGTTGAAGATGGCTAACCTAGAACTCTAGGGGTCAATTCCACCAATGGCTGAAAGAAGAGCTTTCCTTTGCGCTCGACAGGTTTTCAATACTTTGAATGCAAACATGGTTGACAGTTCTTGCGCCAAATATTCTACAATGTTGTAGTTTTAGGCATCACGTGCAGAGGTGTTATGAGTCGTGTGTCAAAGTGTCCCTTTAGGGGGATGAATCACGGGGTCAAAAGAAGGCCTTTCGATATGCAAATCATTGGGCGACGGTGGATTCGAACTTGAACCAGGCTCTTGAGCCTCAATGACTAGATTTCCATAGAGTTTATCTCAAGTTTGGATTTCAATAGTTTCCATGCCATAAATGGTAGATGATCCTTCACCAGAAAGATGAGTACCACCGTTTCCCCTTTGGGGGGGTTGTGGCAGGTTTGCAACCATGTGTTTCTCTTGCTGCTGTGGAAGAGGGAAGGGATTATGAAGGAGGACAGGTGTCCTTCCAGATTTCTTGTTTCTAATAAAATATGTTCATTCTTACATCCGAGGACATTTGTATGTCAAGTGGTCCTTCGCACAAATTCTGCAAGGGAATCTCATTGGTTTCTCCTTTCATTTTTCATTTTTAGCATCATTTTCCTGATTGGGATTATTCTAAGTACTGGAATGCTCTTCATAAGGAGAGGTATTTTTCTTATTCTTCTTGTTCTTGCTGCTAGGTTTTTGTCTAGACTGCACAGATTTTACCTCAGCAGTGGGAAGAACAATCAAACTGGTTAGGGGTGGTGGTATTTGAAGATGGCTGGGAATTTTTCCCACTGAGCTATTTTATGGCTATGCCAGAGGTTGCACCAATGATATCGTCGATGTATGCTCTGGGTAATTGAGTAGTAGGAGGATTCGGGTTGCGAGGGGCATGGGGGAGTAAGTCATACAGTGTGCCATATTTCGAAGAGATGAGACCTAGATGCTCTACACGATGGATGGATTTGCCTTGCATGACCACACAAGACAAGAAAATGTCCTTAGCGAGGGATGGTAAGTGTGACTTAAAAAACCAATTTGATAAGAGATGATCTCGGATTTTCACTTTGACTAACCTCCGCCTACGTGTCCATTCATGAATGTGATTGGAGATGTGGGTGGAAATGTCTTGGCTCAGTGAGCTTAAGAGTTCCATTCCGGTTTCTTATCGGATAGGTAATTGGAAGTTCTTAAGAAATTTTGTTGCTAACGTGCCAAAATTATTGACGGCCCCACGTGGTAACTCAATGTACCATTTAGCAGTGTTTCCTGTGAGAATGCAGGGGAAAAGTCTAAGACATATAATATCATCCACCATGGAGTTAGAAACAGAGATGGTGATGTGTGTAGCTGAATCCTCCCCTTATTTCCCTTATAATTTAGGGATGTCAGACAGAGTCTTGTGTGGTACTGGAGGCCAGAGTGGGTTGTGATTGATGGGATCATTGGTCAATTTGTAGAGGTTGAGGATGTCTAAAGATCCCAAGAATGGAAATTGCGTGTTTTCCCCTAGATCTAGCCAAGGAAGTATTGGCTGATCATTCGGACCATAGGGTCCGCCCATCAATGTGTTACCAACATGATAAGTAGGACTTTTTTGATAAAATTTTCCAGTGAGTGGGGTGTAGGCGTGTACGGTTGCTATCCATAGGGCATGTTTTACTGGGGGGGAAAATGTTGGTTGCCCCCAATGTAATAGTTGCCCCCTTGCCCAAATTGGTTTTGGGGTTGGGTCACCCATATGGACACGATAGAGTTAGCCAGTTGCATACTTCTATTCGCATAGATGACCATCGACATAGACCCTACACTAGAAGTTTTACCACTCAAAGGAACAACGTTAACAATTGGTGATCCCACTTGTCCTACTAAATGTAGTGGTACCAAAGTGCCCCCTGACATATATGTATTGGTGACACTAGCCCCTGACATAATCATTAGGAGAATTTTTAGGTATAAAATGGGCCTCCTAAAGAAATTATAAAATAATAGTGGAAATAATAAAATAATATTTGAGTACACCATCAATTCCTAGAAGGAAAAAAGAAAAAACTACTTTTCCAACTCATATTTTGAAGTTATCTCCCTAAGTTTTTACTCAAATTTCAAGCAGGAATACTCGTTGGATGAAAAATTTAATTCCTCATCCAAGGAGTACCCATGTTGCATATTTTTGATGGACTTTGGTACATGAAAAATGATAAATACATAGAAAACGTGATTGTGATCACTTTTTTTATGTATTTCTCATTTTTCATGTAGCAGGGTCCATCAGAAGTATGCAACATGGGTACTCCTTGGATGAGGAATAAAATTTTTTATCCAATGAGTATTCCTGCTTGAAATTTGAGTAAACCCTTAGGGAGATAAGTTGAAAATACTAGTTGAAAATTTATTTTTATTATTTTATTATTGTTCGATATTTTTACTTTTTTCCTCCAAAAATGGTGAATCATCCCCCATGGTTGACATCATCATCTTGAATTTTTTTGCTTCTTATAAATTTTATTTTAGCTATACATTTTTCTTAGGAGGCCCATTTTAGACCTAAAAATTCCCCTAATGAGACAAGGGGTTCGAACTCAGCAATGGTTCCAACCGAAAGGGCTGCTAAAAGGAACCGAAGTAGCCCCGCTAGCGGGAGTGGAAACCGTGGGTCTCGCTGTAGTCAATGCAGGAGCAGATCCTGAAGGTTTCAAAGGTCCACTTACAGTTGTGGTGATCGGATTACTGGGACTTGGTATAGACTGGCTATTGGGGTTTCCAATCATTTGCGTAGAACTGACAACTGGTGAGGAATATGGTGGGGGAACCAAGTTGGCCACCAACGACATCGACCCTATGGTCGCCGGTTGTGAAATGGATGTAGGTGTAGCCGAAGACATTACTCGCACTAGTGTAACCTAAACTAACAATGGCCCCGACGGGTCAGTGAGAGGAGGATTACAAGAAGGTATGACTCCTTCAGCAAAAGGATCCTCTAGAAACTCTGTATTGTAGGGAGCTATATGAAAGTCAGGGGTTTTCATTGGAGACTGATCTTCCAGAGAAGGCACTGGCTCACTGAGACTCGACTCCTCCCCCAGTGTCAACAGAGGGAGACCTTGCTGCCATATATAAAGACAACGAGGGTCGAAGGATGCCACGGTGACCTATTTAATTTTATCAAATTATTATTGTGATGTATTTTAAAGTCTCAATGATAGTAACCACGCACCTAAAAAGGAAAAAAGGACTTCTAAAATCAATCAATCAAGCAGCCAGAAGGGGTATGCCCCTGTCTGAGTACTACCGTTTGCTGGAGATGAAACCCAGTGTCACAATAGCATATAGAGAGAGTTGGTCAAATATATAGTTACGGTTACTCTAGAGCTTCGCCCAAACCTCTGACAATAGTTGTAAGCACTCTCGTGAAGACGAGTACACTCCTAAATACTAAAGATAGAGTATGTCTATTTGTTTTAGGTACCAGAGCAGCCCACCCCAGTCACCTTGTGTAAGTCCGTAAAAATTCTGGAAACTAAATATACCTCAAATAATAGACACTATTTGGGGGGTCACGGTCATAGACAACACACTATATGGGAAGAACACCCCGATCCCCGATCTAGTTTCGACATCCCCGAGGGGAACCCCAATATATAGCATTCCCACTATTATGCACTCGAAGGTGGGCTACCTTCTCATGCACCCCAGTGCTGTCTCGCACTTAACTCCAGTAGTAGTGGAGTGGTCCTGATAGTATGAGTGCAATAGGATTTCACTTTTTAATGAATCTAGTTTCATGTTTTGTGATCTCGGGTGATTTTATCACTTCTCCTACCCGAAGATCCTAACCTGAACTATTGTTGGTGTGAGCTCAAAAAAAATTATGTGATTAATTTTATTATCGCTTGATTTTTTGTGTACTTTCTTATTAGTCTTATAGAGGGGGAGTGGACGTATGAAATGTAATGAGACTCTGACTCAAAACCATGCAGAACAATTCTCTAAATATTCAATTCAATGAATATTTTATTCTACAGGGAGATATCTTTCAAACATCCGTGCAAAAAACATACAAATAACGTAGTTCATCCTAAAAATATTCATACATCTATCTATCCTCTCTAACAGTTTTTTTAACCAAAAATTTTAGAATGAATTCAGCTATGTTCAAAAAAAAAAATTTAAAATGAAAATTCTTCTTCAAAAAGTAGATGCAACTAACACTAAATTTTTAAACAAGAAAACTAAAAATGCTAGCTGGTAACCAAGCACAGGGACCAACAAAATAAAAGCTAATTTGGTAGCCAATAAATCCATAGCCAAAAGGAAACACAACGGGGGTGCAAATAACATATTTTGGCTAGATAACATTGACAAATAGAGGCTACAGAGCATTAATGATAGGCCTAACACACTGTATCTGAGCATCAGCAGCATTATAATGCACTGAAACACTCTCAGGGGGAGCATTACTCAAGGTAAAGTTGCACAAATGACTAGGCAAGGTCTATTTTGGACTCTGTGAGCTACTGAGATGGTTACAGAGCATGTAAATTGATCATAAGGGGATGTGCTTAGCGGGGAAGAGCCAAAGGCTTAGAAACAAAAAATCTGGAAACTTGGGATTAACTACCCAACAAAGTTGCCATTTCTGCTAAGGGGTAAATTTCTTGGGTGGTAGTTGATGAATGTCCCTCTCAGGGCTTTCCAGTGACTGAGGTAGACTATCAAATTAGCTGTAAAGATACAAAGACATTGCACACATGTTTATACTAATGAATAACTGACAAAGTGAGATATTGAAGGATTACCTCTTTGTGAACAACATATCCCTTGGAGAACGCTAAGCGGTGTGGCAAAAGTCCTCCCTCACTGGATCCAAATCCATATCTTTCAACTAAACAAAGGACCTGTGTAATCTTCACAGTGGTATCACTTACTAGTAATTAAAAAATTATATAATCAACATTAAACTATGCAAATCTGAGCCATTTATATCATGCTTCATAGACATATAAGTGGATATTAATTGAGAATAAACCTCATTGTTGGGTTTCTTCCTAACAACAACATCCCCTACAAAGATAGACTTTCAATTTTTTCTTGAATCCATGAGAACGAGACCGAAGTATTCAAATTCATCCACATGGGTTTATAAGAACAAAGAAAACAAAATATTTTACTATCTAAAAAATGAAAATATAGGAAAATGGTGTAGCTGGAATTTAATGGATTCAAATAGGAAAGAATGTATATAAAAATTATGGCATGACTTCATCATCACTCTCATAAACCCTATGGAAGATTTGGTGACATTAGTGGCATCGTCTTCCCTGAACAGTTGGGAAATCACCGCGAGGATGGGCTGGACAACTTCTGTAAATGTAGGTATGGTAAAAGAGTATGCAATAGGTAAGGATTGGTGGCCAGTAGACAAAATAATTTGTAAGAAACTTTGTTTCTCCTCAGCTAGGAGAGAGTTATGACTGTATAACAATTTAGTTTAAGTAAAATATTCAGATTCAGGGTAAATTGGGTACACCAAAGCCTTTTGAATATATCTTCACTTTGATATATGATACGGAGATAATTTTATATTCAACATAGGATGCGGAAAGCCATGAAACAAGCCCTGGAAAATGATAGACAAATGGTGCAATTTGGTAGTAAAACCCAAATTCCACTACCCTAAAAGGGTACTCTCCCTTGAGATGAGGATCATACATATCGAACCAGAGGTCTAATAGGTGGTAGGGGAATGATGAGTCATAGATTTGATATTTTTTGTCCATGAGTGGATCAATGTTTGATGAGAGTTTAGCCTCTCACTATATAGGAGTTTAAGGTCTAGGATTCTTCATTTTTAGCATAAGGATAAACTATATGTAGAAGGCTTGAGGGTTACCTAATGGACTAGGAGAAATTTAGATGAACGACGTTGAGGGAGATCTGGATTGTATGATAGGCAAACGACGTCGTAGACTAGTGAAGTGGAAGGAGGACTTGACTGTGGGAAATATAATTTTAAATTAAAACTTCTAATAGGTCGAGCATTTATACCGGATAAAATGGTAACGTGATGACAGGTGAGCTTATGAGGAGGTGACAAGTGGCAGAATGTGATTGGGAGGGCGAATGGATGACAAATGAAGAGGGATACCTTAACTGCTTACCGCAACGCTTGCTTGTTGATGTTGCTAGAACCTCCTCTCAGCGAGTGGACAAGTGTGAGTTGGGATTGAGCCAAGACCCCCCCAAAGTTAATCTGGGTATTCCATTCGTCGATCTACCTCATTGAATTTTCTCCTCTGGGGGGTGGCACTGACATATCGGTCGCCCCAGTTCCCCCCCTCATAATGCTTTTAGCAGTTGGAAAAGTTGCAATTAATGATGATCCTCCTGAGACCTGCTTGTATTTTAAGAAAAGGGCCCTAATTTCCATTAACCTCCATCTCTTTGATTTTTGTGCCCACAAAAATAAATGAAAAATTAATTTTTCTTTTTCCCGAGTGTGTTTAGTGTGAAACAAGCACCTAACTTTGTTTCCTTTTTCTAACCTAGGTGTATATTTTCTTCTATGTACCAGGGTCAATATAGGACCATCTGATACAAATGAAAAAATGGGTGGAAAAGAGAACAACAATACTAATATTATTTGTACCCTTAAAAATAACTACAGATAATTAAATAAAGCCACAATAAAGAACATGTACCATTTTCCAAGGATTGACAACCTATTTGACTAGTTGAGAGGAGCTATCATATTTTAAAAGATGAACTTAAAGTATGTGTGTTATCAAGTATGAATCACAGATGAGGGTATTCACAATATGACATTTAGAGAAAGGTATGGGCACTATGAATTTTTGGTTGTACCGTTTGAACTCACAATTTTACCAATAACATTTATGTGTTTAATGAGTAATGTTCTTAGTCCATATTTGGACAAGTTTTTGTTGTTATTTGTCAATGAAATCTTGGTTAATTCAAAATTCAAGGAAGATCATGAAAAACATTTAGCAGTGCTATTGAAATTACTAAGAGAGAAAAATCTCTATGAAAAATTTATCAAGTGTGAATTCTTCTAGTCATAGGTTCAATATTTGGGACATATTGTTTCTAGAGAAGGAGTGGCAATGGCTCTAAAAAATATCAAAGCCATCATGGAGTGGCCTACTCCTTAGAATGTGATAGAATTCATATCCTTCATTGGAATGGCTGATTATTACCATAGGTTTACCCTTTATTTCAGAAATATGGGGCATCCATTCACATCATTGCAAAAGAAATGAATTGATTCTAGTAGACAATAGAATGTGTGGCAAACTTTGAGCAATTAAAACATTTACTCATGCATGCAATGATATTGAGGATAGCATATTCAAGAAAAAAAAATTATTGGTTTTACATATAATTACAAGGAAGGGCTCACTAGAGTCCTCATGCAAGAAGGACAAGTAATTTATTACGAGTCCAAGAAGTTGTATGAGCATGAGAAAAATTATGTCACTCATGTCTTGGAATTCGTATCTATAATGCATGCATTAAAAATGTGGATGCCCTATTTTCTGGGAAGAAAGTTTATCTTGATGTTATATCATATAGGATAGAGGTACTTATTTTACCAACCCAATATGAATGTAAGATAGGAAAGGTGGCTAGCCTTGATCAATAAATTTTATTTAGAAATCAAATATATCAATGACAAAGAAAACAAAGTGGAAGATGGACACTAAAGAAGGTTGCAAGTAGGTCATGTAGAAACCATTAGTACCTATGAAGTTGACATTAAAAAAAATATTAAAGAGGCAATGTAGCATGATGATAATAAGAAAGTGAGAGAATGATTTCAACATGAGGCATAAGGAGCATTGGGTAAAAATTATTTCCTCACAGAGGATGGAGTATTGAAATTCAAAGTTAGGTGGTATATATCTTGTATGGGTGACTTGAAGAAGCTCATATTGGATGAATTTAATAAAATACCATATTTGTGTCACCTAGTTATATGAATATGATAATCATGATCAAATAGATATACTATTGGTCAGGTATGAAAAAGTATTTTTCCGAACACGTTACCAAATCCTTGGAGTGCCAAAAAGTGAAAATGGGAATTAGACATCTAGTGGGATTGTTGCAACTGATCCCCATTCCAGAACAGAATTGGGAAGTCATTTCTATGGACTTTGTTGGGGTTCCTCTGATTTGGAAAATTTGGAAATACCAAATGACAAGACAACATCAAACCACTTTGGGATCTTAGGATCTAGCCCTCTTGGATCCAGAGAGGGATCTCTCTATAAAAGAAAAGAATGATATGTCTTTGACGTTCAATTTGAGGTATTAGTCTAGTTATAGGGCACAAAGGGTTTTGTTTTGTTTGTTTGGTCGGGAAACGTGAAAGAAGGGTTTAGTGTAAGGTAAATGAATGAGTAGAGAAGGATTTTTTGGCAATGGGGAGATAATTCAAAGAGAACACAAGTCCATTGGGAAATGGGGTCATAAAAGGGTTTACTTGCAATTCAAATATCCAAGGCTTTCAAAGGGCTAGTCATCTATATCAGAGGATCTCCTAAGATGATAGTATGGGATGAAACAATAAGGAAATGAATCGGAATGACAAGGAAAACCTTCCAAGGTGACCACTTCGGAGTAAGTCTAGGGAAAGGGCATGCCTTAACCTCTATGATCTAAACTCCTAATGCGGCTAACTCTGATGACAACAATCCGGCAGTCATCCTGACTACTTTCATACAATAGAAAACATTTAAGTTTAACACAGAGTGAAACCTAAGCTCAGAGAAAGACTTTTAACCTTCACTACTTTTGGCATTCGACTCAAAGGGATCGTAGAGAGGCTAATTGTTGGAAAAGGAACCTAGGGGACAGGGCTAACTCTAAATCTCCCTGTTTCTTAATTCTTTCAGCTAAAATGAAACAAGAACATCCAAGGAACAAATTATAAATTCACACATTAGTAAGCATGGACAAACCAACTTCTGTACTGGTTAAATTATGTTGAATTTGTTCTTAGATACACAATTAGCAGAAAACATAAATATAAGAAAGTGCAGGAAGCATTAGGGTACTTGCAGCAGTATATCCTAAGCTAAAATTACTAATTCTTATCAGAGAAAATGAAACATGATGTATATTAGAAGGAAAACAATAACAAAGATAGAACACATCACCACAGATTTAGATTACGATCCAATGAACATGCTTGTCATATTAGAAGAGAAAAACCAGTCACATACATCCTTGTCCAATAGCTAGATATCATCCAGAAATCATCTCCCAGCCTATTTACAACTACTACTCACATAACTCTAACTCAGTAAAACAACTTATAATCAGTGTTTTTACAATATCCAACCAACCAACCTTTACAATTTATTTCTCATGAGTTCTTATAGGTGAAAGAGCGATAGTAGTGGTAGATAGAACTTAAATGATTCATTAAAATAGAGGGAGAAGTGTCTTTCGAAGCCCATTTTGTTTTAATATCTTTACATTAAGTTTCAGTACTCTTTGGATGAATTAGGGGTCTTCGTCAAATTGATAATAACTACAAGGGTATGTTCTTGGAGTACTCTCCTGGTTGTAGTACTCTGTTTGTACTCTGAGACAAAAAATGCAAAGATTTGTCTTTTAGGTCTTCCATGTTTTGTAGCTAATGCACTGACAATTTTTAGGACTCCTTGTCAGAATAGTAACTACTTTTGAGCTCGATGAAGAACAAGGAATGGGTAGTAGTGATTTGGTCCTTTATTCAGTAAAAGGAATTTCCTACTGATATATCCTCTATGCTGCTGCGATCAATGATTTGCATTTAATCTATGCTGACTGTGGATTAGGCTTCTTAATCTTCAATATTATGCCTTTAAACCTTCTCAGAGACCTCTTCCTCTGCAATCTTGGCTCTGTGACAGTATTTTTGTGCCAGGGTCGTGACTGTGAAAACAATGTGAATTCACCACCTTTGAAACCTGCAAAAAACGAGAAACATGTTATAAAAACTAGGGGGAGTGAGGGACGACTGCTTCAAAGGCTCGTGGGGATGGAGGAGAAGTGGTGGAAAATGGTGGATGCAGCGAAAATGTGAAAAAAATCATGGCGGAAGGCGAAAGTAGGTCTGAGGGGATTTTGGGTGAGACGATGAACGTGGGCCATCGAATCATGGTGATCTACGGTGGAGATTGTCTGATGAAGTCATTGGGGGATCAGATGAATGGTGGACGAAATGAAAATGTGATATAAAGTGGGCCGTTAGATTAGAACAGTTAACAGTCAAGATCTTTTGATGGAGTCATTTGGGAGGTTTGATGGTGGAAAAAAAAATGAGAGTGAAATTAAGTCAGGACCGTCCGATCTCAGGGATCGATGGTTGAGATTTAATCTAGAGTTACATTGTGGAGGGTGGTACGATGAAAACTGGAATGGTTTTCACGCAACAAAAAAGGGGGAAAGCGGAAATGCCTAAAAAAACGCAATTCCACTCAGTGAGTGATGCGTGGAAAAATAAAACCACCCATTTCGCATAATTTTGAAACGTTGAACCCTGGGCACAAAAATTACGCGAAACAGAGTTTAAGCCATTGGATCTCTTGGTCTTGATCGGACAGTGCAGACTGCATGCGATGGGAGGTAGGATGAATGGGGAGGAAGAACTGGTGGATCCATTGCTGAGGTCAATGCGAGCCGTCGGATTGTGAGGATCGAGGGTCGAGATTTGTCGATGGGGGAGAATAAGAAGGGCGGGGTTTGAAGAGCGGAAGTAATTTCGACTGTCCGATCAAACTTGATCAATAGTGGAGATTTAATCGAAGGTCGGGATGGTGGAGGATTACGTGAGGGACGAGTGCGATGCAATGAAGCGCGAATCATCGGATCTAAGGAAATGAACAGCTGGGATTAAATCGCATCGGAGAAAAGGAAAGAGGTCAAAGCACCGGGGTCTTTGAGTTTGCGATGTGCGATTAGGCGTTGGCCGTCAGGTCAGAGGAGAGATCAATGGTCAAGATTGAATCGGCGGGTGTAATATTGGAGGACTATGGGCAGAGTGCGATTGAATCCTTGCCATTGGTTCTTGTGGATTCAACGGTCCAGATCAAATCGGTGGAGCGTGGGTGATGGGCTTATGAGTGGAGCACAATTGAATCTTGGCCGTTGGTTCTTGTGGATTCAACGGTCCAGATCAAATCGGAAGAGTGTGGGTGATGGGCTTATGAGAAGAGCGTGATTGAATATTTGCCATTGGTTGTTGTGGATTCAACGGTCTAGATCAAATCGGCGGATGCGATAATGGGGGGCTACGAGCGAAGCGTGATTGAATCCTGGCCATTGGTTCTTGTGGATTCAACGGTCTAGATCAAATCGGTGGATCGAAGGAGAAAAGGGCTCATCGCATTGGAGTTTTGAAATAAATGTTTAACAAAGAAACTATAAACCCCAATTGCAATTGCACGATGGGGGCTAGCTCCTGGTCGCAAGATGAGGTCACATGTGTAAAAGGGGCTAGGGCTAGGGCTGAAAGGGGCTTAAGGCCTAAATGCTGAAAAGTGACTTTTTAGGCCAAAATGAAGGTTTTTCAGAGGGTTTTGAGGGTTCCAATAAGATTAAAAAAGGGGTTTTAAACCTTATCAAAGGGAATTCATGAAGGGAATGAAAGAAAATGAAGTATGAATGAGGGAAAATGGGGAAGATGGAGGCCTTTGAAAATATTTTCTTTCATAAACGATAGGGTTCATTAATGGAAACAGTAGTGAAGATTATTTAAAGGATAGAAGACACATGGAGGCTTCAAGGATGATAGATTTACAAAGGAAATGTTTCTCTTGAAGGCTCAAAAACATATTTAGCCACCTGTTTGCTTTGACAAAATATTATAGGTGGCTAAAAGTAGCTCCACATGGGGATGGCATCTTCTTGAAGATGTCAAGAATCTCAAAAATAATCTTTGGAAGTAGGCCAGATGCCTGGTACTTGACCATCTTTTTCTTCTTTGATCAGCTGTTGCAAACATGATGGATATTATATCAGCAACAATACTTCCACAAACAATCTACCTACCCATCCTACTGTCCTAAATTTTTTTCTTCAAGGTGCATTTAGACTTGCAGACCTTTCACATCATCATTTTTTATTGAAAGCAACAACTAATCTAATTCTACCCTTATTCCTCCACGAGACCAGATTAAACAGTTGAACTCATAGCTTCTCTACCTAGGCTAATATCTACCAGGATTAAACTGTCTGACAGATTTTCATTCTCTATATTCTAAAACATAAATTTAAATACAGACAAATCAGGATTATACTGTCTAATTTTCTGTGGGTCCATGGCATAAAGACAAGCTGCACATGAAATGAACTTTGCAGAAAATTGAAACAAAATTGTGAAGGCTTGTAATTCTAAAAATTAAGAGCATCCTTCCTTCTTCTTGTGACTCAGATTTTGAGTTTTTTAGAGTCACCTTTCTTTCTTCATTTCAGCTCTGTTTTTGGTCTTGTTAGAGCTGTTTCTTCTTTCTTTATTTGCTGGTTCAAGTTTTGAGCATGTTAGAACCAGCCTTTCACTTTCTCTTGCTCAGGTTTTGATCTAATTTGAGCCATTCTTTTGGAACTTCATAGGTTCAAGATTTGAGCTTGTTTGAACCTTTCTTCTTATATTTTTTATTTTTCTGTTTCCAAACAAAAAAAAGCAATGGTATTTACAATGGAAGTGAAAACTTTAATCTAAACTTCAGTAGAAATAATGATTGAGCATCGTTCCATTGACAGGACCCCCAAACAGATCCGCACGATCCAATTCTTGCAGAAAAAATGCATTGGGACCAATGGAAGATTGAATGATGTAAGGGCCTTGCCATAAACTGTAAAACTTTCCATGCTTACCCTTATCCTCTCTCCTAGAGTCCCATTTGAGTACTTTGTCCCCAATTTTGAAATCACATGCCTTTGTCCTCTTATCAAACAATTTTTTGATGTTTCTTGCGCTTTCTAAGCTCTGTTGTAGACCTCTTCCCTTGTCTGCTGGAGATGTATGGTCTGATTGATCCTCCTTACCATGTTATCTTCTTCTGACTGTATTTCTTGGACCAATTTTATCACGGGTACTCCCAGAATGGTAGGGAATACTGCATTTGCTCCATAAACTAGCTGATAGGGAGACATTCCAATGGATTTCTTTGTTGTCAACCTGTCTGCCATAAAGCATGCACCAGCCTATTATGCCATGATTTTTTATTTTCTTCCAGCAGCTTCTTGATGATGGTCACCAAACTCTTATTTGATGATTCTGCCAGCCCATTACCTTGAGGGTAATAAACAGTAGAATGACCAAGGGAAATCTGATACCTATGGCAACAATCAATCATCTTTTTGGAACCAAATGCAGCAGCATTGTCAGTGATAATTTTCCTATGCTAGCCAAATCTATATAGGATATGGTCTTCAAGGAATTTTATGATGACTGAGTCTGTGGCATTCCTAGAAGGGATGGCCTCTATACATTTGGTGAAATAGTCAGTGTCTGTGAGTATCCATCTATGTTGGGCAAATGAAGCAGGATAGATTTCCCCTATGAAGTCTAGGCACCACTGTTGAAAAGGAGATTCAAAAGTGATTGATTGTAAAGGTAAAGGAAGGAGTTTTCTTTTGCCCTCAAAGATGTGTCATTTGTGGCAGGCAACTATCATTTTGTGGACATCTTGGAAAAGGGTGGGCCAGTAATAGCCAGCTCTAAGGATTTTATTGGTAGTGGTTTTCCAGTAGAGATGGCCTCCACACTCTCCTTCATGAAACTCATGCTTGATCCTATCTACATCAACTTCAGGCAAACATTTAAGCAATAAACCATTGGAATTTTTCCAATATATACATTCATTTAAAATGCAATAATTTCTAGCTTTAAACTTTAAAAACCTTGCCTTTGTCTTAGATAAATCAGGAGGAGCATTTAGATTAGTGAGCACATACAAGATATCAGCGTACCAAGGTGAGTTTTGGAACTGTTCTTCAACAATGGGAGCTGGTAATCCCTACTGTTCATCCAGAGCATCTACCATATTAATGTCAAGGTCTTGTAATTTAGATTCAGCCATTAATTATGCTAAGCCTTGACCCTTGATGAGTTTAGTGGGTTTGATTTCCAAATCATATTCTAGTATCACAACAATCCACTTACCTCTTTTTCCATCAGGATCTTGTGACAAAATGTCCTTCACCATTATATTAGGCACAAAGGCAATAATATGAGAATGTAAAATATACACTCTGAAATCCTTCAAGGCCTTTACCAAAGCATAGGCCTGTTTTTCCATGATATTATATTTCAGAGGTGCATCTCTTAATGCCTTGTTGTAAAAATAAATTGGCTGCTCTTGTCCCTCTGGATTTTTATGCAATAAGACAGTAGCCACAGTATGTTCTGATGCAAATGAGAATATAAGGAAGTCTTTAGTAAAATCTAGGCTGATGAGAACTGGTGCTCGGGTGAGTGCATGTTTTACCAGTTCAAAGGACTTTTTGGCTTCTAGAGTCCATTTAACTCCCACCTCTTTTTTAAGCATATTAGTCATGTTTCTAAGGAGTTCTGCTAGGTTGGGTATAAACCTCCTCAAGAAATTAATATTCCTAGTAAAGGACTATAATTCCTTGATTTTTCTTGGGTGGCTAATCTACAATATTCCCTCAACTCTTTTTGGGTCTATTTTAATTCCTTTTTCATATATAATATGACCAAGAAGTTTACCTTCTTGGATGCCAAACACTGTCTTTTTGGGATTTAAGATAGCTCAAATCTTCTACATTTCTCAAAGACATTTCTCAAATGTTTAAGGTGTTATTCATCAGTTTTGGAATAAACTGTAATGTCATCAAGGTAAATTACAATGAAGTTACCTATTTCTTCTGAGAATGCAATGTCCATGGCTCTTTGAAAGGTGGCCCCAACATTCATTAATCCAAAAGGCATTTTCACATACATGAAAGTGCCCCAAGGAGTGGTGAATGCTATTTTAAGTTGACATTCTGGGAGTACTAAGACGTGGTTATGCCCTGAAAAGCCATCTAGCAGTGAAATCCTCTTAGAACCAACTACCCTTTGTAGGATGTGTTCCATTTTGGGCAAGGGGTAATTGTCCTTTAAGGAGGATCTGTTTAAGTTTCTAAAATCAATACACAACCTAATTTCTCATGTATTTTTCCTTACATCTAGAAGGTTAGATACCCAATTTGAAAACCTCACAGGGACTATGATTCCAGCCTCATACATTTTCTTAATTTCCTTTTCTACCTGGGGTAATTGTACAGGGTTTATTCTGCACAGCTTTTTCCTAAAAGGTTTCTGGTTTTCTTTCAATGGAATCTTATGTTGGATGATCTATATGTCATAGGATTTCAAATCTTCATGACTCCAAGCAAAAACATCCACAAACTCTTTAAATAAATCAATGTATTTCTGTTTGATATGTGTTGGCAAGGTTTTAGATAATTTGATCATTTTAGGCTTGTCTTTGCTGCCTATATTGCATTCTTCAACATCAAATTCAGTGGGTTCTATTGTGGGATTCTTTGCCACATCATTGAAATCAAAGAGGTCTTCTAGAGGGGCCAGCCCTCTAGGTATGCTTTTGTCTTTGGACTGTAGTATCTCTATGTCTTCTTTATCTGTTTTCATGTATTCCTCTGTTTGGTTTCGAAACTCTCTGGTCAACATGTTTATTTCTGCAACAAGGAATGATTTTTCTTCATTAGGGGGCTCTTTATCTAAACTGTCTTCACTGAGCTTAAAATTTGAATCAGGTAATTCAAACTCATTCCTGGAAAGTAGGAAATCCTCTATCTGCTTGTCACCCTCAAATACCTGCCAATATTTTTCATTATCTGGTATTGTTGGTCTGTATTTTGTTTGGAAAGTGATTTTTTTGTCACTGAGTGGTCTCTGATATGAACTAGCAGCGCAGGCCAATCCATTTGCAATTATGTTTTGACTTCTAGGGACAAACACAAGCTCATATTCTACAAATGTTTTCAATATATCCATGGCATCATTCCTATATGCCCTTAATCTAGGATTCTTGGCAGTGTACTCTCCATTTATTTGTTTGATGACTAGTTCTGAGTCTCCATGGACAACTATCCTCTTAGCCCCTAGTTTTTTCAATAGATGCAGTCCTAAGAGTGGAGCTTCATACACTGCTATGTTGTTTATGCATTTGAATTTTATCTTGAATTCATGACTCTCAGCATAATTTTTTTCAGTATTGTGCAACCTACCCCAGCTCCTACATCTTTTAGTGCATGACCCATCAAAGGTCATGCTCCATAAGGGATTGTTTGCAGATTTGTTATCAGTTTCCTTCTTACTGTCATCCTGTTTCCTGAGGTTAGCAGACTGATGGGTAATCTTCTCTTTATAGTCTTGGTTCAGATTTTTTAACTCTGTAGATTGTTCAAATGTTTCTCCCTTGTTTTCCTCTGCATCTAGAGCTGCCATTATGTTTGGATTTGAGGGCTCTACTCTGTTGTTTGAATTTTTGTTCTCTAGCTCTTGCTCATCTGTAAACTCATCATTTTAAAGGATAAAAGAGTCTAGGTCTGTATGGATAGAGTAAAGAGGGGAATTTTCTAGTTTCTCTGGACTTCTAACCATAAATTTCATGTGTTCTTCCCTATACAGTCTTCTAAGCTAGCTGAAAACAGGGATAGTGGCATATGTCATGTCCATTTGCATTGTACCCTATAGCTTGGCACCCCATGATATTGACAGTAACATGCCATACTTGTGAGGTACATCAGCCACTGAAACATCCATCACCATGCACTTGGCTGGGATTTGGGTCAAATTTACACAGAGTTCTTTGATCAGGCCCAAACACTTCACTCTGCTAAAGTCAAAAGAATATAAATCCTTATATGTTCTGGTTATCTCTAGGCCTAATTTTTCCATGATCATCTTGGGCATGAGATTGTGTGAAGCTCCTGAGTCATGCATAGCATTATGTAGGATTTTGTCATGGATATTTAGAATGACATAGAAAGGAGGCACTATTCCTTCCTAAAATTTCCCTTTAATTTTTGGGCCAAACAAGAAAGTTGGTTGATCATCATTTAAGTTGATAGAGTCACTATTTTCTCCTAAGCTTAAAGCTTTCAATATTTGACATTTATATACATCTTGGGTGGCCAACCCAGTGAGAGGGACAAAATTTTTTATTTTGGCAATTTCACTTTCCATATTGAAAGGAGATTGACTCTTTGAAAAGTTCAATTATGTCTTGTTGGTCGCTGTTTTATTGGAAAAATCAGCTTGCTGATTTTCATTATGTACACTAGTTGAAACTGTTTTTTCAAGAGCATTAGTTGTAATGCTAGTGCTGCTAAATTCTTGACTTGGTTTATCAATGGTTTGGATGTCTTTGTCCTTGTTTTTTCCAGAACTCTCAGCTGTTGTTTTGTTTCTTTCTGCAGTCCCTTTAGGTGTCTTTTCAGGTCTTTTCTTAGTAGTGATTTCAGAGGTTTTTGGTTTTGGAGCTTCTGGGTTCTTTTTACTTCTGAGATAATATTTTTCTCAGACCTACATGATGGCATTCTCAAGCCCTAACCTATAGTCTTCAGATTATAACCCTTCCTCATCCCAATGTGTGTATGAGGTCTGGTTGTTTTCTGTGAAAAAGTTGTGATCTTGGTTATCCACTCCCACCATGTTTATAATAGTTCCCTCTGATTCTTCTATTATTACCTCATCCTCATCAAGGAAATTCTCTTGGAATGTAGGTATGATTTTTTGGTCAGAATCCCTTTGTCTTTTGGGAGGAGTGTTTCTTCTAAAGTTTTGGTTCTGGTTTTGAGACTGATTTCTATTCTTATTATTGGCTTGGACAACCATTTTCTCTATAATTCTTTCTAGCCTCTCCATGCTTTTGGCTAGATTATCAAATTTTGGATCAGATGTAGAAGCTGTGGTGTCCTCCCTATAGGTTACCTTCTTTTCAGCCCTCATCCTAGCTCTTTTTTCAATTAAGTTTGCCTCTACATTCACATCTCCCTTCTGCATATCTTCTAGAGTCGTATAGTCTCTCTCCCTTAGTTGATAGGCCATGTCAGCATCAAAACCATCAGGATATTTCACTAAGGCCATTCCTTGGGGAGGTTTCATGTGGGGTGGAAGAGCATTGTAGACACTGTTAAACCTGGTGGAGTAATCATGAACACTCTCCCCCTGATTTCTCTTAAGACCCTTATACTCTGCTAATATTTGTAGAGGGTTTCTTTTGATTTCCCATTTGTTTATAAAAGCTTTATGTAAAGAGGGAAGGTCATTGATGCTATTAGGATTTAAGCCTTTAAACCACTTTTTTACTTCTCCTCCTAAACTTTGAGCAAAGATTCTCATCTTAATGGTATCATCTTCTATTTCCATATAATCAAAAGCATCTTCCATCCTATCTACATGGTGTTGACTTGTGGTAGGTTCTTTTCCAGTGAAATGTGGAATTTTAGACTAATAGTCATTTGGCAAAGGAGCTAGAGGTAGTGGCAACACTAGGGGAGCATACCATGCTGCCATGATAGTGTTTTGTGAGGGGAAAGGAGTGGCTTGGAAAACGGGTATGTGGATGACAGAAATGCTTGGACCAGAAACAAACTGTTGAGCAGACTTAGGGTGAGAGAGACCCAAGTTATGAATGAATTCAATGTCAAGAGGTGTTCATGGAGGGGTTTCTCTGTCACTAATATTTTGACCACTATGCGGTGGTGAAATTGGAGGCTGAAAGTCTGTCTGATCTATACCACTGAATGAATTAGTTCTTGACAACTTACTTGGTAAATCTATGTCAAATTGAGTATCTAACAGAGTTGCAAGGTTTTTAGGTGCTGAGTTAGCTCGATGAATGGGTCTGATAATAGTTGGATCCCTAGATGTGAAATACTTCCTAAGAATGCTCTCTGGATTGTCAACTATTTCAAGAGTATTTGGATCAAGATAAGCTCTGGTATGGATTGTTCTTGAAGCCAGTATGTTAAGTAAAATAATCATTAAGAGGCAGATTATCCTTAAACCAATAATCTTAGTCCTATGTGTTTCCTTTGGTATGGATGATGTTGTGATGAAACTGGTCTCCCAGTGGAGTCTTGTGAAAACAGAGATAATCAGCAAGCCTACTAATCACCAGTGGAGTCTTTTGGTCATTTAGGAACTGTGGAGTCACCAGGTGGAGGGTTTAGGATGTTTTGAGGTAGACTGTTGTCCACCATCAGCAATCTATACCAAATCTAGGCTACTTGGTCTTTTGAGCTCTCAAATATGTCTAAAATAACAGTCTACTCAGATTTTTCCCCAGTGGAGTCGCCATTATGTTGGGGTTCCAGTGATTTGGCAGATTTAGCAATACCAAATGACAAGAAAACATCAAACCACTTTGGGATCTCAGGATCTAGCCCCCTTGGATCCAGAGAAGGATCTCTCTATAAAAGCAAAGAATAATATGTCTTTGAAGTTCAATTTGAGGTATTAGGCTAGTTATAGAGCACAAAGGGTTTTGTTTTGTTTGTTTGGTTGGGAAACGTGAAGTAAGGGTTCAGTGTAAGGTAAAGGAATGAGTAGAGAAGGATTTTTTGGCAATGGGGAGATAATTCAAAGAGAACACAAGTCCATTGGGAAATGGGGTAATAAAAGGGTTTACTTGCAATTCAAATATCCAAGGCTTTCAAAGGGCTAGTCATCTATATCACAGGATCTCTTAAGATGATAGTATGGGATGAAACAATAAGGAAATGAATGGGAATGACAAGGAAAACCTTCCAAGGTGACCACTTCGGAGTAAGTCTAGGGACAGGGCATGCCTTAACCTCTATGATCTAAACTCCTACTGAGTCTAACTCTGAAGACAACAATCCAGCAGTCCTCCTGACTACTTTCAGACAATAGAAAACATTTAAGTTTAACACAGAGTGAAACCTAAGATCAAAGAAAGACTTTTAGCCTTGACTGCTTTTGGCATTCGACACAAAGGGATCTTAGAAAGGTTAACTGTTGGAAAAGGAACCTAGGGGACAGGGCTAACTCTAAATCTCCCTGTTTCCTAATTCTTTTAGCTGAAACCAAACAAGAACATCCAAGGAACAAACTCTAAATTCACACATCAGTAAGCATGGACAAACCAACTTCTGTACCGGTTAAATTATGTTGAATTTGTTCTTAGATGCACAATTAGCAGAAAACATGAAGATAAGAAAGTGCAGGAAACATTAGGTTACTTGCAGCAATATATCCTAAGCTAAAATTATTGATTCTTATCAGAGAAAATGAAACATGATGTATAATAGAGGGAAAAAAATAAAAAATATAGAACACATCACCACTGATTTAGATCAGGATCCAATGAACATGTTTTTCATATTAGAAGAGCAAAACTAGTCACATAAATCCTTGTCCAATAGCTAGATATCATCCAGAAATCATCTCCCAGCCTATTTACAACTACTACTCACAAAACTCTAACCCAGTAAAATAGCTTACAATCAATGTTTTTACAATATCCCACCAACCAACCTTTACAATGTATTTCTCATGAGTTCTTATAGGTGAAAGAGCGATAGTAGTGGTAGATAGAACTTAAATGATTCATTAAAAAAGAGGGAGAAGTGTCTTTCGAAGCCCATTCTGTTTTAATATCTTTACATTAACTTTCAGTACTCTTTCGATGAATTAGGGGACTTCGTCAGATTGATAATAACTCCAATGGTATGTTCTTGGAGTACTCTCCTGGCTGTAGTACTCTGTTTGTACTCTGAGACAAGAAATGCAAAGATTTGTCTTTCAGGTCTTCCATGTTTTGTAACTAATGCACAAATAGTTTTTAGGACTCCTTGTCAGAATAGTAACTACTCTGGAGCTCGATGAAGAATAAGGAATGGGTAGTAGTTATTTGGTCCTTTCTTCAGTAAAAGGAATGTCCTGCTGATATATCCTTTGCGTTGTTGCGATCAATGATTTTCATTTAATTTGTGCTGACTATGGATTAGGCTTATTAATCTTCAATATTATGCCTTTAAACCTTCTCACAGACCTATTCCTCTGCAATATTGGCTCTATGACAGTATTTTTGTGCCAGGGCTGTGACTGTGAAAATAGTGTGAATTCACCACCTTTTAAACCTGTAAAAAACAAGAAACATGTTATAAAAACCAGGGGGAGTGAGGGAGGATTGCTTCATAGGCTCGTGGGGATGGAGGAGAAGTGGTGGAAAATAGTGGATGTGGCGAAAATGTGACGAAAATCATGGCGGAAGGTGAAAATAGGTTTGAGGGGATTTTGGGTTCAATGATGAATGTGGGCCATTGGATCATGGTGATCTACGGTGGAGATTGTCCGATGAAGTCGTTGGGGGATCAGATGAATGTTGGAAGAAATGAAAATGTGATATAACATGGGTCGTTAGATTAGAACAATTAACGGTCATGATCTTTTGATGGATTCATTCGGGAGGTTAGATGGTGGACAAAAAAATGGGAGTGGAATTAATTCAGGACCATCTAATCTCAGGGATTGACGGTTGAGATTTAATATGGAGTTACATTGTGGAGGGCGGCAAGGTAGAAAAACGAAATGGTTTTCGCGCAACAAAAAGGGGGAAAGTGGAAATGCCCAAAAAAACGTGATTCCACTCAGTGAGTGATGCGTGGAAAAATAAAACCACCCATTTCGCATAATTTTGAAACATTAAACCCTGGGCGCAAAAATTACGCGAAACAGAGTTTAAGCCGTTGGATCTCTTGGTCTTCATCGGACGATGCGGACTGCGTGCAATGGGAGGTAAGATGCTCGGGGCAGAAGAACTGGTGGATCCATTGTTGACATCAATGCGAGCCGTTGGTCGATTGTGAGGATCGACAGTCGAGATCTGTCGATGGGGGAGAATAAGAAGGGCAGGGTTTGAAGAGTAGAAGTAATGTGGACAGTCGAATCAAACTTGATCAATGGTGGATATTTAATCGGAGGTCGGGATGGTGGAGGATTACGTGAGGGACAAGCACGATGTGATGAAGTGTGAACCGTCGAATCTGGTGGAATGAACGGCTGGGATTAAATCACATCAGAGAAAAGGAAAGGGGCCAAAGCACCGGGGTCTTTGAGTTTGTGATGTGCGATTAGGCGTTGGTCGTTGGATCAGAGGGGAGATCAACGGTCAGGATTGAATCAGTGGGTGTGATATCGGAGGACTATGGGTGGAGCCTGATAGAATATTGGCCATTTTTTCTTGTGGATTCAATGGTCTAGATCAAATCAGCGGAGCATGGGTGATGGGCTTATGAGTGAAGCATGATTGATTCTTGGCCGTTGGTTCTTATGGATTCAACGGTCCAGATCAAATCGGCGAAGCGTGGGTGATGGGCTTATGAGTGGAGCGTGATTGAATCTTGGCCATTGGTTCTTGTGGATTCAACGGTCCAAATCAAATCGGCAGATGCGATGATGAGGGGCTACGAGCGAAGCGTAATTGAATCTTGGTCGTTGGTTCTTGTGGATTCAACAGTCCAGATCAAATCGGCAGATCGGAGGAGAAAAGGGCTCATTGCATCGGAGTTTTGAAATAAACATTTAACAAAGAAACTATAAACCCCAATTGCGATTGCGCGATGGGGGCTAGCTCCTGGTCGTGAGATGATGTCACATGCGGAAAAGGGGCTAGGGCTAGTGTCGAAAGGGGCTTAAGGCCTAAATGCTGAAAAGTGACTGTTTAGGCCAAAATGAAGGTTTTTCAGAAGGTTTTGAGGGTTACAATAAGATTAAAAAAGGGGTTTTAAACCTTATCAAATGGAATTCAAGAAGGGAATGAAAGAAAATGAATTATGAATGAGGGAAAATGGGGAATATGGAGGCCTTTGAAAACATTTTCTTTCATAAACAGCAGGGTTCATTAATGGAAATAACAGTGAAGATTCTTTAAAGGATAGAAGACACATGGAGGCTTCAAGGATGATAGATTTACAAAGGAAATGTTTCTCTTGAAGGCTCAGAAACATATTTAGCCACTTGTTTGCTTTGACAAAATATTATAGGTGGCTAACAGACTTCATCACCAAACTTCTAAGGACATCTAGGAAACATGATGCCATAATGATGGTGGTAGATAAGTTAAGAAAGATGGCTCTTTTTGTAGAAATGAAAGAGATATTTATATTTTATGATATACCCAATAATATCATCTCAGATTGTTGGAGGCCAAATTTACCTCGAAGTTTTGGAAAGTGTTGATTGCTAGATTTGGGATAGATCTAACTTTCTACAAGTGTGTCATCCTCAAACAGATGGAAAGAATGAAATGGTTAACATAGTACTATAAGAGATGGTGAGATTGTATTTCATGCATCAACCTAAAAGGTTAGAAGAGCTTCTTCCTTAAAGGTTAGAAGAGCTTCTTCCTTTGGTATAATTTTCCAACAACAATAGATACCAAAAATCATTAAAAATGAGTACTTGTGAGGCTCTATATGACAGTAAATGTAAAAAACCCACCGGTTGGAATGATCCAGTGAACATGGTATTTCATTGACCTAATATGCTAAAGGAAATAGAATAGGAAATAGTTCCTATCACGAATTTTTTTAAAAATAAATTAGGACAAATAAAAGAGCTATGAAGACCGATGAAGTCCAAAATGAGTTTAGAGTGGGAGAACATGTTTATATCCACATTCAAACCAATGAAAATTTCACTAAAGATTAAGTCTCATGAAAATATATCACCCAAAATTTATGGACCATTTCATATTATCAAAAGAGTGGGGCCAATGTCCTATAGATTGACCTTACCACCCATAGTGAAGGCACATGATGTTATCCATATTTCTTTGCTTAAAATGTATGTGCATGATGTTAATCATGTTATTTATTGGCTTATGATACTAGTGGAATAGAAGGGATAATTCCAACTAGAATCATATTGAATTTTTCATTAGAGGAATACCGCTCTCCAAAATCGAGTATTTAAGTAGGTCAAAGTGTAGTGGTGGCACTTTTGAATATATGAAACCACTTGGGAAATGGTTCATCAAATGATAGTATCAAGCCCATTTTTTTTTGTTGGGTAATAAAATGTAAATATGAATCTAAATGTGAAAACAAATATGCATATAAACCTCACTATTGAAATATGTGTTCACATATAAAAAAATGAGGACGATGTTCCTCTAAGTGTGTGGGGTTTGGAACAAAATTTTTGGTTTCCCCCTAATGTAAATATTTTCATGTGAAATTGTAAATAATTGTGAAAAATATAAAAATGAATGGCCTAAGGATAGGACACAGATTCATATTTTTACAAGGGAAGTTTCTTTGGTATTTAGTGGGGAAATAACCAAACTTAGAAGTTTCATTAAATTTCCACCCATATCCATGTTCAATTGAAGGTAAGTTGGTATATGAATTAAAATTGCATATGTGGAAAAGGATGAACCAATCCAACTCTCATGGGACATGTTGGATTTGGTCAACACATAACATAAAAGTGGAAAAAGGGGAAAAAATGGGTAACCATACTTAGCAACGTAGACATAAGATTATAGCATGGTGGTAGCAAAACAACCAAGGAAGTTTCACAATATCATAGCATGTGAACACACTAGAGAAATTTTAGCATAAGAATTCGATTGGAAGCATGTAGAGGAGTATGAAATATAGGGAAAGATGTGGTGTTGAGAAGTTGGAATCATAGTGGACTGTAGATTCCTACTTAGTTGGTCGGGAGAATGTGTACTTTGTGACTTCTCTTGTTTTTTAACATATGGATACAAATTTTTATGAATTCCCATGATGTTTATTAGGTGGCTCCGTGGGGGAAGGTTGTGCTTTAGATTTCTATGGGTGTAGTACGTGGAGACACTATGGGTCTGTTGAAAACTATTTCTGAAATATTTTCTTTGTAATAAGATACAAAAGCCCTCATATTTGTTGTTGTACCTTAAGAGACAATACCTTGGTTGTGGTAAGGAATCAGTGCTTAAGAAATTTATATAAATGTGTCACAGAAATATTGGTTTTTGTTTAATCACCTTCATATGTTTATCATTAAACCCTCAAAGATCAAATACAATAAATGTCCCACAATGCTATTATTTGTTGATATAGAATGGAATGATCAGAATAACATGAAGGAAAGAAGCCCAAATTGATATGTTGATGGACAAAATATATCACCTCAAACTTCAAAAGAATTATAAGACAAGGAACAGTTAAAATGAAGGAGTGCCTATTAAGGATTTTAACTCTTATTCACACAAGTAAAAAGAGACCTACAACTTCATTACATCATTTTACTCAAAGATAGAAAACACATAATGTAAAATGGAAGACATATTGATATCAAAAAATACCAGAATCTTTCTTTTCATTCATTAAACATTTGAAATCTGAGTACAAAAATTGCAGTCTGAAGGTCCAAAACTCGAAACCTTTTCCTTTCTTGTTTTTATCTTTAAATACAATAGAAATTAGTTTGTAATTACTAGAAATAATCCCAACAGCTTCAAATACTTAGGACTTCATCAACTTCCTATTACATGTCATCAAAATGTATTATTACAATTACATTCCCTTTAAAAGAGGAAAATAACATAAAATATAAATCCTAATCTATTTTTTGAATGTGAATTGATGATGCTACTACTATATTTCCTTGACTGGATAGTTTATCCTTCTTTGAATTCAAGGGGTCCTTTGGTAAATTTTCCATCCAGGCTTTGCATTTCTTCCATATCTTAATGTTTGTCTTAGGTGAATGGACCAGCTTGTGATATTCCAATCTAAAAGCAGTGATTTTGTTGAATGATGGCCTCTCTATAAATAAACTCTTCAGTAACCACAACAGCTGAAAATGTCTTTGAAGGAAATTGATTAATGTTTCTCCTTTAATAACCTGAGTCTTTTCATGAGTATTATCTACCTTAATTTTTGCCAACACCAGTAAGGGCTCATAAGAATCCCATGATAAAAGACTATCTTGAAGACCCAAAAATGATGGAAAACCTGCTGTTGCTATTTTATCAAATAAATTATCAAACTGGTTCACTGCTTCCTTAAGCTCAATCAACTTCTTTTCTGTAGACTTCTTGCAATCATTATTGACAATCATCTTATTAATTTCCACAGCATATAAAATCATGTCTTTAATTTCATTTTCTTCCAACCCTTAATCTCCTTTGGAATCAATGAAATCAATAAATTTTCTTGCCCAAATTTCCCTATTAATTGTCTTTTACTTGTATTTCATGACTTGTTCCTCAAAATCCCTGATAATACTTCTTTCCTCTGCAACAACAATCAGAAAAATCCAAATTTCTTTCATTTCTGCAATGATATCATTCCAGATGATATCCTTAGCCTGTATTAGGGATATATTTCCCTTCAATTTTTCTTTGATATTTTTAATCTCGGCATCAACAGTCTAGTGGTCTATTCTGTATTTACTGACTTCTCCCTCTATGGCTTGTATGATATTTTTTGTTGTTTCCAAATTAGCTTTTGCCTTTTTTCAATCTCTCTTTACCATGTGAAATTCAGTATTTAATTGAGATATTTTTGCTAATGGGTATTCATTACTAGATGGAAAAATAAAAGTACAAGTATGAGATTCAATGTGATTCTGCAATGACAATGTAGTTTGCTTCAGTTTTTTTATTTCTTCTTCCTTTTGCAAAAGTTGCTGAAGAATTTTTTCCTTCTCATTTTCTACCTCTGCAACCTCTGCTGCCATGGAGTGTTCTCCTATAGGCAACTTCAATTTTTTCTTCAACACTGATATTTCTAATTCAGCACTTTGCAGAAGCTTCTGTACATCATACCTGTGATTGGGATCTACCCCAATCTTCACACTAATCTTTTTGAGTTCTTTGTTTTGGATAGTCAAAGCCCTGGAATTTTCTTTCTCTAACTTAAATTTCTTGATCACTTTTCCAAGCATATTTTCAGCCTTGAGTGCCATTGCATTGGTTTTGGTTAGGTCATTTACAATCAGTTGACCTGTTTGCATATGTAGATTTACTTTTTCAAGCAATCGAATTTTCTTCACATCTACAGTTATATTCACAATATTGAAATTATTGGATATACCAATAGACATAGTAGAGGGATGTGAAAGAGCAATCTTAAATTTATCCTTTTCAAGATCCATTGCAGTTAGAAGTCTTTTTTTATCTGGGGTTTTCTGGTACTCAGCTTGAGCCTCCATGCTTGCCTTCATTTTCTGATTTATTTATGCAATCTGGGCAAACGTTTGTTTAATTAAGGGCACTTGTTCCTGAGTGCTTTCATGTCTCCTTGGTGAAGCAAGGACATTTTTCTCATCTCCCAATTTTAATGAGAAACCGGGTTGAGCATCTAGAAAATCCTCATTGAGATTTGTTCTATTTTTAGTCCTTTTCTTTTCATCCTCTAAATGAATCACTACTTCTTTACCTCTCTTATTTGACTTCTCTGATATGATAGGAGTCTGTACATTTGAGCTCACTGAACCTGCAAAACCTTTACTTGGCATTTTTTTCTATATCAGGTATGCTTTCATGAATGAATGATGAATACCCATTTTTAATTCTCCTATTATAAATCACACTGTGAGGGTCATAAGCCGACTTCTCTCCTAACAGTAGGTGCATTTCATCTAACATCTTAGAGGCTTCATCAATTCCCTGTCTCATATTAACTATTAAAGGACCAATAGCCATTGGTAACTTAAACATGTGACCTTTCTTGATAGGCACAAAGTGTATTTGATCCACATTTGAACTTTGCCTAATGAAATAAAAAGTGAATAATTGCATAGGCACAAATACAGGAAGCCTATGAGGTTCTACACTAGCTCCATAAAGTCTAATTTCATAAGTCTTCAAAGACAAACCAATCACTAAACTTACAATTTGTCCCCAACTGTAAGAACTCTTGAGAATTTGGAAGAAAGAAGAGGGGCGGGGAATTCCATTCAAAATTTTATATGCAGTAGACATAAAATGACTAGAAAAATCAAACAAGGCGCCCTCATTATGCCTGTCCAAAATACTACTGGGTGCCTCTTCTTATTCATATCCATTGTATTTAACCCAGATGCATGAATCTTCTATATTTTGATATAAAAAGAGGTAAATAACAAGAGAAGGAAACCTAAATGAACTCGTCAGTTATAAGCTCATGAGATGAGTGTTGAGAGCTTCTTGCCAATAATATGCAATATCTAGCACCACTCCTAGCTTCATCATCAAGGTGAACATTCCCAGAACTGATATGCCCACTGTACTGCCATCATCCTTTCCCAAAATATTCACAATTCACCCTAGCACTGGTTTGACTTCTATATCAAAAAAATCCATGGGGAATTATTTATTATTAGGTGTAAACTGTTGTGTATCTGGCTTCAAAAAAAAGATAAATTGGTTAAACTCTTGACCTGCAAGACTATCATAATGCACCATCATGGAACCATCAGTAAATTGGACATATGACTCTGACTCAGGGTAACACAGAGCTTGACGAATTAATTGGGCTGAGACTTGTAGAACATTTTCCCCTTGAAAATTCATTACAAAACATTTTCCAGGGTACATAACAGACACTAGCCAATACACAAATTCAGGAAAAAGGTGTTGGGAAAAATACTGAGAGGGGGGGGGTAAATCAGTATTTAGGGCTGAAATTTTTTTACTTTTTCTTTCTCTTAAAACCATATGCTATTTTACAGAATCCAATGTGTATGTCCAGAGATATTATTAGATCATTACATCATTCATTCATCAGATGTTTAGTAAGCAGTAAGTATGAACAGAAATAACAAAACAAACCATCAAACACAAGCTACACATATGAACACCAGTTTTTTAAGGTGGAAACCCAATTCAAGAGAAAACCACCGCTGCTGTTATCACAGTCTTCAATATTTATTATATAAAGAAAAATTCTTACAATTTATGTTGGCACAGACTTATACCAGCACGCAGACACCCACTTGCAGAAAGACTAAAACCTTTTCTCATTTACCAGCTACCACTGGAAGGGAGCTACAACCCCCTGCTCTCATTTACCAGTTACCACTGGAATGGAGCTTCAACCCCCTCACTGAAGGCTTCAACCCTCAGTACTACTGCATACCTTGCAGGCCACCAGATTTATTCATTTTCATCAAAGGTGCATCCTTAATTCAGATCTCTCAGCAATCTGTTACCCATTCCATACAGATATACTTCAGAGTAAAGTATTCATTCAAAACCCTTACTCATGCATACGTTCTTCGTGATTTCGTCAGTTGATTAAACCAGGAATTAATCCTCATCTGATCTAGAAATTTTGATCAATATTCATATTCTCAGGTGCACCATAGATTCAGATATATCAAATTTTATTCATACAGATATCTCTGGAAGAGACTCGTTTATTATCAACCCTTTCGCATGCACACCTCGTTCTTCATGATTCTCATCACCTTATATAGTTTTCGCCTTTATTAAAACATTGGGTCAAAACCATTCAATTACTAATGGTATTCCTGGACGGGGTCAAAATAGATAATCCAGCGGGGTCTCCATTGATCTTGGTAATTAAATAATTAATTTAATACTTTAGAACTTAACTTTAGGATTAAGGTTAACCTTTCGCATTTTAACGCTTTCAAACAATATGATAAACCTTTGACCCCGAGCCCACAAATATAGTCAATAGCCAATCAAATACGCGCACAGTACCATAAGTAAATTTCGTGCAAGTCTAGCGTCCGATCATCTTTAGATTAGCCAGCTTCTAGATCAACGGCGTATATGCATATCGCTTGACCTCCGATGTCGAACGTTAACGTGCGATGGCCCGTCGTACCTATGTTAATATTCACGCACCTTCAACAAATGATGACCGTCCGATGACCCCTTCCCATATCAATGGTGCTCAACGATATCGCTGGGCATCCTCGGTCGAACTATAACGCACGATGGCGCACAGTGACAAGCAGTTTTCCATGGGTCCTCCTTGCCACGTGTTGCGAGATTTATGGAATCGCTCCCAACTCCTCAAATACCGCTTACTCCGCATAGGTGGTGCGATGAAAACCATAAACCACCTTCATTGTTCACTCGGTCATGGTTCCATTCCTCCACGCAGTGTTCCGTCGCCTAATGTATTATTATAATTAAGTTGTGTTTTAATGTTTTTCCTTTTATTACAGTTCCATTGCTGAGTTTAGAGTTCTATCCTATCGCAGTTCCGCTTCTAACTGCACATTCAAGTTCTTGATTCCGCAAGCTGATTACTGTACTAATTATAATCTTTTCTCCATTCATCATATCTCTACAACCATTAATTCCTTCAATTTATACACTAAATCTTTAATTTCGAAACCTTGCCACAGGGTTTATGATGTTTACGGAAAATGATTCATAGTTGTCCACAGGGACTCAACTATCCTTCCTTATGAATTCTATCAAGAATATACATATAATTCACAGAAAATGCGGAACCTTTTTCTGTTTGAAGGCCTTTTTCTCCCACTCTGTCTCTGGATATTTCTACTTCAATTATGCATTCTACTTCTATTCACTGTCTCTGCGTTGTCTGCTGCCTCAATACCTTATCTACCTTGCTTCCTCTCTGCTGCTTCTTGTCTAATGTTGCTCCTTACTTCTCTCTTTGCCTTGTTGCTGTTCAGATGCTCCTTCGTGCCACTTCCTTTGCCATCAATGACAACATTTCCAACAATCTCCCCCTTTGGCATTGATGGAAATACTCTTCCTCTGATTGTCTTATAGACGCCCTTTGTGGCTTTTCCTCCCCCTTTGACATCAATGGCAAAGAGTTGGTCAAGAGCCTTTGAACTGACAATACCATGCTCCCCCTGAGATCATGCTACATCTTCAAACATAATATGACCAATGCTCCCCCTTAGCTTGTGCAATCAGAGAAGCCTAACAACACCTCACAACCAATTTAATCTTCTGTATTTAAGTAGACCTAATCCTCTGCATGGCAGAGACTACTCCCAGTTTCTGTCTGAGATATTTGAATGCTTCCCTGGGTAGAGGTTTGGTAAATATATCAGCAACTTGTTCTTTGGAGGGAACATACTGCAATTTCACCTTTTGTTCAAGCACTTGTTCACGTAAGAAGTGATATTTGATGGGAATGTGCTTGGTCTTGGAATGCATAACAGGATTCTTTGAGATAATGATGGCAGTTGTATTGTCACACATAATGGAGATAGGAGGTGAATATTTGATTTGAAAGTCTTGTAAGGTTTGCATCATCCAGAGAAGTTGAGTGCAACCTAATGCTGCAGCCACATATTCTGCTTCTGCTGTAGAATACACCACCACTAGTGCTTTTCTGATCATCAACACTTCCAGCCCAATCTGCATCAGTGTATGCATGAAGAGTAAGATCAGCATTCTTTGGATAACATAGTCCAAAGTCTTGAGTTCCTTGTAGATATGTGAATATTATTTTCACAGCCTGAAGGTGAGACTCTTTTGGATTAGCTTGGAATCTTCCAACAATCCCAACTGCATGCATGATGTCTGGTCTTGTCCCAGTGAGATAAAGTAGACTTCCTATCATGGATCTGTATTCTGGTTGATTCACCATGGGGGAATAATAATTAGAACTGAGATTACATCCAGTTATCATTGGAGTACTTACAGGTTTTCAATCTTCCATGCCATACCTCTTCAAGATTTTCTTGAGGTATTTTTCTTGTGATAAGAATATGCCATCTATTTCTTATTTCACTTGCGAGCCAAGAAAGAATGTTAGTTCCCGAAGTAAAGACATTTCAAATTCTTGCTGCATATCAGAAGAAAATTTCTGACTCATAGACTCTTCATTACTTCCAAAAATGATATCATCAACATAGACAACCATAATCAATAGTTTGTTATTTTCAGTTTTTGTGTATAAGTTGCTATCAACAGACCCCTTTGAAAATCCTTATTGATGAAGATATTTGTCAAGACTATAGTACCATGCCCTTGGGGCTTGTTTGAGACCATATAGAGCCTTTTTAAGTCTACAAGAAAGTTTTTCATCATTTCCCAAAATGAATCCTTCTAGTTGATCTATATAAACTTCTTCTTCTAAATCACCATTGAGAAAAGAAGATTTAACATCCATTTGATAAAATTTGATTTGTTGGAAGCTTGAAAAAGTAAGAAACATTCTTATGGCTTCAAGTATGGCTACAGGAGCAAAATTTTCTTCAAAGTCTATACCTTCTTGTTGATCATATACCTTGCAAACAAGTCTAGCTTTATTTCTTATAACATCCCCATTCTCATTTAACTTGTTTTTGAATATCCATTTAGTTCCAATGACATTTTTGTCATGAGGTCTTGGTACTAATTCCCAAGTGTGATTCTTTTCAATTTGATCAAGCTCTTCATTCATGGCTTGAATCCAACATTCGTCTTTGCTAGCTTGACTGACATTGTGAGGTTCAATAGTGGACAGAAATGCCAGATTGCTAGAAGATCCCACAAGAGTCCTTCTTGTTTGTACACCTAATCCCTTTTCTCCCAAAATTTGAGATTCTGGATGATTCTTTTGAACATATCTGGATGGAGCCTTTTCAGACAAATCATCTTCGGATTCTTCATTGGGTTTACTATCTATATTATCCTTATTTGATGTAGAAGGATATATGTCATCATCGTCTTCATCTGTTGTTTGTTTTTCTTCTTTTGGAGCTGCAGGAGACTCATCAATAACAACATCAATACATTCAAAAATCTTTCGAAGTCTTTTATTGTAACATTTATATGCTTTACTCCTAGAGGAGTAACCAAGAAATATTCCTTCATCTGCTCTAGGTTCAAACTTGCCAAGTTTTTCATCATTATTTTTGATAAAGCATTTGCTCCCAAAAACTCTAAAGTGCTTCACAGTGGGAGGATTACCATACCATAGTTCATATGGAGTTTTATCACTATTTACATGAACATGTGCCTTGTTAAGAATATTTACCGCTGTATGTGCTGCTTCTCCCCAAAATGTGTCAGGTGTTCTGGAATCATCAAGCATAGCTCTAGCCATTTGTTGAATTGTTCTATTCATTCTTTCTGCTACGCCATTTTGTTGTGGAGTGCCTGCTACAGAAAACTGCCTTTTTATGCCATGTTGTTCACAAAATTCAAAGAATTCATTTGAAGTATATTCTCCTCCTCAATCAGATCTAAGACACTTGATTTTTAGATCTAATTCATTTTCAACCAGCGCTTTGAAGATCTACAATTTTTCAAATGCTTCATCTTTGTGTTTGATCAACCCAATCCAACACATTCTAGAGAAATCATCAATGAATAAGATATAGTATTCTTCACCACATGGTGAATTTTTCCTCATAGGTCCACATATGTCAGTATGAATGAGTTCAAGAGGCTTACTTGATGATCCTTCCTTGGCATTAAATTGTACTCTAGTTTGCTTACCGAATTGGCAAGATTTGCATATGATATTTTCAGGTAGAGTAATATTGGGAAGATCACGAATAGCTTTAAGTCTGCTTGATTTGTTGATTTGAGAGAAGCTCAGATGCCCCAACCTTCTATGCCATAGCCAATTTTCTGAAGATTTACTGAAGTGACATTGTTCTTTGCAGTTCTTCAATACATACAGGTTGCTTGGAGTTCTTTTTCCTTTTATAATTGCTTTACCTGTATCAAGATCACGTACCACACATGCTTTTGAGCTAAATACAACTTCAGTTCCTTGATCACACATTTGACTTACACTTAACAGGTTATGCTTTAATCCATCCACATACATAACTTCATTAGCTTTCAAATTTTCTTTTAGAAAAATGGACCCTTTTCCCTTAATGACTGCAGGAGTATCATTTCCAAATGTAACATTCTTTTCTTTTTCTACAACACTATATGCTAGAAGTTTGTTTTTGTCACCTGTCATGTGTCTTGAGCATCCACTATCAATGTACCATTGGTTTTCTTCATCTTCTGCAAATAACGCTATGCCACAATTCTCAACCTGTAATTCCTTCTTTTTCCATACTTCGGAGCTTGAAGGAACATGTTCTTTTAGCTAAACTTTGCTCCTGCATTCAAATTCTTCATGGCCAAAGTTATTGCAATAAGCACATTCAACTTCATTTTGAAGAGGAGAAAAGTTGTTATAAGTATTCTTCTTTGTTTCACTATCAATCCTTTTCTTTCTTGCTTCTCTTGTCATGATGGTTTTATATGCAACACATTGAACAACTTTATGACCAAAATTGTGACATGAGAAAAATTGTCCATTGAAGAAGAAATTTCTGCGATCATAAAATCTTCTACTTGAATTTATCTGTTGATTGGTGTTTCTTTGAAAGACATTCCTATTAGTGTTATTTGAATTGAGATAATCATGCTTTACCTGTAAATATTCTTTATTCCCTTGCTGAGTGGGAGCATGTTGTAAACCAGCTGTAACTGCTTTTAGATAATTTGGTGCTGAAGCCTGAGAAGATTCTCCGATATATCCAAGACCTGTCTTTATAAGAGGAGAACGTTGTACCTTGATAATCTCATCTAAGGTTTCAGATCCTTTAGCAAATATAAGATTCAGAGTCTTTACTTTCTCAAGTTCTTTTCTTAGACTTACTACTTCACACTCTAATTTCTCATTGTGTTTCTCTTTTTCTTCAAGCTGATTTTTCAGAGTTTCTATGGTTATTTTACTCTCTTCTAAGCAAATTTTGAGTTTATTGTTTTCATCAAGAAAATCACTATCTTCTAGAGCATCCACAAAAGTATCCTTTTCTTCTCTAGATTCTTTTTCAAATGCCATGAGAAGTCTAAGATCTTGTTCACATTATTCCTCACTATCAGATAACCCATCACTGTCTTCATGAGTATAGTAACTCTTTCTAGTGCTAAAACGATTCTTATTCCTTCTTGCTACTTCCTTCCCCTTTTTATGTGTTTCTTTATAAGGACACTTAGCAGCATAATGACCAACTCTTTCACAATCAAAACATTTGAACGGAAGCTTACCTCTGAACCGTCCTGTGCCAAGTTGAAGTTTCTTTACAAATTTTATCTCATCTTCTTCTGAGATATATCCTGATCCTTCTGTTTTCTGTACTTCCTTCCCTTTTGTAGAAGTTCTAAAGACTGCTTCTTTGACTTCAGATGGTCCTCCTCTTCTCATTTCATATGCAGTTAGTATGCCATGAAGTTGCACCACAGTAAGATTTTGAAGATCCTACTTTTCTTCAAGAGCAGAAACTTTTGACTCAAATTTTGTCGTTAGAGATCTTAAGACTTTCTCAACCAAAGTGGATTCAGTTATTATTTCTCCCAGATTTCTCATACGATTTACAATATCATCAAGACGTAAAAAGAAATTGGAAATTCTCTCCTCATTATCCATTTTTAGATTCTCATATTGAATTCTGAGAGTTTGGAGTTTAGAACTTTTTACCTTTGCATCACCTTCATAACTTAGAATGATTTTGTCCCATATTGCCTTTGCTATATTCAGCTACATGACTTTGACAAATTCTGATTCAGTTAGACTTCCCAGTAGAGCATTGACCGCCTTTGAATTTTTTTCATAATTCTTTCTTTCCTTCTGATCTTTTGGTACTGCAGCTGGATATTGATATCCTCCTTCAACAATTGCCCATACCTCTGCTCCCAGAGACTGAAGATAGGATCTCATCCTTGTTTTCCAGAAGATTAAATTGTTTCCATTAAAGAGCGGAGGCCTGATAGATGTTGTTCCATCTTGATTGCTCATCTTGCTTGATCTTCCTTCTAGCGGCTAAGCTTTTTCAGAACGACCTGCTCTGAAACTAATTGTTGGGAAAAATACTGAGAGGGGGGGGTGAATCAGTATTTAGGGCTGAATTTTTTTTACTTTTTCTTTCTCTTAAAACCATATGCTATTTTACAGAATCCAACGTGTATGTCCAGAGATCTTATTAGATCATTGCATAATTCATTCATCAGATGTTTAGTAAGCAGTAAGTATGAACAGAAATAACAAAACAAACCATCAAACACAAGCCACACATATGAACACCAGTTTTTTAAGGTGGAAACCCAATTCGGGAGAAAACCACCGCTGTTTTTATCACAGTCTTCAATATTTATTATATAAATAAAACTTCTTACAATTTATGCTGGCACAGACTTATACCAGCACGCAGGCACCCACCTGCAGAAAGACTACAACCTTTTCTCATTTACCAGCTACCACTAGAAGGTAGCTACAAGCCCCTGCTCTCGTTTACCAGTTACCACTGGAAGGGAGCTTCAACCCCCTCACTGAAGGCTTCGACCCTCAGTACTACTACATACCTTGCAGGCCACCAGATTTATTCATTTTCTTCAGAGGTGCATCCTTAATTCAGATCTCTCAGCAATATATTACCCATTCCATACAGATATACTTTAGAGTGAAGTATTCATTCACAACCCTTACTCATGCATACGTTCTTCATGATTTCGTCAGTCGATTAAAACATGAATTAATCCTCATCTGATCTAGAAATGTTGATAAATCTTCATATTCTCAGGTGCACCATAGATTCAGATATATCAGAGTTTATTCATACAGATATCTCTGGAAGAGACTCATTTATTATCAACCCTTTCGCATGCACACCCCGTTCTTCATGATTCTCATCACCTTATATAGTTTTCGCCTTTATTAAAACCTTGGGTCAAAACCATTCAATTACTAATGGTATTCCTGGACGGGGTCAAAATAGATAATCCAGCGGGGTCTCCATTGATCTTGGTAATTAAATAATTAATTTAATACTTTAGAACTTAACTTTAGGATTAAGGTTAACCTTTCGCATTTTAACGCTTTCAAACAATATGATAAACCTTTGACCCCGGGCCCACAAATATAGTCAATAGCCAATCAAATACGCGCATGGTACCATAAGTAATTTTCGCGCAAGTCCAGCGTCCGATCACTGTTATATTAGCCATCTTCTAGATCAATGCCGTATATGCATATCGCTCGACCTCCGATGCCAAACGTTAACGTGTGATGGCCATCCGTACCTGTGTTAATCTTCACGCACCTTCAACAAATGATGACCGTCCGATGACCCCTTCCTAGATCAACGGCGCTCAACGATATCGCTGGGCATCCTGGATCGAACTATAATGCGCGATGGCGCGCAGTGACAAGCGGTTTTCCGTGTGTCCTCCTTGCCATGTGTCGAGAGATTTATGGAATCGCTCCCAACTCCTCAAATACCGCTTACTCCGCATAGGTGGTGTGATGAAAACCATAAACCACCTTCATTGTTCACTCGGTCATGGTTCCATTCTTCCACGCAGTGTTCCGTCGCCTAATGTATTATTATAATTAAGTTGCGTTTTAATGTTTTGCCTTTTATTACAGTTCCATTGCTGAGTTTAGAGTTCTATCCTGTCGCAGTTCCGCTTCTAACTGCACATTCAAGTTCTTGATTCCGCAAGCTGATTACTGTACTAATTATAATCTTTGATCCATTCATCATATCTCTGCAACCATTAATTCCTTCAATTTATACACTAAATCTTTAATTTCGAAACCTTGCCATAGGGTTTATGATGTTTACGGAAAATGATTCATGGTTGTCCACAGGGACTCAACTATCCTACCTTCTGAATTCTATCATGAATATACATATAATTCACAGAAAATGTGGAACCTTTTTCTGTTTGAAGGCATTTTTCTCCCACTCTATCTCTGGACAATTCTGCTTCAATTATGCATTCTACTTCTATTCACTGTCTCTGCGTTGTCTGCTGCCTCAATACCTTATCTGCCTTGCTTCCTCTCTACTACTTCTTGTCTAATGTTGCTCCCTACTTCTCTCTTTGCCTTGTTGCTATTCAGATGCTCCTTCGTGCCACTTCCTTTGCCATCAATGACAACATTTCCAACAAAAGGTGTGTTCTTGGGCTGCATGCAAAGAACACATCAGTTTTAACCATGGCGGTGTAAATTGGAGAAGTTTTATTTTTTAGGAAGACCTGCTGATAAAATGAAAGGTGGTATAGAGAAAAAACAGTATCTTGGATGTGCCTCTCTGTGTCCATGAGAGGAATGTGACTGGAAGAACCTGAAAGGGATGTACGCTTGGCCATAGTTTAGCCTGGGGTGATAGACAATCGACAAGGTGGAGGACAACAAAGAAAGACACAATGCAGACATAGCTTCAAACACAAATTAACAACAATAACCTTAGAAAAATGAATATTTGTCTTAAATAGGTGGTGTAGGCTTAAGAATTAAATGCTGAAGAGACTCACCAAAAGACCATTAGAAGTACTCTGACATGGATCATATCTGTCACCTGCTGGCTGCATATGTCACTACGGGAGGTATCAAGGTACGAAGAGCTCTTTGGTTCATGACCCCACAGTGAAGCTTGACCATTTATCTGGATCGGCCCTGCAATCAACTGGGTCAACTGCAAAGGCACCCTCCACGTTAACCCACGTGTTGAAAGTGCCTGCAGGGTGACACTTTTATTCCCTGTTTGATAAATCATCAAATCTCGCTCCATAAGATGCTCAATTTTTAATCTATACGTTGGGACAAGCTTCCAAAAAAGCTTAAACTATTAACTTTAGACTTTAATGCAACAAATATTACATTTTTATGCCAAAGTATATGAATCTTTATACTTTAACATATATTTTGATAATTTTCTAACTTTTTGTATTTTTGAAAATTAAAAATAAAGGATATTGCAAATGAGCCAAAACATCTTTCATGCTTGGCCACACCCCAATTTGGCATCAATAACTTGTATCATCTTCCCTATTATCTTATTTTTACTGCTATTATTGAAATGGGAGTGTTATCACCAAAAAATGTAAACCTAGCCATTTCTAACTAGGTGGATCGAAATACACTATGTGAGTTTAATTTTACCATTGTAAAATCACTTTCGCTATAAGAAATAATTTAATAGACCACTTTTATTAAGGTATTTTTGATTAAAACCCATGATAATAATTAAATAAACCATCATTTATTTAATTTTCTCTAGGAATAGTTATTAAATCATTATTTAATAAATATTCCTTCTCACATTTGACTAAATCACCTAGTAAGAATTAAATAAATCATTATTTGTTTATTATTCCTTTTTCCATATTTGAAATAATTATTAAATAATTATTTCATTTTCACACCTTTCTTAACATTTGTGACATAATTAATAAATCATTTATTTGTTATTTATTTCTAAATAAAGGTATTTAACCATTTTAAATATATTTTCCCTCCAAAAATATAATAAAGTATTCCAAGCGGTTAGATCTAGATTTTGGTCAATAATATTTTATTATTCTCCATTTTCGAGATCAACCTAATACTTTTCTATAAATAAGAGGGATTTTCATTCATTTCTCACCATGATCACTATCATTGTCATGATTATCGTCACATACCATTCGAGCTCCCATTTTTGAGTTCTACATTGTTTGGGTTTTCAAACATTCGAGAGAGGAAGATATAAATACTGAAGTGAGGAGTACATCAAAGGACCCATCCCATTGAGGGGTACTTACGAACCTTTGTAAATCTCCTTCGCCAGGTGTCATTAATATAAGTATTTTTATTTTAAAGATTTTCCAAGATTGGGTTTTTACATCGGTTTTATATTTGTTGTTTGAGCTTTTAGATTTGCATACATCCATTATTTTTGTAGGTTTTATCACAGATTTTTTGTAGATATGAAGTATAAGTAGCCACTATTTTTGTTAGGGTCACTAGTTACTCATGACTTAAGTGAGATATTTTTGGTACACCTTCCAAGAAATTTCATACTAACACGCTCGCACCATTTTTGTTGTGATGAATCATTAGGAGATGAAGGGATATTTTTGTAAGTCATACTCATATTGAGACCCTATAAAAATTGTTTATGATACATTTTGAAGGGTTCAGAATTTTTTTTCAAAGCGCTCTTGAATTGTGAATGGAGAAGGAAAAATGTATTCTCTATCTGCAGATTAATAAAAATGATTTTGGTCATTCTACTTACATAAGATTGTAGTATGTAATTTTCCCTATGTTCATTCTATTATTTGTTTCTTTCTTCTAAGATGACATGTAATAGTAGTTGTTGGATGTAATCTTTGAAATCATGGATTCATATACGTCTAATTTTTGGTTCACGATTCCTGTGATTAATGAGATCTAATGCCCTTAATATGTGGTCCATGTACTCTGAAATATCATTTATTGTTTTCATCTCTTCGTCTTCCTACTAAAGTCCAATACATGGGATGTTATGATAAGCCTTACGTATTTGGTTTCTTCTCTTCGTGTTCTTCTTTCACATATACTACAATGAAAAATGAACTAGGTGCTTCTATAAGTTATTCATAGAAGCCTAATATTAAGTATTCTATAGAGTTTTCCTGTTATAAATTGAATCTCCCCTTTGGAAGAGATTTTGGATCATTTCTAATTCAAAATTTGTTTTGAGTGTTGAATGTAAATGGCTAATTCCAAAAACGTTTACCAATACTCTAAGATGTGCTAGGCACTGACCTCTACTAAACCCAGAGGCTGTCTCCAGGAGCTACAACATCTTATAATGTCATTTTAAAGGATGAATCAGAACAATTTCCATGGGTATGTCACTTATAAACCCCTTGCTTAGGTGAGAAAGTTGGGTTGTGGGATGATGATCGATCACCTTGCTGACTCCACTATATAAATATTCAGTAAACAACCCTTGATTTAAAAATGCCTCGTTCTTGCTTTGACACTTCTCAGTAGAGGACACCCTGAATATTTGACCCTAAAGGAATTATTTCTAGGATAGTTTGGAAAGAGATAACTCCCATTACTCTAGATCTGGTTACCTCATTGCCAAAAGTGTAAACTTCCAACTCACATGAGGCTGAAATAAACTACCCTAAGTCCCATTCTGTAGGGTTGGAACATTTAGAATAATGTTTCCCATTGTTTAGCTCATATTCCTCAAGAATCAAATCTGAAGAATATTACGTCAGTTCACCTCCTTTTACATTCCATACTTTCCTAGAAGTTGAAGAATTCAAAGGTATCATTATTACTAGCTTGAGTCTAAGCACTAGTAATCCTCCACCCTAGCTCTAGTTAGCTATTATCCATACAACTCCTCAGCTAGGCCCTGTGGTAAATCCTCTAATACCTCCATTAAAAAAAATGGATGTCCCTAGTTTTCTACTTAATAAATATGCTCCATTCAACTTGCAGCAACTTCTGAATGATGTTATGCAACCAGTTCACAAAATATAAGAAAAGATAGATCAACGACTTAGAAATTAGCCTCTTCAAGGGGGAAACCTCCTTTACATTAAATAAATGAACAATTATTGGATGATACAAATGAAAAAACTTACCTTCTACATAATGGAGCTACAACTATGGGGCACAATAATGGAGCTACACCTATGCGGCACAATAATGGAGCTACACCTATGGGGCACAATAATAAAAATATGGGGACTACATGGGAACAATAATAGCAATAATGGGGCTACAATAACTATAACAATAAGGGGATACAATAGTATTATAGGGACCTAACATGCCCCTTTCCTTCGAAAAAGTGTTGTCCTCAAATCTTGAGTAGTTATGGATAATTCTGTATAAAATTCTCATCCTCCCATGTCGAATATTTAGCGGGTAAGTTCTTCCACTTGATGATATACTCTAAAATTGATTGATTTTTTAGTTGTCGATTTATTGTTTCCGTGGCTGCCAATTGGAGTGGGGTCCCCTAGGGCACACTTTTTGATGTAAATTTGTATAATTTTTGTATATGCGCACTGTGTGAATGAGTGAAGGGGCTTTGGGGTTGGTCAAAGTCCCTATTTTTTATGTAAATGAGTTTAAGGGTAAACTATGGGCCTCAAACCACGATTTGAGACCATATTATCTATGCGCTAGAAGAATATAAATAGATAGATTGAGTCTATGTAAGGTAGTTCAAGTTGAAGTCTAACTTGATGTTATGATCTGTATGCATTGGTAATACGTTGTAAGGGTTTTTTCTGGGTTGGGTAGAAAGGCTCCCGCTGGCTGTGTGTGGAGAGACCTAGTCCTGGCTATGTGCAGACTCAGTTGGCTGTGTGTGCAGAAGGGTTATGTGTAAGGGGAAAGTTTGATGTATTGAAAGGATCTAAATTAATATAAAAGGATATATTTTGGTGAACTTATTGTGTTTTTAATCTGCGTTGTTTATCTAATGTTTTTAATCTTCTTAAGATCACACTATCTCTATTTTTCTTATTTATGATTGCAGGAGGATATTTTTTATGGTTATTTATGCATATTGATGGTTGATAAATCTTCTTTAGTGATTAAGTATTGTTAAGAACTAGATCTGGTTCAGTTATGCTTTATCTGTGCTGAAGCAATCTGTGATTCTATCTTATTATGTCTTAAGTACTGCACGCATATGTTTATGAGTCTACAATTGGTCTTCTTAGGGCCACTTCATTATTTTCTTTCTCGGGGTGTAGAAACCTGGTTCCAGCACCGCCCCCATACTGCTTCGGGTGATACTTTGATCTGCGTATGCAGGTCATTGCGAAAAGGGATAGTAGTTGGAGGGTTTTTTGGTTGCACGATAAACTTTCAACCTAGGTCAGGACCCCTCAAGCCAACAAATGGTTCCATTTTTGGGTCCAAGTTCATTTTGAGGGAGATTTTATGTTGTGGCATCCATCGTGAAACGAATTCCAAGATTGGCTCGATAGAAAGATCCTTGAATTCTCACTCCAAGATAATTGAAGTACTAATATATCTAACGAAAAGTGGGTACATAAATACATCTATACAGAAGTGCATGAAATATTATTTTTCTTCTTTGCACATGAGCTACAGAAGTGGTTGGTGCACTTAGTTGAATTCAATACCTGCATAAAGGATGAAGCAGTCACTGAGTGGAATCCTGAATTTATCCAAAAATAAGATCACCCATGCGATAGATCATTGGATCGATCGCCTCTTGGGAGGATTTGTGACAGAACTTTCCATTGATCAATTTGTATCCTATTATGAAGTAGAAAGAAGGTTTTTCAAAGGACCTAGAGGTAAGTTCTTGCGTTCACTAAAATTGTTGCAGAAAATGATATTATGTGAACGGGGCTATATGTGCGAACATATTGCTTGAATTCCTCAAAGAGGCCCGACTACGCACAGTGGAAAATTTTACTGTGAAGATTATGAATTTTTTTTTTATATCCCTATGAAGCCTACATCTGATAGTGAAGGTGAACCAGAAACTAGTAGCTCTAGTGACTCTGAAGGAGAAATTTTGTCACACCAAAAACCCTTGAGTCTACTTCCATGCCGATCCACTCCACTTCTACACTTACATCATAGAACACCCACTCCACCACATAGTCCATCTCCACCACCACCTCCACCTCCCCCAGAAGTAGACATGGTTGCATCAATGAAGTTACCTAATTTCAAAGGCATTGGAAATGATGACACAGAACATTTATGGCTTCTGATTGAGGCCATATGGCAGGCTCAGCAAGTTAACAATATTGATATTAGGAAGGCACAGCTAGGTGTTTCTTTCCAAAATTGTGCATTATATTGGTACATCAGGTATGCTCAAGCAAACCCTAATGCCACCTTGGACTAAATAAAATATGACCTGAAAGAGCAGTTTAAGAAGCCTAATTCATACACGCAGTTGGTGATAGAAATGAATGAGATTCGTTAGGAGGCTAATGAATCTGTATGGGAGTCCGATCAGATAATAAAGCACACCTTTTAAGATGGCGGATTTGTCATTGATGATACTCAACATAAGGAATGGTTCATTTCTATGTTTCTCCTGCATCCTCGTCAACCCTTAGGTCAACAAATGATTGCCACATAGGCTGAGGCTATGGAGGTTGCAAAAAAACTAGAGGCTACTCCAACACCTGTTTCATTGGGAACTCAACAGATACAGAATCAGTTGGAAGCCATGCATCTAGAAATTCAAAGCCTGTGCAAGGACAAGGAAAAGGAGGTTTGCAGATAGGTCTAGTGCATAAAGTGTAAAGATTCTGGGCACCATAAAGATCAATGTCCTATCTTCAAAAATTATCTGAACATTGGAGGTCCTAGTCTACTGAAGAGTCATGTATGGTGCAGAATCTATCAAATCGTTGGATTACATGACACTGATTCCTCCCCAAGGAATGGAAAGTATGAGCCTGACTTGAAGTAGTTATTTTGCAGATTATGTTCATCATTATGGCATGATGAGTAGTGTTATCACACTTATGATAGGATGTTAGATAAAGCTCAAATCTATAGGATTTAGGTTGAGCCTACTACACGAGCATTTCCCTCTAGGTGTGGAGTATTTCAGGGCAGAGGAAGAGGTCAAGGAGGTGGATCAACTAGTCATGGAAGAGGAAAAATCATTTGCTATATCTGTGGAGATGTTGTTCAGCATGTGCGTGACTTTCCTAATCAATCACGATAGTCCTTAAGGTATTGTAGACAATTTGATCATGCCATATAATATTTTTCTGTATTGATTTCTAAAATATAGGAGAAGAAGATGCAGACTCCAACACAAAATATTCATATGGTTCGAGCAGAAACCTGTGAATAATATCCCAGTGTAAATGTGGTGACTAGGAGTGGTGTAGCCACCAATGAAGATACGGGAAAGCAACCATCCACTGATGTATGGATCCGTAAAGCACCTAAAAACAAGGAATGGTTTAATCGTTAGTGCACAAAGGATACTTTTTTTGAAGTGCAAAAAGAATTTGTAGAAGGAAGCGCATCAACATCAGGAAGATTGGTGAAGGAAGCAGGAGGAGATGACGAGATCAAACCATTTCTATAATCATGTATAAAGTTACTACACAACCAAAAGGCAATAGAAAATCTTTAATTTGTGATATATAATTGCGCAGAGAAGGAAAAAACAATGATAGAACAACAAGTTGTTAACAAAATATACAAGAATTAGAAGAAAATGAGTAGGGAGATGCATATGACCGCGCAGAATGGTGCTTATGAGATGGAAAAGGTGATTCGAGATATGGGATCAGATGCTAATGTTCTACCTAAGCAAACATGGAAACACATGGGAGAGCCAAAGCTAGGGTGGTCTACCATTCAACTACGCATGGCCAATCAACAGAAAATCATTCCTTTAGGGAGTCTATCGCAAGTTGTAGTCAATATCGAGGGTGTTAAGGTAATGGAAGACTTTGAAGTCATAAAAATTGTAGATGATATTGATTCTTATCCTACACTACTATGGTGTGACTGGGCTATTGACATGGATGGTGTTATAAATATGAAGAAAATGAGAATGGAATTTGAAAGCAATAGAGTCGGGGTAATCATTCCTCTAGATCCTGTAGAAGGACAAAGATAGAGAATCGGTGTGCACTCATGATGAGATCGATGAAATCTATAAGCTGACCTTGCGCGAGGAAGAGTGGATTAATCCAACAACCGATGTAAATATTAATTTGGAGAATGATAACTCTTGTTTTCCAGACTTTGATGAAGAACTAGAAAACTTACATAATCGGTTGCATGAGGTATTTGTGCTGCGCTGCAATCATGTGACCTGATCTCTGCGATGTATAACATCCGAGGTATGTGATTTACCACACTATGATGGATTAACTAATATAAACATGTTTATAGGGGAGCTTGAAAGGATTGTGCCTGAAGGAAAAATATTCCATGCTTTGGACCTTGGCTTGCGTGCTACTCTAGGAAGATGGTGGGAAACTCATAAGGAGAATATGGGAAACTGGGAGGAATGTGCACTCATGATGAGGTTACGGTTTGAATGTGCAGTCATTAAAATGGAAGTTTTCTACTCTGGAAAAGAGGATCCACGTAGACATTTGACGAGATGGAATCAAGTATGTGGTGTAGAACCAACACCTGAATGGGTCCACATGTTGGGGAAGGTTCCTATTGAATGGTACTTGGAGATAGAGTTGTGCTGAGGCACTAGTGAATGGTCTTCGCTGAAAAATAGTTTTATTCTTAATTTCAGCTTTGAGAGTGGATTTGATAAGATTGGCCAAGATTTTCATAATATTCAAGAAGTCATCTTTGATACAACAAAGCCTACAATCATGTGTGCTCCACCAGATTGGGATGAGTAGATGAAATCTATTGTGAATTTCAAGAACCTGACAGTTGAAGGGAGTGAAGAGAATCCAGTGAATATCATGATTCCTAAATATGAGGGACATCGTAGAGTGGTTGGACCCTCAATCACCTCACTAGATGTGACAAAGCCCTTAGATATCAGGTAGGTGAATATTGGATTTCAAGAACAACCTAAGTTGGCAAAGATTGGAGACTACTGGGATGATTATACAGTAGGAAAAGTTGTTGAGATACTGATTGAATTCACTACAAAGGTTTCAAAACTTAAAGGAATAATGGGGGAACTAGGAGTTATGAAGATCACATTGAAATGGATGCACGCCCAGTGAAACAACGCCCATACAGGCTAAACCCAAGATACAAGAAGAAGGTGAAAGAAGAGTTGGACAAAATGGTTGATGCATGCATCATTGAACCTGTAGAAGAGTTTGACTAGGTAAGTCCAATGGTTGTGCAAGGTAAGAAGACCAAGGGAGAAATCAGGATCTGTGTAGATCTGCACAAATTGAATGATGCTTGTGTGCATGATCCATTCCCTACTCCCTTCTCTAATGAAATCCTGGATAATGTTGGAGGCCAAGGGGCATATTCCTTCATAGATAGTTTTTCTAGATATCATCAGATCCGGATTGCGCTAGAAGATTAGAATAAGACCACCTTTGTTATTGAATGGGGATCCTTCCAATATACTGTCATGCCCTTTGGATTGAATAATGCTCCTACCATTTTTTCACATGTAGTAGTTGCTTCTTTCAAAGAATTTATCCACAAGTTTTTGGAGGTATATTTTGATGATTGGACTATATTGGGGTTGTTTAAGAAGCATGTGTCAAATTTGCGCTTAATGCTAGATACCTATAGGAACTATTAGATTTCCTTGAATTTGAAGAAGTGCATATTATTTTTACCATTTGGAATACTTATGGGACACATTGTCTGCCAAAAAGGCTTGATTGTAGATCCTGCAAAGATCACAGTCATTGTTAATCTATAGATACCTGAGAATGTTAAGAAATTGTGCTCAATATTAGGGAATACTAGGTATTATAGGAAGTTTATTCAGGGCTATGCGCTGATAACTGCACCCTCGGAAAATCTTCTCAATAAGGATGCAACGTTGTGCTGGGATGAGGATTATCATAATAGTTTTGAGTTTCTGAAGGAAAATAAGGTCGCTGCACCCATCTTGGTCTTCCCAAATTGGTCAAAGGTGTTTCATGTACATGTGGATGCCTCTTGTATTGCGCTCAGATCTATCTTAGTGCATCCAAGCACAGGAGATATTAATCATCTTATTTCTTATGCAAGACAAAAACTTTCAAGTGCAGAGAGGAATTAATCAACCACAGAAAGAGAAGGACTAGCAATGGTGTATGCACTGTAGAAATTCTGCCACTATCTATTAGGAGGCCAATTTAAGATGTTCAATGATCATTCTACTTTGAAGTAACTAGTCAATAAGCTTGTGTTTGGGAGGGAAGATCTGCAAATGGTTTACCACATGTGCAGGTGAAGAACCTACAAATTTGGAAGATGGATTACCACATGTGCAGTTGTTTGGGATAAATGTGGTTGATGAGAATTTCCCTGATATCATTCAATTTCTGATGATGGGACACATGCCTGATGAATATCCAGTTCATTAGAAGAAAGAGATTTTGTCGCACGCAGCAGACGTCACCATTATTGCTGGAAAATTGTACAAAATGGGTGCGAATGAGGTTCTGCGAAGACATGTCCTAAAGCTCATGGAAGGGTTTCCAGTGGTCATTATGCAGGTAAGTAAAATGCACATAATATTTCACGCATGTGGTTATGGTGGCCCACACTACAAAAGGATGACTATGCACATTGTTTCACATGTGATGTATGCCAGAGGATGTGAAATCCATCGAAATAGATGAGATTCCCTTGCATCTAGAGAAGGCATTGAAAGATTTCGAGAAATGGGATATAGATTTTGAGGGACCTATCAATCCTACAGGAAAGAAGAGTGGTGCACGCTACATTGTCACTGCGACATATTATGTAACCAGACGGGTTGAAGCCAAACCTGTGAAGGATTGTACTATAGATACAAATGCATAGTTCATATTTGAGAATATTGTGACTCGGTTCGGTTTCCCTAAGATTCTGATAAACGATCAGGGTACAGATTTTGTAGATGATAACATTTGAAGCATTTTCAAAAGAATTCAAGATGCATCATTAGAAGATCTCTCCTTATCATCCCCAGGTGAGTGGCACAGTTGAATCACTCAATAAGATCTTGGAGATAGCACTCACTAAGGTGTGTAATGCTAACCAAAATGGTTGGGATGAGAAAGTGTCATCAGTCCTTTGGGCATATAGGGCCACCTGCAAGAATTTGATCGGAAGGACACCTTTCAAGATGGTATATGGGCAAGAATCTATGTTGTCAATGGATTTCATTGTTCATAGTCTGCACATTGCAACATTCACCAATATGGTTGAAGAAGATGCTCTGAAAGACCGGTTGTCGTAGTTGGTTGCTCTGGAAGAATATCGCTTTATTGAAAACTATCACCAGTGGGTTCAAAAATCATGCGAAAAAGAATGGAATGATAGGCATATAAGGAAAAAGGTGTTCAAGGAACATGATTTGCTCTTACTATATGACAACAAGTTTGTGTGCCACCCAGGGAAGTTGAAGATGCATTGGCTAGGGCCCTATGTTGTTAAGGAAATCACTGATGGAGGTGTGGTGCACCTGGCCACATTGAGCAGAGAATACCTTCCTGAGAATGTCAATGGCAGTTTTCTGAAGCCATACAAGGATGACCCTGTGCCTACCAAATGACTATATGGCTGGAGTATCAGACCTGTGCATATGGAATGCGAGATGCGCAGTAGGGTGTGACGCACGTGCAATAGTTATACGAGGAGGTTTACTGGGTTGTAGAGGTGTCAAAAAATAGTCGTTGGAACAGTAAATATGGAAAAAACATCTTTATTACCATTTATGGGAGAATCTAGGTTGCATTTAATGAAGGGGTTTTTCCATATTTTGGACCATTTTTCCATTTATGGACACAAATTAATGCAAAAGGAGTAGTTGAAGACATGCCACAAGTATAAAAATGACCTATAGGGTTGCAATAGTTCCTTTTGTTGTTTGAGTGAACTCTTTGCTTTGAGCTCCCTGATTTTTGCAGCATACCCTCTGTCTATGTCTAGATTGGATCCAGGGTTTGAGGAAGCATTGTGTCGCACATGATTGGGATACATAATTCCTGGAATTATGACGGCCATGAGACCTAGAAATGACCTTACTATGCCTGAGTTCCATATTGGTGAAACACTTGTGCCCTCCAAGTCTAAGAAGTGGTATATTTCTGGTACTAGAAAATCCTCGAGGGAGAAGACCCCAAAGCCACGCTCTACTGTGTCTGAGCAACTGAAGAAGCCTATGGCCGAGGTCCTTGAAACCATTGTGGAAGGAAAGGAAGATGTGGTCGAAGTGGCCCCATTCTCGCAGCTGCTGAGCTATGTTGCACCATCCAAACCCTTAGTCTAAGTTCCTAAAGATTTAGAAAAGGTGCACGCAAGCATTCAAATGCCATTAGTCCCTGAAAATGTCCCAATGGAAGGGGACATATTTACTAAAGTACCGAAACTCAGACTGGAGGACTGGGACATTTTAGATGTTGACAAATTTCCAAAACTTGAGCCAGAGTTGTACCTAGATCATGTTACATATGAAGGAGGTATTTCTCACATCGAGCCAAAGAGATGGGTGTTGGATCTGCACAAGGCAGCCTGCTAAACTTACTGCAGATCCCTCATTTTGGGTGTGCCCCATAAATGACATCTGCATCCAGAAGTTTCTCATGCTAGTGCACGATGATGCGGTGTGGTTGGGAGAGCACATCCCTATTGATGTTGCATTGATCCATAAAATCACAAGTCTACCCACTAAAGTAGTCGATCCCATTACTGACTTCTACAAAAAAGCCCAAGAGAAAATCGTTGCAGAGAAAATTAAGAATAAATAACAAGTATCGCACAAGAGCCGAGGCTTATTTGTAAGTGAGATAAACTACCTAGTAGTTCAATTTGGCATGCTTATTGTTTGGTCAATTTAGTGTGTCCTAAATTGCTACATTAATTTATCAATCTGAGATTCGTAAGCTGATGAAGTGTGGCGCACTATATGTGCAAGATAACCTATTTCTTACCTTTTTGTCATTTTTGGTTTTCTAATGTGAGATGGAAACTCTAAAATAAAAACAAGTATGGTTATGATTGTTCAAGGCAATGATATCCTTTATAATGATTTACCAACTTCAAACTTAAAAAGGAATTTGAAACATACAATGACAAAACTTGAAAGGAAATGAAAATGTGTTGCTAGCCTAATAAATCAAACAGTGAACTATTGAGCATGAAAACCAAACTATCCTTGCTGTTGTCTAAACACAAAAGAAACTATGCTTAAAGAAATCCAGAATTGCAACAAAGTAAATCTAAATCAAATTACATCAACTTATATTCTGATCCCTCGCCATTAGTCCAGCTATGGCTTTCGGAGGTAACCATAAACAACTTGAGCAATCTGATATCTAATTTGCAAAAAAAGAAACTAATATCAAACTACACACTCATACTTCAATCCCTCACCATCAGTCCAGCTGTGGCTTTCGGAGGTAACTGAAAATGACATGAGCAATTTAATATATCTAACTTGCAGAAAGTAAACTAATATCAAACTACACACTCATACTTCAATCCCTCATCATCAGTTCAGTTGTGGCTTTCGGAGGTAACTGAAAATGACATGAGCAATTTAATATATCTAACTTGCAGAAAGTAAACTAATATCAAACTACACATTTCATAATACAATCCCTCACCATCAGTCCAGCTGTGGCTTTCGGAGGTAACTGAAAATGACATGAGCAATTTAATATATCTAAATATAACTACTGAAGCAAATGTGCAAGACTGAAATAAACAAAGCAGTACTGGAATTAAACAAAAAATAAGAAAAATAAATTAGCAGCAGAACAATATTGATTCCATGTCATTAGTCAAAAGATATGCAAATGCTCGGGCTGCCTATTTGTAATCTGAAACAAGAACACTGATGAGTTAACAACAACATAAAACATGAAAGATTATGGACATAAGTAAAATGTAAAGAATGAAAGATTATGAATAGTGATGAAGCATAAATATCATGAAAGATGCAATGTATAAATACGTGAATGACTTATGGTACAATTAACTTAAAGAAATAAAACAAGAAACTGTACAGTAATGCACAAAACCTCAGCGTGTGCAGGGGCCCTCTGCACAGACCTCGGGCAACAGCCTTCAAATATGAATTACGCTTGGAAACAGAGTCTTCTTATATATTAAAATGCAGTCATAACAGAGAAATGATATTACAGCACAGTGGCAACGTAATTACATTACAGAGTTATATGGAGGCTAACTATTATGCGTATGAAAATGCGTTATTTATAACAAAGGTGATATAACTAATTCCCTAAAGTTTGTGCTGATAGAGACACGTTAACCATCACATCCAGAGATCCAGCATCATGGCTGCGGTGAGGAGTAAATCTATGAAGAGTGGATGTTGGATTCGGCTTATGGAGCCGTGTACAGGTGTTGATGTGTCTCCCATAAATTAGAAACGGTCATACAAATCTTCACGTGATGAGAAATAGAGTCCTGTCACCGTGGGACTGTACGGTTGACTTCCACTTGACCACCTTTGACCACAGCCTCCTTAGGTGAATTTGCCAGAGCCAATAGGACACGATCGATGTCCACATCATTTCTGACTTGCCCATGTGGTTCAAATTCCCTGAAGACACCTGTAACATAGACTTTCAGAAAATGGCTGCAGAAAGTTGCAGCAGCTGTGGAAAGTGGCAAGATTCCGCAGCTAAATGAGCAAAAATCTAAATCAAACAGCAGACACAAAACATAGTTAAAAACCATTTTAGATGCTCTTTTACAATTGATATGCAATGATATTGAAAACTTAGAAGGTTCAGGTGAATGAAAAAGGTCTAGAAAGGTGTATAGGAAAGATGCAGATTTGAGACTCAACACTTATCTTGGCCTGCAAGATGATGCACAAATTCAGACCAAAGGAGGTACCCGCGCACGTCATTTATCTTGCTGAAAAGAGTGAGAAAAGAGTTATTTACAACTGGTCTAGTTATCTCTATGAATAATTCCCTTAAAATGCGTGTGTAGCACAAGAGGAAGGCAAGTAGTTCCATTATGCTTGGTTATTACTATTAATTGCACTGATTGGGTGGAAGACCCTTGAGGAAACCTAGTTTCCAGAGATTAAGTCTCAAATGTGCGAGGTTGCGCGTTATGCCACATTATGGAAATATTTATACCTGACATGTGCCAAGGAGAATAAAATATATTGTTTCCTTTATAATGCTACTCTTTATCAAGTTGTATAGTCAATGATACGACTGTCGCCCATGCTATATGATTAGTATAATATGGTAGCTGACTTCAAGGCTACATTTCATAACATGCATATCCATGCGAACGATGTCATGGAGGGAGTTTGGTATGAGTTACCATATGTAGTAACCGAGGATGATTTGATAAAAGTTATGGTAGAATGGCCACTCGCGTGGTTGTCACCTACGACACCAATGAAGCCACGCACTGGCACTCAGCCAATAAAAAAAACCAAGAAGGTGATGGAGAAGCCTGTTAAAAAAGAAGCAACACAAACCACCACTGGCGAGAATATTGACCTTGAAAAAGAAACAGAGCCAAAGAATAATGGTTCTACGTTGAAGGACATACTAGAAGCTGAGACATCTAAGGGGACCAAGCGCGGCTCTCAGGCTGCTAGTGGATTAAGAAAAACGAGAAAGGGATCCAAAGATGTCAGGTAGGAGGTCTTGACATTGACGAAGGACGATCTACATGAAATTGCTAACACATTCACGTCTGCGACCGAGGATCATTGGGATGATATGGAGGTGCAGTATAAGACTGTGCTAGAGATTTTTCAGATAGGTCTACAAGAACTAAAGATGAAATCACGCTAGATAAAAGCAGGAATCACTCAGGCGAGCTAGAACAGTGCACAAGTCACCAGCGCACATCCCTTAGAAATTGAATTACCAGCTACCGAGGATGCCCTCCTTGTCCAGATCCCCGTGCCAGCCATTCATTTGGATGCCAGCCGGCATGCCAAATTCCATGGTACATATGATATAAATATTAATCTTTCTTTGTTATGTACAGGGAATCTGCACTTGATGCACTCAATGATTGCAGATGAACTTCAGTTCAGAGAGGCTGCGGCTCACACAACTACATTGGAATCCCAGAAGAAGGAAGAATAAGCACACCAAAAACAACAGGTCACCGAAGTATCCTGCTGCATAGTCGAAGCCCAGCGCACTCCACTAGAGGAAAAAAATGATCAAGTTTGTCGCGATGTTCCAGCAGTCCTGGCCATAGCTGCACTAGAGGAAAAATTGGAAGGATTTGTTGTCGCATTCTAAGCATTGCACGCTGAGGTGTAGACCATCAAAGCCGAATATGAACATCAAATCCTATATCTGCAAAAACATTTGCAGCATTTGACTCCACCAGAAGTTCACACCCAAAGAGTCGTCGAAGCAAAACAAGCTACATATAGTATTGTTCTTACAGTCACCCAGTGTGACAGTCTGCTCGATGAGGTTATGGGCATATGGACGTCCATACAGAATGATCCAGTCATTCAACAGATGCGCGATTAGCTGCATTAGAAGGAACAACAATTTGAATAGATACAGATAGTGGTGTCAACCCTGGTTCTTACACGATGCCTAGATCATCTGCAGGAGTACCAGATGATACAGATAGAAATTGAAGATCAGCACAAAAAAGAACAGTTGTTGGAGGAAATCATGCATCTGTTACACCATTTTTTGGTCATCTAACCTATTATCATTAGATGGACCCAAGTACACCATGTAAGACCAATTTTACCCTAAGTCAAATTGCTTTCACTATGGAAAATAACTTAATAAAACACATTTATTAGGTTGTTTATGGTCTAAACAGGAAACCCCAAGGGGAAATATTAAACAAATCTATATTTGTTTGGTTTTCCTCATGGAATAATTAATTAAATTGTAATTTAATTATTATTCCTGGTCATATTTAACCCAAAACAAGGAAATTAATTAGATAAATCCTTATTTATCTTATTATTTTCTAGGAATAATGATTTAAATCTTATTTAAATAATATTCCTTGTTAAATATGACTAAATCATTTATAAATAATTAAATAAATAATTATTTATTTAATTATCATTCAACCACTTCCTTAAAATGATAAATAAATCATTTATTTATTTATTATTTACAAATAAAGGGATTTGAACCAAGTCAAATGCCTTTCCCCTCCAACAAATATAATAAAATATTCCATACAAGGTGGATCTAGATTTGGTTAATATTATTTTAATCATGCACCAAGATCTAGAATGACCTAATATTTTGTTATAAATAGAAGGGTTTTTCCTACCATTCATCACCTTTTGTTGCCTCTTAGATCACTCTAGATCTATACTCTTGGTTTGACTTTGAGCCATTATCATTGTCATATTTTCTATTATTTGCTTTATGAGCTCCCTTTGAGTTCTATTTTTGTCTGGGTTTTCTACACCAAAAAGAGAGAGAAATTCTAGATCTGAAGTGTTGAGGACTTCCAAGAACCCATCCCATCAAGGAGAATTGGAAACACCTTTCTTGTTTTCCTCCCAGGTGCCATTAATATAAAATTCTTCAAAAAATATTGTTCTTGTCTTGTCTATTAGATGCATGGAGAAAAACCTTATTTTTACTGCTTAATGTCTTTTTATGCGTAGATCTAGATTTTTGCAGCATTTATCTTGATCAAATAACTGAAAATTTGAAGATATTAGCAACCATGTTTTGCTATTAGTGCTGTTTGTTATGCACAACAAAAAGGGTCATTTTTCGTACACTTACACTAAAGATTCATCTCATCACATCCTCCATCTGCACGTTCGTTTAGATTCCCTGCTGCTTGTCATGCAACTTATTGGTGTCTATCATGTGCATAATCCTATCCTTTTTAGACGATATTTACGAGTGAAAGTTTTGATACATGAATTTGAAATCATAACTTATAGTCATGTACCTCGAAAACAAAATCACTACGTAGATAGAATTGCAAACCATGTTCTAGATTGGAATTTATCACACGCATTTCATACAAGACAATAACATTCAAAATCATCAAAACGATGCATATTCATAATATGTGTCGTATAACATGTTTTTAGAGTCCATCTACTATCATACATATGACATGCCCATAGCATGTTACAAAAAATCAAAACTGGGGGGCACCACTCGCCCCTACATACACATTGGGGGCACCACTTGCCCCTACATACACACTAGGGGGCACCACCTGCCCCACACCTAATCACTATCTGGAGGATCCCGAGCAATTGGCTCTACTCCCGTAACTAGTAGATCATGCATCCCCTGACCAGCCATCACCATGCGCTGCATGACACCTCGCCATTTCGAAGGTAGAACAATACATGGCTCTATGTACTAGTCATCTAAGTCTTGCCAACCACGCTCTGAAACACCGGTCAGCATCCTCTCATATCTACAATGGATGTCCTCTAGGAGGGCGACCGCATCCTCATTCTGTGCCACTCTTGATCCACTAGGGCCTGCAGCTCCTGATACTACATGTCGTCCCATATATCCGGCCGATTTTACCGGAGCTATATCTGCATACCAAAAGTACACAAATTAGTACCATAGATACTATTCAAAAACTTTAACATGCACATAAAATATTAGTCACTTGTCACTTACCATCGGGCCCCCATACTCGACCAGGTGGAAGTGGCAAGTCTGGATCCCCATAATAACTCATCCCACTATAGGGATAGTCATCTATGTACAATGGCATCGGATCCCAATGGGCAAAGAACTCAGGTCGGAACACCCATCCGACCTCCCCTCCTCCTCCTCTACACAGTGTTTTCCCCCACCAACGCATCCCGGGCTCTCTCGGGCCCCCATCTGGGAGCTGTATACGAGGTCGCAAGGTCGGGATCTTCTCAAAAAAGAAGGAGCACAATAACATCCCATACGCGCAATCATGGTTCACTTTCCACTTGCAAAGTGACAACTATCATTTCAATGACACCAACATCATCTGGGCCCACCCATAGTATGTCCCACTCAACACTTTCTCCGCAATCATCATCTGCCCCCCACTGATATGATGGAGCACCTTGTTGCTTAGGATCCATAGCAATGTTGTTGCCACTGCACAGGTCTCTAATCTCTCTAGGTCCCCGATCGGTATCCGAGTCCCATTGACTTGGAGGCCTGGTTGACAATGTCTCTCTACAAACTCCATGATTTTACGCCCTTGTGGTAACACTAGATATGTATTTCCCACCATCCATAATGGTGGGAGACCAGTCAGGAAATATAGATCCTGGACTGTCAACTCGATCTTGTGCCCCTGCACTATAAAGACCTCATGATCTAGATCCCAATAACTGACAATCCAGGCCAACAAGGGCTCTCCTACTCTAATCAGCGGTTTCTCCAAAAACTTTAGAACCCCAAACCTAGCTAATGCACGATGGACACCCTGATCCAGTTGGATCTCCAACCGTAATGTACCCAGGTCTCTCTTTCTCCAGTTGATTCGTATATCTGCCATATCTGCACAAAAACATCATCTTTGTCAGTATATAGATAGAAAAAACTGTATCCAACGACAAAAACCCAAATCTCAGCCCCAAAACATCACTAAAACCCCCTCCATCTGACAGGTTGCACTTTTTGGCCAAATCCTGGGACTGGTCGCACTTTTCTGCTCAAAACCTGCTTCCTAGGTGGCAGTTTTTGGCCCAAAAAGTGTGACCCGACCGTGAAGATGAATTGTAGAAATTATATACAATAAGCATGCATATATCCGAACTCTCCTGATCTCACAATATTTATCTTCTTGCAAAATACATAATCCTTCCACTATAATTCTTGCGGAAATTTAATCAACAATTGCAAAACACATGAAGCAATAAAAACACACATAACACAATTGTTTAATGGAAAAGCCTAAATTTGAAAACCCCAACTATCATATTATGTATCATGGAGATCATGTAACAATCTCATACAAAGCTTAATACATCAAGCTCTCAGTGCAATACAATCATCACACACTAATCAGGACCAATCTTGCAAATCCATGCACCGATCTTTGCCACCCGCTAGCCTGCCTCCACTGCACAATCCAAGCTGATTACAAAGACCAATTCGATGTAATCCCACTCTCATTGACTATGTTATTATCATTGGAAACTCCAATGTATATGTAGATGCAATTCATGCATCACTATGGTCACAATAGATAGTCCATCTTGCCCTTTCACCTATCTCTCCACTGGTCTCCACTGAAACTGTCCATGCACTGTAGTTAACTGATGTATTCTTCAGTTGATTAATGAGTTAATAATTAGTGAATTAATTATTTATTAATTCACACCACTCTCACTAGTGTATCAATCAGTTAGACTAGATACAACTAGCTCAACTGAGTCTAACTGAGTTAAACTAAATACAACTCCATAACTACTTCTTCCAACTGTGTCATAACTCTGCCACTTGAGTTCTAACTGAGTCCTCCATGGATTAGCTCCAGTAAACCCTTGGGAATTGTGTAATTTATTCTTTTAGCTATTGTGCCACATTTGTGCACTTAACTGAAGTGCTCTAAGAGAATAAGATAAGGTTTAGAGTCCAAATATTATTAAGAGCTAATAATATTCGACATATCTCTTTTTAGACTGGCAATCTAAAAATAGATTCCGCCCAATATGTCTAAAAATAGAAGTACATCTATTTTTCCAACTTGACCAACCATCCACAAATAACATCCCGCAACTCATAGAATATGATCGACATGTCTAAAAATAGACATAGTCTAAAAATAGACTTTGCGCCAAAAAATCACTTGTGTGGGCCCCACCTAGTTTAGGTGATTATTTTCCAACTAGGAATAGGAATGATGTTTCAGGATGCCTCCTTCAATGTTTCTTGTTTCAATTCTTCAACACTCCCTCTCAACAAGAAAGGAATCTCTTTGCATGCGACATGCAACTCCATGCATTCGCCCTGCAACCTTTGCAAGCGCCATGCAACTCCATGCATCTGCTTTGCAACTCTTCTAAAACTGAATAGCCTCCAGAAAACTAAATCAGTCTAATGCATCTACCATCAAAGTCTTTGACTTATGCTTAGCTACTGCACATGTCTTCAGGAACCACTGCGCTATTGAACTCTACACCCATGCACTCTACACTTGTTGTCAACTCTGAACTACGCTCCAGTATCTGACATTGTCACTTTGATCTGCCCACATCAATCCAACTGATCATGCTACTGTTGCTCTGTGGGCACCTCGTAGCCAAGTTAAATTCATGAGATCCACACCATCTTAATGAATCCTGCCCATAAATCTCCTCTTGTGATCATGCATGTCGCCCCACCTCTCACCTAGTGGTATAGCTGCATGCACTCCCTCTGCCCATCTGGCACGAAATTTCTCTGCATGGGTGGTTGCTCCCACTCCACGATCCTCATCTTGTGGCTGCTCCACATCCCGAGGTTCACTCTTACTTGCATGAAAATCCAGCTCCCTCTCAAGCTTCAATTTCATCTCTTTCTTGCACTTCCCAATAGTAGGAAGCTCCGTAGAAATCCCATCTACTTCAAATCTATAAAGATTCTTCTGCATCTCCAGTTGTGGCTGCTCCACAACCTTCTGAGACTACTTCTCACGCTGCATGTTGAGAGGCTCCCTCTCAACCACCAAGTCACTAACCTCTGCTTTTCTCCTCAAATATTTTCATGCATCTTGTATGTCAATGCATGTAGATTCTTGGCTCGCGCACATTGCAATTGTCCCGTCGTCGCAAAATTTTCTAACAAAAGAGCTGATTTTAAATCGATAATATCTCCTTCATTCAAGCTCCAATTCAACCGATTTTTTTTTCAATTTGGGTGTTTTTTCGCAAGGAATCCAAATATACTATTTTTTTCTGAAAATATTTCACCAAAAATTTCAGATATTCTCTGCAAACTCACGCACCCAAAAATTCCTGCTCTCATTCCATGTAGAAAATCTATAACACAGCTTCCGATACCATGTAGTAATTATATAAAATAAGCATGCATACATCCAAACTCTCCTGATCTCACAATATTTATCTTCTTGCAAAATATAGAATCCTTCCACTATAATTCTTGTAGAAATTTAATCAACAATTGCAAAACACATGAAGCAATAAAAACACACATAACACAGTTGTTTGACAGGAAAGACTGAATCTGAAAACACCAACTATCATATTATGTATCATGGAGATCATGTAACAATCTCAAACAAAGCTTAGTACATCAAGCTCTCAGTACAATACAATCGTCACACCCTAATCAGGACCAATCTTGCAAATCCATGCACTGATCTTTACCACCTGCTAGCATGCCTCCATTGTGCAATCCAAGCTTATTACAAAGACCAATTCAATGTAATCCCACTCTCATTGACTGTGTTATTATCATTGGAAACTCCAATGTATATGTAGATGCAATTCATGCATCACTATGGTCACAACAGATAGTCCATCTTTCCCTTTCACCTATCTCTCCACTGGTCTCCACTGAAGCTGTCCATGAACTGTAGTTAACTGATGTATTATTTAGTTGATTAATGAGTTAATAATTAGTGAATTAATTAATAGTTAATTCACACTACTCTCACTAGTGTATCAATCGGTTAGACTAGATACAACTAGCTCAACTATGTTTAACTCAGTTAAACTGAACACAACTCCACCAACTACCTCAATAACTCCACCAAACTCTGTCACATGAGTTCTAACTGAAGTCTCCATGCAATAGCTCCACTTAACCCTTAGGAATAGCATAATTCCTTCTGTCAGCTCCTGTGCCACATCTGTGCACTTAACTGAAGTGATCCAAGAGAATAAGATAATGTTTAGAGTCCAAATATTATTAAGAGCTAATAATATTCGACATATCTATTTTTAGACTGGCAATCTAAAAATAGATTCCGCCCAATATGTCTAAAAATAGAAGTGCATCTATTTTTCCAACTTGACCAACCATCCACAAATAGCATCCCGCAACTCATAGAATATTATCGACATGTCTAAAAATAGACTTTGCGCCAAAAAATCACTTGTGTGGGCCCCACCTAGTTTAGGTGATTATTTTCCAACTAGGATCAGGAATGATGTTTCAGGATGCGTCCTTCACTGTTTCTTGTTGCAATTATTCAACATGAAAGAGGGGTTGTTCCTGAGATTTAGGACCCTAATCTGAACTTTCAATCCATCAAAAAGAAAGAGTAGGGTTAGGCCTCTTACCTACAACTGATGGATCTCGATTCCAACAGTCGATTTGTCTACTACGATCGTCGTAATATTTAGGGCCTTCTCTCCTCTTTACATTCACCACGGCTACACAAGCAAATGAGTGAATTTGGAGGGAAAATTCCTTATTAGAAGAGAAACCCTCGATTTTTCTTTCGCCTGCTGCGACCAAACCGTAGCTCAGTTTCACAAATCGTCTACACAGTTGGAAAGCCCTCACTGAGCCCTCAAATGGGTATCTGTTAGTTTTTCATGATTTGATACTTCACCAAGACACATTTTATCCAAGAAGGGTCTCTTCACCTCTCCTCAAAATTGGATTTCCTCACTTACAACACTTGTACTTGGGGCACCACTTTGCCTCCATACTTGTCCTTGTTCATGTTGATTTTTGTCGTGAGTTACCATCTTCTACTCATGTTTTTATGGTCCCCCATCGAAACTTTACTCTGTGGCAGCAGCATCGATTTGCCCTTGTTTATAGCATCTGAGTTGAGTCATCATCACATTCATGGAGTCTATCCTGAGTCCGTTTGTATCCCGCTATAGTCCTCCATCCTTCATTGCTTGGTCCCTCTCTCGTGTCGCACATTATGGCATTCAGTCTCACTGCCCCCTATCCCTCATGATATTGTGTCAGTCGGTGCCAGGTCATCCATGCCCTTTATGCTTTAACAATGGAAGTCGTCCATTCGCTTCTCAGTACCCCCCATTTCATCATCATCATTGGTGTCAGTCTGTCAGTCACTCTAGTATTTTCTCTTGTGCCTTAGTTGAGGAACCCTTATTTCCTCACCTATGGCGAACCTCCTTCTGTCGACATCATCTCATTCATTCCAAAATATAGATCTAGAGGGTGGTGTACCTTGGTTCCAGCTTCCACTCTTGTTCGGTGCCCCGGATCAGGCACAAGGACTCCTTATTTCCCTTTGACTTGATTGTTTCTTAGCTCCAGCTCCTTTCAGCATGATTGAAATCCGTATACTTGATGGTTCAGTGATGCAGTAGCTGATATCGATGATTCCCAAGTGTGTGTGATATTTCCCAACCCTCATGAGGAGGTGGCCCTGCAAGTAGCCCCCCACATGCCTGGATGGCTTCTTCATCGCAGCCTTCGATGCAACTCCATATATTTGATGATGTTGGCCTTAGCCGCTTGTAGCGCCTCTTTGATTTGCATGTATCAGTCAGATTTTGCGAGCCCTTCCCCATTTATATGGGCATTGGGGTTGTATTTGTATCCCATGTACTCAGATATTATTGTATAATTCCTGGCTGTTATCCCAGGCACTGCATGTATGTGGGATTCATCATTATATCTTTTATCTATCTCATGTTTATGCTAGTATGTAATTTATAGTTTGGTCCCTTGTTTACTGGACGCACTAATCTTTTGTACTTTGTCCCGGCGGGCATAGGTATGCCTCCCCCGCCACCTTTAGCACATGTACCCTCTCATAAAAAGAGACTTGTTGCACCTGTAAGTCTCGTCTCCTCAGGGTCTAGTTCTTCAGCACATTAGTCTACCTCACATTTCTCTCTCTGACTTCCCTTTTGATGTCTGGTGATTGAGTTCTTACAACGTACTTCGGTCATACAATTTTCTCCTAACACTCGCACGCTGGGGGGCAATCTGTTACACCATTTTTTGGTCATCTAACCTATTATCATTAGATGGACCCAAGTACACCATGTAAGACCAATTTTACCCTAAGTAAAATTGTTTTCACTATGTAAAATAACTTAATAAAACACATTTATTAGGTTGTTTATGGTCTAAACAGGAAACCCCAAAGGGAAATATTAAACAAATCTATATTTGTTTGATTTTCCTCATGGAATAATTAATTAAACAATAATTTAATTATTATTCCTGGTCATATTTAACCTAAAACAAGGAAATTAATTAGATAAATCCTTATTTATCTTATTATTTTCTAGGAATAATTATTTAAATCTTATTTAAATAATATTCCTTGTTAAATATGACTAAATCATTTATAAATAATTAAATAAATCATTATTTATTTAATTATCATTCAACCACTTCCTTGAAATGATAAACAAATCATTTATTTATTTATTATTTACAAATAAAGGGATTTGACCCAAGTCAAATGCCTTTCCCCTCCAACAAATATAATAAAATATTCCATAAAAGGTGGATCTAGATTTGGTTAATATTATTTTAATCATGCACCAAGATCTAGAATGACCTGATATTTTGTTATAAATAGAAGGTTTTTTCCTTCCATTCATCACCTTTTATTTCCTCTTATATCACTCTAGATCTATACTCTTGGTCTGACTTTGAGCCATTATCATTGTCATGTTTTCTATTATTTTCTTTATGAGCTCCCTTTGAGTTCTATGTTTGTCTGGGTTTTCTACACCAACAAGAGAGAGAAATTCTAGATCTAAAGTGCTGAGGACTTCCAATAACCCATCCCATCGAGGAGAATTGGAAACACCTTTCTTGTTTTCCTCCCAGGTGCCATTAATATAAAATTCTTCAAAAAATATTGTTCTTGTCTTGTCTATTGGATGCATGGAGCAAAACCTTATTTTACTGCTTAATGTATTTTTATGCATAGATCTGGATTTTTGCAACATTTATCTTGATCAACTAACTGCATATTTGAAGATATTAGCAGCCATATTTTTCTATTAGGGTTGTTTTTTATGCACAGCTAAAATGGTCCTTTTCGTACACTTACACTAAAGATTCATCCTAACAGCAACCATGGGCTAAGGCCCTCCATATTTCACAGATGCTAGACAACACCTTGAAGGAAATTCAACAAACTGAGCGCAAGGGCCCACTATGGAGAAGTTAGTTCGGTAAGCGCAGGAAGATGTGGTGAAAATTTTGGACATGGTGCTCCCTCTGAAATCTTTTGTCAGCACTCTCTAAGCCAAGCTAAAGGATCAGATGCCTAAGTGATTTTGGATTAGTCACATGTTTTCGTTAAGGGCCTGTTGGAGTGGGGTCCCATGGGGCACACTTTTTTATGTGAATTTGGAAAAATTTTGTATAAGCGCGTTACGCGAATGAGTCAAGGGGCTTTGGGGTGGGTCAAAATCCCTATTTTTTATGTAAATAGGTTTAAGGGTAAACTGTGGGCCTCAAACCATGGTTTGAGACCATAGTATCTGCTCCCTAGAATAATATAAATAGATAGATCGAGTCTAAGTAAGGCAGTTGAATTTGAAGTCTGGCTTGATATTATGATCTGTATGGGTCGGTAATACGTTGTAAGGGTTTTGTCTAGGTTGGGTAGAAAGGCTCCTGATGGCTGTGTGCACGGAGACCTAGTCCTAGCTTTGTGTTGACTCCACTAGCCGTGTGCGCGGAAGGGTTATGTGTAAGGAGAAAATCTGATGTATTGAAAGGGTCTGAATTAATATAAAGGACAAATTTCGACAAAATTATTATGTTATTAATCTGAGTTATTTTTCTACTGTTTTTGTTCTGCTTAGAATCACATTGTCTCTGTGTTTCTTATTTATCATTGCACGAGGATATCTGTTATGGTTATTTATGCATATTGATGGTTGATAAATATTCTTAAGTGATTAAGTATTGTTAAGATCTAGACCTAGTTCTTTTATGCTTTATCTGTGCTGAAGCGATCTATAATTCTGTCTTATTCTGTCTTAAGTATTTCTCACATCTGTGTATGAGTCTGCAATCAATCTTCTTAGGGCCACTTCATTATTTTCTTCCTCAGGGTGTGGAAACCTAGTTCTAGCAAACCCCCATACAGCTTTGGGTGCAAGTAGGTCAATGTCGAAAGGGCTAGTAGTTGGAGGGTTTGTTGGTTGCGCAATAAACTCTAAACTTGGGTCAGGACCCATCAAGCCAACACTGCTTCAGGTTCCAATATGATTTTTCTGTCCTCGTCAAGTTCTGGCAATATTGTTTGAACTGGAAGCTTATCACCTGTAACCTTCTTTAAGCATGAAACATGGAAAATTGGGTGCACTCGAGAAGATGCAGGAAGATCCAATTTGTATGTCGTAGTACTAATGTTTTGCAACACCATGTAAGGACCATAATACTTTGGTGATAATTTATTATCCTTCTTAGCTTGCTTGAGGGACATTTTTTTATGGTTGTAGATGTAAAAATGCCTAGTCCCGTACATTAAAACTTATTTCGATGTGATGTTGATTTTCCTATTGTTTCATTTGATTCTGAGCCAAAGTGAGGTTATCATTTAAGGGTTGGAGAAATTGTTGTTGATTCTCAATGTGATCGTCCACTGCTTGAACGTGTAGTGAGCATAATTGTGAAATTACTCCTCATTTTTATTTTTTAGAATCTTTTTCATGACATTAGAGTTGATTATCTTTCATGGTTTACCTGCAATACCCCATAATTAAAATTATTTTCTTTCCCAAAAAACTTTGAAGAAATTTTCTTTAAAATTAAATGCTAAAGTCCCCAAGGATTGTAACCATTGGACTCCCAGTACAACATCAGCACCACCCATTGGAATAGAAAGAATTAGACTATTCAATACATATTCCCCCATGGTTAGTTTGATATTATGTCACTTTCCAGAGAAATTTATAATTCCTCCGTTTGCAACCATCACTTGATACTTTGGTGCGAGATATAGGAAGCAATCCAATTCCTTAGCTGTATAATAATGAACAAAATTATGGGTACTACCTGAATGAATCAACATTATTACCATTTTATTCTTGATATGTCCTTCTATATTGATAGTTTGAGGAGTGGTAATTCCTCCCAATGCATTACAAGATATGGTCATATTCATGTCTTCTTTCTCTAGGGTTGGTTCCTCGTGTATATCCTTTTCTTTTGAATTTTATTGTTCATTTTCTTCCTCCTCTTCAAAATTTATGTGAATTAATATCTTCTCATCGCACTTATCACCTTTAGTGTATTTTCTATCACAAATGTAACATAGCCCTTTTCTATTTTTTATTCCAATTATTGTGGTGTCAACCTTGTAGGTTTTGGAAGGCTAGGAGCAGAAACACTTCCATATTTATAGTTGTGACTGTTATGCTTCCTCGTCGCCATAATTTTTCTTTCAATTTTTCTTGCTAACCTGAATGCCTTCGCCAATCTATCAGGTTCCCAAAGGAGAACCTCATGTTGGATGTTATCCTTTAAAGTCCCTATGAAGACATCAATCCTATGTTCCTCTAGAATATTATTTACCCTTATATTCAATTTTTGGAAGTCCTCAATGTGCTCCATCATTGAACCCTTTAGTTTGAGATTTATCAATTGGCTAAAGAATGTATTTCTCTTTGTATCCTCATAATGTGCTATCATTTCTTGTGTAAAAATTGACCAAGTGACAAATGGTTTACGAGAAAAATGACATCGATACCATAAAATTGATTTTTTTCTAAATATAAAGTTGCAATGCGTACCTTTTGTGTTGGTTGTTGTAATATCCCAAAATAGGGAATTTCTACAACAATAAGAACATCTTAAGATGTTCCAAAGTTGGAGATGCAGCAATGTAAAAAGACATATTGGAGTAGTAGCATTATATCAATACATAAATCATGAGAAGATCCAAATAAACATGAAATTGATCTTATAACAGCAAATGTATAAAAATCCTTGAGGTAATGATCACTCAAGCTAGGAAATGCAAGTCTCAATAGAACATATACAAGAAAATGAAGAACACTTCTACATATAGAAAGCCCAAGGCTATTACTACGCAGTTTATAGGAGGCACTGCTACAGAAATAATTTCAATACATAGATATGGAAATGTATAGCTCAAATAAGTGGGGGAGAAAAGCTCTAAACCCCTGGAAACAATCTCAAGACAATCCTAGAAGGATTTCCTAAAATATAGAAAATGGAAAAAATGTCAGAGTAGCAGGGATGAGTAGCAGCTACAACTCAAGAACTGGATGGAGATGGATGTAGATGATGCACAAGCTGAATATACCTCCTCCAATGGATCTTCCAAGTGAAAGGCTGATCCTAACCCTGAAGATCTGACCCTCCAAAAAATACTGCAAACCCTCATTGTAGATACACACTGAAAATAAAGCAGTCTAAGAGAGGGACTGTGATGTAGATCATGGAAATGGTTGGCCTGATGCCAAATATGGTGAAATATGCTCAGAGATATTCCTAACTAATCCTCCAAAGGAAATAAGGCTTCCTCCTGTTATCCACTGATAAATTCAGTTATACCAAGAAGTGGCTAACTTTGTTCTTCAAAAAACTCCAAGAGATAATTCCCCTTTGAGAACCTATCATCCTTGAAGTTTTTATGAAGATAACTAATACTTTGGTTAACCTTCACTGTTGTTTCTCTTTTAAACCTGAAAAATCTGTTGTTTTCCAAGAGAAGAATACTTGAAAAACGCACTTTTCCCTTCATTTTATCCCTCCTTTCGCTCATGAATAACCCCATTTTCATCCCCTTTTTCCTTCACAAAATCCCTCCATCAAGCCTCGTTCACCCTTAAAAATTCACTCCAACACCATTTTAAACCATTTGGTCTACTTTCATTTGGTTTAAAAATTCCTTTTTCCCTATCGAAACCCTTAATTTGCCTCAGAAACCCTGTTTTTTAGGCCTAAAGCCATCCAAAACATTATAAGTGTTTTAAGCCCCCAAGGGCTTAACTCCTATAACCCTCTACCTCATAAAACCATAAGCCCCGCAACCGGGCACTTAAAGGTCCTAAAACTCCTCTCCAAACCCCGTCAAAACCTTTTTCTCCTTTGTTATTTCATAAAAAACCCGACTTTGTTTGTTATTTCACAAAAACGATAGTTCAAAGTTTAAAATAATATTGACTGTCGATCTAAAACCGATCAATGATCATCGCAAGTCCGCTTCAAGTCCCCCTTTTCTTCATATCCTTCAAAATTTTTTGATGCGATCAAACCTCAGCCGTCGATCTGACTCTCCGATCCGACGGTCAATCCACAATCGCATCGCAAATGCTCAACTTACCCTTTGTTATTTCCCTACTGCCGATGCGATCCCGCGATCAATTCTCCACCATTGATCTACTCTATTGCGTCGAGATCTAACGGCCCATATTGCTCTCCTTTCCAAAACCCACCCTTCCACCTTTCACTTCATCATTGAATCCTTGCCGTCGATCTAGTTTTAAGATCAACAGTCCTCACACAATCGCATCGCAAAATTTCTTTGCGCCATCCTCTTCCCTCCTCCGATTTGTGGTCCTGCGATCAGATCTGGGCTATCCGTTCCAAAACTCTAACGGTCCAGATCAAGCCCGACCTTTCCTTGTTATTACCACAAGCTTGGCAGTTTAATTTCTTCGGTGAAGATCCACCATCGATCTTTCTAGATCAACGGTCCACATCGCGCCTGATCTCAACCCAACCCCCTGCTTCATGTTCCTTTCATCACTCCATCGATTGATCTAGGCCATTCATTTCTAAGATCTAACGGTCCATATGTAACCCGATAGGCCCAAATCCTTTGGGACCTACCTCCTTCATCTTTGGATCTCAACCGTCCATTCCTGAGATCCAACGGTCGGGATCTAAAACTGCTTTGACCCTACCCACCATTTTCTGCTCACGCATCTTATCTCTCCTCCTTTTGTCCAATGGTTTTTATCCCATATCGCATAAATTAGTGCTTGAATGTTAATGCCAGAAAATTACATGATATGGGCAGTTTTAAAAGGACATGTGTCAAGCGCAGACCCATATCGCGTTCTTTTGGGAAAATTTTGAAACCACTCCAATGTTGCGCGAATACCACCAGCTGTTTTCTGCCAAACCACCTTTCCCCTTTGTATTGAATTTCCTCATTTAATCTCCTCCATTCATCTTTTTAATCCAACAGCTTAGATTATTTCCTGATCCCAAGTCCTTTTCCCTTCCCCTTTGCTCCCAAATGCTTCATCAATCGATTTTGACTATCCATTAATACTAATCCGACGGCCCAGATTAGATTTCAACCCCAAAGCCATTTCAACCCCATTTCGCTTCCACCAAAGGTTGTTTCCCTGTTTTATTACATTTCCTTCCATTTCTCCCCATCCGCATTATAAAACTCTCGATTAATCTTCGTCGTTGATCAATCTAGATCAATAGCCCAGACTTAATTTTCCCTCCTTTTCATCCAACTGCCTCCCTATCAACCCATCGAGCAATCTCGATCGTCTATTTCTCTCGATCGATGACCATGATTTAACCTCGCCTCCAAAAGAAACCTAAACCTATCCTTCACATATTTTCCTAACTTTTCTCGTTTTGCGCAGGTTTTTAAGGTTTCTCCATAGCTTTAAAAGAGGAAATCAAAGGCCGGGGATGACGATTCCCCAAGCCACTATCAATGAAGAACATGAATATACAGGGTTCGCACAACCATTTTTACCATGTCTCATGAACATTGGTAATATTATAAAAACCCTTCGCGCACCTGGAACACAGCAAAAACATAGTCAAAATCCATTTATTAAATAAAATTAGCATTGAAGGTAGGAGATCAAAGAGTATTAGGTTTTAAAGGTTTAAATCAGAGTTTTTAAAAGGATTAATTCATAAACTCAGAAAATCAAATGCCTGATCTACAGTCAGCAGCGGATGAAGACCAGAAGATAAGAATTAAGCCTAATCAGGCCTAAAACATAGATCAAAGACAGATTAAAGGTATTTTAGGAAAAATAGAGGAAAATATCAGTCCAAGGACACCTTAGAGCCACATAAAAGAGGCTAATTGAATCCTCTCCAGCTACCAAAAGCCACTTGCAGCCTCAATAAATCGAAAAGGAGGTCTACTTATTGCCAGAACAGAAGATATTTGTCTAACTACATCTGAATAGTTATTTCAAACAAAAGAAGATATTTTAAACTGTCACTGAAGTTATTGTAAAGGACAAATAGTCCTCAAAGTTAATCTTTTTATCCATTAAGCCTTAAAAAGCATAAACAGAGTAAATGAAACAGAGTTGTAATTACATGCATTCTTGCCTTATTCCTTGCATGGTTTTCAAGACAAGGAGTTGCATTTAGTGTAAAATTTATTACACTTCAATCCTAAAACTCTTCCACCTCCTCATTTATTCTATAAATACTTCTGAAGAAGATGACATATGGTTTGATTGTTCACTAGTTGTAATAATAAAACTCTCTGAAATAATACATAGTCTGTCTGAAGTTGAGGAAGAAATTAAAGTCTTGGAAGCTTGATCATGTTGAAACACGCTTGTTCTTGAGAAGGCTCTATCATTGGATCCATGAGCTTGGCTATTGGTGAAGTATTCTGAACTGTTTGATGTTTCTCCTATTTTCATTTTGTTACATAAATGCTTACTACAGTAGGATGAAAGTTTTAGGCTAAGAAATGACTCCTAGAAGCACCTTATACCTATTCATTCTTCACTATTTTATGTTTTCTTCTGCTGAGGTATTTTAGAGTCTTTAATCTCTCTCTTTAGTCCTCGTGCTTTTTCATTTCTCTAATATTTCGAATAGTTGGTTTCAGCATGATTTATGGTTTTCCCTGACTGTCTGCTGCCACTTGAAAGTTATTTTTGAAGTCTCCCTTTGAATTACCATTGTTTATAGTTAGCCAAGGAGGTTTGTTCCAATCATGCCCTTTTTCCTTGCTTGAAAAATTGTTTTAGAGGTCTTTATAGTTGTGATCATAGATGTGTTAGGTGTTCCCTCTTCTATGACTGCAACTATCAGTGAATCTTTTATGTTTTCTAGGTCATTTGAAATAAAATCTTTGAGGAAATAGGATGTGCTCCTGAATCTTAGATTTCATTTTGAAGGTTGTCTTGAAGTCATTATTTGCTTAAAGTGTGTTTGTAGAATTTATGGTTAGCCCTGTCTATCAAATACCTGTTTATGGTTCAAGTTATGTTTTCAAGTTCCCTTTGTTGAGAATTCAATTTCTCTTTCCAAATCATTGATTTCCATCTCATTCAAAAAACCGAAGGATCTCGTGGCCAAGTTAGATTTGCCCTCTGATATCCCATATCCATTGATGAGTTTGTCATAAACCTCTTCTTGACTCCATTGCCCAATGAATGTAACATTTCTCCTTTCTAGCTATCTTTCCTAGACCTTTCATGTTCTGATATGTCATTCAACCAAACAAACAAACAAACACTTGCACTTAATAACTAGTCTAAAACCAATACTAAAAGCAAACAAGATAAACCTTTGCAAAACAAATAATTTGAGAGATCCCTCTCTGAGGACAGGAGGACTAGATCCTGAAACTCTAAATATTGGTTCTGATGTTGCCTTGTATTTTGATTTGAAAATCTATCAAAACATAGGATCCCAACATAATGGCGATCACGATGGGACCTTTTCTGAGTTACTGACAATATAAGTACACCTTAGGACTCTAGAAAATTCCTTTGTCTTCAAGAATATTCAGTGATTATCAGCCACCTCACCTGTGGGACCACTGAGTTCATAGTTGCCTAGAAAGCTCTTATAGACTCATTAGTCTTTCAAACAACCATAGTAACTCAGAAAAACCCAAAAATATTTCAGATTGGCTTCCTAATAAACATGGTGGTGGAAACATTCAATATTTTATCTTCATAGAAGCTAAAACGTTTCCACCTGGCGAATCCATTGGCCCCAGTAGGCTTATTACTCATCTAGGTCTCCAATTTTCCTTAGGACTATGTTAACCAACCTCGAGAAATTTTTCACACCTAGTCCCATACTAGATAAGACTTTGCGAGAGGCAAAATTTTCAAAAAATAGTCCTTAAAAAATTTTAGCCTCTCCCATTTTTGAAAAAGAAGTCTGGCTTCACATAAGATCAACACTAGATCCCACCCACACCCTAATCCTCCTACAATAGTTGACAATCCGAAGAGAATTCTCTAGCAGACTTCTAGATCTAGAAAATCAGCTACTGATGGGAGCCTCTTAAGAAAAAAATTTGTCCCTGAAAACCTTGTTGTCTTAGAGGATTTACACTTTGACTTACATCACACAAAGAACATCTTTAGAACTATATCTCAAGGTGATTTAAACCAAACTGATCTTGACATTGTAGATTTGCAACAGAGCTTTAGTAGAGAGGCCTCACCTTCCACTCCTCCTGATTCCCAACTTCTTCATCACTTTAGCCTTTTTCATAACAAATCTGCTCAAAACCAGTTTTCTGGCCCAAGTGTTCTTTCCACTCCAATCCATACTACCATTGTTCAAAACACCCCATTTCAGCCCACTTTCCCTCTTGTAAATCCACACTTCTTTCCAGCCATGGCAACATGGTATGCCCCATTACTGTTACCACAACCTCTGATTCCCTTACCAAATGATTATCAATAAAAAATTCCCCATTTCACTCCCAATGAACCTACTACTGCCCAGTAGCATATAGACAAAATGAATGTTGCATTTGATTACATAGAGATAGAATATGAGACCATATAGATGAGAATATTTGTCCAAAGTTTAGGAGGAGAAGTAAAAAAATGTTTTAAAAGCCTAGCTCCTAACAGCATCAATGATCTCCTTGCTTTGCATCAAACATTCATAAACAGATGGGAAATCAAAAGGAATCCTCTCCAAATCTTAGCAGAGTATAGCAATCTTAAAAGAAATCAAGGGGAGAGTGTTCATGATTACTCCACCAGGTTTAATAATATCTATAATGCTCTTCCACCTCACATGAAACCCCCCCAAGGCATGGCCTTAGTAAGATATCCTGAAGGTCTTGATGCTGAAATGGCCTATCAACTAAGGGAGAGAGATTACTTAACTCTAGAAGACATGCAGAAAGGAGTTGTAAGTGTAGAAGCAAACATAATTGAGAAAAGAAATAGGTTGAGATCAGAGAAGAGGGTGACTTATAAATATGACATTGCACCCTCAACCTCATCTTCTGTCACCAAAATTGACAACCTAGTGAATGTAATGGAGAAGATGCCTGAAAATATCAACTTGAATGATAGAGTGCCAACAAGAGAACCTCAAAACAACCAAAATAGAAATAGAAATCAGAATTATAGAATAGAAAACAATCAAGATAGGAAAAAATAAAATGACCAACAGATTAGATCTCCCTTCGAACAAAACTGTGTAGATCAATATGAGGAAGATAGGGAGATTGAAAGGTTAGGAGAAGGTCATGTAAATTTCATTGGATCAGACAGTGGGGATGATATTTTCTTCACTGAAGAAGGAAAAGGTTTCTTCTCTGATCAAAATACAAATACCTTTTAAGATTCTGATGATTATAGATTGGGGTTTGAAAATGAAATCATGGAGGTGTACAAACAATATGATCTTAGGAGAAAAGGGAACATAGACAATTCAAAAGACAAAAACACCAACACTGTTGTTAAGAAAAATGCAAAAAATCAGCCTAAGAAAACAGCATACAAACCCAACATTTTGGCTAAAAAACCAGATTTAAACAAAGAGAAAAATAGCCAGCTAAATGTTGAACAAATTACCCCTAGCACTTCAGCTAGTGGTCCTAACAAAACTGTCCCAATTACCAGTCCAAACAAAGTTTAGGAAATCAAATTGCTGAAAGAAACTCAATTGAAAAAATAGATGTAAATATCACCAAATCAATAGTTCCTTTTAGCCTTGAGGGAGAGATTGCAAAGATAAAAATTACCATCCCTCTAGCTGAACTAGTAACCCAAGAAGTGTAGAAAAACCAAGTTTTGAAAGCTTTGAACTTAGGAAGTGATACTGACACCTTAAACTTGATAGATGACAAGCCTGAGTTGTTGTTCGGTCCAGAAGTTGAAGTAAAATACCAAGAAGGGGTTGTCCCTCCCTTCTATGTTAGTTTGAATATACATGAGAAAATCTTACACAATGCCATGTTAGACTCTGGAGCTTCACATAATCTTATGCCCAAAGTAGTAATGGAAAGCTTAGGCTTAGAAATTAAAAAACCATACAAGGATTTGTATTCCTTTGATTCAAGTAGAGTCAAATGCTTGGGTTTAATCAAAGATTTATGTGTTAACTTATCTCAAATCCCTGCTAAGACTCTAGTGATGGGCATAGTTGTAGCTGACATTCCCCCAAAGTATGGCATGCTTTTGTCAAGATCATGAAGAGCCAAACTTCAGGGAAGGCTTCAAATGGACATGTCTTATTCCACCATCCTAGTTTTTAACCAAAACAGAAGGTTATAGAGGGAATCCCACATGAAATACATGGTGAGAAACATAGATAAACCAAACAATACTCTAATCTATTCCATTCAGTCAAGCTTAGATTCCTTCATAATATAAAATGAAGATGAAATCACTCAACAAGAAAAGGAAATCCAAGAGAAAGTCAGTTCACCGGAACAATCAAATCTTCACTCAAATCAAATTCAAAACATTGAAAATCAACAGCAAAAAGAGAATGAAAATGAGGCTGATATACTTTGGACAATAAATTTTGATGGATCTTGTAATAAAACAAGTGCAGGAGTAGGTGTATTGATTCAAAATAGAAATCAAAGTTTTTCATATAAACTGGATTTCCCATGCACAAACAATATTGCTGAATATGAAGCCCTTCTCCTTGGCTTACAATTTCTTAAACAATTAGAAGCCCGAAAGATATCAATCTTAGGAGATTCTGAAATTATCATAAGACAAATAAAAGGAGAATACTCAGCTAGAAACCCAAGACTTAGAGAATATTGAAACGCTACCCTAGATTTATTAAAAACCTTTGAAAAGTATGAACTCATTTTCATTCCAAGAGCACAAAATCATCTAGCAAATGAACTTGCTTTCAATGCCAGCAACTCCCAAATACCAGAGATAAATGAACAACTTAGTGTAAAGGTGAAACGCAGGTCTGCAGTGCCTGATAATGAGGATCACTGGCAAGTGTTTGATTCTGACAAACACATAGATGATTTCTTAAAATCAAAAAATGATTTTTCCATACCAATGTCAGAAACCAACCATAATGAAAACTATTTGTATATTGAACAAATCCCAGAAGTTGAAATGACATTTTCTGCTGATATAAATCAATATGACAATCCTTTTGAAGCAGAATTAAATGACTGCGCAGACCAAAAATACTTGGAAGTTTTACAGTGCAAGAATGATACAATTCCAAGGGGTCTCACACCTTTAGAACACCTCTTTGATTTAAATGATGTAGCCAAAGAACCAAGAATGGAGCCTGTGGAAACAGATGTAGAAGAACATAACATAGGCAGCCTAGCAGAACCAAAGATGATTAAATTGTCCAACACTCTCCCAGCTCACATAAAATTGCAATACATAGAGATGTTTAAAGAATATAAAGATGTGTTTGCATGGAAATACAAAGATCTGAAATCTTATGACACTAGCATCATTCAGCACAAAATTCCTCTTAAGGAAAATCAGAAACCTTTCAAACAAAAACTAAGGAGAATAAATCCTATTTTACTACCTTTAGTTAAGAAGGAAATTGAAAAGATGCATGATGCTGGGATTATAGTACCTGTTAGAGTCTACATTTTACACTCTCACATAATTTCTTTTGTTCCATATACTGTTGTCAAGGATATTCTAAGTCAAGACCCTGAAGTAGAAAGGGAAAATGGATTGCAACTATTCTTGAATATGACTTAGAAATCAGGCCCACCAAACTAGTTAAAGAGAAAGAATTAGCAAAACTTATGGCTGAGTCTAACTTCCAAGCACTAGATATGAACATGGTAGATGTGTTGGAAGAAACAAAAGAATCTACTGCTCCTTTCATTGATGAAACATTTCTGAATTCTCCTTGGTATGATGACATCATCTATGTGCTTTTGTATTTGAATGCCCCTCCTTCTTTGTCTAAAACTAAAGCTAGATTTTTTAAACAGAAAGCTTTAAGTTATTGCATCTTAGATGGGGTATTGTATTGGAAGAATCCTGTTGGAATTTTTCTTAAATGTTTACTTGAAGATGATGCAGGAAAAATCATGCATGAGCTGCATGAAGGAGAATGTGGAGGACACCTCTACTGGAAGACCACAACAAACAAAATTCTTAGATCTGGTCACTATTGGCCCACCCTTTTCCCAGACACTCAAAACTTAGTCATGTCTTGCCATAAGTGTCAAATTTTTGATGGCAAAAGAAAACTCCTTCCCTTACCTTTACATCCTATCAATGTTGAGACACCCTTTCAACAATGGGGCTTGGAATTCATTGGGGAAATTCACCCATCTTCATCAGCCCAACATAATTGGATCCTCACTGCCACTGACTAATTGGATCCTCTGTCATTATCAAGTTCCTTGAAACAAATATCCTATCCAGATTTGGTTGTCCTAGAAAAATCATAACAGATAATGCCGCTGCTTTCAAATCTAAAACAATGGTTGATTTCTGTTACAAATACCACATTACCTTGGGCCATTATACTTCCTACTATCCCCAAGGAAATGGATTGGCTAAATCCTCCAACAAAAGTCTCATCAATATCATCAAAAATTTGTTGGAGCAGAATCAGAAATCATGGCACAATAAGTTGGTTCATGTCTTATGGGCTGATAGATTAACTACAAAGAAATCAATAAATGTGTCCCCCTATCAGATTGTTTATGGCATGGATGCAGTATTTCCAACCTCATTAGGAGTTCCAGTCATGAAACTCCTTCAAGAACTGCAGATTGAAGAGAATGACATGCAGAGAAGAATCAACCAAACAATTCATTAACAGCAAACTAGAGAATAAGTCTATGAAATAACACAGTTAGTCCAAGAAAATATCAAGAAACTCTTTGATAAAAGGACCAAGGAAAACAATCTCCAAGTTGGAAATGTTGTCCTTAAGTGGGATTCAAGAAGGGAAGAGAAGGGAAAACATGGCAAGTTTGAGAACTTGTGGAAAGGACCCTATATTATTCATGCTGAGAGGGGTCACAATGCATTTTTCCTGAAAGAATTGAAAGGAGAAGATTTATATGGAGGTCCTATCAATGGCAGGATGCTAAAGAATTACTTCTACCAAGAGTCATGAGTTTCAAAGAATTTTATTTTTCATTGTAAATATCATAGTCTAAACATTGCAAGCTCAAATGCCACTTCGAAAAACACACTTCTAGTTATTCATATAGTTTAATCATGACTAATTATATTTTTAGTCTACTACTGATAGGTTAGTGAATTAGATCATCCAAACAGCTCAATATTGGCTTATCAGTAAAGTAGATTAGGTTATAAGAAAGAAGGTTCAAACATGCTCAAAACTTGAACCTATGAGATTGATGAAAAATTGGTTCTAATAAACTCAAAACCTAAACCAAGAAAGAAAGAAGAAACAACTCAAACAAACCTAAAAACAGAGCTGAAGAAAAATGAAGGATGTTCTTTAATTTTTAGATCTTAAGCCTTCACATTTTGTTTTAAATATTTTGCAAAATAACAGTGTATGTGTAGCTTGTTTTTATGCCATAGATCAGCAACAAGTTAGACTGTTCAATCCTAGCTTGTCTGCTTTTAAATTTTTGTTTTTGAATGTAGAGAATAAAAGTCTGTCAGACAGTCTAATCCTGACAGACAGTAGCTAGGTAGAGAAGCTTATGAACTGAACTATTTAAACTGAGTTCATGTAGAAATAAGATCAGACCTAGATTAGTTTTTTTTTTTCAAAAAGAATAAAAATTTTGTTGAAGACAGTTTTCCAGTCTAAATGCACTCTGAAAAGAAGAAAAAATATTAGGATTATTAGGAATGGGTAGGTAGACATGTTGTTTTGAAAGAATTCCATTGTTTCAAATTGCTACAAAGATCATCAAAAAGAAAGGTTTCTGCCCAATGGATTAAGGAACTGGTTAAATGAAAGCCAGAGATTTGTAGCTGAGGTTCTAGACACCTAAAAAACAAGCTGTCTTCCCCAAGTGGAGCCACTGTTAGCCATTGATATATTATGTTATACCAAGAAGTGGCTAATTTTGTTCTTCAAAAAAATCCAAGAGATAATTCCCCTTTGAGAACCTATCATCCTTGAAGTTTTTATGAAGATAACTAATACTTTAGTTAATCTTCACTTCTGTTTCCCTTTTAAACCTGAAAAATCTATTGTTTTCCAAGAGAAGACTGCTTGAAAAACCCACTTTTCCCTTCATTTTATCCCTCCTTTCACTCATGAATAACCCCATTTTCATCCCCTTTTTCCTTCATAGAATCCCTCCATAAAGCCTCATTCACCCTTCAAAATTCACTCCAACACCCTTTTAAGCCATTTGGTCTCCTTTCATTTGGTTTAAAAACTCCTTTTTCCCTATCAGAACACTTAATTTGCCTCAAAAACCCTGTTTTTTAAGCCTAAAGCCGTCCAAAACATTATAAGTGTTTTAAGCCCCCAAGGGCTTAACTCCTATAACCCTCCGCCTCATAAAACCATAAGCCCTACAACTGGGTGCTTAAAGGTCCTAAAACTCCTCTCTGAACCCCGTCAAAACCTTTTTCTCCTTTGTTATTTCATAAAAAACCCGACTTTCTTTGTTATTTCACAAAACCGATTGTTCAAAGTTTAAAAGAATATTGATCGTCGATCTAAAACCGATCAAAAATCATCGAAAGTCTGCTTCGAGTCCCCCTTTTCTTCATATCCTTCAAAATTTTCGATGCGATCAAACCTCAGCCGTCGATCTGACCCTCCAATCCAACGGTCAATCCACAATCGCATCGTAAATGTTCAACTTACCCTTTGTTATTTCCCTCCCGCCGATGCGATCCCACGATCAATTCTCCACCATTGATCTGCTCTATTGCGCCCAGATCTAATCACCCATATCGCTCCCCTTTCCAAAGCCCACCCTTCTGCCTTTGACTTCATCATTGAATCCCCTCCGTTGATCTAGTTTAAAGATCAACAGTCCTCATACAATCACATCACAAAATTTCTTTGCGCCATCCTCTGCCCTCCTCCGATATGCGGTCCTGCGATCAGATCTGGGCTGTCCATTCCAAAAATCTGATGGTCCAGATCAAGCCCGACCTTTCCTTGTTATTACCACAAGCACGATAGTTTAATTTCTTCGGTGAAGATCCACCATCGATCTTTCCAGATCAACGGTCCACATTGCGCCTGATCTTCGCCCGACCCCCTGCTTCATGTTCCTTTCATCGCTCAGTCAATTGATCTAGGCCATTCATTTCTAAGATCTAATAGTCCAGATGTAACCCGATAGGCCCAACTCCTTTGGGACCTACCTCTGTCATCGTTGGATCTCGACCATCCATTCCTGAGATCCAACGGTCGGGATCTAAAACCGCCTTGACCCTGCCCACCATTTTCCTCCCACGCATCTTATCCCATCGCACTCTCATTCCCACCGTCGGATCTCCGCGCCTTTTATCCGATGGTTGCTATCCCATATCGCGTAAAATAGTGCCTAAATGTTAATGCCAGAAAATTACGCGATATGGGTGGTTTTAAAAGGACACGTGTCAAGCGCAGACCCATATCACATTCTTTTGGGAAAGTTTTGAAACCACTCCAATGCCGTGTGAATACCACCGGTTGTTTTCTGCCAAACCACCTTTCCCCTTTGTATTGCATTTCCTCATTTAATCTTCACCATTGATCTTTTTAATCCAACGGCTCAGATTATTTCCTGATCCCAAGTCCTTCGCCCTTCCCCTTTGCTCCCAAACGCTTCATCAGTTGATTTCGACCGTCCATTAATACTAATCCAATAGCCTAGATTAGATTTCAACCCCAAAGCCATTTCAACCCCATTTCGCTTCCACCACAGGTTTTTTCTGTGTTTTATTACATTTCCTTCCATTTCTCTTCCTCCTCATCATAAAAATCTCGATTAATCTTAGTCGTTGATCAATCTAGATCAACATCCCGGACTTAATTTTCCCTCCTTTTCATCCAATGGCCTCCCCATCAACCCATCGGGAAATCTTGATCGTCGATTTCTTTGGATCGACGGCCACTATTTAACCTCACCTCCACAAGAAGCCTAAACCTATCCTTCACATATTTTCCTAACTTTTCACGTTTTGTGTAGGTTTTTAAGGTTTCTCCATAGCTTTAAAAAGGGAAATCAAAGGATAGGGATGACGATTCCCCAGGCCACTATCAATGAAGAACATGAATATACAGGATTCGAACAACCATTTTTACCATATCTCATGAACATTGGTAATATTATAAAAACCATTCGCGCACCTGCAACACAGCAAAAACACAGTCAAAATCCATTTATTAAAGAAAATAAGCATTGAAGGCAAGAGATAAAAGAGTATCAGGTTTTAAAGGTTTAAATTAGATTTTTTAAAAGGATTAAGGCATAAACTCAAAAAATCAAATGCATGATCTACAGTCAACAGCATATGAAGACCGGAAGATAATAATTAAGCCTAATCAGGAATAAAAAACAGATCAAAGACATATTAAAGGTGTTTTAGGAAAAACAAAGGAAAATGTCAGTCCAAGGACACCTCACAGCCACATCAAAGAGGCTAATTGAATCCTCTCCAGCTACCAAAAGCCACCTGCAGCCTCAATAAATCGAAAAGAAGGTCTACTTATTTCCAAAATAGAAGATATTTGTCTAACTACAGATGAATAGTTATTTCAAACAAAAGAAGATATTTTAAACTATCAGTGAAGTTATTGTAAAGGATAAATAGGCCTTGAAGTCAAACTTTTTACCCATTAAGCCTTAAAAATCGTAAACAGAGTAAATGAAACAGAGTTGTAATTCGGTGCATTCCTTCCTTTTGCCTTGCATGGTTTTCAAGACAAGGAGTTGCATTTAGTGTAAAATTTATTACACTTCAATCCTAAAACTCTTCCACCTCCTCATTTATTCTATAAATACTTCTGAAGAAGATGAGATATGGTTTGATTGTTCACTAGTTATAATAATGAAACTCTCTGAAATAGTACATATTCTGTCTGAAGTTGAGGAAGAAATTGAAGTCTTGGGAGCTTGATGATGTTGAAACATGCTTGTTCTTGAGAAGGCTCTATCATTGGATCCATGAGCTTGGCTATTGGTGAAGTATTCTAAACTGTTTGATGTTTTCTCCTATTTTCATTTTGTTACATAAATGCTTACTACAGTAGGATAAAAGTTTTAGGCTAATAAATGACTCCTAGAAGAACCTTAGACATGTTCATTCTTCACTGTTTTATGTTTTCTTCTGCTATGGTATTTTAGAGTCTTTAATATCTCTCTTTAGTCCTTATTCTTGTTTATTTCTCTAATAGCTAGAATAGTTGGTTTTAGCATGATTTATGGTTTTCCCTGCCTGTCTGCTACCACTTGAAAGTTGTTTTTGAAGTCTCCCTTTGAAGTACCATTGTTTATAGTTAGCCAAGGAGGTCTGTTCTGATCATGCCCTTTGTCCTTGCTTGAAAAATTGTTTTAGAGGTCTTTATAGCTGTGATCATAGATGTGTTAGGTGTTCCCTCTTCTATGACTACAATTATCAGTGAATCTTTTATGTTTTCTAAGTCATTTGAAATAAAATCTTTGAGGAAATAGGATGTGCTCCCAAATCTTAGATTTCATTTTGAAGGTTGTCTTGAATTCATTATTTGCTTGAAGTATGTTTGTAGAATTTATGGTTAGCCCTGTCTATCAAATACCTCTTTATGGTTCAAGTTATGTTTTCAAGTTCCCTTTGTTGATAATTAAATTTCTCTTTCCAAATCATTGATGTCCATCTCATTTACAAAACCAAAGGATCCCATGGCCAAGTTAGATTTTCCCTCTAATATCCCATATCTATTGATGAGTTTTTCATAAACCTCTTCTTGAATCCATTGCCCAATGAATCTAACATTTCTCCTTTATAGCTATCTTTCCTAGACCTTTCATGTTCTGTTATGTCATTCAACCAAACAAACAAACAAACACTTGCACTTAATAACTAGTCTAAAACCAATACTAAAAGCAAACAAGATAAACCTTTGCAAAACAAATAATTTGAGAGATCCCTCTCTGAGGACAGGAGGAGTAGATCATGAAACTCTAAAGATTGGTTTTGATGTTGCCTTGTCTTTCGATTTTCCAATCTATCAAAACACAGGATCCCAACATAATGGCGATCATGGTGAGACCTTTCTGAGTTAGTGACAATCTAAGTACACCTTAGGACTCCAGAAAATCCCTTTGTCTTCAAGAATATCCAGTGATTATCAGCCACCTCACCAGTGGGACCACTGAGTTCATAGTTGCCTAGCAAGCTCTTATAGACTCATTAGTCTTTCAAAAAACCATAGTAACTCAGAAAAACCCAAAAATATTTCAGATTGGCTTCCTAATAAACATGGTGGTGGAACCATTCAATATTTTATCTTCATAGAAGCTAAAAATTTTCCACCTGGCGACTCCTTTGGCCCCAGTAGGCTTATTACTCATCTAGGTCTCCAATTTTCCTTAGGACTATGTTAACCAGCCTCGAGGAAGTTTTGAAACCTAGTCCCATACTAGATAAGATGTTGTGAGAGGCAATATTCTCAAAAAAAGTCCTTAAAATTTTTTAGCCTTTCTCATTTTTGAAAAAGAAGTCTGGCTTCACATAAGATCAACACTAGATCCCACCCACACCCTAATCCTCCTACAATAGTTGAAAATCTAGAGAGAATTCTCTGGCAGACTTCTAGATCTATAAAATCAGTCGCTGATGGGAGCCTCTTAAGAACAAAATTTGTACCTAAAAACCTTGTTGTCTTAGAGGATTTACACTTTGACTTACATCACACAAAGAACATCTTTAGAACTAGATCTCAAGGTGATTTAAACCAAAATGATCTTGACATTTCAGATTTGCAATAGAGGTTTAGTAGAGAAGCCTCACCTTCCAGTCCTCTTGATTCCCAGCTTCTTCATCACTTTAGCCTTTTTCATAACAAATCTGCTCAAAACCAGTTTGCTGGCCCAAGTGTTTCTTCCACTTCAATCCATACTACCATTGTTCAAAACACCCCATTTCAGCCCACTTTCCCTCTTGTAAATCCACCTTTCTTTCCAGCCATGGCAACATGGTATGCCCCATTACTATTACCACAACCTTTGGTTCCCTTACCAAATGATTATCAATAAAAAATTCCCCATTTCACTCCCAATGAACCTACTACTGCCCCAAAAGCATATATACAAAATGAATGATGCATTTGATTACATGGAGATAGAAGATGAGACCATACAGATGAGAATATTTGCCTAAAGCTTAGGAGGAGAAGTAAAAAAATGGTTTAAAATCCTAGCTCCTAACAGCATCAATGATCTCCCTGATTTGCATCAAACATTCATAAACATATGGGAAATCAAAAGGAATCCTCTCCAAATCTTAGCAGAGTATAGCAGTCTTAAAAGAAATCAAGGGGAGAGTGTTCATGATTACTCCACCAGGTTTAATAGTATCTATAATGCTCTTCCACCTCACATTAAACCTCCCCAAAGCATGGCCTTAGTAAGATATCCTGGAGGTCTTGATGCTGAAATGGCCTATCGACTAAGGGAGAGAGATTACTTAACTCTAGAAGACATGCAGAAAGGAGTTGTGAGTGTAGAAGAAAACATAATTGAGAAAAGAAATTGTTTGAGATCAGAGAAGAGGGTGACTTATAAAGATGACATTGCACCCTCAACCTCATCTTCTGACACCAAAATTGCCAACCTAGTGAAAGTAATGGAGAATATGCTTGAAAATATCAACTTGAATGATAGAGTGCCACCAAGAGAACCTCAAAACAACCAAAATAGAAATAGAAATCAGAATTATAGAAGAGAAAACAATCAAGATAGGCAGAAAGAAAATGACCAACAAATTAGACCTCCCTTCCAAAAAAACTATGTAGATCAATATGAGGAAGATAGGGAGATTGAAAGGTTAGGAGAAGGTCATGTAAACTTAATTGGATCAGACAGTGGGGATGATGTTTTCCTCACTGAAGAAGAACAAGGTTTCTTCTTTGATCAAAATACAAATACCTTTGAAGAATCTGATGATTATAGATTGGGGTTTGAAAATGCAAGCATGGAGGTGAACAAACAATATGATCTTAGGAGCAAAGGGAACATAGACAATTAAAAAGGAAAAAACACCAACACTACTATTAAGAAAAATGCAGAAAATCAGCCTAAGAAAACAGCAGAAAAACCCAAAATTTTGGCTAAAAAACCAGATTTAAACAAAGAGAAAAATAGCCAGCCAAATGTTGAACAAAGTACCCCTAGCACTTCAACTAGTGGTCCTAACAAAACTGTCCCAATTACCAGTCCAAACAAAGTTCAGAAAATAAAAATTTCTAAAAGAAACTCAATTGAAAAAACAGATGTAAATATGACCAAATCAATAGTTCCTTTTAGCCTTGAGGGAGAGATTGCAAAGATAAAAATTACCATCCCTCTAGCTGAACTAGTAACCCAAGAAGTGTACAAAAACCAAGTTTTGAAAGCTTTGAACTTAGGAAGTGATACTGACACCTTAAGCTTGACAGATGACAAGCCTAAGTTGTTTTTCGGTCCAAAAGTTGAAGGAAAATACCAAGAAGGGGTTTTCCCTCCCTTCTATGTTAGTTTTAATATACATGAGAAAATCTTACACAATGCCATGTTAGACTCTAGAGCTTCACATAATCTTATGCCCAAAGTAGTAATGGAAAGCTTAGGCTTAGAAATTACTAAACCATACAAGGATTTGTATTCCTTTGATTCAAGTAGAGTCAAATGCTTGGGTTTAATCAGAGATTTATGTGTTATCTTATCTTAAATCCCTGCTAAGAGTCTAGTGATGGACATAGTTGTAGCTGACATTTCCCCAAAGTATGGCATGCTTTTTTCAAGATCATGGGGATCCAAACTTCAAGGAAGCCTTCAAATGGACATGTCTTATGCCACCATCCTAGTTTTTAACCAAAACAGAAGGTTATAGAGGGAATCCCACATGAAATACATGGTGAGCAACATAGATAAACCAAACAATTCTCCATTCTATTCAATTTAGTCAAGCTTAGATTCCTTCATATTATACAATGAAGTTGAAATCACTCAACAAGAAAAGGAAAACCAAGAGCAAATCAGTTCACCAGAACAATCAAATCTTCCCTCAAATCAAATTCAAAACATTGAAAATCAATAGCAACAAGAGAATGAAAATGAGGCTGATATACTTTGGACAATGTATTTTGATGGATCTTGTAATAAAACAAGTGCAGGAGTAGGTGTATGGATTCAAAATACAAATCATAGTTTTTCATATAAACTGGATTTTCCATGCACAAACAATATTGTTGAATATGAATCCCTTCTCCTTGGCTTACAATTGCTTAAACAATTAGAAGCCCAAAGGATATCAATCTTAGGAGATTTTGAACTTATCATAAGACAAATCAAAGGAGAATACTTAGCTAGAAACCCAAGACCTAGAGAGTATCGAAACACTACCCTAGATTTATTAAAAACCTTTAGAAAGTATGAACTCATTCTCATTCCAAGAGCACAAAATCATTTGGCAAATGAACTTGCTTTCAATGCTAGCAACTGCCAAATACCTGAGATAAATGAATAGCTTAGTGTAAAGGTGAAACGTAGGCCTGCAGTGCCTGATAATGAGGATCACTGGCAGGTGTTTGATTTTGCCAAACACATAGATGATTTCTTAAAATCAGAAAATGATTTTTCCATACCAATGTCAGAAACCAGCCATAAAGAAAACTGTTTGTATATTGAACAAATCCCAGAAGTTGAAATGACATATTCTACTAATATAAATAAATATGAGAATCCTTTTGAAGCATAATTAATTGACTGCACGAACCAGAAAGACTTGGAAGTTTTAAAGTGCAAGAATGATACAATTCCAAGGGGTCTCACACCTTTAGAACACCTCTTTGATTTAAATGATGTAGCCAAAGAACCAAGAATGGAGCCTATGGAAACAGATGTAGAAGAACATAACATAGGTAGCCTAGCAGAACCAAATATGATTAAACTGTCCAACACTCTCCCAGCTCACATAAAATTTCAATACATAGAGTTGTTTAAAGAATATAAAGATGTGTTTGCTTTGGAATACAAAGATCTGAAATCTTATGACACTAGCATCATTCAGCACAAAATTCCTCTTAAGGAAAATCAGAAACCTTTCAAACAAAAACTAAGGAGAATAAATCTTGTTTTACTACCTTTAGTTAAGAAGGAAATTGAAAAGATGTATGATGTTGAGATTATAGTACCCGTTAGGTATTCAGAATGGGTGTCAAACTTAGTTTCTGTTTGGAAGAAAACAGGGGAAATCAGGCTCTGTATTGACTTCAGAAATCTAAATAGAGCCTCCCTAAAGGACAAATACGCCTTACCCAAGATGGACCATATATGTCAAAGGGTAGTTGGTTCAAAAATAATATCACTATTGGATGGGTTGTCGGGTTAGAACCAGGTGTTAGTGCTCCCAAGTGATCAACTAAAAACTGCTTTTACTACACCTTCGGGCACCTTTATGTATGTCAAGATGCCATTTGGTTTGATGAATGCAGGGGCCACCTTCCAAAGGGCCATGGACATAGCCTTCTCTGGAGATATTGGCTATTTTGTAATCATTTACCTTGATGACATAACCATTTTCTCAAAGACTGATGAAGAACATTTGATTCACTTGAGAAAAGTGTTTGAGAAGTGTAGGAAATTTGGCTTATCTTTGAATCCCAAGAAGACACTCTTTGGTCTCCAATAAGGCAAGCTTCTTGGTCACATAATTTCAAAAGAGGGAATCAAAATAGACCCTAAAAGGATAGATGGCATATTGCAAATCAGCCATCCTAGAAGCCTCAAGGAATTACAATCTTTCATTGGGAAGATAAATTTTTTGAGGAGGTTTATCCCCAACCTTGCTGAGCGATTAAAAAACATTACAAACATGCTTAAGAAAGAGGTAGGTGTGAAATGGAATTTACAAGCTAAAAAATCATTCGAACAAGTTAAAGAAGCTCTAACTCAAACACCAGTCTTGATTAGTCCAGATTTTACCAAAGACTTTTATATCTTTTCTTTTGCATATGAGCATACAATAGCAGCAATTTTACTTCAAAAGAATGACTTGGGGCAAGAACCAATATCCTTCTTTAGTAGGGCCTTAAGTGATGCTCCTCTCAAATATAACATCACGGAGAGGCAAGCATTAGCATTAGTGAAAGCACTAAAAGACTTTAGAGTCTACATTTTACACTCTCACATAATTTCTTTTGTTCCACATACTGTTTTCAAGGATATTCGAATTCAAGACCCTGATGGTAAAAGGGGAAAATGGATTGAAACTATTCTTGAATATGACTTAGAAATCAGGCCCACCAAACTAGTTAAAGGGCAAGGATTAGCAAAACTTATGGCTGATTCTAACTTCCAAGCACTACAGATGAACATGGTAGATGTGTTGGAAGAAATAGAAGAATCTACTGCTCCTTTCATTGAAGAAACATTTCTGAATTCTCCTTGGTATGCTGACATCATTTATGTGCTTTTGTATTTGAATGCCCCTCCTTCTTTGTCTAAAACTAAAGCTATATTTTTGAAACATAAAGCTTTAAGTTATTGCATCTTAGATGGGGTATTGTATTGGAATAATCCTGTTGGAATTTTGCTTAAATGTTTACTTGAAGATGATGCAGGAAAAATCATGCATGAGCTGCATGAAGGAGAATGTGAAGGACACCTCTACTGGAAGGCCACAACAAAAAAAACTCTTAGATCTGGTCACTATTGGCCCACCATTTTCCTAGACACTCAAAAGTTAGTCATGCCTTTCCATAAGTGTCAAATTTCTTATGGAAAAATAAAACTCCTTCCCTTACCTTTACATCCTATCAATGTTGAGACACCCTTTCAACAATGGGGCTTGGAATTCATTGGGGAAATTCACCCATCTTTATCAGCGCAACATAAGTGGATCCTCACTACCACTGACTACTTTACCAAGTGGATAGAAGCTATACCCTTTAGGAATGCTACTGACTCTATCATTATCAAGTTCTTTGAAACAAATATCCTATCCAGATTTGGTTGTCCTAGAAAAATAATAACAGATAATGTTGCTGCTTTCAAATCTAAAAGAATGGTTGATTTCCGTTACAAATACCACATTACCTTGGGCCATTCTACTTCCTAATATCCCCAAGGAAATGGATTGGATGAATCCTCCAACAAAAGCCTCATCAATATCATCAAAAATTTGTTGGAACATAATCAGAAATCATCGCACAGTAAGCTGGTTCATGCCTTATGGGCTAATAGATTAACTACAAAGAAATCAATAAATATGTCCCCTTATCAGTTGGTTTATGGCATGGATGTAGTATTTCCAACCTCATTAAGAGTTCCAGTCATGAAACTCCTTCAAGAAGTGTAGATTGAAGAGAATGACATGCAGAGAAGAATCAAGAGGGCAGATTGTAAAACAAGAAAGGTACAGCCCCATACCAAAAAAGAGAAATAAAACCTGAAAGTGTGCAAGCTCAAATGCCACTTCAAAAAAAACACTTCTAGTTAGTCATACAGTTTAATCATGAATATTTATATTTTCAGTTTACTTCTGATAGGTTAGTGAATTAGATCAGCCAAACAACTCAATCTTGGATTATCAGTAAGGTGGATTAGGTTAGAAGAAAGAAGGTTCAAACATGCTCAAAACTTGAACCTATAAGATTGAAGAATAATTGGTTCGAATAAACTCAAAACCTTAACCAAGAAAGAAAGAAGAAACAACTCAAACAAACCTAAAAACAGAGCTGAAGAAAAATGAAGGATGTTCTTTAATTTTTAGATCTTAAGCCTTCACATTTTGTTTTAAATTTTCTAGCAAAATAACAGTCTATGTGCAGCTTGTTTTTATGCCATAGATTAGCAACAAGTTAGACTATTCAATCCTGGCTTGTCTTCTTTTAAATTTCTGTTTCTGAATTTAGAGAATAAAATTCTGTCAGACAGCCTAATCCTGACAGACAGTAGCTAGGTAGAGAAGCTTATGAACTCAAATGTTTAAACTGAGTTCACGGAGAAATAAGATTAGACCTAGATTAGTTTTTTGTTTTTCAAAAAGAATAAAAATTTTTTTGAAGAGATTTTTCCAGTCTAAATGCACTCTAAAAAGAAGAAAAAATGTTAGGATTATTAGGAATGGGTAGGTAGACATGTTGTTTTGATAGAATTCCATTGTTTCAAATTGCTGCAGAGATCATCAAAAAGAAAGGTTGCTAGCCAATGGATTAAGGCACTAGTTAAATGAAAGCCAGAGATTTGCAGCTGAGGTTCTAGAAACCTAAAGAACCAGCTGTCTTCCCCAAGTGGAGCCACTGTTAGCCATTGATAAATTATGTTATACCAAGAAGTGGCTAATTTTTTTCTTCAAGAAACTCTAAGAGATAATTCCCCTTTGAGAACCAATCATCCTTGAATTTTTTATGAAGATAACTAATACTTTAGTTAATATTCATTGTTGTTTCCCAAGTCCTTCGCCCTTCCCCTTTGCTCCCAAACGCTTCATCAGTCTATTTTGATTGTCCATTAATACTAATCCGATGGCCTAGATTAGATTTCAACCCCATTTCGCTTCTGCCAAAGGATTTTTCCCTGTTTTATTACATTTCCTTCCATTTCTCCCCCTCCAAATTATAAAACTCCCGATTAATCTTAGCCATTGATCAATCTAGATGAACGGCCCAGACTTAATTTTCCCTCCTTTTCATCCAACCGCCTCCCCATCAACCCATCGAGAAATCTCGATCGTCGATTTCTCTGGATCGACGGCCACGATTTAACCTCACCTCCAAAAGCAGCCTAACCTATCCTTCACAGATTTTCCTAACTTTTCTCATTTTGCGCAGGTTTTTAAGGTTTCTCCATAGCTTTAAAAAAGGAAATCAAAGGCTGGGGATGATGATTCCCCAAGCCACTATCAATGAATAACATGAATATACAGGGTTCGAACATCCATTTTTACCATGTCTCATGAACATTGGTAATATTATAAAAACCCTTCGTGCACCTGCAACACAACAAAAACACAGTCAGAATCCATTTATTAAATAAAACCAGCATTGAAGGTAGGAGATCAAAGAGTATCAAGTTTTAAAGGTTTAAATCGGAGTTTTTAAAAGGATTAAGGCATAAACTCGGAAAATCAAATGCCTGATCTACAGTCAGCAGCGTATGAAGACCGGAAAATAAGAATTGAGCCTAATTAGGCATAAAACACAGATCAAAGACAGATTAAAGGTGTTTTAGGAAAAACAGAGGAAAATATCAATCCAAGGACACCTCAAAGCCACATCAAAGAGGCTAATTGAATCCTCTCCATCTACCAAAAGCCACCTGCAGCCTCAGTAAATCGAAAAGAAGGTCTACTTATTGCCAGAACATAAGATATTTTTCTAACTACAGCTGAATAGTTATTTCAAACAAAAGAAGATATTTTAAACTGTCAGTGAAGTTATTGTAAAGGATAAATAGGCCTCGAAGTAAATATTTTTACCCATTAAGCCTTAAAAATCATAAACAGAGTAAATGAAACAAATTTGCAATTCGATGCATTCCTGCCTTATGCCTTGCATGGTTTTCAAGACAAGGAGTTGCATTTAGTGTAAAATTTATTACACTTCAATCCTAAAACTCTTCCACCTCCTCATTCCTTCTATAAATACTTCTTAATAAGATGAGATGTGGTTTGATTGTTCACTAGTTGTAGTACTGAAACTCTCTAAAATAATACATAGTCTGTCTAAATTTGAGGAAGAAATTGAAGTTTTGGAAGTTTGATGATGTTGAAACACACTTGTTCTTGAGAAGGCTCTATCATTAGATCCATGAGCTTGGTTTTTGGTGAAGTATTCTGAACTGTTTGATGTTTCTCCTGTTTTCATTTTGTTACATAAATGCTTACTATAGTAGGATGAAATTTTTAGGCTAAGAAATGACTCCTAGAAGCACCTTAGACCTGTTCATTCTTCACTATTTTATGTTTTCTTCTGCTGAGGAATTTTAGAGTCTTTAATCTCTCTCTTTAGTCCTCATGCTTTGTTATTTCTCTAATAGTTCAAATAGTGGTTTCAACATGATTTATGGTTTTCCCAGCTTGTCTGCTGCCACTTGAAAGTTGTTTTTGAAGTCTCCCTTTGAAGTACCATTGTTTATAGTTAGACAAGGAGGTTTGTTCTAATCATGCCCTTTGTCCTTGCTTGACAAATTGTTTTAGAGGTCTTTATAGTTGTGATCATAGATGTGTCAGGTGTTCCCTCTTCTATGACTGCAATTATCAGTGAATCTTTTATGTTTTCTAAGTCATTTGAAATAAAATATTTGAGGAAATAGGATGTGCTCCCGAATCTTAGAGTTCATTTTGAAAGTTTTCTTGAAGTCATTATTTTCTTGAAGTATGTTTGTAGAATTATGGTTAGCCCTGTCTATTAAATACCTCTTTATGGTTCAAGTTATGTTTTCAAGTTCCCTTTGTTGAGAATTCAATTTCTCTTTCCAAATCATTGATGTCCATCTCATTCACAAAACCAAAGGATCTCGTGGCCAAGTTAGATTTTCCCTATGATATCCCATATCCATTGATGAGTTTGTCATAAACCTCTTCTTGACTCCATTTCCCTATGAATCTAACATTTCTCCTTTCTAGCTATCTTTCCTAGACCTTTCATGTTCTGCTATGTCATTCAACCAAATAAACAAACACTTGCACTTAATAACTAGTCTAAAACCAATACTAAAAGCAAACAAGATAAACCTTTGCAAAACAAATAATTTGAGAGATCCCTCTCTGAGGATAGGAGGACTAGATCCTGAAACTCTAAATATTGGGTCTAATGTTGCCTTGTCTTTTGATTTTCCAATCTATAAAAACACAAGATCCCAACACCTGCTTTGAAAAATAATCACAGGAAGTGGTGTTCAATAACCTCCACTGCAACACCCTGCAACACAACCCAACTCTAAACAGAAATTGCACTGTAGCTGAAGGAGGATGCTTGGCCTCAAGGCTGAATGTGGAGAAATAAAGAACAAGATCCTTCAAGAGGCCTCTCTTGAAAGGAGAAAGAATTCCTAAACAGGAATGCCTTGTGCTAAGCAACACTGCAACTCTTCTAAACAACAGGAGAATGCACAAAGTCTAAACAGACCAAGAAATCAATAATCATCAACCTGCCTAACAATGACTGCCTTGCCCTCCTTTTAAATAAGTGAAAGCCCTGTCACCATGGGTTCCATTCATTAGGGATTCTTTCACCAAAGAAACCTCCTCCCATTCAAAATGCATTGTTTCTCTAAGTGTTCTCCACCTCCTATCCCAGCGCTGTTGACTTGGTCAAACTTGACCTTGTCCACATGCAAATGACCCTGTTCTCACATGAGGGTGTGAAATCCAGCTCCTCTGATGATTCCTTTCCACACAATGAGGGATTTAATTCATTTTTCTAAAATTCATGGTCCTCCTTACCCATTTATTTATCTCCTAAGTGACATGAGCAAAAATTAATATTCCAATTAGCTACATGCTAATTTTGGAATATTACGGTCCTCCCCTCCCAAATGTTGCTTGTCCTCAAGCAACTGCAAGGATAGAACTGAAAGGTTTCCCCTCCTCCTACTGTAGCATCCATATGTGATATTATCCTCCAAATAATGAGATGTTGTCTCATCAATAAATCTGCATATTTCCCCTCCCAAGCATCCAAGTTAGTTAAATAGCTATCATCGTGAACACGTAGAGTACTCAAGAAGGTAATAAGGTGCTATCTAGAGGTCCCCTTGAGGCATGGGATCTGAAATTCAATGGGAATCATCATTCCCATGTGGATCCTCCATCCCCAAGAAATCATCGATACAAAATGAGTTACCTCCCAACATGGCAACTCATACAAATCATCCTCCACCTTGAGCTCCTGCAATATAGGTGGGCTAAAAATTTGACCATGGTATACAAAATAGTCTACCCCACACTTTCCTCCTCTCCACTTAAGATAAGTGTAGAGTGTTTGCTGATTCTGGGCTGCAATAATGTTGCCCTCAAGTGGCAAGAATAAGACTAGATCCTCAAGGATCTCATCTCCAATGTTATGAAACATACTGGCCCAAATCATTCCATATATGATGAGTTGGAAATCACCATTATATGGCATCCCATCAATCCCATGGCCCACCTCATGAAAGAAAAATTGTTTGGTTGTGGTGGCCATATCACCTCTCATGCTCCCATTATAACATGCAATGCAAACAATATGGGAAATCTCTCCCCAAAGGGACACATCCAACTCATGTGTCTCTCTCCCAGTCATGCTTCCAATACATATAAGATCAATATCAGCAAATGAAATCATGATCAACACCAAAATGAGGAAAATTATGAAGGTTTCATGTGGTGCAAGAAGGTACCAACAGTTTTCCCAATAGTGACAGTGCAGTTTTCCAAACTGTTGCTTCAGAAAATTACATGGCAAGTTGTTTTTTGTTACATGGATAATTATGTATGTAATGAAATCTACTGATAAATAGAAAATTTCTAGGTGCATCAACTAAACATACATGAAATAAAACACTTGCCCAAGGCCATATAAGAGATGGTTGTCTCCATCATACAATTTCGCCCAATGTTGACCATGGAGCTCAATGAAAAGCTTGCCCTCTTGTGGAGCAATGCACTGAACATGAATGGTAAGAGTATCAAAATACTGTGTTAGACAATCCATGGATGCAAAAAAGATATTCTTACCATGTGTTGAGAGTAAGATGATGCATATGTATGTGAATAATTCCTCCATAGTGGTATGACACACTCCCATGAAGAGGAATAAACCATGTGCTGCATGAAGATCACTCTTCTCATGATTGGAAATACAAACTAAGAAGATCATATTAATGTAATAGATGTTTCCATCCATTACTTCATCATTATTACCTCCTCCTAGTCCACCAAGTGCATCGAGTGTGAAGTGATCCTAGGGACACTCCATCAATAACCCCAAGCTCCCAAGTGACAGTGTTGTTGGCCCATGCAAATAAGCTCCTGCCAACTCATAGCTCCATTCTTTTACATGCTCCTTGTCAAAAACATCTTCCATAATGCTGCTCCACATAAGAAGTTCCTCCCAACGTGGAAGTACCTCTTCATCATCTAAGGCCAAGGATTATCCCCTTTGCACCATGATAGTGCCATCTCCTACTCTTGCAACATATTGCAAAGTATGAGAGAAAATTTTCCCTTGCTCTCCCAAGGATAACCCAAGAAACAAAAGTTTTCTCTCCCTCCTCATACCTCCATCGTAAAAATAATGTAGGGAAAACACGGTGAAGAATGTCATATCAACACAATGTATCCATACTCCTTGCTGCTCCATGATGCAAGTATCCTGCCTCATACCCTTAGAAATAATATATGCCAAGTGATGGCCAAACTACTACAAGAGTAGCTAGCGCCGCCAAGCCTCCTGCTGCTCAGTGTCATATATTTACAAGTATCTCACCAGCTTCTTGCTTTCCATCCACACCCATTCATCCAAAGTTGGGTGCCTCCCTTCATTCTCAATCTTGGTACCCTTCCCATGAAGACTACCATCCTCTCAAATCAGATTCCTGTCTTTGAATTTCATGGGATATTGAAATGCAATCTCCTCAATGATCAAGTTTATCCCATAAGGACCCAAATAGGTGGTAGGAAAAAACCTCCCATCATGATGTGTAGGGCTCAAGAAGTGTCCAACACAAACATGATAGATGTTATCCATCCTAAGATTTCCTCCATCATCTATCTGCTCCCCCTTGAATCCATAAAGATCCAAGTGTGAGAAGGGAATAACCTCCTCAAACTGTTGAAGAACTTTGCGCTTCATGATGTGTTGAAGTGTACCTCCAATGAAATCTCTCCATGGGATCTCCCTCTCATCAATAGTCCTCCAAAACCAATGAGGTCTTGGATCTGCTGAAAGTAGAAGTCTCTCTTTAAGCTGAGAGGTGCTCATTGAGAAAGTGTCATCTGGAAAGGAGAAAGTTTTTCTCATCTCAAGATGCCTAATATCTATCATCCTTTCATTCAAGTCTTCAAACCCCAACCTCCAGTGTGATATGAAATCCAAAAATGTCTCATGAGGATGATGGTTTATTTCTTCCTTCAATGTTTCAATGTTGCACAACGCAGTGCAATCTTGCTGCTCTATATTAGCAATGTGTGTTGATTCTTGGTCATATAAAGATGAATTTCCACAACCCTCTAAAATATTTGCTGAAATATAAAGTGGAACTTCATTAATACCTTGATGGAACTTAGGTGCTCCTTGTATGGTTTCAATAGTTCTTTCCTCCAATGAAATGGTTGCCCCATTTGCAGATGTAGGAGGCTGCTCTTCCAAGGTTGTGACAACACTGGTACAAGTCTCCTCCCATGGTGGTGTGGCCTTTTTATCCTCTAATATTTCTCTATCAAAGTTTCTAATAAACCTTTGAGTGAAATTTGCGAAAGTATTCACCTTTGCATGGCTCAAGTGGCTGAACCACCAAACATTGGCCTCACCCTCCAAGTGTAGTGTTGCAACTTCTACTACCTCCCTCTCTACCACTGGATGTAGTAGGAAAAATGCCTCAAGCTTCCTTACCCAAGCTCTTGCTGTAGATGATCCATCATATGTAGGAAATAGAAACCTATTACCTTTTATTCCTCTTTTGTTGAAGGACCTCCTCTCTTCCTTTAACTGAATGAATTGTGGAAGAGCTAGACTCTCTTTGAAGGCTCTATGTTGATATTTGTACTAAACAAGGTACTTACTTAGAATCAAATGATCCAAGTATCTCTCATGCTTATTGTCTTCTTCCTGATGAGGATAGGAAGTGCATGGTCCTTCCTCTTCTTTTTGATTATCCTCCTTGGGGAGGTTCTTCATAGATCTGAAGAATGATGAGACAAAACTCATCCTTTCCACAACATTCTGATCTTCTTCTATCTTCTTTGGCTGAAACTGACAGGCTGAGCCAAGATGATGCTTCGATACCACTATAATATCCCAAAATAGGGAATTTCTACAAGGATAAGAACATATTAAGATGTTCCAAAGTTGGAGATGCGGCAATGTAAAAACACATATTGGAGTAGCAGTGTTATATCAATACATAAATCATGAGAAGATCCAAATAGCCATGAAATTGATCTTATAGCAGAAAATGTATACAAATCCTTGAGGTAATGATCACTCAAGCTAGGAAATGCAAGCCTCAATAGAACATGTACAATAAAATGAAGAACACTGCTACATATAGAAAGCCCAACGCTATGACTAGACAGTTTATAGGAGGCACTGATACAGAAATAATTTCAATACATAGATATGGAAATGTATAGCTCAAATAAGTGGGGGAGCATAGCTCTAAAGCCCTGGAAACAATCTCAAGACAATCCTAGAAGGATTTCCTGAAATATACAAAATGGAAAAAATTTCGGAGTAGCAGGGTTGAGTAGCAGCTGCAACTCAAGAACTAGATGGAGATGGTTGTAGATGATGCACAAGATGAATATACCTCCTCCAATGGATCTTCCAAGTGAAAGGCTAATCCTAACACTAAATATCTGACCCTCCAAACAATACTGCAAACCCTCACTGTAGATACACACTGAAAATAATGTAGTCTAAGGGAGGGACTGTGCTGTAGATCATGGAAATGGTTGGCATGATGAGAAATATGGTGAAATATGCTCAGATATCTTCCTAACTAATTCTCCAAAGGAAATAAGGCTTCCTCCTCTAAAAAATAATCACATGAAGTGGTGTTCAGTAACCTCCACTGCAACACCCTGCAACACAACCCAGCTTTAAACAGAAATTGCGCTGTAGCTGAAGGAGGATGCTTGGCCTCAAGCCTGAATGTGGAGAAATGAATAACAATATCCTTCAAGAGGCCTCTCTTGAAAGGAGAAGGAATTCCTAAATAGGAATGCCTTGTGCTAAGCAGCACTGCAACTCTGCTAAACAACAGGAGAATGCACAATGTCTAAACAAGCCAAGAAATCAATAATCCTCAACCTGCATAAAAATGAATGCCTTGCCCTCATTTTAAACAAGTGAAAGCCCTCTCACCATGGGTCCCACTAATTAGGGTTTCCTTCACCAAAGAAGCCTCCTCCCATTCAAACTGTGATGTTTCTCTAAGTGTTCTCCACCTCCTATCCCAACGCTATTGACTTGGTCAAACTTGACATTGTCCACATGCAAATGACACTGTTCTCACATGAGGGTCTGAAATCCAGCTCCTCTGATGATCCCTTTCCACACTATGAGGGGTTTTATTCATTTTTCTGAAATGTATGGGCCTCCTTACCCATTTATTTATCTCATAAGTGACATGATTAAAAATTGATATTCCAATTAGTTGCATGCTAATTTTGGAATATTACATTTTCACATTATCGAGATCAAATTATTGCTCCATTTGTAGTATCCATGTTATCAGATCCTTGCCATCAAACTTCCTCATATCCATATTTGGAATAGGGTGGGTCTTAAATCCAACAATAGAGACTATGAAATCATGAATAACATTTATTTTTTTCTCATAATGAGTTTCATATAATACCTTTTTTCCATTATGAAGCATTTCTTATAGCAACTTTGTCAAATCTTCCTTCAAACCTTCCATGTCTATTTTTAAACCATTCTTCAAATCTTCCATATTGCCTTTCATTTTTTCTTCTATGCCTTACATGTTTTAATTTAAACCATTCTTCAAACCTTCCACATTTTTTTTTAAACTATTCTTTAAACCATCCATATTAGTTTCCATTTCATTTTTTGTTACTCTCTGCGATAGCGACATTTGTTGTTCTTGGTCTCGTAATTTTGATATATCATGCTGCTATTATTCCTCTTCATGCGTAATAGTAGAGTTTTATGAGGGCCTAGTTGGTGTATAATTATTTTTTGGAGGAATTTTAGAACCCAATATATATAAATATGCTTCAAAATTCCCTTGTAATCACTTCAAACTGATTTTTCAAATGAAATTTATGCAATGTTTTTTTTAAATACACACATTTTTCTTGCTTTTAGAAGCTCGATATTGAAACAATTGTAACTCTATAATTTCAGATTTCCAAGATCTGAAATTTGGTCTTGAGGTAGCCCTATGATTCTTATTTCCAATGCAATTGGTTAGACCTAATTTGGATTCTTCAAGCTAAAGTTATGCCCAATATCCCACAATGACCTAGTTATGGATTGGTTCAGTAGAGCGAATTTGTACGACATGCCATGTGCCGATTTTATTTTACCTTAGGCCATAAAATTGATTATAAAAAACTACAGTCTGTGCAAGTTTGACCACTTTTTACATAATTCAAATCCGATGTCTGAAAAAAATGTTATGACGATTTCCCCTCGGTCGATTGTTTGCGATGAAATTCTAGAGCCCACAAAAACCCTAACTTCCTCAGATCATATCTCTGAAAATATAGTGAACCAATATCTAAAATTTTTACATGAAGTTCCTTAGGATTTTGGCTTCTCTTGGTAAAAATTGCAGCTTCTGAACCTTCTTATACGAAATGTTATAGTGAAAATTCCAAGATGACCTATTTGCAACAGCGAAACCCTAGAATACAAATTTCAGATACAAAATGTTATGCAACCAGTTCACAAAATAGAAGAAATGATAGATCAATGACTTAGAAATTGGCCCTTAAATTAGGAAAAATCCTTTACATTACATAAATGAAAAATTATTGGATAATACAAATGAAAAAACCTACCTTCTATATATAGGAGTCCAAGGGGTCACAACATAAAAATATGAGGACCACATGGGCACAACAATAACAATAATGGGGCTACACCTATGGGGAACATTAATAACAATATGGGGACTACATGGTCACAACAATAAAAATAATTGGGCTACACTAAAAATAAAAATAAGGGGATACACTAGTATTATAGGGGCCTAAGAAATGGGATGCCACAACATTATCTTAAACTCATGCCAATATTTGTTGGAGAGGATGAAATTTCAGCCAAAAAACATATAGAAACTTTCTATACATTTGCTAAGAATTTGAATGTGGAACATATGGATGTAGTCCTAATACTCTTTGTTCAATATTTATATGGTGAGGGTAGGAAATTGTTCAAAACTCTACCAAATGATTATATTGAGACCTAGGAGGGGATGTAGAACTATTTCATGCAAAAGTGGGGGGAGAAAAGGGACCATGGGTATATTCTTACATAATTTAAAGCAATGAAGAAAAATCGTAATGAGAATGTCTTAGAATTTATAAATAGGTTTATTAATTTGTATAAAACCTTCCTACTAAAATTAAACCTCCACAGGCTGCAACCAAGGTGTTTCTTTCTAGCCTTTGAATCTGATTTTGGATTTACTCTTAGAGAAATAAAGTCTCATACTTTGGATCAAATCCAAACAAATTCCCTATAAGTTGAAGAAAATTTTACCTCTACTAGAAAATTGAAAGGAAAGGTGGAATGTGGTGTTAGGAGTAGGGGAAAGGAAGAAGTTATTTCTTAGGGCCATGTAAAAGAAACCTAGGAACAAAATTTAGATGAAATGAACAAGTTAGTAAGGAATTTTTCTAACAAACTTATAAAATTGGAATTGGAGATCAAAAACCCCCCTCTATATAGTCAAAAAGCTCTCAACGGTTATTTTAACCCCTAGTATAGGAGGTCACACTTGCAGCTCTTGGTAAGAGAGAGAAAGGATCAAAATGATCAGATTCATCCTCCTTCCTATCTATAAGATGACCCAAAGGATAATATTGAAGATACTATAGAAGTACACAAAAACCAGTTCTCCTCCCTCTTAGAGGGAGAGAATGAGAAGAAGCACATGAAGGAGAAGGGGAAGATTTGGATGCCCGACTGGATGACGATGAGATAGATATATACTGAAAATAGTTTTTTTACTTCATGCAAGCGCAGTTACATGGGAAATATGATTTGAGGTCCTCTAGAAAAAGGTCTACGATACAAGATCAGAATGAAGAAACTCTTCACCCAAGTCCTCCTAAATTAGCAGATAAAGGGATGAGACCTCTCAACCATGTCCCACCAATCAAAGAAGAGTCCTACAATCCCCTTCCCCTAGAATCTGAAGCCCCAAATATAGAGAAAATACCAAATAAAATAAATCCAATCTGCAATTAAAATAAAGAACCATTTGAGTCAATCAAAATTGATAAGAACCCCTTCACTTTTAGTCGCCAAAAATAATTAATGAATATCAAGATAGGTGTCCCTTTGACCAAAATACCGAAACAACCTAGTTATAAAGCACAAGTTTCTTAGTTCGTGAGTTTACTCGCCACCAGCTCCCTTCAATATAACCTTAATATGGAAGATGAAAGGCCCATGGTTGTGTTTGGACCACATGTGGAGGAGAAATACCGTTCCACTCCCCCATTCTTTGTCACCTTAGTGATCCATGATCTACTACTACCTAATTTTATGCTCGACTTAGGAGCCTCCCTTAATTTAAGGCCATTATCCGTAATGGAACATGTTATCCAATATAACACTTAGGTTTTGTCTTTGAGTCAATTTAGTTAAATTACTTAGGGTTTTGAGTTTTCTTAAAAATAATCACATGAAGAAAGGTCATTTTGGTATTATATTTAGTTTGTAGCTTCATTTTGAGTTTAAGTGGGCTGTCAACATAAATGTGAAAATAAAATATTACATGTCTCTCTTGCTTATCCTATCATAATTGGCATTTTGACAGTTTTACAAAATTCCCTAGTAATTTCGTTAAGAAAACTGAGGGTTTTCTACAAAAGTTCCTGACACTTCTGTAGCAGATCCATCTCTTCAAACACTTGTCCTGCTATGAAAGCCTGTTGTTGTGGTAACAGTATGGTAAAGGTACAATTTTCTTAAAATGTTTTTGGTCAGAGTCATGTGGGTCATGATTATGTGCTATTTGTCTTTATTCATCAGTTCCAAAATTCTCAAACCATATAACTTCATTCCTATATCATTTTCTTTCCTTTTTAATTCGGCTCGGCTATCATAAGCTCGGTTTCACTGGCATGTGAGTTGGTCTTGTTATCTTTAGGTAAGGTATGTTGGTGTTAATAGTTGGTATAGCTATCTTTTGGGTAGTTTGAAGGTGGAAAGCAATGTTGAATCCATGGCATAGAGGAATAAATATAAAGGAGGATCAGTTGTGAGATATGAACCAATGGATATGAAACTACTGGAGGAGGACCCTGCCTTCACTCAAGCATTTTCCAGGCTAGGATGCCTTCATTTCTATCAGAATCTATAGGGTTACAATGGGAAGATTTCCAAAGACTTTTCCATTAATTTTATAGGGACAAAATGTAAGGTGTGCATGCTAAAATTTGTAGTGTCTCCTTATACCATTGCTCATGCTACAGAAATCCATAGGTCTAGAAAAATGTAGTTTAAAGTGCAGAAGTTTCAGTTGCAGAATTGTGATGAGTTTCTTAAGGAAGAGCGCAAAGGGATTGATATGACTGCATGCATCTCTTGAACTTGCCTCAAAGAACATTTTTCTAAACTCCTGATGGTCATCCAGAAGTACTTCACATTTGAAGGCAGGTTCAACATGGTCTACCAATACCACTTCAAATTTCTAGTGAATTTCACAAGTAAACAACCCCTAGAAATTCATTTTTATCTGTTTAGAAGTTTGGGAAAGATGGTTGACAAGGTCCAAGTCAAGCCTGATGCCAGTAACACCTATGTTTTCCATCATGGTATTATTAAATTACTAGTGGTTGAAAAGATAAATAGGATGAATATATATTAGCTCACCTTTTTATTTTTAAGTGGCTATGAATTAGATACTACCACCCCTAGGAAAAATCCAAAGTCCCAATCCATAACCCCTAGGGAAGAGAAGCAGCCTGTAGTTGAGCCTGAAGCATAACCCGTGATAGAACATGTGGCAGCATTAAAGGTTTCTACAAGCACCAAGGGGAGGCTTACTAGAAGACAAAGGAAAGGAAAGGGAGAATTATATGATATCCTAGAGGCCATTGAAATTGAGGAAAGCCCAGAATTGAAGCTTGTAGAAATGAAAAATACATAAACCAAAAGGAATAGCAAGAGAGCCAAGAAGTTGTATTTTACACAAGAAGAATCGGTTTTTTCTTTCAAACCTAGGAAGCCTATCACAAGATCACATCATCCAAGTGAAAATATTCTTGAGTTTCCCTTAGAAAAAACAGAGCCATCAAAGATAAGGAAAGGCAAGGAGCTTGTACAAGAAAAAATTGAAGTGGATGATTTACAAGAAAAATTAAGAGAAGCTAGGTAGGAGTTAATAGAGTCTAAACTATTGTTTGAGGATTTGAAAGAGGATATATCAAAGCAACTTGATTTCTATAACAAAATTGGATAAGAATCTAAAAAATTGTTGAAGAGGACATTGTCTTTGCATAGTATGATGAAAAACTTGTGCAGAAGGAACAAATGGTTACAAGTATACAAGAAAAAGTTGTAGCGACAAGTCAAAGCATTAGAGACACAAATTGAAATGATCAAATCTGAGCTTTTGAATAAAATTCTCAATATTTTTTTTTTGAAATAGATGGCACTCTTTGAACATGTTAACATCCTTAATTTTTTCCTATGCTATATTTAACCAATATTTTTAATAGTATATAGGCTTGTACAAGATATTAGAAATAACATGGGAGTGGAAGAAATCATGAAAAGGTAAAATCACAGAAAGTTGATAGTTTCGTAGCAACTCCCCATATTGAAGGTGAATATTTGCTAGAGAATTGCTGTAGATTTTCATGCAGGAAAAAGAAAGTTTAAATCTCAGTTTAGGGAGTTCTAAAGGCATGTTTTTAGCTACTAAACGTAAATGAAGACCCCATAATATTCAGAAAGGTTAGATTGGTAGCGGAAAGGTGTTTTTTGGAATTTGCTACCAAATTTCACTACAAAACTTCCTTACTCTATTTTTTTTATGCATAATGAAGCCTTGATTAGTTGTTGGGAAATCAAACAACAAAGCATTAGATAGATTACAGCTATTAGAATCGTTCACATCTTCATCCCATGGAATCCTATTTCTCAGGAATACAAGTCACATACACGTGGCATCTAGCTCAGCACTCCAATACACAGAATTCCAGCACAATCAACAGATTGGTTGCATTTCGATGAGGGTCATCAACAGAATTTTTTGAGTTCATAAATGATAGGAGACTCCTTTTTGTATTCAAAGTATGTTGAAATAGAAATATACCTACGAAGGCTCCATGTTTTGTGAATCAATTAGAAATAGGTCTCTTAGTTGTGCATCGAGTCTAGCCCAGTTGGCAGATTATTGTAATGGGAACCTCAATCTATATTTGTGTAACTTTCTCACTTTGAAGGGATTGATGGATGATGTGAGAGAACCACCTTTGTAAATATTTTTCTTCAGTTAATATACATTTGCAGCAGACTATCTTTTTCACCTGAGAATATTTTTTGGCTCATATGTTATATCTCCATGTTTTGTACGTCGTTATTAGTTTCATAGTAATTTGATTACTTGGAATTCATGTCAGATGATCCAACTTCCTTCATTTTATATGTTTTACTGTAAATGATTATTTCACACCAGTTTAAATCCAAAATTTCCTCATCTTCCATGAAAGCAATGTTTTTTTTAATTGATTTTCCTTAATTGACTCCATGCCCAATGGTGGAAGTCATCACATTATCTTTCACCTTCAAAATCACATGAATTAGAAACAGAGTTAGGCAGCTGCAAAACTGAATTTTATTTAGAAAATTTTATTGTTTTCCTTCAGAGAGCCCTCTTATATTGGAAGGGATAACTTCTAGTTAAAATCTGGTTTGAAATAGTTACCTTGGGTTGGAGGTTAACACAAACCAACCTGTTCTAGCCTAGTGATAACAGAACAATTAGGTCTACAGATAACAAAACCATACAAATATTTATATTCCTTTTAATTTAAAATAGTAAAGTGATTGGGTATGATCAAAGTTACAGTGGTCAATTGGTTCAAGTCCAAATGAAGAGTGTGGTAATGGATATCCTAGTTGTCGACATTCCTGCAAGATTTGATATTCTTTTATCCAGGTCATGGGGGATGAAAATTTGAGGCTCTATTAAAATATATATAATATATTCTACCATTCAAATGTGTGGTGGAGAGTGTTATCACTCTGTAATTTCCAAGGTTGTGGAGAAAACCACAGAGGTAACCACAAAACCACTTTGGAATTTAGGATCTAGCCGTCCTAAACTAAGAGAGGGATCTCTTTGTCAGATTTATATTTGTTGTATTTATGATATTAGGCTAGTTGTTAACGTTCAATTTTTTTTTTGATTGTTTGAGATTTGTTTTAATTGGTTTGGTTGATTAAATTCCTAAACTTCCATTAGGTTATGGATTCTAAAACTTAACATGGATATATCTCATATTTCAGAGGTTTTTCACAAGGAAAGGTAGTTGAACTAACTGGATCTTTTAGATTTAAATGAAGTGTAATAGAAGAAATGAAATAGGTTCAATTAATAAAAATGGAAGTTAAGAATTCTTTAACTCAATATCATAGAAAAACATTTAAATTATCTATAGCCATAATCAAATTGTATCTTTCAACAAATTTTGTTCATCAACTTTCTGTAAAATAATTCATATTTAAGAACACATAAGTATGTAAAAAAAGAAATAAACGCATAAAAAATGAAAGAATCACTTCACCAAATTGTCCAAAACATGAATAATGTGAAATAGTCCTTTTATTACTGATCAACCCATCAAATGGAAAAGTACAATAGCTTCTGGAATGAAAAAATCAACCCTCAATACTTCAAAATATGAAGTATTTATACAATTATTTACAAAAGGTCATGTCATAACTGATCAAGATATATTTTACGAAAATATAAATGAAATTATATCTCTTATTACAAACTAATAGGGCAAGTTCGAATAGTATGAAAGCTAGCCCTTATTGGAAGGAAGTTGTTGTTGATCTGTCACTTTGATCTTTGTTGCGTTGTTGATCGTTTAGATGAAGATAGAGTTACTCACTTAATATATTAACTCACATAACTTATCCCACTTTTCTTCATTAAGAATATACAAATTAGTCACCCTCTTGTGGATCTCATCTACTTCAGTGTACTTGGAAAAAGTAGGCTGGATGAAAAAAATGAGATTTACCTCATGTTGTATGGTTAAATCATTCTCCAATGCCTCAAGAAAGGATTTTCCTATTATGTTTCCCGTTATACCCGAAAAATTGGAGTTATCCTTGGCCACATATTTCATTTTCTTGTTGTATTCCTCCTGAGTGATCAATATATCATTTATAACAAATAAACTAGGAAATCCCTTTTTGTTTAGCACTTCAAATCTGTTGAAAAACCTATTTACACCAATTTCCAATCCCTGGCATTTTTCGTCTAGTTGTAGGATGAGGTTATTTTTGTTAAAAACCCTCTTGAACTCAAGTATTGTTTCAGTTATGTATTCAATTCCTACTTCCTCCAAGTCATATTTATTCTCAGAATTCAGATATATGATAATATTATTGGCTTCAGTGGGCTTATCATCCAGCTTTTCTTTGATGTCTTCAATGGTTGTTGTAGCTTTTTGTATTAACTCCTTTTGTTAAAAAATGATTTGTATGGAAAGCCAAATTTCATTCATTGTGTTAAGGATGTCTATCCATATGTTCTCATTTGCTTGAGCCAAGGTCTGGCCATTGCCTGTCTCTTTTCCAAATTTTTCTATCCTTTCCATTAATCTTTGGGACCTTTGTGCCTCAACCATGTGTGAGGCCTCACTTCTGTTCTTCTGCTCTTGTAATTCCTTTATCTATCTGTGCACATTCTTGATTTTTTCATTTTTTATTGACATATCTTCCATTTCTTTTTTAATTTTTCCTGCAGCATCTATCGGTTATGTTAGATGTGTTGTTGATGTAGAAGTACTTGTAGTCGATATTGCTGTGAGGGGTACTGCATCCAAAGGAACCATGGCCAACTATGAATTTTGTTCATTTTCTTTTATTAATTTATCCATCTCTGTCTCCATATTTATGATTTGTGCGTTCTTCTCCATGATCAAATTGAGCATGTATTCCTTCTGTCTCTTTGAATTGCCTATTTATTTTTTCTGTGGGTCCTCGATTGTTGGAATATTCAGGTGCTTTCTAAGAGCTGCAATATCAACAATTTTCTTCTTGGTTAACTCTTCAACCACTTTAACATTCTCTAGATTATACCCCATCTTTATGAAAAGTTCTAATGATTTTATTCTAGCATCCATTCCCAGAGATGAAATATTTTCAATCTTCAGCTGAGATTGAATATTAGTAAGAGATACCTGCAACTTTGAAACATTCATTGAAGTGTTAGTCAAGGTGGAAAACATCATCTCTCCTATTTTCTTTTTCATCTCCATCTGATTGATGGGATGGGTGTCCTTTGTATTAAATTCAAAGGAGGTATTCTTGTAGTCAGCAGTTGTCTTTGGATGTCGAATTTGAGCTTGTAAGAATTCCATTTTCATTCTCCCATTCTCTATATTAAGGGTTGATAGAAGCCTAACTTGAGCACTAGCAGTTTGTTTCCAGAATTGAGTGTAGATGTTTTCTTTAAGGATATCATTCTTGAGCTTTATCTCTTTGTATTTGTCAAAAATACTTTTCTCTTTATCTCCATGAATTAGCCGAGATGTTTGGGATTGGTCCTGATGATCTTGTGACATTGATGATGTTGTTGATGATCCTATGAATTTTATACCTAATTGTGCAGAATAAAGTGGATATTTGATGACTTGGTGACATGTTGTTTGGATTCTTTTTCCAATCTATCTTAGGACTCCTTTTAGATTTCTTTTTGTAGATTATTTTAAATTCCTTTGGTGAGCTCCTTGAAAATGAAGGGGATCCTTCCTCTCTTTGTTTCTTCTTTGAATTCTCTTGAGGATTAGCAGTCTATAAATTAGAGGTGGACATGAGCTGCTCCTCCGCTTCCTGTAAGGTGTTCTCAACCCATTCCAACTGATTCATGTACCTTTCAATCTCTGGCCTCTGTGTGTGCACATAAGGAGTGGTTTTATGTTCCACCCTTAGCTTGGAGACTAGGAAAAATGGGTCATAATACCATGTGAAGCTAAAAGTGAAATTCCTTTATTTCAAGAGCTTATCTACTTCTTTGCTAGTTTCCCTATTGTTAAAAATAAAGGGACCAAATATTTTCTTTATTTTGAACTGAGACTTATTTCTTGACTGAAACAAAATGTATTTCATCAACATTAATCATTTTTATTATGTATGCAAGAGAAAATACTCTCATTGGGAGGTATTTAGGAAGTTTGTATGGTGACATCAAACACCCATACACTCTTATTTATGTGTAGTTCTGACAGAGGTACCAATCTCATGTTTTGGCTTGCTGTGTTAGGTGCAAAATTTTCTTAATATCATCATTGATTCTTGGCTCTACATTGATGGTCAACAGACTGATGCCTATATGAATGAACTGCTCTATGTAACAAAGAAAATTTTAGGGGCTAATATTGGAAAGTGAGCTAATATTCGATGTTTTTTCCAAAAAAACATTCGCCAATTTCTATTTTTATAAAACAAAATTTTCCCAAATTTATAGTATAAAATTATTTTACCTTAAAAATTTCCATCACTATATATTGTCTAATATAAAATAATTATAAATATAAACATTTTTATAAAAATATCATCAAACATTTTAAAATTTGGATATTAGTGACTATTAAAATTCGCCAAGGTTGCTAAACTTTAAGATAAACTTCCATCCTTAAAATGTTCCCTGCTATCTAATTTTTGAAGGTGTACTCATAAAAATCCTTCCTCACTAAAGAAGTCCATAAAATCACCGACTGTGGGTGTCCTTCTTCATCTAACTTCTGCAGTGAGCATGGAAACCTACCTACCTGATAATATAGGAACATGTAGGCAAGAATGGAGGCATACTTGAACATTCCTTTAGTTGGAAAATTTACGAATTTTTCATGTATACTATCACTAATAAATTGAATAAAATTAAATACAACATAGGGTTTTTTATCAATAGAGAAAATTGAAAGAAAAACTAGGATTCACTCATCTACCCATTCATCAGAATTATATCCTAACATACATAACAGAACATAAATACTTTACTTGGCTTGGTCACAAAACATGGATGAAACATAGGGTGGATTCTTCTTGGGAAATTGGGAATTTTCAAGTAGAAAAGTCTTGAATTTTTTTTCTCTCTTGGAGAAATCTAATTTTTGGTACAGGTCATTCAAAGATTCTACTGAAAAGGGGTGTTAAATTCTGACTCAGGGACTTGCATCATCTGGTTTATTATTTCAAGGGTGATGGTGAACAAAAATTCCCCACTTGGGGCCACAATATCTTTCTGATTGCGAAAATAACAGGCATGACACCTTCTAATGAAATCAGGTAAATGATAGGTTTGAGAAAAAATATAGAATTTTAAATTGGACTCCTAAAGTCCAATTTCATCAGTTTGATCAATGAAATTATCCTCCAACCAGGAGTATAACTCAAAGAGATAAAATTCATATTTTGTCTCTTTGATTTTATAATCCTTGTCTGCAAGGGTAATATGGTCAATATCAAATATGGGAGGGAGAATTGGGTTGATTGGATCATCATTATTTTTCTTACTACCAGGCATGTTGACTATTCAAATTGCAGGAAAGGGAAAACTGAGAGTAGGACGTTATGAGGGATTTGTTGGAAGTTGGTTGTAGGTGGCAATAATGTATTTTTCCTTTACATGATCAGTTCCTTTGTCGACTATGGAATCTTATTCTGTCAGGATGATTTTTAAAATTAAGGCAGAGTGAGAAATAAGTGAGAAAAGGGAGTGAAAATGGTGCACAAAGAGGGTTTTATGGTGATGGCACAGTCCTCGTGGAGGCATGAGGCAGTTATTGAATTCAAACAGTTATCCTAGGAAACAATAAATGTGTAACGAACATTGCCAGGTGTCAAGATAGGAGTGGAGGGGAGCACACAGGAAGAACTGGTGGGAAAAGAGGAAGGGTTGGTGGGTTTTAGAGGGGGGTCAAAGCGGTAAGTGGGGATGTGAAATGCTGAGGGAATGACACCTAGGGATGGGACCAATGAGGAGGAAACCAATTTTTAGACCCCCCTCGCAACCCCCCCCCATAGATAGAGATAGGATGGGTAGGGGGGTTGAAAACCCTTGTCGGTTGTTGATCTAACAAGGTGATGACCATACAGCTGATATGAGTGCGCAAGTTAACCAGATACAAAAAAACTCCTTTTTGTCGCTTACGAACATTATTACATGGGAAAAAAACTTTGGCTAAAATAAATAATGCCTCAATACTTAGGATAGAAACATTTTATAAGCCTAAACTTAGGATAAAAGACCACATAATATAAAATCAACCTCGTTTACCCCTTTGAATATTTTTAACTCAACTTTCTCATAATCCTAAGACTAAATTCAACCATTCAAGAGTGCATTTAAATGTGCAGACCCTATTTTATTTTCTTTGAGTGGAAAATTTAATATTCCAAATTTAGCATGCAGCTAATTGGAATATTGATTTTTGTCTTTTGCACCTAGGAGTTGAATAAATGTGTAAGGAGGCCCATGCATTTTAAAAATATGAATAAAACCCCACATAGTGTGAAAGGGGATCAACATAAGAGTTGGATTTCATGCCATCATGTGTGAACAGGGAAATTTGCATGTGGACAAGGTCAAGTTTGACCAAGTCTATGGCGCTGGGATAGGAGGTGGGGATCATCTTGTGAGACAGCACAGAGATAGTGGGAGGAAGATTCCTTGGTGGAGGAAACCCTAATGAGTGGGGTCCAAGGCAATAAGGCTCACACATGTTTAAAAGGAGGGCAAGGCAACCATAGGAATACATCTTATGAATGATATTCTGATGTTTCTACTTAGACTATTCTGTTTCCTTCAACTGTTTAGTTGAGATTGTTGTGCTACTTAGCACAAGGCATTCCTGTTTAGGAATTCCTTCTCCTTTCTTGAGAGGCCTCTTGAAGGAGGTTTTACTGAATTTCTCCACATCTAGGCTTGATTCCAAGAATCCTCCTTCAACTACAGCTTTATTTCTACAACAGTATAATTTTGTGTTGTAGGGTGTTGTAGTGGTGGTTCACAACACCACTTCCTGCACTCATTTTTCAAAGGAGGGAGCCTCTATTCCTTTGGGAGATCAATAAGGAAGGTTATGGAGCATATTTCTATATCTTGGCACTTTTCAAAAGCACTCCCATCATATTCAGCGAATTCCCTTGCAGGAACTGCATCATTTCTTGCAGTGTTGCAATGTGAGGGTCAAGCCCCTCAATCTTGAGCTTGTTTCTTAGGGAAAGAGCCAACCCTTCTCCCGGGAAGCTTATAAGGATGATTCTCCTTCACTCCTTGTGTTATTCAAATGTATATATGAAGATATTCAATTAGAATATGTCATTTCAGATCTAGATCTGCAGATCTAACATTTTTGTACTTGTGCTTTCATTTAGCCCTTGCCGAGTTATCTTCCTGATGTATAAAAGGGGTTAGATCCCTATTTTTTTCCATGATTTGAGAAATAAAACTCCAGATCTTTTGTTTACACCATCTTGTAACTGAAAACCTTATTAAATTACGTTTTTCATGCTTCAAAAATCTATGTATAGCTTAAGTCATGGGATTTCAGTGTTTTTAAGCCATATCGGGACCGGGAGATCTGTTTAACTTGGCTAGAGTGATTTGTTTTTGCTCCCGTTCTGTATGTGAAATGTATAATGTTGAAATAAGGGATCCAAGTCCCATTTCTCATATTTATAGCGTAATTCCCTGAAAATAACATTTTTTGGGCACATATTGTTGTTTTTCCCCACTTTGGGATAAAATAGTGGGACATATTTCTTGCTGTTGTACATGTAATTGATGGCTATGTGTTCTATACACATTTTATGAGTTATTTCTCATTTATATTCCAAAAATATGTTCATGTATTGCTGCATTCCCATTTTGGGATATTACAGTGGTGTCAGAGCATAATCTTGGTTCAGCTTGTGGAATCCCAGCCATTATGCTATCAAGAAGACAAGAATAATAAAATATGAATAGAAAATACAAAGAGGAGACTCAATTATTTGGAGGAAATAAGGAAGAGAGGCTCTCCAAGATTCATTCTCAAACTATGTAGAGCATTAGAGGAGATCTCAAGAAGATGAGAAGGAAGATGTGTAGAGAATCTCCAAGAGAGTTTGAATATGAAGAAAACTCTAGATTTTAATATGATGAGTGTTAGCATGCATCCACACACTATGATGCACAGCGCAGTCATATGCCCAAATTTTCCTTGAGGGAGATAGAAGAAGAAGAAATGCCTAAGAGAAAAACTCTTAGTGATTTTCTGCAAGAATATGAGTCTCAAACTCAGAAGTTTAGAGATCATATCACTTTTCCAGAGTTTTGCAAGATCAAGGTGGAGAGAAGCAAGCAACATAATAAGAGTAGATTTCTCTTATCTACTTTTGATGGTTCACCTACATGTTCAGCTAGAGCTTGGGTGGAGGAGCTAGACACCTATTTGTAGCAGCACCAAATTTCCAAAGAAGAAGCCATCAAAGTTGTGGTGCTGCATTTTGGAGGTAAGGCCTATGCATGGTGGATATTTGAGTCCTTTTCTTTGAAAAATGAAAATACTTATTCTTATGCAAAGTTCACTAAGAGGGTAGTAGAAATATTTGATGGAAAAATTCTTGAGACATCCTTGGTGAAATCAAACAAACCAAAACAAACAAAATCTTTGCATGTGTTGGAGGAAACTATAAACTCAACTCCACTTCAGAAAACTAATGGGGAGGCTGACATCTTGATTCATACCTTGGTATAGGAAAGACCTCTATCTCGTATTCTCAAACAAGAGGGCATGGAGATCCCTTTTTCAAAAGAGGATCCAATTCTTGGGAGGTTTCCCATGCATATTGAAGAGGAAGAAGAGGTTGAGGGCAACATCATTGTCATGTGTAGAGTTTATCTAGGACCTCACGCAGAGGAAGAGGGAGATTTTGCTCCAAAAAGAGGGATTATTGCAGTATTGCAAGGAGTTCCCCAGGATCTCATATGTGGAGATCAAGGCACAACTCATGATCTAAATGTGTCGTTGATGAAAGGGTGTGCAACTATGGAGATAAAAGGAGGAGATAGGGAGGATGATCATCATCATGTGATGAGGAGATTACACCCCTATATATTTCAAGAGGTTGATGCACCTAAGAGGGAGACTGGATTGCACAGTGAGGGCAAGGACAAGTTTGTCCATTCATGTATGCAGTATATTTTTGATGATGATGTCTCATTGCACGGAGTAATTTCACCAAGGAGACCACCAAATCAGTAGATGGTGACAGATGCTTCACATTTTGAGGCACCACTCATTTATTTTAGAGGAGTGGCGAACTTGGGAGAGCTTGGTACAGTGCTGGGAGTCTTCGGTGGACTCAAGGAGAGGAGAGCCATTCTCTCAACATTATCTTTGCCCACTCTAATTTCAGATTCTACAATTGGGCAGGAGAAGCATGGGGAGGATAGTAGCCTTCCAACTTGCATCTTTGGCATGGGAGATGTCAAAGAAGAGGGAAGCCATATGACAGATGTTCTTTATGATAGATCATCAGTGCTGTCACTATGGAGGATAGATCCATATTGGAAATCCCAGTTGTTGGTTGATTATTCCAAGGATCTTTCTACTTGTATAATATTGGATGACCAACTACATGACGAGGGGTATTCAGTTAGAGATGAGATCATCTAGTATCATGGTAGGATCTTATTACCTAGAGCTTCCAAGCTCAAGGAGAAACTACTACAAGAAACTTAGGAAGATTTCATTTTCAGCCACACTTATTCCATGAGATCATACCACACCATCATGGAGGGGCACATTTGGGAAGGCTTTGAGGAGGATATATATCAATATTTAAGGAGATGCATGGATCATGTGGAGATGGAGGAGATACATAACTCTTCGGAAGAGTTAGCACAACCAACTCTTTTCTCTTTGAGGATGAGAGGAGACTCATCTACGAGCCACTCCATTTTTATGAGCAAAGAATATGGTAAGGATAATGTTTGGCTGCATAATGATTTATATAATTAATATGTGCATTCCTTAACCATATATGTGCAGGATATTGCTCAAGGAAGGAGCATTCTTCCTTCTAGACTTCATGGATTACTTGAGGCCATAAGCAGTATTGGTGATGGCCACTCCCTAGGGGGACTTGGTGATATTGTATCTTTTGCAGAGCATGCTCACTTTGCACCATACACCATACACTTTCTCCAAACTTATGAGGAGATTGGGGCAACAAGAAAGTGGTGGGGAGGCCACCCATCATTTCATTTTCTGTTGCAGTTGAGAGTCAAACTGCGTTGGTTGCATTTGAGGGACCATTTTCCTTCTCCCTTGATACATATGGAAGCAAGTATGATTCTCATTATGGTTCCCTATGTTGCTGTTGTTCTTATTGGGAGCATGATTGGGGGAGAGACACATTGGTTGGTTGTGTCCTTTGGGGAAGAGGATTCCCACGCTTTCTGCATTACATGTTCTAATGGGAGCATGGGAGGTGATATGGCCACCATAGAAAAACACTTGTTTCTTTATGAGGTGGGCCATGAAATTGATTGGATGCCATATGGTGGTGATTTCCTATCCATCACATATGGAATGGTTTGGGCCAGCATGATTAAAAACGTTGGAGAAGAGATATTTGAAGATCTAGTTTTCATCTTACCACTTGAGGGAAACATTATTGCACCCCAAGATCAACAAATACTCTACACTTAAAATGAGTGGAGAGGATGACAATGTGGGGTAGGCTACTTTGTCTAACATTATCAGATTTTCAGCCCACCTACATTGCAGGAGCTCAAGGTGGAAGAGGATTTTCAGGAGTTGCCATGTTGGGAGGTGGATCATTTTGTATGGATGATAGCTTGGGGATGAAGGATCCACAAGGGAATGAAGGTTCCCACTACATTTCAGATCCCATTCCCCAAAGGTACCTCTAGACAACACCTTATTTCCTCCTTAAGTACTTTACTTATTCACGATGATAACTATTTGGATAGCTTGCTTTCTTGGGAGGGGCAATATGGATATTCATGGATGAGACAACATCTCTTTCCTTGAAGGATTTCATCATATGTGGATGCTACAGTACGAGGATGGGAGACTTCTCAGTTCTATCCTTGCAGTTGCTTGAGGATAGGCAACATTTTGGAGGGGAGGACTGTAATATTCCAATTTAGCATGCAGCTAATTGGAATATTGATTTTTTTCTTTTGCACCTAGGAGTTGAATAAATGGGTAAGGAGGCCCATGCATATTAAAAATATGAATAAAATCCCTCATAGTGTGAAAGGGGATCAACATAATAGTTGGATTTCACACCCTCATGTGTGAACATTGACCTTTGCATGTGGACAAGGTCAAGTTTGACCAAGTCAACAACGTTGGGATAGGAGGTGGGCATCATCTTGTGAGATAGCGTAGAGATAGTGGGAGGAATATTCCTTGGTGGAGGAAACCCTAATGAGTGGGGACCAAGGCAAGAAGGCTCACACATGTTTAAAAGGAGGGTAAGGTATCCATAGGAAGACATCTTATGAATGATATTTTGATGTGTCTTCTTAGACTATTCTACTTTCTTCAACTGTTTAGTTGAGATTGTTGTGCTGCTTAGCACAAGGCATTCCTATTTAGGAATTCCTTCTCCTTTCTTGAGAGGCCTCTTGAAGGAGCTTGTACTAAATTTCTCCACATCCAGGCTTCAGGCCAAGCATCCTCCTTCAGCTACAACATTATTTCTGTAGCAGTATAACGTTGTGTTGCATGGTGTTGCAGTGCGGGTTCACAACACCCCTTCCTGCACTCATTTTTCAAATGAGGGAGCCTCCATTCCTTTAGGAGATCATTAAGGAATGTTCTGGAGAATATTTCCATATCCTGGAACTTGGAAAAATAAATCCCATCATATTCAGTGTATTCCCTTGTAGGAACTGCGTCATTTCTTGCAGTGTTGCAGTGTCAGGGTCAAGCCCCTCAATCTTGAGCTTGTTTCTTAGGGAAAGGGCTAACCCTTCTCCCTGGAAGCTTGTAAGGAGGATTATCCTTCACTCCTTGTATTATTCAGCTGTATATATGAATAAATTTAGTTATACTGTGTCATTTCAAATCTAGGTCTGCAGATCTAACATTTTTGTACTTGTGCTTTCATGAAGCCCTTGCTGGGTTATCTTCCTGATGTGTAAAAGGGGCTAGATCCCTATTTTTTTCCATGATTTGAGAAATAAAACTCTAGATATGTTTTTTACACCATATTTTATCTGAAACCCTCAAAACATTACGTTGTGCATGCTTCAGAAATCTCTGTATAGCTTAAGTCATGGGATTTCACTATTTTTAAGCCATATCGAGACCGGGAGATCTGTTTAAATTGGCTAGAGTGATTTGTTTTTTCTCCCTTTCTGTATGTGATATTTATAATGTATGAAATAAGGGATCCAAGTCCCATTTCTCACATTTATAGCATAATTCCCTGAAAATAACGTTTTTGGTGCACATATTGTCGTTTTTCCCCACATTGGGATAAAATAGTGGGACATATCTCTTGCTGCTATCCATGTAATTGATGGCTATGTGTTCTATACACATTTTATGAGTTATTTCTCATTGCTATTCCATAACTATGTTCATGTATTGTTGCATTCCCATTTTGGGATATTACAGAAAAACACGTAATCTAATCCCATTTATCATTTTTTTGCATTGATTTAGCTTAAAAAATTGAATCATATTATTCATCTACCTAACCAAAATTAGCCAAGATTAAACAGTTTGGCTAACTTATTCTCTAATCTAATTAAGAGAATTTGAAAATTGTTTGATCATGATTACATTGTATGATCTCAAAAATGACTGATGGTTGTGCCATTTTAAACAAGTTACACACAAAATACAATTTATTCCTTAGAAAATCAAACTCCTTATCAAGTATTGGCCTTTAAATTTGCATCACTTTTATTTTTTATTTTTTTTCATGGGGTTCTTTCATCTTTATTCTTTATTCTTTTTTTTATTTATTCTTTTTTTTTAATACCCTCTTTTCAATTTGTCTTTATTTTTATTTATATTTTTTTGGAAATCATTTGAAACATGCAATATTATTTGTAATTTCATATGACTAAGAGAAAATATTCAATACCCTTGTGCTGCTATAAATTATAGGACCATAACAGTGGCTCCATCTCGGGATGTTGTTAGCCTCCACAACGTCCCAAGTCTGATGAATGGATGCCGACAAAGGTAACCTCAAACCAAGCTTTCAGTTCGGTAGCTAACCCTACCAAACCAGAGAGGGATCTCTCTATGAGATCACAGCCAAAGTATTTAACTTGATAAGGAGTAGATTTTAGGCTAGTTAGGTCATCTCTAGGGTTTTGAAGGTTTGATATTTTTACTGTTGGATCAGGGAGGAAAACCAGGTAGCTAGGTCAAATGTATCAAAGGGTTACAACTGCAAATATATAAAGGAGAAAGGTAGCAATGCTTTAGTGATGGATTAGGGTTTTTCCCATGTATTTTAGGGTTTGAAAGAGTGGAGAGGATATTAATGAGCATACAATCATGAATTCATTAAAACTAAAGGAAATAAACATGAAATGATTTTCCCAAACAAACCAGAGCCATAAAAGAATTATGCTTATCAAAATTTTAGGAAGATTAGTGAGGAAAGGAAGGCATGGAAAGAGAATATATATGTCATTCATAAAAGACTATAACAGAGAAGAAACAACATCAAAAACTCACTGCACATGAATTCCTAGATAATAGTTGCAATTGTTCCTTTGAATTTATGAATAAAAGTTGAAGCACAAGATATAATGGTCTTAAGCCTGTGATTTCCCACTAGTCAAATGACCAAGAAAAGCATACATATAGACAAAATATCATTTCCCCACTCTCATAGGTCAAATCCATGAGTCAAGGAACTGATCACATGGTCCTCTCACCTAAACCATAAAGACTAGGGACATGAACAAGACTCTCCCTAAGATAGAAAAATTGATTGTTTTAACAATTTATGAATTTTACAAGCATGTATCTACCTCATATTTACCTTTAACTAGCTTAATTACATCTCAAAACATCATTAAATCATCAATATTGACAAAATTACATGGGAAAAGGTGAAACTAGAACAAGTCATCTGCAAAAAATGACTTCAGGAGAAGGCGTAGCGAATTCTGTGGAAAACGTAGTGTGCTAGGAGAAAACATAGTGTAAGAGAAAACTGAATTTTGGAAGCCTTCCCAGAGTCCAAATGCTGATATAAAAAATGTTGGAGATATCTCTTCCATTTGGCTACATGATGGAGTACTAAAGCACTAAAATTGACTGATTTTCGCCCCTCAAAATTTCATTCTCTCACAATCGCTCTGAAAAGGTAGCATGCTCTTCAAAAAGGAGGCAGAAAGGTCATTTTTGAGTGGTTTTTTGAGTTTTTGACCTGCCAGAAGAGGCTGAAGTGGAGCTTAGGCTTGATAGGATTGATGTATGGGTCAAAAGGAATCCAATGGTGTATACCTTATTCCATTTGGAGGTCTCCAACAAAAACTTTGCATGGGCCACGCTAACCTTTTGACAATGTGATTGTTTCACAAACTTGCCAAAAACTCGGAAATTTTCTGCAAAAATAGGGCTCAAATGTAGGTCAATATATCTCTAACCATAACTCCTTTTTCACAACTAAGGGAGGTTTTTTTCCTTTTTCATTTTATGAATAAACACTTCCTCCAGTGTTCAAAAATAATTTTTCGTTTGTTCATAATCCAAGTTTGAAGTTTGTCACTAAAAAATTGGAAAAACGCAACGCCACTAGGGAAAAATGCAACGTGATCTTGCAGAGAAATTTTGACTACCTTTATGAGATAAAAATCATGATCTGAAGGTACCATTTAAAATATTAGAATTTATGAGACATCATAAAGTCATCAAGCACTACAAACACCTTCTCCAAACCCCTGAAAAACTGACTTGAAGTCAAGTTGTCCAGAAGTGCAGAAAACCTCCTTTAGCAATTGTATTTTTGGAATTTTTCCCAAATCATAATACCTGTGTAAAAACTGAAGGATTTTTTCATTCCTTGGTCTATTATGGAAAAAAACCTCTATCAATTTTGTAAAATTCATCTTTATTTTTCCAGGAACACATTTTGAAGCAAACGTGTCCATGTGTGCAATGTAAACCCTAGGCAGCCCATATCTTGGAAAGGTGAAGCTATGATATATTAGACTTTAGTGGGCTCATACCTATCGATCTGACCTCCCTTATTCCTCCTCTTCACATTTTTTTATAATTCATTTCTAACCCTAGCTCAATGGGAAGAGAAATTAGGGTTTAGTGAAGGGAAAAACGGGGGATTTGGGTAGTTTGTGTGAATGAAGGGAGATGAAGGTGTTAAGGGCTTTCTAAATTATTGGGAAACTTTAAGGGGGTAGGGAGAGATTTTATGGAGTAGGGGAAAGTTAAATTTTATGGAATGAGTGATATGAAGTGGCCGAAAGAGGGAAAAAAAATAGTCCTAACCTAGAAATGTCTAGTCTAGGCTAGGGTTTGTGGGAAAATAGTGAAAATGAGGGATAGGAGTGATGGGAAGTGATTAGGAAGGTGTATAATAGGTGATGGAAGTTGATTGAGCTTTAATATTAGGGTTTTAATCGGAAATTTGTCAGTGGGAACATGAAACCAAGCAAATGTACTAGAAACCCTAGAAAAAGGGAATTTCTCTTTCCAAGCATGAAATGAAGACACAAGAGGTGATTTGGATGCCCACTTACTTGTCACCGATACATTTGACTCTATTGTTGATGAAGAATCCATATACAATGAATCTTTATGCCTCCTAAAGAAGAAAACACAACACTCTGCCAAATCGCAGCGAGTGCGAAGCACCTGTGCAGCGAATGTGCAACACAAGGAGAAATGGCACTCTTGCGCACACAAATTGTTGTTCTGAGGGTGCAAGTGGTTTTGTAATATTCCTAAATTAGCATGCAGCTAATTGGAATATTAATTTTACTCTTAACATATAGTTAGATGACTAAATGGGTAGGGAGGCCCATAAATATTTTTTTAGCAACAATAAACTCCCTCTTAATGTGAAAAGGGATCATATTCATAGCTGGATAAAGCACCTTCATGTGTGAACAAGGGATAATACATGTGGACAAAGTCAAGTTTGACCAAGTCAGAAGAGCTAGTATGGAGGGAGTTAATCATTAAGAAAGACAATCGAGTGGGAATATGTATCAGTTTAGATAGTTAGATTAAAGCCACCTTGAGTGTGGAAGAAGACATTGCATGGAGATCAAGTCAAGGTTGACCAAATCAAACAACATTGTTATGGAGGAGTGGCATTGATGATGGGACAACGCAGTTTTGGAGGGAGATTAACTGAATGATGAACGAAACCCTAATGAGTGGGACCCAAGGTGAGAAGGCTCACATTGTTTATAAGGGAGAGGATGGCAGCCATATGAGGTTATATTATGATTATGATTTTATTAATATATGTTCTGTTTAGACATATTTCTTTCTCTTTTTGTTTAGCTGAGATAGAGTGTTGTTTATCACAGGGTGTTCCTGATCAGGAATCCAACCTCTTCCATTGAGGAGGTCTTAGAGGATTCTTGCACCATATTGTCCACTATCTGGCTTAAGGCCAAGCTTCACCTTTCTTTGACAATGCAGATCATAATGAGGGTTTGTTTATTTAAGTAAGTTGCAACAAGTGGAGACTAGATCTTCAGATCTAGGCCATTTCAGTGCTCATTTTTCATGGAGGATATTTCTACTCCATTGGGAGGACAATATTGAATGAATTGAGCCTCATTTTCATATCTTGGCATGTGGCCAACTACATTTTTATCCCTACATCACAGTATAGATCCATATATTCGTAATTTCTGAAGGAGCATCTGCAGGGTGGTTCAACTCACCATTGGAGAGGTGATTTTCTGAGTGTTGGGGATATTCCCTTCACTTTGGAGATATATTGGAGGAGGTCATATTATTATTCATATTAGATCAGATCCACCTTTTAGATCTGAATATTTTAGTAGATCTGCAGCCTTAAATCTCAAATCTACAATTTGTACTTGGTGTTTTGCTGAAAACCCCAAGGGGGTTCTATAGAGGAGCTTGTATAGTGCATGTATGTGATATAGATCTAACGATTTATGCACATAGTAGCTCTATATCTGATTTAAAACATACTGATGTTTCAAGAGTAATAAAATAATGTTGTCAAGGTATTCCAACTTTAATTCATGATCGCAACCCCTCTTTTTGCATGATTTTTGGACTATTATGGCTTGGGAGGCTTGTTTAACTAAGCTACCATGATTTTTTTCAGATCTCCTTTTGTATCTGGCTGCTATAATGTATAAATAAATGGATCCATGGGCTAAACTTAACTGTTATTTCATATAATTATGAAAAATGTGTTTTTAGTGCCTTGTATTGTTGCATTCCCTATTTGGGAATATTACAGGCTTTTAAAGGTGGAGAGAATTCTATTGAATATGAAAAGATCAAATGAAATCTCTTTTTGGTCTTTTTGTAGCCTAGAAGTCCTTTTCTTCATTGTGGAGTGGTGGTGGCCCACCATGTTATTTTCACTTTTTCTTTGAAAACTATGCTTCTTTGGAACAAATAGAACTTATTACATCATGATTGAATAAAATTACATATGAATGAAACCCTTTTTTTTGTGAAAATCCCTATTACTATTGCTTCATTTTCTGGATTTATTAGTGAAATGACTGATTTTTGTGACTAAAACCATAATGACCCAATGGTGACAATAAGTTGAATGAGAACCATGGTGACATAACTCAGATGAAAAATATGACTTTGCAATGATGACTCATACAATTGAGAGATGGAAATGGGCAACACATTTTTTTTTTTAATGGAGTAGTAATAGACCTAAACACACTAGCCAGTGACCAAAATTTTATTTGAAGACCTACTGAAATCATAAAAATTTCACTCGACACCTTAACAAAATTTTTGAAAGATCCCTTTTGATCACTGGTGACATGCAGAACTGAATGACACTAACATTGGCTCCAATTAGGGATGGCAGCCCCTTGGAGGTGTCAATAAAACCGTAGAACAAGTAGCCTTATCCATTAGGCATGGAGTCAAAAATCAAAAGACAAAACTCAAAACTAAAAAATGACTGGAAAAATTAACTAACTTTGACTAAAACAAATTGACTACTCACTAAAACAACACTTACGAAACTTATTGTTGGCATCATATCATCAATACTTAAGGGCTTGAACTCCTAATGACAACCACCCACCTGCTGAAGACACATGTACAATCATGTGAAATGATCCTTCTAGTGTAACCAATCCAGGAAATGGCTACTTACTATAACCATGCTCACATTTTCCTTGAGCAAGTAGAATAGACAAAAACTAGACAACTCCAAATATATAGTGAAAATGTGCTTTTCATCCGTAAATACAAGAAAATTCATCTCCCATGTTGACTATAACAAATCAGTAAAAGAATCATCACAAATCTGAAATGTTACCTTGTCTTGAAACTCAGTAGAAACACAAGCACTCCTTTCATTTCGTAATCCTCAAGGAAGATCATCATGTGCAAGAAGCTCTAAAACAACCTCGTCTTTATCGTTTCTCTCTTGATATGACTGCAAATTATTAGATGCACTTTGAAATGAGATTCTTGCTGAATACAACAACGAAGCTAGTTGTCTGATCAATTTTTTATCATTTTTGTTTTGAAGCTCATATATTCTAGCTAATGGAGAAAAACTTTGACTACAAAAATCATCCAAAACATCAGCTATTGGATCATGGAAAACCTAATAAGGCTGCTAAAACTTATTATACCTTGCTTTAAATGAGATTACATGATTTTCTATAGGCTTGTCTTCCTTTTCTTGAGAGATATTATCAAAAATTTTCCTCAAAAAGTGAAATGCATCAAAACTTAATGGTACATAATTATTTTGCATCAATTCATAATATGTTTTAGGTTCTAATATTTCATCTATGATTTGAAACTCAATGTAACTCAGTGATTCTTATTCTGGAGTGAAAGAAGCTTCAATATCACAAGTGACATCCTAAACCAATTCATGAGAAGGTTGCACGTTTATACTCTTGACAACTCACTTATCTGCTTTCTTATAGTTTTCTCTCAGAAATTGAAATGAAGCGAAACTCAAAGGCAAAGAGCTTTCACTTACTTTGAAATTTTATGCATTTTATTCATTTTTGTCATGATTGATATACATAGGCTGAGTGCTATATTTGATTTGTTGTAATTGAACTTCCTGCTCCCGAAAAATATGCCAATGATTTCCTTGAAGAGATAGGCTCGATTTCGACAACAGAGTCATCATCATACTGATCATACTTGGGTAAATCATCAATATAATTAATGTCATCAAACATACACATTATATCATTATTTTTTTTTTCTCCTCGGATTTATCTACAAATCCATTTTCATGATTGTCCATAAATGAATACAAACAACAATGATTTTATGATCTACGGTAACTCGAATTAGTAGGAAAATAGTTAGGGCCAACAACCTCTTCTTCTTCTGCAATAAGTGGTACATGGTGTTTTTGAACAAAAAATTAATCTCTCATGATGATATTTTGCATAATTTATCCCATTATAGTTACCAAAATGTCGAGCTTCTCTTCTGAAGATGTGAAGTGCTCCTTCCAACTTTGACCTTTTTACCAACAGATTAGCTTCTACAGCTATCACATTGTCTTGCATTTCTTCGACTTTTTGTGTTCCTTTCTCTCAATTGAAACTCTATTTCAGGATCAAAGGCATCCAGGTAGTGTAAGAGGGCTCAACCGAGAGGTGGTTTTATATTAGCAGGGATTGAATGATATACTTGATTGAACCTGGCGAAAAAGTGTTGCATTGTTTCTCCTTGATGTATTTTCAAATGATTATATTCTTCTAAAATTAGAAAAGGATTCCTCATGATCACCCATTTATCAAGGAAGACTTTCAGAAACTGATTGAAATCAAAAATTCTTGCAGCTGGCAAGTTTTTGAACCATTTCTTAGTTTTGCCTTGCAAAGATAGAGAAAATATCCTGATACTGACATCATATTCTTCAACCTCAAAAATTTCGAGAAAATTTTCAAAATTCTAAATGTAATTCTCATCTGTCATGTTACCATATTCTCCATCAAACCTGGGCAAATAGTTGTAATAATTTTGAGGAAAATCATGGAGTATAGGAGGTAAGATGAGTGGCTTGTATCTATCTAGAATTTTGGAAGATATTGGAGTATGTACAAAAGTTTTAAGATTAGTCGTGATCACTTGAGGCTCATCAAGATGAATATGGTCAACATAAGTTTTAGAAGAAGGATCTTGACCAAGCTCAAAAGCATACGGAGAATTTGTATTCACAATTTTCAAAGGAAAGGAATCAAATATAGATATGGGATCTTTCCTCAAATACATTATACTTTGAAAAACCTTCTTGACATTCTCAGGAAAAAGGAAAAAATAATTCACAACAAAGAACATGATGTCTTGGATGAAATTCCAAGTTGAATACCTAATCTTCCCATGTTGTCCTTCCATGTTTATGTTGGTAAGGTTCATCCTCCAGTGGAGTCTTTGGAATTGATTTCGAAACTGATTTGGAGTCATGAGGTGGATTATTTCAGCCTTCCTGTGTCTAATCAATGTCCACCATCAGAAATCAGATATGATATTTTTCATGCTTTCCCGGGGAAGATATGTCACCTCGATCCCTGGAAACAACATCAGAAATGTTATCCTCCATGACATCCAAAGGCTAATGAATGAATTCCAACAAAGGTAACCTCAAACCAAGCTTTTAGTTTGGTAGCTAGCCCTTCCAAACCAGATAGGGCTCTCTCTATGAGATCACAACCAAAGGATTTGACTGGATAAGGAGTAGATTTTAGGCTAGTTACATCAGCTCTAGGGTTTTTAAAGTTTGATATTTTTACTATTGGAATAGGGAAGAAAACCAGGTAGCTAGGTAAAATGTATCAAAGGGTTACAACCGCAAATATATAAAGGAGCAAGGTAGCAATGCTTTAGTGATGGATTAGTGTTTCGTTGGTGTAGTGTAGGGTTTGAAAGAGTGGAGAGGATCTTAATGGGCATACATTCATGAATTCATTAAAACCAAAGGAAATAAACATGAAATGATTTTCCCAAAAAAAACATAGCCACGAAATAATTCTGCTTATCAAAATTTTAGGAATATCACTGAGGAAAGAAAGGCATGGAAAGAGAATATATATGTAATTCATAAAATACTATAATAGAGAAGACACAGAACCAAAAATTCACTACACATGAATTTATAGATAATAGTTGCAATTTTTCCTATGAATTTATGAGTAAAAGTTGAAGCACAAGATATAATGGTCTCAAATCTCTGACGTCCCACTAGTCAAATGACCAAGAAAAGCATACATATAGACAAAATATCATTTCCCCACTCTCAGGGGTCAAATCCATGAATCAAGGAACTGATCACATGATCTTCTCACCTAAACCCTAAAGACCAGGGAGGTGAACAAGACTCTCCCTAAGATAGAAAAATTGATTGTTTTGACCATTTAACTTTTACAAGAATGTGTATACCTCATTTTTACCTTTAACTAGCTTAATTACATATCAAAACATCCTTACATCATCAATACTGTCAAATTACATGAGAAAATTAAAAATTGGACCAATTCAACTGCAAAAAAAAGGACCTTCAGGAGAAAACGTAGCGTGTGAGGGAAAACTAAATTTTGGAAGTCTTCCTAGAGTTCAAATGTTGATATGAAAAATCCTGTAGATATATCTTCTAGTTAGCTACATGATGGAGGCTTGAGGCACTGAAATTGACTAAGTTTAAGCCCCCAAAATTGCATTCTCCAACAGTAACTCTAAAAAGGTAGTGTGCTCTTCAAAAAGGAGGCAAAAAGGTCATTTTGAGTAGTTTTTTTAATTTTTGACCTGCCAGAAGAGGCTTAAGTGGATATCAGGCTTTCTAGGATCTATGTATAGGTCAAAATGAATCCAATGGTGTATACCTTATGCCATTTTGAGGTCTCCAAAAAAAACGTAGCTTGGGCCACACTACCTTTTTGACAGTGTGACTCTTTCACAAAATTTCCAAAAACTTAGAATTTTTTCTGCAAAAGTAGGTCTCCAAGGTATGTAAATATATCTCTAACCATAACTCATCTTGAAAAACTAAGATATTTTTTTGTTCTTTCGCATGTTATGAATAAAAACCTCCTCCAATGTTCAAAAATAATTTTCCATTTGGTCATAATACAAGTTTGAAGTCGATCACTCAAAAATTGAAAAAATGCAGTGTCACTAGGGAAAAACACAACGTGATCTTGCAGAGAATTCATGACTACTTTAATAAGATCCAAAAAAATATTGGAAGGTACCATTGGAAATATTAGGATTTCTACTACACAATAGAGTCATCAAGCACTACAGACACTTTCTCCAAACCCCTAAAAAGCTGTCTTGAATTCAAGTTGTCGAGAAGTGCATAAAATGTCCTCTAGCAATTGTATTGTTGGCATTTCTCCAAAATCATAATACATGTGTATAAACTGAAGGATTTTTTTTCTCCTTGATCTATTATGGACAAAAATCCTTTCACTTTTGTAAAAGTCAGCTTTCTTTGGCGAGGAACACCTTTTGAAGCAAAAATGTCCATCTGTGCAATGTAAACCCTAGGCAGCCCATATCTTGGAAAGGTGAAGCTAAGATTTCTTGGAATTTGGTTGGCTCATACATATTGAATTGAACTCCCTTATGCCTCCTTTTCTTAATGGTTTCAGAATCCATTTCTAACTCTAGCTCAATGGGAAGGTAAATTAGGGTTTAGTGAAGGGAAAAAGAGGGGATTTGAGTAGTTTTTGGGAATGAAGGGAGATGAAGGGGTTAAGGGCTTCCTAAACTATTGGGAAAATTTAAGGGGTATGTAGAGATTTTAGGGAGTAGGGAAGAGTGAAATTTGATGGAATTAGTAATAGGAAGGGGTCCAAAGAGGTAAAAAATAGTCCTAACCTAGAAATGTCTAGTCTAGGCTAGGGCTTGTGTGAAAATAGTGAAAATTATGGATAGGAGAGATGGGAAGTGATTAGGAAGGTGTATAATAGGTGAGGAAAGGTGAATGAGCTTCAATCTGAGGGTTTTACTCAATAATTTGTCAATGAGAACATGAAACCAAGAAAATATACTAGAAACCCTAGAAAAAGGGAATTTCTCTTTCCAAACATGAAATGAAGACACAAGAGGTAATTTGGATGCCCACTTACTTGTCACTGATACCTTGGACTCTATTTTTGATGAATAATACATCTACAATGAAGTTTTGTGCCTCCTAAATAAGAAAACAAGGCATTCCGGAAAATCGCAGTGAGTGTGCAACACCTACATAGAAAATGCACAAAACAAGGAGAAATGGCACTCTTGGGCACAAAAATTGTTGTTTTGAGGGTGCAAGTTCTTTTTCAAGGTGGAGATAAGTCTCTTGAATATGAAAATATCAAACAAAAGCTATTTTTGGTATGTTTGTATCTTCGAATTCCTTTTCTTCATTGTGGTGTGGTGGTGGCACACCATGTGCTTTTCACTTTTTCTTTGAAAACTATGCAGCTTTGGAACAAATAGAACTTATTACATCATGATTGAATAAAATTTCAGATGAAACAAACCTTTTTTTTTTTATAAAATCCCTATCAATACTCCTTCATTTGCTAGATTTATTAGTGAAATGATTATTTTTGGTGACTGAAACTCTAATGACCTAATCGTGACATTGAGCTAAATGAGAACCATGGTGACATGACTGAGACGAAAAATATGACTTTGCAATGATGACTAATCCAATTGAGAGATGGAAATGACCAGCACAATTTTTTTTTAATGGAGTTGTAATAGACCTAGACACACTAGCCAATGACCAAATGTTTATTTTAAAACCTACTGAAATCATAAAAATTTGACTCAACGCCCTAATTTTTTTTTTGAAAGAGCCCATTTGATCACTAGTGACATGCAAAGATGAATAACACTAATAGATGTCACTCTCCTAATGATGTGCCAAGACCTTTTGACTAGTACCCTTGAATGTTCTACTTTAATCTCTTTTCTGCATCTGACTTCTTTATGAGTTGTTGTAGTAGTTATGGCAGCACATTAATCAGGATCTTAGGGCCTTCTCTACGGGCTTCAACTTCTAATAATAGATCATCCAATAAAAATAATTAAATACAATGATATTTACAATGAGGTTATCAAGAAACACTTCTATTCCTATGAAAAATAATATTTCAACATGCTGCCATTCACAGGTCCACCAAGTAGCTCTGTCCCATCCAATTCTTTGAGGAAAAATATTTTTGACTCTTGTAGCCATGGATGATATAAGGTCATATCCATAGGTTGTCAAACTTACCATGCTTACCTTTCTCTTATCTTCTTCAATCCCATTTTAAAACATTGTACCGTAACTGAAAATTATCAACCTTGGTCCTTTTGTCATAAATTTTCTTGACATTTTTTTGGATGACTTGCGTATTGTTGTACACTTATTCTTTGTATTGCTACAACTGTATGGTCTGATTTATCCTTCTCTGAATATAATTGGATTCCACTTGCATCTCTCGCATCATTTTTATAATTGGGACACCTAAATAGGTTGGAAATAAAATATCCATTCCATAAACTAATTGGTATGGGGACATCCCAATTGATTTCTTAGTGGTGAGTCTGTCAGCTCATAGTGCATTTACTAGTTTATTGTGCCATGAATTTTTGTTGTATCCCAATAGATTTTTTAATGATATTCACTAAATTCTTATTTGAATATTCAGCTAAACCATTCCCATTAGGGTAATAAGCAATTTAATGTCATAGAGAGATCTGATACCTGTTGCAGAATTATACCATTTTATTTAACTTAAAAGTTGTTGCATTGTTTGTGCTAAGTTTCTAGGGACATCCAAATCTTGACAGTATATTAGCTTCCAAAAATTTGAAGATCACAATGTTTTTTTCTTATGTTGAGGGTATGGCTTCAATCCATTTAGTGAAATATTCAGTGGTTATGAGGATCCATTTGTGTTGGTTTGAGGATGGTGGATGGATTTCTCTAATGAAATCCAAACACCATTGTTGGAAAGGAATTTCAACAAATATGGGTTTCAAGGGTAAAGGCAGTAGTTTCCACTTGCCTTCAAAAATTGGGCTTTTTTTATAGGAAGTAACTTTTTTATGGAAATCGGAAAATAGCATTGGCCAGTAAAAACCAGCTCTTAGGATCTTCTTGGTTGTGGTTTTCCAATAAAAATTTCCACCACAATATCCTTTATGAAATTTGTGCATGATTTTATCTGCCTCATCCTTCAACAAACAATTTAGTAGAATTCCATGAGTATATTTCCAATACAAATGATTGTATAAGATACAAAATTTTATAGCCTTTAACTTGAGAATTCTAAATTTTGTTTTGGTCAAACCAGGAGGAGCTTGTAAATTTAATAATACAAAAATGAGGTCTGCATACCAGGGAGAGGTTGTAAAAGCCTCATCTATTTGTGCAGTCACCTTCTCTTCTTGTTCATCCAATGTAGCTACAAAATTAATATCCAAAGCATGAAAATTAGACTCATCCATGAACTTAGCTAATCCCTGACCTTTAATTAGCTTGGTGGGTCAAATTTCAATATCATATTCAAGGATAATTGCAATCCACTTACCTATCTTCCCATCAAGTCCATTTTGTGTCAGGATATCTTTGACCACGGAATTTGGAACAAAAGAAATGATGTGAGAATGAAGAATATATACTATGAAATCCTTAACTGCTTTTATGAGATCAAATGATTGTTTTTCCATGATATTGTATTTTAAGGCAACATCTCTTAGAGCCTTTATAAATAAAGTAATTGGTTTCTCATGTACTTGATTTTTTTTCTGCAAGAGGACTGTTGCAACAGTGTGTTCAGATTCAAATGAAATTGTTATGAACTATTTTGTGAAGCTAGGGTTGTTAGGGTTTTTTTTAGCCTCAATACTCCATTTTAATTTTGTATCTTTTCTTAACATTTTTGTTATGTTCCTGAGGAGTTCTGCCAAGTTTAGGATAAATCTTATTAGAAAGTTTATTTTACCAATAAATGATTGAAGCTCTTTCACATTCCTAGGATGACTTATTTTTAAAATGGTCTCAATCCTGTTGGGATCAATTCTAATTCACTCTTTGGAAATGATATGCCCTAGAAGTTTTTCTTCCTCTAGGAAAAATAGTGTTTTCTTCGGGTTAAGCGAAATTCCAAACTTCCTACACTTCTCAAAAACTCTCCTCAACTGTAGCAAATTCTCTTCATATGTTTATGAAAAATAAATGGTATCATCCAGATATATGACTATGAATCTGCCAATTTCATCAGAAAAATAAATGTCCATTTCTCTATGAAACGTAGTTCCAACATTCATTAATCCAAAAGGAATCTTGACATAAATGAAGGTACCTATTGGAGTGGGGTCCACTAGGACCGAACCTTGATAAATGTTTGGTATATGTTTGTAAATATTTTGTAAGTTTAGTCATGTGCAGCACAAGTCAAGGGACTTTGGGGAGGTTCAAAGCCCCTCATGAGTTGTAATGGGTCAAAGGGTAGAACTAGGGGCTGCAAACCATGGTTTGTAGACCTTAGATGAGCATGAGCTAAAAGTATAAATAGAAGTCTAGATCGAGCTGATAGAGGACAGTAATGTTATTGATGATAGAGATATGACTGTATTTTTATATTCTAGTGGATTTTTCTGGGTTAAAAGGCTCCTGCTGGTTGTGTGCGCAGAGACCTTAGTCCTATTGTGTGTGGACCCCTATGGTTGTGTGCGCCGGTGAACTGAAGGTTTTGTAAGGAAGATCTAAATTGTTAATGAATGAAGAACTGTTTTGGATGATATCTGAGTATGAAATACATATGTATTTTCTTTATGATCGTTTCTGCATGTTATTTCTAACTACTATGTTATCTGTATTCATATCAATTGCAAAACTATTTCTCACTTTAGATGAATGATTATTGAATGAATAGTACTTTTGGGCTCTAATAATAAGTGTTAAGGGTTATTACATGGATTGCAGAATATGTTTTAGCATGCACACAAGGTATTCTATATAATTGACCTAAATTTGTCTGGTTAGAGCTTCTGTTGTAGAGGTATGTTCATGGTTGTGTTAGATATAAAGGCACCCACATCATTTAATTATCTCTCAAGGTGTAGAAACCTAGTTCCAACACACCCCCATACTTCTTTGGGTGATACTTTGACTTGCGCAAGCATGTCACTGGCGAAAGGGCCAGTAGTAAGATGGTTTTGTTGGTTAACCTCAACTTCGAACCTAGTTGAGGACCCCTCAAGACAACAAATGGTTCCATTTTCGGAACCAGGATCGTTTTGAGAGAGATTAGATGTTGTGGCAACCCTTAAAGCCTGAACTAGAGGTCTGGTTTAAGAAACATATTCTAGAAATTTCCCTGAAATAAAAAAGAAGTAAGAAGTTGTCTATTGAAGAGTGGAAGAACAAGTATATTTTCATAGAGGTTCATGAGATCTTCTTCATGACCTTTGTACATGAATTATAGGAGTGGTTGTCAAGATTCATAGAATTCAAAACCTATTGTAAGGATGACAAGGTCACACAGTGGATGGTTGAATTGATCCAACAGTTAGAAAATATTGATAATTCCATCACCCACACTGTATATCACTAGGTTGACAACATCTTGGGTGGCTTTGTGATAGAATTTGCAGTAGATCAGTTTATGTCATATTTTGAAGATGAAAGAATATTTTTCAAGGGATTGAGAGGTAAATTATTATGAACCTTGTCTCTGCTGATTAAGATGTTATTGTGTGAAACAGTATTTTGTGCAACCACAATGAGTGAATGACCCTTGTTAAGATCAAAAGTGCTACGTGCAGCGAAAAATATTATCGGGTCAATCAAAGATGGGACAGATCTGTATATATCCCTCTGAGAATTCACCTAATAGAGAAGGTAGTGAGGCTACGCACACTGAAGGGAGCCCTCTTGCTACGCCAAAGTTGAACTCACGCAAGGGTAATACATCTCCTACCCCACTACCACCACCACCTGTGGAAGATATCTTTGCGCATATGAAGCTACCCACCTTAAAGGATGTGGGGGATGAGGATATGGATCAGTTTTGGTTTGTGGCTAATGCAATGTGGACTACACAAAATGTTAATATCGATGCTTTCAAGAGAGTGCAGTTGGCTATGGAGTTTGAAGGTATTGATTTAGATTGGTTCATGGGATATCTCACTCAAAACGTAGATCCCACTGTTGTGCAGATTAAGGATGCCCTTAAACTCAATTTTGGAAGCCGAAGTCCTATTCATGGTGCATAATAAAACTAAAAGATATCAAGCAAGGGCCGAAGGAATCGGTTTGGGAATCTTACCAATGTCTAAAGCACACCATCAACGATGTAGGATTTTCTTACAATTATAAGAAGCATAAGGAATGGTTCATTGCCATGATTTTTCCACATCTACGTGGGCCTATGGGTCAACAAAATATTTCTTCTCGGGCCGAAGCCCTGGAATTTCCTATGAAATGAGAAGCTACACCTAAATAATATGCTCAATTCGGAGCGCTAAAAATTCAAAGCCAACTTGAAGCTATGCACTTAGAAATTCAAAATTTACGCAGAGATCAGGGTAAAGAAGTTGGCATGGAAGTCTAGTGCATACGCTGCAAACGTGCTGGCCACACCAAATATCAGTTCCCTCTATTCTCATATTACATGCAAGAGGGGGACAAAATCCTTTGCGTCCCAGGGATACTATTGGACCAAGTACCCGTACACTATGGTGCGTTGATTGTAGGGTATCTGGACGACATGATACAAACCATTTCCCTCGAATAGGAGCCTATGTGCTAGAGATAAAGCAACACTGATGCAGATTTTTCTCTTCATTTGGTCATGATGAGCACTACTACCAGACGTTCAATCTAATGATATAAAATTCTAACCTTTATAGAGTGCAGGCTGACCCTTCATCACTAGAATCTCTGTAAATTTATGTAGATGTTCCATGCTTAATGCAACTTTACTTTTCACTACAACAATCACATAAAAAATCAATTAAAATGTTGATAGAACATACCAGAGGATCTACAGAAGACAAAACAGAAAAAAAAAATGTGGTGGTGCATTACGACGGTCAACAGGATGCTTCAACCAGCAAAGTCTCCTTGGTCAACCAACCCAACATGTGTCACAACAGCCCTCAAAATAGCCACATGTTCAACTCAAAGTCAATGCTATCTAGAAAATTCAATGCAGGACAACAGCAAGAATGTCACACAGCTCGGTCTTCGGTCAACCTTTTGACCTCGGTTGTTGTGCCAATGTGTATGGCCTCTCAAAATCGAAGTATCCACCAATTTTTAGCCTCTTTGGACCATGCGTTGACCAAAGACAATGTTGGTCAAACTTGCGTGGAAACCCTAGTTGTAGTAAATTTGTCTTTCTTCCTGGCTGTAGTAATTCGTCCTTCTTCCCACGTGTGAACTAAAATTTCCTCCAAGGAGTTCATACTAAATTAGAAGAGGAGAAGATATGTGATGAGATGAGTGAAATTATATCCAACGTTGACTGTATATATATCCATCACTGAGGTGTGTGACGCATCTGCTGGACCTTAAGGCTGACCTGCACATATTTGAAATTATTAAAAATAAATTCAAAATAAATGTTTTTCTCATCGGATTAAGATCAATTTTATATCAATCTTACACCTCTCCGAAAGAGGAACCCAATAAAAATATTGGTCTCTTCATCTAAGCATCACAACATGGATTTTGGACCTATTTGTCCAATTTTAACACTCCCTCTCAACTAGGGATAACTCCATCCACCTGTGAAATCAAACATCGTGTGTCGTCCCACCATAACTTGCTTTTCTAACCTCTTTATTTTAGAACAGAAGTGGGTCAGTCACAAAGACATCATTCCCCGACTGACAGATTCAGCCCAGAGGTCTGAAACCTCTATCAGACTAACAAAGAGTCTCATACCAACCTAAATTTAGTTTACCTGACCCGAAGTCAGTTGGAGGTCCGAAACCTCACTATAATTGATCCCAGATCAAGTGGTTGGACTGTGCCATCCTAGATAGAGAGTACGACAATTTCTGATGCGTCCATTTTTCTTCTAGTCTCTAGCTTTTCCCACCTCATTGGCCAAATGAGAGGTACTTCCAATGAGCCCTGAACTCAATGGGTAGGAAGCATAAAGGGCACAGATAATGAGAGGTGAACCAACTCAAAATCACAACGGTGGGGTCCAAACACACTGACAAGGTTCGGCAAGCCTAGCCTTGTGGTTGCTTATAGCTCCGAGAAGCTATCCTGAAAACCCCCCAGAGCTCCTAGGGCTCATCGTCCAATAGTACCCACATCATAGGGATGTTCCATGATACCAAGAATCTCATGGAAGGTTAGGAACTTGACCTTCCCCAAGGGCTTTGTGAGAATATCCACGACCTGCTCATCAGTTCCTATATGATCGAGCCTTACGGCGCCTCGTTGTACCATATCCCGGATAAAGTTGTACCTGATATCAATATGCTTGGATAAATCATGGAACACTGGATTCTTAGACAAGCTAATCCCACTCTGGTTATCACAGAGTATCACGGTGGTATCTAGCACATGTTCGAATAACTCACTGAAGATCTTTCACAACCAAACTTCTTCACAATAGGCCATTCTCGCTGCAATGTATTCGGCCTCTGCAGTGCTCAAAGCCACCGACTTCTGCTTCCTTCTCATCCATGAGATCAAATTAGAACCAATATTGAAGGAGTATCCCGATGTGCTCTTACGATCCACCACACTGGCAGCCCAATTGGCATTAGTATATCCAAGGATTCTCACACTCCTGGCAGTGTATCTTATCCCATGGTTTATCGTGCCTCGAAGATATCTCAGAAGATTCCTGGCACCAACCCAGTGAAACTGATGAGGCTCAATCATCTGTTGACTCAAAGTGTTCACTGCAAAACATATATCTGGATGGGTGTTCACTAAGAACATCAAGGGCCCTACAAGTTGATTATACTCAGTAGGATTAGACAATACGGACCCTGCAACACTACCACTAAACTTCTTGAAGTTGAGCTCCAGTGGTGTTGACACAGACTTTCATTCCACCATACCAAATCTTTCCAGAAGTTTCACAATGTATTTTCCTTAAGAAAGGAAAATCTCGCCAGGTCTCTACCAAACCTCCAGGCCTAGGAAGTATTGCATCAGTCCTAGGTCCTTCATCTTGAACTTAGTAGCAAGCTCCCTCTTGCACTGATGAATGAGAGGGTCAGCAATTGTCAGGAAGAGGTCATCCACATACAGCACCAGAATGAGAGGATTTCCCTTGACAACCTTGAAGTAAAGGTTCGGATCAGCATTACTTCGAGTGAAGCCCAGCTTCATCAAGTATCTATCTATCCTCTCGTACCAAGCTCTGGATGCTTGCTTTAGCCCATATAGGGCTTTCTTCAACCTGTAGACATGGGTGTCCCGATCCTGGACTATGAACCCTAGAGGTTGTTCCACATATACCTCTTCCTTTATCGCACCATGCAAAAATGTGGTCTTCACATCCATCTGATGAAGACTCCATCCTTGCGTAGTAGCAAGGGCTATAATAGATCAAATGGTTGTATATAAGGCCACAGGTGCAAATATTTCATAATAATCTATGCATTCCTTTTGAGAGAAACCACGAGAAACAAATCTTGCCTTTAACTTTTCAGCACTTCCATCAGATCCATACTTGATCTTGTAGAGCCATTTCAAGGTGACAACTACTTTGTCCTTTGGTCTTGGAACCACATCCCAAACATCATTCTTCATAATCGAATCATACTCTTCGTGCATAGCATCCTTCCAAACTTGATGCTTTACAACTTCCTCAAAGGATCCAAGCTTAGATTGTACAATAATACTCATGGCTGCTAGATACCTTTGGTATCTACTCGACTTCTTGCTTTCATGGAATGTCCCCCTTGGGGCCACATGTCCCTCAGCATCCTCGAGAGTGTCCCTGAGCCATGAAGGTCTCTTTCCCAGTGAAGGAGGTGGATCAAATGGGTCCATTGGTCCTTCAACATCAGGCATTGTTTCATCCTTTGGTTCCTCTTGATTTCCATGCCTTGCTTCATTATCTTCCTCAGATCTTGGAAGATTGTCTACTTTCCTCAGGGAAGTATCTTCGTCAAAGGTGACATCGTGGCATATCTCCACTTCCCTTTGACCAGGAACATAGACTCTATAGGCCTTCGAAGTTTCACCATAACCCACAAACATTCCTTTCTTCCCAGAAGCATCCAACTTGCTCCTCTTTTCCTTCTACACATGAAAGTAAACAATACATCCAAAAACTCTAAAATGCGAGATGTCAGGTTTCTTACCAGAGAAAACCTCTTCGGGAATTTTGGATTCTAGAGTGTAATGCGGGCATCAGTTTTGTATGTACACAGCAGTGTTCGCATCTTCTCCCCATAGAAAATTTGGCAGACCTTGGTCACATAGCATGGCATGGGAAGCTTCCACAATGGTCATGCTCTTTCATTCAGCAACACCATTTTGCTCGGGAGTATAGACAGTTGTGGTCTCCCTCTTAACGCTAGCTTCTTTGCAAAATTCCTTGAACTTGTTTGTCTCATATTCAGTGCCATTATCCATTCTTAAAATATTGATCTTCTTCCCTATCATATTTTCCACCAAGGCTTTGAATGTATAGAACCATATGTAAGCCTCATCCTTCTTCTTTAAGAAGTATATCCAGGTTTTGTGAGAGAATTCATATATGAACATCATATAATATGAACATCCTCCCAAGGATGTCATGGGCATCATACCGATAGATCAGAATGGATCAATTGCAAGACATCATATGTCTTTGTGACACTATAGGGGAAAGGTCCCCTTGTATGCTTTCCTTCGGCACAACCCTTATATACACCTTCATGATTATTTGGAAACTTGGGCATCCCTATCACCACCTTCCTTGATTTGGGAAGGGCTTTGTAATGAAGGTGTCCAAACCTTCGATGCCATAGTTCAGTCTATCGGATAGTATCACATGTCATTTCTCCCAGCAGACTTCCTCCAACCTGGTAGAGTGTATCAACTCTAAACCCAATCGAGATAGCTTCCTTGAATCTCTTCTTCCACATGATCACCTTTCCATCAGTGAATGCCACATTGAAAACTTTGTCTTGCATGGTTGTTATAGACACAAGGTTCTTCTTCAAATTAGGTACATAGAGTACATCCTACAAGTGGAGGACTTGACCTTGAGACAAGTGGAGGGTCATAGTCCCTGTCCCTTTCACAGGATATGTGGCATTATCTCCATGGATAATTTCCAGATTAGTATCCTTCTCAACCATATCAGAGAGTGCTTCCTTGAACCCAGTGATATGCCTTGAGGCTCCACTATCTGGATTTTCTTGACCTTTTGAAAGGTTGATAATTTCTGCCAGAGGGAGCCTTCATCTTTCCCTTGGATTTGGTGTTCCTTTGGTTTCCATTCCTCCAGTTTTTGTTGTTATCATCACCATCGGGAGAATCCTTCTTGAAAGGACATTCTCTAGCATAGTGACTAGGACTATGACAAGTGAAACACTTGCCCTTATTTCCTTGGGTCCTTGATTTTCCCTTGTTCTTTGGGCCACCAGAGCTATTCCTTCTAGAATGAGCAGCTTATGCAGCATTTCCTTCATTTCCATACTCCTTCATTCTTGATTCTTCTTGAACGCATATTCACAATACTTCGTCAAAGTTAGGTATCACACTATTATTTAGAATGGTAATGTTGAACACATGCCATTCAGATGAGAGCCCTCCAAGTGCGGTGAGTACCGTCTCTCGATTAGATATTGTCTCCCCAATAGCCAGTATATTATTCCTAATTTCAATCAGCTTCAGAAAGTATGATTAGATAGACTCATCCCTGCCTTTCTTAAAATTCTTCAATTGATTCTTGAAGAATAGTACTTGATTCGCATTTTTGGCCTTGAACATGAGGATAAATTTATCATACATCTCTTTGGATGTGCCCAACTCAGAGATGTAGGCCACCAGGATTTTATGAATGGATTCCTTGATAATCAAATTTTCTTTGATCTCCCCCTTCTTGTACTTTGTTTTGGTAGCAACAGTAGCAGTGGATGGAGGTTCTTGGATTTTACCCTTCACATAGTCCATGACATCTTGGTCTTCCAATTTGAGATCCAATATCAACTTCCAAGAATGGAAGTCATCCTTCCCAGTCAATTTTTCATCCTCCTTGAAGCCATAGTTTGTGGAACCCATTATCATCTCCGGTGATTGCTACAAATAGGGCTTATCTTCACCTCAGCTCTAATACCATTTAAATTTATGTAGATGTTCTATGCTTGATGCAACTTTACTTTTCACTACAACAATCACATAAACAATCAAGTAAAATGCTGATAGAACATGCTAGAGGATCTATAGAAGATAAACCAGAAACATAGAAATGTGGTGGTGCGTTACGGCGGTCAACAGGATGCTTCAACTGGCAAAGTCTCCTTGGTCAGCCAACCCAACATGTGTCACAACAGCCCTCAAAATAGTCACATGGTCAACTCAAAGTCAAGCCCAGAAAATTCAACATTGTCCATAAAAGTCAATGCAAGACAACAGCAAGAATGTCAACACAACTCAGTCTTTGGTCAACCTTTTGACCTCGGTTCTTGTGCCAATGTGTACAACCTCCAAAAATTGAAGTCTCCACCAATTTTCAGCTTCTTTGGACCATGCGTTGACCAAAGTCAACTCTGTTCAAACTTGCGTGGAAACCCTAGCTGCAGTAAATTCGTCCTTCTTCCTGGCTGTAGTAATTCTTCCTTCTTCCTACGTGTGAACCGAAATTGCCTCCAAGGAGCTCGTCTTAAATCAGAAGAGGAGAAGATGTGTGATGAGATGAGTGAAATGATCTCCAACGTTGACTGTATATATATCCATCATTGAGGTCTGTGACACATCTGCTGGGGTGTAAAACCTTAAGGCCGAACTACACATATTTGAAATTATTAAAAATAAATTAAAGATAAATGTTCTGCTCGTCGGATTAAGATCAATTTTATATCGATCTTACACCTCCCGAAAGAGGAACCTAATAAAAATATTGGTATCTTCATCTGAGCATCACAACATCGAGTTTGGACCTAGTTGTCCAATTTTATCAATCTCCCTCTAGACGAGGACGTTCCCCAGCAAGAGGAAGGGGAGGTGGGAGAGGTGGAAGCGTAGGTCGAGGAAGAGGGACATTAATATGATATAACTGTGGAGAGGCTAGACACTATGTGCATGACTTCCCAAACCCAGCGCAACAATCCTGTAGGTACTTTAGGTAATTTTATTGTGTAATAAAAAATTGTCTAGTGTTAATTTCTAAGATGTGGGAAAAGCAACAACACACACCTACGAAAAACATAGAAATGGTTAAATCTGAACCGTGCGATGATGGTCCAAGTGTAAATGTAATTAAAAACAATGGTGCTACCACTAGAGGAGATGAGAAAAAGAAGGTTGATGCAAAGCCATTGATAAAAAATGCGTCTGAAAAGAAAAAAAGAATCAACCTGTAGAAGGAAAAGGAGGCTTTCATTGAAGCCAGGAGGGATTGCTGCAGGAGCGTCCACATCAAGTTCTATCATGGAACCAAAGGCTGATGATAAATTCAAATCATTCCTACAAGCCTACATTAAAATATTACACAATTAGAAGGCAATAGATAATCTTCAGGCCTGGATAGACAGTTGTGCGGAAAAAGGAGTACCTCGAACGGAAACTAAGGCTGTGAAAAAGATTTATAAGAACAAGAAGAGAATTGGTTGGTAGATGCGCATGCCTATGTATATTGGAGATTATGAGATGGATCAAGTCATCTTGGATCTGGGGTTTGATGCAAATGTTCGACCTAAGAAAACCTAGAAGAAGATGGGAGAACAAATGCTGAAATGGTCCACCATTCAGTTACGCATGGCTAATTAGCAAAAGATCATTCCACTTGGAAGACTTCCACAAGTCCTGGTAGAAATTGCTGGAGTGAAGGTACACGCGGATTTTGTAGAAATAAAAATTTTGGATGATGTAGACCCCTACCCTGCGTTTTTAGGGTTGGATTGGGCCATTGATATGGGAGGCATCATCAACCTGAAGCAGAGAAGCATGATCTTTGAGAATGATGGTATGCAGGTGATAGTCCCACTGGATCGAGCAGAAGGGGAAAGATATAGAGAGCCACTACGTGAAGAATATTATGTTGACCAGATTTACAAGTTGAATGTGTGGGATGAAGATTGGATCAACCCTACAATTTATGGGATGTTGAATTGGGAGAAGGATAGTTCATGTTTCTCATATTCAAATGGAAAGATGGAGAACTAGAAAAATTAGTTGCATGAAGTTTCTACGCTACGCTGCCTCAAGATAAATAAGAACTTCTGGTGCATCTCCTCAGAGGTAAGAGAACTAGCCTATTTTGATGGTTCTAGTAGTGTCAAATTATTTCTGGAAGAATTAGAAAAGGTTGTATCAGAAGAACGAATGTTCTGGGCGCTTGATCTGGCTATGCGTGCAACCCCAATGCGTTGGTGGGATATGCACAAGGGTGTATTTAAGGATTGGGAGGAATGTAGAAAAATGATGAATTTGTGCTTTGAACTTCCCACTACCTCGCCAACTAAATTGTTTTATGGTCAAGGAGACCCATGCAAACCCCTATCCATTTGGATAGAATTTTGGAATTAAAATACTTGGAATGAGTGACTTCATATGTTTATTCACTCATTACGGCCGGTACCTACCACTTGGTATTTGGAAACAGAGTTGCACTGAGCAACTCGCCATTGGATTACAATGACTGATGATTTCCTATCAACCTTCGGCTTGGTTGGGGGATCGGAAAAATTGGATGAAACCCTGCAAGACATAGATGCTCTTGTATTTGATGAATTCTGACCCGGAAGGGAATGTGATGCACTAGCATGGGATGTGCATATGCAAGACATTGTCAATGGTAGAAACTTGTCAATAGAGGATAATGAAAATCATCCAAGAAATGTTAACATCCCTGAGTCTGAAGTAGAGTGCGTAGTTGCAAGGCCCTCACTGGGAATGGTCGATGTAACTAAACCTCTTAAGTTGAAGGAAGTCAACATTGGGATAGAAGAGCAACCCAAGTTGGCCAAAATTGGGGATTACTAGGATGATGATATAGTAGGGAAGATTGTGGAGCTGTTGACAGAGTATCAGTATCTATTTCCTACAAATATTTCTTAACTTAAGGGAATTGTAGGAGACCTAGGTGTTATGAAGATCACTTTAAAACCATATGTGTGCCCTATCAAGCAGCGACCATATCGATTGAATCCTAAATATAATGAGAAAGTAAAAGAGGAATTATAAAATATGGTGGTTGCAGGAATCATTGAGCTTGTAGAATAGTCTGATTTGGTAAGCCCAATGGTGGTTCAGGAGAAGAAGACCAAAGGAGAGAAAAGGATTTATGTAGATCTACGCAAGCTGAATGATGCCTGTGTGCATGACCCCTTCCCTAATCTATTTTCTGATGAAATCCTTGATAATGTGGGAAGACAAGAATATTATTCATTTATTGATGGATTTTTGGGGTATCATCATATTAGAATTGTGCCTGAAGACAATAGTAATACCATCTTCGCAACAGAGTGGGGGTCTTTCCAGTACACTGCCATGCCTTTCGGATTGAAAAATGCACCTGCAATCTTCTCGCACGTGGTCATGGTTGTATTCAAATAATTCATTCATAAATTATTGGAGGCATATTTTTATGACTTTGTAGTGCTTGGATTAGTAGAGAGACATGTGCCAAACCCGCGCATGATGCTTGACACTTGTAGGAAGCACCAGATTTAGCTTAACCTAAATAAATGTAATTCTATGTTCCTTTTGGAATTTTATTAGGGAATATATTATTTCAACAAGGATTGATGGTCGACCCAGCCAAGATAGCAGTTATCATCAACCTAGAAGTTCCCACTAATGATAAACTGTTGCGCTCCATCTGTAATATTCCAAAATCGGGAAAAATCAACAAGCTTGCACTAAAAACGTATTTCCAGCAACATATGCAATAAAAAATTGAAATGTACTCTTGTATCTTGTATATTAGTCAATATAAAACCTAAATCCAATAATAGAGCTGAAACAAATCAAACTAGGTGGGTTAAACAGACCTCCCACACTAGTGTAGCTGAAAATAACCAAAAACCCTAAATACTTCAACACAAGGATTTATGCATAAAAGTGTCTACATAGTCTAAAGAGGATTTTAAATCAGAAAATAGGAGAAAAAGTAGACCTACTCATATATTTATTAAAAATGCTGAAGAACAGAGATCTAGTCTCCTTATACAAAATACAAGAGAACCCGGCAAGGGTTTCTTGTCAAACACTCTACATACAAAATGTGATATTCATAAATTTACTGAATCACCATTGCAAAACTGAATAATAAGAGTGTATAAGGCTTAATTATGTCTGATCTTATGTAGATCCCTCAAGGGCTTCCTCCCATGAAAGGTTGGACCTTTCAATCACAAGAAAACACTGCTTCGGAGCCACTAGACCATTTGTTGAATGTTGCCTCCAAAATAACACATTCCCTAGATGGAACAACGTTGGGAATGTTATTTAAATGTGTTTTCTACTACCATAGATCTGAAATCAGCTCTAGACCTCTCCAAACAAGTCCCTCAAGTGAAGGAAACCTTCCTTCAAAGAGAAACTAGCTGAGAAAGCGTGATTCCAATCCCTTCCACTGTTGCACCTTGCAACATTGCACAATCTCTGGAAAAACTACGCTGATGAAGTAGACTGAAGCTTGGCCTAGAAACCTTATGTGTAATTATGAATACAAACTCTCCCAAGAGGCTCCTCAAGGAAAGAGGTGGGATTCCCACTCGGGAACATCTGGTGCTAAACAACACTGCTACCCTGCTAAACAACAAGAGGAAGAAAAATTATGAGCAGAAAAGAATAATAATCTAAGACATGAAGAATAATTCTTCCATCCTCTTCCTTAAATAAAACATGAGTTTTATTGCCCTTGGCCCCACTCAATTATGTCATCTCTATCCAAAGATTCATCTCCCTCCAAAACTGTTTTATTCCTTCTTGGATTCCTCCTCCTCCACAACTGTGCTATTGACTTACTCAAATTGGACTGAATAAACTTGATTTTATCCTTGTTCACACATGGAGGTGTTTTATTAAGCTATAAAGGGTGTCCCCTTTCACATTTGGAGTGTTTTTATCCTCCTTAGGAGACTTATGGGATTTTCTACCCATTTATTCACCAGCTAGAGCTGCTGCTAACTCTAATGTTCCATTTAGCTTTGACGCTAAAATTTTGGAACATTACACTCCTCCCCTCCAAAATATTTTCTTTTCCTCAAGAAAATTTATAGGGAGAGAAAAATTCCTCCCCTGCTCCTCATGTGGCCTCCCATAAATAGCCTCCATCATTGCATCAAGAGAATCTGCAAATAAACTGTCATCCAATGTTTCCTCCCAAATGTGCAAAACCAAATGGTCTACCTCAATCAAAGGTGGAAAGTGTGAATGGAAACCTACTTGTTGTCTCATGGCCTCCAAAAAGTAGGATTTATGACCAACATGGTGAATGAGTGCCTCCCTCACCCATGCTATCATCCAAATGAAGTGAGTCACCCTTCAACATGGCAACTCATGAAGAATCTCCTCCACCTTTGGCTCCTAAAATGTAGGTGGGATGAATAAATGAACATGATAGGTAAGAGGGCCTATCCCACGATGTCCTCCTCTCCACTTATGATAAATGTAGATGGCATGCTGATCTTGGGTTGCAACATGATTTCCCTCCAATGGAAAGAAAAATATTGAGTCCCAAGGACTCTTCCTCCAAAATCATGAGAAATGCCAACCCAAACCATTCCATTCAAGATGAATGGCACATCATCACCATTTGGCATCCAAATCAGAAAAATGTTGAAAGTTATGTGCAATTTTGGATGGTACCAAAGTTTCTCCAAGTGGATATTACACAGTCTTCCCAACTGTTGTTTGAGAATGTCATGTGGAAAGTGGTTCTGCAACAACTTATTAGCTGTGTATGTTTGCTCTTCCAACATGGGGAAGTAAGCATCAATTTATATCAGTTATACATAGGTAAAATAGCAATACACTTGCCCAAATTCATGTATATATGGGCTAATATCATTACAAACATTGGCCCTAAAGTGACCATGAAACCCATAAATACTCTTGCTCTCTTGTGGAGCAATGCACTGCTCATATATGGTGAGAAGATAAAAATACGCAATGGAGTAATCAACAAGTACAGAAATGTATTTCTTACCATGCATGGTGAGTAGGCTGAAAGTGAGGTCCATGTATAAGTTTCCCCATGAGGATCCCCTCATAAAAATATACAAGAAGAAGGGATACATATACTCCTTGGAACACTCCATCAATAAAAACACACTCCCATGTGACCGCATTGTAGGCCTTAGAAATAAGGCTCCATGAATCCTGCCTTTGACATTCCATATGCCAAAGCCATCCACCATCATGTTGCTATGTGAGAAGATCTTCTTCTTACATGGAAGTCTCTCATGATCCTTCAATGCTGAAGGGTAGCCTCCTTGCACCATGAATTTTCCTTCCTTCTCTCTAGAAATTTCATGAAAAGTATGGGAAGAATTATACCCATACTCTCACAGGTGCAACCACAGCAACAACAACTCTTGTTGCTCCCTCGTATCTCCCCCATACAAGCCATGGAGTAAGATCATGATGGTCAACTTGTATGATTCCCCAACAAACAATTCAGCCATGAAATGCCTCCTCAAGTTCTCCAAGTGGTTCCTCCCACAAGAAGAGAAAAAGTGTGATGCGGAAATCATGGTTTGCCCATGGTTCCTCCTGAAATGTACAACATATAAAGTGAGGAGAATCATGCTCCCAATAGGCATCTTCCATCTCAAGCCCACTCTCCAAACAAAGCTCCCCATGAACATAAAAATATCAGCAATATATGGAATAAAAGTATAATGAGAACAAGTTGCCAAAGGACAACCAAAGAGTGAGTCATAGTTCCACTTATGGAACCAGCGCAGTGCATCCCTTTCCTGCTTCAAAATAAGAAATAACAAGTGCTCTACTAGCCACCTGTTTACTACCACAGTCATCTGATAAGATGAAAACAGGAAGTTACAATATGGTGTCAATGGTGCACACCAAGAATCATGTGGCTTCCCCCACTAACCACCACAAAGATAGCCAAAATCAATGCTACAAGTAGCTACATGTACATCATCATACAATATGAAATAAGTGATAATTATTCTTGATACATCATGCTACTCAAATAAGGAAAAGAAGTAAAATACAAAATATGAAATGATACCTCCTCCAACATGCACTTGTGTAATGTTCCAAATTAGGAACAAATACAAAAATGGGAATATCTCAAGATATTACCAATGTGGAGATCAGAAATACATAAACATGAGCTAGAAAATAGCAGTGAATGCATTAAAACCAAAATGCAGGAAGATCCACATAACCATTACATTATATTATAGCAGCAACAATGTATACAAGATTTTGAGGAAATGATCTCTCAAGCTAGGCAATGCAGCCTCAATGAAACATAAACATAGAAAATGGAGAAATATTGCTATACATGAGAAGCCCTGGCTATGACTGCACAATCCTTGAAGGAGAAATGCTACAAAATATCAATTACATGTAGATATGACAATAGATAGCCCAAATAAGAAGGGGGAGAAAGATCTCAACCCATGGAAACATACAATACACAATCCTTGAAAGGATTGGCTGAAATAAGTACAAAATGGCAAATCTGTAGAAATGTCGGAGTTGCTGAGTAGCTGTAGCAACTCAAAACTAGAAATGGATGTAGATAGCTGATGATGCTATAATAGGTGGCTGAATCTCATCCAAAGGATCTCTAGAGTGAAAGGCTAATCCTCTCACCTAAGATATCACCCTCCAATAAACAATACAAAACCCCATAGCAAATGCACCATGAAAATAACACAGTCACTGAAGAAAACTGCGCTGTAGGGGAAAAGGAATGAGTTGGCCTAATGCCAAGATCTGAAATAAGATCCAATGGCTTCCAATCTGATCCTACAAAGGAAGGAAAGACTCTCCCTTTGAAAAACACGAGATGGAAGAGGTGTTGTGACTCCTCATTGCAACACCCTGCAACACAGAATTATGCTGCTTCAGCAATAACGCTATCCTGGAGGAGGATGTTTGGCCTCAAGCCTAGATGTGAGAAAAATCAGTACAAATCCTTCAAGATACTTCTCAAGAAATGAGAAGGATTCCTAAGTAGGAGATCCTTGTGCTAAGCAGAACAACAACTTAGCTAAACAACCGGGGTTGCAGAAATGTCTAAGTAGACATGAAATCAATAATCATATGCATATTGAACAATGGCTGCCTTGCCCCCCTTTTAAACACATGAGAGCTCCCTCTACATGGGTCCCACTATATTAGGGTTTTATCCTTCAAGGAATATTCCCTCCTCTATCTCTGTGCTATCCCATAGAGTGCTTTCCACCTCATACCTCTGCGTTGGTTGACTTGGTCAAACCTCTTTGCAAATGTCTCCTTTCACACATGAGGGTGTGAATCTAGTTCCAAGGCTGATCCCCTTTCATACTAGAGGGATTTTATCCATTTTTTTATTATGAATGGGTCTTCTTACCCAATTATTCATCTCCTAAGTGAAAATAGACAAAATTAATATTCCAATTTATTGAAGGAAAAATTTGGAATATTACAGTCCTCCCCTCCCAAATGTTTCTTGTCCTCAAGAAAATACAAGGATAGAATTGGAAAGTCTCCACTCATGGAATGGAGTCTGTAATGTGATGAGGAACATCTTCCCCATGTGGAACCTCCATCCCCAAGCAATCATCTAAACAAAATGAGCCACCTCCCAATAAGGCAATTCCTGAAAATCTCCTTCCACCTCAAGCTCTGGAAATGAAGGTGGGCTGAAAATATGAACATGGTAAGCATCATAGACAACCCCAAGTTATCCTTCTCTCCACTCATGATGAGTGTAGAGAATGTTTTGACCCTGGGCTACGAAAGTGTTTCCCTCAAATGGAAAAGTGAATAACAAACCTCCAAAGAGTTCTCCTCCAACAATGAAGAACAAGTTGGCCCAAAATGTTTCATCCATGATGAATAGGAAAAGATCATCATAGATTATCCTCATGAGAATTTTTCTGCAAGTTTTACATGATAATTCATGATACAAAAAACATCTCAAAAGGATACAGCGTAGTCTCATCCACTCTAACATCAGAAAGTAGCATGGCAAGTTATGTACAAAATCCATCACATCTACTAATGAATAGTAAATGGTTGAATGTGTCAACAATACATGATCAATAACTTGCCCAAGATTATAAAATGGATGACTATCAAGTCCATGGCCCACCTCAAAAGAAAGCAAGTGTGTGGCTGTGGTGGCCATATCTCCTCCCATGCTCCCATTAGAACATGTAGTGCAGAAAATGTGGGATTTTTCTCCCTTCAAGGACACATTCAACTCATGTTTCAATCTCTCAATCATGATCTCATCGAGGATATAACCAATATTAGAAAGTGAATACATGATCATTATAATAATTAAGGAAATAATGATGGCTTCATGTGGTGCTTGAAGATACCAACAGTCTCCTAGGTGTGTATAGCACAGTTTTACAAGTTGTTGCTTGAGAAAGGTACAAGGAAAAATGTTTCTTTTTACATGGTTAATCATGCATGTATTCATATGGTACATGTTTGAGTGCAACAACTCAACATACATGTGATGATAAAACATTTTCCCAAGGCCACATAAGAGATGGTTGCCTCCATCATATAGATTGGCCCAATAATGATCATGGAGCAATGTGACAAGCTTGCACTCTTGTGAAGCAATGCACTACATAATAATGGTAAGAGTGTGCAAATCAATGAATGTATAAATACAATTCTTACCATATTCCGGAAGTAAGATGGTACATGGATTCATGAGTGAGTCCTCCATAGTGTTGGGGCATGTTATGAAGATAAATGAACCATGTGCTACAAGAAGATAATCCTCCTTATGCTTAGAAACCCAAGTCAAGAAGAATATGTCATAGTTGTAGATGCCTCTATCCACCACTCTATCATCATCACCTCCTCCTTGTTCACCAAGTGCATTAAAAATTAAGTGATCATGGGGGCACTCCATCCATAAATCTCTGCTCCAAAGTGACAGTGCTGTGAGTTTATGAAAATAAACTCCTATCAACACCAATCTCTGTTCTTTGACATGATCCTTGTCAAAGACTCCTCTAATAATGTTGCAACAAATATGGAATACTTCCCAGGATGGAAGTGCTTCCAACTCATCAAATACCAAGGAGATAATGCCATCTCCTCCTCCTGTAGCATCATGGAAAGTGTGAGAGCAAATCTGCTCTTTCTCTCCCAAGAACAAGAAAAGCAACAAAAGATTTTTCTGCCTCCCCATACTCCCATCATACAACTCATGTGATGAAGACATAATGAATGATATGAGTATCACATAAAAACCATGCATCCATACTCTATGCTGCTCAATGATGCAACTATCCTGACATCTCTTCTCCAGCCTCCTACTCTTAGGAAGAGTGTTTGCCAAGTGATTGCCAAAATCTTTCAAGAGTAACTAGCACAGCCAAGCCTCCTGCTGCTCGGTACCATAAATTTGCAAGTAGCCTCCCAAATCCTTGCTCATCAACAACATCCACTCAACCACTTGTGGATGTCTTTTCCTTCTCTTCATCTTGGTGCTCCTCCTATGAAAGCCACCATCCTCCCAAAGTAAATATCTGTTTTTGCACTTCATGGGATTTTGAAATGCAATATTCTCAAGGATTAGTGAGACCCTATAAGGACCCAAATAGGTGGTAAGAAAAAACCCCCCATCATGATGTGTATGTCTCAAGGAATTTCCAACACAAGCATGAGAGACGTTATCCATAGTAAGATTTCCTCCACCTTCTATCTGCTCCTGTGAGAAAAGAAGAAAATCATTGCACTCCATGGAGTGTTGAAGTGAACCTCTAATGAGATCTCTCCTTGAGACCTCCCTCTCAACAATATTTCTCCAAAACAAATGAGGTCTTGGATCTACTGAAATTAGAAGTTCCTCTTTGAGCTGAGAGGAGCTCATTGAGAAAGTGTCACCTTGAAAGGAGAAATATTTTCTCACTTCAAGATGTCTACCATCTTCCTTCAAGTCTTCAAACCCCAACCTCAAGTGTGGTGTACAATTCAACAATGGATCATAAAGATGATGGTTTATTTTCTCCTGGAATGTTTTCATGTTGCACAACACAATGCAACCAAGCTGCTCTATGGTAGCGGTGTGATTTTACCCTTGGTCATGCAAAATTAGATCTCCACATTGATCAAAAGAATTTTCTGCAACAATAGAATGTGGAAATATTTTCATACCTTGATGATGTTTTGGAACTTCTTGTAGGGATGCAAGAGTTCCTTCCTCCAAAGAGTTGGCTGACCCAACTGTTGATGCATGTGGCTACTCCTCCATGAGTGTGACAGCGTTAGGACAAAGCTCCTCAACTGGTGTGAGCTTTTCCTCCTTTGTTCTTTCTCCATCAAATGTTTTTATCAACCTTTGATTGAAATCTGCAAAAGTTTTCACCCTTGCATGGCTCAAGTAGCTGCACCACCAAACATAGGCTTCACCCTCCAATTTTAGCGTTGAGATTTCAACATCTTCTTTTCCTGCTATAGGATGTAATAGGAAATATTCCTCCAAGTTTCTCACCCAAGTTCTTGCTATAGACAACCCATCAAAATTAGACAATAGAAATCTATTGCCTTTGATTTCTCTTCTACTGCAGGGTCTCTTCTCTTCCTTCAACTGGATGAAATGAGGGAAATCTAGAGTCTCCTTGAAGGCTCTCGGTTGAGATCTATACTCAACAAGGTAATCACTTAGAATCTGATAATCCAAGTCTCTTCCATGCTTAATGTCTTTTTCTTGATGAGAATAGGAAGTGCATGGTCCTTCCTCTTCTATTTCTTCAATCTTCTTGACCTCCTTAGAGAGGTTCTCTCTGGATCTGAATAATGATGAGAGAAATCTCATCTTCTTCAACATTCTGATCTTCTTGGGCTTAGACTCACAAGCTGAGCCAAGAAAGTTTCTTTAATACCACTGTAATGCTCCAAATTAGGAACAACTACATAAATGGGAATATCTCAAGATATTACCAATGTGGAGATCAGCAATACATAAACATGAGCTGGAAAATAGCAGTGAATGCATTAAAACCAAAATGCCAGAAGATCCACATAACCATTAAATTATATTATAGCAACAAAAAATGTATACAAGATTTTGAGGAAATTATCTCTCAAGCTAGGCAATGCAGCCTCAATGAAACATATACATAGAAAATGGAGAAATATTGCTATATAAGAGAAGCCCTGGCTATGACTGCGCAATCCTTGAAGGATAAATGCTGCAAAAAGTCAATGAAATGTAGATATGACAATAGATAGCTCAAATAAGAAGTGAGAGGAAGATCTCAACCCCTGGAAACATACAATACACAATCCTTGAAAGGATTGGCTGAAATAAGTGAAAATTGGCAAATCTGCAGAAATGCCAGAGTTGCTGGGTAGCTACAGCAACTCAAAACTAGAAATGGATGTACATAGTTGATGATGCTGCAATAGGTGGCTGAATCTCATCCAAAGGATCTATAGAGTGAAAGGCTGATCCTCTCACCTAAGATCTCACCCTCCAATCAGCAATACAAAACCCCACAACAAATGCACCATGAAAATAATGCAGTTACTGAAGAAAACTGCACTGTAGGGGCAAAGGAATGAGTTGGCCTAATGAAAATATTTTAAATAAGCTCCAATGGCTTAAAATATGATCCTCCAAAGGAAGGAAAGGCTCTCCCTCTGAAAAACAATAGATGGAAGAGGTGTTGTGACTCCTCACTGTAACACCCTCCAACACAAAATTATGCTGCTTAAGCAATAACGTTGTCCTGGAGGAGGATGCTTGGCCTCAAGCCAAGATGTGAGAAAAATCAGTACAACTCCTTCAAGAGGCTTCTCAAGAAAGGAGAAGGATTCCTAGGCAGGAGATCCTTGTGCTAAGGTGTTAGACTCCGTCTTGTCAGCCCGCTGCAGTCAAATTCACCAAGGTTCATCTCTTGTCATTTGCAGTCACTGATGTTGCTCTGGTCCAGAAAAGAGTCATTTTAATTCTTGAGTTCAGGGTTTAGTTTTCAGAAGTAGGCCAGAGGAAGGTTCAGTAGGTGTTTATTTCAGGAATGTCATCAATGTGAAATTGATTCTTCTTCAAAACCCTGTTTTGAAGAAGAAATCATTAAATGTGTTTTTTAGAATATGTATCAAATTCTCCAGCTCTTCAAAAGGCAGCAGCTCAGCTCCTATCTCTGCAAAAGCACAAACAAAAGAAAACAAAACATCATCAGCAATCAGAGGCAAAAAGCTATTTGGAGAAGTCTCACTGGAAATCCCAAACAAACTTCATTATCACAGCTATTAAAATGATATGTGAAATCGAAAGATAGCAAACTCTGCCTGTGTGGGACATTATTTAGAAAAATCTGTCTGAGCTAATTTTGGCCATTACAGTGTTTGATGGGTCTACTGTTTTAATTACTGTTTGATATCTCAAAAAACATACAAAGTTGGTTGGAAAGATTGTGCAGTGGCAATTCAAGCTGATAAAACTATCTCAAAGGTGCATACAGAGATCATAATTGAGGCAGCCTCTTCTTAGAAGGCCTGGCAATGCTTTTCAAGTGTCCCTTCATCAGAAATTCATCTAAAGGATCTGTCAAAGTTTAGCGCATTGGTCAAACAAGGGAATGCATCCAAATGGGAGCCTATACAACAGGGAAGTCGACAAAGAATATATGCCAGACAAAGAGGAAGCCCCCCGTTTCAAATGAGATCAAGAACAGACCTTCCATACCAGATGGAGTTGTTGATAAAGACCAAGGACTCTAGCAAAGCCAAGCAGATTGAGTATCTGATCTGTTAAAGGAAATTAGTCAAGATGTCTGAAAGGTATGGGATTCGATGAAAATGAAATTCACATGGCTTCTGAAAAGGTCTCTGAGATGTTTGGAACCAAAGAGTCACAATCTGTTTTTGATAGCATTTTAAATTGTCTCTTGGAGAAGCAAGCTTCGACTTCATGTCTGCAAGAAAACCAAATTCTCAACAGGGCAATTTCTGCTTGTTCTTTGCCTTACAATCCTGCAGATAGAGGAGAATCTGGTTCAAGCAAAGGTTTTCACATAGAACATACTCGGTCTTTGAATATGAGACCTTGTACTGAAACATCACGATCACTGGCTCCGACTACGAGGCTATATGCATCTTCTGATTTAAACCATCACTGCTTGAATGATTTAGAACCGAGCACACACAAAGTTGAAACAAATGTGTTAGCAATGCCTCCCCTTGAAAATGGGAATAAATTTGCTGAATTGTATGATGTTCAAGTTCAAGGCATCAGAAATTTAAGCTTATGCTCTTAAGAGTGAAGGTCGAGCGACCCACTTGGGCGCGAGCGACCCATCTGGGCAGAGCGACCCACTTGGGTAATCTTCGCAGTGTGAAATTACAACAAGAGCGACCCACTCAGAGGTGAGCGACCCACTCGCCAACAAAAATCCGGAAAATGGTTTTATGCGCCCAGTCTTCATCCAAAACGACTTCAACGACATCCAAAACGACTTCAGCGAAATTGCAAACAGGAAAATGCAAAAATACGACTGAGGCATGAGTCTGGAAATTTAAGAACTGATGCTGAATTGGAATGCGATAAGTCTGGAACCGGTAGAATTTCAGTTTAAAGGTTATTTTTGTTGATTTTATTCAAAGCGGTAAGGGGAAATAAATAGTCAAAGGCCAAAAATAAACAAAGACACCTGTTACGAAATGAATAGGATTCGATTCCTATTTCCAGACTTTATTCAATGGGATCTGCGCTCCATGTGTCGGCCATCAGAGGATTTTTAGGGGAAACGCTGTTTTATTTTAGAATAGAGGAAACGCTCTTTTCTATTGTTGTAACTGCAGGTGAAACAACGCCCCTGTTTTGGGGTCGATTTGTTTTTTCTAGAATAGTTTATTTAATGTATTAAAATAATCATTTGTAGAGGAGAGAGAGTTCGGAGAGCTAGTGTAGGAGAAAATTAGAGTTTTATTGTACAGTTTTAGACAGAGATTTTAATGAAGAGATACAGCTCTGTTTTTTGAGATTCTTGTGGCTTGAAATTTAGCAAATGTTTTTCCTTTTGTTTCATATGTCATCGTTATGTTCGCATTTCATTAATCGCCATTTCAATATTGAATGTTTCTAAGTGAGAAAGGCAGAATTCAATTTATTTGCTCTGTCTTGAGGAAGTATTCATAGTTAATGTTTTCTTCTGTTCGACAAGGATTCATCTTCTATGCCCTTGTCGACTTCTCAGCAGTCTTGTCATTCCGTTTATCTCAATTTAATTGCTAAACTTCATGCTTACCTTGCCTCAGGAGATAATCTGCGTTCTTTATTTAATCTCTGCTTTTGCTGTCTTTGCCTCACACAGCCCAGAAAACCCCATCATTTATTAAAAAACCCTTTTCTATCAGTTTACTAGCCTAAGATTAGTTTTCCTTATCGGTCATCGCAGTCCCATTGAAAATTTTCCGCCGAGATAGACCCGGAGAGAGCCCTCTCCTGTCCTCGTAGGGCTAGCTACGAGGCTAAGGTTGGTTTGATGTTGCCTCGATTTTTGCCTTCTTCAGCCTGAGGCAGATTCGAGCGCTAAGAAGCACAACAACTCAGTTAAATAGTCGAGGTTGCAAAAATGTCTAAGTAGACATGAAATAAATAATCATATGCATATTGAACAATGACTACCTTGCCCTCCTATTAAACACATGAAAGATCCCTCTCCATGGGTCCCACTCTATTAGGGTTTCATCCTTCAAGGAATATTCCCTCCTCTATCTCTGTGCTGTCCCATAGAGTGCTTTCCACCTCATACCTCTGCGTTGGTTGACTTTGTCAAACCTCTTTGCAAATGTATCCTTTCACACATGAGGTTGTGAATCTAGTTCCAAGGCTGATCCCCTTTCATAATAGAGGGATTTTATCCATGTTTTTATTATGAATGGGTCTTCTTACCCAATTATTCATCTCCTAAGTGAAAATAAACAAAATTAATATTCCAATTTATTGAAGGAAAAATTTGGAACATTACAATCCTGCCCTCCCAAATGTTGCTTGTCCTCAAGAAACTACAAGGATAGAACTGGAAAGTCTCCACTCAATCCATGGAGTCTGTAATTTTATGAGGAACATCTTCCCCATGTGGATCCTCCATCCCCAAGAAATCATCCCAAAAAAATGAGCCATCTCCCAGTAAGGCAACTCCTGAAAATCTCCTTCCACCTCAAGCTCCAGAAATGAAGGTGGGCTGACAATCTAAACATGGTAAGCATCATAGCCTACCCCAAGATTTCCTTCTCTCCACTCATGATGATTGTAGATAATGTGTTGATCCTAGGCTGCGAAATTGTTTCCCTCAAATGGCAAAGTGAATAACAAACCTCCAAAGAGTTCTCCAACAATGAAGAACAAGCTGGCCAAAAATGTTTCATCCATGATGAATAGGAAAAGATCATCATAAATTATCCTCATGAAAAGTTTTCTGCAAGTTTTACATGATAATGCATGATACAAACAACATCTTACAAGGATACAATGTAGTCTCATCCACTGCAACATCAGAAAGTAGCATGGCAAGTGATGTACAAAATCCATCACATCTACTAATGAATAGTAAATGGCTGAATGTGTCAACAATACATGATCAAGAACTTGCCCAAGGTTATACAATGGATTACTATCAATTCCATGGCCCACCCCAAAATAAAGCAAGTGTGTGGCTGTGGTGGCCATATCTCCTCCCATGCTCCCATTAGAACATGTAGTGCAGAAAATGTGGGAGTTTTCTCCCTTCAAGGACACATTCAACTCATGTGTCAATCTCCCAATCATGCTCTCATCAAGGATATAGCCAATATCAGAAAGTGAAGACATGATCAGTAGAAGAATGAAGGAAATACTGATGGCTTCATGTGGTGCTTGAAGATATCAACAGTCTCCTAGGTGTGTACATTGCAGTTTTACAAGATGCTGCTTGAGAAAAGTACAAGGAAAAATGTTTCTTTTTACATGGTTAATCATGCATGTATTCATATGGTACATGTTTGAGCGCAACAAATGAACATACATGTGATGATAAATCATTTTCCTAAGGCCACATAAGAGATGGCTACCTCCATCATATAGATTGGCCCAATAATGATCATGGAGCGATGTGACAAGCTTGCCCTCTTGTGAAGCAATGCACTGCATAATAATGGTAAGAGTGTGCAAATCAATGAATGTATAAAAAAACTTCTTACCATATGTCGGAAGTAAGATGGTACATGGATTCATGAGTGAGTCCTCCATAGTTTTGGTGCATGATATGAAGATAAATGAACCATGTGCTGCAAGAAGATAATCCTCCTTATGCTTGGAAACCCAAGTCAAGAAGAATATGTTATAGTGGTAGATGCCTCTATCCACCACTCTATCATCATCACCTCCTCCTTGTTCACCAAGTGCATCCAAAATGAATTGATCCTAGGGACACTCCATCCAAAAATCTCTGCTCCAAAGTGACAGTGTTGTGAGTTTATGAAAATAAACTCCTATCAACACCAAGCTATGTTATTTGACAAGCTCCTTGTCAAAGACTCCTCTAATAATGCTACAACAAATATGGAATACTTCCCAGGATGGAGGTGCTTCCAACTCATCAAATACCAAGGAGATAATTCCATCTCCTCCTCCTGTAGCATCATGCAAAGTGTGAGAGTAAATCTGCTCTTGCTCTCCCAAGAACAAGCAAAGCAACAAAAGATTTTGCTATCTCCCCCTACTCCCATCATACAACTCATGTGATGAAGACATAATGAATGATATGAGTATCACATCAACACCATGCATCGATACTCTAGGCTACTCAATGATGCAAGTATCCTTCCATCTCTTCTCCATCCTCCTACTCATAGGAAGAGTTTTTTCCAAGTGATGGTCAAACTCTTTCAAGAGTAATCAGCGCCGCCAAGCCTCCTGCTGCCTGATATCATAAATTTGCAAGTAGCCTCCTAGCTCCTTTCTCATCAACCACATTCACTCAACCACTTGTGGATGTCTTTTCCTTCTCTCCATCTTGGTGCTCCTCCTATGAAAGCCACCATCCTCCCAAACCAAATCTCTGTTTTTTCACTTCATGGCATTTTGAAATGAAATCTTCTCCAGGATCAGTGAGACCCTATAAGGATGCAAATAGCTGGTAGGAAAAAACCCCCCATCATGATGTGTATGTATTAGGGAATTTCCAACACAAGCATGAGAGACATTATCCATCCTAATATTTCCTCCATCTTCTATCTGCTCCTGTGAGAAAAAAATAAAATCATTGCACTCCATGGTGTGTTGAAGTGCACCTCTAATGAGATATCTCCTTGAGACCTCCCTCTCAACAATAGTACTCCAAAACCAATGAGGTCTTGGATCTGCTGAAAGTAGAAGTTCCTCTTTGAGCTGAGTGGAGCTCATTGAGAAAGTGTCACTTTGAAAGGAGAAAGAGTTTCTCACTTCAAGATGTCTACCATCTTCCTTCAAGTCTTCAAACCCCAACCTCAAGTGTGGTGTAAAATCCAAAAATGGCTAATGAGGATGATGGTTTATTTCCTCCTTGAATGTTTTCATGTTGCACAGTGCAGTGCAACCAAGCTACTCTATGGTAGTGGTGTGATTTGACCCTTGGTCATGCAAAAGTAATTCTCCACATTGATCAAAAGAATTTGTTGCAACAATATAATGTGGAAATATTTTCAACCTTGATGATGTTTGGGAACTTCTTGTATGGTTGCAAGAGTTCCTTCCTCCAAAGTGTTGGCTACCCCAACTGTTGATGCATGTGGCTACTCCTCCATGAGTGTGACAGCATTAGGAAAAAGCTCCTCAAGTGGTGTGAGCTTTCCTCTGTTCTTTCTCCATCAAAGGTTTTGATAAACCTTTGAGTGAACTATGCAAAAGTTTTCACCCTTGCATGGCTCAAGTGGCTGCACCACCAAACATAGGTTTCACCCTCCAATTTCAGCGATGAGATTTCAACAGCTTCTTTTCCTGCTACAGGATGCAGTAGGAAAAATGCCACCAACTTTCTCACCCAAGTTCTTGCTGTAGAGAACCCATCAAAAGTAGACAATATAAATCTATTGCCTTTGATTTCTTTTCTACTGCAGGGTCTCTTCTCTTCCTTCAACTGGATGAAATGAGGGAAATATAGGGTCTCCTTGAAGGCTCGAGGTTGAGATTTGTACTCAAAAAGGTAATCACTTAGAATCTGATAATCCAAGTGTCTTCCATGCTCAATGTATTTTTTTTTATGAGAATAGTAAGTGCATGGTCCTTCCTCTTCTATTTCTTCAATCGTTTTGACCTCCTTAGAGAGGTTCTCTCTAGATTTGAATACTGATGAAAAAAATCTCACCTTCTTCAACATTCTAATCTTCTTGGGCTTAGACTAATAGGCTGAGCCAAGAAATTTTCTTTTATACCACTGTAATTTTCCAAATTAGGAACAATTACACAAATGGGAATATCTCAAGATATTACCAGTGTAGAGATCAGCAATACATAAACATGAGCTGGAAAATAGCAGTGAATGCATTAAAACCAAAATTATGGAAGATCCACATAACCATTACATTAGATTATAGCAGCAACAAATGTATACAAGATTTTTAAGAAATGATCTCTCATGCTAGGCAATGCAGCCTCAATGAAACATATACATAGAAAATGGAGAAATATTGCTATACAAGAGAAGCCCTAGCTATTACTACGCAATAATTGAAGGAGAACTGCTGCAAAATTTCAATGACATGTAGATCTGAAAATAGATAGCTCAAATAATAAGGAGGAGAAAGATCTCAACCCCTAGAAACATACAATACACAATCCTTGAAAGGATTGGCTGAAACAAGTACAAAATGGAAAATTTGTAGAAATGCCAGAGTTGCTGGGTAGCTGCAGCAACTTAAAAATGGAAATGGATGTAGATAGATGATGATGCTACAATAGGTGGCTGAATCTCATCCAAAGGATCTTTAGAGTGAAAGGATGATCCTCTCACCTAAGATCTCACCCTCCAATCAGCAATACAAAACCCCACAACAAATGCACCATGAAAATAACGCAGTTACTGACGAAAATTGTGTTGTAGGGGAAAAGGAATGAGTGGGCCTAATTCCAAGATCTGAAATAAGCTCCAATGGCTTCCAATTTGATCTTCCAAGGAAGGAAAGGTTCTCCCTCTGAAAAACAAGAGATGGAAGAGGTGTTGTGACTCCTCACTACAACACCCTCCAACACATAATTATTTTGTTTCAGCAATAACGTTGTCCCAGAGGAGGATGCTTGGCCTCAAGCCTAGATGTGAGACAAATCAGTACAACTCCTTCAAGAGGCTTCTCAATAAAGGAGAAGGATTCCTAAGTAGGAGATCCTTGTGCTAAGTAGCACAACAACTCAGCTAAACAGCGGGGGTTGCAGAAATGTCTAAGTAGACATGAAATCAATAAACATATGCATATTGAACAATGGCTGCCTTGCCCTCCTTTTAAACACATGATAGCTCCCTCTCCATGGGTCCCACTCTATTATGGTTTCATCCTTCAAGGAATATTCCCTCCTCTATCTCTGTGCTGTCCCATAAAGTTATTTCCACCTCATACCTCTGCGCTGTTTGACTTGGTCAAACCTCTTTGCAAATGTCTCCTTTCACACATGAGGGTGTGAATATAGTTCCAAGGTTGATCCCATTTCATACTAGAGGGATTTTATCCATGTTTTTATTATGAATGGGTATTCTTACCCAATTATTCATCTCCTAAGTGAAAATACACAAAATTAATATTCCAATTTATTGAAGGAAGAATTTGGAATATTACAACTTGATATCTTGAGCTGAAATGGCTCAACTGGAAATTCTCCCTCACCTCCAAAGAGTAGGGAAGTGATTGTGACCTCCTCTTAATTACCATCTAGGCTATGCATCTCTCCATATGCTGATATATGTCATGCTAGATGCCCTCCCAAGTGAACTCCTCCATCAAATGGAAATATGCCTCAAAATGCATAGAAGAGAAGTCCTCATGTGCTGCATGTAGCAGCTTCTCCTTGAGACTAGAAGATCTAGTCAAGAATATCCTACCATAAGAATAGATGACCACATCATCCAGCATGTATCTATCATCTCCATCTGGTTCATCAAGAATCATGCATGCACCAAGATCCTTGGAGTACTCTACCAAGAGTTGTGATCTCCAATAAGGATCAATCCTCCTAAGAGACAACGCTGGTGATCTGGCATGTGAAGCTCTCTTCATGCTACTGCCTACTACTTTGACATCCCCCATGCCAAATTATTCCTCCAAAATCCTCACCTCTCCTAAATCCAAGAGTGGTGAGTCCAAATACAATATGTCTTCCATCAACTCTAGATCAGGTGGTCTCCCAGGTTGAATGCCTCCATGTAGTGAGACATCAATGTCAAGTGTAGACTTCTCATGTGGTTGGGAAACCTTAGCCCTGCCCTTATAGTGCAAATCAGTCAGCCTCTTCCTTGAACTAGTTCTCTGAAATAGATAAGGGTGTGTGCCTCTCATCAAGTGATGTTGCTCTTCCTCCCTACATCCTCCTTCCAGCTGCAATGCTGCACAATCATGTTGTGCACTGATTGTGCTTGGACCTCTATGTATGAGATCTTGGGGAAATTCTTGTAAGGATACAAGAATCCATCCTATTGGAGCATGTGCTCCTCCTCCCTCTGCATGAGGTATTGGATGTGCTCTAGATGTGACAACGTTGTTGCCCTCATCTTCCTCAATGTGTATGGGCAACACCTCAATAGTCAGATCCTCTTTTGAAAAAGGGATCCCTATTCCCTCTTGTTTAGGAATATGAACTGGAGGTCTTGCTTCCAGAAATGTGTAATGAAATATGTTAGCTCCTCCCATGGTTTTATGAAGTGGAGTTTCCTCCATCACATGCAAGGGTTTTTTTTTCTCAAGTTTTCCTTGCTCATGTGTCTTAGGAAGTTTTTCACCAAACCTTCCCACCAATTTTTCTATGAATCTTGCATAAGAGGAAGTGATTGCATAAATTAAAGAACAAGATTCAAAAATTCACCATGCATGAGCCTTACCTCTGAAATGCAGTGCTGCAAATCTGATGGCCTCATCTTTAGAAATATGGTGCTGCTGAAAATATGAGTCTAGCTCCTTCACCCAATCTTCAGCTGAACATGTAGGTGATTCGGAAAAAGTAGATAGAAGAAATCTCCCTACATCCTGCTACTTTCTCTTCTCCACCTGGATCTTGCAAAACTCATGGAAATCAGTATGATCTCTAGAACTCTCAGTTTGAGATTCACACTCCTGCAACAAATCACTAAGAGTTCTCCTCTTAGGTATTCTTCCTCCTCCCATCCCTCTCAAGATAGATCTAGGAACTTGACTGCATTGTGCATCATGGTTTTTAGCTACATGCTCACACTCACCATATGAAAATCTAGATTCAGCTCTAGATCCAACTTCCCTTGGAGATCCCATCTCCAATCTCATTTTCTTCAGCTCTCCTTGAAAGCTCTGCATAGATTTTGGAAGAAGCTTTGTAAGCTTGTCTTCATTCCTTCCTTCACACACTGAAGCCTTCTATTTTCTATCCATCTTGCCTTCCCTTGAATTATAATGGCCTGAGATACACAGGCTGAGCCAAGACTATGCTTTGATACCACTGTAATATCCCAAAATCGGGACAACTCAGAAATCTTGCACTAAAAATGCATTTCCAGCAACATATGAAATAAAAAAGTGAAATGGACTCTTCGATATTTTATATTAGTCAATATAAAACCTAAATCCAATAATAGAGCTGAAACAAATCAAACTAGGTGGGTTAAACAAACCTCCCACACTAGTGTAGCTGAAAATAACCAAAAACCCCAAATACTACAACACAAGGATTTCTGCATAAAAGTGTCTGCACAGTATAAAGAGGATTTTAACTCAAAAAATAAGAGAACAAGTATATCTATGCATATATTTATTAAAAATTCTGAAGAACAGAGATCTAGTCTCCTTATACAAAATACAAGAGAACCCGACAAGGGTTTCTTGTCAAACACTTTGCATACAAAATGTGATATTCAAAAATTTACTACATCACCACTGCAACACTGAAGCATAAGAGTGTATAATGCTGAAATATGTCTAATCTTATGTATATCCCTCAAGGGCTTCCTCCCATGAAAGGTTTGACCTTTCAATCACAATAAAACACTGCAATGGAGCCACTAGACCATCTACTGAATGTTGCCTCCAAAATAACGCATTCCTTAGCTAGAACAGTGCTAGGAATGTTAGGGAAATGTGTGTTCTGCTACCACATATCTGAAATCAGCTCTAGAACTCTCCAAACAGGTCCCTCAAGTGAAGGAAACCTTCCTCCAAAGAGAAACTAGCTAAGAAAACGGCATTCCAATCCCTTCCACTGCTGCACCCTGCAACACTGCACAATCTTTGGAAAAAATACGTTGATGAAGTAGATTGAAGCTTGGCCTGGGAAAATAATGTGGAATGATGAATAAAAACTCTCCCAAGAGGCTCCTCAAAGAAAGAGGTGGGATTCCCACTCGGGAACACCCGGTGCTAAACATCACTGCTACCCTGCTAAACAGCAAGAGGAAGAAAAAGTTTGAGCATACAAGAACAATAATTTAATACATGAAGAATAATGTTGCCATCCTCTTCCTTAAATGAAACATGAGTTTTATTTCCCTTGGCCCCACTCAATTAGGTCATCCAAAGATTCATCTCCCTCCAAAACTGCATTATTCCTTCTTGGATTCCTCCTCCTCCACAACTACGCTGTTGACTTAGTCAAAGTGGACTGAATCAACTTGATTTTATCTCTGTTCACACATGGAGGTGTTTTATTAAGCTAGAAAGAGTGTCCCCTTTCACATTTGGAGTTCTTTTATCCTCCTTACAAGACTTATGGGCTTTTCTACCCATTTATTCACTGGCTAGAGTTGTTGCTAACTCTAATGTTCCATTTAGCTTTGAGGCTAAAATTTTGGAACATTACACCATCCTAGGCAACACCGGTTATTACAGTAATCTCATTAAGGGCTATGCTTGGATCACTGCGCCAATGGAGAAGTTACTGAAGAAGGATGTGTCATTTTTCTGGGATGAGGAATGTCATAAGAGCTTTGAGCTGCTAAAGGATAAAATGAACACTGCACCTATTTTGATATTTCCATATTGGTCAAAGGTTTTTCATGTGCATGTGGATGCATCTGGTATAGCACTTGGGGTTTTTCTAGCACTACCAGGAGAAGGAGACATTGATCACCAAGTTGCTTTTTCTAGTAGGAAGCTCTCTAGTGTAGATCGCAACTACTCAACCATATAAAGGGAAGGATTGGCCATGGTCTATGCTGTGCAAAAATACATGCACTATCTACTAGGAGGGCACTTCAAAATGTTCACTCACCATTCTACTTTGAAATACCTGGACAATAAGCTTTTGTTGGGGGGCAATATTTGTAAATGGTTGTTGTTATTTGAGGAGTATGACTTTGAAATTATTGTGAATCCTGGAATACTAAATGATGGACTTGATCATTTTTCACAAATTGAAAATGGGGAAGAACTAACCAGTCTGGAGGAGGGGTTACCTGATGAGAAAATATTCGCCATTAAAGTAGTATTTGAGCACTTTGTTGATACTATTTAGTTCCTGACTACTGCAATCATGCTTTCTGAATATTTGGTACAATAGAAAAAGGATTTGGTCGTGCGCGCAGCTGATTTCACCCTGATTGCGTGTCAGTTGTATAAGTTGGGGGCAGATGAAGTATTAAGAAGATATGTGTTGGAATATGAGAGGCGGGATATCTTGGTTGAGGCTCATGCAGGGGTAGCAGGAGGCCATTATGCTAGGAAAGCCACTATAGACAAGGTGTTGCATGTTGGATTATGGTGGCCCACACTGCACAGTGATGCACATGCATACTGTCGGGCTTGTGATTCATGTCAGAGGACAGGGAAGCCCTCGCGCAGAGATAAAATCCCCCTGCAACCACAGATGGCCCTGAAAGACTTCGATAAATGGGCTATAGATTTTATTGGACCGATCAATCCTCCAAGGAAGAAGACTGGGGCGTGCTATATCATCACTACCACTGATTATGTAACCAGATTGGTTGAAGCTAAGGCAGTTAAGGACTGTACTATAGATACTACTGTGAACTTCATTTGTAAACATATTTTGACCAGATTTGGATTCCCAAAGATACTAATGAGTGATATAGGTATGCACTTCGTTAATGAAACCATTGAAGCTCTAACAAAGGAATTTCAGATCCATCACCAGAACAGTACCCCTTATCACCCACAAGCCAATGGCGTAGCAAAGGATTTCAACAAAATCTTGGAGAATGTGCTCAAAAATATTTGTAACACCAATCAGAATGACTAGGGCATGCACATACCTTCTATTTTATGGGCTTACAGGACCACATGCAAGAAGTCGACTCGGAAAACACCTGTTAGAATGGTCTATGGGAAAGAAGTGATCATGCCAATGGAGTATATTGTCCCAAGCCTGCACATCACATATTTCACTAATATGGCTGAGCCTGATATCATGGATGAACGTTTGACACAAGTGGTTGCCTTAGAAGAATATCGGTTCATTCCTAACTTCCATCAGCAAGTGCAGAAGGCATGAAAAAAGGCCGAGCATGAAAGGCACATTAGACAAAAGCTGTTCAAGGAAAAATACTTGGTCTTGCTATGACATTCAATTTGCGTGCCACCCAGGAAAGTTTAGAAATCATTGGTTAGGGCCATACATTATGAGGGAAGTCACTGATGGAGGTCCAGTGCGCTTGGCAACGCAGCATGATGAGAATATTCCTGAGTATTTCAATGGAAGTCGTCAGAAGCCATATAGGGACAATCTGGTGCCGACCAAATGACTATATGGCCAAAGCATAAGAATCAAAGGGTCTGCATGCGACACAGAGGAAAGGCACAGATAAGTGCACTAGGAGCGTAGGGGTGATGCGCATGAGAAGAAACTAGCCATTGGAGCAGTGAAACTGGGTGAAAAGTAATTTTACTATTGGATGGAGTGGGTTTTATGCATTTAATGAGGTGATCTTACGGTATTTTTTACCGTGTTTACAAAGGTAATTTGCATTTAATGAAGACCTGGACATTTTTCCTTTTCTTTCCAAATACATTGCGCCCTGATCTTATCTGTGATTTTTGTTGTAAATCTTTGTGTAAGTACTATATGTCTAGTCGAGAGACCCTATTTGACGTGAGAAATATTGACTTTATCTTCTACCTGAGAATGAAGGCCACCAATCTGGAAAGCGCACCTATTGAGGAGAACTCTGTGTCAGATGATTTCCACGAAGTGATCCCTGAGATTGAAGAAGTCGTGTCCACGCCAGCTAAAGGAAAAGAAGAAATACCAAAGTGGTCCACCTCGAAGCCGCAGACTTCCTCAAGGAATGTGACATCCCCACATCCAGCTATTATGGACAGATCGCCTACTAGTGACCCCTCAAAGAGACCGATGAGTACCACCGAAGAGGCTGCATACGTTGAGTCCATATCATGGTGGCCACCATATGTCAAGCCGCGCAGACCCTCCACATGCCCCAAATTATGTAGACACATTGTGGGACTACCTTCAGACACCTCTGGTCCTGCAATCAGTTCTTCTTGGTGAATATGTGGTTGTAAAGATACCCAGCGTCAATTTTGATGATCACAACTTGGCGAACGAAGAAACATTCCTAGAGCTAGCACCAGAGTACTGTTTGGAGAGGGTACTCAATGATGATGTCATAAAGGTTGAGTCGATGTCATGGGCGCGTGGGCTAGGCAACACTGGGATCCTAAACTTGTTGCGGATCCTGTATTTTAGGAGATATCTTATCACTACTATCTGTGTGAGCCAGTTGTTTTTGTTAGTTCATGAAGTATGTTTGTGGATCTAGGGCCGCATTCTGATTGACTTCGCGCTAATCCACTGGATTGTCAACTTTCCCAAGAAGGGGCCTCATCCAAAAAATTTCTTTGCCAAAAGAAGCGAGCTCAAGGTCATGGCAAAAGTAAAGAAGGATTACAAGGTTCAGCGGGAAAAAAAGGGGATTCCTAGTTCAAACCATCGTTGACCCGGGAGTGTGCCTAGAAACTTTAGTCCTAGGCTACATATTGATGAGAAAGTGTCGACCAAATGCAGTCCCCACGCACGTAATTGTGATGGCGGGACAATGTGATAAGGGGATCAGTGACAACTGGTACCAATACCTCTGCGAAGAATTTTTGGAGAATGTGCACGAGGCACAGGAGCAAGGGAAGCTATCTTGCTACTCCTGCATGTTATTACTCGTTGCACTAATAGCATGGGAGACTCCAGTGGATGCACTCCTCCTGGAGATCGAGTTGGGCGTATGCAAGGGGGCGCGCTACACCAACCTGTTTGATTCCCCTGATCCCAAGAACATGAAAGAAAACAATATATTATAGGTACTCTTTGAAGGTGCACTGGCCACTGCAATCTACTCATGCCCAAGGTTATTTCTGGTAGTGTATGAAAAGTATAAATACATCACCGATTTTCAGATCACAATGCACCATGTGCAAATCAGGACGTGCTGTGACCTGCTAAGGTATAACTTACCTTTTATGGTGACTGAGGCAGAGGTCGACGAGGTCATTACGACCTAGCCAGTAGCATGGAAAGTGGGGCTTGGCTCCACTCAGCCTGTTACAGCCTCTACTTTAGGGAAGGAAACAACTCCAGGTGTTAAAGAGAAATAGGTCGAGCTACACACTGATAAAGATGCAGACACAGGCGCACAAAAGGACAGAGAGAAAGATCCTAAGAAGGAAGCAGAGAAGGATATAGAGAATAACCTTGGAGGTGAGGCTTATGTGGACCCTTGTGGCCTAGATGGATTAGACGGTGATGGTGCTGAATCTCCACACGACACCAAGTGTGGCGAATAAGCTTTAAAGGGTCCACAAAAGAAGCGAAATGGATCCAAGTTCGGAGGAAGCGAGGAGGTCACTCTGACAGAAGAGGACCTAGATAAAATTGCGTACACAATCACTTCCATTTCGTAAGACAGATGGAATGCCATGAAGGAGCAATACAAGACTGTAGTGGAGGCCTTACATCTGGATTTCAAGTCTTACAGCTGAAGGAGGAAAACTTGCAAGTGAGCTTGGATCAAGAAAAGCCTATTCAAGCAAGCCTACTGACAACCATGATCACCACCACATCAGATAGAAGAATCTGCCCCTTCCCGGGTGCAACTGTGACAGTAGAGAAGTCGGAGCTACGTGCATCTGTGTATACCTACCTAGAGGTTAGAATTGATCTGTCAAAACTTCCAAGTGGAAAGCTACATGCTATCCAAACAATTATCTCCAACGAGACGCAGTGCAAGGAGGTGTGCGTGCAACAGCAGTTGAGCGAAGTAGAACAAAAAGTTGTGGAAAAAACCAAAGAATCACTCCAGGCACAAAAAATGCAACAGGCGGTTGTGGCTCAAAGTGAAAAATTGAAAAATTTAATTGACAAAATGTGCAGTGATATTCCTGAAGTGGTCATCCAAGTATCCCCCACACCACAAGTCAATATAGAAAGCTTGATTTCCGCATTAAAAGCTTCCTGGATAGGAATGTAGACAGTAAAAGCCGAGTTTGAGCAGCAGATTGCAGCATTGCAAACTAAGTTGAAACCCAACACTCCCCCAAAAGTGCATGCGCAACGGACAACCTTCGTGAAAGAAGCGTCCGAGAGCATTTCAGCTAATGTCGAAAATGACTCCGCGATGCTTGAGACAACCATGGGACTGTGGACCTCTTTGCAAACAAACCCACTAGTGAAGAAGATCAATCAGGAGTTGTGTGCTAAGGAGCAAGTGTTCGATGACCTGTAAGAGGCCTTGCCTACTTTCATTCTTTCCCAACGCATGGCTCATCTGTAGACCAGCCAAGTTCTCCAAGATGAAGTCGATGAGCTCCACAGGAAGAAGAAAATTGTAATTGAGCATATGAAGCTGTGGGTGGAAGAGGAAATAAATTTGTCTCAGGACCTGGATACATCATTTAAGAACCTAAATCAGACCATGGAAAGTATCAACCTAGCTGCAAAAGGGCTAACATTGCAGAAGTTGTAGATATCACGTAGAGCACAGCGAACCAGAGTGCGGGCATCCTGGCTCCTTTTTCTGCTTCCATTGAAGAGTTGCAGAATAAGATGAAGAACCCAGAGCCGCTGTGACTTGAAACAAGTGACAGGATTGTGTTGGGGGCATGTTGGAGCGGGGTCCCCTAGGACTGAACTTTGATACATTTTTTATATAATTTTGTAAACATTTTTTAAGTTTAGTCATTCGCAGAACAAGTCAAGGGGATTTGGGGTGGTTCAAAGCCCCTCATGAGTTGTAATGGGTCAAAGGGTATAAGTAGGGGTAGCAAACCATGGTTTGCATGACTTAGATGAGCACAGGCTAAAAGTATAAATAGGATTCTAGATCGAGTCGATAGAGGACATTAATGTTATTGATGATAGAGATCTAACTGTATTTTGATATTCTAGCCAATTTGTGTAGGTTAAAAGTCTCCTACTGGCTTTGTACACAAATGCCTTAGTCCTGCTATGTGTGGACCCCACTGGGTGTGTACGTGGGTGAACTGAAGGTTTTGTATGGAAGATCTGAACTGTTAATGAATGAAGAAATTTTTTGGATGATATCTGAGTATGAAATTAATTTGTTATTTTCTTTATGATCATTTCTGCATCTTATTTCTGACTACTGTGTTATCTGTATTCAAATTGATTGCACAACTATTTTTGGCTTTAGATGAATGATTATTGAATTAATATAGTACTTTTGGGCTCTAATAATATGTGTTAAGGGCTATTACATGGATTTTGGACTCTGTTTTGAGCATGCGCGCAGGATATTCTGTATAATTGACCAAAATCTGTTTAGTTTGGGTTTTCTAGTTAGAGCTTATGTTGCGGAGGTAGGTTCATGGTTGTGTTAGATCTAAAGGCACCCACATCATTTAATTCTCTCTCAGGGTGTGGAAACCTAGTTCCAACACCCTCCCATACGTCTTTGGGTGAGACCCTAAATTGCGCAAGCAGGTCACTGCCGAAAGGGTCAGTAGTAAGAGGATTTTGTTGGTTAACCTCAACTCCGAACCTGGGTCAGGACCCCTCAAGCCAACATTACCCCATGGAGTAGTAAATGATGTCTTATCCTGGTCACCAGGGTGGACTAGAACTGGGTTATAACCAGAAAAAACTATATAAAAGAGAAATCCTACTACAACCAACTACCTTTTGAAAATATGATCGATCTTAGGTAACAGGTAATTGTCTTTTGGAGAGACTTTATTAAGATTCTTGAAATCTACACAAAGTCTAATTTCACCTTTCTTCTTCCTGGTTGGTACTAATTTGGATACCCAATTAGAGTACCTCAAATTTTATGTAATCTTAGCATCATGCATTTTATTAACCTATTTTTCAATTAAAGGCATAAACATTGGGTTTATCCTTCTAAGCTTTTGTTTGAAAGCTTTTGTAATATTCCTAATTAGCCATGAACTAGTTGGAATATTAATTATTGTTTTTTCTTTCTTTTTTAATGAATAATAGGATATGGAGATCCATAAATCTCCTTAATATGAATAAAATCAATTCCAATGTGAAAGGATGACATCTTGGCAGCTTAATTGAGCACCCTTAGGTGTGAAAAGCGGGTGGAACACATAGACTGGGTCAACCTTGAACAAATCAACAACGCTGTCATGGAGGAGTGGCATTCATTATGGGGCAATGATGTTTTAGATGGAGACTCATTACATGGAAGTAGTGTCATAAATGAATGGGGCTTAGGTTTGGGAAGCTCATTTTTTGTATAAGGAAGAGGATGGCAGCCATATTATGGAACTTATGATATGTTTATGTTTTGATATATGGTTTGTTTAGACATATAACTTTATTCAGTTGTTTAGCTAAGATTTCAGTGTTGTTTAGCACAGCGTGTTCCTGATTTGGAATCCCACCTCTTTCCTTGAGAGTACTCTTGGCAGAGATTTCACTACACTCCACTATCAGGCATTTGGCCAAGGCTTCAGTTTTAATGTACAATGCAGTTCGTGTTGAGGATTTGTGTTTGTGTTGCAGGGCAGAAGTTGTGGAGGTTTGATTTGGGAGATTTCTGAGCTAGATCTCTTTAGAGGGAGGTTCATTTCCATTGGGAGGATAGTAAAGAAGGCCCTGGAGCATCATTTATACATTTGGCATCAGGCCATAGTGTTTTTATCCCCTACAGCGCAATATCATTTTGGATCTGCGTTATTTTAGAGAGGAGTTGTAGGGGTTTTTGCAGTAGGTGATTTGGGAGGTGATTTCTTCCGTGAGAGGGCCAACCTTTAATCCAAAGGATTCATTGGAGGAGAGCACATTCATTCTTATATCAAGTTCAACAATTTTCTCTTCATTCATTTGTTGCAGCATACTTTCAGCCATAGGGCTGCAACTCATTTTTTATTATTGGTTTTTTGTCCTAGAGATCCTTTTGGGTTCTTTTTTGGAGGTTTTATAGAGCCTAGATCTTCATTCTTATATCTATTGTGGCATATACCAGCCATTTATATTTTGTGTATTCAATTGTTGTAGCAGTGCTTTTAAAACTACACTGTAGCAGTGTCTTTGGCATTTTGATATAGTAGCAGCACCTCTTGTTGAAGGTTTACTCATTGGAGGCTTGTTCTATCTTGTATTATGTTTTGTGGCCCATTATTTTGTACTATTTTTCTGCTGTTATAATGAATGGAAGGTATCCATATTGGCCTCATGTTTTTATATGGTGTTTTACACTGTTATTCAAGTATTTTGGTCTATATTCCTGCTTTTCCCATTTGGGAATATTACAGTGGTATCGGATCATCATCTTGGCTCAGGCTGTGCATCTTGAGAAGCCAATATGTCATCAAAAGAAGGAGATCCTCTCACTGATAGAGATAAGAGGCATCTCAGAAGAATGAACATGAAGTTTGATTATAAAAATGATAAAAAAGACAAGGGTAAAACCCCTTTATCAGGAGAAGATGAAGAGGAGTATCCCAAGTTACTTCCTCGAACTATGCAAGACATTGCTAAAGAAATAAAGAAGATGAGGATGGATAGATACAAGGAATCCCCTAAAGGATTTCTGCATGGTGAAGGCTCCGACATTTCTCATCACTGGAGTGATCAACCAGTGAAGCAAAAACAAGTTTCCCAATGCTCTACAATGCCTACATTCTTGGCAGTCACAAATGAAGGTTTTCAAGAACAAGAAACTCTTGAAGACTATTTCATGGAGTACAAGTCTCAATCTCAAAGATTCAAGGACCACTTGAGTTTTCAAGAATTTTTTCAGATAAATGACAATAGGAGACCGAGGCATCATAATAGAGGTGGAGGATTCATTTAGAATCATGATCTACACCGAGCTATGGGTAGATTTTTCTTACCCAACTTTGATGGGTCATATAAATTCACTACCATTTCATGGGTAGAGAAGCTTGACATCTACTTCTAGCTGAACAAAGTACGGGAGATGGAGGCCATTAAGATATCAGTGTTGCACCTTGAGGGTTAAGCACATGATTTGTGATTCCATGGCTTGTCTACATTTGGTCATGCCAATGTGAATGAATATTTAGAGTTCACAAGGAGGTTGGTGGAGAGGTTTGATAGAAGAGATCCTGAGGCACCATTCATGAGGCTAGCAAAGCTCAAACAATCAAGTAATCCAGAAACTTAAATTTCTGAATTTCTAAAACTTTCTATTATGGTTCCTAATTTATCTGTAGCAAGAAGGGTCTATATTTTCATTGATGGGTTAGAAGAACCACTTCATGGGTTGGTGTTAAGTAGGTAAATCCTCTCTGTAGTCAGAGATGATCCCTCTAGCCCTAGAGTGGGTCTAGAAACAAAGAGACATGCTAGAGTTTTGATTCCTAATTACTCAATGAAAAGAGGATGTGGTCGATCAACCTACCTAGAATCCAACACTGTCATCGTGGCTGCAATTGTGGTGGCCTCTCACTCCTACCTTGGCAAGTCACAATCCTTCCGCAGTCATGCTCAGATACCTCAACATAGAAAAACAAACAAGAACATCATACGACATGATAATTTCACTCATAACTACTAGCCAGTCAAAGAGGGCTAAGCATATTTCATTAAACATCTAACATAATACAAAATGGGAACCAAACAATAGTCACATATATGTATTGATAGAAGGAAGATTTACAACCGATGCTTTGACGTCGCAGTCTCCTCCAGTGCGGTTCAACTGAAGCATGTCTCAGATGCTCGTCAGGGAATTCGGACGGGATGAAAGCATGGACTCAAGCTCTCTCAAAAGGTATGGACTCAAGCTCTCTCAACGTAATTCCTTCTTATTCTATCTCTTTATTAATTATGCTATAGTATGTTCAATTCTCCAAGTTCAGCTAGCTTATGTAAAGAGAGATAGCTTCTTTTTATAGAGAAAAAGGAGGAGGTTAGGATCCCTAAAAAGGTGGGAGGGAGGCCTATCCTTTATCTCTTTATTAATTATGCTATAGTATGTTCAATTCTCCAAGTTCAGCTAGCTTATGTAAAGAGAGATAGCTTCTTTTTATAGAGAAAAAGGAGGAGGTTAGGATCCCTAAAAAGGTGGGAGGGAGGCCTATCCTTTAGGGATTTCCCATAAGAGGTGGAAACCATAAACTAAAGGATGAAGACTATGGTTTATTCAGTTCAACCACTGCCAATGACTCATCCTCGAAGTGGTTGGAGTGGAATATTCGTCTCTATTTTTAGAAAACATTCCATAAACAACTCGGCGAGGGTGGAAAATTGAGACAGAGAACTAGATGGCGCGAAGCCCAGTTTTAATCTTCCTCTTTAGTGCGAGGGCATAACTGACTACCCGTGCCAAGGTAAAAACAAGGTTTTTTGAGTCTCCGCTTAGGGAATTGTCAACAAAAGGAATATTACTCTCATGTAAAGGGATACAATGATCGTCTTTGCAAGGCATGTCACTGCTTATTGATCATGGAAATGACCCTCCAATGGGCGAGATGGGGATTGCAGGGATAGTGAGAAAATTTTGTGTAACATATGCCCCCTAAAGCATGAGGTCCAAGGGAGAGGGAGGGGCAAAATGATTTATGAGAACGCATTCGAACCAAACACCGTTGTCGAAAAACCTGCAATTACGAATACAACTGATATCTTTGATACATGAACATGTGGTATGGGTGTAGCCATCCATAATAGAGTGTATAAAAACTGATATTTGAGGTATGGACACAGCCATACAGCAGTAAGGATCAACAAATAGAATCAGATATGGTCGCAGCCATCCAATCAAAAGAGTCATGCAATAAGTCAGATAATCCACCAAAACCCGCAGCTTAGATTTTATCAGATAAAACCCAGGGTATTGCGCTCCATCTCAACCCGAACAAGTACAAATTCAAGCATGCAAATATATGATCTGAAGTCAAACATGCAATAAAATCACTTGATTACCAACTAATGATGAAGTTTGTTAACAGGCACGAGAGAAACCACTAATAATGACAATGGATCTCAAGGTACAACCGGTACAATCCACAGAATGTGAACAGTGATCTGGCATCGAACATCCATAGAATCATTCGATCGAAGGCCAATGATGTGGACCTTGTGTCGAATGTGAAAAACCTGCCATTGAGGCATGCAGGCTCCAAGGTACCAGAAGGGAGTCTCTAGATCAAATTCCTGGATAATGAGCTGAAGTCGATAGGAAGTGACCTGATCGAAGGTGGGCCATAATTTTTCCCACATCATCGATACAAGATAGAGTAAAATGATTATAGTGAACCAAGACCAACAGAGAATCAGAGGGAGGTTGAAAATTGTAGAGGAAAACTTCTCTTGAACATATCAGTGACACGACACTAAATTTCGTTGTATTTGACATCAAAGGATCTGAGGTCATGATGATGTGGCAAAGAGCAGAAGAGAGGTCAAAAGAGATTACCCAAACCCATGGAAGCAAAAATGACGAAATGAGATGTCCCCAACCCGACACGAATGAAAACAAGTGCCATGTTCAAGAGAAACATACTGCCAACATAGCTAAAAATTGGTTCCATTTTCCCCCACCATTTTTGGTGAGTATCCCAACTATTATTTTAAAGCAAGCTTGAAGGGGATAGAAGCTGCTTGTGCTATAAGTTTTTCCTACAGACAAATCCAACCTAGTACATTTTACGAGCCCTAGGAAGGAGGAACTCGAATAACGTCATGGTGACGAAGTCCGATGTCATTAGGTTTTAATGAGTCTGACAAAGGGAGAACTCAACATCTTTTCATGTTTAGAGAGTTTGAAAAGAAGGCAGAAAAGAAAACTCCATTATTCCCCTTTTTTTAAATAGTCTCTAAGATTTGAAAAGGTAGAAAACAATATCTGAAAGAACCTCTTAGTCGCGATCAACTAAGGTATTCCTCTTTCATAAATAATCTATCCCAGCTCAAAAAAGGGGTAAACGTATACTGGGTAGATATCACTTCGCAACCATTTAACAAGTTTGAAACGACAAGAGTCTCGGCAAACTTTTCAATTTTAGAGAGTCAGAAAAGAGCTGAAATATGACTCCAGTAGTGAATTTTTCATGTTTTTACCGAGTCTGAAAAAGTAAAAAATATAACTCGTTACTTCATCACTATGGCATAAAAACCTGTCGCTGCACATAGACACGTGTAAAACCCATTTATCGAAAATAATATAATAAAATAATCGAAAAACATGTCTTAAAACCTAACTAGGGTTGTGAAAAGTTATAAAAATGCCAAAAATGGTAAAAATAATTACCTTTCACTTTTTACCTCTTGTGGAGCAATAGTTACCCATTTGACAGTGTGATCTTGCAGCGACGATAGCGGACAATCTAGCAAACCAATCTCAAATTTTTCAGTTCCAGGTAAGAGCTAATATCTCTCCCTTCATTTTAAGTCATATTTTACTGCCTGTAACTTCCAATTTTGATTTCTGGGGGAGGAAATGAAAATATTAGGGCATGGTGGTTGGTGTGGGTTTCGAGCACGGACTCACGCCAATCGCCAAATTTTCTAAGCTAGGGTGCACCAACCGCGCAGACCATTCTTGTGAAAAAATGCAAGTCAAATACCCAGTTTTTTACAAATCCAAGCTTCAAAAAAGACTAATGCTATTCATATGAATATTTTTGCAGGTAGAAATCGGCAAAATGGTAATCAAATGGAAAGAACAGGAACACAGTGAAGAGGATGAGCTTGCCATGGGAAATAAGAGATGCATGGAAGCTCTCAGAGACTGTGGACTGAAGAAGTTCATCTTGACACCATGTCTCTGTGCTCAACCAGAGCTACTACAATATTTGATTAACATATGGGATGAGAACCAGGAAAAGTTCATCCTTCAAGATCAGGAACTTGAGATTGATGTTTCTGACGTCTATTTTATAACAGGGTTACAGCAGAGGGGAGCAACACCGATCCTAACCAGCACCTAGCCCTACATGGAGAGCATGTCCATGGTGATTGACAGGGTATGTCTAGGGGCATGGAAAGGAACAATAAGTGGGAAAGTCGATATCCAGACTATCCTAGATTTAGCACTAAAAGTAGTGCTACATACCATCACACGAGCTGCGGGATCACAAGCACCGCACGAAGCAACAAAGACACAATTTATTCTTGCTGTAGACTGCTTAACACCGACCATCTACAACTGGGCAGAGGCCATGAAAATAAACATGAAATGCTAGCTAAAAAAATGCAAGAAGACCAAATTGAAGCAATTCGGTTATGGGTCTATTCTGGTATCGTTCTTCCTGGAATGACTACCAATTTTTCAACGTCAGGAGGTCATAGTCCTAACACCACCAGCAAGAGAACCATGGATGGCCCGCTGGGTAGCTCTAATGCCAAGGGCAGGGGGTGGTCAACAGATGTCCTGGAGACCGAAGTTCTTTGTTTGGCTCTACTGATAGTTGATCATCGTGGAGGACTGGCCCTACTCTGGTACAAATTTTATTGGTGATCCAGACCTCCCACTCCCGGAGGGAGAGGACTGGGATGAAGATTTGGGTAAGACTCATTTTTACTTTTCATGAGTGTTATGATTTTTTTTAACAATTTATGTTCTGACATTAAATCCATGCATTTGCAGATGTTAGCCCAGAGAGACCCATAGGCATGTCTCTGATAGAGAGGTGAATCCCTCGCGATTTCGACCCTCATGGCAAGGGAGGCGAGGAAGAGGAGATCATGTGCAACCTAGAGGGGATCACACGTGGAGTCCCGGACTATGCATGATTTGATGATGTTCCTCGTGCCTACCAGAGACATATCGTCGGGGTGCCAAGCCACATTCACCACTTATTGAGGCAGCTCATATGGGCTGTGACATGCTACCATGAGCATCACGCCAATTAGACACCTAGACTTTATATCTGCATATTTTGAGAGACATGGTGTCTCAGGATGTAACAGAAACACACATATTTTTTGAATTTATGATACACGCTGATGCAAACACACGATATATATATATATATATATATATATATATATACACGTCTATTTTCCTACATGGATATTTTACATATGATGATGATTTTACAAATTACGCAAATGTATATTTAATACAATGTTAGCCACTGTATCAGTTAATGCATTCAATCGTCTAGGAATATGTTGATATGTGATAAAATGAAAATTTCTTTCCAACAAACGAATACGTAAATACAATCTCAAAATGAATGAGTTTCTGACTGAATAATGACCATTGATTTGCAGAACAACAAGCTGTGAATCTATATTTACAAGCAATGCGCGTATGCCGAGATTGATTGCCTTATTTAATAGTTCAAGGACAGCACTATATTCAGCGACATTGTTTGTAGTTTTTCCTAGACAAATACCTTGCAGTTCCATCAACTCACTAGTAGGACCATAGATTACCCAGGCTGCTGAAGACAAATTCCTGGTTATGTAGGAAGCACCATCCGCAAAACCAACATAAGGGGTAATAGACATCTGCAAAAATAATAAAGACCCAAATAAGCATGAAAATTCTCACAAAGCACACCAAATCAAAACACGTACAAAAATGAAAAAAAAAAACACCTATGTACACAAATCATGCATGAATGACTCATGCATAATATTTTTTTAGATACAACCCATTTCTGTGTTGTTCTAGAGGATGACCTTCATAATCAATAAGCTCATAGGCCCCATTCTGCAACACACGTTTAATAATGTAAGGCCCATTCCACATGGGTTTAAATTTGCCTTCCCCTAGCTTATCATGAGCTTGGTTGTACAGGAGGATGATGTCTCCTTAAAAGAAAGAACGAGGGGAAACTGATTGGTCAAAATGAGCTTTGACCCACTTTTTCTGTGCTTCAATAACCAGAGGAGTAAAGCAGCGGGTTTCATCCAACCTTTCTAGATAAAGGAGATTATCTTCTTCTGGTGAAGTGTTCGGTAATAATTCAATAGAAAACTTGAGTGAAGGTATTTCACACTCAATCAGAAGAGTAGCTTCCATACCATAAACCAAATAAAAAGGGGTGAATCCAGTTACACTCTTAACTAAGGTTCGGTAGCCCAAAGAGCCGAAAATAACATGAGATGCCAATTACATTTATGGATCCCAATCGTACGTTGAGCTGTTGTGAGGTAGACCCAATTCAGAAGTCAACTCCGCCACCATGTTATGCCGAAAATGGGAACCATGGTTGGTAACAATGGCTTCAGGGACACCAAACCTAGCAATGATGTGATTGAATATGAATTGAGCAGTGGTCTTAACGTCAACGACAAGTGTAGGCATTTCTTCATCCCATTTGGTGAAGTATTCCATGACTACGATAATATAAGCATTGCCCCCAGCCGAGTGACAGTTACACGTCATAAAATAGATGTCCCACTTCACAAAGGGACCAATGGTAATGACGAGATGAAGAGGTACAGGCAGCGCATGCATCTTGGGTTGATAAATCTAGAAATCATGACATTTATGAACCGCAACAATGCAGTCTTTGAAGATAGAAGGCCAGAAATAACCAGCACAAAGAATATTTTGTGCAATGGCATAACCAGACATGTGATCACCACAGGTGCCACTGTGGCAATCATTTAGAGCTTTCTCAACTTCCTCGAGATTCAAACATCGACGGAGAATGGAATCCACTCCTACACGATAGAGTGTATCCCCGACTATACGATAAGGTTGCGACTAATGACGGATGTGTCGGTGGGCATCCTTCGTCAACTTAGATCTAAAAGTAGAATTTTGGAGATAAATTATCATATCACTATACCATGGATCAAGGTTGCTAATCAAGAAAAGTGTATCATTTGGAATCTATTCCTCAGAACGAGTCAGACACAGTCTGAAGGGAGGGAACAGATCAAATCAGCAAAGACTAATGATTTCTTCAACTTGGTAGCAGTAAATTCCAAATCAAACTCTTGGAGGATGACAATCCACTTCGAGTATTTTCCCCCCAGCAATTGTCGAGATAATATATATTTCATTGGGTTGCAATCGAAAATCACAGTCACTATACGCAAAAGGATATAATGACGAAAACATTGAACTGCTTGAACTGCAGCTAACGCTAACTTCTCGACATGTGCATAGCACATCTCAGGATCAAGAAGGTTCGAGACAAGTAATAGAGAACATGCTCATTACCATCATCATTGTCTTGTACCAGAACCATGGCAATTGTGCTAAAAGCGGTGGCTAAATAAAGGGAAAAATCACAATGATAGTTAGGATGACACAATAGAGGAGCATTGACAAGCAATGTCTTCATGGCCTCAAAATACTTCTGAGCCATCTCATCCCAACAGAATGGGACGCCTTGCTTTAATAACTGTGTGTATCTGCTACACACTTCTTCATAGTTAGGTAAAAAATGACGTAGAAAATTAGCCTTACCTTGCAAACTCTGCAACTGATGTAATGAGGAGGGAGAGGGGAGATTGATAATAGCCTCAACCTTGAGTGGATCGAGACGAATTTCGTCTTTGGACATGATAAAATCTAAGAGTATACCGGAATAAATGCAGAAGATGTACTTGTGTGGATTAATTTGAATATTGTAACGTTGACAACAAAGAAAAATCTGACGAAGATGGTCAGGATGGTCCATACACTTAGCGAAATGAGTGGGAAGGTCATCCAGATAAGGCTGAACGATGTGATGAATATCGTGAAAAGCATATGACATCCCTCGCTAAAACGTAGCCCCAGCATTCTTTAGGCCAAAAGGGAGCTTCTTATATGCGAAATTACCCTAAATATAGATAAAGGCAGTCTTATGTTGATCAGTCGGGAGAATTTTAATCTAATTGTAACCAGAAAAACCATCCATAAGGGAAAAAATATCACTCCTGGCACAGTCATTAATGATTTGATCGATAAAGGGAGTAGGATAATTATCCTGTGGGACAAGCTCGATTAATATCACGATAATCAACACAGGCACGAATAGTTCCATGTTTCTTATCTACAGGAACAATATTAGAGACACATTCTGTCAAAGGAATCAGATAAATAAAACCAGCTCTGAGAAGTTTTTCAACTTCACCTTTAATGGCAGCATCTTTTCTAGGGTGCACCGGATGAAGACGTTGGCGAACAAGCTTTGAGCCAGGGTAAGTAGGTATTTCATGCACCACTATACTAGGGTCGATGCCAGGAATTTCTTTGTAGGACCATGGAAAGACATCACGGAATTCACAAAAAAGGCTAGTATAAACTTGTATTTCATTAAAAGAACAAGCGACCCTGATATGGATGTTCTCGACGATTCCCGATTTAACAGAAATGTCAATAGGCATCATCTGTCTAATATTACTCAAGTTACCTTTCGTAAAGACGTCATGTGTCAAAACAAGAAGTTGACGTGGAGGAGAAGGAACCTGAGATGCAAAATGCTCGAGACAAGTAGACATAGGGCCGAGGCCAAATGTGAACGAGGAACGATGATGACCATCATCCCATGACAGATTCTAAAGAGACATGGCTTCCATGATGGCTTCATCATAAGGAAACACTTCTTTCAAAGGATCAGGCGAATCAAAATTTCCAAGCCAAGGGGATTGAGAATAAATGTCAAGAGGCATGCTCAACGTAGCACAATCAGAGGACGGAGCTTCCAAAGTTGTGATGAGTTCACAATAATTAATATCGATGGGACTCAAAGGCATTGAATCTCTAAAGGAATCGATCTGTTCATGTGAAGGAATAATCCATGGGTCGTCAGACTGAGAGATCATATGGATCTAAAAATTATTTGGTGGAGGAAGAGGAAACATACCCATGAGGGTAGGATATTTAAAAATACCTTTCCCTACACTCTCGTAGGGAGTAGGAATCTGATCCACATATGGAACGTTGTTCTTGGAAGAAGAGGTTAAGAAAGAAAATTGATCAACAGTAACAATCTTTCCTTCATGTGGAAATTTCAATACACGAAAGAGAGTGGATGACACACATAACATGGCATGAGTCCAACTGTAACCTAGGAGAAGATTATAATTGAGTTTAGCATCAAAAACTTCTAACTTTACATTTACTGTCTTCCCTTTCAGAGTAATTGGTAAAATATCGAGAACACCTAAAGGTTTTGATTCTCTTTGTAATATCCCAAAATCAGGACTGCACAACAAGCTTGTTGAAATAACGCTCTCCTGAGAAATATATGCACAGAAATGAGTTTGCAGCTCTTGGATCCCTTAGATCAGCTCATATAAGATATAAATCCAAAATTATAGAAAAAACATATCAAACTAGGTGGGACAAACAGATCTCCCACAACCTAGTCTAGCTGAAGAACACCCAAAGAGAGGGGCCGCAGCTATATGCAATGGACAGCTTCAAAAATAATGCAGATCCACTGAAGCAAAGTAATAAGCTGATATGGGGATTCAAATATTAGTTGTATAATAGAAAATCAGATTTACATTACAGCCCATACATTGTACAAGAGAGAGAATGAAAATATACAGGAGAAATCCTCATAATGAGGTGCTACATCGATAAGAAAAGTCTGCAAAAACTTGACAGCGTTATTTTAAGGGCTGAAGCAGTAGTTTGTTAATACTCATATTTAGAGAAGATATGTACATCAAAATATATATCTATTTCAGATCTGTGTACAAGAAGAGATCATCTATACATTCCCCTTGGGGTTTTGTGCAAATCATGAAGCACAGAGAGTAGATCTGAGATCGAGAGTTACAGATCTGCAGAAATATTAAGAAATTTCTAAATCATATGAATGAATATAATATTAGATATGAAACCAACATGGATTGGATGGCCAATCCATGGATCACCATAGTGAGAGGAAGAATCCTAACACTGGAGATCTCTCCTCCAAAATGCAGACAAAACACCCTGCAACTCCTCCTTTACAAATAACGTAGTCTAGGGAGGGAAACTGCGCTGTAGGCTCTGAGAATGATTTTTCCTGATGCCAAGGTTTGGATCTAAATCTCAATCAACTAATTCACTCTTCCAGGAGGTTAAAAGACACACTCACTGAGAAGAGTCACTAGTATAGTCTAGATCTAAGCAGGTATGGTGTCTTCCATTGTTGCAACTCACAAGGACAACCCAACCCTCAATAGGATCAACACTATAGGTGTAAGGTGAAGCTTGGCCCAAGCTTGATAGTGGACAAGATGGATCAAGTCTCCTCCAAGAGTTGCTCAAGGAAGGAGGTGGTAATCCTAAACAGGAGATCCCAGAGAGGAGTGTCTAAATAGACAATACCTTTATAAAATAATATCTTCAACAACCCCTTCAAGCTGCTCTCCTCTTCCTTTTATAAGATTGGAGTCTTGTCAAACCCTAAACCACTTCATTAGTTTAGCTCCTTTCACATGTAGAATCTCCTTCTAGAACTGTGTTGTCCCTCAAGGAGGTTCAATCCATCTAGACTGCGCTGTTGATATAGTCAAAGTTGACTTGGTAAGGTGATCAACCTCTTTCACACTCAAATTTCTTTTTTAAAATGGCCCAGATTTAGCCATGTTCACATTGGGCATTGATTTATTTTGTTATTTTTAGGAGATTTACATGTCCTCCTTTACATTTTATTCATCAAAATGAAGTGCAAAACAAAACAATGAAAAAGATAATATTCCCATTAGCTTGGGCTAATTGGGAATATTACATTCCTCCCCTCCAAGATGTTGCTTGTCCTCAAGAAAATGATAAGGTGAGTGTTGCAAAATATCCCCTCCTCTTATGGCCTCCTCATCCACTAGTCTCCACCATTGCTTCAGAATTTCTACAAGTATTTCATCTCTCAATGGTTCCCCCCAAGTGTGCAAGTTGGCCTTCGGTGGATAAACCCAATGGCCTCCCTCATGAAGGAATGGAAGGTCTATGTGGCAACCTTATTGCTGATCCATGGCCTCCTCAAGATAGAAGTGATGGAAACCATGGGGAATTACATCATCCATGAAAGACTCCCATCTCCATGCTATCATCCAAATGAAGTGGATCACCTCCCAGCTTGGAAACCCATAGAAAAAATCCTCCCCAATACATAGGAGAGTCATGCCCCCAAAAAACATATGGCTCACCTCACCAATAAGTAAGTAGCCTACCATAGTGGCCATATAATGTCTCATGCTCCCATTGAAGCATGTAGTGCAGAAAGAGTGGGAGACTCCTCTCCCCAATGACACATCCCACCAATATTCCACTCCTCCAACCATGTTCCCAAGAGCAAGAACATTCCAAACATATGGAATCATGATTAGAATCATGCTAGCTGCCATGTATGATAAAGGAGAAGGAATATGTTTCCTCATGTGAAACCAGCATAGTTTCACCCTTAACTTCCATAGAATAGGAGATGACAAGTGCCTCCCCCAACACTTGTTTTATGTCACATCCTCCTTGAGTGCTTGGAAAAGGTGTATCATAATTGGTGTAAAAGAATCACACCATAAAGGATGTAATAATTTCCCAAGAGCCTCCAAGGGATGACCTGCATCAACATAGTTCATGGCCTTGAGTGACCCATGAAAGCCATCATAAATAGTTCCCCCTCTTGGAGCAATGTACTGCAAATGTGTGTTAGAGAAATATAACAATATAGAAGATACATCATAATAATCAGAAAGACAAGTCCCTCCATATACTTGTTTCACATTAGTGAGATGACTCATGGATGCGTCCCCTCTCACACTCAATGAATAAGGAGGTGTGAATGATGGCTCTTCCCAAGAGCTATGTTCCACCTTTTCTAAAAAATAATCCATGCACTTATTCATATGAGAGTGCACCTCTTCTTTGAAACCTTCCCACATGAATCCATCTAAGATAGTATGATATGCTCTAATGAAGCCAATGGGTTTGGAAAGCAGGATCTCATAGGATGCATTCAACAGTTTCTCCTTGAGCTTGGATTTTCTAGCCAAATAAATATGTTCATGGAAGTAAATGACTCCCTAAACTAGCTTATACCTCCCATCCATTTCCTTCCCATCAAGAACCTCACATGTGAATAGGTCCTTGGAGTATTCAAACATGAGTTGGGAATCCTAATAAATATCTAGGCTCCCCAAGAATGGCAACGTTGTAGAGGTCTAGAAGGCTGCCCCTATCATTTCATGGCTCCCCTCTTTGACATACTCTATGTCAAAATCACATGTTGGAGCATCATAATCTCCCCTTTACTGCCTCATTTATAGTTGATCTTTCTCAATACAAGATTGAAGCAGAAGGAAATCAACTTCCCCCCGGAAAGTCCTTGTCTTCCAATACTTCCTTAATTTGGCCCATGCTTGCAAGAGGGTTAACATCCCATTGCCATGTTCAGAAATATTCTTTGTGAATGAAGATACCATTGGCTTCCCCAAAGATACAGAGTTTCCATGTGTCCCCCTGCCCATGCCATCATAGACTTCTGATTTCTCCTTCCCCTATGTAGATAACTGAGTGGGAGATAGCAATGCCCCTTTCAGGAAATTTCTTATCTATCTTCTGAATTCATGAGAGATTCTCTGCGCTATGTTGGCTTCTCCCAAGGCTCCTTCCTTAGCCAAGTATGCAAATGCTACCCATATTTGAGAGAACACTTTAGTTTCCCTCCAATCAAGAGGTATTTGAGGTGCTTTTGTTGTGACTACGTTATTATCTCCTGCCTTCCCTTCCTCCTCTTCAATAATTGAAGTTGCCCCATCATCAATAAGAGACCTCAGATCTTGGTCTTCTATTGAAGGAGGAACCTTCTTGCCTTCCTATTGAGAAGAAAGCCCTTCATCAAAAAGATATCTTTCCCTTGGCAAAGTATCAAACAAGCTCACACCCTCTTCCATGGTCTTCAGAAATGGAATTGGATCTATAGACCCTTCCAACTCATGCAAAATATTTGTTTGATATGGTTTGATAGTCTCAGTAGGAGATGTCACACATGAAGTCTCATCAAACCTTTCTATTAATCTTGCAATAAACTTTTCATAAGTAGGTGTATTTGCATTTCTTAAGGAAAAAGACTCAAACAACCACCAAGCATATGCTTTACCTTGAAAATGCAGCGCTACTATTTTGATGGCTTCATTTTCTGAAACTTGATGCTGCTGCACAAAGTTTCTTAGCTCCTCCACCCAAACCCTAACTGGACATTTAGGTGATCCATCAAAAGTAGATAAAAAGAATCTACTCACACTAGGTTGCTTCTCCTTTGTTATTTTATCCTCCTTGATCTTGAAGAACCCTTGGAAGTACAAGTTATGTTTGAACTCCTTTGATTAGGCTTCATACTCCCGCAAATGCTCTCCAAAACTATCCTTCTTGGGGACACCTCCTTTCTTCCTCTTCATGAAGAAATCACTAACAGAACATTGAAGATTTGGTGATATGGTTGAGTGCACATATCCATGAGATGAGGATTTATAATTTTCCTCATGTATAGATATTGTAGATATGGTCGAGATATCTTCTTGCTCTCGAAACTCTCTAGCAGTTCCACTGCTCCTTCTCTCTTCTTCTTGTTCAACCTCCTCAGAGAGGTCCTTACTAGATCTGAAAATTGATGAGAGTAAGCTCATCATGTTCATTATTCTAGCTTTTATTTCTCCTTTATAGCACTTTTTCTTGAAGCCCACAGGCTGAGCCAAAAATCTTGCTCCGATACCACTGTAATATCCCAAAATCGGGATTGCACAACAAGCCTGCTGAAATAACGCTCTCATGATAAATATATGCACAGAAATGAGTTTGTTGCTCCTGGATCCCTTAAATCATATCATCTACGATCTAAATCCAAAAGGAGAGAAAAAACAAATCAAACTAGGTGGTTCAAACAGATCTCCCACAACCTAGTCTAGCTGAAGAACACCCAAAGAGAGGGGTTGCAGCTATATGCAATGGACTGCTTTAGAAATAACGTAGATAAACTGAAGCAAAGTAATAAGATTATATGGGGATTCAAATATTAGTTATATAATATCAAATCATATTTACGTTACAGCCTATACATTGTACAAGAGAGAGAATGAAAATATACAGGAGAAATCCTCAGAAATGAGGTGTTACAGCCATAAGAAAAGTCTGCAGAAAATTGACAGCATTATTTTAAGGGTTGAAGAAAAAAAAATTTAATACTCAGATCTAGATTAGATTTGTACATAAAAATATAGATCTATTTCAGATTTGTGTACAAGAAGAGCTCATCTATACATTCTCCTTGGGGTTTTGTGCAAATCATGAAGCACAGAGAGTAGATCTAAGATCTAGAGTTGCAAATTTGTAGAAATATTCAGAAATTTCTGAATCATATGACTGAAAAATAGATTATATCTGATAGAAACATGGATTGGATGGCCAATCAATGGATCACCATAGTGAGAGGAAGAATCCTAACACCGGAGATCTCTCCTCCAAAATGCAGACAAAACACCCTACAACTCCTCCTTTGCAAATAACACAGTCCAGGGACAGAAACTGCGTTGTAGGATCTGAGAATGATTTGGCCTGATGCCAGGGTCTAGATCTAAAGCTCAATCAGTTATTGCACTCTTCCAGGAGGTTAAAATACACACTCACTAAGAAGAGTCACTAGTATAGTCTAGATCTAAGCATATCTAGTGTCTTCCACTGCTGCAACTCACAAGGAAAACCAAACCCTCAACAGGATTAGCGTTGTAGGTGTAAGGTGAAGCTTGGACCAAGCCTAATAGTGGACAAGATGGATCAAGTCTCCTCCAAGAGCTGCTCAAGGAAGGAGGTGGAATCCTAAACAGGAGATCCCAAAGAGCAGTGTCTAAAAAGACAATACCTTCAGAAAATAATATCTTCAACAACCCCTTCAAGATGCTCTCCTCTTCCTTTTATAAGATTGGAGTCTTGTCAAACCCTAAACCAATTCATTAGTTTAGCTCCTTTCACATGTATAATCTCCTTCTAGAATTGTGTTGTCCCTCAAGGAGGTTCAATGCATCTAGACTGCGTTGTTGATATTGTCAAAGTTGACTTGGTCAAGTGATCAACCTCTTTCACACTCAAGTGTGTTTTATAAAATGGCCCAGATTTAGCCATGTTCACATTGGGCATTGGTTTATTTTGTTATTTTCAAGATTTTTACATGTCCTCCTTTACATTTTATTCATCAACATGAAGTGCAAAACAAAACAAGGTAAAATAGAATATTCCCATTAGCTTGGGCTAATTGGGAATATTACACTCTTCCATCAAATGCTTCAAGGGAATTTGGTGATGAATTGAGGGTTGGAGAACCAATAGCTTTCCAACATGAAGATGACATGACATAGGTTTGCTGCACCTTCGTCCACAACTACTCGATGGATGTCGAGACCATTAATAACAACTTGAATAATGAGCGCAATTTTATGCGGAAGTCATGGAACGAAATTCTCTAAATAGAAATCAAGAAGGCTAGTATCGGCAAGATCAACCCCGTCAATCATAGATAACAAAGATCTTCACTGAGACAGATAACTCTGAAGTACTTCTAACACGGACATCAGGGATGGTGCCTGAGCCAAATCCTCAAAAATATTCTAATGGTGAGCAGCACGAGCGTTGGGATTATAAGAAGACTTGCGGAGTACACCTTTGGAAGGTGGTCGTACAACAGATTCATCATTAGGCCTTTCAATTTCAAGAGGGCCAGTAATAGGTGGAGGAGGAGGACCATCAAGGATCTCCTTTCCCGTGGCCTGAAAGTATCTAGTATAATATTTCAACTGAATAGCAATAGAATTGGTTGCAAAACCATTCATCATGAACACCTAAGAGCCAAATGGGGTAGAGGACTGAGGTTGCTCTACCATCTGAGTCTGCTGAGATGGGAAAGGTTCTTTAAGAATGGTCGGATTTTCGTGGGTTCTTTTGAGCAAGCGGCTCACTTCGGATCGTCTAGGACAGTCCTTGGTGAAGTGGACATCGTCACAAATCAAACAAGGGTACTTAAGTTTGAGTTGAGAACCATCACCAGCACAAGGTTTCTAAGAATCCTATTTCACAATATTGACTTTGGCCTTACCTTTACCCTTCTTTTTACCTTTAGAAGCATTATCTGTAGGATTGGCCTGAACTACATTAACTTCTGCGGGTTTACCAAAATTTGAAGTGGACTAAGAAGCAACATTATTGGAAGAAGCAGACTTCAGCTTCCCAAAGTTTGAAGAAGAATACTTATAAGAAGTCTGAGACACAAAACCAATAATACCATTGACGGATGGAGTCGTTGGTGGTTTACAAGTTCCAGGTTGGGGAGGATCAGGAAAGAAATCATATAATGCGCCAGACTGAGAGTACACATGATTGTTGGGTCATGAATACGACCACTTTCTAACACTTATTTCATCCATTTTTACTCTTATTTATCATATCATTTATTATAATTTATCATATAAATCCATTTTATAATGATTTATGCTCTTATGGATGAATATTATTTCTTCTCCTTTATTTTTAATAAATTGATGATTATTATGCATAATTTTATCAATGATGTTTTATTAATATATTTTGTAATATCATTCACCATTTTAGCCTCCAAGATATTTGCTAGACTGCAGATTTTATTTCCAAATCATCATGAAATATTCCAACTCAGAAATTCGCTGGAATAAGAAGTGACAGTATTGCGGTTAATATTCTAGGCAAATTAAGAAGAATCCTGGAAAATACAGAACATGGGTTTTGTCCAGAACGGGCCCAATTAACTTTTTTAAATAATGGTTTGCCCAAATTCGGCATGTTTTGAGAGATACGTAGGGTTCTTTGAGCACGATTTTCTCAGATTTGTTGTTGCGGCCATCCTCCAAATCTTAGCTGCAAAGCCAAATTCGCCTTGCTCTTGTTGAAAGATTGTTGGAAATGTATTTTCTCGTTGATCAAGTTGTTGGGATAAATCCAATATTTTTATGGGAGATTATATTTGCTATTTAATTTCTCCTCCTTCTGATTATAAAAGGAGAGCATGTATTGTGTACTGGGGGAGGATGGAGAACAATGGATGATTATTGAATTTCCTTTGTAACATTATAATTCCTTGACTCTTGTGAGAAAAGAGCAATTGATGTAAATGCTATTCATGTTTTATTAATACAAAGAGGCGTTATCGTTCCATTTCTCAAGCTCTGCAGTAGCCCAGCGGCGCTTTCACCGGTGGTTGAGGGCCCGACCCTGGTGGAGCGATCCGCTGTTTGTATTTCTATTTCTTTATTTTCTGTTGTGTGAAGTGTGTTTACTGCTTATTTCGATTACAGAGTTAATTGATTTCTTTGAATACAGATCCATTAACGAATTACATTTCTATCTACTTTGATGTTCATTTATTCTACTATCATTACGAAAGCCTTGCTGTTTTGTATTCGACTCTAAGTTATTATTCTTTGTGATTGATTGATTTGCAGTATTGGTCGGTGATAGATTAAAGTATTGAGATTAGTGAAGTTCACAATTGTTGTTCAAATCATCTTGCTGTTCCATTTCTAGTTACTGCTTATTTCTGATTCATATCTTTAGCAGTGTTGTTACAGTTGTTGTGTATGCGTAGGAGTTACAAGTTACTATTCCTTTTTAAGTCTTTACAGTTCCTTTCATCAGCACGAAGATTGAGTTTTCTTTCATTTTGATTGTTTTAAGACCACCAACTGTAGAGGACAGAGGTTATCGCTCCCAAGTCCCCAGAATTGGTTATCTTGCTTCGATTTCTAAGGGAAAGAGTTATTTCTACTGCATCCTTGATCGATGTTTTGCAGATTGGTTTAATTAAAGTTTCACAACATTTGAGTTTATGCTGTTGTAGTTAGATTTTTTTTTCAAGCATCCATTTACTCTTATATTTTGAACACTGTACTACATATTGCAAGGCATTACTCTTGGATAAATTGCTGCCTCAGATAGAGTACACTCTTGAAATAAAAAGTCGCTCCTGGATTGATAATTAATGTGAGATAAATAGGTGTTAAAAAGATACCTTTTTATACCTCGACATTTTGGCGTCGTTGCCGGGGAGAGTGTATGCCATTTAGAAAGAGTGATGCATATTTAATTTTTTCTACTTGGGAAGAATTGGGTATTAAAGACGGAAGGTAAGAACCCGTGCACCGAGCAAGAAACACACTTGTTCACTGGCCCGCTTCACAGTAGAATTGAGTGAAAACTTAAGGTATAAATGAATGCTTGCGTTTCTTTAAATTTTAGAGGTAGAATTTTTGAAAAAAAATCTTGTAGTTCCACTCGAGTGGTGATGTAAGCACCACCCACTTCACTAACCAATTGACAGGAACATTGGAAGGAGGATCCTTAAAGAAACACCTAAAGAACATCTTCTATTATGGTAAGAAATGGCTCACATTGCAACTTTCGAATTCCCTATCAAAGATCTAGGAGGAGTGACACAAATGCACATAATTCCCCCATTGTCTCTACCAAATTTTCATGGTTTGACAAATGAAGATCCAGATACATTCTTATTTGAGTTTGAAATACTTTGTAGAGGATATGATTATTGTACTAACAACCAAGGATTGAAAGTGTTTCCTCTTACTCTAAAAGGAGCATCTCTCCGATGGTTCATGAGCCTAGGTGGGAACTGCATCCAAACATGGGAGGACATGAAGAACATATTCTTGAAGAAGTACCAAGACTATTGCAAATCCAATGAAGATATTTTCGATATGATACAAAGGGAAGATGAAATCTTGGAGGACTATGTGGAGTGATTTCGATACAACCTTCAAAAATCAAAGCATAAGCATTTGGAAAAAGAGATCTTGAAAACACTCCTTCTTAAAGGAATCAAAGATAAATTTTTAGAACTCTTAAATCTGATAGGAAAAGGTGATGTTTTTCAGTTATCATATGATGATGTTTGTGAGTTGTGCATAAGGTATTCAAGAGGAATTTCTAAGGCTGGTAAGAATTCTAGAGAAGTTTCTTCTTTCTTTTCCAAGTGTACTACAAGAAAAAGAGACATAAGAGCTGAAATCAAGGTTTTATTTGAAAATTTTAAATATGATTTTATTAGCTCTCTAAATTCACAATTGAATGTTTTGCAGGTTCGGAAAAATCAAGAATTTGATGAAGTATTTTGCCCTCATTACCGAAAGGAGCATTCCATAGGTAGCTGTTCTTCCTTATCTAATTTGAAAATGGCATATCAAAGAGATGGGGAAGCTGCAACAAGGTCAACATGTATGGTTCAAAACACCTCCTCTCCATTCTCTTGCATAATCCATTATGGAATACTCATATGTTAGGGCAGCCATGCCAATCTCAATATAACCACTACCAATCTTGTCTACAAGATTGGCATGGTTCACCTTATGATTGCATGACTACTCTCCCTCATCTTGTAGCAAAAACGCATCTTCCAACTCTTCCACAACACCTTGCTTGCCCATCAAAATCATCCACTCAACCCAATCAAATACATCATCAAGAGGCTCCATTCCCTACACAATCTCCTGCTCAACTCATTCCACACCCTCACCATAATAAACCAGTACAACATGCTTACAGTGTTGAACTGAAAAATTCACGCACCCTTCCCACCCATTCTATCTCACATGCACCATTGGAGAAAACTTACACTGAGACTCAGAATGTATCAAATCCAAAAATTGTAGAAGTTATGAAAGGAAATGAGGTTTCTTCTATTTTGCACCAACAAACCATTTTAAAAGCTCAAGAACTTCATCATACGATGGCTATGGGAAATCAAGGAAGTAAAGGATATATTGAATATTGGTTTCACTCCATCATTTGTTTGCAACACTACTCCATACTTCAACAATTTTTGGCACCATATTTTCAAGGGAAGTTGGCTTCTCATACCCTAATTTTTATTAACATACATTTTTCAAATTTGGGTATGTATGTACTAAAGTTCTTATTTCGGAAATGGCTCCACTGGAAATACTCTTATACATAATCTTATTCATTCTTCAAATAAGAGTAGGATAGTGGAGAAAATAAAATAAATAAGGAAATAAAACAAACACATTTTTTTATTTTTGTAAAAATAGTTGTTTCTTTGTTGCAACATGCTGTGAAATCAACATTGATGATAAATGTTCTAATTTATTTGTGTATGTAGATGAATTATATTTCCAATAACCATTATACAAACACTTATATTCATTTTTATCATCAATATGGAAAAATTTCTTGAATATCATATTTTTTTGGCTTGCGGGCTTGATGAAATTTCTGAAAACACAGTTGGGAAAGTCATGTTTTTGGGAAAAAAAATTGAATATTTTTAAAACCTGTTTCTATCCTAAGTAGCCCTTGATGTCTAATTTCCAACTCAATTGGAATCACTCAATTTTTATTTGAAACGAAAAAGTTAGAACCAAAACATTGACAGGGTGTCTAGTAGGCAGCTCAGGAACAGAGTTGGGACAGTCCGTTTTTGGAGGCCTAAATGACTATATTTTTAAAATCTGTTTCTATGGGAGATTCATATATGAATCTAGTTTACAACACAATTTGAATCACTCAATTTTTATATCGTATGAGAAATTTATGACAAAAATATTGATTTCCTATCATAAATCAACATTTTTAAAACTTTGTTCTCTCGGCTGTTCCTTAACGTATTTGACCCATCAATTCTTCTTGTCCTCAAAACCTGTTTCTACTGGATATAAATAAATGAATCTAATTTAATATCCAATTTTAATCAGTTCAATCCACCATCAAACGAAAACTTTATGCTTGAAATACCAACTATTGGTCTGAGCTGGAAAATCGAAAATGACTCTCTTATGCAGGTTTTGCTAAGAAAATTTAACATACCATTACATGAAATTCTTAAAACTTGTTTCTATTGGAGATAATCCTTTGAATCATATCTCATTTGGCTTTGGAATCACTTAAATCGGACGAAAAACAAAGAAGTTATGATTGAAACACTGTTGGTTAGTATCGTCGACCACTGCTCTCCCGCAGGTAGCAAATATAATTTGTTTTATTTTTCTGTGGAATTGTTCTATAGAGTAACTAATTGTTGTTTTTTTTGCATAATTCTTGGATTAGGGGAGCCCATGCACCTCTCTTTCTCCATGATTTAATGTTTTATTGCAGGTAGACACTTGTTTTTTGCAGGTCTTGGCAGAACAAAAAAGGTCAATTAATGAACGAGCGATTCTTGATAGAAATTTTAGTGAAACAAGGGAATTTCATCCAGTTCATTACCTAATAGATTCATAACAAGAAGAAATGAAGAATTGGTTCCCATTTCAAGATTCATGTTACTGCTGCCAAAACATTTTTCAAAAGATCATTTTTTTCCATTAATCGATTTGATATTCTCTTGGAAATAACATCATAGCTATTGTAACTTAATAAAGTGTTGTTTCTTTTCTGATTTATTTTATGTTTTTGTGTTTCAGGGGTCAATCTCTTCAAATTATAATTTCCGCTCCAGTGGCAATTGAACAATAAGGACCCCACCATGCAAATTTCAATTGCAAAAGGCAATTCTTCAGTAGCACCAATTTTGTAAAAAAATTACTTTTTCTTGAAACCTGTACATAAAATTTCATTTCTATTTGATTGGATTTGCTTGGAAATGGATTGCATATTAGCTTTGTTTTTTTTCACTTTTTTCCTTTTTACGTGTTTATATTTGTTTGTTGTTCCTCTTAAGGAACAATTATTATTTCTCTTAAGGAATAGCGGCCGTTCCTCTTAAGAAACAATGTGTTTGTGTGTTTATTTTTGTTGTTCCTTCCAAAAGGAATAACATTTTCGCTCATTAGTTTTGATGTTATTTTTAAAAAGAACAACATTTTTGCCGCATGATTTCGCTATTCCCTTCAAAAGGAACAGCACTGCATGTTTTTGCTGTTCCTTTGAAAAGGGACAACACCGCTTGTTTTTGCTGTTCCTTTTAAAAGGAACAACACTGACTGTTCTTGATGTTCCTTTCCAAAGGAACAACATTTTCGCAGGGTGTTTTTGTTGTTCCTTTCGAAAGGAATAACACTTTTTTAGTACATTTTTCTTGTTTGTGAACATTTTTTTGAGGATTTTTTTGAATTTTTCATAACTTTTTGAAAGACAAACATACAATTTATGAAAGGATACACAATAATACAAATTAAAGCTTACTGTAATTAGCAAATTAAAAGAAATCATCATTTTTAAGAAAGTTGTGTAGTAATGATAAGAAAAAGGAAAAAGGGACATAATCAATAACATGATCTTGTTGTCTTACTACCACTAAATTTATATGATCGATTATATTTATCATGTTGGTTCTTTCCCATATTTTATAACTTTCTTTGATTTTTACTTATGGAGTAGGAACAAGGGCATATTATTTTCTATTAAGCTGTTCAGACTTCTTCCACCATCGCTACCCTTAAGGAGTGTTGAGTCATCCTTTATGAATATATATGAAAGTGCTATATGAAAAGAAAAATATTTACATATTTCATTAATAATTTTATAATTTGACAGATGGAGGATAGGGGGTCTCATCAAGAGCCGGCCTACCATGTTCATAAGGAAGCAAGTGAAGTGGAATTCCCATCATAGCCACCAAACCAGGGATATGGTCCAATGGACAATTGAAAAATTAAGCAGTCCTTGGAACAGGAGGTCTCATCACAAGCCGGCCTGCCCACTTTTCACTTCTTCCCTGTGAATGGCATTATGATTTATTTGGTCACCAAGCCAGCACAATGGCCTCTGTTATGACAATTAACAAGCACTTCCTCAGCATAAATAAAGGACAATGGTTCCAAGGGTGAGAGAGCAACTCTGTCAAGGTTATGGACACCTGTGGGCAACAGAGCTCTGCTGATGGTATTGGAGTCACATTTATACACATCAATAGTGATATTAAACCCTTTTTCCTATATCTCTATTTAAATATCAGATGAAAGTATGAATCCTTAACCTTTGATTTCGAACCTATTATACATGAAAATCATCATAAATCGATCACATTAGTTTAAGTGGGTAATAAACGCATTTGTACTTATGTTTATCTTAAGTTGTCCCTTCTCCTTATCCTTGAATCATTACAAAATGCTTCGATATCTATTTACGATTTATCACATGCATGGATTTCAGAAAATGCTATAATTTCATTGATTGTATCATAAATATATATATGCCTTTCCATCCTGTATAATTGTTGTACAGTACGCTGCTCTTCTATTTTGCTGATTTGCCACAATATTGATACTGCATTTTTACAGATTTTTTTTTCTTCTTGAATTTTTTTTGCATGCATCTTATCTGTTGCCATTCCAAACTGAAACTATGGATTCAAGAAAATTGCATACAAAATTTTGATTTGTTTACAGGAGAACAACAAGTATGGGGGAAAATTCTATTCGCAACACGATCACACTATTACAACTAACAGCAAAGGCTCGCGAACGCGCACATGGCTTCCACCTTTTGCATCACTTTCAGTATTTGATCAGCCTACATCAGCTTCAGCAAAGGCCAGTCTCTACATGTCCTTTCACATTTTTTCGGAGGTAACACTTGAGGTAAAATAGCATAATTTTCTGATTTATTATGAATTTAGGAGAATTTCATGAAAATTCATTGAGCATTATTTATCATCATTCATTCCATATCTTTACCACTTCCCATTTTTCTAGACACGTCTCATCTTTCAGTTTGGGGGAGTGTTGATTTCTTTCATTTCTTTCTTATGACCATGTCAGTAATCTTCTTTAATATTCTTATTCATTCTCAACACCTCCCTTATTCCATGTTGTTTTATAACAAGCATAGATTTCAACAGATTGTAGCAACCACCTCTCTTTGTTTTCTAGCATCGCATGAGGACATGCTAATTCTTCAGTTTGGGGGGGGGGGGAATTGCTACACATGATGGATGTTTTCCACTTTCTTTCTCATTTAAGGCATACAATTTCATTTTTGTACAGTGCAGAAATTGATTTGCATATATCTTTAAAACTATGAACTGAATTCTTGTGATTTCTGGATAACAAAGAGGTATCATTAAAATACACAAACCCAGATAATTTTACACTAAATTAGTTCATAAAATTTTGAAAATTATGCACTATCATCTACAACCATTTTGTTTATATCTCATGATCCGTGCATCAAAACGATCTGATTTTTGAGAAAATGGTTAATGAAGTTTGTTGTTACTTATGTTACATTTTTCTGCAACTTCATATACATATAGTTTCTATGCCTTCATCAAGATTGCTAAAATTGAATATTCATTATTTGAGGAAAAATTCATTTGTTCTATCCATTTCATGAGTTGGGATGAACAGTTTTCTTTGCTTGGTTAACACATGGGTTTTGTCTTTGGGTTGCATGAGAACATGCAATATATTCAGTTCTGGGTTGCATGAGGACATGCAATATATTCAGTTTGGGGGTACTTTGGGTCGTGAATACGACCACTTTCTAACACTTATTTCATACATTTTTACTCTTATTTATCGTATCATTTATTGTAATTTATCATATAAATCCATTTTATAATGATTTATGCTCTTATGGATGAATATTATTTCTTCTCTTTTATTTTTAATAAATTGATGATTATTATGCATAATTTTATCAATGATGGTTTATTAATATATTTTGTAATATCATTCACCATTTTAGCCTCCAAGATATTTGCTAGACTGCAGATTTGATTTCCAAATCATCATGAAATATTCCAACTCAGAAATTCGCTAGAATAAGAAGTGACAGTTTTGCGGTTAAGATTATGGGCATATGAAGAAAAATATGGAAAATCTGGAACATGGGTTTTGTCCAGAACGGGCCCAATTAATTTATTCAAAGAATGGTTTGCCCAAATTCGGCCTATATTGAGCGATATGCAGGGTTCTTTGAGCATGGGTTTCTCAGATTTGTTGTTGCGGCCGTCCTCCAAATCTCAGCTGCAAAGCCAAATTCACCTTGCTCTTGTTGAAAGATTATTGGAAATTTATTTTCTGGTTGATCAAGTTGTTGGGAGAAATCAAATATTGTTATGGGAGATTATATTTTCTATTTAATTTCTCCTCCTTCTGATTATAAAAGGAGAGCATGTATTGTGTATTGGGGGAGGATGGAGAACAATGGATGATTATTGAATTTCCTTTGTAATATTATAATTCCTTGACTCTTGTGAGCAAAGAGCAACTGATGTAAAAGATATTCATGTTTTATAAATACAAAGAGGCGTTCTCGTAACATTTCTCAAGCTCTGCAGTAGCCCAACGACGCTTTCACTGACGGTTGAGGGCCCGACCCTGGTGGAGCGATCCGTTGTTTGTATTTCTATTTCTTTATTTTCTGTTGTGTGAAGTGTGTTTACTGCTTATTTCGATTACAGAGTTAATTGATTGCTTTGAATACAAATCCATTAACGAATTACATTTCTATCTACCCTTTTGTTCATTTATTCTACTATCATTACGAAAGCCTTGTTGTTCTGTATTCGACTCTAAGTTATTATTCTTTGTGATTGACTGATTTGCAGTATTGGCCAGCGATATATTAAAGTATTGAGATTATTGAAGTTCGCAATTGTTGTTCAAATCATCTTGCTGTTCCATTTCTAGTTACTGCTTATTTCTGATTCATAGCTTTAGCAGTTTGGTTACAGTTGCTGTGTATGCGTAGGAGTTACAAGTTGTTGTTCCTTTTTACGTCTGTATAGTTCCTTTCATCAGCACGAAGATTGAGTTTGCTTTCATTTCGATTGTTTTAAGACCACCAACTGTAGAGGACAGAGGTTATCGCTCCCAAGTCCCCAGAATTAGTTATCTTGCATTGATTTCTAAGGGAAAGAGTTATTTCTACTGCATCCCTGATCGATGTTTTGCAGATTGGTTTAATTAAAGTTTCAGAGCATTTGAGTTTATGCTGTTGTAGTTAGATTTCTTTTTCAAGAATCCATTTACTCTTATATTTCGAACACTGTACTACATATTGCAAGGCATTACCCTTGGATAAATTGTTGCCTCAGACAGAGTACACTCTTGAAATAAAAATTTGCTCACAGATTGATAATTAATGTGAGATAAATAGGTGTTAAAAAGATACCTTTTTATACCTCGACAATGATCAAGGTACTAGGCGTAAGAAATCGATTTTTCCTCAGTTACACATGCCCCCATAGCTATGTCTTTGGATATCTGATTGACAAAGGATGTGGTGAACCAATGAGTCAGAAGCTGATCAGGAATTTCAAATTTTATCATGCGACGATGACGTTGCCACTCATGAATACGATCTGAGATATGAGTAGCTCGATCCTTTTTTAATGAAGTGAGGAGGTGCGTCCAAGTCTCATAGTGGATTGGTAACTAAAAATGCATAAGGAATGCCATGGCTAAAGAATTTAAGTCTTTGAAGATGCCACGAGATAGCTCAATGTACCACTTTGCAGTGACACCAGTAAGAGTTCACTGGAAAAGACAGAGTCGAATAGAATCATCAACCCAAGAGTTAGAGGAACACCACAAATGGTAAGTCATAACATGCGCTTGGGGGTCTTCGCCATACTTGCCCTCAAATTTATGACAATCACCAGGAATCTTGGTCAGAACCGGAGGCCAATATGGGTTATGAAGAATGGGATCATTCGTCAACTTTGACACATCAGGTAATTCCAACGTAGCAAGAAATGGTAATTGAGTATTGAAATTCATCGGAGGTCATTGATAAGGACCCCTGTGTACATTCCACCCAGTCCAAGCGGGATTCTGTCCTCATACATTCTATCCCGGAGGATTCGGATCATAGGGATTAGAAGCAGAATAATTCGGTTGATACTGGGGTTGAGCACCAGGGTACTTTGTTGGAGTAGACCATTGAGGTCCCTGCTGAGTAGCGTATGGAGTCTGTTGTGGAATGTAAGCATGGCTTTGAGGATGATGATATACAGGTTGATTTTGAGGGTAAGAAACCTGGGGCGCACTATATCTTGAGGGTAGTAAGCGCATTGCGGTTGAGCAGGTGGACCTAACTAAGCAGGTTGAGTAGGTTGTTAAGCAGGTAAACCTGGCTAACTATAAGTAGGTAGAACTTGCTGCTGAAATGATGGAACTGGCTGAGGAGTAGGTTGAACCGAGTACTGAGGGCCACCAGGTTGGCCTTGTAGGAAAGTTTGGCCCAAAGGAGGAGCGTAGGGTTGTCCTTGTGGCATAAAATTCTAGCCATAAGAAACAGGTGGTGGCAGTTGTGATGCCAAAGGGTTTCCCTGTAGCAGATAGTTTTTCCCCCCAAGAGCATAAGATGGTCCTAGTTGATTTTGAGGCTAACCAGATGGACCATAGGGTTGGACATGTTAGACTAAAGGTTGACCTTCTGAAGGTTGGCCTTGTGGACCATATGGTTGTCCCTGTGGACTAGGGGCAAGGCTCTGCTGAGCTAAAGGTTGTCCCAGTGAGGGTTTCCCTTGCAAGACAGAGGGTTGCACAGGAAAGGTAGGTCCAAGATGAGAAACAGTATGATAAGGATCATAAACAAATTGATGAGGATCAATAGGAGGCAAATAAACAATATTACCATACACATCATAATGATGTGAAAATGAATAAAAAGGATTACCAACAGCATCATAGTGATGGAATCAAGGATTACCAAGAGATTGGAGGGGCTTAGAGCCCTGAGAGCTCTGTTGCTAAAAAACCAATAGATACTCTTCAAAAGTAAGGCCGCCAGGAATCACAGGAGTAGTGGAAACTACACTAGAAGCAGGTGGGGCCTCCGCGGCACTAGATTGTGATCTACTAGGACCAATATTAATAGGCCACATTGGATTAAATAAAATAGAATTGTGAGTGTGAAAAGATCTTGATGATTGAGTGGTAAAAACTAGTGTGGATGAAGCCAAATAGACAGTCAGTTTGACTGGAACATATGTAGCAGTAACTGACGAACCAGGCGTCAAAGGTGATAGTCCTAACGAAGGGAGTATCGAACTCTGAGGAGGAGTTAATGTACTGGATTGCACTATGGAGGCAACACCAGACATAAAATGACTCAAGGACCTATATCCAAGTGGAAGTGACACCGATGGTTGAGAAGATTGAGTCGAAACATGAGGGACATATTCCAAAAAAACCTGATATTCTCCTGTAGAAACAAGCATTCCTTCACTACCAATAGGACTAGATGAATCCATGTCTGACTCCACCGTAAGATCTTCGAAAAGACTACAGGGACTAGGAGGCACAGAAGCAGCAAAAAATGGTGATCCCGACGTAAGAGGAGGAAAATCTCCTTCTTCCCCAAAACCAGACCAAGCACCAAAAGAAGGCCAATTGAATTCAAATGGCTCTTCAGGAGGAGATCGAGTAGCAAGAGGCAGGACAGACGAGAGAATAGGCTGCGAAAACTCGGCAGACCTAATGGACTGAGGGGTTTCAAAAGAAACGTCTAGGAAGGAACTACCACTAGGAGGCTGCGAGGATGACAAAACTGGTGGTTCTGCCACTGTGAATGTATATCAAAACAGAAATGAAAAAAGAAAACCAATCGAAGACTCCAAGATCAAAACCAAGGAAAAACAACAGGCCAAGTAATAAAACTTTTAACGGGAGTGTGATCGTAGGTGATTAATTTTATGACACTGAAACAAGATTTCGTTGTTTCATATTTTAAGAGTCGTGAAACAGGCAAAAGATGACTCTAGTCACTTTCAATTTTAAACGAGCGTGAAAGGACAAGTGGTCGACGATATCTTATCTTTTTTAAAGAGTCATGAAAGGATCAAAATGAATACTCTGGTACTCTAAGCAAGAAGGTATACCAGGTTTCCGTGAAATTCCATATAGACCTTGGTGATGAAATGAAAAAGAAATGACCAAGGACTTGACGTACCTGCTGGTAATCTCCCTGAATGCTATGTTCGGTGTATCATGGTTACAAGGCGGCAGACTTGGCTTCCTATGGTTAAAAGGATTGCAACCTAGAGGGGTCTCCCTTTATATACTCAACAGTATGGGGAGCACAAGTCCATACTAGCACTGTCTAAAGCTAGATGGTGAATGACAGTTACTAGGTTTTAAGACGTCGGAACACATCTCTAGCCTAGACCACTAAAAATATTTCGTTAGGTTTCAATGCTTCTTTAGGTTGATTAAATGAATTTTAAAGTTGATCTTGGATTATGTTTCAGTTTTAAGGCCCTATCGAATTTGGATCTTAAATTTTCTAAATGCAAGCTATATGCAAATGAACATCATTTCTAATTCAATGAATGCTAGTTATGAGAAGGATATAGATCTTTCAAACAAAATCAAACAATGACAGTATGCGAAGAAATCCACTAATGCATCTAACACAATCAAACGAAAATGAAACTCTTTCCTAGACAATCATACGCTAGTTATGCAAAAGAATATTTCACTTTCGATGCAAGAAAGAATACAAAAAATATTATTTTTTTTATTTTTCAATGAAAAGAAGTACATGATGCACTAATTACATGAAAAAATGAAAATAAACACTAGCTTGAGTATTGTGTAAGAATTTAAATTTAATGACTCAATAAATCGCAAAACAAACACAACAAAGCACCCAAAGTAATGCTACAATCTTCCAAACCAAGAGAAAGTTTTCAAAATGACCCAAAACAAACAATGTAATCTATGCTTGGAGCAATAAGGAGCAGAATCAATCGAGAAACAAATGATCCTACAACCAAATAAATCACTCAAAATAGCATAAAAACTAAGTTCAAACGACCCAAGAATAAGACTGGTAACAATCAAAACGAATTGGTTTCCAAACAGAAGGCTCAGTGCACCAAGACACTTAGAAACCCTAAGGCCTTAATTTACACCAATAAGAAGATGGACAAACGACTAAGAAAATAAAGTCGACAGCAGTCAAAACAGTCCCAAATGTATAATTACACATAAAAAATAACCCATAAGCAAGCACAATTAACCAAAAGACTCATTAAGGAGGTCAAATCAAATCCTACAGGAGTTGGCGCAATAGTAAGGTTGTAATTCGCGCCAAACAAGGGTTGGCGCAACTGCAAAAAAAACAACCTGCACCAATCGGCACGTTTGTTCAGATGAAAAACGTGCCAAGCCAGATAACTATGGGAAAAAGGGGGAAAACCAAAACTCAATGAGTAGAGGTCAACCTTGACACTCTGGAGCTGAACATAGGATTCAAACTAAGCGCAAACCAGAAAAAGACAGGTAAGCAAATCAATGATTGAAACTGACTCAACAAGATGAAATGACAAACTCACACTGATCCCTAGCAGAGTTTCCAATTTTTTAAGTCGGTAAATCCTCTCTGTGGACAGAGATGATCCCTCTAGCCCTATCGTGGGTCTGGAAACAAAGAGACATGTTAGAGTGTTGATACCTAATTACTGAATGAAAAGAGGATGCGGTAGATCAACCTACCTGGAATCCAACGATGTCGTCATGGCTACAATGGTGGTGGCCTCTCACTCCTCCCTTGGTAAGTCACAATCCTTCTGTATTCATGCTCGGATACGTGCACGTAGAACAACAAACAATAGCAGCATACGATATGATAATTTCACTCATAACTACTAGCCGGTCAAAGAGGGCTAAGCATATTGCATTAAAAATCTAACATAATACAAAATGGGAACCAAAAAATAGTCACTTGTATGTATTGATATAAGGAAGAGTTACAACCAATGCTTTGACATCGCAGTCTCCTCCAGTGGGGTTCAGCTGAAGCGCGTCTCAGATTCTCGTTAGGGAATTCGGATGGGATGAAGGCATGGACTTAAGCTCTCTCAAAAGACATGGACTCAAGCTCTCTCAATGTAATTCCTTCTTATTCTATCTCTTCAGTAATTCTGCTATAGTATGTTCAATTCTCCAAGTTCAGCTAGCTTATGCAAAGAGAGATAGATTCTTTTTATAGAGAAAATGAGGAGGTTAGGATCCCTACAAAGGTGGGAGGGAGGCATATCCTTTAGGGAGTTCCCATAAGAGGTGGAAACCATAAACTAAAGGAGGGAGTCTGTGGTTTATTCAGTTTAACCACTCCCAATAACTCATCCTCGAAGTGGTTGGAGTGAATCTCCACCTCTATTTTTAAAAAACATTCCATAAACAGCTCGGTGAGGGTGGAAAACTGAGACAGAGCGCCAGCTGGCATGGGGCCCAGTTTTAATCTTCCTCTTCGGTGCAAGGGCATAACTGACTACCCGCGCTAAGGTAAAAACAAGGGTTTTTGAGTCTCTGCTCAAGGAATTTTCAACAAAAGGAATATTACTCTCATGTAAAGGGATACAATGATGGTATTTGTAAGGCATGACACTGCTTATTGATCATGGAAATAAACCTCCAATGGGCAAGATGAGGATTGCAGGGACAGTGAAAAAATGTTGTGTAACAGTTGGTTAAGTCTACCAAACCCACTACCCTTCAAGATGCCATTGAAAGGGCTAGAGATCTACAAGATGCATTGCCAAAAGGAAAGGAAACATTTCTATCAAATCCCTCTTTTCCATCAAAGGGACAAGATGAGAAGGCTCCTCTTTCAAAGGAGGGCCAAAATAAAACACCTCTTGGTGATGATGTCCAGAGAGACTTGAGGAGGAGGAAGCTTTGCTTCACATTAAAAGAATCATGTGCACCCGTACATAGATGTGCAGCAGGAAAGGCACACTATATAGATGTCTTCTTAGAAGATGAGGAGGAACAAGAAGATGAATCAGAGAGGGGTCACAACACTGGAATAGCAAGAGATGATCCACCACCACCAGGAGGTGAGGATGGAGCAATTTCTCCAATTATAGGGACACTTGAATCAATGAAAGTGGTACCCAATTATTACGAGACTTCCACACAAAAAATAGAGTTGGATTTGCACTGTGGAAGCTGCTATAGGGTAATATTCTTGGGTGGTAGTTATTAAATATCCCTCTCAGGTCTTTCTGGTGCCTGAGGAAAACAATCAGATTAGCTATAAAGTTCACAAAGATACTGCACATATGTTCATGCTAATGTATATAACTGACAAATTAAGGTGGAGAGATTACATCTTTATAGATAGCAGATCCTATGGAAAACACCAAGCAGTGAAGTAGAGATCCTTCTTCACCAGCTCCAAATCCAAATCCTACAATCAATCAAAGCACCCATGTAATATCTACAACAATTTAACTTCTTATCAATTAATCTAGCATATAAAAAACATAAAACAATATAGATCTAAGCCATTCATATCCTGCTACATAGACGATGTAAAAAAAATTGTGACATTGATGCATCAAATGGACAAAACAAATATAGTTCTATTTATTTATAAAAAGGAGGATTACAACTGTCAGTTGCACCAAGCCCTCCTTAGTCTTCCAATTCCTCTCTCTCTTTATTTACCTCTGAGTGTGATGATTCTCAATGAAAAAATATCTCAATGAACTTCGCCAATCTTCAAGCCTAACACTACAACACTGAAATTCTGCTCCACATATATTTAAACCTTTGACCTTAGACCAATAGCCCACAGCTCCATTTTATAGGAGATGGAAAGGGAAAACCTTGCCAACTCTTTCAACCAGTTTGAAATGGGAAATATCAAGATGTTTCTTCATTTTTCCATGCTTTTGACTTCATTAGGAGTCCAATTATATTTAGCAAGGCCTAATAAAAGGTTTGTGCCTTTTAGTTTATATTTTGAATTGGCTCTTTATGAGAGAAAGCTGGAAATGCCAGTCAGATTTCCGCAAGATATTTCCCTTTTCACACTTAAACACGGTTAACGTTGCCCTTTGGGCAAGAAAGAGCATTAGCCTAGGCACTAATACTCCCTTTGCATGGCTCAGGTGCATTATAACGTTGTCTAGTTGTTTCTGGGGTGTGTTACCTTGGCAGAAATGGGTCTTGTCTAGGTCATTTTCTTCCTTCCATGTTACCTTCTCCTCTGAGCTGATGAGGAGGTCATTTTTCCTCTAAAAAATTCCCCCTAAAGTGTGAGGTCATAGATGAAGATGAGGACTGAAATAATTTATAACAAGTGTAGTAGAATAAGAGGAGTTGGAGGACTGAGGAAAACATGAAACAACAACATATGTCAAAAAATATAGTATATGTCTTGAGTTGGGCATTCCCATGCTCAGTAGCTAATCAACATGATTTCTCTAAAACAAAGATATGAACATTATGTCCACTGATAAGCATAACGTGAAAGTTTCTATCATAATAGGATCAAACTGAAAAGTTGTCTCCAAAAAACAATATCGCAACTTGGGGGAGGAAACACAGCTATAATGGTGTAACCCTCGACCCAAGGTCTTGGTCACCGCTTCATTAAACTGCATATTTCCATACATGTGAATGAATGATTCATAGTCGAACATGCAGGAAATCATCTAATTACTAGTAAATAACAAAAACTGTTAACAGACACGAGGGCAGCCACCGATAATGATGATGGTCCCCAATATGCACAGTACAATCTAGCGAGTGTGAATAAAAGGAGTTGATGTCGAACACTCGTAGAATCATTCGATTGGGAGCCAATAATGGGAACCCCCAACCAAATACAAGATGACCTATCACTGATGTCTACAAGTATCTGGGTACTGATTTGTTTCTGGATCAACTTCATAGATAAGATGTTGAAGTCGATAGGAAGAGATCTGTCAAAAGGTAAGAACTGAGGCATCCTACATCAGTTGACACGAATCGGGAAAAGATGATTTTATATTGATGGAAATAATCAAGATCAAGTGGGAATAACTGATGACAAATAAGTTCTGGTATATGATGACTTTGGTTGATACAATGAACAGTAGATAGAAGGATCCTCTTGAACAATAGAAGGCACTCTAAGAGGGTACTAGGCAGCTTAGGCTTAATGAACACCAAAGAGTATTAGGATTCACCAATGGAGGAACACTTGGAGATGAAGGATAAACTCATAGATGGTAGGGTTCAGCTAAATGCAAAATATTTTTATGGGAAGTGAAATGTTCAAGATTTTGTGCTGCCAAATCGATCTTTTGAAAATGTAACAGAAGAAGTATCCATGTTGTCAAAAAATTTTCCCCATATGATTAAGTTTAACGAGTCTAGATGGGTAAACTTCGTGATTTTTTCATATTTAGAGAGTCTGAAAAACATCGTAAAAGACAAATCCAAGGTGTACCTTTGTCATGTTTGATAACCAGGCACAACAAAGGGATAATAGTAAGCCCAAAATAGTTCATTTTCCGTGAGTTAGTCCATTGAATCCAAAAAAGTGAGAAATATATGTTCGATGGACATCTACCTCATTTTGTTATGAGTATGAGGAGACGAAGTAAACTCAAAGTTCTTTGTGAAATTTTAATGAGTCCAGGAAGGAAAAACTCGGTGCTCTCTGTGAAATTTTAATGAGTCACATGGAGAAAAACTCGATGCTTTTTCCGTTTAAAGAGCTTTGAAAATGATAAAAATAATGGCTCATATTCCTCTCTAGTGGTAGTTTAAATATCCTGACAAAGGCAACTCAAGGTTTTTTCAGTTTTACGAGCTAGAAAAAGTCCCTAAAAAGAAATCTTGACACCAGGTCGAATATGGTCAAATTTGCATATAAACATATAAAAACCAATAGTTTCGACAAAATTTAGAATGAATTTACCAATTTTTATCAAACTAGCTGAGTGAGTCTTACCTCCAGAATGGCTATAAGAAGGCCACAAACCTTCATTTTCACCCTGTTGAGTGTTGTGATAGAGCTCTAGAGTAAAAGAGTGATGAAACTTTAGCTGTCGATTGTGCACGATCCAGGCAACAGTTTTTCATTCCGTAAGATCCAAGTAAGAGTTTGAACCTTCCTCTATCATTTCATTATGTTTTTAGTTATTTTTTCTGGCTAGAAATATCATTTTTAGCAGGCCCTAAAAAATTTAAGCGAATAACGCATGTGCTTAGTGTTGTGCCCACGTTAAATGCACTTCCCGAGAAGATACGGTGTGTTAGAATGCATTTTTAGGCACTATAGCCAACGTTAGCTGGCAAAGATGATTTAAGAACTTATTTTTTATCATTCTAAAGTGTTTCAACCAAAAACTAATCGAGTGAAAATGTTGCTTTTGCAGGTGTGAAGCTAGTTACCATGAGAATTTGGCGCAAAAGGGAGCATGAGCGGGAAGAACGTGAAATGGTTACTGATGCAACTACGTTGTTAGTTCTACATATATGCGGATTGCTAAAGTATGCTTGTTTAGAGCTGATGAGGGGACAGGAGGACCTTTTGAGATGGATAATATAGTAGTGGGATGACCGCCAACATGTCTTTCATATTAGGGGTAATGAACTCTCGATTGAAAAAGATGACATCTATTTTTTGACTGGCCTGTCATGCAGAGGACTGAGGCCCAATCTGACCAGATCTAGGGCTAATCCCCACACCACTGCTGATTTGATCCATACTCACTACATAAACAATACTGAGGTAGTAAGCAACTGGGTACCTATTTCATGGGTGGCAGCGAGACCTCTCAGGTCTCTCTTGTGGATGATAGTTCGCTTGGCTGGGGCCAAGAATCAGCACCTGGCCACCAAGGCAAAGGTATTTTTAGCACTAGATTATATCGAGCCCCAAGTATTTGACTGGTGTGAAGGTGTCGTCTGCCAAGTTCGCACAGAGTTGACAGCATGTAAGACCCAGACCCAAAGAGAGTTTTGGTATGGTACACTGATTGTGTTGTTCATACTAAAGCAGGTGTCGGCCATGAGGCCAAGAATGATCACGGATGCATTGGGCCCACGGGAGCCAAGATAGGCTCATTGGGCAGCTTTGATACTGTAGACTGGAGAGGGTCTAATTCGTCACTGATTTGATGATGGATTATTCAAGTGGCTTGAAGACCAGATCATCATGATTGAATATTATCCCTATGCAGGGATGAACTATACAGGAGATCCAAAGTTGGTATTTCCCCTGAGCACTCAGTGGGGCCTAGATGGTAAGAAAGATGTTGATCAATGTAGTTTGAAGTATTTTTGTATATTTTGAATGTTTATGCATTTTCTTTGTTTAATGGGTGAACATTTTTTTTGACATGATGCTTGCTTCTTGACACGGATGTGGAACCTATCCATCCAACTGGAGCCGCTTGCTATGTAAGGCGACAAATGCAGCTACCTGGGGCTGGCGTAGCAGCAGAGGCTACAATAGCCATCAAAGAGGGTGACGACACACAGATTTTGCATGAGCTTACTGGAAACATGGAGGGTTTAAGTATGGGTGTGCTGCCTCTTCCCATGAGAGAGATCCTGATTCGTCTGTAGCGGCATACAGTGGGTGTGCCGGAGAGATACTTGGTGCCTCTGAGGAGGATAGCCAGCGCTTGTTTGCTATTTTTAGCAATAGGATTAGTAGGAGAGTGGATATATGTGTAAATTTCATAGCTAGGCTAGCTGTCAATTTTTATAAAACACCCTGTGTTTTGGAAGTTTTTTGATGTAGCCTAAACTAGACACGAGACAGATATATATATATATATATATATATATATATATATATATATATATATATATATATATATATATATTGGCGATTTTTGTTCCCGTGTGTTTTTTAATGTTTATGTATTTTATATGGTAAAAAATATACACTCATGTAGAACTCTTTCAATAAAAAATGTGACAAATTCCAATCTAATACATAATTTTCCAATGAATCAGCTAATGTATTAAATTATCTAGGAATGTGCTCAAATTCAATGGTTTGAAAGTGACGCTCTAGAAGTCATACCCTTAATAAATAATGTAACAAGACTGGATGAAGGACGCGATAATGATTGTTTAACTACATAACTACAAGTTGGGAATCTAACCCGCCAACCAGATTGGAGATGCCATGAGATGCAGCTTCCGTGAGGATGTAATATTCCAAAAATTTAGACTTCAAGCTAAATGGAATATTATAGTTGTTTTATCACTAGGTTGGTAAATAAATGGGTGGGTAGGCCCATAAGTCTCTTGAGAAGCAATAAAAACACTTCAAGAGTGAAAGGATACCTTTGTAGAAGCTAAATAAAGCTCCTCCAAGTGTGAACAGGGTTTGGATCATGTTGATTCAGTCAACTTTGACCAAGTCAACAATGCTGATAAGGGGGAGTGGAGATTAATTAGAGAATAACACAGTTTTGGAGGGAGATGGATCTCATGGAGGAAATGACCTAATTGAGTGGGGCCAAGGGCAAGCAAGCTCACATTATATTTAAGAAAGGGGATGGCATCCATTTTAGCTTATGTTTGAGATTATTATTTTGATATTGATCTGTTTAGACTATTTCTGTCTCTTGTTGTTTAGTAGGGTTGTTGTGCTATTTAGCACCAGGTGTTCCCGAGCGGGAATCCCACCTATTTCCTTGAGAGGAATCTTGGGAGAGTATTGAACTATATTTCTCCACATCTAGGCTTAAGGCCAAGCACCAGTCTTCAGCTACAACATTATTTCTGCAGAGAATAGTGCTGTGTTGTAGGGTGTTGCAGTGGAGGATTGATAACACCACTTCTGGGTCTATTTATCAGTAGAGGGAGATTTCCTTCTCTTGAGAGATTAGATAGGAGGATTTTTGGGCTCATTTCACATCTTGGCACTTGGCCAAATTATTCCTCATCTCCTACAGTGCAGTCCCTTAGAGGAACTACGTCATTTTCCATAGAGTTGCAACAGCAGGGTTTAAGCCCTTGTTTTTGAGCTAGTTTCCTAGGGAAAGGGCCAATCCTTCTCTCGGAAAGCTAGAAGAATGGATTCTCATCCCTCTATTGTATTATTCAGCCATGTGTATGTAATTTTGTAGTAAGTCTACATTATTTTAGAGCTGAATATTCAGATCTTCTCTTTTGTACTCAAGCTTTCAAGAAACCCTTGTTGGGTTATTTCTATAATGTATTAAGGAGGTAAAATCTCTATTTTCTTGGCATATTGTTCAATAAAACTCCAGATCTATGATTTTCTATCGTAATTTTACAGAAACCCTCATAGAATAACGCTATCATGTGCTTCAGAAATTCTACATAGATTAAGTCATTGGGTTTGGGCATTTTTAAGCCAATTTGAGGCTGGGAGATCTATTTAACTTAGGAAAAGGGATTTTTTTCTAATCCCCTTTTATATATGATGGCCCATATATATGCTAAGGAATCTAAGCGTTATTTCCCCTTCTTACAACGTAATTTTCTAGAAATAACATTTTTATGGTCTAATTGCTGCATTTTCCCCACTTTGGGATGATATAGAGGAGCTCATTTTTGCTGTTGTTACTTTCATTTTATGGATATGTGTTCAACACACATTTAATGAGCTTATTCATATTTCTATTTCCAGTTTTTTGTTCATGTATTTTTGTATTCCCATTTTGGGATATTACAGTGGTATCAGAGCATAATCTTGGCTCAGCCTGTGGATCTTAGCCATTATGCTATCAAGAGAAGAAGGAGAACAAGAGGTGTATAGAAAAGAGAAGACTCCATTATGTGGAGGTAGGAAGGAGGAGAGGCTCTCAAAGCTTCTTCCCAAATCTATACAGATCATTAAATAATATCTCAAGAGAATGAGAAGGGAGATGGAATCTCCATAGGAGTTTGGATCTAGAGCCAAATCTATATCGGTACATGATAGGTGTGAGCATGCAGCTACACCCTATTATGCATAGCACAGTCAAATTCCCAGATCTATCATGGGAGAGATCAAAGAAGGAGGAATTCCTAAGAGGGAAACTCTTAGTAATTTTCTACAAGAGTATGAATCTCAAATTGAGAATTTTAGAGATCATATCACTTTATAATATTTTTGCAAGATCAAGGTGGAGAGGAGAAATCAACATGACATGGATATATTCTCTCTATCTACTTTTTATGGATCACCAACACGTTCAGCCAAAGCTTGGGTGGAGGAGCTACACACCTATTTGCAGCAACACCAAGTTTCTAAAGATGAATCCATCAGAGTTGCAGCGCTTCACTTTGAAGGTAAGGCCTATTCTTGGTGGATATTTGAGTATTTTTCATTAAGAAATGAAAATACTTCATCTTATGCAAAGTTAACTAAGAGATTAGTGGAGATGTTTGACGAAAAACATTCTAGAACATTCTTGGTAAAACCAAAAAAACCAAGACAAAAAAAACTTTTGCATGGGCTGGAAGGGCCTATAAACTCAAGTCCATTTCATAAAATAGTTGGAGAAGCTCACTTCTTGCATAACAGTTTGTGGATGCAAGGTCTCTATTTCATGTCTTTGGAAAAGAGGGCATGAAGGTTCCTTTTTCAAAAGAGGATCCTCTTATTGAGCAGGTGACTCCCATTCAGAATGAAGAAGAAGAGAAGGATGGGGGAAAAAACATTGTCACATCTAGAGCATATCTAGTCCCTCATGTAGAGGAGGAAGGAACACATGCTCCAATAGGAGGAATGCTTGTATCATTGCAAGAAATTCCCTAGGATCTCACATATGGACGACAAAGAAAAATCAATGAGCAGCATGATTGTGAGACATTGCAAATGAAAGGAGAAGGTAGGGAGGAAGGTCAGCATCACTTGATGAGGAGCACACACTCCTATCTATTTCAGAGAGCTAATGCAGAGAAGAGGCAGACTGATTTGTGTTTTTACAGAAAGGGCAAGGTTTCCCATCCATATGTACAGTCTACTCTTGACATTGATGTCTCATTACATGGAGGTATTCCACCCGGGAGGCCACTAGATCTGAAGTTGGTAAGAGACTTATTGCCATTTGGTTCACCACTCTTAGATTCTAGAGAGGTGAAGACTTTGGAGGAGTCTAGTACAACATAGAGAGTTTGGGATAGACTCAAGGAGGAGGGAGACATTCTCCCATTTTCATCATCACCCACTCTCACTATATGTACTGCAGTGACAAAAGTTGTTGCAGTGATGGAGGATGGCACCTTCATGGTGCAAGAGAGCTACTCCATGGATTTAGATAAATAGAGGGTACTTCCTTTGAGGAATGAATCCTCCATACTTTGGAGTAGATGGAGGCCACTCATGCTCACATTGGCCAAGATCAAGAGGTTCTTTTTGGGTAGTAGCTTCTCATGGGAGGCCCACTTCCAAGGGTCACCACTACTATTTGAGCATGAGAAGTTGCATGATGTGCATCGCGGCACTTTGGAGGATGAATTTTGCATGAGGTATGTCAAAGGAGAAGACAACAACATGTGGAGAGCTTCACATTTCAGGTCACCAGCGTTGTCTCTTGGGAGGATTGATCCATACTGGAGGTCTCAAATTATGGTAGAGTATTCCAAGGATCTTGGTGCTTGCATGATTCTTGATGACCCAGATGGAGATGATAGATATAGGGTGGATGATGTGGTCATATATTCTTATGGCAAAGTCTTCTTGGCTAGAGCTTCTGAGCTCAAGGAGAAGCTGCTACATGCAGCACATGAGAACTTCCTTTCCATGCACTTTGATGCTTATCTTTATTTGGCGGAGAATTTCACTTGGGAGGGCATCCAGCATGATATATTTCAACATATGGAGAGATGCATATCTTAGATGCTGATGGAGACGTTGGCACAACCACTTCCCTACTCATTGAGAGTGAGGGAGAATTTCCAGTTGAGCCATTTCAGCTCAAAGACCAAGGTACATGGTGGAGAAGGTGCAACTTTTCATTATTATTTGTACTTATTTAATTTATATGAGAAGCATGTTCTACCAAGGAGGATTATCCCTTATTTCATATTATATGATGATGTACTTGAAGCCATTTGCAGCATTGAGATTGGTTATTTTATTGGTGGCTTTTGGGGGAAGCCACATGATTTTTGGTGTGCACCATTGACACCACATTGTACTTTCATGCTTCTATCTTATAGAATTATTGTGGCAGCAAACAAGTGGTTGGGAGAGAACTTGTTATTAATTTTTTTGATGCAGGCAAGGGATGCACTACACTGGTTCCATGTGTGGAACTATGATCCACTCTCCGGTTGTCATATGGTAGCTTGTTTTCATTGGTTTTTGCTTCCATATTTTGCTAATATTCTTATGTTGATGGGGAGATTTGTTTGGAGAGTGATAGATGAGTTGTAGATGCCCATTGGGTGTATGATTCTCCCTACTTTACATGTTGTATTTTTTAGTAGAAACAATGGGCAAACCATGATTTCCACATCACACCTCTTGTCTTCATATGGGAGGAGCCATTTGAAGAACTTGCGTTCTTGGAGGAGGCAATTCATGGCTGATTTATTTTGTGGGGTAACTTGGGCCATTCTTGGAGGCCATGAAATTTCAGCCCAAGATCAGAAACAACCCTATACTTACCATAAATGGAGAGAGAAACAACTTGGATGGAAAAAATATGATCTCTCCATGCAGCCCCAATACATTTCATAAACTTGGGGTTGATGATTTCTTTGATGAGATACCTAGAATGGCTCATTTCATTTGGATGATAGCATGGGTGTGGGAGTCACTCATTGGGAATGATATTCCCCATGTTTTTCATCACTCCTACCTTGAGGAGGCCATTGGACAACAAGAAGGTTTCCACTTACACCTTCCACTTTTTTATGATGTGAACCATGTGGTTTTGCATACTTGGGAGGGAACATTGGAGGGCAGATTTATTATAGATTATTTTGAGCAGTGGTGGGGACTATTGATGAGGAGGCCACAAGAGGAGGAGAGGAGGAATTCTTCTCTCCTTATACAGTTTCTTGAGGACAAGAAAATTTTTGGAGGGGAGGACTGTAATATTCCAAAAATTTAGCCTTCAAGCTAAATGGAATATTATATTGTTTTATCACTAGGTCGGTAAATAAATGGGTGGGGAGGCCCATAAGTCTTTTGAGCAGCAATAAAAACACTTCGAGTGTGAAAGGATACCTTTGTAGAAGAAAAATAAAGTTCCTCCAAGTGTGAACATGGTTTGGATCATGTTGATTCAATCAACTTTGACCAAGTCAAAAGCGCTGATAAGGAGGAGTGGAGATTAATTAGAGAATAACGCAGTTTCAGAGGGAGATGGATCTCATGGAGGAAATGACCTAATTGAGTGGGGCCAAGGGAAATAAATCTCACATTATATTTAAAAAAGAGGATGGCAGCCATTTGAGTTTATGTTTGAGATTATTATTTTGATATTCATCTGTTTAGACTATTGCTTCCTCTTGCTATTTAGCAGGGTTGCTGTGTTGTTTAGCACCGGGTGTTCCCGAGTGGGAATCCCACCTCTTTCCTTGAGAGGCCTCTTGGGAGAGTATTGCACTATATTTCTCCACATCCAGGCTTTAGGCCAAGCACCAGTCTTCAGCTACAACATTATTTCTGCAGAGGATAGTGTTGTGTTGCAGGGTTTTGTAGTGGAGGATTGATAACACCACTTCCAGGTCTGTTTCTCAGTACAGGGAGATTTCCTTCTCTTGAGAGATCCGCTAGGAGGATTTTTGGGATAATTTCACATCTTGGCACTTGGCCAAAGTATTCCTCATCTCCCGCAGCATAGTCCCTTGCAGGAACTGCGTCATTTTCCATAGACTTGCAGCATCATGGTTTAAGCCCTTGTTTTTGAGCTAGTTTCCTAAGGAAAGGGCCAACCTTTCTCCCAGAAAGCTAGAAGAAGGGTTTCTCATCCCTCTATTGTATTATTAAGCCATGTGTATGTAATGTTTTAGTAATACTGCCTTATTTCAGAGCTGAATATTCGGATCTGCTCTTTTGTACTCAAGCTTTCAAGAAACCCTTGCCGAGTTATTTATATAATGTATTAAGGAGGTCAGATCTCTATTTTCTTGGCATATTGTTCAATAAAACTCTAGATATATGATTTATCTCATAATTTTGTAGGAACCCTCATATAATAATTCTATCATGTGCTTTATAAATTATCATAGCTTAAGTCATGGGGTTTGGGCATTTTAAAGCCAATTTGAGGTCGGGAGATCTGTTTAACTTAGTAAAAGGGATTTTTTTCTGATCCCCTTTTATATATCAAGGCCAATATATATATGATAAGGAATATAAGTTTTATTTCCCCTTGTTACAGTGTAATTTTCTGGGAATAACGTTTTTATGGTCTAATTGCTGCATTTTCCCCACTTTGGGATGATATAGAGGAGCTCATTTTTGTTGTTGTTACTTTAATTTGATGGCTATGTGTTCAACACACATTTAATGATCTGATTAATACTGCTATTTCTAGTTTTCTGTTCATGTATTGCTGCATTCCCATTTTGGGATATTATAGAGGAGTTGTATCACTGACATGTACTCAACAATGTTGTTGGTGGCATTGTCGAGGAAGATTCCCCCGGAACCAAGGAGCTCTGACTCAGGTGTGTAGAGGACCCAAGCAGTCGATGCAATGTTCCTAGCATGACAACTAGAACCTTTCGCAAATCCAACGTATGATAAGGATAATGAAGGCATCTGCGTAAAATAAAAGAGTGTGCATGAGAAAAACACTCAAAACCCCAAAATATCTAGAGACATCAAAATAGAGGCAAAACGCATATACATAAAATTACAAATCATATGCCTAGTGGAGTACTAGGCGAAATACTTCTTTAGATAGAGCCCGTTGTGGGGCTCCGTGATTGGAATTCCATTACAGTCCTGATGTTCATAAGCTCCTTTTGAGAGGACTTTGGTGACTATGTAAGAACCAAGCCATAATGGTTGAATTTTTCCTGCCCCCAAGAGGTCGTGTCTCTGATCATAGAGTAGAACGAGATCACCCTCTTGGAAAGAATGAGGCTTGATAGATTTGTGATATTGAGCTTTGACTTGGTGCTGGTGAGCTTTGAGTGCCAGTGTGGCATCTCGACGAGTTTCATCCAAGTGATCGAGCGAAAGAAAAAGCTCTTCTGTGGAGGTGGTGCTGGGTAGGAGTTCAACAATGAGCTTGAGTGATGGAATCTCACACTCGATTAGGAGTACTGCTTCCAGGCTGAATGCAAGTTGGAATGGTGTGAAGCCCGTGGCAATTTTTACTGGCATACGGTATGCCCATAATGCGAAATATAACTTCTGATGCCATGTGGTTTTATGATTGCCAACTAACCAACGAATCATGGTTTTGAGGATGCCATTTACAGCTTCGACTTGACCATTTTCTTGTGGGTAGTAGGACAAAGATTGATCTTTTCAAAAACCTAGCATGGAAGTTAATTCTGTCATCATATGGTTCTGAAAATGTGACCCATGATCTGTGACAATTGAAAGGGGTATACCGAAACAACAGATAACATGATTGAACAAGAACATAGTGGAAGTTTCACCATATGTCTTAAAAGTGGGAATGGCTTCTACCCATTTCATGAATTATTTGACTAAAACTACAATGTAGTTGTGTCCATCCATAGAAGTAGGATTTCATATAATGAAATCTATGTAATATTCCTTTTCAGGAATTTCAGCAATATCTTCAGTGAGGACGTTGTATAAGTGAAACAATGAAATAATAATGCAGTACATGGCTTGTAACCTCAATAATATGATGTATATGACTTAAATATAGAATGGAATCAGAAACAAATAACTCTAGCTATGATAAATAGATCTCCCCAACTCAAATGTAGGAAAAGGCATCATAACCCCAGTACATCATAAAATAGAAATGTCGGAGGCAGCAACAAGTTATTCTTATTATGAAAACTACAAAAATAGATGGAATAACATATATCTAGAGCTTTCATTCCTTATAAGATCATAAATGAAAGGATTGGCCTCTTTTACAAACACATTGGGACCTCTCGGCAAGGGTTTCCGGCAAAATAGCAACACGATGTACAGCACTGCAGAAAATAGTGTTGTACCTAGTAACTCTATATTAAGAAATATCTGATATGCTCAAATAAGAATACACAATACAAAAATAGGCTCAAGACCCTCCTCAATAGAACTCCTGTAGTGGAAATCACCTCCTCCTTTCCTGAAATAAGCTCAAATGGGTAGATCTAACCCCAGCTACTACAGCTACTGTAGAAATAACGCACTCACTGAGAGTGAATGTGCAGTCCTGGTTAGAGGATGGCTTCCTCAAGATATCTGATGAGAATGGAACTCAAGACCTCCTCCTTGAATCTTCGAATCAACTTGCAACAACAATGGAACTAGAATTCCCGCATGAGAACCCTTGCACTAAATATTGTTGCAACTCCGACTAAACAGCTGAAGATTGCAATCAGTCGTAATTTTGAAACAAGAAGTATGAATGAATGAATTCCCTTGATGATATTCCTTCCTTTTTATTCCAAGTGAGCTCCTCCATCCCGGGCCCCACTCATTGGTGATGTAGCTTCCTTGAGAAGCTTTCTCCTTCAAAACTGCACTGCCCTAGAGGCTTTCCCTTCCTTTTTACAGCACTGGTTGACTTGGTCAACTCTAGTAGCTCCTTGATTTTTCTCCTCTTCACACTCAAGGGGCTTTATTTTATCCTCCTATCTCAATCCATTTTCACACTGGGATAGATTTTATTTTGTTTCTTACTTCTTATTTCAAAAATGGAGTAATTATAATGTTCCAAGTAGCTATGGCTAATTGGGAACATCAAATTCTATTCCCCATTTAATGAAAGGACCAATGGAGACAACCAGATGGATAGGGGCGGGGTGAGCATGCATTTTCTTCGTGAAAATTTGACACGAATGGCACTTATGGACCGCGGTGATGCAGTCTTTAAACAAATAGGGCCAATAATAGCCTACACGAAATATTTTCTGGGCAGTAGCTATGCCAGAAAGATGATCATCGCATGCCCCCACGTGGCAGTCATTTAAAACACATTTTTCTTCATCAAAAGTGAGACAACGTTGAAGAATAGTATCGACACCACGACGATATAGAGTATCGTTTAGCACGAGATAGTGTTTCGCTTGGTGGCGAATACGATGGTGTTCGTCAGACATGAGAGTTGGGTGAAAGCGTTGAGTTTGGAGGTAGACCAAAATGTCTCCATACCAAGGATCTGAAGAATCGACTAAGTAAATGGATTCAGCAGGAAATGGATCATGAGCTACATCTTTTGGGTCGATTCTAGGAAGGTCTGGCAATAATTCGGTGAAGACTAGAGATTTCTTTGCTTTGGAAGCAGGGAATACCAGGTCAAATTGTTGGAGGATTACAATCCATTTGGAATATTTTCCTCCAATAACTTGGTGAGAAAAAATGTGTCGCATGGGATTCTCTAAAGCAATGATGGTAGTCTGACGTAGTAATATATAGTTCCGAAGTCGGGTGACAGCAAATACCACTGCGAGAGATATTTTCTCCACATGTGAATATCGTAGTTCGGGTCTGATAAGACCTTTTGATAAGTAATATATCACATGTTCACTATCGTCATCGTGAACTTGAACCAGAACCATGCTAAGTGAGGATGGTGAGGCTGCCAGGTAAAGGAGAAAGTCGTGTGAATAATTTGGGGCACTAAGAAGTGGGGCAGAAACGAGTGCTTGTTTCAAGGCGTCAAATGACAGCTGAGCTTGGTCATCCCAGAAATATAGTGTTCCCTTCTTTAATAAGTGCATAAATCCTTTCATCATCTCGGCATAGTTTACTATGAAATGACGTAAAAAAATTTCCTTCCCTTGAAAATGTTGGAGTTGCAGAAAGGATTATGGTGTGGGTAATTCAATGATTGCCTTAACCTTATCGGGATCAACTCGAATCCCATGCTTGGAGACAATAAAGCCTAGAAGGCATCTAGACTCGACAAAAAATATGCACTTATGTGGATTTATATGTATATTGTAGAACCTACACCGAGCGAATATTTGTTTTAGATGCGCGAGGTGATGGGATCGCTTCTTGGAATGAGCTGGAAGGTCATCCAAGTAAGCTTGTACAATATGCCTAATGTCGTGAAAGGTGTAGTCCATAGCCCTTTGAAATGTTTCTCCTGCATTCTTCAAATCGAATGGGAGTTTACGATACACAAATGTGCCCCAGGGACAGATGAAGGTGGTTTTATGCTGGTCATCCTTTTTAATCGCAATCTAGTTATATCTCAAGAAACCATCCATAAAGGAAAAAGACTCGCATCCGGCTTAATCATCAAAGATATGATCTAGGAATGGCGTAGGATAATTGTCTTTTGGACAAGTAGCGTTCAAATAATGATAATAAACACAAACTCAAATGGTGCCTTGTTTTTTTGTCTACGGGGACCGGATTGGAAACCCATTTTGTCAAAGGAACAGGGTAGATAAAACCAACTTTTAAAAGTTTTTTGACTTCAGTCTTAATGGCGGCCACTTTGCGCAGGTGAATAGGTCAGATTCTCTGCCGAAAAAGTTTGGCATTGTCATAAAATTTGATTTCATGCTTGACTATAGATGGATCTATGCCAGGAATTTCATCGTAAGACCAAGCAAATACGTTGCGGAATTCCTTAAAAAGGGATGTGAAGCATGTAGTTTCCTCATGATTGCAATATCCTCCAATCTGAATATTTTCCATGACACCCGTTTTGACTGAGATATCAATGAGCATTGTATTAGAAAGGTTTCCCAAGTTCCCTTCCAAATCGATAGTTTGAACAGTCATTTAAACGGAGGGAACGATCTCAGGTGGGTCAAAATATGGGATTTGAGTAGTTATCACATCTGAATAGAACATTGAAGCATGATGGTGGAACTCTCCCCAGGGTCATTCTTCTAGAGACATGATCTCTCGAATAGCTTCATCCGTAGGTAGGACTTCATCGAGGAGATCCTTAGAAAGAACCATGATGGGCGGTAGGTTTGTACCATTGGTCGAAACCATAACTGTGGAGGGTTCAGATGTAATGTGGATGGCTTGATAAGCCAACTCAGCTGGTGAGAGCAGCATCTGATCTCCGTAGGAGTCAATGTATGAAGGCGCCGGTAGGATCCATGGGTTGATAAAGCCATATAAAGTGGTGGATATCATTGCAACCATATGTGGAACCTCAGGTAGCAGGAGAGAAAAACAACCCATCAGGGAAGATGCCTTTAGAAGACTGATACCAATACTGACGTATGAGTCAGGAACACCTCCTACTAGGGGTACAATGCTACTTGGTAACGTGGCATAATCAGGGGTGCAAAAGGATAATTGATCCATTGTGACTATTTTCCCATCCAAGGGAAAGAGGATGAGTCAGAAGACCAAAGAAACAATGGAAATCATTGCATAAGACCAGCTATGACCCAACAACGGGTGCTATTCCAGTTGTGATCTACGACTTCTATGTCCACTATTATCGTTTTCCCACTAAGGGAAATGGGAAAGCTAGCAAGGTAACCTTTTGGGAGGAAAGTGTGGCCATCGAAAGCTTTAAGGGAATTCGACGGCGGAGACAAAGTGGGAGAACCCAAAGCGAGCCAGCAAGTAGTTGACATAACGAAGGTTAAAGCACCTTCGTCTATGACAGTACGATGGATTGGTCTCCCTTTCGACACAACTTGTACTTGGAATGCAAGTTGGTGTGAGAGACAAGGTTTAGATTTCTCCATGTCAAAAATAGCTAGCGTAGAATCCTGGGGGTCAATCCCACTAATTGCCGAAAGCAAGGTTTTCCTTTTTGCTAGGCAAGTTTGCAATACTTCGAGAGACGACATAGCTGATGGTGCCTGTGCCAAATATTCTACAATATTGTAGTTTTGGGTGGCACGTGCAGAGGTGTTATGAGTCGTGCGTCGAAGTGTCCTTTTGTGGGGACGAATCGCGGGGTCAGCAGTGGGTCGTTTGATATGAAAATCGTTGGGCGGCGGTGGATTTGAACTGGTGCCAGGTTCCTGAGTATCAATGACACGATTTCCATAAATTTTGGCTCATGTTTGGAGTTCAACACTTTCTACGCCATAAATGGCAGACGATCCTTCACCGGAAGGATGCGTACCACCATTGCCCCTTTGCGGGGGTTGTGGTGGATTTGTAATCATATGTTGTTGTTGCTGTTGTGGATTAGGGAAGGGATTATGAAGGACGACAGGTGTCCTCCCAGAGTCCTTGTTTATGATAAAATCGGTCACATTCCTACTTGTGAGGACATTTGTATGTCAAGTGGTCCTCTGCACAGATTCTGAAAGGAAATTTCATGGGTTTATCCTTCCCTTTATTATTTTTAGCATTTTTTTTCTGATTGGGATTATTCTGATGATCTGAATACTCTTCTTGTAGTATCCCCAAAATAGGGATTTTCTACAAAAAATAGAATATCTAAAGATATTCTAAAGTTGGAGCTTCAACAAATCATGAGCTTGGAAATTTAAATTAGCTCATTAGATGTAAAAGAAAATATGACCATCAAATAAGTGGATATCAGCAAGAATATGGCCTACATACTCCTTCCCAAGTGGGGAAATGCAGCAATATAGGGAATAAAATAGCTGTCTTCAGAAAATAATGCTATATCTGTGATAAATGGGACTTGGATCCCTTATAATAAACAATATGTAGCTCACATCCAGAATTGGAGCAAAAAAAAAAATGCTTCTAGCCAATTTAAACAGATCTCCCCAAGTCAATATGACTCCAATAAGCCCAAACCTTATAACTTAACTCATGCAGAAAAGACTGAAGCAAGTACATAATTATTTTAATGGGGGTTTATGTAGAAAATAATGAGAAATAATAGATCTGGAGACTACAATCATCCAATGACTGAGAAAATGGAGATTCCTTCCTTTTTATACAAAATAAGGTTAACCCGGTAAGGGTTTCATGAGAATACAATGTATAAAAGTGCAGATATGCAGATCTGGATCTGAAAAATGTAGTTATACTGTAGCACTGTATAAATATAGCTGAAATATACAAATGATAGAAGAAGAATTAAATACAGAGCTTTCCGAGAGAAGGGTTGGCTCTTCCTCCAAGGAACAAGCTCACAAGCAAGGGTTCAAACCCTGCTTCTGCAACTCTAGGAAAAATGACACAGTTTCTTCAGAGAACTGTGCTGTAAGTGATGGGAGCTACTTTGGCCACATGCCAAGATGTCCAATATGCTCAGAAAACTCCTGTACAGATCTTGCAAAGAGAGGGAGGCTCCCTCCTCTGAAAGATAAGCTCAAAAAGTGGGTGTTGTGATCTTCCCACTGCAACACCCTGCAACACAACATTTCCTGCTACAAGAATAATGCTGTAGCTGAAGGACGATGCTTGGCCTCAAGCCTAGATGTGGAAAATTTCTGAACAATGCTCCTCCAAGAGATCACTCAAGGTAGGAGAAGGAATCCCTAAGCAAGAATGCCTTGTGCTAAACAACACTGCAACTCTACTAAACAACAATGTTGGAAAAAATGCGAGAGGGGGGGTTAATCGGTATTTATTATTGAAAATTTTTACTTTTCTTTGAGCAGATTTCCATACGCGGTTTTTATGAACTGAACTAGCGTATGCACGCGGAAATATAGAAGGAAACTAGCGTATACTGATTTACCTTTCAGATTTAGAGAATTTCTCAGGAACAGTATTTTAAACAAATTTATCAGTTATGAATAAGGCTAGATAATCAGAAGTTATGAGCAATAATCAACAGTATAAAGCATCACACACATGAACACCAATATTTAAGGTGGAAACCCAATTCGGGAGAAAACCACCGCTGCTGTCGTCTCTGTCTTCAATCTTTATTATATAGAAAACCTTTTACAACATTGTACTGATGCAGACTTATACCAGTACGCAGGCTTCTACCTGCAGAAGGCTGCAACCTTCTCTCATTTTCCAGCTACAACTGGAAGGGAGCTCCAACCCCCTGATCTCGTTTACCAGCCTCTCCTGGAAGGGAGCTTCAACCCCTTGATTTCAACACTAGCTTCTACTGGCTGAAAGCTTATACTTCCATACTGAAGGCTTCAACCTTCAGACCCACTGCAGACCACGTTTCATCAATTTTCATACTGGATCAAACAGCTTCAACACAACCCTTCACTTAACATCAACAAACATATTTTGCCCAATACTTCAAACAGACCAGTGAGACCACTGAAACCAGAATATCAGAAATAACCCAGACTTCAGTATAGATATGCAGATACAAACTCAACCCTGAACATTCATTAATTCAAATAGCATACGCTACTTTTATTCACTGAAGTCGTGTGTATACGCGCTTTCCTTCTCACCAACCTGCGTATGCCTCTGTGCATATTGTTTTTCATAACATGAAATGCATACGCCACTTCTCTTCACCGAAGTTGCGTGTATACGTGCTTTTCTTCATATCAACCTACGTATACTTCTGAGAATATTGATTTTCAGATTGTGATCAATCTCAGATTCAGATCTGAGGCTTTCAGTCAGACACCTTCTCAACAACTTAGAACCTTTAGACAGTTAGTCAGATTTAACCATGTTTTCTCACTCATTGATTAGATTTGTTCATTATCAGATCAGCAGCATACTCCATATTCAATCAACCCAGAACTTCAAGTAGACTTCATTGACCGACAGTAGAGAGAAAACCGAAATCACAGAAGTAATATCTATAGATAAGCTTCAGAAACCCTAACTTCCATACGCGCTTTTAATGAAGCGAACCTGCATATATACGCACTTTTACCGAGACAAACTAGCGTATAGATCTGTAAAAGATAAATTTTGTATAACAGAATAGATCTATAAATTGGCCAAGATTTCTTCAATTTCTTCATCAGACTTGCACCAGGTCTTCATCATTTCTTTTGCAGATCATCCTAGAGATTCATCATTTCTAGATCTAGAGATCTTGAACCTTCATCATATTCATAGGTGCATCATAGATTCAGATCTATCAATTAAGAACAGAGTTCAACCATGCAGATATTCCTTAGAGGAATTTATTCATCAACAACCCTTACACATGCACACCTTGCACTATGATCCTCTTCTCCTTATATAGTTTTAGCCTTTACTAATACCATGAGCCAAAACCACACAACTTCCGATGGTATTCTTGGATGAAATCAAATAAACCATATAGCACTCAATACTATGTGCCAAAACCATGGTAATGCCCCTTGGTATTATAATTTTGGAGCGCAAAAGGGAATACGCGACTTGGGACGTACTTATCCACGTGCATACGCGACTTGGCCTTTAAAAACTTGCGTATACATTGTGACATATTATAGTTATCATTTCTTCGGCATTTACTGGAATTATTTTCTCTGTCACATCTGAACTGAACTGTAGATACATCATTCTTACATCTGTAATACATAGGTTTCTATCCAAAGACAACTCAGCAAGTCAGTTCCCATCAAGGACAACTTCATCAAGTAGGTTGCCATCAAGGACAACTCATTGCATCATATTGCCAACAAGCAAGAGAATGATCAATAGTCTAAGCAGACAAAAATCAATAATCCATAAGCTACCCCAAATGTTTGCTATCTTCTTTTACACCAAGAGGGATTTTATGCTAATACAAGATAAGTATGGGTCTCTTTCCCCCATTTATTCACCTACTAAGTGCAAGAAACAAAATTTAATATTCCCATTAGCTACATGCTAATTTTAGGAATATTACAGTCCTCCCCTCCCAAATGTTGCTTGTCCTCAAGCAACTGCAAGGATATAACTGGAAAGTCTCCTCCCCTCTTCATGTAGCATCCTCATATGATGAGATCTCCAAAGAACAAGAATTTGTTTTAACAATGAAACTCCATAATGTCTCTCCCAAGCATACAAGTTAGCATTTGGTATATAACCCAATTTGATATCATCCTGCAAAAGTAAAATGCTCAAGGACACAACTATGTGCTGTCTAGAGGTACTCTCAAGGCATGGAGTTTGAAAGGCATGGGAAACTCTCATTCCCAAGTGAAACCTCCACCCCCAAGCTATCATACATATAAAATGAGTCACCCTCCAACATGGTAACTCATGAAGAACCTCCTCCACCTTTGGCTCATGAAGTGTAGGTGGGCTGAATAGATGAACATGATAGGAAAGAAGGCCTATCCCATGCTTTCCACCTCTCCAATTATTGATAATTGTAGAGGGCATTCTGATCTAGGGCTGCAACATGGTTGCCCTTAAGTGGCAAGAAGAATATTGAGTCTCCAAGGATCCTCTTTCTAATGTAATGAGCCATGCCAACCCAAACAATTCCATACAAGATGAATGGAACATCATTACCATCTGGCATCCAAATCAGAAAGATGTTGAAATTTATGTGCAAGTGTAGATGATACAAATGGTCTCTCTATTGGATACAGTAGTTTTCCCAACTGCTGATTTAGAACATCATGTGGAAAGTTGTTCTCCATTGAAGTACCAGCTGTGTATGTTTTCTCATCTACTATAAGTTAGTAAGCAGTGATATATATTAGTTGTACATGATCAAAACAATAGTACACTTGCCCAAAGTCATGTGGAAATGGGTTATCATCATTACAAAGTTTGGCCCTAAAGTGGCCATATAACCCAAAAATAATCTTGCTCCCTTGTGAAGCAATGGATTGTGTATAGATGGAAAAAAGATGCAGATACTCAATGGGACAATCAACTAGTACAGAAATGCATTCCTTACCATACATCATGAGTAGGCTGAAAGTGATGTCCATGAATGAGTTCTCCCATGAGAATCTCCTCATAAAAATCTGCAAGAAGAAGGGATACATACTCTCCTTGGAACACTCCATCAATAAGAACATAATCCCATGTGACAACACTGTAGGCCTTAGTAATAAGGCTCCATGACTCCTCCTTTTGACATTCCATATGCCAAAGCCATCAACCATCATACTACTATATGATAAGATATTCTTCCTAAATGGAAGCTTCTCATAATCCTCCAATGCTGAAGGGTAGCCTCCTTACACCTTGAATGTGCATTCCTTCTCTCTGGAAATATCATGAAAAGTATGGGAAAATTTCTGCCCATACTCTCCCAAGTGTAACCATGGCAACAAAAACTCTTGTTTCTCCCTCATCTCTCCCTCATACAAGCCATAGAGTAAGATCATGATGGTTGGCTTGTATGATGCCCCATACAAACAAGTTTTATGTTGTTCTATCATATGGGTTCCATGCCATGCCTCCATCCGACACATACCTCTTGACAAAGGGAATGATTCAAGATGGCCAAACTCTTTCAATAGTAGCTAGTGTAGCTTTGCTTCTTTCTGCCCTATGTCATAGATCTGCAAGTGGCTCACCAACCTCTTGCTCTCCATCCACCTCCATTCATCCAAATGTGGATGCCTCCAATCATTCTCTCCTTTGGTATCTTCCCAATGAAGACTACCAATCTCCCAAAATAGATCTTTCTCCTTACATATCATGGGAAATTGAGATGTAACCCCTTGCAGATATTTTAGGAAATACCTCTCATCACTGATCCTTTTGAATCCAATAGGCTCCAAGTGTGCTGAAAGTAAAACATCATCAGAAAGTGGCACAACACTCATTATGCCCTCCAAAATCTTGCACCTTAACCATTCATGCTGCATGAAACTCAATAAAGCTACAAATAAATGAATTTTTATCCATTCTTGGATCAAACCAAAGTTGCACAACATTGTGCAAGCTTGTTGCCCCACATCAGCAATGTGTTTTGATCTTTGACCATGTGGTGACAACTCCCAAATATTTCCCATAAGATTTCTTGAGAGGATAAAAAATGGAAACCCATGCATACCTTGGTGAGTCCTGGGAACATCTTGAATGGCTGCAAGAGTTCCTTCCTCAATTTTTTTGGCTCATCCAACTACTGATACAGATGGATTCCCCTCCATGATTTTGACAGCGTTGGTACAAGGCCCCTCAAGTGGAGAAGAAGAATCCTCCTTCTCGGGTCTTCTACTGTCAAATCTCCTAATCACCCTTTGAGTGAAATCAGCAAAAGTAGATACTCTTGCATGAATCACATGGCTGGACCACCAAGAGCTTGCCTTGCCCTCTAAGTGCAGCGCTGAGATCTCCACAACCTCTTTTTCCACTACTAGATGTAGTAGGAAAAATGCTTCTAACTTCATCACCCAAGATTCTGTTGTACATTAGGGTGATCCATCAAAGGTATACAATAGGAATCTATTGCCCCTTACCATCCTATTTCTATATGTCCTTCTTTCTTCTCTCAGTTGAATAAACTGAGGAAAATATAGGGTCTCTTTGAAAGCCCTAGGTTGGCACTTGTACTCTGCTAAATACCCACTCAAGATCTCATGTTCTAAGTGTTATTCTTGCTCTCCACTTCCTCTATGAGAATAGGAAGTGTGTGGATCTTCTTCTTCTTCTTGAAACCTTCTAGAGGTGTCACTGCAGCTTTCTCCTTCTTGAAACCCTTTTGGGGTTTCAATGCATCTCTCTTCTTTCTTCTTAGATCTGAAGATTGACGAGAGTAGTCTCATCCTCTCCATAATTTTTTCCTCCTCTTATTCTTATCTTCTAACTGGATCTAAAATCCAAAAGCTGAGCCAAGATGGAAACTTTGATACCACTGTAGTATCCCCAAAACAAGGATTTTCTACAACAAATAGAATATATAAAGATATTCTAAAGCTAGAGCTTCAGAAAATCATGAGATTTGCAATTTAAATCAGATAATTAGATGTAAAATAACATCTCACTTTCAAATGAGTGGATATCAGCAAGAATATGGCCTACATACTCCTTCCCAAGTGGGGAAATGCAGTAATATAGGGCATAAAATGGTTGTCTTCAGAAAATAATGCTATCTCTGTGAGAAATGGGACTCGTATCCCTTAGAATAGTTAATATAAAACTCACATCCAGAATTAGAGAAAAAAAAAATACTTCTAGCCAACATAAACAAATCTCCCCAAGTCAATATGACTCAAATAAGCCCAAACCCCATAGCTTAACTCATGCAAAAAGGAATGAAGCAAGTAAACCGTTATTATAATGAGGTTTTATGGAAAAAAAAAATGAGAAGTAATAGATCTGGAGACTATAGTCATCCAATGGCTAAGAAAATGGAGATTCCTTCCTTCTTATACAAAATAAGATCAACCCGACAAGGGTTTCATGAGAGTACAATATATAAAAATGCAGATCTGCAGATCTGGATCTGAAAAACATAGTTATACTATAGCACTGTATAAATATAGCTGAAATATACACATGACAGAAGAAGAGGAATTTTTCTTGTTCTTCTTGTTGTTGCCACTAGGTTTTTGTGAAATTTGCACAGAATTTACCTCAGCGATAGGAAGATTAGTTGATTGGTCAGGGGTGTTAGCAGCCGAAGATGGCTGGGAGGTTTTCCCACTAGAATATTTTATGGTTATGTTGGAGATTGTACCAATGAGACCGTCGGCGTGTGCTCCAGGTTTCTGAGTAGCGGGAGGATTCGGATTACCAGGGGCATGGGGGAGTAAATCATATAGCATGCTAGATTGCGAATAGATCAAATCTAAATGTTGTGCATGAAGAATGGATTAATATTCCATGACCGCAAAGGACAGAAAAATGTCCTTAGCTAGGGTTGGTAAGAGTGACTTACAAAACCAATTAGATAAGAGATGATCCGGGATTGGCACTTTGACTAGCCTCCTCCTATGCCTCCATTCATGAATGTGATCGGAGATGTGGGTGGCAGTGTCTTGGCACAACAATGTGAAGAGTTCCGTGCCAGTTTCGTATCGAATAGGTAATTTGAAAATCTTGAGAAATTTTGTAGCTAAGGCACCAAAAATGTTGACAGCTCTGCGTGGTAACTCAATGTACCATTTGGCAGCGTTGCCTATGATAGTGCGGGGAAAAGTCGAAGCCGTATACTATCATCCACCATGGAGTCATAAATATACCATAGATGAAAGGCGGTGACATGCATAGCCAGATTGTCCTCTTCCCATCGAATTTAAGGATGTCAAACGGAATCTTGTGCGGTACTGGAGGCTAGAGTGGGTTGTGATTGATGGGATCATTGGTCAATTTGTAGATGTCGAGAATGTCCAAAGCTACCAAAAATGGAAATTGCGTGTATGCCCCGGGATCTAGGCAAGGAAGTATTGGCTGACTATTCAGACCATAGAGTCCGCCCATCAATGTGTTACCAATAGGACAAGTATGACTTTGTTGATAAAAGTTCCGTGTGGGTGGGGGTGTAGGGATGTATGGTTGTTTTCCGTAGGGTATATTGTACTGTGGGGCTAACGGTTAGTTTCCCCCAGCGTAAAAGTTTCCCTCTTGTCCAAATGGATTTTGGGGTTGATTTTCCCATATGGACGCAATAGAGTTAGTCGGAGGCATGCTTCTATTTTCATAGTTAAGCAACGGCATAGATCCTATACCGAAATTTTGACCACTTAAAGGAACAGTGTTAACAATAGGTTGTCCCTTTTGTCCTTATAGTTGCAGGGGTACAGAAGTGCCCCCTGTCATCTGTGTGTTGGTGACACTGCCCCCTGGCATGGTGGCCAAGGGGTTTGAACTCAGCAAAGGGCTCCAACCGAAAGGGTTGCTAAAATTAGCCCCGCTCGCGGGAGTGGGCACCATGAGTCCTGGCATAGTCACCGTAGGAGTAGTAGGATTCATAGATCCACTAGCAGTTGTGGTGACCATAGTGCTGGGACCAGACATAGGCTAGATACTGGGGCTGCCGATTATTAGTGTAGAACTAACTACCGGTGGGGAAGATGGTGGCGAACCTGGGTTGGTTTCCATTGGCACCGACCCCATGGGTGCTATTGTGAAATGGATGTTGGTGTGGTTGAAGACATATATTGGCTTGGTGTACTCTAAACTAACACTAGCATCGACGGATCAGTCAGTGGAGGATTGCAAGGAGGTATGACTCCTTCTGTAAAAGAATCCTCTCGAAATTTCGTGTGATGCGGGGCTATGTGAAAATCATGGTTTGTCACAGGAGAATGCTCTTCTGAAGAAGCCATGGGTCCATCGAGACTCGACTCCTCCTCTGGTGTCAACGGAGGGAGACCTCATTGTCGTCAAGACAGACAGTGAGGGTCAAAAGACGCCACGATGAACTGTTTATTTTTATCAAAATTTTAATAATTTGTGATGTATTATAAATTCTCAGTGATAGTAACCACACACCTAAAAAACAAAAAAGAAAGGAGGACTTTCTAAAATCAATCAACCAGTAGCCAGAATAGGGTGGCCCTATCTAAGTACTACCATTTGCTGGAGATGAAACCCAGTATCACAATAGCATACAAAGAGGGTTAGTCATAAACACAGTTACGGTTACTCTAGAGATTTGCCTGAACCTCAAACAATAGGTGTAAGCACTCACGTGAAGATGAGTACCCTCCCAAAGATTGAAGACAGAGTAGGTCTGTCTATTTTAGGTACCAAGACAACCTGTCCCAGTCACCTCACATAAGTCCCTAAAATTTTTGGCCACTAAATATACCTCAAATCACAGACATCATCAGGGGGGTCACGATCGTAGACAACACACTATATGGGCAGAACACCTAGATCCCTGATCTAATTTTGACATCCCCGAAGGGAACCCCAATATATAGCATGCCCACTTAATACACTCGAAGGTGGGCTACCTTCTCATGCACCCTGGTCTTGTCTCGCACTTAACTCTAGTGGTAGTGGAGTGGTCCCGATAATATGAGTGCAGTAGGATTTCACTTGTTAATGACTCTAGTCTCAAGTTTTGAGATCTTCGGTGATTTTCTCACTTCTCCTACCCCAAGATCCTAGCCTGAACTACTGTTGGTGTGAGCTCAGAAAAATTTATATGGTTAATTTTATTATCGCTTGATTCTTAGTGTACTTGATTATTAGTCTTATGGAGGGGGAGTGGAGGTATGAAATGTGATGAGACTCTGACTCAAAAAACCATCCAAAAAATATGCTCTAAATATTCAATTTCAATGAAAAAATTTTCTATAAGGAGAGATTTCTTTCAACATCTGTGCACCAAACATTCAAATAACACAGTTCAACTCTAAATATTCAAACATCTATCTATCTTCTCTTAACAAATTTTAGCCAAAAAATTTCAAAATTAATTCAACTAACTTCAGAACACTAAAAGAAAATTTCTTCTTCAAAAAGTAGATGCGATTTACATTAACCTTTCAAAATAGGAACAAAAGACAAAAATTCTAGCTAGTAAAGAAGCACAGGGATCCAGCAAGAGAAGCTATTATGATGGCCTATAACTCCACAGCCAAAGGGAAACACAACAGAGGTGTAAACAACAGATTTTGGCTAGGTAACGCTGGCAAGCAGAGGATATAGAGCGTTAATATTGAGACTAATGTATTGTATTTGATCATAGACCATGTTATAATGCTCTGAAACACTTACAGGGGAAGCGTTAGTCAGGGTAAAGTTGTAAAAATGGCTAAGCAGGGTCTAATATAGACTCTATGAGCTTTTGAGATGTTCACTGAGCATATAAGTTGGTCGGAAGGATATGTGAACAGAAGGAAAAAATGAAAGTCATAGGAACAACCTGTAACTTGGGGTTTACTCCCCAGCCGAGTCACCAATTCTGTTATAGGGTAATATGCTTTGGTGGTGGTTATTAAATATCCCTCTCAGGGCTTTCCGGTGCCTGAGGCATACAGTTAGATAACTGTAAAGTTCACAAAGATTTTGAACATATGTTCATGCTATTGTATATAACTGAAAAAGTAAGATGGAGAGATTACCTATTTATAGATAGCAGATCCTATGGAGAACAACAAGCAGCGAAGTAGAGATCCTTCTTAACCGGCTCCAAATCCAGATCTTGTAATCAATCAAAGAACCCGTGTAATCTCTACAACAGTATAACTTCTTATCAATTAAGATATAATATAATAAACATAAAAAAATACAGATCTAAGCCATTCATATCATGCTACATAGATGATTGAAAAAAAATTGTGACACTGATGCACCGAATGGATAAAACAGATACAATTCTATAGATTTATAAAAAGTAGGATTATGACCATCGGTTGCACCAAGCCCTCCTCAGTCTTCCAATTCCTCTCTCTCTTTCTCTATCTCCATGTGTGATGATGCTCAAGGCATAAAGCTCTCAATGAACTTCGCCAATCTTCAATCCTCACACTAAAACAATGAAATTTTGCTCCACATATATTCAAACCTTCTACCTTAGACCAAGAGCCCACAACTCCATTTTATAGGAGATGGAGAGGGCAAACCTTGCCAACTCTTTCAACTAGTTTGAAATCAGAAAGATCAAGATGTTTCTTCATTTTTCCATGATTTTTCCTTCCTTAGGAGTCCAGTTATATTTGGCAATTCCTAATAAAAGGTTTGTGCCTTTTAGTTTTTATTTTGAACTAACTCTTTATTCGAGAAAGCTGGAAATTCCAATCAAATTTCTGCAAGACATTTCCCTTTTCACACTTAAACATAGTTAACGCTGCCCTTTGGGCAAGACAGTGCGTTACCCTAGGCACTAACTCTCCCTTTGCATGCCTCATGTGCGTTATAACGTTTTCTAGTTGTTTCTGGGGTGTGTTACCTTGGTAGAAATGGGTCTTGTCTAGGTCATTTTCTTCCTTCCATGTTACATTCTCCTCCGAGTTGATGAGGAGGTCATTTTTCCTGTAATAGAAGCAAGGGCATGGTAGTCTCATATATTATGCAAATGATTTTGGCCCATGGGACATTATTTTTTTGTGGAAAACGACCTGGGAGGCCACCTGATCCAGATTTGGTGAGGCATGTCTCACATCATGATACACCATTCATAGATCCATGAGGAATGGGGGCATTAGGAGGTCATGGCACAATGTTGAACGTCTTGGGTAGACTCAAGGAGGAGGGAGACAATCTCCCAACATCATCATTACCCACTCTCATTTGAGATTCTGTGCTAAGGAAGGAGCAGCATGGGAAGGATAGAAGCCTTCCAACATATGAATTTTGCATGGGAGATGCCAAATAGAAGGGCAACCATATGACAAAATTTCTTTGTGATAGATCATTAGCATTGTCACTATGGACGATAGATCCATATTGTAAGTTCCAATTGTTGGTGGATTATTCCAAGTATCTTTTCACATGTATGATACTTGATGACCAGCTACATGAAGAGGGCTACTCAGTCCAAGATGAGGCCATCTATTATCATGGTAGGATCTGTTATTGCCTAAATCCACCTTAGGCTGAAGGAAGGCGGGATTCAGGGTAACACCAAACCACGCTCAATCTGGTAGCTAGCCCTACCAGAACAGGACAGGGCTCTCTCCGGGTCAATCTCAGGAAAAATGTATCAATAAAGCTTGAGATGCCTGAAATGAGTGCTAATTTTAGGCTAGGTATATTAATCAAGGAGTTTGAAATGATTTTTAAGGGTTTTTGTTGGAAAAATGGACAAACAGTTTTGGGCTTGGGGATGAGGCCAATTTCTTGCAGAGTTCAAGTTGGGGCAGGGAAGGCAATGGATTTGATGTCTTAGATTCAATGAATGGATAGGAAAAGGTTGCTGAGGAGCTAAAGAGGGAAGGAATATTCAAGGATCCTCTTCAAACTGACGAAAACATATAAAACTAAACAAAATTTTAAGGCAGAGCACCAGCAAACTAATGAATTCTACCTTAGTTACTCTTTTGTTTAATTTTAGAAGCAAAGAGAAGGGAAATGGAATACATAAAACATCAGTGAACTTAGAAATACATGGAGAAAAAACATCATCAAAACTCAGAGCCACAATGATCCCAAGAAGTGCTGCAAAACGCTGGTCTTTCCTTTGCCAAAAATGCAGAAGTGTATGTACAATGACGTGCCAAACTTTTCCCAAGTATCCAACCCTGAAAATGTCTCAGAAAATAAAATATATAGACAATTCTAACCCCTTCCCATGCCTCTAGGGGTCGAGCTCATCCTTCTAGGGGCTGTTTCAACCAATTCTAAACTAGGAACTGAAATCTAGGCAATCAAACAACTTGCCTCTATATGGTAGCGAAGTGATTCATTCATTTAATTTTCACTTTTTAGTGAATGACTCCTCTAGAAAAAGTAAAAATATGCCAAATTTAAATCATTTTCAATAAATTACATCAAGATAGATCAAGATTTACATCAGAAAGTAAAACTAGTCAAAACTGGGCGGAATTCTGAGCTGAAGGGTGAAAAATAGGCAAAAGTCCTCTATGCGCCGTGCCTAAAAACTCAATGCGTCGCGCCACTTTGAGCCTGTTTTTGAGGCACTTACCGAATTCCAAATTGAACTCATGATATCTCGTTGGAAAGCCCTGGATGTCTACTATCCAACCCAAGTATCATTTGCGGATTTGGATGTCAGTTGCTCCTCCAAAACTGAAATCTCCCAAGACTCATTCTTGTTGATGCAAAAGGTGGCAGAAAGGCCATTTTCAAGGTGTTTTTGACCCTTAACACAACCCAGAACTTGATGAAATCTCTCAGAAATTCCTGAGCATGAATAATTTATCATAAAAAATAAAAAAATATCAATTTTTCCTCCAGAAGATGTCCCAATCATAAGCACGCGTAAGGTAGTGCGACGCGTCGGGCGGAAAAATCTGTTTTGTGACCAAGAAAACAAAATTGAAAAAATTTTCTCCAAATTTGCTGAAATTTGGACTGAAGGTCCATCATCAAGTATCATGCTCAGCCAATGAATCTTCGGCCAATATTTGAAGTGGATCAGGCCTTTTCCGACATTTCAGTGCCCTCCTGGTGCATGCAGTTCAGTGGCGAAATCACTGTCTTTTTCATTGATGAATCTGTGTCTGTCATGATGTTGCAATGTGTATGACAAGTGTATGTTTGGTTGATTTGAAAATGTAAAATTGGTGTTTTGTTTTCAATGCCAAATGTGCCAAAGAGCAATAAGGAACTGTGAAGAATATGGGACAGTGGTAAATAGGGATAGTATGGATAATGAGGTCTTGTCAAGTGCTATTTTCCCTTTGAGAATTTGGAAAATGTAGGAACAATGGACAGTTATTTGAATGGTTGGGTACTGTTTGGGTAACTTGAAGTTTTGGGAATTTTACAAATGATATGGGAGAGTGATAGTGATAGGGAATGGTAGGGTTTTAGGGATAATGGAAGTGAGTGATAATGGGATTATAAGGGAATATGAGAGGGATATTAATGATAATGTGACAGTGATGGGAAAGGAATAGACAATGTGGGGGATTGACACCAAGATCAAACTTTCAAACTCAAATTTCAAACCCTACAAGATCCATTTCTAACAAGAGACTAGGGTTTAACTTTTGATGTTAAAAATTCTCCAACCAATCTTTGAAATCACACCAAACACCAGCCATGAGCCATTACAAAGTCGTACAAACTTTCATGGTGCATAAGAGGATGAGTTAATTTGAGTTTTTGTGAATAAATGACAAAAATTAGTGTTCCGGCCCTGTGCGCCGCGCAGCCAGCCCAATGAGCCACGCAAGCTGTGTGCGCCGCGCCAGTGTAATTTTACACTGTGGAAATTGGCTCTGTGCGCCGCGCACCTCCAGTGCGCCACGCAGCAAATTCTTCAACATTACGGCCTCTAAACTCTGTTTTCGCTTCCTCCATGATTTATCTTTGCTCTCTTGCATGTAAATGAATTATTGAAGCACAAGAATATCTCCTATGACACGGACTTTGATTCTTCATTTGGCAAACTCTCTTTCTAAATTTGCAGACTTTGGCACCTCGCTTATAACTCTGTTTTCTGTTTTCTGTTTCCACTTTGATTTTTGACTAAAATGATGGCTCCTTTGTCAATTTTTGCAGGGATGGTGGCATGTTTCGGTAAAGGAGGACCAGGGCTTCCTCTGAATTCTTCATGACTAAAAAACCTTTAAAAATTACATATTTATTTACAAACAATAAATTTGACGATTTCTTCTTCAAAATAGAGTTTTGAAGAAGAATCAATTTTAAGCATTAATGATGACGAAAATTTTGAAATGAAAACTTATTTTGAACCTCCCTCTGGCCTGCTGGTATTATTAGTCATTTTGAGGACTAAATCGACTAACCCTAGACCTAATGACTGAAAAACCCTAAAAACTCTTTGCTGACCAAAAGACCAAAACAGGACTGTAACATTGACTTTGATGAACTTTGATGATAAGACACAAACCAGCAGATACATGACATGAGGGAAAATGAGAGACAAGACCCTTCTGTCAGACAATCTATGCTTCTAATGGAATGCAACTGATTGGATGAACGAGACACCTAAAATGAAATGAAACAAAATAGTTTTTGATCTCTGACGAAGGTATAACCAGACCAACTCTAACATTGGCTCCAATGGGGAAGGTAGCTCCAGCTCCTTGGAGGTGCCAAGAACAGCAGATATTTGGGAGAGCAGACAGTGCCTTCGTCCATTGGGCAATGGAGTCAAAACATGAAAACTGACATTATGCAGACTGACTCTGACTCAAGGCTAAAACTGAAGACCATAATAAAACCAAACATGACTAAAACATAACTAACAAACTGGAAAGATGCTCATAATTGATTTTATTCATCAAACCTACTCTAATTGTTCTTTTTACCACCTGATCAAGTGAAATGAAAAAGCCAATGCAGCCATGTAAGCATCCTGGCTGCTATTTGATTTCTTCCTAAATGCTTTCTGATGCGCAAGAAAAGGGAAGAATTGAAAAGCAACTCACATGGAAACTTGGAATCAAGTTGACTGCTGATAAACTTTCAAAGCATAAATTGACTGGATGACTTCAAGAATACTGCGAAAGGGTCTTCATAAACATAGCTATTGATTTCCATCGACACATTACTACTCTGGTCCAAGTAATCTTCATAGCTAGACATTAAGATTTTCCTCACCTCTGTGTTGTATTTCTTTGGTGATTGCAGCAAGCTGTCAAAAGGATCCTGAATTTCGTGAATAACCAAACTCTATAGCTGATTCCAAACAGAACAAAAGTCTCCTTCATCAATCTCCTCATATGACTGCAAACCTTGATATGGGCTTTGTAATGAAAAATCTGTTAAACAAGACAATGAAGGCGACTTTTGAATAAGATTATTATCAACGTTATTTTCTGGAACATGGTTAGCTAATGGAGAAGAACTTTTACAGGAAACATCATCCAACACACGAGCAATAGGATCATCAAAAACTTCAAAAGACTGATGCAATGTATCCATTGAAACTGCCTGACATCCTATTGGCTGTTCATCTTTTTCTTGAGAGATATTACGAAGATTCTGCCTTATAAACTGAAATGCTTCAAAACAAAAGGGTACAAAATCCTCTTGCATCATTAAATCATGTATTTCAGCTTCCACGAATTCATCTGTAATCTGACCTTCAATTTCATTTGGTGGCTGCAAATCTGGAGCTAGGGAGGGTTTTGTATCCAAAATGATTTCATCAGTCATTTTAGGAGAATATTTCTCATAAACCACTTGCTCAAGAATTTCGCTACCTGTCTCATCCTCCACATTAACACTGAGAGATTGTTGATTTCCTACAGGCTACTCATTTGAAGATTTACTATGCAATTTACCCTTCAACAATTGGAATGATTCAAAACAAAATGGTACGGAGTCACCTTGTATCATTTGATCAGATGTGCCAGCTGTTAGAGTCGGTCTTTACATCCCTCCTTCAGAGATCATTTCTCTTATTTGCATTTCATTTTTAGGTGTCTCATTCCACTCATTTATCTACATTCCGTTAGGGGCATGCCATTGTCTGACGGAAGGGCTTTGTTCTCTCATTTTCCCTCATGTTTGTACCTACTGGGTTGTTCAAAATTTATCAAAATTCATCAAAGTGGAGTTCATGTCATTTACAGTCATAGATGGTTATTTTGGTCAAAAAGAGTCTTTTAGTTTCTAGGTCTAGGGTTTTGGTCTTCAGAAATGTTAAATAATGCCCGCAGGCCATGAGGATGTCTTCAATAAGTTTTCATTTCAAGATTTTCATCGTCAATAATGCTCGAGGATGTTTCTTCTTAAAAACTTTGTTTTGAAGAAGAAATCGTCAAATTAGTTGTTTGTAATAAATATGTATTTTAAAGTTTTCCGCCATGAAATACTTCAAAAGCAGACTCTGGTCTTCCTTTGCCGAAGTTCAATGCCACCATTCCTACAAAAAATCAAGAACAATTTCATCATTCAAGCTCAGAAAATCAGTGAGGAAACAAAAAGGAAGAGTTATATTAAATGCAAAAGTGCCAAAGCCAAAAACATTACAAAATGGGTTTTTGAGAAGAAAAAATTAAATCCATGTCTATATAAGATATTTCTCAAAGTTATTAATCCATTTGCATCAAGAGATATTGGGAAAAATCCAAGAGAGAAGTCGAGTTGGAGTTAAAAGAACAAAGCTGTGATTTTAGAGGGCTGACTGTGTGTTGCAATTCAGCGCGGTGCATTGGGAAAGGGCGTAGTGCACCCACAGAGCGCGGTGCATAGAGCTGAGGTTCATTGTGCAATTTCCAACGGGTGCGGCGCATTGGGTTTGTGCGCAGCACACAGAGCCCCCAAGGCCAAATTCATTTCCGCTCCATACAAACTCAATTCGATTCAGCTCAGTTTTCTCCAAGTAAGTTGACAAAGCCTGTTCAGTGATTTTAGTTATGTGTGGTGTGGTTTAGAGGCGAAGACATTGGATTTTGGTTGGTGAAATAATAAACCCTATACCCATATTAAAATCTGCTCCCTAGGGTTTGAAAAGAGGTGTTGAAATTTGATTATTGGTGCTTAAAATTACCACCCCATTTTCATTTGTGCTCTCATCACTGTTATTACTGTTATCATACTGTTATCATATTGTTATCATAATCCCCTCTCCTATTCCCGCTCTCCCATATCCCTTATACCCTTTGTTCCCATGTTTTAATCCTCAAATCCTATCACTTTCCATCATTTCCCTCCCTTCATATCAGTTATGAATTCCTGATTACCAAAACATTCAAGGACTGTCTCAATATCCTTGATTTCACTTAACCCAAGTATACCTTTTCATTGCACTCCTATCCCTAAAAACTACCCCCATCACTATCACCTATTCCTATATCACTTGTAAAGGCTCAAATTCCGAAGTTTCTCAAACGGTGAGTGTCTGTCCTTCCACTCCAAATTCCCTTGACAGTCTATTGTATTCATTGTGATATTTCCCCATAGCACCTTATTTCTTATGTGGCACACTTGGTATTGAAAAACAAACTCTTGTTTTCACCATACATATATCAACATATACTTGTCAAAACACCTTGTTTTCAGCACCATGTCGGAGACAAATTCATCATATGAGCAGGGATATGAGAAAAACAGTGACTCAACCGAAGGGCTAAATGTACCGAGGAGGTCTCATAAAAGTGGCAGGCACGTCAGGGAGGAGCCCACTTCTTTGGCTCAATTGCAGGCCTGCTCGCTTGCAATGACATGCTTTCAGCAACATTCATGTTTTTGGTATTGTGAGATGATATCTCAGATTCAGCACCATCCGGAGTTGGTTCAGTTATTTTTCCTACATTTGCGTGATGGTCATGTAAACCTTGCCGGAGTGAACCTCACTTTGACACCAGAGACCATTTCTGAGGCAACCGGGATACCAAACATAGGTGAGGAGTGGAATAAGAGACAGTAGCTGGATAGAGAATATTATGAACCTTACATCAGGCCTAGTTATATGAGGCAGCTCAGCAGGGTATTCCCGTTCTGGTTTCTGAAGGAGTCCTATGCGCCATTAATGAAACTCATCATTAGATACTTCAGCTGTGAGGGTAGATTCTCACGCCTTTATGCATACCATATCAGAATTTTGATGCATTTCACGAGAGTGCGACTGATGAATATTCCATACTTCATGTGCCGAAACATAGAGCACTACCCTTGCGCAGAAGAAGACTCCAGAGCAGCAACATAACAACATTTATCATTATGCGCTCATTAAAATCATTATAGTGCATCAACTTGGATTGCAGGGCATTGCATCTGAGGAGTTCATTTCCCGTGACTTCTTTAAAGCCCCTCAGCCTCCTCCAGAGATTGTACACGATGCAGGTGAGCCTTCACATCAGTTTGAGGTTCCAGAGACAGAGCCTATCAATGTTCCAGTGTGTGTTACCTATCAGAGAGGTACCAGAGCTTTATTTGCAGCAGCACGACGAGTACTATCTTCGCCCAGGGTGGAAGGGGTCTCGTTACTTTCGACATCAGCACGAGTAATATCTCCACATGGCGTGGAAGGGGTATCGCCTTCTACATCAGCACAGATACAGGACCGAGTCGAGAGGCCTATGCACGATGAGGGTTCAGGAGGCCAAGACACTGATTTTATACTCATCGATGTTGATTCGAGCTCTCCCAGCTCAAAGATGAAAGAAATCATCCAGGAGCAAAAAGATGAGATTGACACACTGACCGAGAAATTGCAGAGAGCTCAGTGGGTTATAAATTACTTAGAGCAGTGGAATAAAAAACTAGAGGATCAGCACACACTCATGGAGCTGCAGAGAATCCGTGAAGACCGGGAATTAGCCCGGAAGAGACCAGGTGACATGACACCATTTGAGCGAGATACTTGCCTTACGAGAGTCAAAATTCATTTGGAGAAGCTCTTGGTGAAGGCCAATAGGGACAAGGACATGCTTAGACATATGAAGAACCACTATTGGGCCCGCACACACGTTTGCAGAGCCAGGATGAAAATCCTGAAGGCGAGGTTGAGGAGAGCACTGAAACGTCGGAAAAGGCCGGATCCACTCTGAATCTTGGCCGAAGCTTCCTTGGCTGAGCATGAGACATGATGGGAGATCTTCACTCCAAATTTTAGCAAATTTGGAGAAATTTTTGTCATTTTTGAAAATTTTGGTTGCAAAACAGGTTTTTTTGCCCGATGCGTCGCGCCACCCGATGCGCGCTTATGATTGGGACATCTTTAGGAGGAAAAAATGATATTTTTTGGTTTTTTATGGTAAATTATGCATGCTCGGGAATGGCTGAGAGATGTCATTAAGTTATGGGTGGTCTTAAAGGTCAAAAACACTCCAAAAATGGCCTTTCTGCCACTTGTTGCACCAGCAGGAACCAGTCTTGGGAGATTGCAGTTTTGGAGGGGAAAATGACATCCAAATTGAAAAATTCCACTTGGGTTGGATCGCAGACAGATAGGGATTTCCAACGAGCTATCATGAGTTCAATTTTGACTTTAGGAAGCGCCCCAAAAACAATCTCAAAGTGGCGTGGCGCATTGAGTTTTCTGGCGCGGCGCATAGAGGAATTTTGCCCAATTTTCACTTTTCAGCTCAGAAATTCGCCAGTTTGACTAGTTTCACTTTTGGATGTAATTATTGATCTGTCTTAATGTAATTTTGTGGCTATGATGTAAATTTTTCATTTTTTTACTTGTTCTAGAGGATTCATTCACTAAAAAGTGAAAATTAAGTGAATGGATCAATTTCCTGGCATATAGAGGCAAGTTGTTTGGCTGCCTAGATTTCAGTTCCATGTTTAGAATTGGTTGAAACAGCTCCTAGAAGGATGAGCTCAACCCCTAGAGGCATGGGAAGGGGTTAGGATGGTCTATATATTTTATTTTCTGAGGCATTTTCAGGGTTGGATACTTGGGAAAATTTTGGCACTTCATTGTATATTCATTTCAGATTTTTGGCAAAGGAAAGACCAGAGTTTTGCAGCACTTGTTGGGATCCTTGTGGCTTCTGAGTTTTGATGATGTTTTTCTCCATGTTATTGTAAGTTTCATTAATGTTATATGTATGCCATTTCCCTTCTCTTTTCTTCTGAATTAGACAAATGAGTAACTAAGGTAGAATTCATTAGTTTGCTGATGCTCTGCCTTAAACTTTTGTTTAGTTTTATATGTTTTCCTCCATTTGAAGAGGATCCTTGCACTTTCTTGCCCTCTTCAGCTTCTCAGCAGTCTTTTCTATCCATTCATTGAATCTAAGAAATCAAATTCATTGCCTACCCTGCCCGAACTCAAACTCTGCAAGAATTTTGCCTCATCCCCAAGCCTAAAATTGTTTTTCCCTTTTTCCAACAAAAACCCCTAAAAATCAAAATCAAACCCTCCTATTTGTTTATCTAGCCTAAGATCAGTTTTTTTTTTAGTCATCTCAAGCCCCTTCGAATATTTTCATTGAGATTGACCCGGAGAGAGCCCTCTCCTGTCCTCGTAGGGCTAGCTACGAGGCTGAGCTTGGTATGATGTTACCTTGAATCCCGCCTTCTTTCAGCCTGAGGTGGATTTGGGCTATAACATAGTGGTGACCATACTGGGTAGAAAATGGTTTTCTTGTTGGTGTTAATTGTTTTATAAGCTACATACGGAGCCTAAAGTTAGCCAGGTAGCCTTCGAAACGCTTTTGCTTTGCATTAGCGGAAGTAGATAAACGCTGCTTCAGTCGATCTCCGGTCTAGCATGTGAAAGTGACACTTGACTTGTGGATTTTCTTGTCCCAGTACATGTATCAAGTTCAGATATGATGGTTGATGGTGGACAACGATCAGACATAAGAAGGCTGAAATCATTCACCCGGTGACTCCAACTCATGTAGAGACTCCACTGGAGGACTAAATCTTTCTCTGAGAAAATGGAAGGATCTTACACTAAGTTCAGGTATCCAAAGTGGAATGGTATTCAGGATCTAATATGCTTTCTTGCAAATTACTTCTTTGTTGTTCTTGAAGCTATCCTGAAAGACTTTTGGAATTTGTTATATGATAAAGGTGATCAAAATCTTCACTCGACCTATTTAAAAAGTGTAAATACTGAGTTTCCCTTTGATCCTGGCCTCCTTACTTTTCCCACATCTCATGATGACTCTCTTCAGAGTGATGAGCCTAAAGAAAACAAAACTGATCCCATAGCTCTTGTATATACTCCTACACCATTTGTAGTCCCAGATAGGTATAAACCTCTTGTTTTACCTTCTGTTCTTCATGCTTTCCCTGCAAATTATGACCTATATCTACCAAGATTTGACGGTGAATGTAAAAATGTCAACGCTGAGCGGCATGTGCAGAATGTTGAGACTTTTCTAGATCTTTTTGAAGTTGATGATGAAGGTGTTAGTATTAGGATTTTTGCTCTTTCTTTTCAAGGCCAAGTGAAGAGTTGGTTCAAAACCTTGCCTAATGCGAGCATCTCAGATTTCCAACAGTTCGTCGAAGTTTTCCTTGACAGGTGGGTGATCGGACAGAATCCTTTCCTTATTATAGAAGAGTATAACCAGCTGAAAAGACTGCCAGGGGAGACAGTACAACAATTTTCTACCAGATTTAACCAAGTATATTTTTCAATGCTAGCTGATATAAGACCTTCTCCTAGATCTGCTCTCTTACACTACCCGGGTGCCTTTGATCCAGAAATGGAGTTTCACTTGAGAGAAAGGAATCTTGCAACACTTCACGAGATGCAGAACAGTGCAGTAAATGTAGAGGCTCATTTGCTGATCTTGAGGGCAAGGTTGAAGGAAGAAGAGATGAGAAACATGGATCCGGAGAAAAAGACATCTCTAGAGGTAAAGCTTGACATGTTGGTAAGTGCAGTAGAAGAGATGATGCAAAAGAACACCACAAGGAATGAGTATAATGTTCGAGCCCATGGCTCGCTGATTGAAGAAGAAAAAGTTGTTGATCCAAAACATTTTGTTTCTTATCCCAGTTGTCGTAGTGATTGTTTTATAGATCATCTGGGACAAGAGAGAGCTATTGATATGATATGTATGCTTGATGATTTGCCTCAGTTTGATCAGTATGATGATGATTATGTGCTCCAAACAGAAGCTAATATTGCAGAGAAATCAGCAGCTAGTTTGTTCGAGGAGGAAGTTCACTTTCAGCAGCTTGAGTACAGTGATCAACTGATGCATATCAGCTATGACAATGATGAGGAAAGTGCAGCAAATTTTGAAGTAAGTGAAGGATCTTTGCCTTTTTGTTTTGATTCATTTCAGTTCATCAGAGACAACTTCCATGCAATCAGAAATCAATTGTCAACTAGTCTTGATCTGAACCATTTTGAGGGCAATGAAAACTTTGTTCAAGACTTTTCATATTCAGATTTGCAGCCCTCGAAACCCATTGATTGTCAAGTTGCATATGAGGACATGGAAGCTGGTACATGTGATCAAATGATACAAGGTGACTCCATTCCATTTTGTTTTGAATCATTCCAATTTTTGAAGGTTAAATTTCATAGTAAATCTTCAAATGAGAAGCCTGTAAGAAATCAGCAATCTCTCAGTGTTAATGTTGAGGATTAGACAGATAACGAAATTCTTGAGCAGCCTGTAGCATCAGATTTGCAGCCACCAAATGAAATTGAAGGTCAGATTACAAATGAAGTCATGGAAGCTGAAATACATGATTTAATGATGCAAGAGGATTCTGTACCCTCTTGTTTCGAAGCATTTCAGTTTATAAAGCAGAATCTTCGTAATATCTCTCAAGAAAAATATGAATAGCCAGTAGGATGTCAGACAGTTTCAATGGATACATCACAGTAGGCTTCTCAAGTTTTTGATGATCCTATTGCTGATGTGTTGGATGATGTTTTCAGTCAAAGTCTTTCTCCATTGACTTTATGTAAGGTTGAAACGTGTGCTGATATAGACTTGATCCAGCAGCCAGTCTCTTTGTCATTTTTAGCAGGAGTCTCGTCACAAAGCTCAGATCAAAGTTTTCATTCATGGTATGAGGAGAAGAGAAGTAATCCATTGGATGAGCTAAGTCCTAGTGTGCATTTTGAGATCCTTATGCAGCATGAATTTCAAGATCCTTATGCAGTGTTTTTGGAGGCAGATAGAGAATCCATAGTATTCAACGGATCTATTCACGAGCTTTCATGGGAGTTGCCTTTCAGCAGTTCTCTCTTGTTGTTCATAAACGAGCACTTGCGGAGAATCCAAACAGCAGCTGCAATACTTACATGGTTGCATTGGCTATTCAATTTCACTTGATCTTGGGATGAATGAAATTGTTAGAGTAGGTTGTATTGAATAAGCTTCATATTGAGCATATTTTCCATTTTTTCAGTTGTGTTTAAGTATCGAGTCAGTTTTTAGTTGAGTGAGAATCAATTTGTGTCATCAAGTCATCAGTTTTCAGTCATGCATTTCAGCTTGAGTTTTTTATTCCATTGCCCAATGGATGAAGGCATTGTCTGCTTTCCAAAGATCTGTAGTTCTTGGCACCTCCAAGGAGCTACCATCCCCATTGGAGCCAATGTTAGAGTCAGTCTTTATATCCCTCCGTCAGAGATCATTTCTCTTATTTGCATTTCATTTTTAGGTGTCTCATTCCGCTCATTTATCTACATTCCGTTAGGGGCATGTCATTGTCTGACGGAAGGGCTTTGTTCTCTCATTTTCCCTCATGTTTGTACCTGTTGGGTTGGTCAAAATTTATCAAAATTCATCAAAGTGGAGTTCATGTCATTTACAGTCATAGATGGTTATTTTGGTCAAAAAGAGTCTTTCAATTTCTAGGTCTAGGGTTTTGGTCTTCAGAAATGTTAAATAATGCCCGCAGGCCATCAGGATGTCTTCAATAAGTTTTCATTTCAATATTTTCATCGTCAATAATGCTCGAGGATGTTTCTTCTTCAAAACTCTGTTTTGAAGAAGAAATCGTCAAATTAGTTGTTTGTAATAAATATGTATTTTAAAGTTTTCTGCCACGAAATACTTCAAAAGCAGACTCTGGTCTTCCTTTGCCGAAGTTCAATGCCACCATTAGCAAAAAATCAAGAACAATTTCATCATTCAAGCTCAGAAAATCAGTGAGGAAACAAAAAGGCAGAGTTATATTAAATGCAAAAGTGCCAAAGCCAAAAACATTACAAAATGGGTTTTTGAGAAGCAAAAATTAAATCCATGTCTATATAAGATATTTCTCAAAGTTATTAATCCATTTTCATCAAGAGATATTGGGAGAAATCCAAGAGAGAAGTCGAGTTGGAGTTGAAAGAACAAAGCTGTGATTTTAGAGGGCCGACTGTGTGTTGCAATTCAGCGCGGCGCATTGGGAAAGGGCGCGGCGCACCCACAGAGCACGTCGCATAGAGACAAGTTTCATTGTGAAATTTCCAATGGGCGCGGTGCACCCACAGAGCGTGGCGCATTGGGTTTGTGCGTGGCACACAGAGCTCCCAAGGCCAAATTCATTTCCGCTCCATAAAAACTCAATTCGATTCAGCTCAGTTTTCTCCAAGTAAGTTGACAAAGCCTGTTCAGTGATTTTAGTTATGTGTGGTGTGGTTTAGAGGCGATGACATTGGAGTTTGGTTGGTGAAAGAATAAACCCTATACCCATATTAAAATCTTCTCCCTAGGGTTTGAAAAGAGGTGTTGAAATTTGATTATTGGTGCTTAAAATTACCACCCCATTTGCATTTGTGCTCTCATCACTGTTATTATTGTTATCATACTATTATCATATTGATATCATAATCCCCTCTCCTATTCCCGCTGTCCCATATCCCTTATACCCTTTTTTCCCATGTTTTAATCCTCAAATCCTATCACTTGCCATCATTTCCCTCCCTTCATATCAGTTATGAATTCCTAATTACCAAAACATTCAAGGATTGTCTCAATATCCTTGATTTCACTTAACCCAAGTATACCTTTTCATTGCACTCCTATCCCTAAAAAATACCCCCATCACTATCACCTATTCCTATATCACTTGTAAAGGCTCCAAATATCAAAGTTTCTCAAACGGTGAGTGTCTGTCCTTCCACTCCAAATTCCCTTGACAATCTATTGTATTCATTGTGATATTTCCCCATAGCACCTTATTTCTTATGTGGCACACTTGGTATTGAAAAACAAAATCTTGTTTTCACCATACATATATCAACATATACTTGTCAAAACACCTTGTTTTCAGCACCATGTCGGAGACAAATTCATCATATGAGCAAGACAGTGACTCAACCATAGGGCTAAATGTACCGAGGAGGTCTCATAAAAGTGGTAGGCACGTCAGGGAGGAGCCCACTTCTTTGGCTCAATTGCAGGCCTGCCCGCTTGCAATGAAATGCTTTCAGTAACATTCATGTTTTCGGTATTGTGAGATGATATCTCAGATTCAGCACCATCCGGAGTTGGTTCGCTTATTTGTCCTACATTTGCGTGATGGTCATGTAAACCTTGCTGGAGTGAACTTCACTTTGACACCAGAGACCATTTCTGAGGCAACTGGGATACCAAACATAGGTGAGGAGTGGAATAAGAGACAACAGCTAGATAGAGCATATTATGAACCTTACATCAAGCCTGGTTATATGAGGCAGCTCAGCAGGGTATTCCCGTTCCGGTTTCTGAAGGATTCCTATGCGCCATTAATGAAACTCATCATTAGATACTTCAGCTGTGAGGGTAGATTCTCACGCCTTTATGCATACCATATCAGAATTTTGATGCATTTCATGAGAGTGCGACTGATGAATATTCCATACTTCATGTGCCGAAACATAGAGCGGATGACTACCCTTGTGCAGAAGAAGACTCCAGAGCAGCAACATAACAACATTTATCATTATGCGCTCATTAAAATCATTGTAGTGCATCAGCTTGGATTGCAAGGCATTGCATGGGAGGAGTTCATTTCCCGTGACTTCTTTACAGCCCCTCAGCCTCCTCCAGAGATTGTACATGATGGAGGTGAGCCTTCACATTAGTTTGAGGTTCCTAAGACAGATCCTATCAGTGTTCCAGTGTGTGTTACCTATCAGAGAGGTACCAGAGCTTTATTTGCAGCAGCACGACGAGTACTATCTTCGCCCAGGGTGGAAGGGGTCTCGTTACTTTCGACAGCAGCGCGAGTACTATCTCCACATGGCGTAGAAGGGGTCTCTCCTTCTACATCAACACAGGTACAGGACCGAGGCAAGAGGCCTATGCACGATGAGGGTTCAGGAGGCCAAGACATTGATTTTATACTCATCGATGTTGATTCGAGCTCTCCCAGCTCAAAGCTGAAAGAAATCATCCAGGAGAAAAAAGCTGAGATCGACACACTGACCAAGAAATTGCAGAGAACTCAGTGGGTTATAAATTACTTGGAGCAGTGGAATAAACAACTGGAGGATCAGCACACACTCATGGAGCTGCAGAGAATCCGTGAAGACCGGGAATTAGCCCGGAAGAGACTAGGTGACATGACACCATTTGAGCGAGAGACTTGCCTTACGAGAGTCAAAATTCATCTATAGAAGCTCTTGGTGAAGGCCAATAGGGACAAGTTCATGCTCAGACATATGAATAACCACTATAGGGCCCGCACACATGTTTGCAGAGCCAGGATGAAGATCCTGAAGGCGAGGTTGAGGAGAGCACTGAAACGTCGGAAAAGGCCGGATCCACTCCGAATCTTGGCCAAAGCTTCCTTGGCTGAGCATGAGACATGATGGGATACCTTCACTCCAAATTTCAGCAAATTTGGAGAAAATTTTGTCATTTTTGAAAATTTTGGTTGCAAAACAGGTTTTTCTGCTCAACGCGTCGCGCCACCCGATGCGCGCTTATGATTGGGACATATTCTGGAGGAAAACTTGATATTTTGGGTTTGTTATGGTAAATTATGGATGCTCAGGAATAGCTGAGAGATTTCATGAAGTTCTGGGTGGTCTTAAAGGTCAAAAACACTCCAAAAATGGCCTTTCTGCCACTTTTTGCACCAGCAGGAACCAGTCTTGGGAGATTTCAGTTTTGGAGGGGGAAAGTACATCCAAATTGAAATATTCCACTTGGATTGGATAGCAGACAGATAGTTCTTTCCAAAAAGCTATCATGAGTTCAATTTGGACTTCAGGAAGTGCCCCAAAAACAGGCTCAGAGTGGTGTGGCGCATTGCGTTTTTTGGCGCGGCGCATAGAGGAATTTTGCCCAATTTTCACTTTTCAGCTCAGAAATTCGGCCAGTTTGACTAGTTTCACTTTTGGATGTAATTATTGATCTGTCTTGATGTAATTTTGTCGCTATGATGTAAATTGGGCATGTTTTTACTTTTTCTAGAGGATTCATTCACTAAAAAGTGAAAATTAAGTGAATGGATCAATTTCCTAGCATATAGAGGCAAGTAGTTTGGCTGCCTAGATTTCAGTTCCATGTTTAGAATTGGTTGAAACAGCTCCTAGAAGGATGAGATCAACCCCTAGAGGCATGGGAAGGGGTTAGGATGGTCTATATATTGTATTTTCTGAGGCATTTTCAGGGTTGGATACTTGGGAAAAGTTTGGCACTTCATTGTATATTCATTTCAGATTTTTGGCAAAGGAAAGACCAAAGTTTTGCAGCACTTGTTGGGATCCTTGTGGCTTCTGATTTTTTATGATGTTTTTCTCCATGTTATTTTAAGTTTCATTAATGTTATATGTATGCCATTTCCCTTCTCTTTGCTTCTGAATTAGACAAATGAGTAACTAAGGTAGAATTCATTAGTTTGTTGATGCTCTGCCTTAAACTTTTGTTTAGTTTTATATGTTTTCCTCCGTTTGAAGAGGATCCTTGCACTTTCTTGCCCTCTTCAGCTTCCACTGACAGTAGTCACTATCCATGGTGGAATGCAGGACATCAAGTTAGAACTTTTACCCTGCCCCAACTCGAACTCTGCCAGGGCCCAGCCTCATCCCCAAGCCCAAAATTGTTTTCCTTTTTTCCAAAAAAAAGCCTAAAAGAAAAAATCGTCTCTCCTATTTGTTTATCTAGCCTAAGATCAGTTTTTATTTTAGTCATCTCAAGCCCCTTTGAATATTTTCATTGAGATTGACCCGGAGAGAGCCCTCTCCTGTCCTCGTAGGGCTAGCTATGAGGCTGAGCGTGGTATGATGTTACCCTGAATCTCGCCTTCTTTCAGCCTAAGGTGGATTTGGGCTATAACACCAGCTTCCAAGTCTTCATGTGAAACTTGAAAATCAATGGGTTTCGGGGACTGCAAATCTGAATATGAGAATTCTTGAACAAAGTTTTTATTGCCCTCAAAATGGTTCATATCAAGACTAGTCGACAATTGATTTCTGATTGCATGGAAGTTTTCTCTGATGAACTGAAATGAATCAAAACAAAAAGGGAAAGATCATTCATTTACTTCAAAATTTGCTGCACTTTCCTAATCATTGTCATAGCTGATGTGCATCGGTTGATCACTGTACTCGAGCTGTTGAAACTGAACTTCCTCCTTCCACAAACTAGTTGTTGATTTGTCTGCAAGATTAGCTTCTATTTGGAGAACATAATCATCATCATACCGATCAAACTGAGGAAAATCATCAGTATAAAACAAATCCTCAAGCATACATGTCAAATCAACAGCTCTCTCTTCTTCAAAATGATCTATAAAACAATCACTATGACAACTGGGATAAGAAACAAAATGTTTTGGATCAGCCACTAGTTCTTCTTCAATCAGCAAGCCATGGGCTTGAACATTATACTCATTCCTTGTCATGTTCTTTTGCATCATCTCTTCTACTACACCTACCAACATGTCAAGCTTTACCTCTAGAGATGTTGATTTCTCCGGATCTACATTTTTCATCTCTTCTTCTTTCAAACTTGCCCTTCAGATCAGCAAATGAGCTTCTACATTCACTTCCTTGTTCTGTATCTCTACAAGTGTTGCAATATTCCTTTCTCTCAACTGAAACTCCATTTCCGGATCAAAGGCACCCAGGTAGTGCAAGAGAGCAGATCTAGGAGAAGGTCTTATATCAGCTGGCATCGAAAAATATACTTTGTTAAATCTGGCAAAAAACTGTTGTACTATCTCCCCTGACAGTCTTTTCAGCTGGTTATACTCTTCTATAATCAATAAAATGTTCTGTCCAATCACCCACCTGTCGAGGAAAACTTTAACGAACTGCTGGAAATCTGAGATGTTGGCATCAGGCAGGGTTTTGAACCAACTCTTGACTTTGCCTTGCAAAGAAAGAGAAAAAAGCCTAATACTGACATCTTCGTCATCAACTTCAAAAAGGTCTAGAAAAGTCTCAACATTCTGCACATTTTGCTCAGCGTTGACGTTGTTACATTCACCATCAAATCTTGGTAGATATAGGTCATAATTTTTATGGAAAGCATGAAGAACAGAAGGTAAAACAAGAGGTTTATACCTATCTAGGACTATAAAAGGTGTAGGAGTATATAAAAGAGCTACAGGATCAGTCTCGTTTTCTTTAGGCTCATCACTATGAAGAGAGTCATCATAAGATGTGGGAAAAGTAAGGAGGCCAGGATCAAAGGGAAACTCAGTATTTACACTCTTTGAATAAGTCGAGTGAAGATTTTGACCACCTTTATCATACATCAAATTCTGAAAAAAATTTAGAATAGCCTCAAGAACAGCGAAGAAGTAATTTACAAGAAAGCAGACTAGATCCTGAATACCATTCCATTTTGGATACCTGAACTTTGTGTAAGATCCTTCCATTTTTGCAAAGAAAGAGTTAGTCCTCCAGTGGAGTCTCTACATTGAGTTGGAGTCACCAGGTGAATGATTTCAGCCTTCTTATGTCTGATCATTATCCACCATCAACAATCAGATCTGAACTCGATACATGTACTGGGGCAAGAAAATCTACAAGTCAAGTGTCATGTTCACAAGCTAGACCGGAGATTGACTGAAGTAGTGTTTATCTACTTCCGCTAATGAAGAGAAAAAGCGTTTCGAAGGCTTCCTGGCATAACTTCAGGCCTTGTCTGTAGCTTATAAAACAATTAACACCAACAAGAAAACCATTTTCATCCCCAGTATGGTTTCCACTATGTTATTTCCTAAATCCACCTTAGGCTGAAGGAAGGCGGGATTCAGGGTAACACCAAACCACACTCAGTCTGGTAGCTAGCCCTACCAGAACAGTAGAGGGCTCTCTCCAGGTCAATCTCAGGAAAAATGTATCAATAGGGCTTGAGATGACTGAAATGAGTGCTAATTTTAGGCTAGGTATATTAATCAAGGAGTTTGAAATGATTTTTAGGGGTTTTTGTTGGAAAAAGGGACAGACAGTTTTGGGCTTGTGGATGAGGCTAATTTCTTGCAGAGTTCAAGTTGGGGCAGGGAAGGCAATGGCTTTGATGTCTTAGATTCAATGAATGGATATAAAAGGCTATTGAGGAGCTGAAGAGGGCAGGAAGATGCAAGGATCCTCTTCAAACTGACGAAAACATATAAACTAAACAAAATTTTAAGGCAGAGCACCAGCAAACTAATGAATTCTACCTTAGTTACTCTTTTGTTTAATTTTAGAAGCAAAGAGAAGGGAAATGGCATACATAAAACATCAGTGAACTTATAGATACATGGAGAAAAACATCATCAAAAATGAGAGCCACAAGGATCCCAACAATTGCTGCAAAACCCTGGTCTTTCCTTTGCAAAAATGCAGAAGTGTATGTACAATGAAGTGCCAAACTTTTCCCAAGTATCCAACTCTGAAAATGTCTCAGAAAATACAATATATAGAAAATTATAACCCCTTCCCATGCCTCTATGGGTCGATCTCATCCTTCTAGGGGTTGTTTCAACCAATTCTAAACTAGGAACTGAAATCTAGGAAATCAAACAACTTGCCTCTATATGGTAGGGAACTGATTCATTCATTTAATTTTCACTTTTTAGTGAATGAATCCTCTAGAACAAGTAAAAATATGCCAAATTTACATCATGTTCAAGAAATTCCATCAAGATAGATCAAGAGTTACATCAGAAAGTAAAACTAGTCAAAACTGGGCGAAATTCTGAGCTGAAGGGTGAAAAATAAGCAAAAGTCCTCTATGCGCCGCGCCCAAAAACTCAATGCGTCGCGCCAATTTGAACCTATTTTTTAGGCACTTCCCGAAGTCCAAATTGAGCTCATGATAGCTCGTTGGAAAGACTTGGATTTCTACTATCCCAACCAAGTGGAATGTTTGGATTTGGATGTCATTTTCCCCTCCAAAACTGCAATATCCCAAGACTGGTTCCTGCTGATGAAAAAGGTGGCAGAAAGTCCATTTTCAAGGTATTTTTGACCCTTAAGACCACCCAGAACTTGATAAAATGTCTCAGCTATTATTTCACATGCATAATTTATCATAAAAAATCCAAAAATATCAATTTTTCCTCCAGAAAATGTCCCAATCATAAGCGCGCGTAAGGTGGCACGACGCGTCGGGAGGAAAAATCTGTTTTGTGACCAAGAAAACAAAATTGACAAAATTTTCTCCAAATTTGCTGAAATTTGGACTGAAGATCCATCATCAAGTATCATGCTCATTCAACGAAGCTTCGGCCAAGATTTGAAGTGGATCAGGCCTTTTCCGATGTTTCAGTGCCCTCCTGGTGTATGCAGTTCAGTGGCAGAATCACTGTCTTTTTCATTGATGAATCTGTGTCCGTCATGATGTTGCAATGTGTATGACAAGTGTATGTTTGGTTGATTTGAAAATGTAAAATTGGTATTTTGTTTTCAATGCCAAATGTGCCAAAGAGCAATAAGGAACTGTGAAGAATATGGGACAGTGGTAAATATGGATAGTAAGGATAATGAGGTCTTGTCAAGTGCTATTTGCCCTTTTAGAATTTGGAAAATGTAGGAATAATGGACAGTTATTTGAATGCTTGGGTACTGTTTGGGTAACTTGAAGTTTTGGGAATTTTTCAAATGATATGGGAGAGTGATAGTGATAGGGAATGGTAGGGTTTTAGGGATAATGGAAGTGAGTGATAATGGGATTATAAGGGAATAGGAGAGGGATATTAATGATAATCTGACAGTGATGGGAAAGGAATTGACAATGTGGGGGATTGGCACCAAGATAAAACTTTAAAACTCAACTTTCAAACCCTACAAAAGCCATTTATAACAAGAGACTAGGGTTTAACTTTTGATGTTAAAAATTCTCCAACCAATCTTTGAAATCACACCAAACACCAGCCATGAGCCATTACAAAGTCGCACAAACTTTCATGGTGCATAGGAGGATGAATTAATTTGAGTTTTTGTGAAGAAATGACAAAAATTAGTGTTCCGGCCCTGTGCGCCGCACAGCCAGCCCAATGCGCCATGCAGGCTGTGTGCACCGCGCCAGTGTAATTTTACACTGTGGAAATCGGCTCTGTGCGCCGCACAACAAATTCTTCAACATTACGGCCTCTAAACTCTGTTTTCGCTTCCTCCACAATTTCTCTTTGCTCTCTTGCGTGTAAATGAATTATTGAAGCACAAGAATATCTCCTATGACACAGACTTTGATTCTTCATTTGGCAAACTCTCTTTCTAAATTTGCAGACTTTGGCACCTCGCTTATAACTCTGTTTTATGTTTCCACTTTGATTTTTGACTAAAATGATGGCTCCTTTGTCAATTTTTGCAGGGATGGTGGCATGTTTCAGCAAAGGAGGACCAGGGCTACCTCTGAATTCTTCATGACTGAAAAACCTTTAAAAATTACATATTTATTTACAAACAATAAATTTGACGATTTCTTCTTCAAAACAAAGTTTTGAAGAAGAATCATTTTTAAGCATTAATGATGACGAAAATTTTGAAATGAAAACTTATTTTGAACCTCCCTCTGGCCTGCTGGTATTATTAGTCATTTTGAGGACTAAATCGACTAACCCTAGACCTAATGACTGAAAAACCCTAAAAACTCTTTGCTGAAAAAAAGACCAAAACAGGACTATAACATTGACTTTGATGAACTTGGATGATCAGACACAAACCAGCAGATACATGACATGAGGGAAAACGAGAGACAAGACCCTTCTATCATACAATCTATGCTTCTAATGGAATGCAACTGATTGGATGAACGAGACACCTAAAATGAAATGCAACAAAAGAGTTTTTGATCTCTGACGGAGGTATAACCAGACTGACTCTAACATTGGCTCCAATGGGGATGGTAGCTCTAGCGCCTTGGAGGTGCCAAGAACAGCAGATCTTTGGGATAGCAGACAGTGCCTTCATCCATTGGGCAATGGAGTCAAAACACGGAAAATGACATTATGCAAACTGACTCTGACTCAAGGCTAAAACTGAAAACCATAATAAAACCAAACATGACTAAAACATAATTAACAAACTGGAAAGATGCTCATAATTGAGTTTATTCATCCAACCTACTCTAATTGTTCTTTTTACCACCCGATCAAGTGAAATGAAAAAGCCAATGCAGCCATGTAAACATCCTAGCTGTTATTTGATTTCTTCCCAAATGCTTTTTGATGCGCAGGAAAAGGGAAGAATCGAAAGGAAACTCCCATGGAAACTCAGAATCAAGTTGACTGCTGATAAACTTGCAAAGCATAAATTGACTGGATGACTTCAAGAATACTGTGAAAGGGTCTTCATAAACATAGCTATTGATTTCCATCGACACATTACTACTCTGGTCCAAGTAATCTTCATAGCTGGACATTAAGATTTTCCTCACCTCTGTGTTGTCTTTCTTTGGTGATTGCAGCAAGCTGTCAAAAGGATCCTGAATTTCATTAATAACCAAACTCTGTAGCTGATTCCAAACAGAACAAAAGTCTCCTTCATCAATCTCCTCATATGACTGCAAACCTTGATATGGGCTTTGTAATGAAAAATCTGTTAAACAAGACAATGAAGGCGACTTTTGAATAAGATTATTATCAACATTCTTTTCTGGAACACGGTTAGCTAATGGAGAATAACTTTTACAGCAAACATCATCCAACACACGAGCAATAGGATCATCAAAAACTTGAAAAGACTGCTGCGATGTATCCATTGAAACTTCCTGACATCCTACTGGTTGTTCATATTTTTCTTGAGAGATATTACGAAGATTCAGCCTTATAAACTGAAATTCTTTGAAACAAAAGGGTACAAAATCCTCTTGCATCATTAAATCATGTATTTCAGCTTCCACGACTTCATCTGTAATCTGACCTTCAATTTCGTTTGGTGGCTGCAAATCTGGAGCTAGGGAGGGTTTTGTATCCAAAATGATTTCATCAGTCATTTCAGGAGAAGATTTCTCATAAACCACTTGATCAAGAATTTCGCTACCTGTCTCATCCTCCACATTAACACTGAGAGATTTTTGATTTCCTACAAGCTGCTGATTTGAATATTTACTATGCAATTTACCCTTCAACAACTGGAATGATTCAAAACAAAATGGTACGGAGTCACCTTGTATCATTTGATCAGATGTGCCAGCTTCCAAGTCTTCATCTGCAACTTGACAATCAATGGATTTCGGGGACTGCAACTCTGAATATGAGAAGTCTTGAACAAAGTTTTTATTGCCCTCAAAATGGTTCAGATCAAGACTAGTCGACAATTGATTTCTGATTGCATGGAATTTTTCTCTGATGAACTGAAACGAATCAAAACATAATGGCAAATATCCTTCATTTACTTCAAAATTTGCTGCACTTTCCTCATCATTGTCATAGCTGATATGCATCGGTTGATCACTGTACTCGAGCTGCTGAAACTGAACTTCCTCCTTCCACAAACTAGTTGTTGATTTGTCTGCAAGATTAGCTTCTATTTGGAGAACATAATCATCATCATACCGATCAAACTGAGGCAAATCATCACTATAAAACACATCCTCAAGAATACATGTCAAATCAACAGCTCTCTCTTCTTCGAAATGATCTATAAAAAAATCACTATGACAACTGGGATAAGAAACAAAATGTTTTGGATCAGCCACTGGTTCTTCTTCAGTCAGCAATCCATGGGCTTGAACATTATACTCATTCCTTGTCGTGTTATTTTGCATCATCTCTTCTACTGCACCTACCAACATGTCAAGCTTTACCTCTAGAGATGTAGATTTCTCTGGATCTACGTTTTTCATCTCTTCTTCTTTCAACCTTACCCTTCAGATCAGCAAATGAGCTTCTACATTCACTGCCTTGTTCTGTATCTCTACAAGTTTTGCAATATTCCTTTCTCTCAACTGAAACTCCATTTCCGGATCAAAGGCACCCGGGTAGTGCAAGAGAGCAGATCTAGGAGAAGGTCTTATATCAGCTGGCATCGAAAAATATACTTGGTTAAATCTGGCAGAAAATTGTTGTACTGTCTCCCCTGGCAATCTTTTCAGCTAGTTATACTCTTCTATAATCAAGAAAATGTTCTGTCCGATCACCCACCTGTCGAGCAAAACTTTAACGAACTGTTGGAAATCTGAGATGCTGGCATCAGGCAGGGTTTTGAACCAACTCTTGACTTTGCCTTGCAAAGAAAGAGCAAAAAGCCTAATACTAAGATCTTCGTCATCATCTTCAAAAAGGTCTAGAAAAGTCTCAAAATTTTGCACATGTTGCTCAGCGTTGACGTTGTTACATTCAACATCAAATCTTAGTAGATATAGGTCATAATTTTTAGGGAAAGAATGAATAACAGAAGGTAAAACAAGAGGTTTATACCTATCTGGGACTATAAAAGGTGTACGAGTATATACAAGAGCTACGGGATCAGTCTTGTTTTCTTTAGGCTCATCACTCTGAAGAGAGTCATCATAAGATGTGGGAAAAGTAAGGAGGCCAGGATCAAAGGGAAACTCAGTATTTACTCTCTTTGAATAAGTCGAGTGAAGATTTTGACCACCTTTATCATACATCAAATTTTGAAAAAATTTCAGGATAGCCTCAAGAACAGCGAAGAAGTAATTTACAAGAAAGCAGACTAGATCCTGAATACCATTCCATTTTGGATACCTGAACTTTGTGTAAGATCCTTCCATTTTCGTAGAGAAAGAGTTAGTCCTCCAGTGGAGTCTCTACATTGAGTTGGAGTCACCAGGTGAATTATTTCAGCCTTCTTATGTCTGATCATTGTCCACCATCAACAATTAGATCTGAACTTGATACATGTACTGGGGCAAGACAATCTACAAGTCAAGTGTCACGTTCACAAGCTAGACCGGAGATTGACTGAAGCAGCGTTTTTCTACTTCCGCTAATGCAGAGAAAAAGTGTTTCGAAGGCTTCCTGGCATAACTTCAATCTCTGTCTGTAGCTTATAAAACAATTAACACCAACAAGCAAACCATTTTCATCCCCAGTATGGTCGCCACTATGTTATTGTCTAAATCCACCTTAGGCTAAAGGAAGGTGGGATTCAGGGTAACACCAAACCACGCTCAGTCTGGTAGCTAGCCCTACCAAAACAGGAGAGGGATCTCTCCGGGTCAATCTCAGGAAAAATGTATCAATAGGGCTTGAGATGACTGAAATGAGTGCTAATTTTAGGCTAGGTATATTAATCAAGGAGTTTGAAATGATTTTTAGGGGTTTTTGTTGGAAAAAGGGACAGACGGTTTTGGGCTTGGGGATGAGGCCAATTTCTTGTAGAGTTCAAGTTGGGGTAGGGAAGGCAATGGATTTGATGTCTTAGATTCAATGAATGGATAGAAAAGGCTGTTAAGGAGCTGAAGGGGGCGGGAAGATGCAAGGATCCTCTTCAAACTGACGAAAACATATAAAACTAAACAAAAGTTTAAGGCAGAGCACCAGCAAACTAATGAATTCTACCTTAGTTACTCTTTTGTTTAATTTTAGAAGCAAAGAGAAGGGAAATGGAATAAATAAAACATCAGTGAACTTACAGATACATGGAGAAAATCATCATCAAAACTCAGAGCCACAAGGATCCCAACAAGTGATGCAAAACCCTGGTCTTTCCTTTGCCAAAAATGCAGAAGTGTATGTACAATGAAGTGCCAAACTTTTCGCAAGTATCCAACCCTGAAAATGTCTCAGAAAATACAATATATAGACAATTCTAACCCCTTCCCATGCCTCTATGGGTCTATCTCATCCTTCTAGGGGTTTTTTCAACCAATTCTAAACTAGGAACTGAAATCTAGGCAATCAAACAACTTGCCTCTATATGGTAGGGAACTGATTCATTCATTTAATTTTCACTTTTTAGTGAATGAATCCTCTAGAACAAGTAAAAATATGCCAAATTTACATCATGGTCAAGAAATTACATCAAGATAGATCAAGAGTTACATCAGAAAGTAAAACTAGTCAAAACTGGGCGGAATTCTGAGCTGAAGGGTGAAAAATAGGCAAAAGTCATCTATGCGCCGCGCCCAAAAACTCAATGCATCGCGCCACTTTGAGCCTATTTTTTAGGCACTTCCCGAAGTCCAAATTGAGCTCATGATAGCTCGTTGGAAATCCCTGGATGTCTAATATCCAACCCAAGTCTAATTTTTGGATTTGGATGTCGTTTTCCCGTCCAAAACTGCAATATCCCAAGACTGGTTCCTGCTGATGCAAAAGGTGGCAGAAAGTCCATTTTGAAGGTGTTTTTGACCCTTAAGACCACCCAGAACTTGATGAAATCTCTCAGCCATTCCTTAGCATGCATAATTTTTCATAAAAAATCCAAAAATATCAAGTTTTCCTCCAGAAGATGTCCCAATCATAAGTGCGCGTAAGGTGGCACGACGCGTAGGGCGGAAAAATCTATTTTGTTACCAAGAAAACAAAATTGACAAAATTTTCTCCAAATTTGCTGAAATTTGGACTGAAGGTCCATCATCAAGTATCATGCTCAGCCAACGAAGCTTCGTCCAAGATTTGAAGTGGATCAGGCCTTTTCCGACGTTTCAGTGCCCTCCTGGTGCATGCAGTTCAGTGGCGGAATCACTGTCTTTTTTTTTGATGAATCTGTGTACGTCATGATGTTGCAATGTGTATGACAAGTGTATGTTTGGTTGATTTGAAAATGTAAAATTGGTGTTTTTTTTTCAATGCCAAATGTGCCAAAGAGAAATAAGGAACTGTGAAGAATATGGGACAGTGGTAAATAGGGATAGTAAGGATAATGAGGTCTTGTCAAGTGCTATTTTCCCTTTGAGAATTTGGAAAATGTAGGAACAATGGATAGTTATTTGAATGCTTGGGTACTGTTTGGGTAACTTGAAGTTTTGGGAATTTTACAAATGATATGGGAGAGTGATAATGATAAGGAATGGTAGGGTTTTAGGGATAATGGAAGTGAGTGATAATGGGATTATAAGGGAATAGGAGAGGGATATTAATGATAATGTGACAGTGATGGGAAAGGAATAGACATTGTGCGGGATTGGCACCAAGATCAAACTTTAAAACTCAACTTTCAAACCCTACAAGAGCCCTTTATAACAAGAGACTAGGGTTTAACTTTTGATGTTAAAAATTCTCCAACCAATCTTTGAAATCACACCAAACACTAGCCATGAGTCATTACAAAGTCGCACAAACTTTCATGGTGCATAAGAGGATGAGTTAATTTGAGTTTTTGTGAAGAAATGACAAAAATTAGTGTTCCGGCCCTGTGCACCGCACAGCCAGCCCAATGCGCCACGCAGGCTGTGTGCGCCGTGCCAGTGTAATTTTACACTGTGGAAATCGGCTCTGTGCGCCGCGCACCTCCAGTGCGCCGCCCCAGTTGCCAAGTGCGCCGCGTAGCAAATTCTTCAACATTACGGCCTCTAAACTCTGTTTTCGTTTCCTCCACAATTTCTCTTTGCTCTCTTGCGTGTAAATGAATTATTGAAGCACAAGAATATCTCCTATGACACGGAATTTGATTCTTCATTTGGCAAACTCTCTTTCTAAATTTGCAGACTTTGGCACCTTGCTTATAACTCTGTTTTCTGTTTCCACTTTGATTTTTGACTAAAATGATGGCTCCTTTGTCAATTTTTGCAGGGATGGTGGCATGTTTCGGAAAAGGAGGACCAGGGCTGCCTTTGAATTCTTCATGACTGAAAAATCTTTAAAAATTACATATTTATTTACAAACAATAAATTTGACGATTTCTTCTTCAAAACAGAGTTTTGAAGAAGAATCATTTTTAAGCATTAATGATGACGAAAATTTTGAAATGAAAACTTATTTTGAACCTCCCTCTGGCCTGCTGGTATTATTAGTCATTTTGAGGACTAAATCGACTAACCCTAGACCTAATGACTGAAAAACCCTAAAAACTCTTTGCTGACCAAAAGACCAAAACAGGACTGTAACATTGACTTTGATGAACTTTGATGATCAGACACAAACCAGCAGATACATGACATGAGGGAAAACGAGAGACAAGACCCTTCCGTCAGACAATCTATGCTTCTAATGGAATGCAACTAATTGGATGAACGAGACACCTAAAATGAAATGCAACAAAAGAGTTTTTGATCTCTGACGGAGGTATAACCAGACCGACTCTAACAGGATCTTCTTATCTATAGATTCCAAGCTCAAGGAGAAGTTGCTACAAAGGGCTCATGAATATTTTCTCTTCGGACACACTTATTCCATGAGATCCTACAACACCATCATGGAGGGTTACACTTGGGAAGGTTTTGAAGAGGAGATATATCAGCATTTAAAAATATGCATGGATGATGTGGATATGGGAGAGACACATAACCATATAGAGGAGTTATCACAGCCACCTCTTTCCTCTTTTGGAATGAGAGGGGACATATCTATGGACCACTCTATTTGTATGAGAATAAATTACGGTAACGAACATGTTTTTGTGCATGATGTTTTACTCGATGACTATTTTCACTCCTTTACCATTAATGTATGCAGGTAATTGCTCCAAGAAGGAGCATTCTTCCATATAAAATTCATGGCCAACTTTGGGCCATAAAGATTGTTGAACATGGCCACTCCCTAGGAGAATATAGGGAGATGATTTACCACTCTAGGTGCACTCTAAAGGCACCAAACATTTCTCACATTTTTAGGACTTGTGAGAAAACTTGGGTAGAAATTAAGTGCTGGGGAAACCACTTACCACATCATTATTTGATGCAGTCAGGAGATATATTGCGCTGAAATCCACATGTGGGACTATGATCCGCCTCCATTTTTGCATATTGTTGTGTGTATGTACTTGGTTTTGATCCCATACATTGATGATGTTCTTATTCTTTCTATGGGAATGATTGGAGGGAGGATGGAAGGACTCAATGTGCCATTTGGAAGAGATATTATCCATGTTCACTATTCTACATGTTTCAGGGAGGACATTGGGAAAACCATGATTGTTTCGTTGGATATATTTCTTCCTTGTGGGATGAGTCATTTGCATCTCATAAGAACTTGGGAGGAGCATGTCATGGAGGGATGGAATGGGAGACACTTGGCTTATGAGGGAAGCTTATCACATAGAGGGTCACCAATGGTGGAGGTGAAGAGTTGCACCACTCACCTTTACAGTTACTTAAGGACAAGAAAAATTTGGGAGGGGAGGACTATAATATTCCCAATTAGCCATGAGCTAGTTGGAATATTAATTTTTGTTTTTTCTTTCCTTTTGAATGAACAAGAGGATATGGAGATCCATAAATCTCCTTAATATGAATAAAATCAATACCAATGTGAAAGGAGGACATATTGGAAGCTTAATTGAGCACCCTTAGGTGTGAAAAGGGGCTAGAATACATAGACTAGGTCAACCTTGACCAAATCAATAGTGTTGTAATGGAAGAGTGGCATTCATTATGGGACATCGCAGTTTTAGATGCAGACTCATTGAATCGAAGTAGTGTCATAAATGAATGGCACTTAGGGTTAGGAAGCCCATTTCTTATATAAGGAAGAGGATGGAAGCCATATTATGGAGCTTATGATATGTTTATGTTTTGATATATTTTTTGTTTAGACATATAGATTTCTTCAGTTGTTTAGCTAACATTGCAGTGATGTTTAGCATAGGGTGTTCCTGATCGGGAATCCCACCTCTTTCCTTGAGAGGCCTCTTGGAAGAGCTTGCACTACATTCCAATATCAAGCATTTGGCCAAGGCTTTAGTCTTAATGTACAACGCAGTTCTTGTTGAGGATTTGTGTTTGTGTTGCAGGGAAAAAGTTGTGGAGGTTTTATTTGGGAGATTTCTGAGCTAGATCTCTTTGGAGGGAGTTTCCTTTCCATTCGGAGGTTATTAAAGAAGGCCTTGGAGCATCATTGGTACATTTGGCATAAGTCCATAGTGTTTTTATCCCCTACAACGTAGTATCAGTTTGGATCTGCGTTATTTTAGGGAGGAGTTGCAGGGGTTTTTGCAGTAGGTGATTTGGGAGGTGATTTATTCAATCAAAGGGCCAACCTTTCATCTGGAGGATTCATTGGAGGAGAGCACATTCATTCTTATATCAACTTCAACCATTGTATCTTCAGTCATTTTTTGCATCATACTTTTAGCCATAGGGCTGCAACTCATTTTGTATTATTGGGTGTTTTTCCTGGAGACCCTTTTGGGTTATTTTCTAGAGGTTGTATAAAGCCCAGATAGTCATTCTTATATCTATTGTGGCATATATCAGCCCTTTATATTTTGTGTACTCAATTGTTGTAGCATTTCTTTTAAAACTGCATTGTAGCAATGTCTCCAACATTTTAATATAGTAGCAACACCTCTTGTTGAGGGTTTACTCATTGGAGGCTTGTTCTATCTTGTATTATGTTTTGTGGCCCATTATTTTGTACTATTTTGATGTTGTTATAATGTATGGAAGGTCTCCATATTGGCCTCATGTTTTTATATGATGTTTTACACTATTATTCACGTATTTTGGTCTATATTCCTGCTTTACCCATTTGGGAATATTACAGGTTTCTGGTCTTATTTAATAGGAATTTTGTGTTTTGTAATGCTGGTGTCATAATATTTTGAGTATTCATAACTCCAGGAAAAAACATATTTAAATTCTTTGAACACGCTAATGTATTTTTTCTTTTCATTAGGGGGTAATGATTTAGATAGTTTTACCATCTTTGGGTCTTGTTCATTTCCTATGTTGCAGTCTTCCACTTCAGCTCCTATGGGTTCAATATTGGGTTCTTGGCTACATCATTAAAGTCAAACAGTTCTTTCGAGGGAACTAACCCTCTAGGTAAAGCATTATCTTTCAATTGGAGTATTTCTAGTTCCTTTATTTATTGATCTATCTCTGGTATTTCTACTTTATTAACGTGGTTTCCTAACTGGTTTTCTAAATCAAAATTTACATCTACGTTATTTTCCAACTCACAATCTACCTCAATGTTGGCTTATTCAAATTCATCCCTGGATTGCAAAAAAAAATCAATTTGTTGATCATTCCCAAAAACTTGCCAATATCTAACATTGTCTGGGACAGTTGGCCTATGTTTTACCTCCACTGTGTATTGATGACTGGGATAGAAAGGGATTTTGCAGGTACTAGAAATATTAGTCAGACCATCATCCAATATATTCTAATTTCTTGGGATTACTGATAATTTATATCCTTCAAAACATTCCAAAAAATCTAAGACAACATTTATGTAGACTCTTAATCTAGGGTGTTTAGCAGAATATTCTGCCTTGAATTGTTTTATTATTAGTTGAGAATCTCCCTGAATGGAAATTATTTTAGAACCAAGTTTTTTCAACAACTGTAACCCTAGTATCAATGCTTCATATTCATCCATATTATTTGAACACTGAAAATTTAGCCTATATGAATGTCCCTCTGCATGTTTAGTTCCTGAGTTTGAAACTGTTGGAACGAGGTCCCGTAACCGCATTTTTGGTCTAGTTTTGTAATATTTTGTAATACTTAGTCTAGAGTAGGGGCTTTGGGGTGGGTAAAAGCCCCTGATGAATTGTAAAGGTTCAAAGGATAGACCGGGAGTCCACAAACCACAGTTTGTGGACCATAGAGTAGCACATGCTAAGCTGTTATAAATTGATAGATAAATTGAGTCTAGAGGAGGCTAAGTGGCGATTGAACTTAGATAATTTTTTTTGGATATTTTGAGTCGATCTTCTAGGTAAGGGTTCCTGCTGGCTATGTGCACAGAGACCCTAAGTCCTGCTATGTACAGATCCCCCTAGCTGTGTGCGCGGGTTGGTAAATAGAGTTTGTAAGTCAGATCTGGATATGAATGAATGAGAAGATGATTTTTTGATATTTATGTGGTTATGTGTTATGATTATTGGCTACACTTATGTTCTAAGATTATATACTCTTGTTGAATATTGATTTTTTACTGATGCGCACGTGGATGCGATATTATGAATGCGTAGATCTCGTTTAATTGTTCTGCTCTGGTTATATTTTATCTAGTGATTTATGATCTTGGATATACTGTTAAGGGTTTATGTATTAGGACTTCTCCTGTGTAGGTCTGTCTGATCTAAAAGGGCCCACTTCAATTAAATTTATCTCTCTCAAGGTGCAAAAAATTGGTTCCAGCACCCTCCCATACTACTTCGGGTTAGACCTTGACCTGCGCAAGAGGGTCATTGTCGAAAGGGCCAGTAGTACAGGGGTTTGTTTGAAAACCTTGAAACAGAACCTGGGTCAAGACCCCTAAATCCAACAAATGGTTTCGTTGCTGGGACTGGATCATTTTGAGAGAGAGATCGGGTAATGCCATGGGGTCATTGGCAGCCATTGAAGCCCGAGCTTGAGGACTGTTTCGAAAAGAAGATTCAAGAGTTTTCCCTAAAAGAGAATAGAAGTAAGAAGCTATCGACTAAAGAGTTGAAAAAAAAGTATATTTTTACAGAGGTGCACGAAATATTCTTCATATCCTTCGCACATGAATTACAAGAGTGGTTAGCATGATTCACGAAGTTCTAGACTTGCTCGAAAGGCAATTAAGTCACACAGTGGACCTCCAAATTGATCCAGCAATTGGAAAATACTGATAACAAGATTACCAAGACTGTATACCATTGGGTTGACAGCACTTTGGGAGGATTCGTGATAGAATTTGTAGTTGATCAGTTTTTATCATATTCGGAAGAAAAGTGAAGGTTCTTTAAATGATTTAGAGGTAAACCCTACCACTGCCAATTAATATTCTATTGAGTGAAAAGGGTGTCTTTTGTTGACACACCGAGTGAATGACCTCCGACCATGGTGTAAGCACAACATGAAGCTATAAATACTATCGGGTTAATCAAGAAGGAGATAGATCAGTATACAGTCCCTTGAGGGAATCCTTGATTTTAACCAAGGAGGGGTTGCGGAAGTTGGAACTAGCCCCCCTGGCTACACCAGTATCAAACTCATGCAAGGTTAAGAATTCTCCTACCCCACCTCCACCACAACCTAACGACGATATGGCTACGCACATGAAACTACCTACCTTTAATGGTGTAGGAAATGAATATATGGATCGATTTTGGTTTGTATCAAATTCTGTATGGAAAATGCAAAACGTTAATAATGATATTGTCAAACAATCGTAGCTATCCATAGCCTTTGAATGAAGGGCCCTAGACTAGTTTATTGGATGCATTGGTCAAAACGCAAACACATCAATACAAAATATTAAGGATGCCCTAAAGCAATAGTTCTGAAAGCCTAAATCATACTTTCAATGTGTAGTCGATGTGAAGGACTTCAAAGAGGGACCTACGGAGTCCGTCTGGGAAGCTGACCAATGATTGGAAAGGGCCCTCAGTGATGGGGGATTTTTCTATGAGGACAAACAACACAAGGAATGGTTTATCGCCATGCTATTACCACATCTGCATGTACCTATGGGACAACGGAAGATCGCCTCCCAGGAAGAAGCTCTGGAAATTTCCATGAAGTTAAAAGCTGCACCAAGAGATGACACTCAGTTCACAGCACTACAGATCCAGAGCCAACTAGAGGAAATGCACTTGGAAATTCATAACTTACAAAAGGATAGAGGTAAGGAAGCTAGCTTAGATATCTGGTGCATACGTTGTAGGATGTCGGGCCATACTAAGGATCAATGCCCTTTGTTTTCAGATTATATGCAGGCTGTGGGCCAAGCCCTCTATGCCCCAAGGAAATGGCTGGACCTAGTAGCCCCATGCTATGGTGCACTGAATGTCGGGTAGCAGGAAAACATGACACGGATCACTGCCCACGGTTAGGTGCCTATGTTCTAGAACTGAAGCAATAGTGGTGCAGATTCTACTCATCTGTAGGTCGTGACGAACAAAACTGTCGAACATTCGACCTCATGGTAGATAAGGGAAACCTATACATGGTGTAGGCAGACCCCTCATCACCACTATCTCCTTCTGGGCGGGGTGGATCCCCCGCGAAAGGAAAGGGAGGAGGGAGAGGGGGGAGTGTGGGTCGAGGACGTGGACAACTAATCTGCTACAACTATGGGGATGTGGGACATTATGTAAGAGATTGACCGAACCCTACACACCAATCCTATAGATATTGCAAGAAGTTCGACCATGTCATTGAAGATTTCCTAGTGCTAATATAAAAAATGTAGGAAAAACAACAGACACCCACGTAGAACATACAAAGGGTTAACGCAGAACCATGGAATGATGGGCCAAGTATCAATGTGATAAAACACAGCGGCATGGCCACCAGAGGGGCTGAGGAAAAAGATGTGGCTGAGCCAATGATCAAGAGGGTCGTCAAGAGAAAGGAAATCTTATATCTGAAAAAGGAGAAGGAAACCTTCATGGAGGCTCAGAAGGAAATGGCCAAAGATGAAGCATCCACCTCGAAGACTATGGTAGATTCAAAAGTAAACGAAGCAGTTAAGCCATTCCTTAAGGCATGTATGAAGCTATTGTGCAACTAGAAAGTGGTAGAGAATCTCCAAGCCTTAATAGATAGTTGCGCATAAAAGGTTGCCTCAAAACCAGAGGTTAAAACTATGAACAAGCTAAACAAGAAAAAAAAAGTACTGGACGAGAGATGTGCATGACTGCACAGATTTGAGACTATGAAATGGACCAAGTCATCCTTCACTTAGGATCAAACGCAAATGTCCTGCCCAAGCAAACCTAGCAAAGAATGGGAGAACATAAGATGGAATGGTCTACTATTCAGCTACGCATGGCTATTCAACAAAATATTATTCCACTGGGATGACTGACAAAGGTTGTAGTAGACATTGCAAGTATTAAAGTTTATGTTGATTTTGAGATAATCCAAATAGTGGATGATGCAGACCCTTACCCCACTCTCTTAGGCCTAGATTGGGCCATTGACATGGGAGGTATCATTAACTTAAAAAGGAGGAGCATGATATTTGAAAGTGAAGGTACACGAGTGATAGTCTCGTTGGACCCAGCATAAGGAGAGCAATACATTGAACTAGTATGAGATTAGGAGGATGTTAATCACATCTACAAGCTGACCACCTAGGACTATGATTTGATCAACCCCATGCTCAATGGTATGTTATGTTGGGAAAAAGACAGCGAATGCTTATCTAACTCAGACGAAGAGATAAAAAATTAGTAGAACTGGTTGCATGATGTATCTACATTGTGGTGTCTTAAGATCACAAAGAGCTTCCAATGCATCTCCTTAGAGGTAAGAGAACTACCCTAATTTGATGGCTCTAGTTATATTAAGGATTTTATTCAAGTAATTGAAGTGAATGTCCCTGAAGAACAAAGATTTTGGGCCCTTGACTTGGACATGCATGCAACTCCCGCGCGTTGGTGGGAAACCCATAAGGAAGCTTTTCAGGACTAGGGGGAATGTTGAAATATGATGATCCTATGATTTGACCCTCCGTTCAACCCACCGATGGAACTCTTCTCGAGACAAGGGGATCCACGCAAGACATTACGAGAATTTTGAGGTCTAAAATGGCCCCCCTAAGGAAATTATAAAATAATAGTGGAAAAAATCTAATAAGATTTGATGACATCATCAAATTTTAGAGGGAAAAATGAAAAAACTACTTTTTCAATTCATATTTTCAACTTATCTCCCAAAGTTTTTACTCAAATTTCGAGTGGGAGTACTCGTTGGATGCGGAATTTAATTCCCCATCCAAGGAATACCCATGTTGCATACTTTCGATGGGTCCTACTACACGAAAAATGAGAAATACATAAAAAAACGTGATTACAATCACGTTTTTTAATGTATTTCTCATTTTTCGTGTAGTAGAGTTCATCAAAAGTATGTAGCATGGGTACTCCTTGGATGAGGAATTAAATTTCACATCCAACGAGTACTCTCGTTCGAAATTTGAGTAAAAATTTTGGGAGATAAGTTGAAAATACGAGTTGAAAAAGTAGTTTTATTATTTTATTATTTTTTAATATTTTTACCCTTTTATTTAAAAAATGGTGAATCATCCCCAATGGTTGACATCATCATATTAAATCCTATTGGTTCTCATAAATTTTATTTTGGTTGTACATTTTTCTTAGGATGCCCATTTTAGACGTCAAAATTCCCCTAATGACTTGGCTCTCTGGATGGAAGTATGGAATGAAAACACATGGAATGAATGGGTCCATATGTTTATTCACGCGTTGGGACCATTCCCCACCACTTGGTATTTGAATGCAGAACTACACCAACACTACCGGGGTACAATGCCCGAGGATTTGTAATGGATGCTTTACTCACATGTAAGGAACGAAGAAACTTGATGAAGGCCTACAAGATATAGATGCTCTGGTCTTTAATGAGTCCCCACCTAAGCAGGAGTGTACTGTGCCAGCCTGGGATAGGCAGATGCAAGACATTGTCAATTGCAGAAATTTTTCAGTGGAAGATTGTGATGAGGACCCCCAGAATATTACTATCCTAGATTCAAAAGGAGAAAATTTTGTTGCAGGACCATTGCTACAGGCAGACGATGTTACCAAACCACTGAAACTAAAGGAAGTCAAAATTGGCATGGGGGCATAGCCCAAGATGGCCAAGATTGGGGATTACTGGGATAGTGACACAGTAGGAAAAATCGCGGAACTGTTGACTAAATTCAGTATCTATTCCCCACAAAGTTCTCAGAACTCAAATGGATTGTTGAGGATATGGGTGGTATGAGGATTACCTTGAAACCGGATGTGTGCCCTATCAAACAACGGCCCTATCACCTGAACCCTAAATATAAATAGAAATTCAAGGAGGAAATTGAGAAGACGGTGGTCGCAAGTATTATTGAACTGGTGGAAGAGTCAGATTGGGTAAGCCTTATGGTGGTCCAGAAAAAGAAGACTAAAGGAGAAATACAGATCTGTGTAGACCTACGCAACTTAAACAATGCTTGTGTACATTATCCCTTCCCTACGTCATTCTTTGACGAAATTCTGGATAATGTGGGAGGTCAGGAAGCTTACTCATTTACTGATGGGTTCTCAAGGTACCATCAAATCCGCATAGCGCCTAAAGATCGCAAAAAGATAACCTTCCCAACTGAATGGGGATCGTTCTAGTACACTTTCATGCCATTTGGACTAAAGAATGCCCCTACCATATTTTCACGCGTAGTTTTAGCACTATTCAAGGAATTTATTCATAAGTTTCTAGAAGTCTACTTCGACGATTGGAAATTTTTTGGTTTAGTAAATAACCATGTGTCAAACCTGCACATGATGCTGGATGCCTGCAGGAAACACCAAATGTCGCTAAACATCAAGAAATGAATATTTTGTGTCCCATTTGGAATTCTATTGGGACATGTGGTGTGTCAGCATGGATTGAAGGTTGACCCAGCCAAGATCACAATTATCATCAAATTTTCAATTATCATCAATTTGGCAGTCCCCACTACCGAGAAATAGTTGCGTTCCATACTAAGACACACTAGTTGCTACAGGAATTTTATTTAGGGGTAAGTTTTGATCACCACCTCGATGGAAAAGTTTCTGAAGAAGGATGTCTCTTTTTTCTAGGATGATGAGTATCAGAAAATATTTGAGCTACTAAAGGAAAAGATGGTAACTGCACCTATTCTTATATTACCTGACTGGGAAAATGTCTTTTATGTATATGTGGATGCATTAGGGATCACATTATGAGTTTTCTTACGTAGCCTAGAGAAGGGGACATCGATCATATTGTTGCCTTTGCTAGCAGAAAGATCTCTAGTGCAGAACGTAACTATTCTAACATGGAGCGTGAAGGGTTGGCAATGGTCTATTTCACACAGAAATACATCCACTATTTATTATGTGGACACTTCAAGATGTTCACGAATCATTCAGCTTTGAGGTACCTGGTCAATAATCCTATGTTAGGGGGGAATAATTGTAGGTGGTTACTATTATTTCAGGAATATGATTTTTAAATCATCGTGAAACTGGGGAAGTTGAACGCCGAGCCTGATCACTTGTCTCGAATCGAAAATGGGGAAGAGCCAACTAACCTAGAAGAAGGATTACCTAACGTGTATCTGTTTTATATCAAGGTGGTTGACGAGCACTTTGCAAACATTATTCAATTTTTGACCACGAGTAAGGCGCCTGATGGCTATTCAATGCCACAGAAGAAGGAATTGGTTGTCCGTGCAACCGATTTTACCATAATCGCGGGACAACTATACAAGCTAGGCACGAATGAGGTGCTGTGAAGGTATGTATTGGAACATGAATGATGAGCTATCTTGGCTGAGGCCCATGGAGGAATTGCAGGAGGGAATTATGTATGAAAAGCCACTACGCAGAAAGTATTAAGGGCTAGGTTGTGGTGGCCCACATCGAACAACGATGCTTATGTTTACTGTCAGGCCTGCTACACATGCCAACAAACTGGAAAGCTCTCATCTCGAGATGAGATCCCCTGCAACCACAGATGGCTCTGCAAGTGTTCGACAAATGGGACATAGATTTTGTGGGACCCATCAATCCCCCAGGAAAGAAGACAGGTGCCCGGTATATCATCACTACCACTGATTATGTAACTAGATGGGCATAAGAAAACGCTATCAAGGATTGTACTACGGATAATATTGCACACTTCATATTTTAACATATTCTGACTAGGTTTGGTTGCCCAAAGATCATAATGAGCGAAAGAGGTACGCACTTTGTTAATGAAACCATTGAAGCTTTGACTAAAGAATTTCAGATCCACCACACGAAGAGTACCCCATATCACCCACAGGCGAACACAGAAGTAGAATCTTTCAATAAAATTTTGGAACAGGCACTCACTAAGGTCTGTAACATTGACCAAATCGATTGGGATGGGTGCATCCCCTCATTACTCTGGGCATATAGGACCACATGTAAGAAACTTAGGGGAAAAATTCCCTTCCAAATGGGCTATTTGAAGGAGGTCTTCATGCTTATGGAATACATTGTTCCTAGTCTGCGCATCTCAAATTTCACAAACATGGTAGAACCAGACATCATGGAGGAACGCTTGCCGCAACTAGTGGCCCTGGAAGAAGATCAGTTCATTGATCAGTTCCACCAGCAGGTTGAGAAGGCTCGCGAAAAATCTTGGCATGATCGACATATTTGGCACAAGATCTTTAAGGAGGACGAATTGGTATTACTTTACGACAGCCAGTTTTCGTGACACCCAGGGAAGTTCTGTAAGCACTAGCTGGGCCCATGTATAATGAAGGAGATTACCGATGGTGGTGTGGTCAGATTAGCTACGCTACGCAGAGATTTCTTGTCGGGGTATGTTAATGGAAGTCGTATGAAACCCTATAGGGACAACCCGATGCCAACCAAATGACTATATACCTGGAGTAGCTATGTAAAGGATGTTGTGCACATCAGGGCACAAAAATGAAGGAAGATTCAATGAGTGTGTTACTGCCTAAATCTACCTTAGGCTGAAGGAAGGAAGAATCTAGGGTAACATCAAACAACGCTCAGTCTGGTAGCTAGCCCTACCAGAACAGGAGAGGGCTCTCTCTGGGTCAATCTCAACAAAGATAATAAATAAGGCTTGAGATGACTTTGAAATAAAATTTGATTTTAGGCTAGGTATATAAGTAAAAGAGTTTGAGTTTGATTTTGGGGGTTTTTGTTGGAATCAAAGGGAAAGGAAAATTTGGGTCCGGGGATGAGGCCTAGTTCTTGCAGAGTTCTGATTGGGGCAAGGAATGCAATTATTTTAATGCTTTGAATTGAATTAATGGATGGCTCAGACCGCTGAGGAGATGAAGAGGGCAAAAGGCTTTCAAGAATCCTCTTCAAACAGATGAAAACATGGAAAATTAAACAAAACTGAAGGCAGAGCAAAGCAACCTAATGAATTCCACCTTTATAACTCATTTGTTTAATTTAAGAAGAAAGGAGAAGGGAAATGATACACATAAAAATCAATGAAATTACAATCACATAGAGAAAAATACCATAAAAAAACAGAGTCACACGGATCCCAAAGAGTGCTGCAAACCCTGGTCTATTCCTTTTCCAAAATTGCATAGATGAAATGTACAATAAAGTGCCAAGCAATCCCAAGTGTCCAACCCTGAAAATGACTCAAGAACTACATGATATAGACAAGCCTAACTCATTCCCATGCCTCTAGGGGTTGAGCTCATCATTCTAGGAGCTGTTTCAACCATATCTAAAGTAAGAACTGGAAAATAGGCAATGAAACAACTTGCCTCTATATGATAGGAAACTGATTCATTCACTTACATTTCACTTTTTGGTGAATGAATCTACTAGAATGAGTAAAAATGTGCCAAAATTACATCATGGTCATGAAATTATATCAAGGTACATCAAGAGTTACATGAAAAAGTCAAACTAGCCAAAACTAGGCGAAATTGTGAGCTGCTGAGTGAAAAATAGGCCAAATTTCCCTATGCACTACGCATGAAATCTCTATGCGTAGCACAAGTTTCAGGCTGATTTTGAGGGCCTTCCTGAAATCTAAATTGAGCGCAGAATATCTCGTTGGAAATCCATACCTATCTACTTTCCAACCCAAGTGGAATTTCTGGATTTGGTTGCCATTTTCCCCTCTAAAAATCAAATCTCCCAACACTGCTTCTTGTGTGTGCAAAAAGTGGCAGAAAGGCCATTTTTAAGGTGTTTTTGACCCTTTAGGCAACCCAAAACTTGTCAAAACCCTTAGTTAATCCATAGGCATGCATAAATTTTGATGAAAAATCCATAAATGCAAATTTTTCCTCCAGAAGAGCTGCCAATTATAAGCGTGCACCAAGTGGCGCTACGCGTCGGGTGGGAAAATCTGTTTTGAGACCAAAAAATTCAAAATTGAAAAAATGTTTCCCAAATTTCTTGAAATTTGGACTTAAGGTCCCTCATCAAGAATTATGCTGGGCCAAAAAAGCTTCGGCCAAAATTTGGAGCCTATCATGCCTTTTGCGATGCTTTAGTGCCCTCCTTAGCCTTGCCTTCAAGATTTTGATCCTCGCTTTGCAAACATGACTTCGCGCCCAATAATGGTTCTTCATGTGTATGAGCATGTTATTTTCCTTTTTTTCCTTCGCCAACAGCTTCTCGAGATGAATATTGACCCTCTCAAGCCAAGTCTCTCTATCAGCCTCAATCTACCGCTCAATGGGTGTCATCTCGGTTTGGCTTCTTTGGGCAGCGTGCCGATTCTCATGGATGTTTTGCAACTCCATGATTTTCTGTTGATACTCCAACTATTTGTTCTGCTGCTCCAGGTATTTTATGATCCATTGGGCTCTCTGCAACTTGACGATCAAGGTATTGATCTCAGCCTTCTGCTCCTGAATGGTCTCTCTCAACTTTGAGCTTGGAGAGCTCAAATCCTCATCAATCAATATGAAATCAGTATCCTAGCCTCCTGAAGGGCCCTCATCCTTCATAGGCCTCTTACCTCTGTCCTTTACCTGTACTTGTGCTGCTGATGATGGCAACGAGACCCCTTCCACCCCAAGTGGAGATAGTACTCGTCGGGCTGCTGCAAATAACACTCTGGTGCCTCTCTAATAAGTAACAAACACTGGCACACTGATAGGCTCTGTCTCGTGACCTTCAAGCTGATGTGAAGGTTCACCTGCATCATGGACAACCTTCGGAGGAACCTGAGGAACTGTGAAGAAATCACGGGAAATGAAATCCTCACATGAAATGCCCTACAATCCAAGCTGATGTACAACCACGATCTTGATGAGTGCATAGTGATAAATATTGTTGTACTGCTACTCAGGAGTTTTCTTCTGCACAAGAGTGTTCATTCTCTCGATGTTCCGGCACATGAAATAAGGTATTTTCATCATCCTCACTCTAGTGAAGTGCATCAATAACCTGATATGGTAGGCATAGAGGCGTGAAAACCGGCCCTCACAACTGAAATATCTAATAATAAGTTTCATCAGAGGCACATAGGATTCCTTTAGGAACCGGAATGGGAACACCCTGATGAGATGTCTCACATAGCTAGGCCTGATGTATGGTTCATAATGCACTCTGTCTACCTGTTGTCTTTTGTTCCATTGTTCACCCACATTCGGTATTCCAGTTGCTTGAGAGATGGTTTCCGGTGTCAAAATGAAATTTACACCAGCAAGAGTTACCTGACCATCTGTAAATGCAATACAAAAAAAATGAGCCAACTCCTGATGATGATGAATCCTAGCAATCATCTCACAATACTGATAGCATGACTTCTCTCAAAAACATGCCATGGCAAGTGGGCAAGCCTGTAATTGAGTCAATGAGGTGGGCTCTTCTCTCACATGTTTGCCACCTTTACGAGGCCTTCTCGGTGCATGTAGCTCAATGGTAGAATCACTATCTCTGTCATATGATGTATCAGTGTCTATCTCCATTGTGGTTCAAGGTCTATGTTTGGCTTGTATGAGATGAAAATGAGAATTTGGTGCTTTGTTTTAATTGCCAAATGTGTGTCAAAGGGGAGGGACTGTAGGGGATATAGGGCAGTGGGGACAATGGGGTTTAATCGAATGATAATTTGTCCTTCGAAAATTTGACAAACTTAGGGACAAGGGACAGCCACTAAATTTTTGGGATACTTGGGGTTTTGGGAATTTTTACAAATGAAATGGGAAAGGGAGAATGAAATTGAAATGAAATGACTTGGGATGGGGAAATAGGGCTTTAGGAGTGAATGAATCTTAGAGATGTGAGAGGATGGTGTATTGATGAGATAACAGTGATGGGAGAAAAACAACAAGGTGGGGAAGGGCATATGTGGCACAAAAATATTTTAAAACACCAATTTCAAACCCTAAGAGAGAAATTTTTAACAAGGTGATAGGGTTTATGGTTTTGACATTCAAGCTCTCATAATTCCTTCTTTCAAACAACACCAAACACTGATTTATGGCAATTGCAGGATGACTTGAACTTACTTGGAGCAGAGGAAACCGTTTCGTTTTGAAATTTGAAAGAGATGGCAACACATTTTGCTTTTCGAGCCAATGCACCGCGTGCACAACCCAGTGCGCCGCACTCTCTGTGTGCACCATGACCATTCTAATTTGCACGGTGAAAAATGGCCCTATGCGCCGCGACCGTTGTGTGCACCGCGCAGGTTGCCCATTGCGTCGCAACGGTAAACTCACCAATATTAGGCCTTCCAAACACTTGTTTCGCTTTACCACAATTTCTCTTGGCTCTTTGATGACTTTTCTTGCAAATGGATTATTTGAAACACCAACAATATCTTATATTGATAGACTTTGATTTTTAATTTTGAAAAACCCACTTTCTAAAGTCTGAATTTTGACACTTTTTCAATAATACTCTGTTTTTGTTTCCATTGTGATTTTTGAGCTGAATGATGAATCTCTTGTCTGTTCTTTACAGGGATAGCTGGCATGGGATTTTGGAAAAGGTGACCAGGGCTGCACCTGAAGTACTTCACAACTGAAACAACTTTGAGAATTACATTACATTTATTACAAAAGACGAAATTGACGATTTTTCTTCAAAACAGAGTTTTGAAGAAGAATCATTATCAAGCATTATGACGATGAACCTCCCTCATGTGCCTGTTGACATTATTAGTCATTTTGAAGACAAAATTAACAAAACCCTAGACCTAATGAGACCTAAAACCCTAAAATGACTCTTTGTTGACCAAGAGACCAAACATGACTGTGAATGACTGTACATTATTTCGATGAACTTTGATGAACAGACTAGGCCAAGGCCAGCAAGTACAAGACATGAGGGATATCAGAGACAAGACCCTTCCGTCAAAAGATCCATGCTCCTAATGGAATGCAAAGGACTGAACTGAATGAGACACCTAAAATGAAATGCAACAAAAGAGAATTTGATCTCTGATGGAGGGATGAAGATAATGACTCTAACATTGGCTCCAATGGGGATGGTAGCTCCTTGGAGGTGCCAAGAACTATAGATTTCTGGGAGAGTAGGCAGTGCCTTCATCCATTGGGCTATGGAGTCTATAACTTCGACAAATAAACACAAGACTCTTGACTCATTTATTGACTGAAAATTTGACTCAAACTGACTCAATTTTGAAACCAAAATAACTGAAAAACCTGACTCGACCAACTAAAATCAAAGATGAAATCAACCTTCAGAGTTATAGCCTTAATTTTGGGCCCCAAACTGAAGAAAATATCACAACACACACTTGCAATGAAACTGAAATAAAGCGGTATGTACAATGACAATGTAAAATAGCAGAAAGCATTTCAGAAATGATACCGCTTGAGCAGCCGACCATTGACCGGCCCTCCTGGAAAATCTTCCCCATTCATCTCTTTCAGAAGAAAATCATTCTGACCCCGATATGCAGCAATTTTAAAGGGTCCTTTCCAGATATTTTCGAACTTACCATGCTTACCCTTTTCCTCGTTCCTTGCATCCCATTTCAACACCACTTCTTCCAATTGAAATTTTTCCGCCTTTGCTTTTCTGTCATAGATTTTATTAATTCTCTCCTGCAGCTTGAATGTGTTTTGGAAAACTTCTTCTCTCGTCTGCTGCAAATGGATCATTTGATTTATTCTTCTTTGCATATGATCATCTTCACTGCCAGCTTCCTGTAGAAGTTTGACCACTGGAACTGCGAGAGAGGTAGGAAACACTGTGTCAACTCCATATACTAACTCAAAGGGGGACATACCAATGGATTTCTTCTGACTCACTCGATCTGCCCAAAGTGAATTGACCAACTTCTTATGCCAACTTTTCTTATTTATTTCTAGCAAATTTTTAATGATGTTGACCAAAGATTTGTTGGAAGACTCCGCTAATCCATTTCCTTGTGGATGATAATCGGTTGAGTGTCCCAAAGTGATTTTATACTTGTCACAAAACTCAATCATCCTTTTTGATTTGAAAGCCGCTGCGTTATCAGTAATTAACTTATTTGGGCAACCAAAATGAGACAAAATGTTATTCTCAAGGAATGAAATTATCACCGCATCCGTAGCTTTCCTGGTGGGAATTGCCTCAATCCATTTCATGAAGTAATTTTTCACTGTTAGGATCCACCTATGCTGAGATGAAGAAGCGGGATGGATTTCGCCAATGAAATCCAAACCCCATTACTGAAAAGGAGCACTAACCTCAATGGGCTTAAGCGGCAAAGGCTACAATTTCTGCCTCCCTTCAAAAATCTGACATTCATGACAACTTTTGATAGTCTTATACACATCAGCAAAAAGTGTCGGCCAATAATATCCCACTCTCAAAATCTTGTTGGCCGTTGTTTTCCAAAAGAGGTGACCCCCACAATCTCCCCTATGAGAATCCTCCATAACCTAATTTTCTTCTTCTTCCACCAAAAATTTTAACAAAACACCACCGGGATCTTTCCAATAGAGTGAATTATTAAAAACACAAAACTTAGCAGCCTTCAATTTTAGAGTTCTACTTTTTCTTCTAGCCATGCCGGGCGGTGGTGAAAAATTTTGGAGCACATATACAATATCTGAATACCAAGGAGAAAGAACAAATATTTCTGATACCTGAACTGATGAACTTTCCTCATTCTCTTCGGACATAGCAGCAATGAGATTAATGTCCAAGGCATGCAAATTCGACTCAGTCGTTAGCTTAGCTAGCCCTTGTCCTTTGATAAGCTTTGTAGGCTTTATCTCCACGTCATACTCCAATAAGGCAGCAATCCATTTGCCCCGTCTCCCTTCTGGATCTGTTTGCACTAAAACATCCTTAACAACAGCGTTAGCAACATAAGCAAGAATATGAGAATGCAGAATATATACTCGAAAATCTTTCAATGCTTTCACAAGAGCAAGAGCTTGCTTTTCAATTATGTTATATTTCAAGGTTGCATCTCTTATGGTACGGCTGAAAAAAGAAATTGGTTTTTCATGCTCATCTCTTTTCTGCATTAATACTGCTGCCATAGTATGCTCCGAGGCAAATGAAAACAAAATAAAATCCTGAGTATAATCCGGGCTGATCAAAACCGGAGCTGAAGAAAGAACCAATTTTACTAGATTGAAAGACTTTACCGCCTCCTCAGTCCACTTCACTATGCTATCTTTCTTAAGAATGTTTGTAATCTCTCTTAGATGTTCAGCAAGATTAGGCACAAAGTGGCATAAAAAAATCATCTTACCATTAAAATATTGAATCACCTTCTTATTCCGGGGAAGATCAATTTGCTGAATAGCTTCAACTCGAGTTGGGTCAATACGGATGCCATCTTTTGAGATAATATGACCAAGAAGTTTTCCCTCATCCATGGCAAACAAACTCTTCTTCGGATTGAGCGACACACCATACTTTCTACATCGTTGAAAAACAACTTTCAAATGATAAAGGTGCTCTTCATCAGAATTGGAAAAGACTGTCAAATCGTCAAGATACACAACTAGAAAAACATCTTTCTCATTTGCAAATGCCATATCCATTGCGCGTTGAAAGGTTTCACCAGCATTCTTTAAACCTAAAGGCATTTTATCATAATGGAAAGTTCCCCACGGAGTGGTGAACACTGTTTTGTCTCTATCATCCTCATGGACGAGAATTTGGTTATACCTGGAATAACCATCGAGTAGCGACATACGAGATGCTCCAACTACTCGCTGAAGTATGTGATCCATTTTGGGCAATGGATAATTATCTTTCAAAGAAACCTTATTCAGATTCCTAAAATCAATGCACAAACGAATCTCACCTGTCTTCTTGCGTATGGGCACCAAATTGGAAATCCAATCTGAAAATATTATAGGAACAATGATACCAGCCTTGTATAATCGATTCACTTTCTTCTCAATTGAGGGCAGCAACTTCGGATTTATCCTTCTCAACTTCTTCCTGAAGGGCTTTTGATTTGTCTTGATTGGAATGGTGTGTTGAATTATTTTTGTATCATACGTCTTCAAATCTGAATAGTCCCAAGCAAATACATCAACAAAAGAAGACAATAAACTAACATATTTCGCTTTTACCTCTGGTGGCAATTCTTTGGACAATTTCACCATCTTTGGATTTTCAGCTGATCCAATGTTCACATCTTCAACTCCCTTTTCAGTTGGCCGCAAGGTTGGTTTTCTAGCCACGTCATCTTGATCAAAAATCTCTTCTAAAGGTATCAAACCTTTAGGAATGACATTATCCTTCAACTGAAATACTTCCATCTGATTGATTTGCACATCAGCCTCACCATCATCATGCTCCATGTCAATTGAAGTTTCTTTGAATTTACCTTTGTTTTGCAGAAATTCATCAATCTCTTCGTCATCTTGGAATACTTGCCAATACCTTTGATGTCCGGGACAGTTGGACAATGCTTCACATGAATTTCAAACTTGTTACTTGATTTCATCGGAATCTTCAAATTACTTGCTGCATTTTCAAGTGCATCTGCAATACCATTCTCAATACGAGGGATACAAGTCAACGTATAGCTTGAAAACAATTTCAAGATATCAAGAATTGCATTTCGGTAAGCCCGCATTCGAGGATGCTTAGCTTGATATTCACCCTTCACTTGCTTAATTACCAACTCGGAGTCGCCATAGACTGCAATCCTCTTAGCATTCAACTTTCTGAGAATTTTCAGACCAGCAATCAAAGCTTCGTATTCTACCTCATTATTCGAAAAATCAAATGCTAATTTATAAGAGCAAAACCTTACATTACTCGGTACCTTATTTGGGGCGGAAAAAGGGTTTCATACCCAAATGCCAATTCTAGCACCATCATTCCCTACTGCACCATCAAAATCCATGGTCCACAAACCATCTTCATCTTCTTCCAAGTGCTGAAATTTTGTTTGCTCTATTATTTATGCTTGCTGTCCATCAACTTTTTGCTGTTGTCAGAAGGCTGATTGCTTAGCAAAACTTTCAAGTTATTGTCTTTCTTTCTTCAAAACCTTTCTGAAATTTTCAGTGATTTCCGAAATTTCCTCTGCTTCAACTAACTGACTATTTACATCATTGAAACTATCTGAATACAAAACAAAAGACTCGAAATCTGTATGTACATAATTAATCAGATGATTTACTGGTTTCTCCTTGCTGGTGATCATATACTTCATATTTTTCTCCCGATACAATCTTCTCATCTGACCAAACACAGGAATGGTAGCATAGGAGAAATCAAGCTGCAATGTTCCCTTTAGCTTCGCTCCCCAATATCTAGAAAGAAGCATGCCAAATCTAGGAGGAATATCTGCCACAACCACATCCATCAAAATGTTCTTAGTTAGAATTTGATCTAAACTAACCACCAAATATTTGATAAGCCCAATGCATCTTACTCTGTTGGAATCGAAAGAATAAAGATCATGATATTTCCTAGTGATGTCCAATCCCAGTTTCTCCATGATTGCCCTTGGCATGAGATTATGAGAAGCTCCGGAATCAAACATGGCATTATGTAACACAAAATCATGCAATCTAAGGCTGATATAAAAAGGAGGCACATCACTATCGAGAGACTCACCATCCAATGCTGGTCCAAATATCAACTCAGGTTGATCATCTTCCACATTCACCATATCATACATGGGATCGAAATTCAAAATTTTAGATGCCTGACCCTTATAGCTATTGTTTCTCATCAACTCAGTCAAAGGAATGGAAAATTTTAACTTAGAAATTTCGCTCTCTAAGTTAAAGATCGAAGTGTTTTCTACCTCTTTGGCTGGAGCATCCTTCTTTTCAGCTTTCTCCCTCGATACAATTGGCTGATTAGATCTTTCATTTGCTGATGGAGACTTGCTAGTAGCGGGATCAGCTACCTCTTTTCCCTTCTTCTATGTGATGGGTGCATCATTCTTTGGTGCTGAAACTTCCTTTCTCATTTGGATTGGGTTGATAGGCACATCTCTATTTCTAAGTGAATATTGTCGCTGCTGGTCAGACAAAGCATTCATATAACCTCTTCGATACTCATCCAAATCTTCTTCAAGAGCTGTCTCATTTGCCAAGATAAAATCCTCATCCTTTTGTACAGCTTAGTTTCCTACATACTCCTCATCTTCAGTGATAAAGGTTGGCATATCATCAGGTGTAAGGAAGTGATTCTCTTCCCCTATTACCTTATCTTCATCATCTAATTCTGGACCAACAAAATTCTGCTGTAAAGGTGTTTTTACCTGTTGTTGTGCTGGCGATTCTTGTGCTCGTTGCTCTCGTTGTTTGATCCTGAATTGTGGTTGCTGCTAGCCACGGAAGTTAGGATTTCTAATCTGCGGTTTAGGCTTATCAAGTGTTAATCTTTCAATCATCTTTTCCACTTTGCGAAGTACTTGATCTGAAGTAGAAGCCTCTTCCTTTATTGCGAATTTCTTCTCAGCTCTCAATCTAGCTCTCTTGTCATTCAAATTAGCTTCAACACTCACTGCGATTTTTTGCATGTCTTCCAAAGTGGCCGGATCTCTTTCTCTTAATTGATAGGCCATGTCCGGATCAAAACCATCCATAAACTTAAGCAAATCCGACTTCCTAGATGGCCTTAAATCATCGGGAATTGCATTGTAAACCACATTAAATCTAATACAATAATCTTGGACAGACTCACCAACATTCCGCTTGATCTTGGTATAATCAGAAGTGATCTGAAGAGGATCTTTATTTACTTCCCACCGATCCAAGAATTTTCTCTGAAGCTCAGCCAATGTAGCAATACTTCTAGGCTGCAAAGCTCTGAACCACTTTCTTACTTCACCTCCAAAAGTTTGCACAAATAATCTCATGGTCACATTTTCTGCATCAATCTCATGGAGATCAAAGAAATCTGCCATTCTATCAATATGTTGCTGAGAAATAACACTTTGAGGAGTGCCATCAAACAATGGGATTTTGCTCTAATAATCAGCGGGCATGGCATCCAAGTTTTAAGGCAGGACAAGGGGTGCGAATCTAGCAGCCATTGCTCTTGGTGGATTTATAACCGATATTGGGGAAATAGGTGGAGTAAGAGTAGTAGATGTATGTGGTGTGGATGGAGGTGATACTACTGTAGATTGTTGATTAGGGATAGAAGGTTGTACAGGAATGGTAGGAATGAAATAAGGCTCAGTGCGAATTTGTGAACCAGCTGTAACTGCTAATGGCCCAAGTGTTTCAGATGTAGACTCTATGAACTCGGGAATTTTTGTTGCCACAATGGAGTTTTGAATATTTAAGATGTAACTGTCAATGGATCTATTAGCCTGTTCAATTTCAAGATACTTGATAAAATCAGTATTTATGACAGTAGAACCAATAGCGCTTTCAGACTTAGTCTCAAACAACGACAACTCAAATTGTTCATCAAACTCAATATCTTCAAGGTATTAAAAAACAGCGGGACATGAATGAGATTTAAATAGAGGAATCACAGGACTTTCTCGACGAAGGATTCTTGAAATCAGATTGGGATTCTCATACACTGGAGGTGGATCGGGATCCAGATTTTCTCTGGTATGTCTTCTGGAATCCAGTGTGTTGAATTATTTTCGAAATCAAAGGGACAAAACCAACTTTTTCAGCCTATCAAATTCTAGACTCATCACCCAAAATTCTAGAATGATCTGATGTACTGGGGGGAATTTACAACTCAAGTGTCACGTTTACAAACTAGACCGGAGATTGACTGAAGCAGCGTTTATCTACTTTCGCTAATACAAAGCAAGAGCGTTTCGAAGGCTACCTGGCATAACTTCAGGCTCCGTCTGTAGCTTATAAAACAAATAACACTAACAAGCAAAGAATTTATCCCCAGTATGGTCGCCACTATGTTATTGTCTAAATCTACCTCAGGCTGAAGGAAGGCAGAGTCTAGGGTAACATCAAACCATGCTCAGTCTGGTAGCTAGCCCTACCAGAACAGGAGAGGGCTCTCTCCAGGTCAATCTCAGCAAAGATAATCAATAATGCTTGAGATGAATTTGAAATAAAAGATGATTTTAGGCTAGGTATATAAGTAAAAGATTTTGAGTTTGATTTTGGGGGTTTTTGATGGAATCAAAGGGAAAGGAAAATTTGGGTCTGGGGATGAGGCCTTGTTCTTGCAGAGTTCTGATTGGGGCAAGGAAGGAAATTGTTTTGATGCTTTGAATTGAATGAAAGGATGGCTCAGACCACTGAGGAGCTGAAGAGGGCAAGAGGATTTCAAGAATCCTCTTCAAACAGATGAAAACATGGAAAATTAAACAAAATTGAAGGCAGAGCAAAGCAATCTAATGAATTCCACCTTTATAACTCATTTGTTTAATTTAAGAAGAAAGGAGAAGGGAAATGATACACATAAACATCAATGAACTTAAAATAACATAGAGAAAAACACCATAAAAACATAGAGCCACATGGATCCCAAAGAGTGCTGCAAACCCTGGTCTATTCCTTTGCCAAAATTGCAGAGATGAAATGTACAATGAAGTGCCAAGCAATCCCAAGTGTCCAACCCTGAAAATTACTCAAGAAATACATGATATAGACAAGCCTAAATCATTCCCATTCCTCTAGGGGTCGAGCTCATCATTCTAGGAGCTGTTTCAACCATATCTAAACTAAGAACTGGAAAATAGGCAATGAAACAACTTGCCTCTATATGATAGGAAACTGATTCATTCACTTACATTTCACTTTTTGGTGAATGAATCTACTAGAATGAGTAAAAATGTGCCAAAATTACATCATGGTTATGAAATTACATCAAGGTACATCAAGAGTTACATGAAAAAGTCAAACTAGCCAAAACTAGGCGAAATTCTGAGCTGCTGAGTGAAAAATAGGCCAAATTTCCCTATGCGCCATGCCTGAAATCTCTATGCGTAGCACAAGTTTGAGGCTGTTTGTGAGGGCCTTACCGAAGTCCAAATTGAGCACAAGATAGCTCGTTGGAAAGCCCTACCTATATAATTTCCAACCCAATTGGAATTTCTGGATTTGGTTGCCATTTTCCCCTCTAAAAATCAAATCTCCCAACACTACTTCATGTGTGTGCAAAAAGTGGCAGAAAGGCCATTTTTAGGGTGTTTTTAACCCTTTAGGCAAACCAAAACTTGTCAAAATCCTTCAGTAATCCATATGCATGCATACATTTTGATGAAAAATCTAGAAATGCAAATTTTTCCTCCAGAAGAGCTGCCAATTATAAGCGTGCACCAAGTGGCGCTACGCGCCGGGCGGGAAAATTTATTTTGAGACCAAAAAATTCAAAATTGACAAAATTTTTCCCAAATTTCTTGAAATTTGGGTTGAAGGTCCCTCATCAAGCACTATGCTGGGCCAAAGAAGCTTCGGCCAAAATTTGGAGCCTATCATGCCTTTTGTGACACTTTAGTGCCCTCCTTAGCCTTGCCTTCAAGATTTTGATCCTCGCTTTGCAAACATGATTTCGCGCCCAATAATGGTTCTTCATGTGTCTGAGCATGTTCTTTTCCTTTTTTTCCTTTTCCAATAGCTTCTCGAGATGAATATTGACCCTCTCAAGCCAAGTCTCTCTATCAGCCTCAATCTCCCGCTCAATGGGTGTCATCTCGGTTTGGCTTCTTTGGGCAGCTTGCTGATTCTCACGGCTGTTTTGCAACTCCATGATTGTCTGTTGATCCTCCAACTATTTGTTCCGCTGCTCCAAGTAGTTAATTATCTATTGGGCTCTCTGCAACTTGAAGGTCAAGGTATCGATCTCAACCTTCTGCTCCTAAATGGTCTCTCTCAACTTTGAGCTTGGAGAGCTCAAATCCTCGTCAATCAATATGAAATCAGTATCCTGGCCTCGTGAAGGGCCCTCATCCTGCATAGGCCTCTTACCTCTATCCTATACCTGTACATGTGCTGCTGATGACGACAACGAGACCCCTTCCACCCCGAGTGGAGATAGTACTCGTCGGGCTGCTGCAAATAATACTCTGGTGCCTCTCTGATAAGTAACAAACACTGGCACACTGATAGGCTCTATCTCGTGACCTTCAGGCTGATGTGAAGGTTCACCTGCATCATGGACAACCTCCGGAGGAACCTGAGGAACTGTGAAGAAATCATGGGAAATGAAATTCTCCCATGAAATGCCCTGCAATCCAAGCTGATGTAAAACCACGATCTTGATGAGTGCATAGTGATAAATATTGTTGTACTACTGTTCGGGAGTTTTCTTCTGCACAAGAGTGGTCATTCTCTCGATGTTCCGGCACATGAAATAAGGTATGTTCATCATCCTCACTCTAGTGAAGTGCATCAATAACTTGATATGGTAGGCATAGAGGCGTGAAAACCAGCCCTCACAACCTAAATATCTGATAATAAGTTTCATCAGAGGCGCATAGGATTCCTTTAGGAACCGGAATGGGAACACCCTGCTAAGTTGTCTCACATAGCTAGGCCTGATGTATGGTTCATAATGCACTCTGTCCACCTGCTATCTTTTGTTCCACTGTTCACCCACATTCGGTATTCCAATTTCTTGAGAGATGGTTTCTGGTGTCAAAGTGAAATTTACACCAACAAGAGTTACCTGACCATCATGCAAATGCAATACAAACAAACGAGCCAACTCCTGATGATGATGAATCCTAGCAATCATCTCACAATACTGATAGGATGACTTCTCTCGAAAACATGCCATGGCAAGTGGGCAAGCCTGTAATTGAGTCAATGAGGTGGGCTCTTCTCTCACATGTTTGCCACCTTTATGAGGCCTTCTCGGTGCATGTAGCTCAGTGGTAGAATCACTATCTCTGTCATATGATGTATCAGTGTCTATCTCCATGGTGCTTCAAGGTCTATGTTTGGCTTGTATGAGATGAAAATGAGAATTTGGTGCTTTGTTTTAGTTGCCAAATGTGTGTCAAAGGGGAGGGACTGTAGGGGATATAGGGCAGTGGGGAAAATGGGGTTTAATCGAATGATAATTTGTCCTTTGAAAATTTGACAAACGTAGGGACAAGGGACAGCCACTGAATTTTTGGGATACTTGGGGTTTTGGGAATTTTTACAAATGAAATGGGAAAGGGAGAATGAAAGTGAAATGAAATGACTTGGGATGGGGAAATAGGGCTTTAGGAGTGAATGACTCTTAGAGATGTGAGAGGATGGTGTATTGATGAGATAACAGTGATGGGAGAAAAACAACAAGGTGGGGAAGGGCATATGTGGCACAAAACTATTTTAAAACACCAATTTCAAACCCTAAGAGAGAAATTTTTAACAAGGTTATAGGGTTTATGTTTTTGACATTCAAACTCTCATAATTCCTTCTTTCAACACCAAACACTGATTTATGGCAATTGCAAGATGACTTGAACTTACTTGGAGCAGAGGAGACCGTTTCGTTTTGAAATTTGAAAGAGATGGCAACAAATTTTGTTTTTTGGGCCAATGCGCCGCGCGCACAAACCAGTGCGCCACGCTCTCTGTGTACTCCGCGACTATTCTAATTTTCACGGTGAAAAATGGCCCTATGCGCCACGACCATTGTGTGCGCCGCGCAGGTTTCCCAGTGCATCACAACGGTAGACTCACCAACAGTTCGGCCTTCCAAACACTGTTTCGCTCTACCACAATTTCTCTTGGCTCTTTGATGACTTTTCTTGCAAATGGATTGTTTGAAACACCAAAAATATCTTATATATGATAGAATTTGATTTTTAATTTTAACAGTTTTTGAATAATACTCTGTTTTTGTTTCCCTTGTGATTTTTGAGCTGAATGATGAATCTCTTGTCTGTTCTTTGTAGGGATAGCTGGAATGGGATTTTGGAAAAGGTCACCAGGGTTGCGCCTGAAGTACTTCACGATTTGTTAAATTAATTACCATTATATAAATAATAATAATAAATAAAATTAATAAAAATAAAATAAATAAATAAATAATGGAATATTTACTTTTTCAAAGTCAAACTAGCCGTTATCCTAACGGCTAGTTGAGTCATTTCTACATCTATTTATACTTAATGTCTGGATCTGATCTCTCACATAGTCCTGATGATGAACCACACTAGTTGGTTTGAAACGCGTCGACCTCGTTCTTTTGCATGTGATTACTACCGAAAAAATTTCTACAAATTTACATTATGGATCACAGAAGCTTAGATTCCAAAAATTACATTACATTTATTACAAAAGACGAAATTGACGATTTTTCTTCAAAACAGAGTTTTGAAGAAGAATCATTATCAAGCATTATGACAATGAAAATTTTGCAATGAAAACTTATTTCGAACATCCCTCATGTGCATGCTAACATTATTAGTCATTTTGAAGACCAAATTAACAAAAACCTAGACCTAATGAGACCTAAAACCCTAAAATGACTCTTTGTTGACCAAGAGACCAAACATGACTGTGAATGACTGTACATGATTTTGATGAACTTTGATGAACAGACTAGGCCAAGGCCATCAGGTACAAGACATGAGGGATATGAGAGACAAGACCCTTCCATCAGAAGATCCATGCTCCTAATGGAATGCAAAGGACTGAATTGAATGAGACACCTAAAATGAAATGCAACAAAAGAGATTTTGATCTCTGATGGAGGGATGAAGATACCGACTCTAACATTGCCTCCAATGGGGATGGTAGCTCCTTGGAGGTGCCAAGAACTACAGATTTCTGGGAGAGTAAGCAGTGCCTTCTTCCATTGGGCTATGGAGTCTATAACTTCGACAAATCAACACAAGACTCTTGACTCATTTATTGACTGAAAATTTGACTCAAACTGACTCAATTTTGAAACCAAAATAACTGAAAAACATGACTTGACAAAATCAAATCAAAGCTGAAATAAACCTTCAGAGTTATAGCCTTCACTTTGGGCCCCAAACTAAAGAAAAGATCACAGCACACACTTGCAATGAAACTGAAATAAAGCGGTATGTACAATGACAACGTAAAACAGCAGAAAGCATTTCAGAAATGATACCGCTTGAGCAGCCGACCATTGACCGGCCCTCCTGGACTATCTTCCCCATTCATATCTTTCAGAAGAAAAGTATTCTGACCCCAATATGCAGCAATTTTAAAGGGTCCTTTCCAGAAATTTTCAAACTTACCATGCTTACCCTTTTCCTCGTTCCTTGCATCCCATTTCAACACCACTTCTTCCAATTGAAATTTGTCCACCTTTGCTTTTTTGTCATAGATTTTCCTAATTCTCTCATGCAGCTTGAATGTGTTTTGGAAAACTTCTTCTCTCATCTGCTTCAAATGGATCATTTGATTTATTCTTCTTTGCATATGATCATCTTCACTGCCAACTTCCTGTAGAAGTTTGACCACTGGAACTGCGAGAGAGGTAGGAAACATTGTGTCAACTCCATATACTAACTCAAAGGGGGACATACCAATGGATTTCTTCTGACTCACTCGATCTGCCCAAAGTGCATTGTCCAACTTCTTATGCCAACTTTTCTTGTTTATTTCCAGCAAGTTTTTAATGATGTTGACCAAAGATTTGTTGGAAGACTCTGCCAATCCATTGCCTTGTGGATGATAAGCGGTTGAGTGTCCGAAAGTGATTTTATACTTTTCAAAAAACTCAATCATCCTTTTTTATTTGAAGGCCGCTGCGTTATCAGTAATTAACTTATTCGTGCAACCAAAACGAGACAAAATGTTATTCTCAAGGAATGAAATTATTAGCGCATCTGTAGCTTTACTGGTGGGAATTGCCTCAATCCATTTCGTGAAGTAATCTGTCACTGTTAGGATCCACCTATGATGAGCTGAAGAAGCGGGATGGATTTCGCCAATGAAATCCAAACCCCATTGCTGAAAAGGAGCACTAACCTCAATGGGCTTAAGCAGCAAAGGCTGCAATTTCTGCCTCCCTTCAAAAATCTAACTTTCATGACAGCTTTTGACAATCTTATACACATCAGCAAAAAGTGTCAGCCAATAATATCCCACTCTCAAAATCTTGTTGGCCGTTGTTTTCCAAAAGAGGTTACCCCCGCAATCTCCCCTATGAAAATCCTCCATAACCTGCTTTGCTTCTTCTTCCACCAAACAGTTTAACAAAACACCACCGGGATCTTTGCAATAGAGTGAATTATTCAAAACACAAAACTTAGCATCCTTCAATTTCAGAGTTCTACTTTTATTTCTAGCCATGCCAGGCGGTGGTGACAAATTTTGGAGCAAATTTTGGGCGTGTGGACTCGCTGGCTCAAGAATATTAAACTTATTGCGCATCCCCCACTTTGGCCACTACAACATCACTTATCTAGTTGTTCGTCAGCTACTGGCACTAGTCCACGATGGGTGTTTGTGGATCCATGGTCACATCCCAATCAATGCTACCTTAATTCACTGAATCATCGGCCTTCCCATGCACGGGCCAAATCCTAGGGAGGGCATCGGTAAGAAGTACGAGCAGTGGATTGTTGAGGAGGTCCGAGAGAAATATCACGTTGAACGCAACCAGAGAGGGTTCCTGGTAGAAAAAATAGTTGATCCGAGAATGCAAATGGGTACCCTACTTCTTGCATGTAAACTAATGTGCAAGTGCCAGTCCTCGGCCGTCGCCTATGTAATTCAGCTTGCTGGTAGATGCGATAAAGGTGCCTGCTTCAATTGGTTGCAGTACCTCGTGGATGAATTTTTGGACAATGTGCATGAAGCGCAAGAGCACGAAAAAGCATTCTTCTACTCTTGGCTACTTCTATTAATTTTCTTGGTTGTGTGGGAGGCACCTGACGAGGCACTGCTCCCCGACCTCAAACTAGGTATGTGCGAAGGTGCGCGGTTTGGAAATGTTTGGGATTTGAAGGACCCCAAGCAGGTTGAGGAAAATATGGTATTCTGGGTATTATTTGATCGTGCTCTGGCAACAAAATTTCATTCCCAGCCATGGTTGTCACCCACGGTCTATGAAAAATACAAGGATATCACGACATTTCAAGTTACTATGCACAATGTGCAGGTTTGGGCCCGCAGAGATCCAACATGGTATTATCTCCCTTATATGGTTACATAAGAATAATTTGCTCAAGTAGTGGCAACATGGCCACCAACGTGGAAGCTTGGGCTCATGTCATCTGGCCCGGGTATAGCAGGCATATCCAGCCAAATGGCCACCCAAAAGGATACTCCTCCTCTGGACACAATGAAGGAGCCTAAGGCACATGCTACGGAGAAGAGCACAACCCAAGAAATCCCTAAGGACACCACTATGGGGACAGATCCAGTGTCGCAATAGGATCAAGGGCTTGACGGGCTTAATGGTGAAGATAAAGCGTCGCCACATGGAATTAAACACACCAATGAACATCCCAAAGGGCCTAGGAAGAAGCGCAAGGCCATTAAGCCTGGTGCAGACACAAAGGTCACCTTGACGGAAGAGGACTTATAAAATATTGTGAATGTCGTCACTATTGCGTCAAAGGACCGATGGACTGCTTTGGAAGGACAACACAAGGCCACAGTAGAATATTTGCAGTCTAAACTGCAGGCCCTTTAGCTGAAGGTGGATACACTTTAGGTGAGCATGGATCAAGCGAGGTAGCCAACTACAGTTTCAGCATTGACCACCATCATATACATTCATATTTTCCCCTCTCGAGCACATCTTTTGTGATGATACCCGTGGAATTATGTGACCAAGTCTGTGCATGCTCTTCGGTTGATCTTGATGTTGGGCGCTTGACAGGTGTGCAGCTGCACAACTTGTTTACCTCCATCACTAGTGAGCTTCAACATAGAGAACTGCGAGTGCAGTAACACCTTAGAAAAGCTAAGAAAACTATTGTGACTAAAGCTGTCGAAGCCTCCCAAGCCCAGGTAGCCCACATAACCTCCATCACACAGTAGGCTAAATTAGAGAAATTGATCGACCATCTCTCCAAGGATATGCCAGAAGTAATTCTTGCCTCCCCTGTGCCACTAATTAGGAGTTCATAAATTTTTCTCAAAATTAAAAGTTATAGGATTGGGCTGAAATGAGGATGGTTGCGTAGATCTCGTCTTCCTAATTCTGGCGTCGTGAACGGTTCAAAATACTGAGGTCGTATGAGGGATATATCGTGTTCTGACCGAATTCCAAAACAACTAAATTTTGCAACAGGGTTGACTCGGATGCCCAATCCACATGGAGGATACACAGTCAGTAAAAAGGAATATTTTGAAGAATATTCCTTTTCTCCGGGCTAACCAGTGGATGACAAGTGGTGCTATATGGTTCGTTGATGGGTTGTATGTTATTTTAAAAGAGCCAATGGAGAGGTGACACGTGGCCAGCCCTGAGGCCACCACGTGTCCCTGGGAAGGTGTGTTAAAATTATATGGAGGTTCACAGGGCTCGACCCTCCAACCTCTAGTAGAGCAACCATCCGCCACAACCACCTGCGCTGCGCCATGAATCTTAACCTCTAAGGGTCATTGGTTCTATTTAAATTTTACAAAGGTGGCATTTTGAGGTTGGGACCGTCGACGGTCCCAACCCGTCGGCGGTCCATGGTATATGGTCACATTGCAACATAAAACATTAATGGTGACGGTTAATACTCCACAGTCTCTGTAACACTTATCATAACCCTCAACCTTATCACATGTTATTTCTCCGATCTCTGCGTGGTTAAAACCTTATCCACTGATAGTTTCATAACTCCGACATTTATGTTTATAAACATTGTCACATGGTGGGGTTTCATGTTACGGTTGCTCCGACAGTTACGTTAACTCTGCTTCAAACTCTGGTTTAAAGGTTGATCCCATAGTTTAAGTGGATTTCCGCTCCACCAAACTATAACTGCAATTTTTTGGGGTTGGCATGTGGCCACCCCCTATCCATAACATTAAATTTGTCATTAGCATTGGTGGAGTTCTTGGAGGCGCCCTATTTTTATGCGGATTTGGCCAAATTTAACTCCAGATAACTGGATTTCTCCATAATTAGTGGAGATTTTCTAGGTGTTACTGGGAAAAAGCGTTGAAGGCTCAATTTTCGCCCATTCTGAGTGGATGAAGAGTCAATATAGACTAATTGGAGCATTTTGGAGCCATCGGTGCAAGGAAAACAACCATTAGAGGCTTGTAACTACATGTATTTGCAAAATTTTGAGCATAATGAAAGATGGACATTCCATTGGGAGATAGACCAGCGGATGTAGCCCAGGAGGGGTGAACTGCTTCATCATGCCTGTTGTGTAAATGTTATGTGGTATTTTATTTCTCTATTATACATTGTTGTTTAGTGTTATTTTCTCTTATTTCATGCTTCTTATTCACTAAAATCATCTATCTTTCATGGTTAAAATTATCAATCCTTAAGAACACTATGGAGACACATATGCACATGTTTTATAACTGAAAATACACTTAGCACAACAAACTAATATAGTCCTTTCAGATCAGGTTGGTATCAGAGCTAGAGTTTATTCTCTAGTGTTGTTTTGTGCAAAGATTTGTTTAACTATTTTCAAGTTTTAGATGCTTACTCAGTTCAAGCTCAAGAGAGGAGAAGGCACATTGGTGGAAGTAAGAGGGTCTCAAAGTGAGCCATAACAAAGGAGAGAAAGATTGCCATAATCTCCACCACATAGTTCACCTCCTAAGGAAGCAGAAGTTGCATTAAGCATGCCTCAAGAGGAAGGAGAAATCCATGAGGAGATGGATCCCAAAGGGGAAGAAAGAGTGTTTACGAAAGCATTCCTTGACATGACTGAGATGGTTAGAATCCTTTATCAAGAAACGAATGAGAAACTAGAAGGAGAAGGATCCAAACTTCACAAGGAAGGAAAGGCATCATCAGGAGGTCACAATGATGAAGAAAAGTGAAAGAAGGGAAATGGATGAAATGGAGGCAGTTGAAATTCACCATCCTCACCCTCATCATCATCATCCTCTACTTCATCTTCAATACATCAGCCACACATGTCAAAGAACATTGGTAAAAGTCCTTTTTTAAAACATGATGTTAAGTTTGAATTGCCCATGTTTAATGGTGAAGTCAATGTAGAAAAGCTTTATAATTTGATTAGGAAATTGGAGGTCTATTTAAGAATCCAAAACCTTCAAGATGATGATACCAAAATCCAATTAGCTTCATTGATAATGGAAGGTGAAGCACTTACTTGCTGGGAAGTCAAGACAAAGGAGGAGATCAAGAAGCATGGTAAGATTATTTTATCATGGATTTATTTCATTACTGTAATAAAAAAAAAGTTTTATCCTTTAGCTCATATGCAAAAAGACATAATGGACTGGCAAAACTTTAGGCAATTTAAGGGACAGAATGTGCAAGAATACACCCAAGAATTTAGGAGAAGAGCTCTCTTATTAGGGGTAGATTTTCAAAGCCAAGATACTTTGCTCAAGTACATAGGGGTCTTACATAGCTACCTAAAACATACTATTCTTATGTTTAACCCCACAAATTTATATGAAGTATGTGTTCAAGCCACACACCTAGAAGCTAGAGGGAAAAAAGTTTCTGAAGAGGGTAGGAACAAAACTTTTAAGGGTAAAAAAAAAGAGAAGACCTCAAAAGGTAAAAGGAAAAAGAATGAATCTATTAAGAAAGAGGGAGAAAAATTTATTTGTAAAAATTGTTCAAAATAAGGCCATGATGAAAATCGTTGTTGGAAATTACATCCTGAAAAGAAGCCCAAGAGATACAACAACAAAGAGAAACAGAAAACTGCAGCTACAACTCAACATGATTTAGGATGGGATTCAGGTGATGAATCTAAAACTATAGCCATGAGATTGAATAACATGAAGGGGAAAGAAATTTAAACTAAACCTAGTACTAGTACATCAAACTGTCACATACATGCTCCAAATGAAGAAGAAATAATTGAATTGTTTCATGTGCGGGTTATATCAAAACATACTAAGAATGACACATTGTTTGACAGTGCGTCACAAGAAAACTTAATCTCTGAAGACTTGGTCAAGAAACTTAACCTTGAAACCATACCACATTCAAAACCATATCCACTTGGTTGGATTTGTAAGGATGCAAATTTACATGTTTCAAAGAAGTGTATATTGCATCTTGCAATAACTGCTCATTTTGTTGACACAGTTGAATTAGATGTGGTTCCGCTTGATATAATAGGTATTGTGTTGGGAAGTCCTTAAATATATGACAAGAAAGCGATCTTCCATTGCCATGAGAACAAATACCATTTATTCAAATATGGAAAGGAGTACATTGTTAGAGCAGATCGCAAGAAGACAAACATTACTATGGTAAATGCTGGACAAGTAAAGAGGCTGGTAAATTCAAGTAAGAATTTTGTTATTCTAATGATTAAGCCTAAAGCTGATGTTAATCATGAATCATTTGAGGGATGTAATCCTAATTTGAAATCAGATTTATATGATGTAGTTTATGCACATTAGGATATGTTTCAGGAGACAATAGGATTGCCTGCGAAAAGGGAAATTCAACATGAGATTCAGTTGCAGCAAGATTTTCCTCTTCCAAACATTGACATGTATCGCATGTCAATAATGGAGAATGCTTAAATAAAGAGGCAGATCAAGGAGATGCTAGACAAAGGAATCATAAGGCCAAGCACTTCGCCATGCGGTTCACCCATAGTCTTGATTCCAAAGAAAAATGGGACTTGGCGTATGTGTGTAGACTTCAGAGCTTTGAACAAGATAATGGTAAAGAATCAATACCCATGCCCAAGGATAGATGATTTTATTGATTTACTAAGTTAGATTTACGAAGTGGATATCATCAAGTAATAATTACAAAAAGTGATGTATGGAAAACTGCATTCAAAACGAAACAAGGACTCTTTGAGTGGTTAGTAATTCCATTTGGTTTGTGTAATGCACCGGAAAATTTCATGCATGTTATGGATATTGTTTTGCATCCATTTCCTGATGAATTTTTTATTGTGTACTTATACGACATATTAATTTTCAACAAAACAAGATAAGAACATGTCTTGCATGTGAATAGAGTGCTTGATGTTTTTAAGAAAGAGAAATTGTTTCTTAAGATGTCAAAGTGTGAGTTTGGAAAGACTTCTTTGGTTTATATGGGAGACATTGTAGGAGGAGGAGAGTTGAGAATTTTTCCTTAGAAAGTGGAAGCCATTGTGAATTGGCCCACGCCCAAAATAGTAACTGAGGTAAGAAGTTTCTTAGGTGCAACTCAGTATTGGAGAAAGTTTATTGCTAACTTTTCTACCATCGCAGGTCTTATGCATGTAGTGACAAGTGTGAATAAAGGCTTACAATGGGGAGGAAAAAATGACAAGCTTTTGAATATTTAAAATACAAGATCAGTTCAGCTCCAATCCTTCCATTACCGAATTTGAGAGATCCATTCGAGATACAAAATGATGCTAGTGATTATGCCATGGGTGTTGTTCTTTTGAAGCATGGTAAGCCTATCGCTTTTCATTTTGAAACATTCAATGGTGTTGTAACAAATTATCCTACATATGACAAAGAACTATATGCATTGGTACAAAGCATCAAGAAGTGGAAACACTACTTGATGGGTAAATAGACGATTGTGCATACCAATCACCAACCATTACAGTACTTGCAGTCTCAAATAAAATTGCACCAATCAAGACATTTCAGGTGGATGGGATTTCTTTAATAGTTTCACTTGGTTATAAGGTACAAGAAAGGTATTTGCAATAAATTTGTTGATATTATTTCAAGACCAATTATTAGTGCATCTATTTTACTCAAAAATGATTCTATTGTACATGAGAGTTACATAGAACAATATGCACATGATGTTGATTTTCAAGATGTGTATGCTAGTTTGAATGAAGGGAATCAAGTTGAAGAAAATGATTATCACATGGATAAAAATTTTTTGGTTCATTTGGGAAAGTTGTGTATACCACAAGGAGAGATGCTAAGTGTCATGAGAGAATCTCATTCATCTCTTATTTTTGGACACTTTTGGGTAAGAAAAACAGTGGTGCATCTACGAAAGTATTGCTATTGGCCTCGCATGGTAGATAGTTTGTTGCATTTTATAAGAGGTTGTTCTATGTGTGCAACAAGCAAGCCTAGTAATAGTAAGCTTGGGTTGTACACGCCACTACCGGTACCATCAAGGCCATGGGAAAGTGTCTCCATGGACTTTGTTGGAGGTCTACATATGTTAAGAAAACAACATGATTATCTTTATGTAGTTGTGGATAGATTTAGTAAAATGTGTATACTTATGCCATGTAAGAAAACCATTATTGCCGAAAAAACTGCTAAAATCTATTTTCAACATGTATGGGTTCATTATGGATTGCCAACTTTTATTGTTAGTGACAAGGATTCCAGGTTCATTGGGATTTTTTGGTCCAACCTTTGGAGTATGATGGACACAAAGTTGAAAAAGAGTATTGCTTTTCATCCGCAAATTGATGGACAAACAGAGGTGGTGAATAGAACCATTGTGCATCTATTGAGAGGATATTGCAGCAAACATCCTAAGTTGTGGGATGAGAAACTGCATTACATTCAACACGCTTACAACTGGGTAAAGCAATCTTCTACAAATAAGTCGCCTTTTCAAGTATGCTTTTTTTATTTTCCAAAATCTCCATTAGACTTCATATTTGGTAAGGATGTTAAAATTCATGGCCATAATGATATTGAAAAGGCTCGAAAGCTCATTGAGAAAATTCAAATTAGACATCAACAAGTTCAAGAGCAGCTTAAGAAAAGTCAAAGAAAGTAGAAAGAGAGGCATGACAAACATAGAGTTGATCATAAGTTTCAAGAAGGAGATGAGGTATGGTTGCACATTAGCAAAGAAAGGATGCAAGTGGAAGGTAAAAATCTCAAACCTAATCGCTATGGTCCATCCAAGATCATAAATAAAGTTGGTAATAATGCATTTCAACTTTACTTGCTTTCATATATGCAAATGTATTCAGTTGTTAATGTTGAAAACTTATGTTTGTATGAGCCACAATTGATCGATGATCAAGGAAGTGATGTTCATCTGCCTTCTATTGAGGATTTATCACCAAAAATTATGGATGAGCTCAAGGAAGATACAATTCTTGACAGGATGTAATATTCCAAAAATTTAGCCTTCAGCTAAATGGAATATTATAGATTGTTTTATCACTAGGTAGGTGAATAAGTGGGTAGGGAGGCCCATAAATATCCTTAGAAGGAATAATAACACTCCTAATGTGAAAGGAGGAGGAATAAGCAGTTGGATTAAGCACCTTTGGGTAAGAATTCGAGGGGATACATGTTGAATAGCTCAACTTTGACCAAATCAACAACGTTTTCATGGAGGAGTGGCATTTATGATGAGACAACGCAGTTTTAGTGGAGGACAACTTGCATGAGCTTATTGGCACTCATGAATGGGGCCCAATGTGAGAAGACTTACACAATATATATGGAGTGGATGGCAGCCATTTTTATTCATGTTTGAGATTATTATTTGATATTGGTCTATCTAGACTTTTCATCCTTTAGCTGTTTAGTGGGGTTTGTTGTGATGTTTAGCACAAGGGTGTTCCTAATCTGGAGTCCCTACATCATCCTCAGGGAAGTAGAGGTTCATTCAACTGCATTTCCTCATTCTAGCATTCTGGCCAAGATACCTCCTTCAGCTACATCACAGTTTCTATTTAGAGCCAGGTTGTGTTTCAGGGTGCAACAAAGGAGGTTCACATAGAACCATTTCCTGGCTTGTTTTTCGATGGAGAGGTATCCTATCCATTGGAGGATCAACAAAGAGGTCTCCTGGGAATATTTACATATTTTTGGCATCAATAAAACCATATACCATCCCTCATAGCGTAGTTTTAGTCCATATCTACGTTATTTTTAGTGGCAGTTGCTGAGAGGGTTGATTGAGCTCATCAGGAGGGTCTATTTCTGAATATAGGGATCAGCCTTCCATTGAGAAATACCATTGGTGGAGGAAATTATCATTTCAGATCTATCATAGCCTCATTTTATTCAGTTCCAGTTTGCAGTGACATATCAAGCCTAGGGTTATTGTCACATTGTATATTTTGTTGGTATTTCTAGCAATCTTTTCTGGGTTGGCTAGAAATCATGTATTAGAGCCCATATCTTCCTTGCTGGGCATTTATTTTTTATATATCAGCCATATTACATCTATGTATGTTTACAGCAGTAGCTACACTAATATAGAAAGCATTGTCACTGCTTTCCGGCATTCTATACAGTAGCAACAACTCATGTACTTATTGATCTGATCATGGGAGACTTTATCTTATTGCTTGAGTGGCTTCACCCTCAAGATATTTTTGTATATTGTTTCTGATATGTGAATAAAACGATGGCTGCATATTTATCCCTCTTGTGATATGTTCATAGCTATTTTGTTTTACATTATTATGTCTTGTATTGCTGCTATTTCCATTTTGGAATATTACAGTGGTATCAGAGCATAATCTTGGCTCAGCTTATGCATTCAAGGCATTATGTCATTAGGAGTAGAAACTTCTCATAGAAAGGAGAAGTTGTATAGAATAAACAAAGGCATGACTCCATTATTTTGAGAAATGAAGGAAGAGAGGCTCTCCCAGCTTCTTTTTCAAATTGTGAAAAATATCAAGAAAGAAATCAAGGAGATGAAAAGGGAGAGGTGTATAAAATTTCCAAGAGGGTTTGAAAGTGAAGAAAGCCATAAATATTCACATAATGGGTGTGAGAATTCAGCCACACATGCAGGTCCACATCGCAATTTATTTCCCACATTCACTGTAAGAGAAACAGAGGAAGAAGATGCACCAAAGGAGGAGACCTTGAGTGACTATCTTCAGGAGTTTGAATCTCAATCTTGGAGATTCAGAGAACACTTGGACTTCCAAGGGCTTTTCCAACTAAAGGAAGATAGAAGATCTAGTAGCCATAACAGAAGCAAGAGAGGTAGAATCTTTCTGCCTAACTTTGATGGATCATCAAAGTGCACAACAAAGGCTTGGGTGAAGGAGCTAGATTCCTATTTTCAGCTACACCAAGTTTCAAAAAAGGAGGTCATTAGAGTAGCAACATTGCACCTTAAAGGTATGGCCCATGATTAGTGGTTTTATATTTCTACTTCATTTCATCATGCAAAAGTAAAAACTTATGCAGGGTTCACTAAGAAGATAGTGAAAATATTTGTTATTAAACATTGTGAAACATATTTTGTTGAACCCAAAAATTCAAAACCTTTGCATGAGTTCGAGGGATCCATTTTACCAACTCCACTCCATATTTCTATTGAAGGGGATAAAAACATGCATAATACCTTGCCAACATCAAGATCCCCACTTCTTGAAGAGCCCTCTTCTATAGATGAAGACATGGAGATTCCTCCTTCAAGGGAAGACCAAGATCTAGGGTCTCTCATTGATGATGAGGCATTCTCAAATACTGATGAAGAGGATGAGAAAAGAAGAGCTAATAGCGTTGTACCATTAGGAAAAGATCCATCACCACATGGAGGTGGAAAGGGGGTCATTTCTCCCATTAGAGGAGCCCTTGTGTATTTGCAAGGAGTTCCAAATTATCTAAAATGTGGGAACCAAAGAAAAATTCTGGAGCAGCATGCATCATTTTTTGTGGATTGTGAGACTTGGCAGATGGAAGGAGAAGAAGAAAAGAAGGATCAGAATCAAGGGATGATGATCCTTCACCATTATTTATTTTAGGAGGTTTCTTCCCAGAAGAAGGAGACTGTATTGTGTAGTGAAAGGAGGGACAAATCATTCCACTCATATATACAGTCTGCTTTAGATCTTGATGTCTCACTACATGGGGACATTCCACCTGGGAGGCCACTAGATCTAGAGTTGGTGAGAGACATCTTACCATTTTTTTCACCACTCTTAGATCCCAGAGGGTTGAATACCTTGGAGGGGCCTAGTACAGCGCAGAGAGTCTGGGATAGACTCAAGGAGGAGGGATACACTCTCCCATTTTTAGAATTACCCACTCTCACTACATATTCTGCACTGATAGAAGTTGCTGCAATGATGGAGGATGGCACCACCATGGTGCAAGGAAGCTACTCCATGTATTTGGAGAAACATAGGGTACTTCCCTTGAGGAAGGAATCCTTCATATATTGGAGTAGATGGATTCCACTCATTCTTACATTGGCCAAGATCAGGAGGTTCTTTTTGGATGGTAGCTTCTCAATGGAGGCCAAATTCCAAAGGTTACCACCTCCACTTGAGCATGATAAGCTACATGATGGGCATGACAGCACTTTGGAGGATAAATTTGGCATGTGGGATGTCACAGGAAAAGACAGTAGCATGTGGGGAGCTTCACATTTCAGATCTTCAACGATGTCTCTTAGGAGGATTGGTCCATATTGGAGGTCTCAAATTTTGGTAGATTACTCCAAGGATCTTGGTGCTTGCATGATTCTTGATGACCCAGAGTGAGATGATAAATACATGGTGGATGATGGGGTCATATATTATTATGGCAGAGTCTTCTTCACTAGATCTTTTGAGCTCAAGGATAAGTTCTTACATGCAACACGTGTGGACTTTCTTTCCATGCACTTTGATGCATATAATTCCTTGATGGAGGAGTTCACTTGGGAGGGAATCCGGTAGGATGTATATCATCATATGGAGAGATGCATAGGCCAGATGATGATGGAGATGTTTTCACAACCACTTCCCTACTCATTGAGAGTGAGGGAGAACTTTTAGTTGAGCCATTTCAGCTCAATGACGAAAGTACATAGTAGAGGATGTACATTTATGCATTATGATTTGTACCTCTTTACTTTTTGTGAGAAGCATATTGTACCAAGGAGGATCATTCCTTCTTGTATATTGTATTTTGATGTACTTGAGGCCATTTTCAGCGTTGATGTTGGCCATTCTGTTGGTGGTTTGTGGGAGATGCGACATGATTCTTGGTGTGCACCATTGGCACCAAATTTTACTCTTATGATCCCATCTTGTAGGATGATTGTGGTAGAAAAAAAGTGGTTGAAAAGACACTTGTTATACTTTGTTTTGAGGCAGGCAGGGGATGCACTACGCTGGTTCCACATGTGGGACTATGATCCACCTCTCAGTTGTCATATGGTAACTTGTTTTTATTTGTTTTTGCTTCCATATATTGATGATGTTCTTATTCTTATGGGAAGCTTTGTTGGGAGGATGACACAAGAGCTAGAGGTGCCCATTGGGAATATTATTTTCCATACTTCATATGTTGCATTTTTTAGGAGAAACAATGGGCAAGCCATGATTGCCACACTACATCTCTTGTCTTCATGTGGGAGGAGCCATTTGAAGAACTTGAGTTCTTGGGAGAGGCACTTCATGGATGTTTTGATTGGTGGGGTAACTTGGGACATTCTTGGAGACCATAATATTTCAGCCCAAGATCATCAACAACCCCATACATATCATAAATGGAGAGAGAAACAACATGGGTGGAAAAATATAATCTCTCCATACAGCCCCAATACATTGCATGAACCGGGGGTTGAGGATTTCTTTGATGAGCTACTTAGAATGGCTCATTTCATTTGGATGATAGCATGGGTATGGGACTCCTTTATTGAGATGGAGATCCCCAATTCTCATGATATCACTTACCTTGAGGATTCAATTGGACAACAAGAAGGTTTCCACTTACACCTTCCACATTCTCATGATGTGAGCCATTTGGTTTTGCATACTTGGGAGGAACCATTGGGGGGAATATTTATTGCAGATTATTTTGAGCAGTGGTGGGGACTATTTGATGAGGAGGCTACAAGAGGAGAGTGGGATAATTTTTCCATATCTGTGCAGTTGCTTCAGGACAAGCAACATTTTGGAGGGGAGGACTGTAATATTCCAAAATTTTAGCCTTCATCTAAATGGAATATTATAGTTTGTTTTATCACTATGTAGGTGAATAAGTGGGTAGGGAGGCCCATAAATATCCTTAGAAGGAATAATAACACTCCTAATGTGAAAGGAGGAAGAATAAGTAGCTAGATTATGCACATTTGGGTGTGAATTGGAGGGGATACATGTTGAATAGGTCAACTTTGACCAAATCAACAACGTTGTCATGGAGGAGTGGCATTTATGATGAGACAGTGCAATTTTAGTGGAGGAAAACTTGCATGAGCTTAGTGGAACTCATGGATGGGACCCAATGTGAGAAGGCTCAGACACTATATATGGAGGGGATGGCAGCCATTTTTATTCATGTTTGAGATTATTATTTGATATTGGTCGGTTTAAACTTTGCATCCTTTAGCTATTTAGCGGGGTTTTTTGTGCTGTTTGGCACAAGGGTGTCCCTGATCGGGAATCCCTACCTCATCCTTAGGGAAGGAGAGGTTCATTGGACTACATTTCCTCATTCGAGAATTCTGGCCAAGCTATCTCCTTTAGCTAGATCACAGTTTCTGTTTAGATCTGGGTTGTGTTGTAGGGTGCAGCAAAGGAGGATCACATAGAGCCATTTATGGGCTTTTTTTTCAGTGGAGAGGTAGCCTATCCATTGGAGGATAAAAAAAGGTGGCTCCTAGGCATATTTACATATTTTTTTCATCATTCCAACCATCTTCCATCCCTCACAGTGTATTTTCAGTCCAGATCTGCATTATTTTTAGTGGAAGTTGCTGAGAGGGTTCATTGAGCTCATCAAGAGGGTCTATTTATGAATAGAGGGATAAAACTTCTATTGAGAAATACTATTCAAGGAGGAAATTATCATTTCATATCTGTCATAGCCTCATTTTATTCAGTTCCAGTTTGCAGTGACATATCAACCCTAGGGTTATTGTCACTTTGTATATTTTGTTGGTATTTCTTGCAATCTTTTATGGGTTGGCTAGAAATCATGTATTAGAGCCCATATCCTCCTTGCTTAGAATTTCTTTTATATCTATCAGTGTTGGAGAGGTAAATCCCCTCTGCGGACAGAGGCGATCCCTACTAGCCCAGATCGGGTCTAGCAACAATCGCATCACGCTAAGACACAAGTTCCTAATTTCAATAGACCAAATTGCGAGAAAGGCCTACCTCAAGTCCAACACTATTGTTCACGGAGAAGATAGCACTCCAGTTCCCTTGCCCCAGTAGATCAAAATTCTCTCGTTTGGCGCGATCGAACACCTGCACATACAAGAAACACGACGAACACACAAGCGTAAAACCCAATATATGCAATTATTTATCAGTCAGAGAAGATACAAATCATAACATAAAACATGAATATCTGAGAGGAACCATAATTGAAGTCGCTTATTATTAATCAGAACAAAAAAAGATACAACCTGAGCTCTGACACTAAATCTTCCTTTGGCAGGTCAACAGAGGAGTACATCTCGGTAAAGCTCATCGGGAAAAGGACAAGTCTCTCTCTCTTCGGTTGTCTGACGATAATATCCTTGCTATGATTCAACTCTATTCAGGCTAGCTTGCAAAGGGAAAATGACAAACTTATATATATGGTGGAAGGGGAGTTGGGATCCCTATAATGGTGGGATTGGCCCTATCCTCAAGGAAGCTTCCATGATAGGTGGAAAAACACTTCCCCTACATGGAGATCTGGAGCCAAACCTCCCAACTCAATTTAGAGACCAGTTCAGAAGTTGGTTGGAATCAAACTTCCGCCATTTATTTTTAAAAACACTCCTTATTAAGCCTGGCGTAGGTGATACACTGGGACAAAGCGCCAGTTGGCGCGCCCTCTTTGGTGGATTTCACCCATTGGCACAAGGTCTGAACTGGCTAGTCACACCAAGGATAAAAAGGTTATTTTTAGGGCTTTTAACAGGAAATTATCTTCAAGGGAATGATTGTCCTTGTCAAGGGGGATGCCAAGAAATTGGTTTCAGGTCATGTCACTGCTCATAGGTCACGGGATAAGCCCTCCAATGTGCGGGACGGGGGATTTCAGGGACGGTGACAAATTATTGTGTAACATATGCCCCCTAAAGCATGAGGACCGAAAGAGAGAGAGAGAGGGGTGAAATGCTTTACGAGAACGCGCCCAACTGAAAAAACTGTCGTCGGAAAACCTCCGTAGACAAGTACAAATGATATCTCAAATACATGATATATATGTGGTATGGGCGTAGCCATTCGTAACAGAGTGTACAATAATCAGGATCCAAGGCATGGACGCAGCCATCTAGTAAGGATCGATAAATAGACTCAGGTATGGTCGCAGCCATCCAATCATTGAGTCATGTAACCAATCATAATAATCCACAAAATCGCAGCTTGGATTCTAACAGAAAAAATCCAGGGTCTTGTACTCCATCTCGAACTGAAAAAAGTACAAGTTCAAGCATGTGAATAAGTGAGCTGAAGTTGAACATGCAAGAACATCGTCTAATTACCAGCCAATGATGAAAGCTGTTAACAGACATGAGAGGAACCACCAATAATGACAATGGCCCTCAAGGTACCATAGGTAAAATCCATAGAGTGTGAACAGTGAGCTAGCGTTGAACACCCGCAGAATCATCCGATCGAAGGTCAATGACCAAAACCTTGTGTCGAATGCGAAGAACCTGCCATTGAGGCATGCAGACTCCAAGGTACCAGAAGGGAGTCTCTAGATCAACTTCCTGGATAATGAGCTGAAGCCGACAGGAAGTTACCTTGATCAAAGGTGGGCCATAGTGTTTCCCACATCATCGACGCGAGACAGAGGAAAATATTTTTTGTGAATCAGGATCAGATGAGAATCAGAGGAAGGTTGAAACTGTAGAGGTCAACTTCTCTTGAACATATTGGCGGCACGACAGTGGATTTGGCATTATTTGACGTCAAAATATCAGAGGTCATGATAACGAGGCAAAGAGCATATGAGAGGTCAAAAAGGATCACCCAAACCCACAGAGGCAAACAGAAAATGAGATGAGATGTCCCCAACCCGACACGAATGCAGACACATGCCATGTTCAAGAGCGGCATACTGCCGACACGACAACGATACTGGTTCCATTTTCCCCCACCATTTCTGGCGAGTACCTCTTTATTTTTACACAAGCTTGAAGAGGATACCATATGCTTGTCATATAAGTTCGTCCTTCGGACGAATCCATTCTAGTGCATTTAACGATCCCTAGGAAGGAGAAACTCGAACATTGTCATTATGACAAAATCTGATGTCATCAAGGTTTAACGAGTCTGACAAAGGAAGAACTTGGCGTCTTTTCATTTTTAGAGAGTTTGAAAAGACATCATAAAAGTAAACTCTAGTAGTCCCTTTTCATAAATAGCTCCTCAGATCTGAAAAGGTAGAAAACTATGTCTGAGAAAACCTCCTAGTTGCGATAGGCTAGGGTATTCATTTTTTGTAAATAATCTATCCCAACCCGAAAAAGGGGTAAACATATACTGGGTAGATGTCGTTTCGCAGCCACTTTAACGAGATCAAAACGACAAGCGACTCGACAATCTTTTCATGTTTAGAGAGTCAGAACAGAGCTAAAAGTTGACTCCTCCTGGAGGAACGAGTGGTATAAAGGGGAGCAGTTGGTTCTGGTAATGGTGGAACTGCTCAGAACAAGTAAAGGTTAAGAGGTTGGCTAACAAGACCACTCATCGCAGCGGTTCCTGAGGAACTGGTAAAACAACCAAGTGAATGCATATAATCGGCCAAGCAGATAGTGACGATGGAGTGATAAAACCAAGGCTCATCTGACAAAATAGCCTACAGGCTGATAAAATGGCAATCACAAGAGGTAAAATGGGAATGGTTTCATTTTTACACAAGCTTTAAATCAGGAAACTCTACTTGAAGTTGCTTTCAAGTTTACACAAGCTTGAAACAAAGATAAACTATGCTTGAAACTGGTTTCATTTTTACACAAGCTTGAAACGAAAACAAACTATGCTTGAAAAAGTAAGCATACCCCTAGCATGGTGACTCAATTTGAGGTACATTCCCCCCAAGCTTCAATCCATATGAAAGACAGATGGAGTGAAGGTTCAAGTTACGAGATCAAGAGAAAGACTCGACTGGGATTTTACGAGATCTAAACAAAGACTCGAATTGAACGGGAACATGTTTCATTATTTTAACGAGGTTGACACATTCAAAGAACTATCCTCAGGATACCTTGTTTCATGGTTTAAGGAGCTTGGCACAAGACAAGGAACTCTGCTACGACAACCTTGTTTCATTTTTTAAGGAGCTTGACATAAGACAAGGAACTCTGCTCTGGTGACCTTGTTTCATTTTTTAAGGAGCTTGACACAGGAAAGGAACCATGCTCCGACCGACCTCATCATAATGAACAAGAATTCATCGCTTCCAAGAGTTCCACTCCCGATGGAAGGAAAACATCCTGGAATTCAGGACCCAATGCCCCCAGCACCTGATGCACAACGGCACTATCACTGAGTACAGGCACGGGGTAGGTAGCCACATAGTTTACATGTGGTGAGGATGATACAACTGGTGGATAAAGACCCGGCAGAGATGATGGTGGACCAGATGCCACATCAAGACCAAAGAACGAAAGTTGATCAATGGTCACGATCTGTCCTTCATGTGGAAAACAGACCACACGAAAAATGGAGGAGACAAGCACTCCCATGGCATAGGTGTCATCGCGCCCCAAGAGAAGATTGAAATCCAAGGGGACTAGAACAACCATCATGTCCATATGGATGGTTTTACCTCCCAATGTAACAGGTAAACTTGGAAGGATTCCTAATGGTTGACTAGTTCTTCTATTAAATGCCAACAGATTCTGCATAACAGGCACAAGCGGCGGAAAATCGAAATTTTTCCAAGTAGTTGAGGATAAAATACTAGCAGCCGCACCTTCGTCTATAATGGTGTTGGGTACGACCAAACCAAAGGCCTATACCGTTAGCTCGAAAGGCACATAAGACGGAAGGCAGTATCCCGTAAATTGATTCCAATCAAAGGAAGCGACCAAACTACTCGGAGGGGCTACCATCAAACTGAGATGGTCTTCCCCTGGTGTTACGAAAGAAGAAGGAGCATCCTCCACGACCTCCATCTCGAAGGTGGGAGGAGTATCCTCCGGGACCTCCATCACGGGAGGCGAAGGAGCAACTTCTTGAGATATAGGGATAGGAGAATCTTTCTCCAAGTCCAAGGAATCTGAAGAAACAAGAAGAACTTGAGGCATGTGAGGTCCACTCTCAACGGAAAAGACCTGGTGCACCGCAGATGGGGCCAGTTCAGCCGATCCCACGACCAATGGTTGGTCAGGAATGGATTCCTAAATTTTAATTTCCAAGGGAGCAGGACCGACCAAGGATGACTCTTGACCAATCATAGGATCAACTGGTGGAGGGCTCAGAGAAAGCTGTTTATAACCAACCGGGAGGCATGGTGTAGAAACATCTGATTTGTCCAAAACTCGCTTGGCTTCATCCATATACAGACAAAGGTGAATGGCATGGTGCCCTTCACACAACTTACAGGGATTGGTAATCTTACCTTGCTTCTTAGGAGCCTTACTAGCACTAGCTGAAGACATACCCCCAACCTGACTCTCGGGAGCCAAAGGCAATGACGGATGACCATTATACCATACTTCAAGCACCTTGGGAATCCCAGGGCAGTCTCGAAGACGATTGTCTCCCATGCACAACATGCAAGGGAACTTGACTTTCCGCAGAAGGTTGGGAGTTTTATCGATGGAAGGCTTCGTAGGCGTAATAGCCACAGAGCTATCCTCTCCTTTATCTGACTTATTCTTCTTCTTTTTAGCCACCTGGGTAGTAGAATCCAAAATTTCACTAGGTGAAGTAGAAGAGGAGGACGCAGAAACATGCGAAGAAGGGGAGAGGTCCACCTTTGAATCAACATGGAGTTTCTCAGGTGGAGGAGTGGATGGTATGGTAGCCGGGACATTCGGGACCACAGAGGTTGAAAACAACTAAATGGGCAACCCAACAGTTAACCCAGGAAGGGAAAATGTTGCCATATAAGGAGCACCAACATTTCCAAAAGGAGGAAAAGTACCAGGATTCCCATTGGAGGGGGTTCCTTGGTTGGTGAATTCTGGAAAATTTTCCATCAGAAACGATCTTCAGAACAACACCCTAAGGAAACTAACTTTAACCAGGAATATTTCATGGGCAGTTAATTTTTAAAACATTGAAACAAAACTCTACCGTTTCATATTTTAAGAGTCGAGAAACAGGCAAAAGGTGACTCTATCACTTTCAGATTGGAAACAAGCGTGAAAGGACAAGCACTTGATGATATTTTCAAATTTAATGAGTCAGAAAAGATTGAAATGACTACTCTGGAATTCTAGGAAAAGGGTGTACCAGATATCTGTGAACTACAATATACACCTTGGTTCAAAAGTGAAAGAGAAATCAACCAAGGACTTGACGTACGTGTAGGTAATCTCCCCGAATGTTGTGTCCGGTGTATCACGGGTATAAGGCGGCAGACTCGGCTTCCTACAGATAAAGGATAGCAACCTAGTGGGGTCTCCCTTTATATACGTGACGGTATGGGGAGCACAAGTCCATACTAGTGTTTTCTAAAGCCAAGAGGCGAACGACAGCTACTAGGTTTAACGACGCCGGAACACGTCACCAGCCTAGACCTCTAAAAATTTCGTTAATGTTTCAATGCTTCCTTAGGTTGATTGAATAAATTTTATGGTTGATCTTCAATTATGTCTCAGTTTCAAGGCCCTACCACATGTCATCTGACAATCTCCTATATGCAGCTATATGAGAAAAGACATCTTTCAATTTGATGAATGTTATCTAGTTAAGGGAAGAACTTCAAACAACGACACAACAAACAACAATACTAAAAACGAAATTTTTCCAAACTAGATTACTTTCACTATCCAAAATTAATTTCAAACATTCAACGATGCGAATAATGCAATGTAATCTATGCAAAATCCTCTTTTTCAAAACTATGCGATTGTAATCTATGCACAATTTCCTTTTTTTTTTAAATGATAAGAATGCACTCAATGCATTTTTCGATGAAATGAGAATCTAATTAATGCATGCTTTAAATGAAAGAGAATGCACTCAAAGCGATTTTTGGTTTTCAATCATTAAACAATATAATCTAAGTTCGATGATAAATCTCAAGGATACTTTTCAATGCAATGTGATCTAATGCATTTTAATAAAAGAAAACTCTGAGATGAAAAGTAAATGAACGCAAATCTTTTTAATGAAGGATGAAGGCAAAAGGGATGAAAACAAACACTAAGAATGCAATCGTTGTTTCAAAACACTTTGTAACGAAATTTCTCAAAAGGTGACAAAACACAAAGAGGACTTCCAAAGCATGAGATCAAAACAAGGCATTCATTCCCTTTTACATTAAGCAATCATAGAGAGAAGACATTTCAAACAATGAGCAATGTAATCTATGCTCATACAGAGAAAAGACCGAAAGGGAAAGACACACTGGTGAAGAATTTAGAGAAAAAGTCTCAATTTTCACACACCCTGAAATTGGCATGACTTTTGTAGGTGAAACTAGCGCCAACTGGCGCGACTTGCTCACTGACAACTAGCGCCAATGGCCAATTGGCGCGGGTTGCTAACTGAAAACAAGCTCCAATGCCTGAAAATGAAAAAACAAATAATTTCTCCCAACCAAGGCTAGACTTACCACTTCAAGCAAAATCTAAAACTAACCCAGAAGCAAAGTACTGACCAAAAAACTTCCGAACAAGGGAAAACCCTAGCAACTACAGGAAATGGTGCGACTGTCTGGCTATAATCTGGGCCAGACATGGGATGGCATGAGTGATGAACTAGCAACCTGCACCAATGGGCGCGACTGTCAGAGTGGAAACCGTGCCAATCAAGCCAACCATGAAAAGATGAAAATTCGGAAAAGTAGAGGTCAGATCTGATCCTCTAGGGCTGAACAGAGGTTTTACACTAGAAAAAAGTGAACCAAAAGAGTTGATCAAGCATACAAAGACCAAAATCAACGGAAAAGACAAGACAAACTCCAATCAATGTCTCCCCAGTGGAGTCGCCAGTTTGTTGGAGAGGTAAATCCCCTCTGCGGACAGAGGTGATCCCTACTAGCCCAGATTGGGTCTAGCAACAATCGTATCACGCTAAGATGCAAGTTCCTAATTGAAATAGACCAAATTGTGAGAAATTCCTACCTCAAGTCCAACGTTGTTGTTCGTGGAGAAGATAGTGCTCCAGTTCCCTTGCCCCGGCAGATCACAATTCTCCCGCTTGGCGCGATCGAACACCTGCACATTCAAGAAACACGATGAACACATAAGCGTAAAACCCAATATATGCAATTATGTATCAGTCAGAGAAGATACAACTCATAACATAAAACATGAAAATCTGAGTGGAACCATAATCGAAGTCGCTTATTATTAATTAGATGAAAGAAAGATACAACCTGAGCTCTGACGCTGGGTCTTCCTTTGGCGGGTCGACAGAGGAGTACGTCTCAGTAAAGCTCGTCAGGAAAAGGACAACTCTCTCTCTCTTCAGATGTCTGACGATAATCTCCTTACTATGATTCAGCTATATTCAGGCCAGCTTGCAAAGGGAAAATTACAAGCTTATATAGATGGTGGAAGGGGAGTTGGGATCCCTACAATGGTGGGATTGGCCCTATCCTCAAGGAAGCTTCCATGATAGGTGGAAAACCACTTCCCCTACATGGAGATCCGGAGCCAAACCTCCCAACTCAATTTAGAGACCATTTCAGAAGTTGGTTGGAATCAAATTTCCACCATTTATTTTTAAAAACACTCCTTATTAAGCCTGGCGCGGGTGATACATTGGGAAAGAGCGCCAGTTGGCGCGCCCTCTTTCGTGGATTTCCCCCATTGGCACGAGGTCTGAACTGGCTAGTCGCACCAAGGATAAAAAGGCTATTTTTAGGGCTTTTCACAGGAAATTGTCTTCAAGGGAATGATTGTCCTTGTCAAGGGGGATGCCATGAAAGTGGTTTAGGGTCATGTCACTACTCACAGGTCACGGGATAAGCCCTCCAATGTGTGAGACGGGGGATTGTAGGGATGATGAAAAATTACTATGTAACAATCAGCCATATTAAATCAATGTATGTTTACAGCAGCAACTGCACTGATATAGACATCATTTTCACCACTTTCTGGCATTCTATACAGTAGCAGCAACTCATGTACTTATTGATCTGATCATGGGAGACTTGTTCTTATTGCTTGAGTGGCTTGACCCTCAAGATATTTTTATATATTTTTGCCAATATGTGAATAAAATGATGGCTACATATTGATCCCTCTTATGATATGTTCATATTTTCTGTATTTTACATTAGTATGTCGTGTATTGCTACTATTTCCATTTTGGAATATTAGACAGGAGGATAAGAACATCCAATAGGGGAAGTGTTGACTACCTTTGAGTTGGGCTCAAACGCACTAAGCCAAGCAAAGAAAAGTGGATGGAGGTTGGAAAGTTGAGGGAGTTGTACCCTCGTCTACTGAACAAGTAATCAAGTCTTTTGGGGTCCCAAAAACTCCCCAATGGGGAGGATTGATCAGGAATTCATAAATTTTGCCCAAAATTGAAAGTTACAAGATTGGGTTGAAACCAAGATGGTTTTGTAGATCTCGTCTTCCTGATTCTAGCTCCTAAAATGGTTCAAATAACTGATGTCGTATGAGGGAGATATCACATTCTGATTGAATTCCCAAACAACTAAATTTTACGACAAGGTTGACTGGGATGCCCAGTCCGTATGGAGGATGCACAGTCAGCAAAAAGGAATATTTCGAAGAATATTCCTTTTCTTCGGGCCAACCAGTTGATAACAAGTGGTGCTATATGGTTCTTTGATGGGTTGTACATTATCTTGTAAGAGCCAATGGAAGGGTGACATGTGGCTAGCCCTGAGGCTGCCACGTGTCCCTGAGAAGGTGTTTTAAAATTTTATAGAGGTCCACAAGGCTCGACCCAGTGACCTCTGTTAGAGCAACCATCTGCCACATCCACATGCGTTGTGCCATGAATCTTAACCTCTAAGGATCACCAGTTCTATTTAAAGTTTAAAAAGGTGACAATTGGTGGTTGGGACTATTGGCAGTCCATGGTATATGGTCACATTGCAACATAAAACATTGACGTTGACGGTTAATACTATGCAGTCTCCATAACACTTATCATAATTGTCAAACTTATCACATGTTATTTCTCCGATCTCTGTGCGGTTAAAACATTATCCACTGAAAATTTCATAACTCCGACATTTATGTTTATAAACCTTGTCACATTATGGGGTTTCATGCTACGGTTGCTCCAACAGTTAAATTAACTCCACTTCAAACTCTATTTTAAAGGCTTTTCCCACGGTTTAAGCAGAGTTCCTCTCCAGCAAACTATAACCACAGGTTTTGGGGGTTGGCAGGTGTCCACCCCCTACACATAACATTAAATTTGCAGTTAACGCTGGTGGAGTTCTTGGAGGTGCCCTATTTTTATGCGAATTTGGCCAAATTTAACTCCAGTTAAGTGGAGTTCTCCACAATTAGTGGAGATTTTCTAGGTGTTACTAGGAAAATGAGTTGGAGGCTCGATTTTCACCCATTCTGAGTGAATGAAGAGTCAATCTGGACTAATTGGAGAATTCTGGAGCCATTGGTGCAAATAAAACAACCATTAGAGGCCTATAACTACATGTATTTGAAAAATTTTGAGCATAATGGAAGATGGACATGACATTGGGAGCTGGACCAGTAGATGTAGCCTAGGAGGGGTGAACTGGTTCATCATGCCTGTTGTGTAAATTTTGTGTGGTGTTTTATTTCTCTATTATACACTACATTTCAGTGTTATTTTCTCTTTTTTCATGCTTCTTATTCACTAAAATCATCTATCTTTGATGGTTAAAATCCTCAATCCTTAAGAAAACTATGGAGACAAGTATTCACATGTTTTATAATAGAAAATACACTTAGTACAAAAAACTAATACAGTCCTTTCAGATCAGCCACAGGCCAAGGTTGAAGGCTTGGTTGCTACTTTGAAGGCCTCTCTGACAGAAGTGCAGGTTATTAAGGCCGATTTGGAGCTTTAGATAGCACCACTACAGGAAAAACTCCAGCCTAAGACCCCTCCGGAGCTACGCGCCCAACAAGCCACGCTTTTCACGGAAGCTACAACCATTATTACCACATAGATAACTTAGGGCACCACATTGTTTGATACTATTATGGAGTTATGGCCCCGGGTGCAGCGTGACCCCCTCCTTTGCCAAATAGATCAGGAGCTGCACCAAAAGGAGCAATATTTTGAGTAGATGGAAGCCACTATGACAACCCTAATCCCAGCCCTATAGAAATTTTCTGAATAATGATTAATTATCCATCGAGACTATCCTGATCACATACAATTCAAATTTATATGCAACACATAATCTCTTCCACTCAGATCATCAAACATGCGGAAATAAAATCAAGCGATAACACATCAACTCATCATACACATTAACACAATATGTATGGGGAAAGCTTATAGCTGAAAACCCTGCAGCTATTGCGTATATTATAATGGAGAAATCATGTAACAAGCTCAGTACAATACTCCTCACAAGTACTCAGTACTTTCTCATGAAGTTACACACAATCTAGCTCAGTTTTGAATAGGTTACTGGTTCAAAACTCACCGCCAATTGCCTTGCCTCTATTGCGCAATCCAGGCCTATCTATATAGAGATCCAAGGTTTGAATCCCCTTGGCTTGACAGCGCAATCATCATGGGAAATTCCTCCAAGTGTGGTGCAAAACTCATGCACAACTGATGTCGCCACTGATAGCTAACTCCACCCTTTCATCTACCTCTTTCACTGGTCTCCACTGAACTGTCCATGCACTGTAGTGAACTGATGTGTTCCTGAGTTGAATAATGAGTTACTAATTAATGAATTAAATAATATTTAATTCACTCCACTCATAACTAATTGATTAGCTAGTTAAACTAATCTCAACTAGTTCAACTAAGTTAAACTGAACACAACTCCACTAGCTGTCTCATTAAATCCACCAAACTTCTGCCACTGAAGTCCTAACTGAAGTCAACCATGCATGATGCCATCAAACCCTAGGAATAGAGTAATTCCTCTGTCAAATGCATGAGCCACTTCCAAGGCTCGAACTGAAGTGCTCCAAGAGAGTAAACTGAAGTTTATAGTCCAAATATTATTAAGGGTAAATAATATTTGACTTCCCTATTTTAAGGAGAGGCAATCTAAAAATAGACTTCGACCTATAGGTCCAAAAAATAGAGTCCCATCTATTTTTACCAACATGACCAATGCTCCAAGAATCTCATACTGCAATCCCCGAACCATGCTCCATATGTCTAAAAATAGACATAGTCTAAAAATAGATTTTGCGCCGGAATTTGCCTGCGGGCCCACTTAGTGAAGGCGACTTCATTTCACTAAGCTCCATCATCTTGCTGCATTTTCAACACTCCCTCTTAGCAAGATATGGATTATCTGCAACCCCTATCCTGCCTCTGTGGAATTCGAACTTGCTCCTGGTGAGCGCCTTCGTCAGGATGTCGGCATCCTGATCCTCCGTGGGAATATATGAAAGCATCATGATTCTCCGCTGAACACAATCTCTGATATGATGGTACCTGATGTCGATGTGTTTGGACCTATCATGAAATATTGGATTAGCCGAGAGTTTAATGCAACTCTGGTTATCACATTAGATCACTGTAGGCTCCAAATGCAACCTGAACAATCCTGCGAGGATCTTCCTCATCCAAATAGCCTCGCATGCAGCCAAGCTAGCTGCCATGTACTCGGCCTCGGCTGAACTGAGTGCCATGGATCTCTGCTTCCTGCTGTACCAGGAAACTGCTGTCGACCCAATGCTGAAAACTCCTCCAGATGTGCTCTTCCGGTCTGTTGGACTCCCTACCCAATCTGCATCAGTGAAGCCAGAAAGCTTCGCTCCATCCTCCTGTCTGTACCATAGACAATATCCCGATGTGCCTCTAATATAGCGCAATACATGCTTGCTTGCCTTCCAAAAGAGCTTGGTAGGCTTAACCATAGCTTGCGAAAGCTGGTTAACTGCATAGCATATATCGGGTCGTGTATTGATCAGATACATAAGCGACCCCACCAACTGTCGATAGACAGTGGCATCCACTACCTCCGCTGAAGTAGCATCCTCCTTCCTCCAACCACCAGGAAGAGGAGTGTCAACAGGCTTGCAGCCTTGCATGTTGAACCTCTCCAGAATCTCCCGGGCATACTTGCCCCGAGAAACAAACAGTCCTCCGCTGCGCTGCCAAATCTCCAATCCCAGGAAATAATGAAGGATGCCCAAGTCCTTCATCTCAAACTCTCGTGAAAGATCCTCCTTGCATGAAAGTATCAACTGCTCATCGCCAGTCAAAATCAGATCATCTACATATAGTACGATGATCAACAGCTTCCCCTCCACCACAATCTGGTACAGGTTTGGATCCGCCTCACTCTTGGAGAATCCAAGCCCGGTGAAGTAGCTGTCTATTCGAGTGTACCAAGCACGAGGTGCTTGCTTCAGCCCGTACAGTGCTCTCTTGAGTTGGCACACATGCGACTCACTGCTGAAGATCTCGAAACCTTCAGGCTGCTCTATGTACACCTCCTCCTCAATGACTCCATTGAGGAACGCAGTCTTCACATCCATCCGATGAATGTGCCACCCCATCTGCGCTGAGAGAGCAAGGATCGTCCGTATGGAAGAGTACCTTGCGACAGGTGCAAAAGTCTCCTCATAGTCAATCCCCTCGATCTGTGAGAAGCCACGGGCGACAAATCTCGCCTTGTACTTCTCCACACTCCCGTCAGCTGCCTACTTCACTTTGTAGATCCATCGCGAACCCACCACTGATTTCCCCACCGGTCTTGGGACAATCTCCCATGCACTGTTCCTGACGAGCGAATCATATTCTTCGATCATGGCATCAACCCATGCGGGTTCCTCCACAGCTTCCTCAAAAGAGGATGGCTCTGTCACAACACATTGACTCACAAGAGCCATGTATCCAATGTACCGATCCGGTGACTGTCTCTGTCTGCGCTGTGCTGTAGGTGGTCCTACAACCTTCTCTGCATCCCGAGCCAGTCGCTCAGCTTCTGTAGTGCGCATGCGCCCTCTGATGGTTGGCGCTGCCTGGGTGGTTTCTTCCACCTCCTGAACCTCCTCTTGTGGCTGATCCACATCTGGAAGCTCCTCCTTAGGAACTAACAGCTCCTCATCTGCATGCAAGTGTAGCTCCCTCTCAAGCGAACACTGCATGGCTTTCTCCTCCTAAAATTTTATATCCCGTCGCACAACAGTCTTTCGAATGTCTGACAAATATACTCGGTAGTTATGAGGTGTATCAGTGTACCCCACAAATATTCCAACCTCAGCAGTTGGATCCAGCTTCCTTCTCGCATCCTTCGTCACATGCATGTAGACAGGAGAACCAAAATCCGCAAATGGGAAATATCAGGCCTCTTGCCAGAATAAGCCTCCTCTGGTGTACTCATGCCAAGAACCTTGTGAGGACAACGGTTCTGCACATACACTGCTGTATTGCATGCCTCACCCCACAAGTGAAGGGGTAGGCCCTGATCATGCAACATCGCCCGTGCAGCACCCACGATCGTTCTGTTCTTCCGCTCAGCCACCCCGTTCTGCTGTGGGTAATGGGGTGCGATGAGCTCTCTCCGAATCCCTTCTGCGCTGCAGAACTCCTTGAATTCATCCGAGATGAATTCACCACCGTTATCACTCCTTAGAGAAATCACCTTCTTCCCCGACTCCTTCTCGACCAGTGCTTTAAACTCACAGAACTTCGCGAATGTATCGCTCTTCTTCTGCATGAAGAAGATCCAGCACTTTCGAGAGAAATCATCAACAAAGATCACATAATACCTGTGCTTTGCTGTCGAAGAAACTGAGAAAGGACCACACACGTCTGTGTGAACTCTCTCAAGGATCATCGTGGCGTGACTATCCTTCTCGTGAAAGTTGGCTTTCACATACTTCCCCAAGGTACACCCCTTGCACTGATCTGACTGCGAAAGAGTGCCCTTAGGAAGCCCAGTAGAAATCTACTGCAGAATCTTCAAAGCTCCATGGTGAAGGTGGCCCAATATCCTGTGCCACAGGTCGCCCTCATCATCCCGGCTCACCACTTCTCCCGCTTTGCATGCCATAGCTGCGCAGCCATCTACCTGCAACTGATAAAGGTTCTTGGTTCAAACCCCTATCTTCTGGGTCTCTCCAGTAGTCTTGTTGCATAGGAAGGCTTTTCCTTCGCTGAAGACCACATCATACCCCTTATCCTCCAACATCGCCATAGAGATCAAGTTCTTCTTCAATCCAGGTACATGCATGACATCCTTCAATACAAAGGGTTTACCAGACTCCCTCTGAAAGGATATGGTACCAATACCAGTCGCACTGTATCTACCATCATCGCCCATCTCGATGTGCACACCCAAATCTTTGTCCTCTAGATCTGAGAACAAATCTCGATCTCTCATCATATGAAATGACGCACCGCTGTCCAAGAACCATACCGATCCCATCACACTTGAAACCAAGCATGCGATCAGTGAAAAGTCAAGCTCGAACTGTGAAGCCAAAGCTTCTCCATCTGCAGATCTTCCCGCTTGCTTGTTCTTCTTCTTCTTTGGACAATTTGTAGCATAATGTCCGTGATCATGGCAGTGAAAACACTTCACTTTCACCATATCCTTCTTCTTTCCCTTTGCACCAAAATGAGAGTTTTTCTTACCCTTCCCCTTCTTTTCTTTGGCAACCAAAGCGCAAATTTCTTCATCAGCTCCCTTTGATGAAGATCCATCTCGAGTAGTCCTCCTTATCTCCTCCTCCATGAGATCCGCCCAAAGGCGCTCCCATCCTGGCAGCTTCTCCCGACCATTGACACTATCTTGATATGAGTACCAAGCCTTCGGAAGACCAAGGAGAGCCAGGTCGACCATGTCCTCGTCTTCGACAGTCACCCCCACACTTCCCAGCTCATCTCTGCATTGAGTGAACTTCGTGAGGTATTTGGCGATACTGTCGCCTTTCTCCATCTTGATGTTCCTGAGCTTATCTTTGAGTGCCAGCTTCCTTTGGTCACTCTTACTCTAGAATAGATCCGTCAAATCTTTCCACATTAAAAATGGAGAAGCCTTTCCATGCAGGCTGGATACAATATGATCCTTGACGCCCTCCAACAGGATCCTTCGACATTTCGCCATCTTCTTTTGCCATGCTTCGACTTCCGCAGGATCAGTGGGCTTTTGGACATCCGTATCTACGAACTCCTTCAAACCATTATCTTCTAATACTGCCTCCATGCGATCCTTCCATGCAACATAATTCGAACTGCCTTCAAGAGCATATTCGAGTCGCAAATCGTTGAAAGACATTTTCAACACTGGCACCAAGAAAACAAAACTGCTGCAAAATTTCGAATTCCACCTCAAAGCTCAACCACTCTAGATCTGTGAGAACAAATTATTTCTAGCACAGAGATTGACTGCAAGGGGCATTTACCAGACCTTTCACTTTCAGAAGAAAGATGAATCCGGAGGCTACCTGGCCCGCATGCAGACTCTGTCTACCGAAATAAGTTTGTAATCACTGTGATGATCAATCTGAACTTCAATAGCTCCGATACCATGTAGAAATTTGCTGAATAATGATTAATTATCCACAGAGACTATCCTGATCACATACAATTCGAATTTATATGCAACACATAATCTCTTCCACTCAGATCATCACACATGCGGAAATAAAATCAAGCGATAACACATCAAATCATCATACACATTAACACAGTATGTATGGGGAAAGCTTATAGCTGAAAAACCCGCAGCTATTGTGTATATTATAATGGAGAAATCATGTAACAAACTTAGTACAATACTCCTCACAAGTACTCAGTACTTTCTCATGAAGTTACACACAAACTAGCTCAGTTTTGAACAGGTTACTGGTTCAAAACTCACCACTAATTGCCTTGCCTCTATTGCACAATCTAGGCTTGTCTATATAGAGATCCAAGGTTCGAATATCCTTGTATTGACAGTGCAATCATCATGGGAAATTCCTCCAAGTGTGGTGCAAATCTCATGCACAACTGATGTCGCCACTGATAGCTAACTCCACCCTTTCATCTACCTCTTTCACTGGTCTCCACTGAACTGATCATGCACTGTAGTGAACTGATGTGTTTTTGAGTTGAATAATGAGTTACTAATTAATGAATTAAATAATATTTAATTCACTCCACTCATAACTAATTGATTAGCTAGTTAAACTAATCTCAACCAGTTCAACTAAAATAAACAGAACACAACTCCACTAGTTGTCCCATTAACTCCTCCAAACTTCTGCAACTGAAGTCCAACTGAAGTCAACCATGCATGATGCCATCAAACCCTTGGGAACCACGTGATTCCTCTGTCAGATGCATGAGCCACTTCTGTAGCTCGAACTGAAGTGCTCCAAGAGAGTAAACTGCTGTTTATAGTCTAAATATTATTAAGGGTAAATAATATTTGACTTCCCTGTTTTAAGGAGAGGCGGTCTAAAAATAGACTTCGACCTCTTTGACCTCAAAAATAGAGTCTCATCTATTTTTACCAACATGACACATACTTCAAGAATCTCAAACTGGAATCCCCGAACCATGCTCCATATATCTAAAAATAGACATAGTCTAAAAATAGATTTTGCGCCAGAATTTGCCTGCGGGCCCACTTAGTGAAGGCGACTTCATTTCACTAAGCTCCATCATCTTGCTGCATTTTCAACAAGCCCAATGAATAGCGCGCCTTCGGACCAACCACGAACTCAGAAGTGAAATTGTGGGGCTCTGGCGCAAGAATAAGGTACTCAACAACCATCTGACACCCTGGGCTGACGAAGCTCTCAAGCTTTCGCAAGAGTTAGAATGTAATATTCCAAAATTTTAGCCTCCAAGGTAAATGGAATATTAGAGTTGTTTTATCACTAGGAAGGTGAATAAATGGGTAGGGAGGCCCATTAAACCTCTTTAGAAGGATCAGTAACACTCCTAATGTGAAAAGGGGTAAGAATAAGCAGCTTATTTGAGCACCCTTGGGTGTGAACAGAGATAGGGATATTTTGATTCAGTCAAATTTGACCAAGTCAACAAGCTGTCTAGATACATTGAACCACCTTGTTGTACACCGCATTTTTGGTGGAGGACAACTTGCATGAGCTTGATGGCACATGTGGATGGGACCCAATGAGGAGAGGTTCACTTGCTATATATGAAGAGGATGGAGGCCTTTTTTATTCAAGATTTTGTATTTTTGATCTATTGATCTTGTCTATTTAGACTTGGCTTCCCCTTATTGTTTAGCAAGGCAGCACTGGGTGTTCCCGAGTGGGAATCCCACCTCTTCCCTTGAGAGACCTCTTGGGAGAGCTTGTCCTATATTGCTCCACATCCAGGCTCAAGGCCAAGCATCATTCTTCAGTCCCAGCATTATTTCTGGAGCAGAATATTGCTAAGTTGCAGGGTGTTGCAGTGGAGGATTCTTACACCACTTCTGGGTCTGTTTCTCAGTAGAAGGTGCCTTCCCTCTCTTGAGAAATCAGCTAGGGAGATTTCTGAGCATATTTCATATCTTGGAAGCAGGCCAAAGTGGTTCTCATCTGCTACAGCACATTCCCTTGTAGTAACTACGTCATTTTATGCAGAGTTGCTGCAGCAGGGTTAAGACCCTTGTTTTTGAGCTAGTTTCCTAGGGAAAGGGCCAACCCTTCTCCTAGAAAACTAGATGAAGGGATCCTCATCCTTCTTTTGTATTATTCAGCTATATTTCTGTAATTTTGTAGTGAAACTACATTTTCTGAGCTAAATATTTAGATATGCTCTTTCTTGTACATGTGTTTCATGAAACCCTTGCCGAGTTAGCTTTATAATGCAATAAGGAGGCCAGATCTCTGTTTTCTTGGCATATTATTCCATGTAACTCTAGATCCATTTTATTTCATTATTTTACTACAGAAACCCTCATAAAATAATTTTTTATATGTTTCAGTCTTTTCTGCATAACTCAAGTCATGGGATTTGGCTATTTTTAAGTTGTCAAGTAGCTGGGAGGTCTGTTTAACATATCAAAAGGGATTTCTTTCTGATCCCCTTTTTTTGTGATAGCCTAATAGCATATACTAAGGTAGCCCAACGTTATTTCACCCAGTAAAAACGTAGATCTTTAGTAATAACGTTTCCAGGGTCTAATTTATGCGTTTTCCCCACTTGGGAAGGTGTAGACATTCTTCCTTTTTTGTTGTTTCACTCATTTGAAGGCTATGTGTTTTTTAACACATCTTATGAGTCTATTTGCTGGATCTCCACATCTGGAATATCTTAAGATATTCCCGATAGTGTAGAAAATCCCAATTTTGGGATATTACAATGGTATCAGAGCATAATCTTGGCTCAGCCTATGGAAATCAGCCATGTAGCTATCCAAAGAAGTAGAGATGAAAAGAATAAAGGCTCCATTATGTGGAAGAAGGAGGGAAGATAGGCTTACAAATATTCTTCCAAAATCTATATAATGCATCAATGAAAATCTTAAGAAGATGAGAGGAGAGATGGAATCTCCTGAAGGGTTTGGATCTAGAGTCAGATCTAGATTGATACATGATAGGTGTGAGCATGCATCTACACCCTATTATGCACAGGACTGTTATGGAAGAGATGAAAGAAGAGGAAATGTCGGAGAGGAAAACTCTTAGCAATTTTCTGCAAGAGTATGAGTCTCAAACTGAAAAGTTTAGAGATCATATTACTTTCAAAGAGTTTTGCAATATCAAGGTGGATAGGAGCCAGCTACATGACATGGATATATTTTCTCTATATACCTTTGATGGTTCTCCAACTTGCTCAGCCAAAGCTTGGGTGGAGGAGTTGTGTACTTAATTGCAGTAGCACCCATTTTCTGAAGAAGAAGCCATCAGAGTAGCAGCGCTGCACTTTGAAGGTAAGGCCTATGCTTGGTGGATGTTTGAGTAATTTTCATTGAGAAATTTTAATACTTCTTCTTTTTCAAATTTCACTAAAATATTGATTGAAATATTTGATGCAAAACATGAGACAATTAAACCAATGAAAATTTTGCATAAGTTGGGAGAACCTGCAAACTCAAAACCACTTCAGAAAACTATTGGAGGAGGTCATATCCTACATGATACCTTGTTGAAGGCAAGATATTTTCATAACCTTGGAAAAGAGGGCATGAAGGGTCCTTTTGCAAAGGAGGATCCCCTTATTGAGCAATTACCTCCTATTCATATTGAAGATGAAGAGAAGGATGGAAGTTACAAAGCTGTCACATCTAGAGCATATCTAGTGCTTCATGCAAAGGAAGGAGGAGCACATGCTCAGACAGGAGGATTTCTTGTGTCATTACAAGAAGTTCCCCAGGATGTCACATATGGGAAGCAAAGTAAAATCAATGAGCAGCATGATTGTGGGATGATATTGATGGAAAGAGAAGGTAGGGAGGAGGGACATCATCACTTGATGAGGAGCACACACCCATATCTATTTCAGAGAGCTGGTGTAAGAAGGAGGGAGACTATCTTGCACTGTGAGGGAAAGGGCAAGGTTGCCCAACCATATGAATAGTCTTCTCCTGCCATGGATGTCTCACTACATGGAGGCATTCCACCAGGGAGGCCACCAGAGTTGGAGTTGGTAAGAGAAATATTTCCATTTGATTCACCACTCTTGGATCTCAGAGAGGTGAAAACTTTGGAGGATTTTAGTGCAACGTAGAAATTTTTGGATAAACTCAAGGAGGAGGGGGACATCCTTCCATTTTCAGCACCACCCACTCTCACTATCTGTACTGTGTTGACAGAGGTTGTTGCAGTCATGGAGGATGGCACCTTCATGGTGCAAGGGAGCTGCTCCATGGACTTGGAGAAATATAGGGTACTTCCTTTGAGGAATGAATCCTCCATACATTGGAGTAGATGGGGGCCACTCACGCTTGCTTTGACCAATATTGGGAGACTCTTTTTGGAGGAGAGTTTCTCATGGGAGGACAACTTCCAAAGATCACTACTTTTTTTTTAGCATTGGTAGCTACATGATGGGCATGGTAGCAATTTGAAGGATGAATTTGGCATGATGGATGTCAAAGGAGAAGACAACAGCATGTGGAGAGCTGCACATTACAGATCATCAGCATTGTCTCTTGGGATGATTGATCCATACTGGAGGTCTCAAATCTTGGTAGAGTACTCCAAGGATCTTGGTGCATGCATGATTCTTGATGACCCTAATGGAGATGACAGATATATGGTGGATGATATGGTCATCTATTCTTATGGTAGATTCTTCTTGACTAGAGCTTCTAAGCTCAACAAGAAGTTGCTACATGCAACACATGAGGACTTCTTCTCCATGCGTTTTGATGCATATCTTTCCTTGGCAGAGGAGTTCATTTGGGAGGGCATTCAACAATAAATATTTCAGAATATGGAGAGATGCATAGCCCGGATGATGATGGAGAGGATGTCACAACCACCTTCCTACTCATTGGGAGTAAGGGAGTATTTTTAGTTGAGTCATTTCAACTCAAGACTTCAAGTGCATGATGGAGAATGTACAATTTCACCTTATGTTTTTTACTTCTTGTCTTTTTATGAGCAGCATATTGTACCAAGGAGGATTATTCCTTCTTGCATATTGTATAATGATGTACTTGAAGACATTTTTAGCATTGATATTAGCTATCTCATTGGTGGTTTGTGGGGAAAGCCACATGATTTTTGGTGTGCACCGTTGACACCCTTTTGTACTTTCATGCTTATATCTTGTAAAATTATTGTGGCAGAAAAAAAGTGGCTATAAAAGAACTTGTTTTTTTTTTATTTGATGCAAGCAAGGAATGCACTGCGTTGGTTCCTTGTATGGGACCTTGATCCACTTTCCGGTTGTCATGTGACAACTTGTTTCTATTGGCTTTTGCTTCCATGTATTGTTGATTTATCTATGTTCATGAGAATCTTTGATTGGAGAGTGGGAGATGAGTTAAAGATTCCCATTGGGAGGATGATTCTCCCTAATTTTCATGGTGCATGTTTCTGGAGGAGCAATGGGAAGCCCAGGATTTCCAAATTACATCTCTCTTCTTCATGTGGGAGAATCCATTTGGAGAGCTTGAGTTTTTGGAGGAGGCACGTCATGGTTTTTTTTGATGGGGTAGCTTGGGCCACTCTTGGAGGTCATGAAATTTCAGCCCAAGATCAGCAGCAGCCCCACACTTATCATAAATGGAGAGGGAAACCACTTGTTTGGGAGGATCCAATCTCTCCATGCAGCCCCAACACATTGCATGATCTGGGGCTGAGGATCTTTTTGAGCTAACTAGATTGGGTCATTTCATTTGGATGATAGCATGGGTGTGGGAGTCACTCATTGGGAATGACATTTCCCATTTTCATCATCACTCCTACCTTAAGGAGGCCATTGGATAGTAGGGATTTTTCCATTTAAATCTTCCACCTTTCTATGATGTGAGCAATATGGTTTGCATGTTTGGGGAGGAGACATTGGAGGAACGATTTGTAGCAGATCATGTTGAGCAGTGGTGGAGACTTTTTGATGAGGAGGCCACAAGAAGAGGAGGGGAGGATTTTTTCTCTCCTTATACTATTGCTTGAGGACAAGCAAAATTTTTGAGGGGAGGACTATAATATTCCAAAATTTTAGCCTCCAAGCTAAATGGAATATTAGAGTTGTTTTATCACTAGGAAGGTGAATAAATCGGTAGGGAGGCCCATTAAACCTATTTAGAAGGATAAATAACACTCCTAATGTGAAAAGGGGTAAGAATAAGCAGCTTATTTGAGAACCCTTGGGTGTGAACAGAGATGGGGACATGTTGATTCAGTCAACTTTGACCAAGTCAAAAAGTTGCCTAGATACATTGAACCACCTTGTTGGATAGCACAGTTTTCGTGGAGGACAACTTGCATGAGCTTGATGGCACATGTGGATGGGACCCAATGAGGAGAGGTTCACTTGCTATATATGAAGAGGATGGAGGCCTTTTTTATTCAAGCTTTTGTATTTTCAATCTATTGATCTTCTCTGTTTAGACTTGGATTCCCCTTGCTGTTTAGCAAGGCATCACTGGGTGTTCCCGAGAGAGAATCCCACCTCTTCCCTTGAGAGGCCTCTTGGGAGAGATTTTCCTATACTGCTCCACATCCAGGCTCAAGGCCAAGCATCATTCTTCAGTCCCAACATTATTTCTACAATAGAATATTGCTGAGTTCCAGGGTGTTGCAGTGGAGAATTCTTACACCACTTCCGGGTTTGTTTCTCAGTAGAAGGAGCCTTCCTTCTCTTGAGAAATTATCTAGGGAGATTTCTGAGCATATTTCATAACTTTGCAGCAGGCCAAAGTGGTTCTTATCTCCTATAGCACAGTCCCTTGTAGGAATTTCATCATTTTATGCAGAGTTGCTGCAACAAGGTTAAGACCCTTGTTTTTGAGCTAGTTTCATAGGGAAAAGGACAACCCTTCTCCCAGAAAGCTAGAGGAAGGTATCCTCATCCATATTTTGTATTATTCAGCTATATTTCTGTAATTTTTTAGTGAGACCGCATTTTCTGAGCTGAATATTCAGATCTTCTCTTTCTTGTACATGTGTTTCATGAAACCCTTGTCGGGTTAGCTTTATAATGCAATAAGGAGGCCAGATCTCTATTTTCTTGGCATATTATTCCATGTAACTCTAGATCCACGTCATTTCATTTTTTTACTGTAGAAAACCTCATAAAATAGCACTGTATATATTAAATTCTTTTTTGCATAACTCAAGCCATGGGATTTGACTATTTTTAAGCTGTCAAATAGTTGGGAGGTCTGTTTAACATATCAAAAGGGATTTATTTCTGATACCCTTTTGTGTGTGAATGCCTAACAACATATGCTAAGGGAACCCAGCATTATTTCACCCATAAAAAATTTATATCTTCAGGAATAACGTTTTCAGGGTCTAATTTCTGCATTTTCCCCACTTGGGAAGGTGTAGACATTCTTATTTTGTTGATGTTTCACTCATTTGAGGGCTATGTGTTTTTGAACACATCTTATGAGTCTATTTTCTGGATCTCCACATCTATAATATCGTAATATTCCCGATAGTGTAGACAATCCCAATTTTGGGATATTACAGCGGTATGAGAGCATAATCTTGGCTCAGCGAGTTGGGTTCATCAAAGCCGCGTATGGAATTAAGTAAAGAAAAACTTAAAATTACTAGTAATATATAAATACTAATTAACCACCCCCCCCCCTCTCAGTGTTTTTCCCAACAATTGGTATTGGAGTAGGTCCTTCTGAAGAAGCTTAATCGCTAGAAACAAGATCAGCCAAGATGAGAAATCAAGATGGGACCACATCTATCAGGCCTCCTCTCTTCAATGGCAACAACTTAATCTTCTGGAAGACAAGGACAAGATCTTATCTTCAGTCTCTTGGAGCAGATGTGTGGGCTATAGTTGAAGGAGGTTATCAATATCCAACTTTCGTTCCAACAGATGCAGCAGCAAGAAAGAACTATGAAACCAATTCAAAGGCGATCACTGCATTATTGGGAATTTTGATTGAATAAGAATTTTTCAAATTCATGCAGTTGAATACAGCAAAGGAGATATGGGACAAAATCATTCTGAGTTATGAAGGTGATGCCAAGGTAAAAAGTGCTAAACTCCAAACTCTCATAATTCAATATGAAAAAAATCAAAATGCACAATGAAGAAAGCATTGCCAGTTTCTTTTTATGTCTACATGATATTGTAAATTGTATGAGAAATCTGGGTGAAACTATATCTGACACTACTCTGGTAGAAAAGGTTTTAATGTCTCTAACTCCCAAATTTGAATCAAAAGTGTCTGCTATTAAAGAGAAACAGGATCTACAAACTCTTATTGTTGCTCAACTTCATGGGATTCTGACTACTTGTGAAATGAGAAAAGGAGGTCCATCTAAAGTCAAAGAAGTTGCCTTCAAGGCTACGACAAAAGGAAAGGAGGTGGAAGAACAAGAAGGATCAGGGTATGTTTCAGCAGAAGATGAGATAAATTTCGTAAAGAAGCTACAACTTGGCACTGGAAGGTTCAGAGCTAAGCTCCCTTTTAAATTTTTTTCTTGTGGAAGAGTTGGTCATTATGCTGCTAAATTTCCCCATAAAGATAGTGATGAAAAGGGAAAGGAAGTGGCTAAAGGAAATAAGAAACGGTTTATCAATAGAAAAAGCTATTATACTCATGAAGATAGTGATGGTCTCTCAAATAGTGAAGAAGGAGAATCTGATCAAGATGTTAGACTTCTCATGGCTTTTGAAAAGGACTCTAGTGATACTTTTATGGATGCATTAGAATAAAATGACATTCTTGAAGAAATAAATCATCTCAAAATATGTTTGGAAGAAAACAAGATTGCCATAGATACTTTAAAGAATCAACTTATAGAAAAGGAGAAGCACAATGAGAAATTAGAATGTGAAATTGTAAGTCTAAGAAAGGAAATTAAGAAAGTGAAAACTTTAAATCTTAGATTTGCTAAAGGAACTAAAAACTTAGATGAAATTATCAAGGTACAACACTCTCCTCTTATAAAGACAGATCTTGGATATATTGGAGAATCATCTCATTCTTCAGCACCAAGCTATCTAAATGCAGCTAAAGCCAACCTACAACATTCTGTCCCTTAGCAAAAGAAAAAATAAACTACACAGGTAAAGCATGATCACTCTAATACAAGGAAGAATAATAACAGAAATATCAATCAGCAGATAAGCATAAATAGAAGGTTTCATAATCGCATAAATTTCTTCTTTAATGGACAATGTTTCTCATGTCATAATTTTGGTCATAAGGCTGCTCAATGTGTTGTGTACAAAACCATCATGACCAGAGAAGAAAGAAAGCAAAGAAATGAGACTGGAATAAAGAAGAATACTTATAACAACTTTTATCCTCTTCAAAATGAAATTGAATGTGCTTATTGCAATAAATTTGGTCATGAAGAATCTGAATGCGGGAGAAAAATTCAGCCAAAAGAGCATATACCTTCAAATTCCAAGGTTTGGAGAAAGAAGGAATTACAGGTTGAAAGTTGTGGCATAGCTTTATTTGCAGAAGGGGAAGAAAACCAATGGTACATTGATAGCGGATGCTCAAAACACATGACAGGTGATAGAAATAAACTTCTTTCATATAATTCTCTAGAGAAAGAAAGGAATGTTACTTTTGGAAATGACTCTCCTGCTATCATTAAAGGAAAAGGTTTTGTTTTTCTAAAAGAAAAGGTGAAAGCAAACAATGTTATGTATGTGGATGGATTAAAGCAAAACCCGTTAAGTGTGAGTCAAATGTGTGATCAAGGAAATGAATTTTTATTTTGTTCAAAATAATGTGTAGTGCATGAACTTGACTCAAGAAAAATAGTAATAAAAGGAACTAGAACACCAAGAAATCTGTATGTATTGAAAGGCGGCCAAGAAAAATGCTGCTTGGGAAAATCTTCAGAAAATTGGTTATGGCACAGAAATTTGGGACATTTGAGCTTCTCTCAAATAAGCAAATTCAGTAGACTCAAAGAATTTCGTGATCTTCCCAGCATCACTCTACCTGAAAGCACCATATATAAATCATGCCAATTTGGTAAGAAAACTAGGGTGAAATTCAATGCCAAAGAAGGATCAACAAGTAAGCCTCTTGAACTTATACATACTGATCTATGTGGTCCTGTAAGGAAAAAGTCACCTCATGGAGAAGAATACTATATTTTATTTATTGATGACTTCTCTGGAATGTATTGGATCAGCTTACTGAAACATAAAGATGAAGCATTTGAAAAATTTAATATCTTCAAAGCTTTGGTTGAAAATGAATTAGATCTAAAAATCAAATGTATTAGATCTGAACAAGGAGGAGAATATATATCAGAGGAATTATTTGGTTTCTGTGAACTTCATGGCATAAAAATACAATTTTCTGTAGCTAGAACCCCACAACAAAATGGCATGGCAGAAAGGATGAATATAATAGTTCAACAAATGGCTCAGACTATGCTTGATGAATCTAGAACTCTTGATACCTTTTAGGGAGCAGTAGCACATACTGCGGTAAATATTCTGAACAAGGCTCATGTTCAGGTAAATAGTGATAAAACCCCTTATGAACTCTGGTATGGAAATCTTCCCACCGTAAAGCATTTTCAAGTTTTCAGAAGCAAATGTTTTATCAAGAAAAATGATGAAAAACTTGGTAAGTTTTAACCTAGAGTAGATGAAGGAATATTTCTTGGTTACTCTTCTATAAGTAAAGCATATAAATGTTACAATAAAAGACTTCGAAATATTGTTGAATGTATTGATGTTGCAATTGATGAGTCTCTCTCAGCTCCAAAAAGAGAAATACCAACAACAAATGAAGATGATGATGATGTATATCTTCCAGCATAAAATAGAAACAATATAGAAGGTGAACCCAATGGAGCACCAGAAGCAGATCTATCTGAGAAGGCTCCATCCAGGTATGTTCAAAAGAATCATCCAGAATCTTAAATTTTGGGACAAAAGGGATCAGGTGTCCAAACAAGAAGAACTCTTGTAGGATCTCCTAGCTATCTGGGATTTCTATCCACTATTGAACCACAGAATTTCAATCAAGCTAGCAAAGATGAATGTTGGATTCAAGCCATGAATGAAGAACTTGATCAAATTGAAAATAATCATACTTGGGAATTGGTTCCAAGACCTCAAGATAAAAATGTGATCGGAACAAAATGGATATTCAAAAACAAATTAAATGAAAATGGTGATGTTATTAGAAACAAAGCTAGACTTGTTTGTAAAGGGTATGCTCAACAAGAAGGTATAGACTTTGAAGAAAAAATTTCTCCTGTAGCTAGAATTGAAGCCATAAGAATGTTTCTTGCTTTTTCAAGTTTTCAACAAATCAAAGTTTATCAAATGGATGTTAAATTTTCCTTTCTCAATGGTGATCTAGAAGAAGAAGTTTATATAGAACAACCATAAGGATTCATTCTTGGAAATGATGAAAAACTTGTTTGAAAACATAAAAAGGCTTTATATGGTCTCAAACAAGCTCCTCGAGCATGGTACTATCATCTTGACAAATATCTTCATCAATAATGTTTTACAAAGGGATCTACTGATAGTAAATTATACACAAAACTAGAGAATGATAAACTGTTGATTGTAATTGTATATGTTGATGACATCATTTTTGGAAGTAATAAAGAGTCCATGAGTCAGAAATTTTCTTCTAGTTTGTAGCAATAATTTGAAATGTCTTTACTTGGGGAACTAACATTCTTTCTTGGCTTACAAGTGAAACAAGCAACAGATGGCATATTTTTATCACAAGAAAAATATCTTAAGAAAATTCTGAAGAAGTATGGGATGGAAGACTGCAAACCTGTGAGTACGCCAATGGTAACTGAATGCAACCTCAGTTCTCATGATGATTCTCCCATGGTGAATCAACTAGAATATAGATCCATGATTGGAAGTCTTCTTTATCTAACCAGGACAAGACCAGACATCATGCATTCCGTTGGGATTGTTGGATGATTCCAAGCTAATCCAAAAGAGTCACATCTTCAGGCTGTAAAAATAATATTCAAATATCTACAAGGCACTCAAGATTTTGGTCTATGGTATCCAAAGAATTCTGATCTCACTCTTCATTCTTACACAGATGTAGATTGGGCTGGAAATGTTGATGATCGAAAAATCACTAGTGGAGGTGCATTCTATATGGGGCCCCGAGTAGTATCTTGGTTACGCAAGAAAAAAATTTCTATTGCCTTATCTATAGCAAAAGCAGAATATGTGGTTGCCGCATCTTGTTGCACACAACTTCTTTGGATGATGGAGACACTACAAGACATTAAAATAAAATTTTCACCTCCCATCTCCATTCTATGTGACAATACAAGTGCTATTAGTATCTCAAAGAATCGTGTTATGCATTCCAAGACTAAGAAAATTCCTATCAAGTATCACTTCCTACGTGAACAAGTGCTTGAACAAAAGGTTAAATTGGAGTATGTTCCCTCCAAAGAACAAGTCGTTGATATATTTACTAAACCTCTTCCCAGGGAAGCATTCGAATATCTCAGACAAAAGCTGGGAGTTGTCTCTACCTCTCGAATCAAATCTACTTAATTTCATAAGTTTAAATTCGATACTCAGGTTTCATAAAGACTAATCAAATATATACATGAGTTTTTGTACATAAAACAATGTATGTGTTTTGCGGACAAAATTCTCTAGGTCAGCGCTCAGCACAGTTGTGGTGTTGTTGGGTAATTCTGTTATTTTTCCGGTATTCATATTTTTGTATCATTCTCTGATTAAGAAGCTTTGATGAATTGGTTGTTGAAGATGTTTAGGATGCATCAGCTTAGGGGGAGCACATGTCTTGCTGAAAAAGGATGCATTCTTGGCATTCTGATTGGTTTCTAATATATGATATCTCTCTTGAGATCTTTTGGTCTTGTTTTCGACATGGAATTTCTGAAATTTGATGAAAAGGGATTGTTGACCCTCATGATGTAAATTGTTCTATTCAATCATGTAAGGACTTGTTCTACTTTGTAAACCCACTTGGTTGGGTAGTTGAGTTAAATATGTAATTCCACTTGGTTGGATCATTGATGTAAGTATGAGTCCTTAGTGATAGGAAAGGTCATACTTGGTTGAGTTATAGAGTCATGTACTTCATTTTAAAATATGTCTGAATATTCAACATGAACTTAGGGGGAGTATGGTAAAAATAGTGCCCTTTGCTCTTGATGTCAAAGGGGGAGAAGATTTTGGGTGTTTGAATAATGGTTATGTTTAATGTATCTTTTTTGTGGTGATCAAACACCATCATGGTTACCATAAAGCAGGGAAAATTTGAAGGATGGAATTTTATCTTGAAGTTTAGAAACCTGGGCGAATCTCGTAATCCATCAGATGTAGTATATAAAATGTTTGACAATATTTTTATTGATAAATCTGAATTTAACTCAACTAAATATGTTTTATTGATAAATCTGTTTTATTGATAAATCTGAATTTATGATACACCCTTGGATATATTAATGGATCAAGATCTCTAGACCTGAAATGACTATGTTCTTGCATGATCCATTGAAGAGATGATTAGATCTAAGACTTGGCACATGTTTTCTGAAGTGGAGTGAAGAAATCTGCCTAAGTTCTATAGATCTGAAACATTTTTGCAGAATTAATATTTACAGATATATATGCTAGTTTGCCTCAGTAAAAGTGCGTATATACGCGACTTTGTTTTAGAAAAGTTGGGTATGGAAGTTAGGGTTTCCTTAAGCTTATTGCAGAGGTTTTCTATTATTTTTGTTATCTCTCTGATGTATGTCAATGAAGTCTTTATGTAGATCTAGGTTGCTTGAATGTTGTATATGTTGCTAAGTTGATTATAGTGAGAAAATGTGTTATGATGACTAACTGATCAAGGGTTCTACAATTCTGAAAAGATATCTGACTGAATGCCTCAGATCTAGATCTGAGACTGACCATATTCTGAAAAACAGTATTCACAGATCTCTACACAATATGGTGTTAAGGAAAGTGCGTATACATGCGGGTTCAGTGAAGCAAAGTAGCATCTGTTTTTTAAGATAATTAATGTTCAAGGTTGAATTTGATTCTGCATACCGATTCTGATATCTAGTTATTACATTGTTTTGATTATAGTGATCTCACTGTTTGGGTTGATGTATTAAGTGAAGTTTATTGTTTTTGATCTTTATGAAGGGTTGTGTTGAAGCTGTGTGATCCAGTATGAAAATTGATGAAATGTGGTCTACAATGATTATGAGGGAAGTAGAAGCTTCCTACCAGTAGAAGTTGGTGTTCTGATCAGGGGGGTTGAAGCTCCCTTCCATTAGTGGTTGGTAAACGAGATCAGGGGGTTGTAGCTCCCTTCCAGTTGCAGCTGGAAAACGAGAGAAGGTTACAGTATTTTGCAGGTAGATGCCTGCGTACTGATATGAGTCTGCATTAGTAAAATATTGTAAGGAGTTTTCCATATAATAAATATTGAAGGCAGAGATGACAACAGCGGTGGTTTTCTCCCGAATTGGGTTTCCACATTAAATCTTGGTGTTCATGTGTGTTTCTCTTGTGTGATGATTTATTCTGCTATTAATACATACATTTACTTCTTAACTAAAAGATGCATGACTAATAAGATGAGTTAAAGATAGTTTCTAAAAAGTCCTTTTTAACAATAAAATTATAGCAGTATACACAAGTTTATTTTGGTATATGCATGTGTATACGTGAGTTGGGTTCATCAAAGATGTGTATGGAATTCAGTAAAGAAAAAGTTAAAATTATCAGTAATCTCTAAATACTGATTGAGCCCCCCCTCCTCTTAGTATTTTTCAGCAGACATGTCAACATCGAAACCATCCGAGAATTTATTTAGGGTTATACCTTGAGGGGGTTTAATGTTTGCTGGAATTTCATTGTAAACATTGTTAAATCTAGTGTAGTAATCCTGCACACTCTCTCAAGGGGCCCTTCTAATGTTCTCATATTCTGATAGGATCTCAAGAGGGTTTTTCTTTATCTCCCATCTATTGAGTAATGATTGGTTAAAATCAGTGAGATCATTTAGAATGGTTGGTGCTAAGGCCCTAAACCATTTTCTAACTTCCTCGGTTAGAATTTGAGCAAATAGTCTCATTTTGACATCTTCCTCATCAAATTCTTAACGATCAGAAAAATCAATCATTTTGTCAATATTATGTTGAGAAGTGATGGGTCCAGTACCATCAAACTGAGGGATTCTATTTTGATGTTATTGGGGCATATTGTGCAAAGTTGCGGCCAAAACCAAGGGAGCATATCTTGCTACCATGATTGGGATTTGGGGATGAACAATTGGTGAGGGTATAAGTGGCGTAGGTGTAGGAGTTCCTACTATAGGTTGAAGAACTATCTGATATACTATTCGAGAAGTAGTGGATATTATAGTGGAATTTGGACTAGTTGTTGTAGGATGAACTGATTGAAAATAAGTATAAGATGTTGCTATTGTTAATGTAGAGAGATCAACAGATTGTTGAGTGTAGGCTTCATGCACATCTTGACCAAGGTTTGATACTAAATCTTGTAATTTTTCAAAGCTTTAGAGAATTTTCATATCAGATTCTGGTTCAATAGGTTGACTTTCATATGTAAAGGGTTGCAGAACGAATTGATCAGACACTGTTTCTTCAAAAAAACTCTCAGACTCAGTCCTAAATATACAATGTTTGAATGGTATGTCAAAATAAATATCTTCTAAAAAGAAAACAATCTCAGGGTGAGATTTTTCTCTGGGTGGGGGACTGTTGCTTCCCTGAATTTCAGCTAAACTTCTTTTTCTAAATAGTTTTTCAGGGTCATCTAAAATTTTAGCAGGTTCTGGATGAGGGTGAGATCTGGTGTAGATTCTTGTAGGAGCCATAACTAAAAATTTTAAGCACACACACACTATTATTTACAAAGGTGCACAACCTCTAAAAATTTATTTATAAAAGTTAAAACATTATTTTTCCTGAAATAAATTTCTTTAACCAAGGAAATGAATTTGTAGAAAGTTCACAATGTGTTCATTCCCTAGCATGGTTGTCACTATGTTATCACTCTGTAATTTCTGAGGTTGTGGATGAAACCATAGAGGTAACCACAAATCCACTTTGGAGTTTAGGATCTTGCCTTCCTAAACTCAAAGAGGGATCTCTCTGTCAGATTTATCTTTAGTGTATTTATGATATTAGGCTATTTGTTAATGCTCAATTGTTTTTTTTATTGTTTTAGATTTGTTTTAATTTTTTTGGTTGATTAAATTCCTAAAATTCCATTGGGATATGGAGTCTACAACTTAGCATGTATTTGTCTCATATTTTCAAAGGGTTTTCACAGGGCAAGGTAGATGAACTAACTGGATTTTTTAGATTTCAATGAAGTGTACTAGAAGAAATGAAATAGGTTCAATTAATAAAGAGAGCAGTTAAGAATTATTTCACTTAATATCAGAGGAAAACATTTAAATTATCTACAACCAGAATCAGAGCATATCTTTCAACAAATTATGTTCATCAACTTTCTGTAAAATAATTCAGATTTAAGAACACATAATTATGGAAACAAACAAATAAACAAATATACAGTGAGAGAAGCACTTCACCAAATACTCCAACACATGAATCCAGTGAGATATTCCTTTTATTATTGATCATCCCTTCAAATGGATAAGTACAATATCTTCTGGAATGCAAAAATAAACCCTCAATACTTTGAAATTTGAAGTATTTATACAATTATTTACAAAAATTCCTGTTATAATTGATCATGATATATCTCTCATTACAAACTAATATGGCAAGTTTGAACAGTTCAAAATTTGGCCCTAATTTGAAGGAAGTTGTTGCTGATATGTCACTTTGATCCTTGTTGCGTTGTTGATTCTTTGACTGAAGATAGAGTTACTCACTTAATATATTAACTCGCATAACTTATCCCACCTTTCTTCATTCAGAATAAACAAATTAGTCACCCTCCTATAGATCTCATCTACTTTAGTGTACTTGTCAAAAGTAGGCTTGATGACAAAAAATGTGATTTACCTCATGTTGTATAGTTAAATCATTATCCAGTGCCTCAACAAAGGCTTTTCCTCTTATGTTGCCCATTATACCTGTAAACTTGGAGTTGTCCTTAGCCACATCTTTCAATTTCTTGTTGTAGTCCTCCTGCGTGATCAATTTATCATTTATCACAAATAAACTAGGAAATCCCTTTAAGTTCAACACTTCAAACCTACTGAAAAACCTGTTGACACCAATTTCTAGCTCCTGGCATTTTTCTGCCAGTTGTACGACGAAGTTATTTTGGTCAAAACCTTCTTGATATCAAGTATTGTTTTATTCCTATCTTCAATTCCCACTTCCTCCAGCTCATATTTATCCTTAGAATTCAGAAATATGATAATATTAGTGGCTACAGCGGGCTTATCATCTAGCTTTTCTTTGATATATTCAATGGTTGTTGTAGCTTTCCGTATCAACTCCTTTTTTTCAAAAATGATTTGTATGGAAGGCCAAATTTCATTCATTGAGATAAGGATGTATGTCCATATGTTCTCTTTTTATTGGGCCAAGGTCTAGCCCATGCTTGTCTCTTTTCCAAATTGGTGTATCCTTTCCATTAATATTTGGGAACTTTGTTCCTCATCCATTTGTGAGGCCTCACTTCTGTTCTTCTACTCCTGTAAGGCCTTTATCTATTCCTGTAGATTCTTGATTTCTTCATTTTGTATTGACATACCTTCCATTACTTTTGTAAGTTTTCTTGCAACATCTGTCAACTGAGCTGGAGGTGTTGTTGATGTAGAAGTACCTATAGTTGGTATTGTTGTGAGGGGTACTGCATCCAAAGGAACCATGGCCAACTGTGCATTTTTTTCCTTTTATTTGATTAATTTATCCATCTCTGGCTCCATATTTCTAATTTTTGCATTCTGCTCCATGATCAACTTGAGGATGTCTTCATTCTGGCTCTCTGACTCTCCTATTTCTTTTGTATGTGGGTCTTCGGTTGCTAGTATCTTCAGCTTCTTTCTAAGTGTTGCAATATCAACATTTTTCTTCTTGATTAAATCTTCAGCTAATTTAACAATCTCTGGATTATACCCCATCTTTATGACAAGTTCTTCTAATGATTTTATTCTGGTGCCCTTTGCGAGAGATGAAATATTTCAATCTTCAGCTGAGATTGAATATTAGTAAGAGACACCTGGAACTTTGAAACATTCATTGAAGTGTTAGTCAAAGTGGAAAATATCATCTCTCTTGTTTTCTTATGTATGTCCATCTGATTGATGGAATGGATGTCATTTGTATCAAATTCAAAGGAGGTCTTCTTGTAGTCGGTAGTTGTCTTTGGATGTGGAATTTTAGCTTGTAATAATGTCATTTTCATTCTTCCCTTCTCTCTATCAAAGGTTGATAGCATCCTACTTTTAGCACTCGCATTTTGTTTCCAAAATTAAGTGTAGGTTTTTCCTTTAAGGATCTTATTCTTGAGCTTTATCTCTTTTTATTTGTCAAAAATACTTTTATCTTTATCTCCATGAATTATCCCATATGTTTGGGTTGGGTCCTGATGGTCTTGTGACACTGATGATTCTATTGGGGACCCTGTGAATTTTCTACCTAATTGTGAAGAAGAAAGTGGATCTTTGAGGACTATGGGGCTTGTTTTTCTGTTTCTTTTTCAAAATCTATCTTAGGACTCCTTTTAGCTTTCTTTCTGTAGATTATTTTAAATTCTTTTTTTGATCTCCCTGCAACTGAAGTGGATCCTTCCTCTCTTTGTCTCTTCTTTTTCTTCCTTGAGGAATAGGAGTCTCTAAAGTAGAGGTGAACAAGAGCTTCTCCTCTGCTTCCTGTAAGGTGTTCTCTGCCCATTCCAACTAATACATATACATTTCAATATCCGACCTCTGTGTGTGCACATAAGGCATGGTTTTATGGTCCACCATTAGATTGGAGACTAGGTTAAATGGGTCATAAGACCATGTGAATCTCAAATTGAAATTCATTTGTTTCAAGAGCTTATCTACTTCTTCACCAATGGCCTTTATGTTACAAATAAACGGACCAACCAGTGTCTTTATTCTGAACTAAGACTTCCTTTTGGCTGAAAAAAATGTATTTCATCATCATTAATCATTTCTCTTATGTTTTCAAGAGAAAATACTCTCATTGGGAGGTATTTAGGTAGTTTTTATGGTGGCATATCACACCCATACACTCTTATTTCTGTGTAGTTCTGATAGAGGTACCAATCTCTTGTTTTGGCTTGCTGAGTTAAGTGAAAATTTTTCTTAATCTCATCACTGATTCTTGGCTCTAAATTTTTGGTCAATAGACTCATGACTGGATGAATGAACTTCTCTATGTAATTTTTGAAGGTGTAGTCATATTAATCTCTCCTCACTAAAGAAGTCTTGAAAATCACTGACTATGGGTTTCCTTCTTCATCTAATTTCTGCAATGAGCATGGAAACATAATTTCCTGATAATATAGGAACATGTAGGCAAGAATGGACACATAATTGAACATTCCTTCAGTTGGAAAATTTAGTAATTTTTCATGTATGATATCATCAATAAATTGACTAAACTTAAATACAACAGAGGATTTTTGACCAGTAGAGAAAATTGACATAAAACCTAGGATTGGCTCATCTACTCATTCATCATAATAATATCCTAATAGACATGAAGGAGAAAAAATAATTTTCTTGGCTTGGTCAGGAAACAAGGATGCAGCATAGGGTGCATTCTTCTTGGGCAATTGGTCATTTTCAGGTAGAAAAGTCTAAAAAAAATTGGGGCCACAATAGCTTTCTGATTGGGAAAATAACAAACATGACACTTTCTAATGAAATCAGGTAAATGATAGGTCTGAGGAAAAATATAGAAGGGTAAATTGGACTCCCAAAGTTTAATTTCATCATTTTGATCAATGAAATTATCCTCGAACCAACAGTATAACTCAAAGAGATCAAATTCGCATTTGGTCTCTGTGATTTTATAATCCCTGTCTGCAAGGGTAATATGGTCAAGATCAAATGTGAGAGGGAGCATTGGATAGGCTAGACCATCATTATTTTTGTTCTTAGGATACATATTGACTATTCAAATTGCGGGAAAGGGATTTTCTCAGAGTCTGTTGTAAGTGGTGTTAGCACAGTTCTATGCTTCGTCATGAGTGTGTTTTAAATCTTTTTATTTTTAGGACAAAGAGTTGTAAATTTAAAAAAAAAATTGAACGTTGTAGGAAGTTCCAGTAGCGTCTATTTTAACCCTATTGAACAGTCTATTTTATCTCTATTTTATATTTGTTTTTCCTTTTCTCGATGCTACCGGAAGTTTCGATAACTTCCATGTTTTTAAAAATAAAAATAAAAAGTGCACCCGCCTTTGAGTTAGCTAGGTGTTCACGTTATCAACTAAGGTTTAAATATTTTTAATCATGATCCATGTCACATGATAGGAAAGGTTATACGTTTTAATGACGTCGAGTTAGTAGTGGTCATACGTGGAAGAGCTAGGTGTCAATGTGTTGTCACAAAGACCAACTGTTTTTTGTTTTGTTTGTCAGCGCAAGTCATTGTGCCCACATGTCAAAGGTATGTATTTATTATCAAACTTAATTGTGGATCTACGATTTAATGTGGTGACCATTTTGTTAATCATGCATAAGTGTTGCCGGAATTTTAGGCCTGCCATAAAAATGCGATGGAGGTGACTGCCAACTCCAACACTGTTCAGCTCCAGCTACCTATTGTATAGAATCTAAAACAAAGCAGAAAACTAAATGATAACTATGAATATCATGAGGTATGGTATACAGTTTTGGATAATTCCCATTATCAAAAGATCCTATACATTCAAATATGAACCAACATATCACTTAAAATCACCGAAATAAAAGGAAATAAATCAGTTTTCAAATTACGTTGTTGGTGAATAAGAGGAGACTAAGTTTTCAAACAATTTACTTTGAGGATTCAACAACACCTATTAAGTAAGTTTTTTTTTAATCTTGACACCTATCTGATCTAGAATATAGCCTCCATTATTTCTTAGATGACTAAAAAAGGAGGAAAACTTAAGTGTATTGAACCTCAAGGGGCTAATTTAATAGATGCCAAACCGAATGTGAGGAGGTTTTTTGTACAGGATGGGTGGTACCCATTTTTATCAAGGTTAGGAGGTTCTCATCTAGGAGTAGCCAAAGAATTTTCCCTCTCATTCGATGGACAAGAAGAAAATGTTTTTGGCCTCAAACTACTAGTATCAATAGAATCCATTGTTGAAGCTTTCCACCTCCCATAGGAAGGAGATAAATGGTTCAAAAACCAAGTTATTACTGGAGGAGACCTGAAAAATGTCATCAAGGATGAATACAGAGACACTAAATGGGCTAAACAGATTCCTAGTAGTTATCTCAAGAATGAATGGGCTGAAAATTTCAAGCTCATTAAGATCTATCTTACTTTTGAGAGGAGGTATACTATTTTATTTATGTATCACATGAGGTTTTTGTTTCACCTTGCAGGTATGAAGAATCTCAACCTACCTTTATTCTTGCTAAAAATATTGACTAAGATGTCATCTAGAATACAAACCCATGCAGAATCTTCGGATTATAGCATCTACCATCAAGCTCTTATCAAGGTGCTAATTGTTGAAGAACTCAAAAGAAGAAACCAGTCTTGGGAGCATTTCCTATTTTATAGGGCAGGCCAACCTGCAGCTACGCAAAACATTCCTACTCAAAAATCTCCAGCCTCACAGCAACATTCTCAACCTGCTAAGAAGAAGGAAAAAATTAAAAAACCAACTAATTCATTAGTTGGTAAAAGGACTAAAAGAAAATCAAAGAAGGTAAATATCTACAAGAAGGCTAAGGACAAAAAGGAAAAGGAAAAGACTCCCTCAACCAAAGTTGAAAATAATTTAGAAAAATGGAAGGTTCATCTATTAGCAAGCCCAAATTAATGAATATTGTGCCTCGTGTTTCTCCTTTTCCCAAGGTATATGGCAGAGCACGGAAAGGAAAGACTACAACTACAGAAAGGTCAAAAGAACAGATGCTTCCAGAGGCTCCAGTAGCAAACATTCAAGATAAGTTTCAGAAGGATTATCAGCCCGCCAAATCGGATGAGGAGCTCCTAAAGGATGCAGGATATGGATTTAATGAGAGGAAAATACAAGCTTTTAGCAACAGGAAAAGACACACAAGAGATAGCAACAAATTCAGGATGAGATCCAAAGCCCTACATAACCCAAGATTGATGAAAAAAGTTATAGATGTGTAGAGGCAAGCTGAAGGGTTACATACTGTAACTCCTTAAATTAAATAATCTAGTAGGTTCAAGAAGAAAGAAAAGGGTAAAACTCCCTCATGCCAACAACTAGGAACCTCCAAGAGAAGAAAAATCCAGAAGAGTTCAGAAACAAAAAGGCCATTGCAAAAGAGACAGCCACCAGGACTACAAGGTTATAATGAGGAGTTGACAGTAAAACAAATTTAGACAAGGTTACAGAAGTTGTAGCTCATATGCAGGAGAGGTGAAAGGATGTCCCAATGAAATATCATTTTTCCTATTAATTATATTTTGGAACAGCTCAATTTTTATGATGTTTTAATCTACACAGAATTTTTCAAATATCTTGTTGTGCATTTTTGAAAAGGAAATGAAGCACTACCTAAAGTTCTGGTAGCATTACAGTTTTTGTGCAGTTACATTTTTTTACCGAAAGTTTCAGTAGCATCTATTATTAGTTATTTTTTACAGTTGTCAACAGAATTTTCGAGCAAGTCCAAGGATGATAAGGACTCCTAATGATATGGGAATTATAAGTAATGGTTGATAAGTGTTTGTGAGGTTGTTAAATAACATATTTAATGAAGCCACGTGGCTTTTAAAGAACCAAGATCATGGAGAGACAGATCGGCAGAAAAGTAGGCAGGTTGCTAACACACTCAGCAGCACAGTTCGAATACCATTTTTCCTCCTAACTACATATGTCCTGTTAGTTATATTTTGATAGGATATGTCTTTAATATGCTATAACTCCAATGTAATGAGAGGTAGAGTAGATCCTTCTTTTTAGGTGAGATGGATTTGGTGCCTCTCTATATAAATATCATTTGTAAATACCATTTCAGGGTTTGATTTTGATCAACTTGAATACTTTTTCATAATAAATAAATTACTTTTGTACTTCATGGTAGAGGACTTTGTGTTTCAAGGACTATCTAATGTATGGTGTATTTTTATTGTTGTTTTATTCATCTAATTTATGAGTTGTAGCAACTAGAAAATAGGAGTAAGAGCATAGTTAGAGGCTCTAATAGTTAATTATCTATTGTTCAGTCTTCTCGAAATCATTTATATGTTGTGTAGAGCATGCTAGTGAAGGTTTCATGAAGCATTTATGAGATTCTTTATGCATGTATTCTAATTTCTAAATGTTGTTTCCTTTACATAAAACAGAGTTTATGTAAAAGGCCACTATTATAGTTGTGTGACTGATTTAGGATATGTTTATTTCTTAGATTGAGTACCAGGTATCTATCACCTTTCATCTGTCACAATATTATCCCCTATACTACAAACTTGTCCATACAATTTATACTTTCCATGGCTTGCCAAATGCATGAAGGTCTAAAAGAGTTGAAATTATTTCAAACTCTTTGAGGAGCCATCCCACCATCCAAAATATTTTTCTTTGAAATTTACTATGATGTGTAAGCTTACTCCTTTGCAGTCAAGGAGTGACTCCTGGCGCTAACATCTTTGGCGTTGTTTCCGGGGAGGATAATTGAAGTTTATCCCTGGATGAATGACAAAATTATAAGTTTGTTTCTGAAGTGTACAGTTCCATCTATCCTTTTAGACTGCTTTACACCTGGTGACTCTGTTGTTGAAATTATGGCTCAAAGAATGGCTAGAAAAAGGGCTAACCCCTATTCCCCTTTGAGAATCCTAGTCCCTGATCTTGAGAAGCTAATAAAGAAAAGAAAAATTAAACGAAATTTTGTTGCCTCTACTATTATTTTCTCGAAGGATATCCCTAGAGAAGTGCTGCAAATTTTGTCCCCTGATTTTGTAGAAAATTTTGTACCTCCCTTTTTTTCCAGCCAACAGATAGTCTTTACATCAAGTGTTGGTGCTTCCTCTCATAAAATTTCCATAGTTCCATCTATTGTTCAAAATCAACCAACTGTTGTTCCACAAATTCCAGCAACTCATACCATGGTTGGTCAAATCCCACCCCCTAACCGAATGGATGCAATTGTTGCTGCCAAGTATGCCCCTTTAGTTTTACCTCAACCTATGAACTCATTACCTATAGGATATTATCTCAATTATATGCCTAAATTTAGTGGTGAGGGAGATGTAACAACTAAAGAACACCTTGTTGATTTTTGTGCCTATGTTAACAATCTAAATATTGAGCATGAAGATGTTTGGATGAGATTTTTTGTTCAAAGCTTTGAGGGTGATGTTATGAAATAGTTCATATCTTTGATATCTGGTAGAATCACTGGAATTGAAACTATAGATGAGATATTTTTAAGGAAATGGGGTGATAAGAAATATTTTCTATGTTATATCACCGACTTTGGTTCGATCAAAGAAAAGAAGGAGAACTAATTTTTTTATTTTTCTAATAGATTCAATAAGATGTATAGAAAAATGCATACTGTTACACAGTAATTTGTCACCGTCCCTACCATTCCCCATCCCGCACAATGGAGGACCCATTATGTGACCTGTGAGCAATGTCAAGCCTTGAAAATACCTTCATTGCATCCCTTTCCATGAGGACAACATTTCTCCTGTTTATCATTTCCTGAGAAGACCCCTAAAAACACATGTTTTTGCATTGGCGCTGGTAGCCCGTTATGTACTCGCGCCAATGGGGGAAAATTAACACTGAGCCCGCGCCAATTGGCGCTCTGTCCCAGTGTTGTACCCGCGCCACTCTGTTTATGGAAATTTTTTTTAAAAAGAGGCGAAGTTTCGATTACAACAACTTCGTGGATGAGTCATCAGGAGTGGTTTCGCCTGAATAACCACGGCCTTCCTCCTTTGGCCTCTTGTTTCCACCATATGGGGAACCTCCCAAAGGATAAGGCCTCCCTTCCACTATTGTAGGGAGCTCAACCTCTTCCTCTCCTCTACAAATATAGCCTTCATCCATTGATGAAGGGGCTGAAAGGATGATAGTCTTGAAGTGCTGAAGCTTTGCATCTCCCTATTCCCAAGTGCCTTTGTGCCGTAAAGAATCCCTTCTTTCCCTTAAGGCCCATTCAAGCGAGGAGACCATTGTTACGAGACTCTGGAGAGGTTTCCCTTTCCTTGGCGAGCTTTGCGAGACGTGGACAACCGGAGACCCGTTCGAAGGAAGCTGCGACGTCAGAACTTGGTTGTAACTTCTATTCGTTTATCACTTTAATCGATGACTATGATTATGGTTCCACTCCTTTTTCTATCATGTTAATGCGAGTAATATCTTTTCTGACCGATGTTTAGTTACGTATGCTGGTTCCTATGCATGTATCTGTTCGTTTCTTCTGTGTGCAGGTGTTCATCCACGGAGATCGTGGAAGGATCGTGATCTGCCAGGGCTGAAGGACGGGGACATCTTCTTCTTCAGATCTAGCGTTGGAATTCAGGTAGGCTCTTATCCCAAGTCTTTCATTCGTAACTAGGAGCTTGCGTCATAGTATTGTTTGTTTGTTGCTAGACCCCTGCTGGGCTAGTAGGGATCGCCTCTGTCCGCAGAGGGGATTTACCTCCTCAACAAATTGGCGACTCCGCTGGGGATCGTCCGGTTTTCCTTGTCCTGTTTATGATTGGTTCGCTTTGATTGTTTCTCCTTGCTTGATGAACCTTCTGGGTTGGATTCTTTCACTATTTTAGCTTCTTGGTTTGCTTAGCTTGTATTGGTCTACTTTCAGAGTAGCTTGTTTTTTAATTTTTATTGGAGAACTCGACTGGCGTGGGTTTTAACCCGACAGTCGCGCCACTTGGCGCTTGTTGCATTTGTCTGTCTCGCGCCAATCGGCCTCTGGCGCCAGTTTCAAGTCCACAGTCGCGCCACCCCTGTGACTTTTTTGAGTTTCTCCATTTTTTAGCTTTCTGAGCTTGACCAGTACTTTTCTTCTTGATTTCCTGATTGTCTGAGTGTGTTGGAGTCTTGTTTGGCTGGAATTCACCGCTATCCTTTGGTTGTTTGCCTCTGTCTATCGGTTTCACGATTTGAGCCCTAGGGCATCTAGTGGCTTAGTGAATCGAGCCCTCCATTGGGAGTTTTGGTGTTCTGATTGTCCTGTCAACTTGTTGATTGATTCTCCACGCTCTCTTACCAGTCTTTGATTGTTTTCCTACGTCTTTTGAGTGATTGTTCATTCCTTCATTCAGAATTCGTTTGCCTTGCTTTGGACCCAGATCACACGGTCCATCGAAAGTTTTCAAGTCTTTCTTTGCTTTGAGGGACTTTGGGTCGATTTAGAGATTTGGTTGCTTGCTTCGTTGAGTGAATGTTGTTTGCTTCGCTCTCTTAGATATCATTTCTCAAATTGTTCCTTTTGTTTTCAGTGCACATTAGCCATTAAACATTGAAAATCAAAAAAAAATATATAATCTCTTTTGCTTTTGTTAAATTAGTGCAAATTGTGATCTTTTCCATATTTCTAGTGATTAGTGTTTGAATGAAAAGTGTGCAATTGCATTAGTTTCATTAGAGATATTCTTGTTTGTATTCCGTTCATTTCGTTTGTATAAAAGCTCTCAACTCTCATTTAACTAGTTTTCATCGAACGAAATGTTGCACCGTGGCATATAGCTTGCATTTAGGAGACACTACATACGATAGGGCCTGGAAATTGAAACTTAATTGAAGATCAACCGTAAAATTTATTCAATTAACCTAAGGCAACATTGGAACTTAACGAAACATATTTAGAAGGTCTAGGCTAGAGACGTGTTCCGGCGTCGTTAAACCTAGCAGCTGTCGTTCGCCTGTTGGCTTTAGACAGCGCTAGTACGGACTTGCGCTCCCCGTACTGTCGCGTATATAAAGGGAGACCCCTATAGGTTTTCAATCCTTTATCCACAGGAAGCCGAGTCTGCCGCCCTATACCCGTGATACACCGAACACAGCATTCGGGGAGACTACCTGCACGTATGGAAAGTCCTTGGTCGATTTCTGTTTCATTTTTGAAACCAAGGTGTATATTGCAGTTCACGGATATTTGGTACACCCTTTGTGCCTAGTTTTTCCCGAGCAGTCATTTGGTCTTTTCTGACTCCCTAAACTTGAAAAGACCGTCAAGCGCTTGTCCTTTCACGCTTGTGTCAACTCTGAAAGAGATAGAGTCATCTTTTTATCGTTTCTCGACTCTTAAAACATGAAACGGTAGAATTTGTTTATTTTCCAATGTGGTAAAATCAATCGCCCACGATTACACACCCGTTTAAACATTGCTTGTTGACCGTTTGATCGTGTGTCTTAACTCGTTTTCAGCCCGTGTGTGGTTTTGAGTTTGATGGCAACTTTTTCAGAGTTCACCAACCAAGGAATCCCCTCAGAAGGGAATCCTGGTCATTTTCCTCCTTTTGGAAATGTTGGTGCTCCTTACATGGCGACGTTGTCCCTTCCCGGATTAACGGTTGGGTTGCCTGTTTGGTTGTTCTCAACCTCTGTAGTTCCGAATGTCTCCACTACTGTTCAATCAGTTCCTCCGACGGAACAACATCATGTTGATTCCAAGGTGGACCTCTCCCCTTCTTCGCCTGTTTCTGCGTCCTCATCTTCTACTTCGCCTGGTGAAAGCCTGGATTCAAGTAACCAGGGGGCTAAGAAGAAGAAGAAGAAGACAAAGAAGAAGAAGTCTGATAAGCGAGAGATTAAAAGTGCTGCTATTGCTCCTGAAACGTCTCCTCTTGATAACCCTTCCAACCCTCCTCGGAAAGTCAAGTTCCCCTACATGTTGTGCACGGGAGACCATCTTCTTCGAGACTGCCCTGGCATTCCCAAGGTACTCGAAGTATGGTCCAACGGTCGCCCACCGTTGTCTTTGGCTTCCGGGAGTTAGGTTGGGGGCACTGGTAAGGCTCCTAAGAAGCAGGGTAAGATCACCAATCCCTGTAAGTTGTGTGAAGGGCACCATGCTATTCACCTTTGTCCTTATGTGGATGAAGGCAAGCGAGTCTTGGACAACCTGACTGTTTCTACACCATGCCTCCCGGCTGGTTATAAACAGCTTTCTTTGAGTCTTCCACCGGCTGATGCCGTGATTGGTCAAGGGTCATCCTTGGTCGATCCCACTCCTCCAGAAATTCAGATTCAGGAATCCGTTCCTGACCAACCATTGGTCGTGGGATCGGTTGAACTGGCCCCATCTGCAGTGCACCAGGTCTTTTCTGTTGAGAGTGGACCCCATAACCCTCATGTTCTTCTGGTTTCTTCAGATTCTTCAGACTTGGAGAGAGATTCTCCTGTCCCTGTACCTCAAGAAGTTGCTCCTCCACCTCCCGTGATGGAGGTCTCAGAGGATTCTCTCCCCACCTTCGAGATGGAGGTCGTGGAAGATGCTCCTTCTTCTTCCGTAACACCAGGGGAAGACCATCTTGGTTCGATGGTAGCCCCTCCAAGTAGTTTGGTCGCTTCCTTCGATTGGAGCCGATTTGCAGGATACCGCCTTCCATCTTATGTGCCTTTCGAGATCACAGTACAGGCTTTTGGTCTGGTTGTACCCAGCACCATTATAGATGAAGGTGCATCTGTTAGTGTTTTATCCTCAACTACTTGGGAAGCTTTCGGTTCGCCACCGCTTGCACCTGTTACACAGAATCTGTTGGCCTTTAACAGAAGAACGAGTCAACCGTTGGGGATCCTCCCAAGGTTACCTGTTACTTTGGGAGGTAAAACCGTCCATATGGATGTGATGGTTGTTCCAGGCCCCTTGGATTTCAATCTGCTTTTGGGGCGCGATTACACCTATGCCATGGGAGCGCTCGTCTCCTCCCTCTTTTGTGTGGTCTGTTTTCCACATGAAGGAAGGATTGTGACCATTGATCAGCTTGCATTCTTTGGTCCTAATGTGGCATCGGGTCCACCATCACCCCCTCCTGGTTTCTATCCACCCGTTGTATCTGCCCCACCGCAGGTCAACTACGTGGCTACCTACCCCGTGCCTGTGCTCAGTGATGATGCTGTCGTGCATCGAGTGCTGGGGGCATTGGGTCCTGACTTCCAGGATGATTTCCTCCCATCTGGTGTGGAACTCTTGGAAGCCATGACTTCTTGTTCATTATGATGAAGTCGGTCGGAGCAGAGTTCCTTGTCTTGTGTCAAGCTCCTTAAAAAATGAAACAAGGTTGTCGGAGCAGAGTTCCTTGTCTTGTGTCAAGCTCCTTAAAAAATGAAACAAGGTTGTCGGAGCAGAGTTCCTTGTCTTGTGTCAAGCTCCTTAAAAAATGAAACAAAGGTGTCTGAGGATAGTTCTTTTAATGTGTCAACCTCGTTAAAACAATGAAACACGTTCCTGTTCAATTCGAGTCTTTGGTTAGTTCTCGTAAAATCCCAGTCGAGTCTTTCTTGAATCTCGTAATTTGAACCTTCACTCCATCTTCCTTCCATATGGACTGAAGCTTGGGGGGCATGTACCTCGAATTGAGTCACCATGCTGGGGGCATGCTTACTTTTTCAAGCATAGTTTGTTTCCATTTCAAGCTTGTGTAAAAATGAAATCGGTTTCAAGCATAGTTTATCTTTGTTTCAAGCTTGTGTAAAAATGAAACCAACTTCAAGCAGAGTTTCCTGATTTCAAGCTTGTGTAAAAATGAAACCTTTCTCATTTTAACTCTTGTGATTGCCATTTTATTAGCCTATTTTTGCCAGATGAGCCTTGGTTTTCTCACTCCATCGTCACTATCTGCTTGGCCGATCATATGCCTTCACTTGGTTATTTTACCCATTCCTGAGGAACCGCTGCGATGAGTGGTCTTGTTAGCCAGCCTCTCAACCTTTATTTGTTTTGAGCAGTTCCATCATTACCCGAACCAGTTGCTACCCTTTATACCACTCGTTCCTCTAGGAGGAGTCATATTTCAGCTCTTTTCTGACTCTCTAAATATGAAAATATTGTCGAGGCCCTTGTCATTTCGATCTCGTTAAAATGGACACGAATCGACATCCACCCAGTATAAGTTTAACCCTTTTTTGGGCTGGGATGGATTGATTACGAAAAAGGAATACCCTAGCCTATTGCGACTAGGAGGTTTTCCTGGATATTGTTTTCTACCTTTTCGGATCTGGGGAACCATTTACTGCAAAGCACCGGAGTTGATTGTCTTTTCAAACTCTCTAAACATGAAAAGACGCCGAGTTCTTCCTTTGTCAGACTCGTTAAACCCCGATGACATTGGATTTCGTCGAAACGACGTTCTCCGAGTTTCTCCTTCCTAGGACTCGTTAAATGCACTAGGATGGATTCGCCCAAAGGGCGGACTTATATCACAAGCATATGCTATCCCCTTCAAGCTTGTTATCAAAAATAATTGGGGTACTCGCCAGAAATGGTGGGGGAAAAATGGAACCATCGTCGTTGTCGTCGGCAGTATGTCGCTCTTGAACATGGCACTTGTCCGCATTCGTGTCGGGTTGGGGACATCTCATCTCGTTGCTTCACTTTGCCTCCATGGGTTTGGGTAATCTCTTTTGACCTCTCATCTGTTCACTGCCTCGTCGCCATGACCTCTGATCCGTTGATGTCAAATACTGCCAAATCCACTGTCGTGCCGTTCATGTGTTCAAGAGAAGTTGGCCTCTGCAAATATCAACCTTCCTCTGTTTCTCATATGGTCCCGATTCACAACAAAACATTATGTTCCTCTGTCTCGTGTCGATGATGTGGGAATCATTATGGCCCACCTTCGATCAAGGTCACTTCCTGTCGACTTCAACTCATTATCCAAGAAGTTGGTCTAGAGACTCCTGATGGTACCTTGGAGCCTGCATGCCTCAATGGCAGGTTCGTCGCATTCGACGTGAAGTTTACATCATTGACTTCCGATCGAATGATTCTGCGGGTGTTCGACGTCAACTCATTTATTCACACGCCATAGATTGTACCTGTAGTACCTTGAGGACCATTGTCATTATTGGTGGTTTCTCTCGCGTCTGTTAACAGCTTTCATCATTGGCTGGTAATCAGACGATGTTCTTGCATGTTCTACATCAGCTCACATATTCACATGCTCGAACTTGTACTTGTTTGGGTCGAGATGGAGCGCAAGACCCTGGATTGTGTCTGTTGTAATCCAGGCTGCGATTGTGGATTATTATCGTTATGTACATGACTCACTGATTGGATGGCTGCGACCATACCTGAGTCTATTTGTTTGATCTTAGTTGGATGGCTGCGCCCATACCCTAGATCCGGATTATAGCATACTCTGTTCGGATGGCTGCGTCCATACCATATATATACATCATGTACTTGAGATATCGGTTGTATCTTTCTGTGCAGGTTTTCCGACGGCGGGCCTTCAGTTGGACATGTTCTCGTAAAGCATTTCACCCCTCTCTCTCTCGGGCCTCATGCTTTAGGGGGCATCTGTTACACAGTAATTTGTCACCGTCCCTACCATTCCCCGTCCCGCACAATGGAGGACCCATTATGTGACCTATGAGCAATGTCAAGCCTTGAAAATACCTTCATTGCATCCCTTTCCATGAGGACAACATTTCTCCTGTTTATCATTTCCTAAGCAGGCCCCTAAAAACGCATGTTTTTGCATTGGCGCTGGTAGCCCGTTATGTACTCGCGCCAATGGGGGAAAATTAACACTGAGCCCGCGCCAATTGGCGCTCTGTCCCAGTGTTGTACCTGCGCCACTCTGTTTATGGAAAGTTTTTTAAAAAAGAGGCGAAGTTTCGATTACAACAACTTCGTGGATGAGTCATTAGGAGTGGTTTCGCCTGAATAACCACGACCTTCCTCCTTTCGCCTCTTGTTTCCACCATATGGGGAACCTCCCAAAGGATAAGGCCTCCCTTCCACTATTGTAGGGATCCCAACCTCCTCCTCTCCTCTATAAATATAGCCTTCATCCATTGATGAAGGGGCTGAAAGGTTGAAAGGCTGATAGTCTTGAAGTGATGAAGCTTTGCATCTCCCTATTCCCAAGTGCCTTTGTGCTGTAAAGAATCCCTTCTTTCCCTTAAGGCCCATTTAAGCGAGGAGACCATTGTTACGAGACTCTGGAGAGGTTTCCCTTTCCTTGGCGAGCTTTGCGAGACGTGGACAACCGGAGACCCGTTCGAAGGAAGCTGCGACGTCAGAACTTGGTCGTAACTTCTATTCGTTTATCACTTTAATAGATGACTATGATTATGGTTCCACTCCTTTTTCTATCATGTTAATGCGAGTAATATCTTTTCTGACCGATGTTTAGTTACGTATGATGGTTCCTATGCATGTATCTGTTCGTTTCTTCTGTGTGCAGGTGTTCATCCACGGAGATCGTGGAAGGATTGTGATCTGCCAGGGCTGAAGGACGGGGACATCTTCTTCTTCAGATCTAGCGTTGGAATCTAGGTAGGCTCTTATCCCAAGTCTTTCATTCGTAACTAGGAGCTTGCGTCATAGCATTGTTTGTTTGTTGCTAGACCCCTGCTGGGCTAGTAGGGATCGCCTCTGTCCGCAGAGGGGATTTACCTCCTCAACACATACTGAAATCAAGCCTACTGAAGCTTCAGCCAAAATCACTTATGTTGTGCCTTCGATCCTGATTTTTGTTTATTATTGAGAGAAATAAGATCTACAACACTAACACAAATGCAAGACAATGCACTGGAGGTAGAATCTAATGTATTAGCAGTTGATAGGATGAGAGGAGGGATTGATAGAGACAAAATGAAGAAAAAAACTGAAGTTTCACCTTCAAGAACTTCTGACATAGATCCTAAGCTAGATGAGTTGACCAAGATGGTCAAGTTATTGACCACTGAGATTTCCAAGCTCAAGATGGAAGCAAGACCAGCTAATACTAGAAATGTTTCATTTGATCAGCCTAATAGGCAATATTTTAGAAGACCTAAGGTTCCTCAAATATTGCAGCGAGAAAGAAGAGATGTTGATGATCAAAAAGTGCAGCCCCCTTTGCAAAATGCCATATTTGAAGATGAAGAGGAAGCTGAAGGATTGGATAAAGGTGTTGATATCAATTGTATAAGAAATAAAGAAGGGTTGATTCATCTTACACAAAAAGAGTATGAAGACTTCATGTCATATATTCATAATAATGAAGTGATTTTTTATCATTCCATGATTGCAGCCGATCATCAAAGTAGATACAATCTCATATCAAAGAATATTGATGGAAACTCCAAGAGAGTTGCACAGCCAAACAAGAATAAGGATACAGTTAAATTCCAGCAAAAAAGCAAGTGGTTGAACCAAGCAAGCCAGAAGCTGCTAATCCTCCTTCACTTGAGGTAAAAATTTCTCACAATATGTCCTCTGCTTTCAATTTTGAAAATATGATACAAAATATTAAGATTCATGTTCCTCTTGTAGAACTCATGAAAAATGACGATTTCAAAAATACTTTTATGAAAGATCTTCAACCTCCACCTACCAAAGTAGCCTCTGATTTTGTTAACCTTCAAGATGAAAAACCCACTATTATTTTAGGTCCATTGGTATAATACAGTGATGACTTTACCCATCCCTTCTATATATCTCTGAATATTCATGATAATATCCTGCATAATTTTCTAATGGAATCTGGAGCCTCACATAATTTAATGCCCAAGGTAGTCATGGATGAACTAGGTCTAGAAGTAACTAGAGAATTCCAAGATCTCTACTCTTTTGATTCCTGGAAAGTCCAATGCCTTGGTGTCATCAAAGACCTTGCAGTAATCCTCTTTCAGTTTCCCATGAGGGGGATGATAATGGATATTGTTGTAGCTGACATTGCTCCTAGATTTGGTATGTTATTCTAGGTCATGGATTAGAATGTTGGGAGGAACTTTGAAAATGGATTTCACTTATGCTACTGTCCCTATTTTTGGAGGAGAGAAAAGAAGACTTTATAGAGAATCTCAACTAGCATATATCTTTAATGACAACAAAGACCCCATTAATCATCCGATTTATGATAGAACAATTGATGTGGGTTCAAGAATTTTACATATGGATAATTTTTCCCTGCCTATAGAAATTTTTTATATTTTGAAGCCTGCTAAAAATCAAATCAGTCATGAAAGTTCTCGTGTGTGGCAAATGTATTTTGATGGCTTATGTTTTAGAGAAGGAGTTGGTGCGGGAATATTTCTCATTTCCCCTTTGAAATAGAGCTCCACTTTTTCTTTCAAACTTGAATTTCAAGCAACTAACAATGTGGTTTAATATGAATCTCTTTTAATTGGTTTAAAAACAAAAAAAGACATGAATATTTCAAAAATTTATGTTTTTGGAGATGCTAAAATTATTATTCAGCAGATTAGAAATGTTTATCAAACTAAGCATCCCAAACTCAAAGATTACCATAATGTAGTATGGATCATTATAGAAGACTCATTCCTGGCTTTTAACATTCTTTTGTTCCAAGAGAAAGTAATATTTTGGCTGATTCACTTTCTATCTCAACAAGCTCATTCAAGATTCCAATACCTATAAAGCTGAAATATGAAGTGGAAATTAGGTTTAGACCTAGCATTCCTAATAATTTCAAACATTGGGAAGTTTTTTAGGATGACCAGGAGATTAGAAGATTCATTGAAGTTGTTGAAGAATTTTTTGTCCTAAACATTGATCAGGATGAAGATCTCATGAAGGATAATGTTGATTATCAAGATACCAAAAATATGAAAAAACATATTGTTGATCAACCTATCATACTACCACCTACCAATCATATTCTCAATGGGTTAATCCCTCTTGAGAAGCTTTTTTATCACAATGATGTTTCAGTTAAACCACAATTAGCTGAAATAGATACATAATTGGAGGATTACAATTTGGGTACAAAACTAGAGCCAAGGTATGTTAATTTGTCAAAATCTTTATCAGAAGAAATAAAGATTGAATACCACAAGTTGTTTTGTGAATCTGTTGATGTTTTTTCCTGGAAATATGAGGATCTTAATACATATGATACAACTATCATTGAGCATAGAATACCATTCAAATATGGTACTAATCCATTCTGGTATAAATTAAGACAAATCAATCCACTATTTTTACCAGTGATGGAGAAGGAAGTGAAGAAACGTTTGGATGCTAGAATCATCATTCAATTGAGATACTCAAATTGGGTTGCTAATCTAGTTACAGTAAGAAAGAAGAGTGGTGAAGTCAGATTATGTTTAGACTTTAGGAATCTTAACAAATTCTCCAAGAAAGATAACTATCCATTGCCAAATTTGGAGCATATTCTTCAAAAGGTAACCGAGTCAAATAGAATTTCCATGTTAGATGGGTTCTCTAGGTACAACCAAGTATATGTTTCGCCAGAAGATCAAGAGAAGAAAAAATTCACTACTCCTTGGGGAAAATTCATGTTTAAAAAGATGCCATTTGGGCTTATGAATTCTAGAGATACTTTCCAGCATGCTATGGACTTTGCATTCATTGGAGAAAAAGAAAAATTCTTGGTCATCTATTTGGATGATATTACTATTTTTCCAGCTTCAGATCAAGAGCACCTTCAACACTTGAGACAAGTGTTTTTTAAAAGTAGAAAATATGGTATATCATTGAATCTAAAGAAGTCTCATATGCTCTTAAATAAGGTAAGATGTTGGGTCACATAGTTTCTAAATATGGAGTGATAATTGATCCCAAAACAGTGATTTCAATTCAGGCCTTAACAATTCCAAGATCCAAGAAAGAGATTCAATATTTCCTTCGTAAGATGAAATTTTCAAGAAGATTCATTCCCAATTTTTCTGAAGTATTCAAGCATATTACTTTTATGCTAAAGAAGTACAAAGAATTAAAGTGGAAATTTGAAGCCATAAATTCATTTCAGCTTATCAAAAAATCTATCAGCGAAGCACCTCAGTTGGTAAGCCCTGGATACTCAAAGCCTTTCTTAATCTTCTCATTTTCCTCTCAAGATACTATTGTTTTTGTCTTATTACAAACATATGCAGAGAATAAGGAAGCCCCAATAGAATTTTTCAGCAGAGCCCTTATAGATGCAGAATTGAAGTATGAAATGTTGGAAAAGCATGCCAATGCATTATTTAGAACTCTAAAGGCTTTTAGATTTTATATTCTGAATTCTAAAACTATTTCCTATGTACCTTCATCTTTTGTTAGGGAAATATTATTTCAGCTTGATATTGATGGAAAAATAAGTAATTGGGTGACTAAAGTTCTTGAATTTGATTTAGATATAAAGCCTACCAAGCTAATCAAAGTTCAAGGAGTAGCCAGACTACTAGCCGAAGAAAATTGTAGATTTTTGGGCTTTAATTTCATGGATGAAAATATAGAAGGGAAAATTTCATAACCAATTGACAGCATGGAAGTAGTTTTAAAGCTTTTTGAATGCAGCTGGTATAAGGATATCATTTATTTTCTACAACATTTTAAACCTCCTCAAAATTTTGATAAAAGCAAAGAGAGATATTTGAAGTTGAAAACCATTAAATTTTGCATCAAGGATAACTATTTATATTGGACAGATCCTACAAGAGTTTTTTTGAGGTGCATTAATATAGATGAGTCTAAGAAGGTTATGTTTGATATGCATAGTAGTGTTTGTGGAGGTTGTCATTATAGGAGAACTACTACATACACAATACTGAGAGTTGGCTATTTTTGGCCTAGCTTATTTTCTGATGTATGTGATGAGGTGAGAACATGTGAAAAATGTTAGAATTTCACCAGTAAAAAACATTTTAAATATTTTCCTCTCAAGCCCATAGTTGTATCTCAACCTTTCCAGCGATGGGGATTTGATTTCATTGGGGAAATTCATCCACCTTCAAGTAGACACCATCATTGGATTCTTGTTGCAACTAATTACTTCACCAAGTGGATTGAAGCAATACCTACCAGGAATGCTACCCACAAAGTTATAATTAACTTTCAGGAGGGAATCATAACCAGATTTGGATGTCCATTAAGGCTAGTAGCATATAATGCAGTTGCTTTTAAAGCTACACCATTGGTAAATTTCTATGAAGATTATGGTATTCAGCTTACTCACTCTACAACTGACTATCCATAAGGGAATGGTTTGGCTGAATCATCTAACAAAAGTTTGGTAAGAATCATCACCAAGATATTGGAGAAAAACAAGAAAGCCTGGGAATATAAACTGAAATTTTCTTTATGGGCTAATAGGGTGACAATCAAAAAATTTATTAATACATCACCCTTTCAAATGGTTTATGGAACTAAGGATGTTTTTCCAATCCAATTAGCCATTCATGTAGCTAAATTTCTGCAATATCATGAAGCTGAACGAAATGACATGACTAGAATAATTTATCAAATCATAGAAGTGCAGCAAAATAGAGAACAACAATATCATTTGGTAAGAAAATATCAGCAATTTGTAAAGAAGGTCTTTGATAAAGGGACTAAAAAAGAAGATTTTCAGAATAGAGATCTGGTGTTGAAATTGGATGCACAGCATCAAGACCTATGTAATAATTCCAAATTTGATGCTTTATGGCTTGGTCCTTTCATAATCTCCAATATTTTGTAGAACAATACTTTTGATTTGCAACATCTTAATGGGACAGAACTATTTGGAAACCCATTTAATGGTTGCTTCCTCAAAAAATTATTTTACTAAGGCTATTGGTGGCCTAAATTCACTGTAAATATCGTTTTGTTTCATAAGAAGACTCCATAACCCAATGACAAGGCACTGAAACTGCAAAATATTCTTAGAGCCTCACAGGGAGAGCTCTATCCCCTGTGGAGCCAACGTTAGCACAGTTATATGATTAGTCATGAGTGTGTTTTAAATATTTTTATTTTTAGGATAAAAAATTGTAAATTTCAAAAAAAATATAAAGCTTTTAGAAGTTCCAGTAGTGTTTGTTTTAACCCTATCGAATAGTTTGTTTTAACTCTATTTTATGTCTTTTTTTCCTTTATTGATGCTACCGGACATTCTGGTAACTCCCCCTATTTTTAAAAATAAAAATAAAAATCACACCCTATTTTCAGTTAGCCATGTGTTCTCGTTATCAACTAAGGTTTAAATATTTTTAATCATGGGCCATGTCACATGGTAGGAAAATTTATATGTTTGAATGATTTCAAGTTAGTAGTGGTCATACGTGGAAGAGCTAGGTGTCAATGTGTAGTCACAAAGGCCAACTGTTGTTTTTTCTCTCTATCAGCCCAAGTCCTTGTGCCGACATTTCAAAGGTACGTGTTTATTATTAAAGTTAATCATGGATCTAGGATTTAATGTGGTGACCGTTTTGTTAATCATGCATGAGCGCTGCAAGAATTTTAGGCCTGCCATAAAAATGTGATGGAGGTGGCTGCCAAGTCCAACACCGTTAAGCTCCAACCACTTGTTGTACGGAATTTGAAACAAAGTAGGCAGCTAAAGGATAATTATGAATATCACGAGGTGTGGCATGTGGTTTTGGATACTTCTCATTATGAAAATATCCTATACATGGAAATATTAACTCGCATATCAATTAAAATCACCAAAAGAAAAAGAAATAAATCAGTTTTCAAATTCGGATGTTGATGAATAATCAGTTCTAGTGAGCAGCTAGAAGAGGACACTGATTTTTCATTACTTTTAGGATTCAACAACACCTATTAAGTAATATTTTTTTATTATTGACACCTATCTAATCTAGCATACAACCTCCTTTATTTCTCATATGACTAAACAAGGAGGAAAAATTAAGCGTATTGAACCTCAAGGGGTTGATTTAATAGACGCAAAACCGAATGTAAGGAGGTTTTTTGTACAGGCTCAATGGTACCCATTTTTCTCAAGGTTAGGAAGCTCTCATGTAGGATTAGCCAAATACTTTTCCCTCTCATTTGATGGACAAGAAGAAATTTTTTTTGGCCTCAAATTGCAAGTATCAACAGAATCCATTTCTGAAGCTTTCCACCTCCCACAGGAAGGAGAGAAATGGTTCAAAAACCAAGTTATTACTGGAGGAGACCTGAAAAATTTCATCAAGGATGAATATAGAGACCCTAAATGGGCTAAAGGGATTCCTAGTATTTATCTCAGGGATGAATGGGTTGAAACTTTCAAGCTCATTAATATCTATCTTACTTGTGAGAGGAGGTGTATTATTGTATTTCAGTATCACATGAGGTTTTTGTTTCACCTTGCAGGTATGAAGGCTCTCAACCTATCTTTCTTCCTACTGAAAATCTTGACTAAGATGTCATCTAGAATACAAACCCATGAAACAACTTCATATTATAGCATCTACCATCAAGCTCTTATAAAGGCGCTGATTGTTGAAGAAATTAAAAGAAGAAACCAGTCTTGGGAGCATTTCCTATTTTATAGGGCAGTCCAACCTGCACCTACACAAAACATTCCTTCTCAGAAATCTCCAACCTCATATCAACATTCTCAACCTACTAAGCAGAAGGAAAAAATTCAAAAAACCAACTACTTCATCAGTTGGTAAAAGGACTAAAACAAAAGTGAAGAAGGTAAATATCTACACGAAGGATAAGGAAAAAAAGGAAAAGGAAAAGACTCCCCCAACCAAAGTTGAAAATAAGTTTAAAAAAGGAGAAGTTTCATCTATTAGCAAGCCAAAATCATTGAATATTGTGCCTCCCGTTTCTCCTTTTCCCAAGGTATATGCCAGAGCACGAAAAGGAAAGACTGCAACTACAAAAAAATCAAAAGAGCGGGTGTTGTCGGAAGTTCCAGTAGAAAACATTCAGCATAAGGTTCAGAAGGATTATCAGCCCACCAAATCAGATGAGGAGCTCCTGAAGGATGCAAGATATGATGTTAACAGCAAGAAAATACAAGTTATTAGCAACGGGAAAAGACACACAAGATATAACAAAATTTTTAGGCTGAGATTCGAAGACCTACATAACCCAAGCTTGATGACAGAGGTTATAGATGTGGAGAGGAAATCTGAAGGGTTACATAGTGTAACTCCTTCATTGCAGAATCTAGTAGGTTCAAGAAGAAATAAAATGGTAAAACTCCCTCAGGCTAGCAAACAGGAACCTCCAAGAGAAGAAAAATCCAGAAGAGCTCAGAAGAGAAAAAGGCCATTGCAAAAGAAACAACCACCAGGACTACAAGGTCACATTTAGAAGTTAACAGTAAAATAGATTTAGACAAGGTTGTAGAAGTTTTAGCTCATATGGAGGAGAGGTAAAAGAATGTCACAATGAAATATCATTTTTCCTATTATTTATATTTTGGAACAGCTCAATTTTCAGAATGTTTTAATCTACACAGAAGTTTTCAAATATATTGCTATGAATTTTTTAAAAGGAAACAGAGTGCTACCGGAAGGTCTGGTAGCATTACAGTTTTTGCACAGTTACGGGTTTCTACCAGAAGTTTCGGTAGCATCTGTTATTAATGATTTTTAACAGTTGTCAGCAGAATTTTCGAGCTAATCCAAGGATGATAAGGACTCCTAATGATATGGATATGAAAAGTAATGGTTGATAAGAGGTTTTGAGGTTGCTAAATGACACATTTAATGACGCCACATGGGTTTTAAAGAACCAAGATTATTTAGAGACAGATCAGCAGAAAAGTAGGCATGTTGCTAGCACACTCAACAACACAGTTAGAATAGTCTTTTTCTTTCTATCTACATCCCTCCTGTTAGTTATTTTTCGATAGGGTAGGCATTTAATATGCTATAGCTCCTATATAATGAGTGGAATATTGGATCCTTCTTTTTAGGTGAGATGGAGTTGGTGCCTCTCTCTATAAATATCATTTGTAAATACAATTTCAGGGTTGGATTTTGGTTGACCTAAAGAATTTTTCATAAAAAAGAAAACTCCTTTTGTACTTAATGTTCGAGGACTTTGTGTTTCAAGGAATATCTAATGTATGTTGTGTTTCTCTTGTTTTTTAATTCATCTAATTTACGAGTTGCAACAGCTAAAAAATAAGAGTAAGAGAATTGTTAGAGGATTTAATAGTTAATTATATATTGTTCAGTCTTCTTCAAATCATCTATATGTTGTGTAGAGCATGATAGTGAACGTTTCATGAAGGATTTATGAGATTCTTTATGCATGTATTCTGATTTCTAAATTTTTTTTCCTTTACATAAAACAGAGTTTATGTAAAAGGCCACTCTTATAGCTGTGTGACTGATTTAGGATATGTTTATTTCTTAGACTGAGTACCAACTATCTGTCACCTTTCATCTTTCACAATCTTCTCCCCTATACTACAAACTCATCCATATAATTTATACTTGCCACATCTTGCCACATGCATGAAGGTATAAAAGATTTGAAATCATTTCAAACTCTTTAGGAAGCCATCCCACCATCCAAAATATTTTTCCTTGAAATGAACTATGATGTATAAGGCTTACCCATTTGCAGTCAAGGAGTGACTCCTTACGCTAACAGGAGGCAACAATGTACTTTTCATGTGCTCGCTCAGTTCCTTTGTCGATTTTGGAAGCTTACTGTGTTAGTACAATTTTTAAAATTAAGGCCGAGTGAGCAATCTATGAGAAAAGGGAATGAAAATGGTGTTTAAAGGGGGTTTTATGGTGATGTCACAGTTTCGTTGGAGGCGCGGGGCCATTATTGAATTCAAATGGTTATCCTGGGAAACAATAAATTTGTAACATACATGGCCAGGTGTCAGGATAGGAGTGTATGGGAGCGTGCAAGAAGAGTTGGCTGGAAAAGACTGAGGTTTGGCGGATTTTGAAGGGGGGTTGAAGCGGTATGTGGTTTGTGCAGCAGGGTGTGAAACGCTGAGGGACTGTCACATAGGGATGGGTCCAGCAGGGAGGAAACTGCTTTCTGGACCCCCCCCGCTAATAAAGATAGGTTGGGCAGGGAGGGCCGAAAACCCTTTTGAGTCGTTGATCTGATGAGGTGATAATAGGACAGTTGATATGAGCCCGCAACTTAGGCAGATACGAAAAAACTAATTTTTGTCGCTTTCGAACCTTATTACATTGGTGGAAAGCTTTGGATAAAATAAATAATGCCTCCAAACTTAGGATAAAAACATTGATAAGCCTAAACTTAAGATAAAATGCCACATAGTATAAAATCAACCTCTTTTACCCTTTTGAACCTTTTTAACTCGGATTTCTCCTAATCCTAAGACTAACTTTGACCATTCAAGGGAGCACTTAAATGTGCAGACCCTATTTTATTTTCTTTGAGGGAAAACAACTAATCTAATCCTATTTATCATTTTTTTGCATTGATTCATCTTAAACAATTAAATCAACTTATTCATATACATAACCAACATTATACAATATTACACAGTTTGGATAACTTATTCTCTAATCTAATTAATAGAAATTGAAAATTGTTTGATCACGATTACACTGTATTATCTAAACAATGACTCAGGGTTGTGGCATTTTAAACAAGTTGCACACAACATTCAATTTATTACTTAAAAAATAAAACTCTTTATCATGTAGTGCCATTTAAATTTGCATCACTTTCAGTTCTTTTTTTTTGTGGGGTTTTTTCATCTTTATTTTTTATTCTTTTCTATTTTTTTTTTCTTTATTCTATTTTTTTAAATACCCTATTTTCCTTTTTTCTTTATTTTTATTTATATTTTTTTGGAAATCATTTGCAACATGCAATATTATTTACAATTTCTTATGATTGAGAGAAAATATTCAATCACCTTGTGATCCTATAAATTATAGGACCCTAATATAGAGGAACGTTGATTATACAAGGAATCCAGATTTGTAAAGATAGTGACAAAAGCAGATTGTTCAAAAAATTCTCCTTTGTATGGTAGGGAGAAATATTTTTCTTCTCTGTTATTAGAAGAAGATGATCAAATCATGAAAGACACCCACGTGGAATGTTCTACCCTGCTGGGTAAATAACCACTTGAACATGAACTAGTATGGATATTATATTTTGATGGTGCTTATTTTAGAGAAGGAAATGGAGCAGACATTTTGTTGGTATCCCCAAAAGGTAGTTTGATCCCTTTCTCTTTCAAGCTATAATTTGAGGCCAAAAACAATGTTGTTTAATATGAGGCTTTGAAGCTGAAGAATTCAAATATATCATTATTACTATCTCGAGTTAGTGCACGAGTAATCCTCCACCCTAGATCCAGATAGATACTATCCATACAACTCCTCAAATAGGACCTATGGTAAATACTCTACTACCTCCATTGAAAAACATGGGTGTCCCTGGTTTTCTAACTAGTAAATATGCTCCACTCAACTTGCAGCAACCTCTAAGTGGGATGCCACAAGATTATCTTAAACTCATGCTAATATTTTCTCGAGAGGACTAAATTTTATCCCAGAAACATATAAAAATTTTCTATGTGTTTGCTGAGCAATTGAATGTGGAACATATGATGTACACCTAAGACTCTTTTTTCAATATTTATATGGTGAGCCCAGGAAATGGTTCAAAACTCTACCAAATGCTTATATTAATACCTAGGAGAGGATGGATAACTCTTTCATGCATAAGTGAGGGGAGAAAAGGGACCATGGGTATATTATTACATAATTTAAGGCAATGAAGAAAACCCATAATGAGAATGTCTTAGAATTTATAAAGAGGTTTAATAAATTGTATAACAACCTTCCTGCTGAAATTAAACCTCCACGTGCCGTAGCCAAGGCTGTTTTTTCCAGAGCCTTCAAACCCAATTTTCGATTTACTATTAGAGAAATAAAGTCTCTTATTCTGGATCAAATCCAAACATGTTCCCTGGAATTTGAAAAACAAATCACCTCTACTGGAAAGTGGAAAGGAAAGGTGGAATATGGTGTTAGGAGTAGGAGAAAGGAACAAGCTAGTTCCTTGGTCCATGTAAAAGAAACCCAAGAACATAAGCTATATGAAATGAAAAATATGGTAAGGAAATTGTCTAACAAACTTGTAAAATTTAAATTGGAGATCAAAAACCACCATCAATAAAGTCAACAAGCTCCCAACAGTAATTTTAATCCCCAATATAGGATTTCACCCTTGTAGCTCTTGCAAAGAGAGAGAAAGGATCAACAAGATCAGATTCAGCCTCCTTTATATCTACAAGATGACCCTGAGGAGGATGTTGAAGATACTATAGAAGTACAATAAAACCAGTTCTCCTCCCTCTTAGAGGGAGATAATGAGAAAGAAGCATGTGGAGGAGAAGGGTAAGATTTGGATTCTCGACTGGATAATGATGAGATATATATTTACTACAAACATTTTGTTGACTTCATGCAAGACTAGTTACACATGAAATATGATTTGAGGTCTTCTAGAAAAATGTCCAGGATACAAAATCAGAATGAAGAAACTCTTCACCCAAGTCCCCCTAAATCAACAGATAAAGGGAAGAAACCTCTCAACCATGTCCCACCAACCAAATAAGAGTCCTCCAATCCCCTTCCCCTAGAGTCTGAAGCCCCAAATATAGAGAAAATACCAAATCAAATAATTCCACTATACAATGAAAATAAAGAACCATATGACACAGTCAAAATTGATAAGAACCCCACTTCTTTTAGTCTCCAAAAATAGCTACAAAATATCAAGATATTTGTCCCTTTGACCGAATTATTGAAACAAACTAGTTATAAGTCACAAGTTTCTCATTTCATGAGTTTACCCACCACCACCCCCCTTCAAGATATAGCCTTAATATGGAAGAAGAAATTCCCATGGTTTTTTTTCGACCACATGTGGAGGAGAAAAACCCTTCCACTCCCCCATTCTTTGTCACCCTAGTGATCCATGATCTACTACTACATAATTGTATGCTTGACTCGGGAGCCTCCCATAATTGAAGGCCATCATACGTAATGGAAAAATGAGGTCCTTAGATAACAAAAACATACAAATATTTATATACTTTTGACTTTAAAATAGTAAAGGGATTAGGTATGATCAAATATATTGTGGTAAATTTGGCTCAAATTCCAGTGAAGAGTGTGGTAATGGATATTGTAGTTGCCGACATTCCTCCAAGATTTGGTATGCTTTTATCGAGGTCATGGGGGATGAAAATTAGAGGCTTTATTAAACTCAATGTAACATATGCTACCATTCCAATGTTTGGTGGAGAGGAACATTGATTATACAAGGAATCTAGATTTGTAAAGACAGTTACAAAAGTAGATTGTTCAAAAAATGCTCCTATGTATGGTAGAGAGAAATATGTTTCTTTTGTTACTAGAATAAGATGATAAAATCATGAAAGACACCCACATGTAATTTTCTACATAGTTGGGTAAACAACCACATGAACATGACCTAGTATGGAAATTATATTTTGATGGTTTTTATTCTAGGGAAGGAAATGGAGCAGACATGTTGTTGGTATCCCCAAAAGGTAGTTTGATCCCTTTCTCTTTCAAGATATAATTTGAGGCCATAAAAAATGTTGTTAAATATGAATCTTTGAAGTTTAATAATTCAAATATATCATTATTACTAGCTCGAGTTAAAGCACTAGTAATCCTCCACCCTAGCTCAAGTTAACTAGTATTCTTACAACTTCTCAACTAGGCCCTCTGGTAAATCCTCTGCTACCTCCATTGAAAAAAATGGGTGTCCCTAGTTTTCTACTTAATAAATATGCTCCAATCAACTTGCAACAACATATGAATGGGATGCCACAAGTTTATCTTAAACTCCTGCCAATATTTGCTGGAGGGGATGAAATTTCAGCCCAAAAACATATACAAATTTTCTATGCATTTGCTGAAAATTTGAATGTGGAACATCTGGATGTAGACCTAAGACTCTGTGTTCAATTTTTAGATGGTGATTCTAGGAAATGGTTCAAAACACTACCAAATTATTATATTAAGACCTAGGAGGGGATGGAGAACTCTTTCATGCAGAAGTGGGGGAAGAAAAGGGACCATGGGTATATTATCATAGAATTTAAGCCAATGATTAAAACTAGTAATGAGAATGTCTCAGAATTTATAAAGAGGTTTAATAAATTGAATAAAAACCTTCATGTTGAAATTAAACCTCCACAAGCTACAGCCAAGGTCATTTTTTCCATAGCCTTCGAACCCGATTTTGGACTTACTCTTATAGAAAGAAATTTTCATACTTTGGATCAAATCCAAACAGATTCCCTACAAGTTAAAGAAAAATTCACCTCTACTAAAGTGTAGAAAGGAAAGGTGGAATATGGTGTTAGGAGTAGGGGAAATGAAGAAGGAAGTTCCTCAATCTAGGTAATAGAAACCCAAGAACAAAATTTAGATGAAAAAAACAAGTTGGTAAGTAATTTGTCTAACAAACTTGTAAAATTCAAAATGGAGATCAAAAACACCCCTCGATAAAGTCAACAAGCTACCAAAAGTAATTTTAACCCCCAATATAGGAGGTCACCCTTATATCTCTTGCAAAGAGAGAGAAAGGATCAACAAGATAAGATTTATTCTCCTTTGTATCTTGAAGATGACCTTGAGGAGAATGTTGAAGATACTATAGAATTACAAGAAAAACATTTATCCTCCCTCTTAGAGGGAGAGAGTGAGATAAAAGCACATGAAGGAGAAGGGGGAGATTTGGATGCCCGACTTGATGATGATGAGATAGATATTTACTACAAATAGTTTTTTGACTTCATCCAAGACCAGTTACACGGGAAATATGATTTGAGGTCCCCTAGAAAAAGGCCCAGGATACAAGATCATAATGAAGAATCTCTTCACTCAAGTCACCCTAAATCAACATATAAAGGGAAGAAACCTCTCAACCATGTCCCACCAACCAAAGAATAGTCATCCAATCCCCTTACCCTACAGTCTAAAGCCCCAAATATATATCAAATACCAAATCAAATAGATCCAGTCTGCAATGAAAATAAAGAACCATTTGAGTCAGTAAATAATGATAAGAACTCCTCCACTTTCAATCTCCAAAAAGAACTATAGAATATCAATATAGTTAGCCCTTTGACCGAATTACTGAAAAAACCTAGTTATAAATCACAAGTTTCTCAGTTCATTAGTTTACCCACCACCACCCCCTTTCAAGATAGCCTTAATATGGAAGAATAAAGGCACATGGTCATGTTTTGACTACATGTGGAGGAGAAAGACCCTTCCACTCTGTTAGGTCCCTATATTACTAGTATAGTCCCTTATTGTTGTTAGTGTAACCCCCTTATTGTTATTATTGTACCCTTGTAACCCCCATTTCATTATTATTGTGCCCTTAAATTATTATTGTTAGGTCGGCTAGGATTACATTGTGGCCCACTAGGATTACATTATGGCCCCATGGACTCCTATATATAGAAAGGAGGTTTTGTAAATTGTATCATCCAAGAATTGTTCATTTATGTAATGCATTGGAGGTTTCCCCCTCGAAGTGGCTTATTTCTAAGGCGTTCATATCTCTTTTCTTCTATTTTTGGAGCCGGTTACACAACATTTGGTATCAGAGCTTTGGATTCTAGGGTTTCGCTGCTCCAAACAGGTCATCGTGGCATTTTCGCTATAACTTTTTTTCTACGAAGTTTCAGACGCTGAAATTTTTAGGGTGCGAAGCCGAAATCCTGAGGAAGCTTGTCTAACAATTTCAGAGCTTGGTTCGCAATATTTTTGGAGATATCATCTGTGGAAGTAGGGTCTTTTTTCAAGCTCCTAAACAAGTCATCGTGGCATTTGCGCGATAAATTTTTTTTCAGTAGTTTGTGAACTCAAATTAACACAGAAAGTGTTTTCAAATCGATGAAATTCGTCAAAATTTCGTAATTTGGTTTGCAAAATTTTTGAGATAAGAACCGTGGGGCACGCTGTGCTCCCGACCTCATCTCGCAGGTGACCGGGAAAAGTTCACACTTCTCTGGGGACCGGACGGAGTTCCGTAAAACATTTTCTAAAAGAAGGCCGGACTTTAGTTTCTTGTTGTTTAATTTCGTAGACAAAGACGAAACATGATAAGCGGGCAGGCTCAGACAAGTTCATCTCTCACTCGAACTTGCAGTCTGTAATTTAGGTCATTGGGGGAGATTGACACAACTTTTTCTTTGGAGAACCAACAAAATGCTCCCTATGTACATTTAAAGAAGCTTCGTAGGATACCAGTATTAGAATTTCAGATATCGAATATTTTCACTTACATAGATAATTCAATTTCAATATCGAGCTCCTCAAAGCAAGTAAAAGGTGTGTATTTTTTTCCGAATTGCATAAGTCTTGTTTGAAGAATCAAGTTGAATTGATTCCAAGGGAATATTGTAGAACAGGTATCAATATTGGATTCTAAAATGGCACCTAAAAATAATTCAACACCCATTAAGCCTTCAGAAGGCTCTACCATGACTCATGAAGATGAATAATTGCAACATGATCTATCAAAATTACAAGAGCAGCAAAATATTTACCAAAAGAGCAAACAAAAAATGAAATGGAAGTTTTGAAGAAAGGTGGAAGTGAAGATGGATGGTTTGAAGAAAGGAATGAAGTCATGATGGAGATGGCGGAAGCTAAGATGATTGGTTCGGAAGCTAAGATGGATGGCATGGAAGTGGGCATGGAAGCTAAGATGGATGACATAAAAGACAACATGGAAAACATGAAGAGTGATCTAAAAGCATACATGGAAGGCTTGATGACAAGCTTAAAACCAGAAATGATTCCTAATGGCGGAAATATAGGAGAAGAACCTCCTGATGAGAACAAAATAAATGTTAATCGTGATTTCATAAACTCGAATGTTGGTGGGAAGAACCACCATATTCCAAAATGGATATGAGGAAGTTTGATGGAAAGGATCCTGTAACATGGATACTACAGATGGAGCAATATTTTGATCTCCATAACGTGCAAAACACACAAAAGGTACGCATTGCAACTTTACATTTAGAACAAACTACATTTGTATGGTATCAATGGCTTTGCTCCCGTAAAAAAATTGTCACTTGGTCAATTTTTACGGAGGAAATGATAGCACATTATGAGGATACAAAGAGCAACACCTTCTTTAGCCAATTGATAAATCTCAAACAAAAGGTTTTAGTGGGGCAGCACATTGAGGAATTCCAAAAATTGAATATAAGGGTAACTGATATTCCAGAGGAACACAGGATTGATCTCTTCATAGGCACTTTAAAGGATAACATCCAACATGAAATTCGCGTTTTGGAACCTGATTCATTGGAGAAGGCATTCAGGTTGGCAAGAAAAGTTGAATGTAAAATTATGGCGACAAGGAAGCCTACCACTCAATTCTATAAAGAAGGAAGTGTTGCTACGCCTAGATTTCCACAACCTACAAGGTTGACACCGCAACAATTGGAAGAAAAAAGAGCAAAAGGGCTTTGCTACAGTTGTGATAGAAAATACACTAAAGGTCATAAGTGTGCTGAGAAGAAATTAGTTTACATAGATTGTGAAGAAGAAGAAGAAGAAAATGAACAAAAAGAGGATATACACCAGGAACCAGCCCTAGAAGAGGAAGAAATGAATCCGACCATATTGTGTAATGCACTGGCAGGAATTACCACTCCTCAAACTCTCAAGATAGAAGGACATATCAAGAAGAAAAAGGTAATAGTGTTGATTGATTCAAGTAGCACCCATAATTTTATTCATTGTAAGGTAGCCAAGGAATTAAATTGTTTCCTATACCCAGCACCAGAATGTCAAGTGATGGTTGCAAATGGAGGAACTATAAATTGCACGGGAAAATGTCATAATATCAAGCTAACCATGGGGGAATATGTATTGACTAGTCCAATGCTTTCCATTCCTATGGGAGGTGCTGATGTTGTACTAGGAGTACAATGGCTACAATCTTTGGGGACGGTAGCTTTTAATTTTCAAGAACTTTTCTTGAAATTTTTTTCAGAAGGAAAGGAAGTCGAATTACGGGGTATTGCGGGGAAGCCAGGAAGGATAATAAGCTCTAATGTCATGACAAATCTTCTAAAGAAAGAAAAACGAGGCGTAATTGCACAATTATGCTCACTAGAAGTTCCAACATCAAAACCATCTATTTCTACAGATCTCCAACAAGTCTTGGACAATCATTCCAAGGTGTTTGAAACTCCCAAAGGACTCCCACCTATTCGTGATCATGATCATGCTATTCATTTGATTCTAGGAAGTGTTCCTCCAAACATCAAGACTTATAGATATCTTTATGTCCAAAAGAGAGAAATTGAACGTATGATTGCAGAAATGTTAGAGGCGGGTATAATTCAACCTAGTCAAGTTCTTTCTCTGCTCCTGTAGTATTGGTACACAAGAAGGATGGATCATGGCACATGTGTCCGGATTATAGGGAGCTCAATAAGCTCACCATTAAAGATAAATTTCCCATTTCTGTGATTGATGAATTATTGGATGAATTACATGGAGAAATTTATTTTACCAAGTTGGATCTTCGTTCAGGATATCATCAAATTAGAATGAAGACTGAAGATATTCCAAAAACAGCATTTCGAACTCATGAGGGTCATTATGAATTTTTGGTCATGCCTTTTGGTTTTACCAATGCACCTTCTACATTTCAAGGGTTGATGAATTCCATTTTCAAACCCTTCCTTAGAAAATTTGTGCTAGTATTTTTTGATGATATACTAATCTACAGCAGGTCTTGGAAGGATCATGTTGAAAATGTTGACAGGGTGCTCAAACTATTGCAGGAGAAACAATTATATGCAAAAAAATCCAAATGTTTCTTTGGAGTACAAGAGGTAGAATATCCGGGTCATATTGTATCTCACGAGGGTGTTAAGGTAGACCCTAACAAAATTAAAGCCATTAAGGAATGGAAAGTCCCCACAACCATAAAGCAGTTGCGAGGATTTCTCGGGTTAACATGGTATTATTGCAAGTTTGTTAAGAATTATGGGAGAATAGCAGCACCTCTAACAACATTATTGAAGAAAGATGCATTTTCATGGACTCCTGAAGCAACTAAGGCCTTTGAACATCTTAAAGAGGCAATGTGCCTAGCACCGATCTTAGCTACACCAGACTTCACAAAAACCTTTATTGTGGAATGTGATGCCTCAGGAAATGGAATTGGTGCAGTTTTAATGCAGGAAGGAAGACCCATTGCTTTTGAAAGTCGTCCAATCAAAGGAAAGTATTTACAGAAACCTATTTATGAGAAGGAAATGTTAGCAATACTGCATGCACTAAAGAAATGGCGAACTTAGCTAATGGGAAGACACTTCAAGGTAAAAACTGATCATGATAGTCTTAAACACTTTTTGGAACAAAGACTATCTTCAGAAGAGCAGCAAAAATGGGTCACAAAGATGCTGGGTTATGACTTTGAAATAATCTACAAAAAAGGAAAGCTTAATGTTGTTGCAGATGCACTCTCAAGAAAGAATGAAGAGGTGGAAGCATTTCCTTGTGCCATTTCTATTATCCAACCAGATTGGATAACCGAAGCAAGAGATGAATGGAAGAAGGACAAAGATGTATGGACACTCATTCAAAAGTTGCAGCAAGATCCTAGTACATCCGATACATTTAGTTGGAAAAATGATTCCTTATGGTACAAAGATCGCTTATATCTTTGTAAGAATTCCCAACTAAAACAAAAGATTCTTCTCGAATTGCACACTTCTCCTTTAGGAGGACACTCAGGATTTTTAAAAACTTACCACAGGGTGAAGAAAGATTTTTTTTGGGATGGCCTTAAATCTGACATTCAAAATTTTGTGGCTGAATGTTTGGTTTGCCAGCAGAATAAAGTGGAAACAATTAAGACCCCGGGACTTCTACAACCTTTATCCATTCCAAGTCAACGTTGGGAGGAGATTTCAATGGATTTTATCACAGGTTTACCTAAGTCCGAAGGAAAGAGTGTCATTATGGTGGTAGTTGATAGACTTACCAAGTATGCACACTTTGTGCATTATCTCATCCATTTAAATCAAGTACAGTTGCTACTACATTTATGGATAGAATTCAAAAGCTACATGGAAGCCCAAGGGTTATTGTGAGCGACAGAGATCCAATTTTTACTGGAAATTTTTGGATGGAGTTATTTTCTTGTTTGGGTACTCAATTAGCTCATAGCTCATCTTATCATCCTCAATCTGATGGTCAAACTGAGATAGTAAATAAATGTTTGGAAGGATATCTTCGTTGTTTTGTATCTGATAAACAAACACAATGGGTCAAGTGGTTACCTCTCGCTGAATGGTGGCATAACACTTCCTTCCATACTGCAGCAAAAATGACCCCATTTATGGCACTTTATGGATATCATCCACCATCCATCACATCATATTTAAGGGAAAATTCGAAGGTTCAAGCAGTGGAAGATCACATCGAGCATCAGCAAGAAGTTCTCCAACTCTTAAAGGATAACCTGAATTTGGCACAAAATCGAATGAAACAAAAGGCAGATCAACATCGCAGCGAGAGAAGTTTTGATGTAGGAGATTGGGTATTTTTACGGCTACAACCATATAAACAAATGTCCCTCAAGCAAGCTAAGAAGGATAATAAATTACCGCCAAAGTACTATGGTCCTTACAAGGTGTTGCAAAAGATTGGTACTATGGCATACAAATTGGAGCTTCCTGCTTCTTCGCGAGTACATCCAATTTTCCATGTTTCACGCTTAAAGAAGGTTATCGGTGAAAATCTTCCAGTTCAAACAATATTACCAGAACTTGATGAGGAAGGAAAAATCATATTGGAACCTGAAGCGGTCACAGAAACAAGAACTCAACAACTACGGAATCGATCAATTTCAAAGTATCTCATCAAGTGGAAGAACCTACCCACTGAAGATTCTACATGGGAGGATGAGAATTTTATACAGAAGCACCCAGAGCTACTCAAGTGTTGAGGACAACACTTTTTTGAAGGAGAGGGGCATGTTAGGTCCCTATATTACTAGTATAGTCCCTTATTGTTGTTAGTGTAACCCCCTTATTGTTTTTATTGTACCCTTGTAACCCCCATTTTATTATTATTGTGCCCTTAAATTATTATTGTTAGGTCGGCTAGGATTACATTGTGGCCCACTAGGATTAAATTATGGCCCCATGGACTCCTATATATAGAATGGAGGTTTTGTAAATTGGATCATCCAATAATTGTTCATTTATGTAATGTATTGGAGGTTTCCCCCTCGAAGTGGCTCATTTCTAAGGCGTTGATATCTATTTTCTTCTATTTTTGGAGCTGGTTACACAACACACTCCCCCATTCTTTGTCACCCTAGTGATCCATGATCTACTACTACATAATTGTATGCTAGACTCGGGAGCCTCCCATAATTTAAGGCCATTATCCATAATGGAACAATTCGGTCTACAAATAACAAAACCATACACATATTTATATTCTTTCGACTTTAAAATAGTAAAGTGATTTGGTATGATAAAATATCTAGTGGTCAATTTTTCTCAAATATGAGTGGAGTGTGTTACTGGATATCGTAGTTGTTGACATTCCTACGAGATTTGGTATGGTTTTATCTAGGTCATGGGGGATGAAAATTGGAGGATCTATTAAATTCAATCTAATGTATTCTACCATCCAGTGTTTAGTGGAGATGAACGTTGATTATACAAGGAGTCCATATTTGTAAAGACAATTACAAAAGTAGATTGTTAAAAAAATGCTCCATTGTATGGTAGGGAGAAATATTTTTCTTATTTTTTACTAGAAGAGGATGACCAAATCACAAAAGACACCCACGTGGAATGCTCTGCCCAGCTGGGTAAAAAACCACTTGAACATGACCTAGTATGGAAATTATATTTTGATGGTGCTTATTCTAGGGATGGAGCAGACATGTTATTGGTGTCTCCAAAAGTTAGCTTGATTCCTTTCTCCTTCCAAAGCTATAATTTGAGGCCACAAAAAATGTTGTTGAATACAAAGCTTTGTTGTTGGGGTTGTAAGTTGCTGAAAAACTTAATATTGGGTTCATGACTGTATTTGGGGATTTAGAGTTGCTGGTGAAAAAATTAAAGAACAAATGTCAAACCAAGCATCCGAGACTGAAGTCTTACAGGAACGAGGTCTGGTATTTGGTTGAAATTTTTTTCCTATCTTTCAAATATTCATTTTTTTCCTAGGGAGCAAAATAGGAAAATTTATTCCTTGGAAATTGTTGCTATAAATTTTAAACCCCTCCAAAATCCCTTGCTCAGATATAAAATTAAGGTCAGATATAGGCCTTCAATACCAGATAATGTGAAGTACTGGTGGGTTTTTTAGGATGATGAATGGATCAAGAACTTTATGGAGGTTATTAGCGAATTCTGAAATTTAGTGATTGATCAGGAAAGTGAAGATACAAAGGGAGAACAACTGGATGGTTGGGAGGAATCAATTGCTGGTCACAACATTTTGCAATTGAAGGCAAATAAAATCCACAGAGGTTTGGTCCCATTGGAAAGTTTTTCTAACTCAAATGATGTGGCTGCTAAGAAAACTAAACAAGAATTTGAAGCAGATGTGGGGGATTGCAATATTTCCACAGTCAAGGAACTTAAAGTCATCAGGTTGGCCAAAGGAGTTCTAAAGGATTATAAATAAAAATATCTTGACCTATTTAATAGGTACATGGATGAGTTTTCTTGGTCATATAGTGATCTGGAGACTTTTGACCCTAGTTTCATACAACACGAAATCCCTCTAAAAGCTTGGATGAAGCCCTACAAGAAGAAGCTTAGAAAAATCAATTGCTTACTACTCCCCTCAATTGAAAAAGAAGTGAAAATGTTGTTACAGGTTAATATTATCATGCCTCTAAGGTATTCATATTGGGTGGAAAATTTAGTTCTTTTGATAAATAAAAATGGGGAAATTGGGCTATGTGTAGATTTCGGAATTTTAAATAAGGCCTCTCTAAAAGGCAATTACCCTTTGCCTAAAATGGATTATATTCTACAAAGAGTAGTTGGATCTTCCATGATATCCATGATGGGTGGTTTCTCTCGATATAACTAGGTTTTTTTGTACCCCGAAGATAAAAAGAAAAAAACTTTCACTACACTGTGGGGGACGTTTATGTATGCCAGAATGCCTTTTGGCCTTATAAATGTCAGAGCCACTTTCCAAAGGGAAATATATGCAGAATTTGTGGGGAAGAAAGAAAAATTCATAGTGGTTTATCTGGATGAATAAATTTTTTTCTCATAGTCAAATGAGGAACATCTCCAACACTTGAAACTCACATTTGAAAAGTGTAGGAAGTACGAGTTATCATTAAACCCCAAGAAGTCACAATTTGAACTTAGTGAAGGTAAGTTGTTGGGCCATATAGTGGCCAGAGGAGTAAAAATTGATCTCAAAAGGGTAGATTCTATCAAAAATATTCCATTATCGAGGAATAAAAGGGAAATTCAGGTTTTCTTAGGAAAAATAAACTTCTTAAGGAGGTTCATACCAAACTATGTTGAAATCTTCAAATAAATCACAAATATGTTAAAAAGGGACAAGGAGATCAGGTAGACTATGGAAGCTAAGGAATATCTCTCTAGAATAAAAAATGCTTTTGCAGAAGCACCAGTATTAGCTAGCCCATATTTTCAAAGGCCATTCCTTATTTTCTCTTTTTCTTCTCCCAACATAGTAGCAATTTTTTTATTGCAGAAAAATAGTGAAGGAAAGGAGCAACCAATTGCATTTTTTAGCCAAGTTCTGAGAGATGCTAAATTGAAATACAATATTCTAGAAAAGAATGCCTATTCCCTGGTTAAGGCTTTGAAATATTTTCGTATTTATGTATTACAGTCAAAATTAATCACCTTTCTCCTTGTATTTTTTGTGAAAGATATTCTCGTGCAGGGTGATAGTGAAGGAAAGAGAGGAAAATGGATTTCCAATATTCAAGAATATGATATGGATATAAAACCCACCAAGCTTATCAAAGGGAAAGGATTGGCTAAAATATTGTTTGAAGCTAACTGGAAAGCCTTGGGCATAAACTTATTAGCCAACCAGGAAGGAGAAAGCGAAGGAGAAGAAGTTATGAGAGACATTGAAACCTCAACACAGAAGTTCCAGATGAAGTACTCAGTCTCAGATTCGTAGAAATATCTTGTCCATTATTCAATTTTTTCTAAAATTCCCATTGAATTTTAACAAAGTAAAATACAGGGCCCTAAGACTGCAAGCTAAAAAAATTTCTTTATCTCAAATGGTCAACTATATTGGAAGGATCTGGTGGGAATGTTGTTATTATGTCTGGTTGAAGAGGATATTCCTAAGGTGATTGATCATTTTTATAGTTGTTTGTGTGGAGGAAATTATATCTGGAGGACCACGACCCATAATATTCTCAAAGTTGGATTCTATTGGCCCAATTTATTTGGTGAGGTTCATGCATATGTTAGGGATTGCGGAAAATTCCATATTTTTGCTAAGAAGCAAAGGTTGGCACCCTCCCGCTAATCCCCATATTTTTATAAGATCCCTTTAGACATTGGGGGCTAGACTTCATTGGGGAAATACACCCACCGTCCAATGGCCAACATAAGTGGATACTCATAACAACGGATTATTTCACTAAATGGGTGGATTTCATCCTAGCCATGAATGTAACTGATATAGTGGTTCTAATGTTTATGGAGGAGAATATCCTTTCTATATTCATTTGTCCAAAAAATATTATCACAGAAAACTCTCAGGTATTCTAGTCAGCCAAGTTTATTAGTTTCTATCAGAATTATAATATCATTTTGGGACACCCCACCACTTACTATCCACAGGGTAATGGATTAGTTGAATATTCAAACAAAACCTTAGTGAGGATTCTAAAATTTACTATAGATTAATATTAGAAAATTTGGGACTCTCAGCTAAAATTTTCATTATGGGCTAATAGAGTTACTATTCAAAGATCAACTGGGAAGTCTCCTTTTGAGTTCTTATATGGAACAGGAAATTTTCCCTCTCCAATTATCTATACCAGTGGCCAAATATTTACAGGATAATGAGGAAGAACCAAATTATCTAACCCAAAGAATAAATCAGTTGGTCGAACTAGAAGAAAATAGAGGGGAAGTAACTCAGAATCTGATAAGATATTAGGATAACTAAAGGCTCTTTATGATAGAAAGGAAAATGATAGACCCTTACAGCTAGGAGACTTAGTACTCAGGTGGGATGTTAGGATAGAATATAAAGGAAATCGTGGGAAATTCAATCCCATAGGGTTTTTACCTTTCAATATAGCTTAAACAAATGGGAACAATACCTTCTTGCTAGAGAACTTGGATGGTGAAGCACTTAAACTGTCGGTTAATGGGCAGCTTCTCAAGCTCTATTTTTAGCATTAAGGAGATCCACTTTCATTCATTGTATATGTGGTGAGCCATTGTACATAAGAGATGTGTTTTATGTTCTTACTGCTTTTGTTTTTTCTTTATACACGGGCCTGCATAAATTGAATCCATGGCCAATGGATAAGGAATTAATATGTCGGTTCTCATTGCATTGCTTGAAATGCATTATCCCTAGTTGGAGCTTATGGTGTTCTCTTTTCTACCCCTTTTTTCATTTGTGTCAAATGGTCCTATATTTACCCTAGTACAAAGAAGAATAGATACACCTAGGTTGGCAAAAGGAAACAAAGTTAGGTGCTTGTTGCACACTAAAAACACTTGGGAAAAAGAAACATGAATTTTTTTTATTTTCGAGGATGCAGCAATTGAAGAGATGGAGGTTTGGGCCCTTTTCTTAAAATATGAGCAAGTGTTGGGAAAAGTTCATCGTGACTTGTCCAACCCCCGGAAGCATTACAGGGGGGAACTGGTGCAACAAATATGTCGGTGCCACCCTGCAGAGGGGAAAAGTAAATGAGGAACATCAGCAAATCGACAACCCAGATTAAATCTGAGGGGTATTGGCTCAATAACGACTCACGCTTATCCACCCGCTGAAGAGTGGTGGAGACCACGCCTGCCACACCATACGATGAGGTCTCATCAACGTCAACAAGAGAGCGCTACGGTAAATGGTAAAGGTATGCCCCTTCATTTTTCATCCAATCACCCTTCGAATCACCTTTTGCCACTTGTCACCTCCTCATGAGCTCACATGTAATCAAGTTACCATTTTCTCCTTCTTATAAAATTCCAAACCGTTAGACGTTTGAATTTGAAATTATATTTCCCACAGTCAATTTCTCGTGCTGCTCCACTAGTCTACAATGGAGTCCACCTATCAGACAGTCTAGAGCTCCCTCAACATTGTTCTTTTGATTTTCGCTCGATCCATCAGGTAACCCTAAAGCCTTTTACTTAAATTTTATCCTTATGCTCAAAATGAAGAAAAATTCACCTAAAACTCCTAAATCACAGCAGGCTATACCCTCATTAAACATTGAGCTACTCATGGACATAGAATCTCAGATCTATGACTCACCATGCCCCTACCACCTATCAGACCTTTGGTTCGACATGTATTACCACCATCTCAAGGGAGAATACCCTTTGTAGGTAGCAGAATTGAGGTTGTACTACCAAATTGCACCATGTGTCTATCATTTTCTATATTATGTTTCATGGAATTTTGCATCCTATGTTGAAGATAAAAATTTCCTTGTATCATGTACCAGAATGAAGATCTTGGAGATATATTTAGAACTCATTCAGAAGGATCTAGTGTTCCCAGTTTCCCTTAAATCTGAAAATTTTACTGAAACTACCATTTTATACAGCTATAATGGTCTCCGAGTTGTGGAACAATGACCTTATTACAGATGATTTTGGCTCTTGAGCACCAATCCTTACCTATTACTAGCTATTTTCCCGTACCTACATTTACAGAAGTTGTCTAGCCTATCCTCATGGTGATTTCCTAACTGTTCAAGGAAGAAGATGCCACTAATGTCACAAAAGTTTCCATATGGTTTCTGAGAGTGATGATATAGCCATGCCATCTTTTTGATATACCTTATTTCCTAGCCGAATACATAAAATTCTAGCTGCACCATTTTCTTATCACTTCATTTTTTAGATAATTCTCCATTATGTTTTATTTGTTCTTTTAAACCTATGTGGATCAATTTTAATAATTGGATCTCAATCTCATGGATTTAGGCAAACATCAAAAGCCTTTCTTTGAATCGGATGTTGTTGTTAGGAAGAAACCCAATAATGAGGGTTATTCTTAATTCATATCCACTTATATGTCTACTTCATGCAAAATCATCCATAATGTCTCTCCCCAAAGGATTATTTCCCGACAAAAATAAATCCTCTAGCTCAAAAAAGATAACGAGATGGGTGATTGGTACTTATTTGAAGACTACACTGAAATTATGGTTTATGGGTGTGAGCTCCCTCCTTACCATTTACCTATTTTTATGACCATGATTATCTATGCCCTATAATTCATCAAACAATGCCTACATGTGGATCAAATTCACTTTTTTCCTACTAAGAAAGGCTATATGTTCAAATCAAGAAAGCCAATAATTCCTTTCATTGTAAATACCATAAAATATTTTTAGTCAGTTGAATATTTTTTAAGGGAACTAAATTTTGAAATGGGAGACATTTGGCACTATGAGCCCCATGGCATCGTTTCAAAGAAAAGGAAAAAAATTAATGCCTCAACCTATGATAATGAATATAGGTCTGAATTTGAATGGAAAGCTAACTTTGATTCCTGGCCTTTTAATACAGAGATGGATATTGAGACTCTGACTACAAAGGACAAGGCGCAAAATAGGGATGTGGAAGAGATTGGAGATGTGGAAATGGAAGAAGTTCTCTCCAACAAAAGGGCCAAAATCCAAGAAGAAGTTGATGAATATATTGATACTAGGTTGACCGACACAAATCTGGATTAGCAAAGCTTCCATGTGACCTTAGAAGACCTATTTCAAGCTTATGCCTCTTCATCTATGGAGGTAGCACGTTTTATTTCTAATGGGAGCTCAGCAATGACAATATCTAGTTGGGATGTAGGGAAGGAAATAGAGGAAAGTAAAAAGAAGATCATAGATGAGATGCATCAACGACTAGCATCACATTCAGTCCCTTACCAGACCAAACTTTTGGCTTCCATGGACCCGAATAGGAATCAAATGAAGTTTTTTTTACATCATCCCTTGACACAGCCCCTTCCATTAGGCTCACAGTTTAGGATTTCGGATGTATCTTTGGACCTTACTAGTGTCCCTATGCCAGACAAAATAAACTTTCATAGACAGGTGGGGGAGATGTTTTACAGTGAATTAAGTTGAAATTATATGACCATCAACAAAGCTAAGAAGTTTCTGGAGAAATATGCCCAAAATTATAAAGTAAGAGGGAGCTAATTATAGAGATCTAAATTTACAGAATGAGAACTTCAAAGAACTTGTTTTCAAGCTAGGAGTGAACCCAAAGGACAAAGTTGTGATGGAGACTCTTATCCAGAGTTCATAGATTGAGATCCAAGAACTAAGGCATAAGCTGAAGATGATTGCTAGTGGACATGTGCAGTCCATATAATTAGCTCAGGTGGAAGGAGAAAAATATATTCAATCCAAGGAGCTGATATACCGTAAGAACGAATTAGTGGCCCTAAAGAAACAGGTGGCAGAGCTGCAAGAGAGAATTGAATCTCATATTTGTGCAGTGCTTATACAAGAGAATCTACAAAATTCTATTGAGCAACTCACTAAGACCCTCACAGAGCTACAAATCCCTAAATGGGAACTCAATAAATTGTAGGTGGATTTGGATAGTGCCAAGCATGCCCTCGCACAAAAAGAGAAACAATTGGAGACTGCAAGGAATAAGGCATAGCTAATTAGAAAGAAATCTATAAACAACAAATTAGTAAATTACTAAACTAAAAAATAGACTGAAAGGTAACATGTCCCTCCTCTAGGACTAATATCTGATATGGGATGAAATAATAATAGAAGTGAAGAATATTTGGGAGAATATAACCTTGATGGTAGAGCAAAAAATTGCAATCAAGGACTATGAGTTATTTATTCTATCTTCCAAGGAGGAGGATATAAGAAATGTTGAGACAATTGAAAACTCCATTCAGTATATTAATGAAAAAAAACTAGTGAGTTGAGGGCCATATATATTGTAGACCAGGTAACTTCAATCTTGGAGGTCTCTAAGATGATCTAGAAGGAAGTTGCTAGATCCAAGGTCAAGGAATGTCTGGAAAAGGTGCTAAAGGGCGTAGCTATTTTTTAATTAGTGTTAGAGAGGTGGGTTAGATTTGGACTGACGATATGTTAGGACCTTGTAGGAGCATTGATCCCATGGGATTAGTAAAACAAAATCCTAGTAGAAGCTAAGAGAAGAGTTGACTCCTCCAACGAGAAGTCCTCCTCCTTAAGATTTCATATCAAAGTTTCTTTCACTCTCCTCTACCAAGCCCATCATTGTGGCAGAAATGTGACCAATTCATCAATCCTAAATAACTCCATATCATTGACCCAACACCTCTTCCTCTAGAACCAGCCCAACAGTAATGACGATATTTTTATCATGTCATTCATGACACTTTGTTGTTTTTATGTTTTTGTAAATATTCCATTTCAAGAAATGAACTCAAGTCAGTTAGGGTTTAGTTAGTACAGTTGTGCAAGTATCACCCTCACACAATTTTTGTTGTGATGAATCATTAGAATATAAAGAAGGAATATTTTTGTAAGGGGCACTCATCCTAAGACCCTATAAAAAAAAAATTATGATACATTTTTAAGGGTTTGGAATTTTGTTCTCAAGTGGCTCTTGAATTTTGAATGGAGAAGGAAAAATGTATGCTCTATCTGTAGATTAGTAAATATTTTTTGGTTATTATACTTACATAAGGTTGTAGTATGTACTCTCCCTTGTTTTCATTCCATTATTTTTTTCTTTCTTTTCAGATGAAATATAATAGTAGCTGCTAGATGTAATATTTGAAATCATGGATTCATCTATGTCTAATTTTTGGTTGGAGATTCATTGATTAATGAGATCAAACACCCTTAATATGTGCTCCATGTACTCTGAAATATCATTTACTATTTTCATCTCTTCGTCTTCCTACTGAAGTTCGATGCATGGGATTTTGTGATAAGCCCTGTGTATTTGGTTTCTTCTCTTTATGTTCTTCTTTCACATATGCTATAATGAAAAATGAACTATGTGCTTCTGTAAGTTAGCCACCAGAGCCTAATCCTAAGTATTCTATAGATTTTTTCTATTATAAATTGAATCTTCCCTTTGGAATATATTTTGTACCATTTCTAATTCAAAATTTTTTTTGAGTGTTGAATGTAAATGCAAAATTCCAAAAACTTTTACCAATACTATAAGATAAACTAGGCACTAGCCTCTCCTTAACCTAGAGGTTGTCTCTAGGAGCTACAATAGGTGCTTCGTAGGGTGATGCTTTGGGCTTGGTGTATAATCTATCCAACATTTCTTTTAATTAAAAATTTTATTCCATCAGCTCCACTGTACGCATGTGATACGAGGATCTTGACACTAGTGTTGTTCTTGGAAATAATTTTATTGAGAAACGGATTTCCCTTCTTGGTGGTAATCCTAGGATTTCTTCAGGAAACACATACTCAAATTAGTTTAAGATTGGGAACTCTTATATACTGTTTTTATTAATTTCTTATTCACTAGTCAGTTATATAGCGTAAAATTCACATCCCTTCCAGCTACACCAACTCATTTTCATCCTAATGATGTGATTAATCTCAAAGACATTTCTGTCTATGCTATGGATCACAAAAGTCTTAGATCTAACTATATTTTGAACTATCATTGGTTTTATTTTTCCTTGTAGTGTCATATTTTCCCCATTTTCGTTGAGACATTCAATCGATTTTCTAAACTAATCGATTTTGTTCTTCTGGCCTACCAACCGATCCATGTTGACTAACATGTCATATGATCACAATGGTAGTAAATTCAAGTCTATGTGTGTTGGCATGTTCTTTATACCATTGGGCATAACCTCACCATATTTTTGACTCGCTTTTAGTCTTAGTTGATAGATGCACCAACCATGATTTTTCATGGGCTATACATTTCAATGAAAATCTATCTGAAATCTTGGGACTAACATAACTAAATTAAAGCCTAGTTCTACCAAAATTGAAAGTGGTTGGTTGTTGACCATACCTTCCATCTCAATCATTGATGCTTGGTGATTGGTCTTCCTATTTTCTAACATGGCATAAATCTGTGGCATGCTCTGAGCCACACCCTTCATGGTTTCCATCTCTTGCATTTTGTACACTCTTGGTCCATCCTTTGGTCATTGGGTACAATCCCTCGTCTTGTGGTTTTCTCCACAAATCCAACAATGTATATGCTCTCTCTTTAACCCCTTAGATTTTTCTACTGCAAGCATAGTGAATTTATCTTTATCAGCAGTAGTGGTTTTCTATTGAAACTCACCCTTGATGGAAGTGGAAAACTTCACATTTAATCTTCCTTCCTAATGTCCCACATACTTATATCATTTACCTTTAAAATTGGGTTCCCCCTTGTTTTCCAATCTCCCCTTAACTTAGAATTTTTCTTGTATTGATTGTAGCAATGCTTCATTTTCTTAATGGTATCCTTTAATGTTTTAGAATCATCAAATTCTATTATATCCCTAAATTCATGTCGCCTTCCATTGAGGTACCTCAATATATTTTACTTTCACGTCCTGGATGTAAGGCACATACCTCAACATCTTCAAAAATTTGTTGGTATATTCATCAATTGTTAGTAGCCTTAATTTGTCTTCATGGAATTCCTTGAACTTTATATTGTAGTACATTTCATACATGTACCTTTTCCCTAGAATACCTTTCAAATATCCTCTAGGACAACTCCCTCTCTCTAATATCTTTTACATTCCTCGAATATTCCCACCAGAAATTAGCTTTTTGTTTCAGATTAAAAATGACTACTCTTGAATTCGTATTCGCTATGTAAACATGGACCTTAAAATATTTCTTCATTCCTAGAAGCCATCTCTCTACTTCCTCAACTTTCTTCACCTCTCCATCAAATGTAGGGGTTTTTTCCTTCTTAAATATTTCCTACATTAAATATTTCTCTTTCATATTTTGTTGATAATGTATTTTAGTTGGAACTCTTAACAACTACTCATGATTTCCTATCCTCCTCTCTGGATTAATTAGTGGAGTTACACCTCTAACTATGTCTTCACTTTTTTACTTAATCATTTTCTTATATCTACTACCCTTTGCACCATCAGTCCTCAATTCATGCTTTCTAAATCTTGATGGACTCTATCTATACTTATACTTCTCTAGGAAGGTGGAATCTAGCTCATGTTTCTTTTGTATTTGAAAATATGATAGTCTTTGAAGTATAACTATGTTTACTTCTTCCTATTTCTCCTAAGATATGAAAATATTTTCTTTGCCAGTGTAACACGCCCTCCAAAATTAACTTTCTTTTACAAGTTCTCCAAGGTAAATGTGAGAAGAGTGACACTATGATATGACCCGACCTCCAAATTAAATTTTTGGAAATGGGGTTGATATTCCAACAATTTACAGACATCCCTCACGGACTAGAGACCACTCAGGAGCTTGCAAACCACCCCAAGTGATCAAACCCAAAGTTGGATTTATTTTCACAAGGGAAACTTCCAAACCACATGCATAACACAGAACATAGTATCAGTGTGGTTGTGAGGTCTCAAGCACATGCACAAGCCTACTTCCATGTGGTTATGGCCCAAAAACTCTAGTTTTGTGCCAACAGTTCTGAGATCTGAGCCATTTTTCCAAGCTAGCCTCTAGACGACTGCCTAGAACTGCTTGTAACTTTCCATAATCATGATTAAGGTGATAACACTGCCAAAAATTCAAACTTGAAGCAAGAACTTGAAATGGACAACCTAGTACACATTAGACATTTTGTCAAACATATGGTAACAATATAAGTTACAAGTCATGAATGCATATATGATCTTAAATCTCTAAACTTCATCGAAAATTACCAACAATGTCTAATTCCCTCTCAAGTAGCTGCAATAAAACTCGTTATCCCATGCATTCATCAACCATTCAAATACTTACCAAATCATGAACACGACCCATAGCTAAAGCACATCCTAGAACCATACTTATAACCAACATATAACCAAAATATTAACCATGAAAAAATAGTAGTAAAATACACATAATAACAAGTACAAGCACTCATAGATCACAATAAGAAAATAGTTGTTATTAACTTATGCAAAATCCAACCAAGTAAAGGACTTCCACGTACCACCCGACCATATATCAGGTTGAACCAAATATTTATTTCATCCAATCACCCTCGTTCCATATTCCAAGCATGAATGTGGTATCTCATGGGATAACCAAGACATAATTAAATAGGGAATCCAAAGGTTAAGCTACCTCCAGCCTCAAGCTATCGTTATCTCACCTAAACCAGTCTTGAGATCGCAAAAACAAAAAAAAACTTGGATGCCTCATGATTTATTCAGCATGCCTTGAGGAATTTCCTGTCTCCACCCACTTGTTGAGGGATTCCTATAGAAAACCATCTCCACCCCCAACACTTGGAATTTTCCTTATACCACCTCACCTAGTTCCAAAACCTTATAGCAATCTAAATCTCAACCAAGAATTAATTCCATCACAATATAACTATCTAGGAAATATAAATACAAGGTTGAAACCACTTCCAAACCAAGAAAAACCCATGTCAATGATATAAAATGAACCAAATAAACAAATGCATGTGCCATGCATTCACATCCCAACAAGGAAATCACACATGGAACATGTTATCTACAAGATCTTCCTACTAAAGTTTTTGATCCAACCTTCTCCTTCCTTTCCTACACTTTCCTTTTCTTTTCCTTTTCTTTCTTTTGGTTTCCTTTCTCCAAGTCCATGTGAATGCCAAAATTCTCCAAGAATTCTCAAGTGTGAAAGAGTGTATGAGAGAGAGAGAGAATGAAAAGAGAGAACTGAAATTGAACTAACTAAAACTATGTACTAATCCTCTAATTCCTTTTTATTATTGATGTCCCATTTTTCTTCATTTTCCCCTAATTTCCCTTGCATGCTAATTTGTGTCTCTTCACCTTCCTTCTCTCCTATTTTCCTTTATATTAATAATTAAATTCCAACTATTGTCTCTTGCTTTTTCCAACTCCTTCGCTAATTTCCATAGCCAAATATAAACTAAAAGTGATGCCCACTAAAGTATTTTCCCAACATTCATCTTGGAATATGTGTCCCATGACCTTGGCCTTATGTTTCCTTTATTATCCTTTATTACATGAAAATTTAACTCAAGGCTATTACAAACCCCTCCCCCTTAGGGAAATAGTGTCCTCAATGTTATATGACACCTATGACTAGAAAAACACTATAAAAAAAACATATTTCCTATGAATCTTTATAACATATGTCGATTGGTATTTACAATGATATCCTGATGAAAGAAAAACACACTTACTACTTATTGGAGCTTTATAACACAACTCATTGTGGTATTTACAACCATATATATATATAGATAGACAAAAAATTCATTTTCTTCATCCATCAAATAATGAAGGATACAAATCTCGCATATAATCAGTCATCTTCCATGTAGTTTCATCAGGCCCAAATTCACTTTAACTTGCTCTATTGCTCAGTTTTTTAGCATTAGTTGTTTCCACTGTAAGATGCACTGAGGCTCTAGTTGGAACTCTCACTCTAGTTCCACATGCAGTACAAACCAATCAATCACATGATCAAAATCTTGCACATATATTAAGTAGTCAAACATATACCATGGAATTTAAATGTCGGCAGCAGTGTAAGTATGTAGGCCATTGGTCCAATTCTCACAAGGATCTCAAAAGGCCTACAATACCGAGGTGCCAACTTGGCACACAATCCAATCCTAAAGGAGGTCCTCTTGGTCTTTATGTGGAAGTACACATTCTCCCCAACCTGAACCTCCTTGAATGCCTTACTTTTATCTGCATAACTCTTCTATCTATCTTTTGTTACCTTCAAATTCCTTTTAATAACCTACATTTCATGTTCCATCTCTACCAACATATCTGGTCCAATTAGTTCCCTATTCACTGGATCACTCTAGCTAATGGGAGTATTACAAATTTTACCATAAATAACCTCAAATGGACTCATCTTCAAGGACTCCTGATACCCATTTTTATATTAAAACTCTAGCAGTGGAAGATACTCCTCCCACTTCCTCTGTTGATGCATGACATAGATCCTCAACATATCCTCAAGAATTTTATCGACCCTCTCTATCTATCCATCTATATGTGGAAGATAAGTTGTACTAAAATCTAACTTTATCACCAAGCTTACAAACAAATCCTTCCAAAACTTGGAAGTGAGCGTGGTATATTTTTCTAATATGATATTCTTGGGAACTCCATGCAACCTCAATATCTCTATGATAAATATATGAGCTACCTCACTAGCTGAATTAGTAGACTTCGCTGCAATAAAGTGAGGTACCTCACTCAACCTATCAACAACCATGATGGAATAATGCTTCTTTGATTTCCTTGGAAAAAAAAGTAATTAATTCCATGGAAATGACCTCCTATTTACATTCCAGAATTAGAATAGGTTGCAATAGACCAGATGTATGTTTACACTCCGCTTTTACCTGCTAAAAATACAAGCATCTGGCAACAAACTACGACAACCTACTTCTTCAAGTTCTACCAATGATAGAACTTCTTAACTAATTTCAAAGTCTTATGATATCCTAGGTGACATGAATATGGCTTGACATGAAACTCCCTCAAGATACACTTCTTGAGATCACTATTATTTGTCACATAAATAATGTTCCTGAATCCGACCAAGCTATCGGCCATGAAGTGATACTCCTCATCCCTATCACCTTCACCCTATTGTTGCAATCTTTGCTTCAGCTGCTGGTACCTATCATCATGTTTCCCTTCCTTCAAGATCCACTCCTGCAAATCAGTCCCATAGGAACTCATAACTGAAATATGATTTACCTACACTTTCCTATTAATACCATGTGCATCCATGTTCTCCTTACCCTTAATGTACCTAATCTCGAAATAAAAATCAATGAGAGTAGCCAACCATATAGATTTCTTGGCATTCATATTGGGTTGGTCAAACAAGTGCCTCAGTCCACTATGAACAATCATCAAAATAAAACACCTCTAAGAAGATAATGTTTCCACATCTTTAATGGATGAATGATAGATTACAACTCAAGATCACGATTCACATAGTTATTCTCATGCTCATCCAACTTCCTTGACTCATAACATACCACCCTTCCTTCCTACATTAGGACTCCACCAAGTCCTCTCTTGGAATAATTTTTACATACTAAAAACTCCTTATCATGATCTGCAATCTTCAAGACTAGAGCATTTGTAAACAAATGCTTTTACTGCTCAAAGCTAGTTGCACACTCCTCCTTCTATTCCAACTTATTTCCTTTCCTCTGAAAATATGTAATTTCATATGAAATCTGTGAGAATTCCCTGATGAACCTCTTGTAATAACCTTCTAGTCCCATGAATTATCTAACCTCATCTACATACCTAGGAACTAACCACTCCATGATAGCTTTAACCTTTTCTGGTTCTACTGCTATCCCTTCCTTGGAAACAACATGCCCCAAGTAATGAGCCTGAGACTAAAAGAAACTACACTTGATGAGTTTGATACAATTGATTCTCTCTCAACAACCTCAACATTGTTGCTAGGTGCTTTGTATGCTCCTCCTCATTCCTAGAATATATCAATATATCATCGATAAGCACAATCACAAACTTGTCTATATAAGGACGCAACACATTTTTCATCAAACACATGAAAGTGGTTGGATAATTAGTAAGACCAAAAGGAACCACCACAAACTCATAATTCCCATACCTGGTACAGAATGCAGTCTTGTAGATTTCTTCTTCTTTGATGTGTACCTAATGATATCCTAATCTCAAATCAATCTTTGAGAAAATTATTGCTCCCTTCAATTGAAAAAATGAATCATGAATCTGCAGTAATGGATACTTGTTATTGATCATCACCTTTTTTAGTTGTATGTAATCAATGCTCAACCTGAGAGTACCATCTTTATTCTTCACAAAAAACACTGGTGCACCCCAAGGCAACACACTTGGCCTTATTTATATGTTATCAAGCATTTCCTTAAGCTACAACTTCAATTCCACCAACTCTGGAGTGCTCATTTGGTAAGGTGCTTTGATGTTGGTGTTTCTCTTGGTACCAAATAAATAGAGAAATGCACTTCCCTATGAGGTGGTAACTCTGAAATCTCTGCAGTAAACACATCTTGAAACTGCAGAAAAATAGGATACCTATTCAGGACTTCATCATCCTCAATGTCCTTCTTTTTTTCACTGGAAACATGCATTTCAAACAATACACACCTTTTCCTATTATTACGCTTATCTTGCATGGTTGTAACCATTCTCAATGATGTATTCTTCTTCTTTCCCTGCAAGATTCTCTTCCCTCCATCATCATCTAGTCACTCAATAGACTTCTCATTTCAATCTACCTTGGTCCTCTGAGTGAACAATCAATGCATGCCCAAAAGCATACTATAGCATCCCAAAGGAAGCGCATTTAGATATTTTGATGTAGGCATACCATTCAACTCACATGCACAAGCTCTTACCAAATGATGAATTCTTTTCTTAGTCCTTATAGCCAACAACACCAACCAAGAGTCTACATGCACTTCTTTATTCAAGCCACACTTATCCACCAGGTTAGGACTAACATAAGTATAATTAGATCTAGGATCAATCAAAATGGAAACAACTCAGTCAAAGAGCTTACCTTACATCTCAATAATGGATGCTTTATGGTCCACCTACTTGTTATAAAGTGATGCATAAATTCGAGGAATGCTCTTACCAACATCCCCAACTATTTGTGCCTCTTGAACACTGTAGATCTGAGGTATGCCACCCTGGTATAATGGAAAAACATTCTTGCAATGGTATTTTCCACAAATCCAACACTCCAATGGTTCTCTTCTAGTACCTTTATTTTTCTTCTCTCCGAGCTAAGATCCATGTCCCTTCTCAGTTTCATTGAACTTCTTATGAGGGGCAACGTTTTCTTTCTCACCTACATCTTGAGGTATTCCCTGCTTCTAAGGCCATTTTCCTTTAGCATTATAATTTTATTTCCATTCACGCTTAGGCTTAGAATTGCGCTTCAACTTCTCATAACAATGCTTCAATTTCCCAATGAATTCCTCCAACTACCAAGGCTCATCATACTCAATCTGATCCTTGAATTATTTGATGAACCTTTGGACTTTTGTCTTCTGATCCTTGAGGTAAGGTACATGCCTCAATAGCTCCAAAAACCTAGCCATGTACTATTCATCTGTCATAAAACCCATCTTCAACTTGTAGAATTCCTTGGCCTTCTCTTCATAGTATCTCTTGGAAAAGTACATATTCCTGAAGAGTATTTTAAACTCATGCCAACTCAACTCCTCTACCTTGATGCCTCTGACACACTTCACATCTTCCCACTAGATATATGCTTTTCCGTTGAGACTGAAAATAGTTATCTTGGATTTAATATTCTTTGTATAATCATGCAATTCAAAGAACTTCTTCATCCCAAGAAGCCATGCTTCTTCATCTCTCCATCGAATGTAGGAGGCTTCACTTTATTGAACTCATCTGGAAAGTATGTCTTCTCACTCCTCCTATAAGGATGATGGTGGTGATGACCATGATATCTATCTACACCAAAACTAGAAGAGAACCTATAAGAACTACCTCTTTGTCAGGTGTGCCCAACCATATTCCACCTCCGACTATATCATCTATATCCAACCTGTATCCTGATCGAGACCTTCTACCATATGTCCCATTAGTCCTTTCCTCTTGTCCATGATTGATCATCAATTGTTCTTGCCTCTGCAAATACAATAAGCTCTAAAGGATCAATTAATTAACCTCAGCTTTCTTTTCCCGAGCTCTGGAAAACCTTTCTTATGTCTCAGTCATTATGTTATTATCTTCCTTGCAACTTCTCATATGTTCTTTTAAACTTCTCAATGTATCTTCTATATCGGAGAATACACATCCCCTTGTTGCTCAGCTAATATATAAGGAGAGTCACATAAGCTGTAATCCAACATTATGCTCGTCATCTCTTATCTTCTTCTTCCTACAAGCATACCATGTTATACAAACTAAATTGAAAACATGATCAAACCATACCTTAATGAAGTTTATGGGAGGTAATCTCGACTACAGAAATCAATCCAGATTAGCACGATATATATATAATGACACCAACGTCTCAACCTATTGACATCATGCATGATAACTATAACTATAACATCACCTATATATGACAACCATATTCACTGCAATGCATTCATACAACTGACATGCATGCAGAACAATCACAAGCCCATCAAGTCCAAGTGTTCTAACATGGAATCTTTGTTACCAATATGTAACACACCCTCCCAAACTTACCCACTTTTACAAGATCTCCAACGTAAATTTGAGCAAAGTGCCACTATGATATGACCTGACCTCCAAATTCCAGTTATGGAAGGGGGATCATCAAACTGATAACTTACACACATCCCTTAGGGACTACAGACCACTCAGGAGCTTGTAAACCACCCTAGGTGATCAAACCTTGATCTCAAGCTATTTTCACAAGGGAAAATACACAATCACATTTAAAACACAACATCATTATGGTTGTGAGGTCGTAACCATATGGATAGGCCTACTTCAATGTGGTTATGACCCAAAAAATCCAGTTATGTGCCAACGGTTCCGAGATCTAAGCCACTTTTCCAGGCTAGCCTCCATAACACTACCCATAAATTCCTATAACTTTCCAGAATCATGATTAAGGTAATAAAAATGACAAACATTCAAACTTGAAGCAACAACTTGACCTAGAATGCCTAGTACACATTAGACATTTCGTCAAACATATGGTAAACATATAAGTTACAAGTTATGAATGCATAAATGATCTTAAATATTTGAACTTCATATAAGAATAACCAAGAAGGTCTAATTACATCTCAATTAGGTTCAATAACACTTGTTATCACATGCCTTATTCAACCATTCAAATACTTATCAAATTATAAAAAAGAGCGGTAACTAGAGCACATCCTAGAACCATGCTTATAAAAAACATATAATTAGAATATTAACCATGACAAATAAGCCATAAAATCCACATGATAGAAAGAAAACGTTCTCATAGATCATAATATGAAACTAATTATTATTAACTTATGCAAAATCCAGCCAAATCGGGGACTTCCAGGTACCACCCGATCATAGATTGGGTCGAACCAAATATTTATTTCAACCAATCACCCATGTGCCATATTCAAAGCATGAATGTGGGATATCATGGGATAACCAAGAAATAATCAATTTGGGACTCCATAGGTTAAGCCACATCCACCCTTAAGCTATTGTGATCTCACCTAAACCAGTCTCGTGATCACAAAACCAAACCAAGCCTGGATGCCTCAAAATTTCTTCACCATACCTTGAGAGGAATTTTCCTATCTCCACCCACCTATCGAGGGCTTCCCTGAGAAAACTATCTCCACCCCCAACACTTGGTATTTTCCTGATACCACCTCACCTAGTTCCAAAATGTTCCGGTAATCCAAAGCTCAACCAAAATTTAATTCCATCACAACATGGCTATGAAGGAAATATCAAGGTAATGTTGAAACCATTGTCAAGCCAAGCAAAAATCATGTCAATGAAAACAAATGAACAAAATAAATAAATTCATGTACCATGCATTCACATCCCAATAATGAAATAACATATGAGACCTATTACTTGCAACATCTTCCTACTAAAGCTGTTAAGTAAACCTTCTCCTTGATTTCCTTCACTTTCCTTTGCTTGTCCTTTTCTTTCCTTTGTTTTCCTTTCTCCAAGTCCAAGTAAATTCCAAAATGATCCAAGAATGCTCTGAGTTTGCAAGAGTGTATGAGAGATAGATAATGAAAAGAGAAAACCAAAGCTAAACTAACTAAAAGTGTGTACTGATCCTCTAATTCCTTTTCATTATTGATGTTCCATTTTTCTTCATTTTCCTTCATTTTCCTCTAATTTCCCTTGCATGCGAATTTGTGTCTATTCACCTTTATTTTCTCCTATTTTCATTTCTTTTCATAATTAACAATTATTGCCTTTTTTTTTAATTTCTTTTCTAATTTCCATAGCCAAATATAAGCCAAAAGTGATGCCCACTAAAGTGTTTTCCCAACATTCAGCTTGTAATACGTGTCCCATGACCTTGGTCTTATTTTTCCTTTATTATCCTTTATTACATGAAAAATTAACTCGGGGTTGTTATAGTCAGCCTTGAAACTTCTTAGCTCAAGCTTTAAACTTCTAAGGATGTCCACCTATTCAGGGGAGCCTTCCTCTCTCTTTTTCTCCACCGACTCTTGTCTCTGACCATGTTGGGATCTATCAATTTTGTACAACACCATTTTGTTGTCTATCCCTTTATTCTTTTGTTGTTCCTTGGTGTCTTTGTATGTGCTATTAAACACACATAACTGTTAATCAATAATATAGAAATAAAATATTTAACCATCATCTTGGAAAATCTAAAACGAGCATATGGAGGTGAGTCTATCTGAAACAACAAATTTCAAATTAGTATGCTAGTTAGAAAAAAAATAACATATCAAAATTTCTTATTTCTATCATTTCACAATTCTGATATCAACACTTGCATATACGATGTAGTCCATAATAAAAATGCTACAAGAAGGACATATAGCATGCATCAACTAAACATTTTTCTTTTCCAAGGCCCATTCAGTCCAAGTGTTGAACATGAGCACTCTAATACCACTTTGTAACGCTCCCTTCCACCCTCTCATAGATATACTAAGGTTGTGTAAGGTGTTACTTTTAACTAACCCTACATCCATGGTCTCATTATGAATATGGGGTTATAAAATTCCTTCTTTCGCAAAGTTAGTGGAATTAACTTTGTATAACACCATTGCATTCACCTCGTTAAGATATTTATGGAGATATAAATTTTATCTCAATTTGATGCCCAGATAATTATTCACGCCCATTTGATCATTGCCACATATGCAAGCCTATGCCACATAGCACCCACATGAAACACACATGGTGCCTATGTGGCTCCACCACCACACCCAGGAACTTCCATGTCATCATTATTCCAACATCGATATGGCTAAGTCCACGTAATCCTTGCCACATCCGCTAAACCATAGTCACCACTTTCACATGTAATTTATTTCTTTCCCATTATATCTAGTTCCTATGGTAATCTAATGTACCCACATTTCATCACAATGAAAGTGATTCATATTCCGAGATGTGTCTGGATCCCTACAAACATCTTGAACTCAAACTATTTACATCACCCTAAATTTCTAGCTCTGGCCACCCATCTAGGCCTCAGGAAGCTTACCCAAATTGGCCTCCACCTTAGATAGACCTTGACTTAACCCTTTTATAGATGTATCTAGACTCATTTGAATCTAATTTTTCCATGATATTTCACCTCTACATTTTTTACAAATGTCTGGATCACCCGAATCTAACTCAAATACAAAATTTAATTCCTACCATTTCAAACTTATAGTAATTTAAGGTTTTCCTTAAGCATTTCAAGGAATTGGCCAAGTTTCTTCTCGGATCGTTTCCCTGCCCAAAACATCTATATTCATAGGAATACATTATTATATCAAGCATAACCAGAATAATTACTAACCATAGACAAAATACATTCACATAGATGTGAAAAGGCCCATTAAAAATAATTATAACAAGTCAATCCATGGCTAATATAACTATATTATTTCAATTACAATAACACCGAATCCTTCTATAGAATGGATCTAAACTATCATTATTAGATCCCCTGGTGCATCATGAATTATTTTGTTATTATTCCATGAATAAAGAGAGAAATTATTAGCCATGTACAACATAAATCCATGCTAATTCTTAGCATGCCATACATAGCTCTTTAACAACGTAATTCCTTGGTTCTTAGACAATAGAGGCTGCTTAACAGTTATAGAACCCAAACCATCGAATTACACTCACCATAACAATTTAACTAGGTTCATGAGACAGTCATATGTAATCTTGCATGTAGTTCTGTAAATCAAGAAAATTATCAACAACTATAGGGATCTAAAAGTCCCTCATGCCATGATAATAATCATAAAAACAATCTCACTGCAAATACATAGTGTTAACACTAGAAAATCGTACAATAGAAGATAACATTAATTAATGTCAAGCCAAAGGATTTACAGGGTTGGAAGACATTACAGGATCCAGAAAGTATTTAAAAATCTGAAAGGTTTAAGGAAAATCAAATTTGAACTAGTCGTAAATGTTGATTGTGCACATTATCGTTCCAGAAGAGTGCCTTTTGTGCACCTTTTGGCCCAATAAGTGCACATTCCTGAGAGTGGAAAAATGTCATTATCTGGGACCACATAGTTACTCCTTACTTGAATCCGCCTAAGGACATCCACAAATGCCTCCATAGACACTATGTGAGAACACAATGGAATGTTTGGAGCACACAAAGGAATCATACCTCTCCCTTGGGTCACCATCCACAATGTACCAAGGGAGGGAAGGAGGATTTGAAATCCCCTATATAAATCCACCATGAGATGAAGAATTGGTGATCACATTTTTATGCTACCCAGAATTTCCCAAGCAATACCAGCAGTGTGTGACCCATAGCTGAAGGCAGAAGGGACTCACTTATTGGCCATCCAACAAGCTCAGTCCACACAGTAGAGAGAGAGAGAGGGAGACTGCACCGAGGCAAGCTTGGGATAATCACATCCTTGCATCGGGACCTAGAACCATTGTCTAGGGGCCCTTTGGAAAGAGCCTAAAGTATTCTTCTGCTTACTTCCAGTGCTCAATAAGAGGGGCCTAGAGCCACCATTTGCATTATTGTGTCATTTGACTTGTTCAGAGCTTCTGTTTATTTATGTTTCGTTTTAGTTTAGTTTTTGGATTAAATTTGCATGCTTATTTTATATATAGTATGCTCAGTTACTCCACTTCTTTCTGCCTATTACCAATATTTTAAAGGGATAAACCACACCCCTTAAACTGGTGTGATTTCATACATATGTGCACCAAACACACCACAACACATAGGAATATATATTCCTCTATTAATAGATCTTATACACTCATTATCATATAACAACATTATTTACCATTCATATTGCACAAGTAAACACAGAGATACAAGTAACCAACTTATCTTATTATCTTAATGATTGAAAACTGGGGGAGGGACTCCTCCCAATCGTAGCCTAACTGAACTACCATTCTTTCTTTTATTTAGCCACCCCCCAAAAAAAAATTATCCTTAGGAGTGAAGTGCTCAAGCGAAATTGAAACCAGTCTAGTTAAAAATTCACATGGAAATCTAGAGCACACAATGTCACTACCTAACACCCGGGAATCCAACTACGTAGTGTCTTCACCCAAATAACCATTTTAGGGTATCCATAGAACATAGTGCTCCACCCAACAATCATTATAGGAATCAAAAGCCTAAAGTATCTCCACCTGCTTCACCCTCAAGGAATCGAAGGCCCATAGTTTCTCCACCTGTTACACTCATAGGAATCTAGAGCAGACCATGTCCCCACCTGATATACATCATGTTAATATAAAGAAATTAGTATCCACTTATTGAATAGAAATAGAAGTCCCAAGGTACATAACATCTCCACCTACTAACCAGGAATCCAAAGCCCACTCTGACTCCACCTTCTCTGTTAGGTCCCTATAATAATAGTGTAGCCCCTTATTGTTAGTGTAGCCCCCTTAGTGTTATTGTTGTGACCATGTAGTCCCCATACTGTTATTATTGTACCCCATATAATCCCATTATTGTTATTGTTGTTACCTTACATTATTATTGTTATGTCATCTTTGATTATATTGTGACTCCTTAAACTCCTATATACAGAAATGATTTTTTTTCATTTGAATCATCCAAGGATTTTTCATTTATGTAATGTAAAGGAGGTTTCCCCCTCGAAGAGGCTAATTTTTAATTCGTTTATCTATATTTTCTTCTATTTTTTGAGTTAGTTGCATAACATTTGGTATGAGAGATTTGGATTATAGGGTTTTGTTTCTTCAAATAGGTCATCTTGAAATTTTCACTATAACATTTTTCCCACAAATATTAAGAAGTTAAAATTGCACCCACATGGATTCAAAATATTGGTGAACCTCTTGTGTGAATTTCAGATATTATTTCGTTATATCTTCGGAGATATGATCCGAGGAAGTTATGGTATTTTTGCAGGCTCTAGAATTTCATCTCAAATGGGTGAGCTAGGGAAAATCATCATAACTTTTGTTTCAGGCATCAGATTTGAATTCTATAAAAAGTGGAAAAAATTGCATGGAATTTGGTTTTTCTTGTAGTAATTTTAGAGTAGAATGTTGAAACAATGACATGCTGCATCCCATACAACTTCGCTCTACTGAACTAGTCCATAATCAGGACACCTTGGGAGATTCGACATAACTCTATATTAAAGAATGCAATATTGGAACGAGTTGTGGCATTGGAAAGAAAATTCAAAGGGATACAATAGGAACAAAATTTAGACCTTAGATATTTGAAATTTCAGATTTACATCCATTGCAAGATTGAGCTCCTAAAAGAAAGAAACCGATGTGTATGTTTTTTAAAATTTCATAACTTGTGTTTAAAAAATCTATTTGAAGTGATTCCAAGGTCATATTGAAACACAAATATTAATATTTGGTTATAAAATTCCTCCCGAAAAAAATAATTTCACAACCATTAAGCTCTCAGAAAACTCTACTATGACGCATGAAGAGGAATAATTGCAACATGATATATCAAAATTATGGGACCAAGTGCAACAAATTTCACTCTCACAAAGAGAAACCAAAGTTGACATGGATGGTTTAAAAGAAAACATGGAATGTTTGAAGGTTGGGATAGAAGCTAATATGTATGGTTTGAAAGAAGACGTGGATGGTTTGAAGGAAGGTTTGACAAAGTTGTTACAAGAAAGGTTTCTAGGTGGTGACAAGGTAATCGATGAAAATCATGATGAGGACAAAAGGAATATGAATCATGATTTTAGAAACTCCAATGTTGGGTTTAAGAACCGCCACATTCCAAAGATTTATATGAGTAATTTTGATGGAAAGGATCCAGTAACATGGACACTACAAATGGAGAAATATTTTGATCTCCATGATGTGCAACACTAATAAAAGGTACACATTATAACTTTATATTTAGAACCCAATCATTTTGTATGGTATCGATGGATTTGTTCTCGTAAAAAAAATTTCACTTCATCAATTTTTACAGAGGAAATGATAGCACATTATGAGGATACAATGAGCAACAACTTCTTTAGCCAATTGATAAATCTCAAACAAAAGGGTTCAGTGGAAATGCACAATGAGGACTTCCAAAAATTGAATATCAGGGCAACATATATTCGAGAGGAGAATAGGATTGATGTCTTCATAGGGACTTTAAAGGATAAAATCCAACATGAGGTTCGCCTTTGGGAACTTGATTCATTAGAGAAGGCATTTAGGGTGGCAAGAAAAGCTGAGAGAAAAATTATGGTAACAAGGAAGTCTACCACTCACAACTTTAAAGATGGAAATATTGTTGCTCCTAGCCTTCCACAATCTACAAGTTTGAAACTACAACAATTGGAGGAAAAAAGAGAAAAGGGGATTTTTTATTGTTGTGATATAAAATACACTAAAGGTCATAAGTGCGATATGAAGAAATTATTTTACATAGATTGTGAATATGAGGAAGAAAATGATAAAGAAACACCAAAAGAGGAGGATATGCACAAGGAAGCAACCCATAGAAAGAAAAAATGAATCTGACCATATCTTGTAATACATTAGCAGGATTACCACTCCTCAAACTCTCAAGATATATCAATAAGGAAAATGTAAGAGTGTTGATTGATTTGGGTAGTACCCATAATTTTATTCATTGTAATATAGCAATGAATTGAATTGCTTCCTATATCTTGCAGCATAGTGTCAAGTGATGGTTGCAAATGGAGGAACTATAAATTGCTCTAGAAAGTGACATAATATCAAGCTAACCATGGGGTAATATGTACTGAATAGTCCAATGCTTTCCATTCCAATGTGTGGTGTTGATGTTGTACTAGGAGTCCAATGGTTACAATCTTTGGGGACAATAAAATTTAATTTTCAATAACTTTTCTTGATTTTTTTGGGAAGGAATGGAAGTAAATTAGGGGGTATCGTAGGGAAACCATGGAAGATAATCAGTTCTAATTTAATTATAAATATTTTGAAGAAATAACAAAGAGGCGTAATTGCACAATTATGCTCACTAGAGGGTCAAACATTGAAATCATCTATTTCTCTAGATATCCAAAAATTCTCGGATAATCACTCCAAGGTGTCTGAGACTCCCAAAGGCCTCCCACCTATTCGTGATCATGATCATGTTATTCATTTGATTCCAGGAAGTGCTCCTCCAAACATCAAACCTTACATATATCCTAATGCCCAAAAGAGTGAGATTGAATGTATGGTTGCAGAAATGATAGAGGTTGGTATAATTCAACCTAGTCAAAGTTGTTTCTTTTCTCCAATAGTATTGGTGCACAAGAAGGATGGATCATGGAATACGTGTCCAGATTATAGGGAGCTCAAAAAACTCAATATTAAATAAAAATTTCCCATACCTATCATTGATTAATTGTTGGATGAATTACATGGAGCAATTTACTTCACCAAGTTGGATCTTCGTTCAGGGTATCATCAAATTATAATGAAGATTGAAGACATTCCGAAAATAGCATTCAAAACTCATGAGGGTCATTATGTTTTTTTGGTAATGCCTTTTGGCCTTACTAATTCACCTTCCACATTTAAAGGGTTGATGAATTCGATTTTCAAAACCTTCCTTTGAAAATTTTTTTTAGTATTTTTTGATGATATACTAATCTACAGCAAGTCTTGGAAGGATCACGTTCAACATGTTGACAAGGTGCTCAAATTTTTGGAGGACAAATAATTATATGAAAAAACCTCCAAATTTTTCTTTGGAGTATGGGAGCTGGAATATTTGGGTCACATTGTATCTCATGAGTGCATTAAGGTAGACCCTAACAAAATTAAAGCCATTAAGGAATGGAAAATCCGCACAACCATAAAGCATATTCCAGGATTTCTCGAGTTGACATGTATTATCTCAAGTTTGTTAAGAATTATGGGAGAATAGTGGCACCTATAACATCATTACTGAAGAAATATGCATTTTCTTGGTCTCCAGAAGCAACTAAGGCCTTTGAGCATCTTAAAGAGGAAATGTGCCAAGCATTAGTCTTAGTTACACCAAAATTCACAAAAACCTTTATTGTGGAAAGTAATGCCTTAGAAAATGGAATTGGTGCAGTTTTAATGCAAGAAGGAATACCCATTGCTTTTGAAAGTCATCCAATCAAAGGAAAGTATTTACACAAACCTATTTATGTGAAGGAAATGTTGGCAATACTACATGAACTAAAGTAATGGTGACCTTACCTGATGGGAAGACACGTCAAGGTAAAAATAGATCATGATAGTATTAAATACTTTTTGGAACAAAGATTATCTTTAGAAGAGCAACAAAAATGCATCACAAAGATGTTGGGTTATTACTTTGAAACCATCTAAAAAAGGGAAGAAAAATGTTGTTGCAGATGCACTCTCAAGAAATGATGAGAATGTGGAAGCATTTTTTTGTGCCATTTATATTATCCAACCAGATTGGATTACAAAAGCAAGGGATGAAGGGAAGAATGACGAAGAAGAGTGGACAAGCATTAAAAAGTTGTACCAAGATCACAGTACATCGGATACATTAATATAGTTAGAAAAATGATTCATTATGGTACAAAGATCGCTTATATATTTGTAAGAATTCCCAAATTTAAAAAAAAAATATATTCTTTTGGAATTGCGCACCTCTCCCTTAGGAGAGCACTTGGGATTTTTAAAAACTTACCATAGGGTTAAGAAGCAATTTTTTTGGATGGCCTTAAATATTATATACAAAAGCATGTCGTAGAATGTTTGGTTTGCCAACAAAATAAAGTTGAGATAATTAAGACCCTCGGTCTGCTACAACATTTCTTCATTCCAAGTCAACATTGGAAGGAGGTTTCAATGGATTTTATCACAAGTTTACCCAACTCCAAAGGAAAGAGTGTCATCATGGTCATAGTTGATAGAATTACCAAATATGCACACTTTTGTGCATTACCTCATCCATTTAAAGGTAGTATAATTTCTACTTAATTTATGGAAATAATTTAAAAGATACATGGAAACCCAAAGATTATTGTAAGAAACAAAGATCCCATTTTCACTGGAAATTTTTGGACAAAATTATTTTCTTATCTGGGTTCTCAATTAGTTCATAGTTCATATTGTAGAAATTATACAATATGCATGTATATCTTGGATTCACCCGATATAAAAAATTTCTAAAGTTAAATATTGAATCGCCTCTACCAATATTTGCAGAATTAAAAACACAATCGCCAATTACATAAGCATGAAGAAAGATCAATCACGCACAACATAGATAATTTCCTGGGGAAAGCTTACAGCTAAAAAAACCACTATCTTATATTACATATTATATCATGGATCATGTAATAATTACATAAAAAAATCTTCTCACAAGAGCCCTCAGTACCTCAGCTAATTGTCTGACACTGTCATACAAAAATTGGCAAATCCCTTAGCCAATTTACTGTCTTCGAACAACCTGCCTTCACTATGAAATCCTTGCTAAATGCAATACCTAAATTGATGCAATCCTACCTATATTGATTGAGCAGGTATCATGAGAACATCCAATGTGTGTATTCTTGCATGTGTGCAAGTGGATAATGTCACAACTGATAGTCAACTTCCCTTTCACCTAGAACTCAACTAGGTCTCCACTAGATCTGACATGCATGCAGTTAATAATAATAAATCTTTAGTTTCATGTGATTTCACTACATGTGAATTAATTAATATTTAATTCACTTGATCTCTCACTAGTGTATCTTCCATTACAACTAGCACAACTTAGTTTAACTCACTTAACTGAGTTAAACTATTTACAACTTGCACAAACTCATGCACCACTGCACTTCCAACTTTGTTACAACTAGAATCACTCAGCTATAACTAGAATTACTCTGCATGTCTCACCAACCAACCTCTAACTCCAAATTCACTTAGCTAATTGATTTTCCACTTCATTTAATTATTTTCAAGTTGACATTAGGAATAGATTATAGTTTAATGTCCATCTAAATTAAGGGATAATAAAAATAGACATGCACCTAAAAATAGCCTCTAGGACCCACCCTAGTGTAGGTGCTTAATTTTCACTAGGATCATAGCTGCCAAAAAATTTCTTGTTGAATCTAAATACTCCCTCTCAACAAGAAAGGAATTATCCTTCACCCCGATCCTGTCTATATGGTGTTAGATGATCCAAAATAAATTTTATCATAGGTTATAGTGTTTGAATAAAATAATTATTAATTTAAGATATTAAATTAATAATTATTATTCTAGAATATTTAATAAATCTTTGAGATATTTAGAAATAGAAATTTGTTAATAAAAATTAGGACTCTAGAAAAGAGTCGTTTCCTAGGCTCTAAGTTAGGAGTGAAGTTAGTAGAGTGGTTAGAAGCTCATTTATTGTAAATGGACACTTGTTCATTTTCCAAGTGATCCATAACTAGATTAAGTTAGAACATAGAGCTTATAAATAGGTTAGTTTCCTATTTTCATTGTAATGTGTAATGAGAGAATGTGAGTGTGAGTTTACGTGTGTAAACTCTTGTAATTTGCTATGTAATCCTTTTTCTTGATCAATAAAGTTGTGTGTTTGAGGACACTTCGGCACTTTCATGTGGTATCGGAGCCACGGTAATGCATTGAGGAGGAGATTCCAGCTCTACCAGGTCGTGGAAAACTCAACTCCGTTGAAGTGATCAACAAAAGATTGGTATGAAATTTGCAAATTTTTTTTATTGATTTTAGATCTGCAAATTCTAAAATCATTTTTTTAAAGGAGAAAATGCAAATCTATGTGAATTTTCTGTTTTAAATTGTTTAAGTGAAGTAAAAAAGGGAAAGCGTTGTTGCACATTGATTCTGCACTTTCGATTTATATGTGGCATCGATTCATGTTTTCTGCATTGTAATCCTCTTCCAATCGCCCTTCCACGCCCACGTCCTCTGCCCCTGCAACGATTCTGCATAGTGTGTAATGAATCGATTCTGAACATCCATTCTGCACTTTCTTGCAAATTGATTTTACATTAAAAACAATGTTTAAGTGGCATCGATTCTGCACTTGGTTGTTCCACCAGGAGGCTCCATTTCCATCTAAAATTCCCCCACCATTGATCGTTAGACCATCTACATTCGTGAACTCCAACCAGTATAAGTTGCTAAAACCAGATTTCTGATCTACTTTTCTAATTAAGCTATGAATGCGTCCTCCAAATCCTGACTCCAGCATGCTGGTTTTGGTTTTCTGCATGAACTTGGTTCTATTTTTTTTACAGAGCTTCCTACGTATCACGTATTGAACGTTTGGGATTTCCTATTATTTTTCCCAACGGATTTCACTTTCACGTTTAAAAAAAAAAAAAACTAGCGTTCAGTTGCAAGCTTCCTTTGAACCAGCATTAAGAACCAGCATCGATTACCATCGATTTTGCTTCCAGCATTAAGAACCAACATCGATTCAACATTTTTTGTGGCATCGATTCTCAAATAATAATTTGGAATATGCATTTCACTGATTAGTTCAGTCTCTTCCATCTGAACAGACATTTTAGAGTGGTGATTTGTTTGATAATGTTGTTTTTCCTTTGGCCAGAGCACCTTAAAATTCCTGGAATTCACAACAAATCTGAGTTGAAATTCGTTCAGTCTGTCAAATTTCTAGATGATAAACTCACACGATCTGGATTTCAAAGCTGAATATGACTGGTTCTTTCAAATTCGAATACCATCGGCTCCCATTGGGATTGGATTGAATAAACAATTGTGTCAATTCGAAATGCCTCAGCCGGTTTTCTGTCGATTTGGCCCGTAGCTGGTATTTAAATGCAATTTATAACCTGATTTGCGTCTGAAGTGACTTTGTGACGTGTAGCAGGAGATGCAACCTGGGCGCCTGTTAATTGAAGATCAAAGGTTCACTACAAGTGTAAGCTATGAGAGTTGAAATTTTTGTGGCATCACTTTTGCACTTAGATAAACGCATTCGATTACTCGTTGCTTCTGGCGACGGAATTGCTGTGAATTTCTTTGCAGTTGGAAGGCTTTCTATTCTGTAAATTTGCATTGGATGTTGTAGTTTGGCTCTGACAAAGATCTCAACAAACTTGAAGAATTGACCACAAGCGAGTAATTTTTCCTCCTTACAGACCACAAGTGAATAATGTCAAGTCGCATTTTACTCGAGGTTCTTGTGAGTAATAAGGCATATTTTTTTTGTTGTAATGTTTTTTTTTTTGTAATTGGAGTAATAAGGGTGTTGTAATTTTTTGGAGTAATAAGGAGATTTGTGCTTTGTAATTTGTTTCTAGAGAGATAAGTGTGACTCAAAGTAATTTTACTTTGAGGGGGGGTAATTTTTTTTTACCAGCTTGTGCAGGAGCACTATTGTAAAAGTCAAATTTTGAAATTTGCCTTGTAAATATTTGAGAACTTGACTAGATCCAAGTGCAAAGCTCAGTCAATTTTCTCATGTTTTGACGACTATTCGAGGGTCAAGGCTAAGCCCTGATAGTTCGTTTTTTGCATTGTGTGTTATTGTTGTGTTGCGCATCTTGATATTTTTTTGGAGCTTGATTTGTGGTGTGAAATCTTAACACTACAATGTCTAAGTTGATTAATTTCTTTTCTGATTCTGAAAAACTTGAAAGCTCAAAATCTTACAAAACATGGCAACACCTCATCGAAAGCACTCTTGTTTATAATGAATTATGGCATGATATTTGTGATGGAGATGTAAAGCCAAATAAACCTACAGATGCAGTTGTGCTAGCAAAATGGGAAGTTAAAAATGCCAAAGCATTAGCTCTCATTAAGTCCTCTGTCAATGATGAAATGTATGTCCATATCGAAAATGCTAAAGATGCATGGTCTGCTTTGAGAACTTTTAAATATTTGTTTGATACTTAGCCTCAATCAAAAAGAGTTGACTTACAATTAAAATTTTTGCATCAAAAATTGAATGAAGAAGGAGATATTCTTGAATACATCTCCAGACTTAAGAATATTAAGCAGGAAATTGTTAATGTTGGTTTTCAAGCAGTTGATGATAGTTTTATGGTCACAATTTTAATTGTTGGGCTTCCTTCTTCTTACACACATTTTTTAGAAACTCTACAGCTCACTGGAAAGTTAGAAAATCTAAAGTTTGATGAGCTCTGCAAAATGTTGACAAAACATGATAAAACTTTTGGGAAGAAAAAGAAAGTTGGTGAAGATGTTTTTCTCACAGAAGCCAGTACTAGCAACTCCTTAGCTGACAATTCCAAAAACAAAGGCAAAGGTAATTTTAATCAAAATCAAGCAGCACAAGGTCGTGGTCGCAGTCAACATAGAGGAAACAACTCCAACAGAGGCTCCAATTTAGGCAGAAACAATTCTCAAGGCAGAGGCAACAATCAAAATAGAGGATCTCAGCAAGGCACAAGACAGAATCCAGGGAGAGGAAAATCTCAAAACATAGGACAAAGCAGAGGTCGAGGACAGTCTCAAGGTAGAGGACAGTCTCAAGGAAGAGGCACTGATTTGAGTCAAATTATTTGCAGGCGATGTAACAGAGTTGGTCACTATGCTTCAGATTGTCGCACATCTATCAATAAAATTTCTAAGTTTCAACAGCCTTCAGCACAATTTGCAAATGATCAACATCAAGATGATAATGACTCAGAATATGTCTTCACTTCTTCACCAGCAATCCAACTTTCCTCTTATATTAAGAGTGATTATGAATATGCTTGGATTTTGGATTCAGGAGCAACTCAGCACATGACCTGTAGACGAGATTTCTTTTGGAATTTTCAAGAGTGCCATCTTAATTCCTTCTTTCTAGCAGATGATACAAAACATACGCCTTATGGAAAAGGTGCAGTCAAATTTTTTCTCCCTGACATTGGTGAAAAATTGATTTCCAATGTGTGGTATGTTCCCACCTTTAAGAAAAATTTGTTGTCTTTGGTCATGATTCGACAAGCTGGACATCAAATAATTATGGAAGATGGCTTAGTTAAGATTAATTCAGTTAAAAAGAACTTCCAAATAGTGATGACAGGATATGAAGACGGAAAACTGTTAAGGATGAAAGGGACAGTTATTCCAAGGCATTCTGATTTTGCAGGGGCAGTTACTACAGGAATTTCACCTAAAAGATTATGGCATGTAAGATATGGACATTTCAATTTTGATAGTCTTTCTCAATTGCAGAAACAAGGGATGGTCAAAGGACTTCCGACTTTCAACAAAGAAAATGCTAAATGTGAAGCCTGCATTTATGGCAAACAGAATCGAGAAATTTTTCCAACAAGTACATGGCGCGCAAACAGGCTACTGCAACTAGTTCACAGTGATGTGTTTGGTCCACTACAAACTTCATTAGGTGGTTGCAAATATTTCTTGATTTTTATTGATGATTTTAGTAGAATGACTTGGGTTTACTTCTTGAAAAACAAGTCAGAAGCATTTGAGAAATTTAAAAATTTTCGACAACTTGTTGAAAATGAGACCAAAGGAAAGATAGGTACTCTCAAGACAGATAATGGGGGAGAATTAAATTCAAATGAATTCAAAACTTATTGCAGTGAAAATGGCATCAGAAGGCATCTTATAAATGTTTACACTCCTCAACAAAATGGAGTTGTAGAAAGGATGAATCGCACATTGTTAGGCATGGCGAGATCCATGTTAACATTCAAAGGGTTAAGTCCAACATATTGGGCAAAAGCAATCCATACAGTTGTCTATCTAAGAAACAGATCTCCAACTACTTCATTAGAAGGAATCACCCCTTATGAAGCTTGGTTTGGTTTCAAACCTAAGTTAAACATCTTCGAGTTTTTGGATCCATCTGTCATGCCTTAGTTCCCAAAGAAAAGAGAACTAAGCTTCATTCAAGAAGTTTGAAATGCACCATGATTGGCTATTCAGATGAAAATAAAGGGTATCATCTTTTGACCAATGGAAAAATTATTGTGAGCAGGGATGTCATTTTTGATGAAACAGAGAGTAAGAGTGTTGAAGAAATCGAAAGTCTTCTTCACAAGTTAGAAACTAAGGGCAGTAAAAGGAAAGCAAATATGCAAAGTCAACCAACTTCACCAAATTGGTATGAACTTGATTTTCCTTCCTCTGAAGATGAGTCATCCAGTCCAACTACTTCAACAAAATCATCTGGGTCTTCTAGCAGTTCATCAGCATCTCCAAGCAGCAGCAATTCTTCTGACAGTGATTCTCCAGATTCACCACCTGAATGACGAACATAAGTTTACATTAATACCCTCTAAAATGATGGAGACTTCTCAGAACCTCAAACAAGTGAGCAACAACTTCCAAAATGGGCAGTTCAACTATTGAAATATGTAAGGCCTGATGAACAAAACAAAACAGGAACAAGGGCATCAAAAAGAAATCAAGGCAATTTTGCTTTGATAGCAAATGATTTTACTGAACCTTCTTCTTTTCAAGAGGCAGTAAAACATAAAGCATGGCAACAAGCAATGGTTGATGAATATCAGGCAGTTCAAGACAACAACACTTGGAAACTTGTTGATTTTCCTCAGCATGTTAAACCTATTGGATGCAAATGGGTTTATCGAATTAAGTACAAGAAAAATGGTGATATTGACAAGTATAAAGAACGCCTTGTTTCTAAAGGTTTTGGGCAGTAGGAAGGGATCGATTATGAGGAGACCTTTGCTCCCATAGCTAAATGGAACACCATCCGCCTCACACTTGCCTTAGCAGCTCAGAAAGGGTGGAAAGTTCATCAAATGGATGTCAAAAGCGCTTTTCTCAATGGGGACTTACAGGAAGATGTATACATGACACAACCACCAGGGTTTGAAGTTAAAGGGCAAGAACATAAAGTCTGCAAATTAATCAATGCTTTATATGGATTAAAACAAGCTCCCCGCGCTTGGTATGCCAAAATGGATGAATACCTTCGCAAAGTTGGTTTTCATCGCAGTGAATCTAATGATACTTTGTATGTGCGCCAACAGGGAAAATATCTGGTCATTCGCATTATGTATGTTGATGATTTGATCATCACAGGCAACAATGATGATCACATTGAATTGGTGAAAAAGGAGTTACATGCAGGTTTTAAGATGACAGATTTGGGACTACTTCACTACTATCTTGGAGTTGAAGTATTCCAACATCCACATCAGATCTTCATTTCCCAGAGTAAATATGCAGCAGAAATTCTTCAGCGATTTGGAATGTAGGATTGTAAGCCTGTCCTTACCCCTATGGAATAAAACTTAAAACTTTCAAAATTTGAAGGGGGGGGGGGGGGAGGAAAGTGGACAGCACAATTTACAGACAGTTGATTGGCAGCTTGATTTATTTGACAACCACTCATCCTGATCTATCTTATGCAGTCAGTATTATTTCACGTTTTATGCAGCAACCACTAGACAGCCACTAGAATGCAGCTAAAAGAGTTCTTCGATATATCCAAGGAACAAAATATTTTGGTCTTCTTTACAAAAAGACTAAAAATTTTGTACTTGGTGGATTTTCAAATGCTGACTTTGCTCGCAGTATTGATGACAGGGCATCAACCTCAGGTTACTTAATGAACATGGGGTCAGCTGTGGTTTCCTGGAGTTGCAAGAATCAAACTACAGTGGCCACTTCTTCAGCAGAAGAAGAGTATATTTCAGCATTGGAAGCAACATTTGAGATTGTTTGGTTACGTCGAGTTTTACAGGACTTGGGGATTCCTCCAACAGAAGCTACTTCATTATTCATCGACAATCAATCAGCAATGAAGCTTGCCAAGAATCCAGTTTTTCATTCAAAGACAAAGCATGTGGACACCAAGTATCATCATATCAGATCTCTCATTGCAAAGGATGTCATCAAGCCAGTGTTTTGCCCTTCAGAAGATCAGACCTTCGACATTTTCACAAAACCTCTTGGCAGAATAAAGTTTACTAAGTTTAGGGATGAACTTGGTATCTGTTGTAATGTATCTTTGGATCATAGGGGGGAATGTTAGATGATCCAAAAATAATTTTTATCATAGGTTATAGTATTTGAATAAAATAATTATTAATTTAAGATATTAAATTAATAATTATTATTATAGAATATTTAATATATTTGTGAGATATTTAGAATTAGAAATTTGTTAATAAAAATTAGGACTCTAGAAAAGAGTCGTTTCCTAGGCTCTAAGTTAGGAGAAAAGTTAGTAGTTTGGTTAGAATCTCATTTATTGTAAATGGACACTTGTTTATTTTCCAAGTGATCCATAACTAGATTAAGTTAGAGCATAGAGCTTATAAATAGGTTAGTTTCCTATTTTCATTGTAATGTGTAATGAGAGAATGTGAGAGTGTGAGTTTACGTGTGTAAACTCCTGTAATTTTCTATGTAATCTTTTTTCTTGATCAATAAAGTTGTGTGTCTGAGGACACTTCAGCACTTTCATATGGTATTCAAATTTTCTCTTGGTGAGCTCCTTCGTCAAAATATTTGCATCTTGATCTTCCATGGGAATGCATTGAAGCAACATGATTTTCCTCTGCACCCAATCTCTGAGATGACGGTACTAGATATCTATATGCTTGGACCTATCATGAAACACTGGATTAATTGAGAGTTTAATGCAACTCTAATTATCACAATGAATCACTGTCAGATCCATCTGAGAACCAAACAAACCAACCAAGATCTTTCTCATCCAGATAGCCTCACATGCAGCTTGAATTGCTACCATGTATTCTGCTTCTACTAAATTGATTGCCACAGATCTTTGCTTCCTATTGTACCAAGAAAAAGATGTAGATCCAATGCTAAATATCCCCCCTGATGTGCTCTTTCTGTCTGATGGAATACCATTCCAATATGCATCCGTGAAGCCATGCAAATTCACTCCATCTGTCTATCTATACCACAGACCATACTCTGATGTGCCCCTCAGGTATCTCACGACATGCTTCCCCACCTTCCAAAAGATCTTGGTAGTCTTAACCATAGCTTGAATCAATTGGTTAACCACACAGAAAATGTTTAGTCTCATGTTCACTAGATACATTAGTGAACCCGCTAACTATCGATAGAAAACAACATCCAATACCTCTCCAGAAGTAGCATCCTCTTTCCTCCAGTTTCATGGAAGAGGAGCATCCATGGGTTTGCAGCTCTCCATGTTAAAATTACCCAGTATCTCTTTTTCATACTTTCCTTGAGACAAAAAAAGTTCACCATCTCACTGCCATATTTCCAATCCAAGGAAATAATGAAGGAGGTCCATATCCTTCATTTCGAACTCCCTTGCATGAGTGTATCAGCTGCTCATCACCATTCAAAATTAAATCATCAACATAAAGAACAATGAAAAATAGCTTACCCTCAACCACAATCTGGTACAGGTTTAGATCTACTTCACTTTTGGTGAAGCCCAGTCCAGTGAAATAGTTTTTTATCTGAGTGTACCAAGAACGGGGTGCTTGCTTCAGCCCATACAACGCTCTTTTGAGTCAGCACACATGTGAATCGTTGTTGAAGATCTTGAAACCTTCAGGCTACTCTATGTACACCTCTTCCTCAATGATCCCATTGAGAAATGTAGTTTTCACATCCATCTGGTGAATGCGCCATCCCATCTGCGCCGAGAATGAAAGGATGGTCTTTATGGAAGAGTACCTTGCGATAGGCGCAAAAGTCTCGTCATAATCTATCCCCTTGATCTGTGAGAAGCCCCGGGCCACAAATATGGCCTTGTGTTTCTCCACACTCCCATCAGCAAATTTATTTACCTTGTAGATCTATCTCAAACCTACCACTCATTTGTCAACTGGTCTTGGGACAAATTCCCATGCACTGTTTTTGACAATGGATTCATACTCCTCCACCATTGCATCAACCCAAGTAGGTTTCTGCACTTCTTCCTGAAAGTTTCTTAACTCAAATCGCTATCTTATCAGCTTTTCTCATTGTTTTGTGTCACAGGAAAGCTTTTCCATCACTAAAAACAATGTCATAGCCTCTGTCCTCCAACATTGCGACTAAGACCAAATTTTTCTTCAGACCTGGAACATGCATTACATATTTTAATTGAAATGGTTTACCTGACTCCCTTTGAAAGGTAATGGTACCAATATAGGTAGCACTGTATCGTCCGTCATCGCCCATCTCAATATACAACTGGAGATATTTCTCCTCCAAGTCACTGAAAAGTTCCTTATCTCCCATCATGTGAAAGGAAGTGTCACTATCCAAACACCACAATGATCCCAATGCACTTGACACCATGCATGAAATCAAGGAGAATTCAAGCTCAAATTGTGAGGAAAGGGCCTCACCAGCTCTAGATCCAGTAGCCTTCTTGTTCTTCTTCTTTTTTGGGCAGTTAGTAGTAAAATTCCCATGTTTGTGATAGTGAAAACACTTCACCTTGGACATGTCCTGCTTCTTGCCTTTAGACTTATATTTAGAATGGAATTTCTTCCCCTTACCCTTCTTCGCCTTGGCATCCAAAGCACAATCCTCTTCATCATCATGCCTTGATGAAGAGCCCTGAACTCCTCCTACACTAGATCTGACCACAGTCATTCCCAATTTGGCAATTTTTCCGTCTGTTGACAGAGTCTTCATAACTGTGCCAACTCTTAGGAAGTCCTAGGAGAGCCAAACTCACCAAATAATAATCAGCGGTTTTTATTCCCACACTCCCCATTTCATTCCGAAATTGGACAAACTTTATGAGATACTTTGGAATGGTGTCACCCTTTTCCATCTTGATCTTCCTGAGTTTATCTTTGAGCACCAATTTCCTATGGTCATTGCTAATTTGGAATAGATCCGTCAAAGCCTTCCACACAGCATATGGTGTTTCTTTCCCATGGAACCTTGAGACATTGTGGTCTATTACTCCATCCAATAGGATCCTCCTTGCCTTTTCCACTTTCTTTTGCCATGCACTAATATTGGCATCATCTACAGCATTTGGCTTAGGAACATCATTTTCATTGAATTCCTTCAAGCCATTATCTTCGAATACTACCTCCATCTTGTCCTTCCAAGAAATATATTTCAAGCTGCCCTCGAGTGCATACTCTAACCTCAAGCCATTGAAATCCATTTCGATCTTGAATGAGTTGTAGCACCAAGAAAGTCTTTCTGCAAATTCAAATTCTATCCAATCACAAACTCAACTCCTCCTTCAATTCTACAATTTCATGTGCACTGATACAATGTAGAAATTATATGATATACATGTATATATTGGATTCACCTGATCTAACAATTTTCTAAAGCTAAATATTGAATCGCTTCTACAAATATTTGCGGAATTAAAAACACAATCACCAATTACATAAGAATGAATAAAGATCAATCACACACAACACAGATAATTTACCAGGGAAAGCTTACAGCTAAAAAACCCACTATCTTATATTATATATTATATCATGGATCATGAAACAATTACATACAAAACTATTCTCACAAGAGCCCTCAGTACATCAGTTAATTGTCTCACACTGCCATATGAAAATTAGCAAATCCCTTAGCCAATTTACTCTCTCCAGACATCCTGCCTTCACTGCTCAATCCCTACTTAATGCAATCCTATCTGCCTTCACTACGCAAGTATCATGGGCACATCCAATGTGTCTGTGTTTGCATGTGTGCAAGAAGATAATGTCAAAACTGATAGTCAACTTCCATTTCACCTAGAAATCAACTGGGTATCAACTAGATCTGACATGCATGCAGTTAATAATAGTAAATCTTCAGTTGCATGTGAGATCAATACATGTGAATTAATTAATATTTAACTCACTTTATCTCTCACTAGCGTATATTTAGTTACAACTAGCACAACTGAGTTTAACTCACTTAACTAAGTTGAACTATTTACAACTTGCAAAAACTCATGCACCACTGTACTTCCAACTCTCTTACAACTAGAATCACTCAGTTACAACTAGAATTTCTCTGCATGTCCCACCAACCAACATCTAACTCGAAATTCACTTAGCTAATTGATTTTCCACTTCATTTAACTATCTTCAAGTCCACATTGAGAATAAATTATAGTTTAATTTCCATATAAATTAAGGGATAGTAAAAATAGACATGCACCTAAAAATAGCCTCTAGGTCCCACCCAAGTGTAGGTGCTTAATTTTCACTAGGATCATGGGTGTCAAAAAACATTCTTGTTGAATTTCAACACCTCTTATCAACCTCAATCTGATGAGAAAACAAATATAGTGTAAAAATATTTTGAAGGATATATTTCTTTCTTTGTATCTAATAAACAAACATAATGGGCCAAGTGGTTACCTTTGGATGAATGGTGATATAACAATTCCTTCCATACTGCAGAAAAAATGACCCCATTTACGACACTTTATGGATATCACCCACCATCCATCACATCATCTTTAAGAAAAAATTATAAGGTTCAAGCAATGGAAGATCACATCAAGCATAAACAACAAGTTCTACAACTCTTAAAGGATAACCTCACTTTTGCGCAGAATCGAATGAAACAACAGACATATCAACATCGCAATGAAAGAAATTTTGATGTAGGCGATTGGGTATTTTTACGGCTACAACCATACAAACAAATGTCCCTCAAGCAAGCTAATAAAGATAGTAAATTATCACTAAAGTGTTATGGTCCTTACAAGGTGCTGCAAAATATTGGTACTATGGCATACAAATTAGAGCTTCTTGTATCTTCCCGAGTGCACCCAATTTTCCATGTTTCATACTTAAAGAAGGTTATAGGTGATACACTTCCAGTTCAAACAATATTGCTAGAACTTTATAAGGAAAAATTATATTGGAACCTGAAGCATTCACATAAACAATAACTCGACAACTACGAAATTGATCAATTTCATAGTATCGCATCAAGTGGAAGAACTTACCCACTGAAGATTCGACATGGGAGGATGAGAATTTTATATAGAATCATCCTAAACTACTCAAGCATTTAGGACAACACTCTTTTGAATGAGAGGAGAATTTTAGGTCCCTATAATACTAGTGTAGCCCCTTATTGTTAGTGTAGCCCACTTATTGTTATTTTTGTGCCCAGTGTAGTCCCGATATCGTTATTATTGTGCCCCATAGAAGCCCACTATTATTATTGTTTTTCCCTTACATTATTATTATTATTATTATGTCGGCTCTGATTATATTGTGACCCCTTAGAATCCTATATATAGAAAGTAGGTTTTTTCATTTGAATCATCCAAGAATTGTTCATTTATGTAATGTAAAGGAGGTTTGCCCCTCGAAGAGGCTAATTTTTAAGTTTTTGATCTATCATTTCTTCTATTTTTTTGCCTAGTTGCATAACATTCTCAGTACCATAGCTTCACCTTTACTCCACACTCCTCAGCATACTTCCAAGCATTTGATTACATTAATCTTTCTCTAGTGAGTTCACACCCACTAATCGTGTGCAATACCCTTTGTTGTTGCACTACCACCACGCTAGAATATTTTTGTTGTGTTGTTGAGCATGAATACCCATTTTTTTTCCTATTTTCCACTTTTTGTTACATGTTGACCAAATCTAACACACCCCACAAGAGTAGGACTAGCTCATCTTTTTTCCTGTATGTCATTTTAATTATTTTACCAGATTTCCTTCAATTCAACGGGGAGATGGGTGGAAATTTAATGCAAATTCTAAGGTTAATTATTTCCCTAAGAAATTCCCATGCAAATTTTCGTCTCAAACTCTGAATCTATTTCCTCTCCTTAGTCCAGTCATTTTTATATTTTTCACAATTATTTACAATTGCACATGAAAATATTTACATGAGAGAGAAAACAAAAAGGGTTGTTACATTATGTATTGTGGTACTTTATTAATTCATGAAGCATTACATTCATAGATTTTATGAATGAGAAGTTAGTTTGACCAAGTCACTCGTCTATTTTCTTGTATGTGTGTTTACTTTCTAGTAGAGTGATTTATTTCCTACCTATTTTTACTTTTCTAGCATAGTGGTTTATCTCTTGTTTGTGTGATTACTTTCGAGAAAAGAGTGATTTACCTTCCTGAAAGAGTGTTTTAGTTATTATTTCAATTATTGCGAGTATGAACGTTTCAATTCCTGTAAAGTGTGCTCTAGTGACTTGTGAGAGAACATTAAAACATACAACGTTTTCATATTTAATTAGTACTTCACTACAAGGAAAAGACCCTCTAGCGGAGGTTATAAACGAGGTTTTTTGTGTTATAAAATTGGCCAAAATTGTCAAAAAAACATTTTCTACAACATTCATTTATGGTTATGGAGGTTTTGGTAGAGCTTTTAATGGAAATTCAACGCAACTAAAAAAACTGGGCAGCCAAGAGTTATTACGGATGTTTTTTTCATCGGTGCGCTACTCGGGCTTTAATGCACCGGTGCGTACATGTAGAAGGTGCCCCGGGGTGGTCAAATGAGAATTCACTAGGCCGTTAAGGTATAAAACTGCACCGAGCATAGTGTTGGTGATACAACGCACGAGGCCATTCTACTTGGTCTTGGGATTTGTGCGGTGCCCATAGGTCGTATCAATGCACTGATGCGTAGACTTATAGAAACACACCAGTGCGCAGTATCACACAAATTCACTGAGATTTATAATTGGTATCGGTATTCAAGCGGTGCCCATAGGTCGTACAAATTCACCAGTACGTATAGACACATAAATGCACCTGTGTGCAGTATCACACAAACCCACCAAGATTTATAATTGGTATCGGTATTCATGCGGTGCCCATAGGTCGTACAAATGCACCGGTGCATATAGACACATAAATGCACCGGTGCGCAGTATCACACAAACGCACCGAGATTTATAATTGGTATCGGTATTTGTGCAGTGCCCAGAGGTCATAGAAACGCACCAGTGCACTTCAGAATACAAACGCACCGATGTACAGTAACTGACACATACCGGTTTTCATTTTTTTGTTTAGAAACATCGACGTATGATAATGCAATTATTGTGATTTTTTAAAATTCATTATTCATTAAAAGTCGACACATATTATAACAGTATTCATATTAATTAAATTTTTATTAATGCATTTGAATGTGATGTTTTGATTAATTTGTTATATCATATCATAATTATTGTGATTTTTTAAAATTCATTATTCATCAAAAGTTGACACATATATATCTTATAACAACATTCCTATGAATTATTTTTTTATTAGTGCATTTGAATGTAATGTTTGGATTAATTTGTTATATCATATCATCAAATTTCACATCTCTTCATTGTAATATTTAATCATCCATAAATTTAATCAGTGGTGTTATATTTCACAGCAACAATGGAGAATGGAATAGAATAAATTAAAACATATTTTATTATATGTGTGTGTGTGTGTGTGTGTGTGTGTGCGTGTGTGTGTGTGTGTGTGTGTGTGTGTGTGTACATACATATATATATATATGTGTGTGTGTGTGTGTGTATGTGTGTGTGTGTGTGTGAATACATGTTATCTAATAATTTTAATTATATTATTAATGAAAATTAAAAAAAGAAACGCATATTGGATTGATAGCATTTTTTCATTCACCTGATTCATCCTTTTGCAATTTTTCCATCAAGCTTTTACACTCTTTTGGTACTAGATCAGAAATAATCTTATCGAGCTTCATCATTTTGTGGCTCTGCATGATACACAGTAAACAATACATATTAGTTAAACTTACATATAGTTCAAAAATAATATTTTTGTAAATAATTTACAAAGAACTTGTTTTTTTTTTCTTTTCTTGATGTGTTATCAGTATTTTTGTTACTTGATCTCTTGTCAGTCATTTCTCTATCAATCTCAAACCAATACCATATCATTCATCACTAGAAAATTTGGCGGAAATTCCGACGGCCAATTCGTCGCTATTCAGACACATAGTCGTCGCAAGAGCGATAGTTCGAGGGCGGACAAATTGTGGTTTGTCATGCCGTCGCAGTTCCGACGCACGTAAAAAGTGTCGCACTATCGACACTTCTTCCGTCGCTTCCGAACAAGCGTCACTCTTCCGACGTCTCACAAACCGTCACGCCTCCGACGTTTGTAAACTGTCGCACTTCCGACGCAATGTGGTCCGACGTTTTGAACGTCGCTCTTCCGAAATTTTTAAACAGTCACAATTCCGACGCAACATGGTCTGACGTTTTGGACGTCGCTCTTCCGACGTCTGTAAGATGTCGCCATTCCGACGAAATGTGGTCCGACGTTTGGAACATCGTTCTTCCGACGTTTGTAAGCTGTCGTAATTCCGACGAAATGTGGTCCGACATTTTTATACTGTCTCTCTTCTGACGTTTCTGGGTTGTCACAGTTCCGACGTCTACAAGGCATCGGTAGACCGACGGAGGGTTCAATTTTAAAAAAAAAAATGAAACTTTAAAAGACGAGAAACGCTGTTGTTGAGGAGGTAAATCCCCTCTGCGGACAGAGGCAATCCATACTAGCCCAGATCGGGTCTAGCAACAATCAAACACGCTACAATGCAGGTTCCTAATTGTAAATCAACCGAATTGAGAGGAAGGATTACCTGGAATCCAACGCTATCGTTTGTAGAAGAGGTGGTGCTCCCGTTCCCTTGCCCTGGCAGATCACAATCTGCACGATCTCTGTGATCGGACACCTGCACATGCAAGAAACAACACAAACGCAAGCATAAAATCTAGTGCATACAACTATATATTAGTCGAAGAGGATATAACTCATGAACATGATCAAGAACAAGAGTGGAACCATAACCGATAGTCGCTTATCATTAAAGAGTTAAAAGAAGAATACAACCATAGCTTCGACGCAGCACTCTCCTTTAGCGGGTCGTCAACACAACATGTCTCGAAAAATCCTGTCAAGGATGGGACAAGCCTCTCTCTCCGGATACTTGGCAATAGTCTCCTTGCTTGGATTTGGCCTTAGGGAATCAAGAAGGCTTTTGCAGCATGAAAGCTCTTGGGAACTTAGAAATTCTGCCACTCTTTGGAACTAGCTTGCAAATGGATATGGGCAAGCTTTTATAGAAGGAGGAAGGAGAGTTGGGATCCCTATAATTATGGGATTGGCCCTATCATCAAGGAGGCTTCCATGAGAGGTGGCAAACCACTTCCTCTCCATGGAAATCCGTAGCCAAACCTCCCAACTCAAGATAGAAATCAGCCCAGTAATTTGTTAGGATGAAACTTCCGCCTTTTATTTTTTTAAAACACCTCTTAATATGGTTGGCACGGGTACGGCTCTATGACAGAGCGCCAATTGGCGCGCCCTCTTTGGAGGATTTCCCTCTTGGCGCGAGGGCTGAACTATGGAACTGCGCCAATGGAAAAAGAGCTATTTTTAGGGTTTTTTGCAGGGAGATGTCTTTAGGGAAATTAAAGCTCATCTTCAGAGGGATGCAATGAAATTATTTTCAAGCCTTAAATCTGCCTACAGGTCATGGAATGAGCCCTCCAATGTGCGGGATAGGGATTGTAGGGACGGTGACAAATTGCTGTGTAACAGATGCCCCCTAAAGCATGAGGCCCGAAAGAGAGAGAGAGGGGTGAAATTCTTTACGAGAACATGCCGACCGAAAACACCGCCATCGAAAAAACTGCAGAGCGAAGTACAACTGATGTCTCAGATACATGATATATATGCGTGGTATGGGCGCAGCCATCCATAACAGAGTGTACAATAATCTAGATCCAAGGCATGGACACAGCCATCCAATGAAGATCGATAAATAGACTCAGGTATGGTCGCAGCCATCCAATCAGTGAATCATGTAAATAATCATAATAATCCACAATGTCGCAGCCTGGATTACAACAGACACAATCCAGGGTCTTGTGCTCCATCTCGACCCGAAAAAAGTACAAGTTCAAGCATGCGAATAAGTGAGTTGAAGTCGAACATGCAAGAACATTGTCTGATTACCAGCCAATGATGAAAGCTGTTAACAGACGCGAGAGGAACCACCAATAATGACAATGGCCCTCAAGGTACTATAGGTACAATCTACGGCGTGTGAATCAATGAGATGGTGTCGAACACCCATAGAATCACTCGATCGGAGGCCAATGATGAAAACCTCACGTCGAATGCGACGAACCTGCCATTGAGGCATGCAGGTTCCAAGGTACCATGAAAGAGTCTCTAGACCATCTTCCTGGATAATGAGCTGAAGTCGACAGGAAGTGGCCTTGATCTAAGGTGGGCCATAACGTTTCCCACATCATCGACACGAGACGGAGGAACATAATGTTTTTGTGAATCAGGATCATATGAGAATCAGAGGAAGGTTGATACTTTGCAGAGGTCAACTTCTCTTGAACATGTAAATGGCATGATAGTGGACTTGGCAGTATTTGACATCAATGGATCAGAGGTCATGGTGACGAGGCAATGAGCAGATGAGAGGTCAAAAGGGACTATCCAAACCCATAGAGGCAAAGTGAATAACGAGATGAGATGTCCCCAACCCGACACGAATGCAGATAAGTGCCATGTTCAAGAGCGACATACTTCCGACACGAAAACGATGTTGGTTCCATTTTCCCCCACCATTTCTGGCGAGTACCCCTATTATTTTTTGATAACAAGCTTTAAGGGGATAGGATATGCTTGTAATATAAGTCCGCCCTTCGGGCGAATCCATCCTAGTACATTTAATGAGCCCTAGGAAGGAGTGACTCGAATAACGTCATTTCGACTGAATCCGATGTCATCAGGGTTTAACGAGTCTGAAAAAGGAATAACTCGGCGTCTTTTCATATTTAGAGAGTTTGAAAAGACAGCAAAAAGTAAACTCCAGCGGTCCCTTTTTGTGGATAGTTCCCCGGACCCGAAAAGGTAGAAAACAATACCCGAGAAAACCTCCTAGTCGCGATAGGCTAGGGTATTCCTTTTTCGTAGATAATCCATCCCAGCCTGAAAAGGGGGTAAATGTATACTGGGTAGATGTCGATTCGTGTCCACTTTAACGAGATCAAAATGACAAGGGCCTCGGCAATCTTTCCATGTTTAGAGAGTCAGAAAAGAGCTGAAAGATGACTCCACCTAGAGGAACGAGTGGTATAAAGGGTAGCAACTAGTTCCGGTAATGGAGGAACTTCTCTGAACAAATAAAGGTTGAGAGGCTGGCTAATAAGACCACTCATTGCAGCGGTTCCTCAGGAACGGGTAAAACAACCAAGTGAAGGCATATGATCGGCCAAGCAGATAATGACGATGGAATGAGAAAACCAAGGCTCATCTGGCAAAAAAAGGCTGATAAAATGACAATCACAAGAGGTAAATGGGAAAGGTTTCATTTTTACACAAGCTTGAAATCAGAAAACTCTGCTTGAAGTTGGTTTCATTTTTACACAAGCTTGAAACAAAGATAAACTATGCTTGAAAAAAATTAAGCATGCCCCCAGCATGGTGACTCAATTAGAGGTACATGCCCCCCAAGCTTCAGTCCATATGAAAGGCAGATGGAGTGAAGTTTCAAATTACGAGACCAAGAGATAGACTCGACTGGGATTTTACGAGAACTTATCACAGACTCGAATTGAACAGGAACATGTTTCATTTTTTTAACAAGGTTGACACATTAAAAGAACTATCCTCAGGACACCTTGTTTCATGGTTTAAGGAGCTTGACACAAGACAAGGAACTCTGCTCCGACAACCTTGTTTCATTTTTTAAGGAGCTTGACACAAGACAAGGAACTCTGCTCCAACAAGCTTGTTTCATTTTTTAAGGAGCTTGACAAAAGAAAATGAACTATGCTCCGACGGCCTCATCATAATGAACAAGAAGTCATCACTTCCAAGAGTTCTACTCCCAGTGGAAGGAAAACATCCTGGAAGTCAGGACCCAATTCCCCCAGCACTTGATGCACGACGGCCTCATCACTGAGCACAGGCATGGGGTAGGTAGCCACATAGTTGACCTGCGGTGGGGCAGATACAACAGGTGGATAAAAGTCAGGAAGGGATGATGGTGGGCCAGTTGCCACATCAGGACCAAAGAACGAAAGTTGATCAATGGTCACGATCCGTCCTTCATGTGGAAAACATACCACACGAAAAAGGAAGGAGACAAGTGCTCCCATGGCATAGGTGTAATCGCGCCCCAAGAGTAGATTGAAATCCAAGGGGCCTGGAACAACCATCACGTCCATATGGACAGTTTTACCTCCCAAAGTAACAGGTAACCTTGGGAGGATCCCTAACGGTTGACTCGTTCTTCTGTTAAATGCCAACAGATTCTGCGTAACAGGCGCAAACGGCAGTGAGCCAAAAGCTAGCCAAGTAGTTAAGGATAAAATACTAACAGACGCACCTTCGTCTATAATGGTGTTGGGTACGACCAAACCAAAAGCCTGTACTGTGATCTCGAAAGGCACATAAGATGAAAGGCGGTATCCTGAAAATCGACTCCAATCAAAGGAAGCGACCAAACTACTCGGAGGGGCTACCATTGAACTGAGATGGTCTTCCCTTGGTGTTACGGAAGAAGAAGTATCATCCTCCACGACCTCCATTATGGGAAGTGAAGGAGCTACTTGTTGAGGTATAGGGACAGGAGAATCTTTCTCCAAGTCCGAAGAATCTGAAGAAACCAGAAGGACATGAGGGATGTGAGATCCACGCTCGACAGAAAAGACCTGGTGTACCGTGGACGGGGCCAGCTCGACCGATCCCACGACCAATGGTCGATCAGGGGCGGATTCTTGAATTCGAATTTCTGAGGGAGTGGGATGGACCAAAGATGACTCTTGACCAATCATATCATCAGTAGGTGGAAGACTCGAAGAGAGTTGTTTATAACCAGCTGGGAGGCATGGTGTAGAAATAGTTGGGCTATCCAAAACTCGCTTGGCTTCATCCATATAAGGACAAAGGTGAATGGCATGGTGCCCTTCACACAACTTACAGGGATTGGTGATCTTACCCTACTTCTTAGGAGCCTCATCAGCACCAATTGAAGACGTGCCCCCAACCTGGCTCCCAGAAGTCAAAGGCAACAGCGGACGGTCGTTGGACCATGCTTTAGGCACCTTGGGAATGCCAGGGCAGTCTCGAAGAAGATGGTCTCCCGTGCACAAGATGCAGGGGAACTTGACTTTCTGTGGAGGGTTAGAGGGTTTATCAAGAGGAGATATTTCAGAAACAGTGGCTGCACTTTTAGCCTCTTGCTTATCGGAATTCTTCTTCTGTGTCTTCTTCTTCTTCTTCTTAGCCACTTGGTTACTTGAATCCAGACTTTCACCAGGCGAAGTAGAAGATGAGGACGCAGAAACAGGCGAAGAAGGGAAGAGGTCCACCTTGGAATCAACATGATGTTGTTCAGGTGGAGGAACTGATTGAACAGTAGTGGAGATATTCAGGACCACAGAGGTTAAAAACAACCAAATAGACAACCCAACAGTTAACCCAGGAAGGGACAACGTTGCCATGTAAGGAGCACCAACATTCCCAAAGGGAGGAAAATGACCAGGATTCCCTTCTGAGGGGATTCCTTGGTTGGTAAACTCTAAAAAAGTTGCCATCAGAAACGATCTTCAGAACAACACCCTATGGAAAGTAAATTTAACCAGGAATATTTCATGGGAAGTTAATTTTTAAAACATTGAAACAAAACTCTGTTGTTTCATATTTTAAGAGTCGAGAAACAGGCAAAAGTTGAATCTATCTCTTTCAGATTGGAAACAAGCGTGAAAGGACAAGCGCTTGATGATCCTTTCAAATTTAAAGAGTCAGAAAAGATCAAATGACCACTTAGGAATACTAGGCAAAAGGGTGTACCAAATAACCGTGAACTGCAATATACACCTTGGTTTCAATAATGAAAGAGAAATCAACAAAGGACTTTCCGTACGTGCAGGCAATCTCCCTGAATGTTGTGTTCAGTGTATCACAGGTATAGGGCGGCAGACTTGGCTTCCTGTGGATAAAGGATAGAAACCTAGTGGGGTCTCCCTTTATATACGCGACGGTACGGGGAGCACAAGTTCGTACTAGCGCTGTCTAAAGCCAAGAGGCGAACGACAGCTACTAGGTTTTAAGACGCCGGAACACGTCTCTAGCCTAGACCTCTAAATGTGTTTCGTTAATGTCTTAATGCTTCCTTAGGTAAATTGAGGAAATTTTAAATTTGATCTTCAATTACGTTTCAGTTTTCAGGCCCTAACGAATGTGTTGTTTCAAAAATCCCTTAAATGAAAAACTACATGCCACAGTACACCATTTTGTTCGATGAAAACTAGCTACAGAAGAGTTGAGAGTTTTTTACACAAAAAAAATGATCAGAAGACAATCAATGATATCTCTAATGCAACTAATGAAACTAAAAACTTTTCTTTCAAATTCACTAAATACTAGTAAAATCGAAAAGATTTCAATTTGCACTAATCAACCAATAAGCAAAAGAGATTTTTTTTATTTTCAATGTTTGATAGCTAGATGCACTAAACAAACCGAAAACAAATAAGAAGCAATTCGAGAAATGATATTAAGAGAGCAAAACAAACAAATTTCACTCAATGGCACAAACAATCAGATCTCAAATCGACAAAAAGTCTCTCAAAACCAAGAAAAGTCCCAAAGACACCAATGAGCCATGTGATCTAGGCCCAAAATGAAGCAAAGCGAAATTCGAATGAAAACGAAATCAGTCACTCAAAAAACGCAACAATATGATAGACAACTGTCAAACGAATGCAAGGAAGCAATCCCACAGCCGACTGAACGAACGGAAACCAAAAACTCCCAAGGGAGGCTCGACTCACAAAGGCACCTAGATGCCCTAGGGCTCGTATGCAAAATCGAAAGAAATAGGCAAACAACCAAAGGAAGGAGGCTCCAACTAGTCAAACCAGGCTCCAGTGCACTCAAATAGCCGAAAAAACAAGATCAAAATCACAAGTCAGCCTCAGAAAGCTTGAAACACAACAAACCCTAATAGCTCACAGGATTGGCGTGACTATGAGCTTGAAATTAGCGCCAGAAAGGAAATGGCGCGGGTGATACACAGGCAACCTGTGCCAATGGGCGCAACTGTTACGCTAAAAAGTGCGCCAGCCAAGTTTACTATGGAAAAAATAAAAAACAAGCAATCTCAGACACAGACAAGTGAAAACAAGGCTAAAACAAAGCCAAACAAACAAGAAAATCCAGTCCAAAGAGTCGACCAAGCAAGCAAGACCAAGAAGTTAACCGGAAAGAGAAGACAAAACTCCAAGTTGTCCAGTCCGTAAACCAAACCGGAGATCGACTGAAGCAGCGTTGATCTACTCCGCTAATGCAGAGCAAAAGCGTTTCGCAGGCTATCTGGCTACGTTTCAGACTCCGTCTATAGTTTACAAATCAAACAACAAGCTGAGTCCCCAGCGGAGTCGCCAAATTGTTGAGGAGGTAAATCCCCTCTGCGGACAGAGGCGATCCCTACTAGCCCAGATCGGGTCTAGCAACAATCAAACACGCTATAGTGCAGGTTCCTAATTGTAAATAAACCGACTTGCGAGGAAGGCTTACCTGGAATCCAACACTGTCGTTTGTAGAAGAGGTGGTGCTCCCGTTCCTTTGCCTTGGCAGATCACAATCCTCACGATCTCCGTGATCGGACACCTGCACATGCAAGAAACAACACAAATGCAAGCATAAAATCCAGTACATACAACTATATGTCAGTCGAAGAGGACATAACTCATGAACATGATCAAGAACAAGAGTGGAACCATAACCGATAGTCGCTTATCATTAAAGAGTCAAAAGAAGAATACAACCATAGCTTCGACGCAGCACTCTCCTTTAGCGGGTCGTCAGCACAACATGTCTCGAAAAATCCTGTCAGGTATGGGACAAGCCACTCTCTCTGGATACTTGGAAATAGTCTCCTTGCTTGGATTTGGCCTTAGGGAATCAAGAAGGCTTTTGCAGCATGAAAGCTCTTAGGAACTTAGAAATTCTGCCACTCTTTGGAACTAGCTTGCAAATGGGAATGGGCAAGCTTTTATAGAAGGAGGAAGGGGATTTGGGATCCCTATAATTATGGGATTGGCCCTATCATCAAGGAAGCTTCCATGAGAGGTGGCAAACCACTTCCTCTCTATGGAAATCCGTAGCCAAACCTCCCAACTCAAGATAGAAATCAGCCCAGTAATTTGTTAGGATGAAACTTCCACCTTTTATTTTTTTTAAACACCTCTTAATATGGTTGGCGCGGGTACGGCTCTATGACAGAGCACCAATTGGTGCGCCCTCTTTGGAGGATTTCCCTCTTGGCGCGAGGGTTGAACTATGGAACCGCGCCAATGGAAAAAGAGCTATTTTTAGGGTTTTTTGCAGGGAGATGTCTTTAGGGCAATTAAAGCTCATCTTCAGAGGGATGCAATGAAAGTATTTTCAAGCCTTAACTCTGCCCACAGGTCATGGAATGAGCCCTCCAATG